>JAVIAB010000051.1:13381189-14677309 GCA_032433765.1 Megaustenia siamemsis | reverse complement strand
AACAGAGTCATCAGTGCAGGACATAAAACAATCAGTGCAGGACATAAACAATCAATCAGAAAGCAGAATAAAAGAATTCGCAAAATACAAAATAAGAGAGATCGCGAACGACAAAGCGAGAAAATACTAGATAGCTTGGTGTCATGGCATGGAAAACAGTCAACAACAGAACTGATACGATGCATTGTAGATAGAAGACTGTGGAAGGACATGATCGCCTACGCCAACCGGTATGGCACATGACCATGATGAACAGAATTCGACCAAATGTGTGTTAATATTTAATTCTGTTCTTTTTTTTTTTTTTAGTGCAACAAAAAAAAACCGAGGTGCAGTACCATTTTCAGTTCACTTCACGAGCCGGTCAAAATTACTTGCCTGGTCGTAAGATGCCTACCTCTACTCTTGTGCTATGGTTTCCAGCTATCTGTAAACTTGATAACTAAACCAAATATTGAATGAGACCGCGGTACGCACACACTGAAGGAGCCTAAAGTAATCATCAACTCATAACTGCACGTGTCACGGAAGCTCATTAGTACAAAATTGTATGCGCGTAATCTTGTTTTTATATTTTCAGACTGATCTTATTTTTGACAATGCCATTCTTGTTTGTGTTGCTCTGGGGAGTCTTGAACCCTTATCAGAGACATTCGATCCTTAATATTTACTTCTGGTGACTGTTTAGATTTGTTTGAGCCATTTATGGTTATTTACTATCTCTCGTTCGAGTCGATGGTTATTAGTTGTTTCTTTTTATTCTTGGTGGTTTTCATTTTTCGGTGGTTTTTATTCTAGTTGAACACAACGTTGGTTTGTTTAGCCTAAAGCTTTCTATATTATAAAACGTTTTAATTTAAATTATTTTCTTACAGTTTTACATTGTAATATTACACAATTGTAACATATCTGTGTATATGAAACTATTTTACTACTTTGTTCATTGTAATATTACACAACTTTAATATCTCCGTTAATATGAGAATATTTTACCCCTTTTTCAATGTAATATTTGACAGCTTTAAATATACTTTTTATATGAGATTCAGTGGCGTATACTGGTTTTGGGGTCTGGGCTACCGCTGACATAATAAATAAAGACATACATTATATTCAGTAGGCTAATATGAAGTAATATTTGTAAATGACATCCCTACATTTTAAATTACTTACTTATTTATATGTAAACTCTATCCGTCTTGTTTGGGACGAAAATGTCTCGATGACTTTGCCATTGAAAGTACTGTTGGATTAGTTTCTAAGTTTCTGAAGGAATAATTTCTCAATGGACATTATTGCCAAACCAGATAAGCGTTCTTGTGTCTGAGATGAGCGACAATAAGATTTGATTCTCGTGAGAGCAGAAAAGTTCTTCTACAAATGCTGATGGGCATAACGTAGTTATAAATAGGTTAGGAAGTTCCGGTAATCAGACATAGTTTCACTTTCACAATGTGACGCTTCTGATTGGATAGAGCTAAAAATAACCCATGAAACCGCATTTTGTATAGGTAGCTCTCGCCCGTATAATTTTGAAGGGAATATTTGAATGTCAAGGTCATTAATTCTAAGTCGGAGAGAAGAGAAATGTACCGCTGCTGATTAGCGGTTTCTGGTACTATTTTTTTTATAGTAGTTTCGGCTTCATTCACAAACGTTATATTGGCCATAGGAAAACCTTGCTTTAATAAATGCAAATCAAAACAAATAAATCATATTGGCCTACGAAATATGTAATAGAATATTCGAAAATGTGTAACATAATTATGAAAAAAATATAATAAATTACCATTTCCTTTGTATTCCGTTAATATGTTCAGGCTACCGGCGGTAGCTGCGATAGAATATAGAGAATACGTCACTGATGAGATTATTGTACTCCTTTTTCAAAGTAATATTGGACAGCTTAATAATACTATTCATATGAGGTATATTTCCTCTTGATACATTGTTTATCACATCGTATTTCATCAACTGGAAAAGAAAAGACACCCAGGTTCTATTCCCATACACCTACTCATAATTGAACCCCCTCCCTCCTATTTCCGCCCACCGTTTCACAATTATTTCAACGAGTTAACAATATTTATATTTCCTTCTCTCCTCGTGCCAACCCCATGGTCACGTTTAACTGACAGTGTTGTGTGTCACGTAATTCTAGACACCCCTTCCATTAATTGTCTTGGCCGGTCCGCGTTGATTGTTGTATTGTCTCCCACATTCTTTCACGTGGACACGTCTGTTGCCTTATTTGTTCCCGCCAATTTTTGCCACGGTTGCTAGGCATCAGCGCGGAGCCTATTGTATTCGAAGAGCAATGAGATAATTGAATTTGCAGAATTATTTACACCAAATCTTTATAAATAAGAGACTGGAAATTGTGTAACCTGGCGGGCAATATCTTTATAATAAGAGAGTGGGGATATATACAACTGAAGGGGCAATAACTTCATAAATAAATAAGAGAGTTTGTACTATGTGGATTAAAGCTATATATAACTGAGTTTGAATTGCGTCATGAAATGGGCTTACTTCTTTTCTCTTTCTCACTGGTTCCGAAAAGGTGTCGTGGTTATATCATTTGTCGTTCTTGAGCTGCTCGAACTGTCTGAATTAGTTATTTCCCCTTGTTGTTACAAGTCTCTATCACTGCATCTATCCATCTTCTTCTGGGTCTTCCTCTTGGTCTTTTTCCATGCATTCTCGAAAAGAACGCCCTTGATGTTGATTGGTGAGGATTCATTCTGAACAGGTGGCCCAACCATTTAAGTTGTTGTTCTGTATTCTTGGCAGGGTTTTATGAAATGGACAACATATTTATATATAGTTGTAGTATCCTCCATCAGTCATAGTTGTCTACGGATTTTGCACTGCACCTAGAAATGACATTTTTTTTCTTTTCTTTCGCCGTGTATTTATCTTTTTTCTATGAACTTGTCTGCTTCTTGCACGAGTTGGAGGTTTAGAGTGTGTTTCCAAATATTGCGGTCTGCATTTATTTCTTCCCATGCTGTAGAGTTTATGTCCAGAGTCTTCATGTCACGTTTGCACACGTCTATAAATCGGAGATTTGGTTGCCCCCTAGTTCTTTTACCATCTGCTAGTTGTCCATAAAGTATATCGTTTAGTATACGGCCAATTTCATAAGGTGTAAGTTGCCAAGACAACCTAACCTACGTTGTTTGAGCAACGTGTAGATGTTCGAGAGGACTGTGCGAGTGAGGACCTCCACATTTGTCACTTTGTCTTTCCATGTGATATCAAGAATATACAAAGAAAATAGTTGAATCATCAGCTCAATGGAATAGGCAAATTGGTTTCAAAATAAGCGAGATGAATTCAGTAACAGGACGGGTAGTAAATCTATAAATAAGATATTGGAAAATTGAGAAATAGTGTATGTAATAGAATCTTCAACATAAGAGAGGGGATTAGTTATGTGAAATATCAGAACTAGGAGGAGGGTATAATCATGATGTTTATGATAGTACAATCCGTGCTTGAAGTTGAAATATCACACTCGTATTACAATCCGTGCTTGAAGTTGAAATATCACACTCGTATTACAATCCGTGCTTGAAGTTGAAATATCACACTCGTATTACGAGCGCATGCGTGAAGTAACTATGACGATTATATGTGTATGTTATGAAATGTTGAGTAAAGTACTCTGAATATAGAAATGTTGAGTAAAGTACTCTGAATATAGAAATGTTGAGTAAAGTACTCTGAATATAGAAATGTTGAGTAAAGTACTCGGAATATAGAAATGTTGAGTAAGGTACTTGGAATATAGAAATGTTGAGTAAAGCACTCGGAATATAGAAATGCTGAGTAAAGTACTCGAAATATAGAAATGTTGAGTAAAGTACTCGGAATATAGAAATGTTAAGCAAAGTACTCGGTATATAGAAATGTTGATTAAAGTACTCGGTATATAGAATTGAAGTATTGTGTTCATGTACAACATCTTAACAACAATTGGAGATTATCTTAAAGTAATAAAAGCTTGCTGACAATGGCTTTGATATTAATAGAAGGGTACACTTTACAGGTGACACCAAATGTTGAAGACATGCTACGGAAACCTGACCTGAAATAATACTCCTTTCTGTCAATGAAAGTTTGGACATAAAGAAAACTAAAGTAGCAAAAACTGAGGATGATGATCAGTGCCACAGAGTAGACATGAGCAGTAGAATGACTCGTAGACTTTAGTAGTCGATGTAGTGGTTGTATTGTCTTTCCTGATTTCTCAGGCTTTGCTGGAGAAATTAGTGTTTCTCCACGGCAGAGGTACCGCAATATATCAAGTCCTATACTTATATATCCTACCACTACGAGGACTAAGGAGACTCTTATCTCTGCATTGACAAAGACAATATACAATGAGCTTAAATGGGAGATCTCCATCAGCTGTAGGTCGTTGACCGCAGGTTGTCCAGCCCTTGTTAACTTGAAAATAATTGAAACGATATTTCATGTTTGTCTAAAATATTGCGCAACTGGTCTACAGATAGGACGTGTGTCTCTGGACACAAGGTCAGGGTTTGAATCTTGACACAGGCGGTGGGAATGTTTCTCCTCGACAGTGGTTTCTTTATGACGTCACCCTGCACTGGTCACTGGGTTGTGAGGTCTGATGTGTAGCCCTCTCTGGGTTGTGAGGTCGATGTGTAGCCCTCTCTGGGTTGTGAGGTCCGATGTGTAGCCCTCTCTGGGTTGGGAGGTCCGATGTGTAGCCCTCTCTGGATTGTGAGGTCCGATGTGTAGCCCTCTCTGGGTTGTGAGGTACGATGTGTAGCCCTCTCTGGGTTGTGAGGTCCGATGTGTAGCCCTCTCTGGGTTGTGAGGTCCGATATCTAGCCCTCTCTGGGTTGTGAGGTCCGATGTATAGCCCTCTCTGGGCTGTGAGGTCCGATGTGTAGTCCTCTCTGGGTTGTGAGGTCCCATGTGTAGCCCTCTCTGGGTTGTGAGGTCCGATGTGTAGCCAGCCCTCTCTGGGTTGTGAGGTCCGATGTGTAACCCTCTCTGGGTTGTGAGGTCCGATGTATAGCCCTCTCTGGGTTGTGAGATCCAATGTCTAGCCCTGTTTGGGTTGTGAGATCACAGAGTCTGTACAAATTATGGTCCCTAACACCATCTTCCCTATACGCCACTTGACGTGATGGGGCTATTTACGTTTTTTGTTTAATTGACTACATGAATCCATGTCATTGTTAGTACGTCGTGTTGTGATCTATGTGTAATAACTATGACAATATTTAAACTCTATATCATAAAATAGTTAGTAGCAGCTTCCAGTCTAAAGAGATGAATCTGGAGAAAACTAATATGATGCTGTTACACTGAGTGACTCAATGAACAAGATCTGCACAGTCCGGCCTAATTCGTCGTCAATAGTTGGGATCAATACAGTGAACCAAGATTTGCAGTATCACCATCATGTATGTCCTGGACCATGCTAGTGTTGAGGGCATCGACATAGCAGACAGACTGGCCGGTTCAACAATATTAGTTGCTGAACCACCAAAGGATCAGACAAATGTTTTATATTATTTACCACTTACGAGAGATATGAGGAACAAAGGACTTTGACATAAGTAGAAATGCATGATTATCTAGATTGTGTGAAGTTGGAGTGAAGCGAGATATCATTAACAATCTACGAGAGATGGGTCGAACAAAGGACTTTGACAGAAGTACAAATACATGGCTATCTAGACTGTGTGGAGTGAAGACCAGTTTTACCAGGACAGAAGGATATTCTGGACGAATGGGAGGATTTGTCAACCAACATCCAACTGACACAAGCTGGGATGAACATTTTGAAGAGAAGTTCGGAGCACCTATGCATGTGTCCGTAGTGCTGTCACCTATTCAACTTTTGATATCATCTAGCCCATTTATTCTTGGTCTGCCTCTGCCCAATATACCTTGTACCTTCCCTTCCAAGATTCCTTCTTTAGAAGGATGTTATGTCTTTTCACATGTCCACTAAATTTCAGTTGTCCTTTTCGAATTGCATTAAACAGTATTTTTTTGTCGTCTCTCTCTCTCTCTCTCTCTTCTCTCTCTCTCTCTCTCTCTCTCTCTCTCTCTCTCTCTCTCTGCGATCAAGACTCAATCAGAGTAGGATTCCAGACTCTCTCATGAAGTCAGCTGTCTGTTTAAGTGAATCGATTGCCCCATATAGTTTCTCTTCCAGGGAGGTGGGTGTGGACCACATTGCTTTTCTCAAGACTGTGTACTGGGGGCAGTCCTGTAGAACATGTTTTGTAGTCATAATGTTCAGTGTACAGTGGCATAGGCTGGTTGTACCTATTTTGAATTTGGTGAACATGTGATTTCTCATTCTATTGTGGCCAGTGCGTAGGCGAAGTATGATGATTTGATCCCTCCTTGATAGTTGGTGGTATCCGTCACTCTCGTTATGCTTTGGGTGTTCTCGTTTCCATTTTTCATGGAACTAACCTTTGAG
The DNA here is from genome assembly GCA_032433765.1 of Megaustenia siamemsis. NCBI lineage: Eukaryota > Metazoa > Mollusca > Gastropoda > Stylommatophora > Ariophantidae > Megaustenia > Megaustenia siamemsis. The sequence continues at coordinate 14,670,828 of JAVIAB010000051.1, read as the reverse complement.
GATGGATTTGGCTTCATCATAACTGAGCGGATGGTTCACTTGTGGTAATCTCCCTCCCTCTTTAGCTAATTTGTCTGCGCGTTCGTTCCCGTGTATATTACAGTATGATGGTATCCACTGAATGACTACTCTGGAAGTTATTGTATAGTTGGTCCAGGGTTGTTTTCAAGTCATCTAGTTCATTGTTCTTGGGGCTTTTTAGAGCTTATAGTACTGACAGTGCATCAGTCAGAATCACCAATTTATTGTGCAAGTTATTTTTGTGTTGAGTAGCCAGTGTTGCAGCATCTCTGATGGCCTCAGTTTCTACTTTAAAGTTGTTTGAGAATTTTCCAGTAGCTATTGAATTGGTGATCTCGTCCTGATTATTCAGCGTCAAGAACACCCCCCCCCCCCGCTTCCTCATTTATGGTGGCATTTGTAGCAGAGCCATCTGTGTATATGTGGGACCAGAGTCCTGTGGTTAGGTATCGTGTATGTTTTTTTCTGCTACGTGTTTTCATTTTGTGTCTGATTGGGTGCCTTTTATAATGATTCCTGTTATATTTTCCTTAAGTTCTGGTATTTTATGTTTTCCATGAGGAGACATATCAGATTGTCCCAAGGGTTTCGATATTGTTTAGGGAAGTACTGGGTCTCCAGTAGTTAGTTCATTGATAATTGCAGCGAAGTTGCTCCTCTTTAGTCGTACAATTCCGGAACCAGTTATTCTTTGGTGCACGGGGTGGCTAAGGAGCCGTCTATATTTCTCCGCTTGTCGCAATTCTTAAGTGACCCGTCTGTCATCTAAGGGTTGTATACCTGTTACTATTTCTAGAGTCTTGATAGGTGTAGATTTCAAAGCACCAGTGATGATACGGGTAGGTTGGTTCTGTGTTCTGTTAATTTTGCTAAGGTGTGATTTGGAAGCCATAGCCCAGGCTGTGACTCCATACTCTAGAACTGGTCTGACTCTTCCTACGTATGGTCTTTTCAAAATATTGCTCTGTCTGCTCCCCAGTCCGTTCATGCCAAATTCTTCATAATATTAGTTCGTTTTCTGGCTTTTTTTCCTTGCTCTGTCTATCTGATTTTTCCAAGTCATTCTGCGATTCATGGTGACGCCAAGATATGTTGGGTTTTGGTCAATAGGGAGTGTATGGCCTTTTATTTTCAAGTTTGCAGAGAGTTTGTTTCTTGTAGGCTGAAAATTGTATGTGTAGTTTTTTGTGTGTGTTCGTCCATTTTTCAAGTTCACCTAGGGCATCTTGCATCCTGGGTCGAGCCATCGACATACTTTCCTCGCGAGCCCATAACGCCAGATCATCTGCGTATATTGCTGAGTGTATTCTGGCCTTCCTTGTAACGCCAGAGCAAGATTTATAAAAATGATGACTCTGTAAACGTGAGCCTATTTTATAATGCCCCAGTCACGAAAATGAAATGTAAAAATAAATACACCCAAGTCTTCACTTGAACTTGCCCATATGCGCAGTAAAAATAATTTAATTTTTATGAGAAAAAAATGATGCTTGTTCGAATATCTCCATAATTCATATTCTGAAATATAACCAGTCCATGTTTAAAACATGGCGCTAGTTGGCGTAGCATGAAACAAATGTCGGATTGCATCAAAGATCTGAGATCACCCACGACCGGTTTTGCCCGAAAGGAAAACATATATCATCTGCACAAACAGTCATTTTTTTTCTTGCAATCTCCATCTCCCAGTTGCTAATTGTTGAAAATGGAGATGAAACCTCAAAGATTCACGTTTGATGGGCTATTAAAAAATGTATTTTATTGAGCAAAATGGGCAATGTTAACAGTTTGATCTGTTGTTGCAAGTGTAAAACAACAAAATAAAATCCAGTTTTTTAAAGTTTCCTTTGATAGAATATGTCGGTTCTTTGATGTTTTGTTAATGGCAAAGTTATGGAGAGTGAAGGGAGGTATTTTGAAGAGGGTTTGATAGAAGAGCTCCATTTGTTCAATTCACTTCTACTCTTTCATCCTCGTTCTGTATTATAAGCTCAACAGACTACACGATGAGATCAGTTGTCTCATTGAAACAAGACCTCAGCTGGATTTCTTCATTAATTTGAGGTTATCCGTTACGCCAAGAACTGTTTATGACGAAAGTGGTTTTAGTGTCCACAATTTTCTTTGGTCAACGAAACATTTATGGATGATGGGATCAGTAACAAACCATACCGCCAAGGTAAAAAAAATAATAATTAGCCCCGTCACGCCAAGTGACGAATGGGGAAAATGGTGTTAGTGGCCCGTCACGCCAAGTGACGAATAGGGAATATGGTGTTAGTGGCCCGTCACGCCAAGTAACGAATAGGGAATATGGTGTTAGTGGCCCGTCACGCCAAGTAACGAATAGGGAATATGGTGGTTAGTGACGCCCGATAAATATTTTACAGACCGTCGAGTAATTGTTGGAGTAAGTGGTCGGTATATACGCCCGTACCGCTTTACTTTCCCAGAAAAAAAATTCAGTACCCATTTAAGGCTGGGTGAACCTGGAAGCCATCGATCAGGATCGAACGCGACCTCTTGTTCTTTGCATTTACGTTCACTAACCACTGAGCTTTCCTTGCTCCCACCGCCTGTGTACGTTCTTCATAAATGTCCCACAATTACTCGGCCATTTTGGGCGGTCAAGGATCAGATTTCTATGTTTAAGTCTTTGTGCAGTCTAAATGTTTGCAGGATTTGTATGTGAGTATGTAGGCGAAGTTGGCAGGCTCACAGCGATGTAGCAGTCACTTTCATTCTCCATAGTAAAAGTAAAGGTTCTCATAAAAGTTATGAAAATGTATGGGGTCTATGGTGTTAGTGATCATATTTTTATATGACCAGGGTACATTTTTGGGTAATATGGTCGGTATCACGCCAGGCCGCCTTTACTTCCAAGAAAAATATATGGTACCCATTTTTAGAGATTGGATGAACCCCGCAGTCTTGTCGATCCGAAACAAAAAAATCCACCACTTCTTGGGGATCGAACCTGGACCCTTTTGATCAGGAAGGGAGCACACTGATTACTCAGCCACCGAGGTTATAGGTGGTTGTTACATTTGTAGAGCCGTGTTCTGAATTGGAAAATTGTGATCTCTTTCAACAAGCTATCTTAGACTGGGGAAAGACCAGAAACAATGCACTCACTGTTATCTGCAACAAGCTGTACCAGACAGGGGAAAGACCAGAAACAATGCACTCACTGTTATCTGCAACAAGCTGTACCAGACAGGGGAGCGGCCACCGCCATGTACCAAGTCTCTAGTCATTATTATCCAGAAAGAAGAAACACTGTGTCAATGTTACGACTACAGAACCATAATGATTAGCAGCCATTGAAGTAATGTAATCCTAAAGGTCATACTCAACCAAGTAAAACCACAGTTAGGTGAGATCATTAACAGACAGGCAGAGAAACAGGGAAAGAGACAGACAGAGAGACAGGCAAATAATCAGGTAGAGAGACAGGCAGAGAGACAGGCAGAGAATCAGGTAGAGAGACAGGCAGAGAATCAGGTAGAGAGACAGGCAGAGAGACAGGCAGAGAATCAGGTAGAGAGACAGGCAGAGAGACAGGCAAATAATCAGGTAGAGAGACAGGCAGAGAGACAGGCAGAGAATCAGGGAGAGAGACAGGCAGAGAGACAGGCAGAGAATCATGGAGAGAGACAGGCAGAGAATCAGGGAGAGAGACACGTAGAGAGACAGGCAGAGAATCAGGTAGAGAGACAGGTAGAGAGACAGGCAGAGAATCAGGTAGAGAGACAGGTAGAGAATCAGGGAGAGAGACACGTAGAGAGACAGGCAGAGAATCAGGTAGAGAGACAGGTAGAGAGACAGGCAGAGAATCAGGTAGAGAGACAGGCAGAGAGACAGGCAGAGAATCAGGTAGAGAGACAGGCAGAGAATCAGGGAGAGAGACACGTAGAGAGACAGGCAGAGAATCAGGTAGAGAGACAGGTAGAGAGACAGGCAGAGAATCAGGTAGAGAGACAGGCAGAGAGACAGGCAGAGAATCAGGTAGAGAGACAGGCAGAGAGACAGGCAGAGAATCAGGAGAGAGACAGGCAGAGAATCAGGGAGAGAGACGTAGAGAGACAGAGAATCAGGGAGAGAGACAGGTAGAGAGACAGGCAGAGAATCAGGGAGAGAGACAGACAGAGAATCAGGGAGAGAGACAGGTAGAGAGACAGGCAGAGAATCAGGGAGAGAGACAGGCAGAGAGACAGACAGAGAATCAGGTAGAGAGACAGAGAGAGACAGACAGAGAATCAGGGAGAGAGACAGACAGAGAGACAGGCAGAGAATCAGGGAGAGAGACAGACAGAGATCAGGTAGAGAGACAGACAGAGAGACAGACAGAGAATCAAGTAGAGAGACAGGCAGAGAACAAGGCTGAGAGACAGGGAGAGAGACAGGCAGAGAGACAGGCAGAGAGACAGACAGAGAATCAGGGAGAGAGACAGGTAGAGAGAAAGGCAGAGAATCAGGGAGAAAGATAGGTAGAGAGACAGGCAGAGAATCAGGGAGAGAGGCAGGTAGAGAGACAGGCAGAGAATCAGGGAGAGAGACAGGGAGAGAGACAGGTAGAGAGACAGGTAGAGAGACAGGCAAAGAGACAGGCAGAGAATCAGGGAGAGAGACACGTAGAGAGGCAGTCAGAGAGACAGGCAGAGAATCAGGGAGAGAGACAGGTAGAGAGACAAGCAGAGAGACAAGCAGAGAGACAGGTAGAGAATCAGGGAGAGAGACACGTAGAGAGACAGGCAGAGAGACAGGTAGAAAGACAGGCAGAGAGACAGGCAGAGAATCAGGGAGAGAGACACGTAGAGAGACACGTAGAGAGACACGTAGAGAGACAGGCAGAGAATCAGGGAGAGAGACAGGTAGAGAGACAGGCAGAGAATCAGGGAGAGAGACAGGCAGAGAGACAGGCAGAGAGACAGGCAGAGAATCAGGGAGAGAGACAGGTAGAGAGACAGGCAGAGAATCAAGTAGAGAGAGACAGGCAGAGAACAAGGCAGAGAGACAGGTAGAAAGACAGACAGGCTTTCGTGCTTGTCGATGTACAACATAACATATTATCAAATTTAGAATTTTCTGCGAAAAATAATTCCAAAACAAACAAAACCTATATGAAGTGTTCATGGACTTCAAAAAAACGTTCAATAGATTTGTGTATACAGCTCTCCAACAAAAACCTGCTACAACAGCATTTAACATCTCTAGATAAAAGCTGCACAAACTACAGTATGAAAATTAACACAGCAAAAACAGAGGCTATAAGAATAATCCAATTAAGACACCCATTAAACATTAAGATCAAAGATAAAGAAATAAAACAAGTAGAGGAATTCAAGTATTTAGGCACAATGTTCACAGAAGATGGAAAACTAGACAGAGAAATTGACATGAGAATACAAAATTCCAATGCTGTCACATACCAGCTTTCACCATTGCTAAGACATCCAAACATTTCTATGCCAGCTAAACAACAAATGATAAATAGCATCTTCATACCAACTTTGTGCTATGAAAGTCAAACATGGACCCTTTCTAAATCACATTTTAGAAAGATCAATACATGTGAGATGCGATACTTGAGAAAAGTAACAAAAAAAAACAAGAAGAGATAGGATACCAAATGAAACCATAAGAAAAATAGTAGGAACAAAACCCTGTCAAGAATATATAGAACAACAACAACTTAAATGGTTTGGCCATCTGGTCAGAATGAATCCTTATCAATCACCATCAAGGGAGTTCTTCTCGACAATGCATGGAAAAATACCAAGAGGAAGACCCAGAAGAAGATGGATAGATGCAGTGACAGAGATATGTAACAACAAAGGAAAGTCACTAGTTCAGGCAGTTAGAGCAGCTCAAGAACGACAAATGATATAAACCACGACACCTTTTAGGTATCAGTGAAAAGAGAAAAGAAAAAAGATACAGTGCTCCTGACAACGATGAAGTTGTACAACTTTGTTGTAATATAAAGCATCAATAACAACAAAGCTACAAGTGCAGCGCATTAGCTACGGAATTCGTGATGGCTCAGAAGAATGTTTGAAGTTCTACAAAGCTGAACACACTCTCCAACCTTGTTTAACGTCTTCTTGGGAATATCCTTCACAGGAGCTTAACGGTAAAATACCGTCAGCATATCCCGTCAGTATAACATGTCAGTATAACCCGTAAGTATAACCCATCAGTATAACCCGTCAGTATAACATGTCAGTATAACCCGTCAGTATAACATGTGAGTATAACCCGTCAGTATAACAGGTCAGTATAACCCGTCATTATAACATGTCAGTATAACCCGTCAGTATAACATGTCAGTATAACCCGTCAGTATAACATGTCAGCATAACCCGTCAGTATAACATGTCAGTATAACACGTCAGTATAACATATAAGTATAACCCGTCAGTATAACATGTGAGTATAACCCGTCAGTATAACATATCAGTATAACCCGTCAGTATAACATGTCAGTATAAACCGTCAGTATAACTCGTCAGTATAACCCGAAAGTATAACATATCAGTATAACCGTCAGTATAACTCGTCAGTATAACCCGTCAGTATAACTCGTCAGTATAACTCGTCATATAACCCGTCAGTACAACTTGATAGTATAACTCGTCAGTATAACACATCAGTATAACTCGTCAGAATAACCCGTCAGTATAACACGTCAGTAATACCCGTCAGTATGACTCGTTAGTATAACCCGTCAGATAACCCGTCAGTAGACTCGTTAGTATAACCGTCAGTATAACCCGTCAGTATAACCTCAGTATAACTCATTAGTATAACCGTCAGTATAACCCGTCAGTATGACGTGTTAGTATAACCCGTCAGTATAACCCGTCAGAATGACTCGTTAGTATAACCGTCAGTATAACCCGTCAGTATGACTTGTTAGTATAACCCGTCAGTATTACCCGTCAGTATGACTCGTTAGTATAACCCGTTAGTATAACCTTCAGTATCAGTATAACCCGTCAGTATGACTCATTAGTATAACTGGTCAGTATAACCCGTCAGTATGACTTGTTAGTATAACCCGTCAGTATAACCAGTCAGTATAACCCGTCAGTATTACTCGTTAGTATAACTAGTCAGTATAATCCGTCAGTATAACCTGTCAGTATGACTCGTTAGTATAACCTGTCAGTATAACCGGTCAGTATAACCGTCAGTATGACTCGTTAGTATAACCCGTCAGTATAACCCGTCAGTATAACTAGTCAGTATAACAGTCAGTGTGACTCGTTAGTATAACCCGTCAGTATAACCCGTCAGTAAGACTCGTTAGTATAACCCGTCAGTATGACTCGTTAGTATAACCCGTCAGTATGACTCGTTAGTATAACCCGTCAGTATGACTCGTTAGTATAACCCGTCAGTATTACTCGTTAGTATAACTAGTCAGTATAACCAGTCAGTATGACTCGTTAGTATAACCCGTCAGTATAACCCGTCAGTATACTCGTCAGTATAACCCGTCAGTATGACTCGTTAGTATAACCCATCAGTATAACCAGTCAGTATAACTCGTCAGTATAACTCGTCAGTATAACCCGTCAGTATAACCCGTCAGTATAACTCGTCAGTATAACCCGTCAGTATAACCCGTCAGTATGACTCGTTAGTATAACCCGTCAGTATAACTCGTCAGTAAGACTCGTTAGTATAACCCGTCAGTATGACTCGTTAGTATAACCCGTCAGTATGACTCGTTAGTATAACCCGTCAGTATGACTCGTTAGTATAACCCGTCAGTATTACTCGTTAGTATAACTAGTCAGTATAACCAGTCAGTGTGACTCGTTAGTATAACCCGTCAGTATAACCCGTCAGTATGACTCGTCAGTATAACCCGTCAGTATGACTCGTTAGTATAACCCGTCAGTATAACCAGTCAGTATAACTCGTCAGTATAACTCGTCAGTATAACCCGTCAGTATAACCCGTCAGTATAACTCGTCAGTATAACCCGTCAGTATAACCCGTCAGGTCAGTGTAACTTGTCAGTATGACTCGCTAGTATAACCAGACAGTATAACCCGTCAGTATAACTCGTCAGTATAACCCTTCAGTATAACTCGTTAGTATAACCCGTCAGTATAACTCATTAGTATAACCCGTCAGTATAACTCGTTAGTATAACCCGTCAGTATAACCCGTTATCCCGTGTGTTACCGGGGCTTCATTATGAGGGAAGTAGAGAATAGTGACACTGTGACCTTCCAGGCATGTCGTAAGAGGCGACTAAGGAGATTGATCGATGGCTTGACAAGCTGTCATTGTAAAAAGTATTGTTATGGAAACAGAGCCATAGATTTTAGAAGTGGTGATCTCTGCAATATGTGCCATTTTGGCATGCAAGGTTTCTGCTTTTGAGATTGTGGTTCTGCCCTATGTGCCGTCTTCAGCTCGAAAGGACAATAGATAGATAGATAACCCGTCAGTATAACTCGTTAGTATAACCAGTCAGTATAACCCGTCAGTATAACTCGTTAGTATAACCCGTCAGTATAACCCGTCAGTATGACTCGTTAGTATAACCCGTCAGTATAACCCGTCAGTATGACTCGTTAGTATAACCCGTCAGTATAACCCGTCAGTATGACTCGTTAGTATAACCCGTCAGTATAACTCGTCAGTATGACTCGTTAGTATAACCAGTCAGTATAACTCGTCAGTATGACTCGTTAGTATAACCCGTCAGTATAACTCGTTAGTATAACCCGTCAGTATAACTCGTCAGTGTCACTCGTCAGTATGACCCGTTAGTATAACCCGTCAGTATAACTCGTCAGTATGACTCGTTAGTATAACCCGTCAGTATAACTCGTTAGTATAACCCGTCAGTATAACACGTCAGTATGACCCGTCAGTATAACTCGTTAGTATAACCCGTCAGTATAACACGTCAGTATGACCCGTCAGTATAACACGTCAGTATGACCCGTCAGTATAACACGTCAGTATGACCCGTCAGTATAATCCGTCCATATAACTGATCAGTATGACCCGTCAGTATAACTGTTAGAACTGGTAATAACCTCTGGTGTGTGGGTGTCGTAAGTTATATAGCGCGAATAGAACATGATCTAACAGACCTCATACAACGACTAGGTGAGACATCTGCTGCATGGAGGTCAATAAAAGATGTATAAAAATGATTATAAATAACTCCGACGTCATTGTTGCCAAAATACAAATAAATGGACACGATTAAGAAACAGTTGACGAATCTACATGCTTAGGTTCAACTGTGTCAGCTCGAAGATTGAGACCTGAGATAGCCGCTAGAACCGCACAAACTGAAGCAGCTTTTGCAAAGCTAAAATATGTTTGAAAAGATATAAGCATCACTCTTGATGTTATAATAAGTCTGATGGGCACCATAATTAAGTTAATTTTCATTTAAGCTTGCGAAACATGGACACTTACACGAGAGCTGCAGAAGAAATCACAAGCTATGGAGATGAAAGGTTATGGGCATCTTTTATTTAGATCTCATCACGAATGAAACAGTTCGCAACAGGATACAGCAAGCAAGTAAAGTACACAGATATTTTGATTACTTTTAGACATAACATCTCGATAATATGGACCATTCAGCAAAGTCCATTCAGCAAAGTCCATTCAGCAAAGTCTATTCAGCAATGAACCGAGAAGAAAGAAAAAGATGGAGACAGAAAACGAAATGGGAGGATACAATAACAGTAAATTGGATAGGTCTCGACTTCACATGGTCCCTAAGATTTATTGAAGATAGAGATGCATAGATAAGGATAATGCAGTCTGTCAGTGGTGCCACAACGATCATGGGTTATGGGATGAGTTGCACGTGGTGGGGTGTAACGTACACTCCTACATAGTTTGGTGACAGCTTGACAAATCAAGGAATAAAACAAAACATGGGATGAGTTGCACGTGGTGGGGTGTAACGTACACTCCTGCATAGTTTGGTGACAGCTTGACAAATCATTGAACAAAACAAAACATGGGATGAGGATTGAAGGAAAGACAATTGACTGCCGCATTGATTCGAGACAAGAAAAATCAAGAAGATTCAATTATTCCATACTCAGGACATTGAAACCTTGGCCTCTTTGCAACCAACTAGACGTCTCATATAATAATTCTACGTGAGATATCGTAGGGAGTGAAATGGAAACAAAATGACTGACAGTCATGGAAGTCAGTGGCCAGCGCTCTTCCTTGCTCTGACTACCTTCCTTTCCCCAACTCATTGATCCAGGTGCTCATTCTTTTTCAGCTGAGTTGACTCCAGATGTTGAGACCGAATCCACGCTCATCTCATCGCCAAAGCCAGCGCTTTACGACTACGCCACAGTACATAAGTTCTGAATAACTTTACAAGCGTGTTTTGACAAATCACAGAATTAATCATCACCACGTGGACTCTAGTTGAAACTATACATCCAGTTTCGCTTGAATTAGAAGCCATAAGACAAGAGTGATCAGTACTCTCGTCTAGCCAAACAGGTAGTTGAGATCCACTACCAAGTGAGTCCCATCCGACTGACACAGATTGGGACATAATCAGTCTTTGATAATTCTTCTTATATTTTCTCTTAGGCCGACAAGTGGTCGTGCAGATATATCACCTAAACATGTCCATAATAACACGAGAACCTGCAGCTGCTATTCCACTCAGTTCAATTCTATTCACTGAATCGGTTTCATTGTAGTCGAGACATCCCTGTATCCACTTCATCACATCTACCAGCATTTCTCGACACGTATGCAGGTCGACTATTCCCTTAAGATATTGTATATAGAGAGTTCATCAGTGATGTTTAGAACCAATTCTGACCTATGGAAGCGAATAATGGACAGTAGACAAACAAATGAAAAGACGGTTAGAGGCCACAGAGATGGGATATCTCAGAAGAATGTTGAAAGTTCCCTGGACAGATAAAAAGACCAATGAGGAAGTTCTCAAAGAGGCCAACACAAAAAGGGAGCTCTTAAAAAACATCAGAAATAGGCAATCAACATTTTTTGGGCACATCATGAGAAGAGGAAAGTTGGAATACTTGGTTACAACTGGCAAAATAAAAGGAAAGAGAGATCGCGGACGACAAAGAGAGAAAATACTGGATAGCTTGGTGTCATGGCATGGAAAACAGTCAACAACAGAACTGATACGATGCACTGTAGATAGAAGATTGTGGAGGGACATGATCGCCTACGCCAACCGGCAGGGTACATGATGATGATGATGATTGTTTATAGACACATTTTCTTCTCCCACAATATACACCGAATCGACCAGAGTCCTTTCCCACCTTTAGACTACTATAATACATTTAACGTCAATAAGGCACTGTAAACCTTTATATCTGCCAATCATTTATTTCTTTATCTAATTATACATTGACTCATTCATTTATCTAATTATACATTGACTCATTCATTTATCTAATTATACATTGACTCATTCATTTATCTAATTATACATTGACTCATTCATTTATCTAATTATACATTGACTCATTCATTTATCTAATTAACTCACGAAGTCAACTCATTTTATCTTGCACTCTACACTACTTGACACAAAACCTAAAGGTATTCCCATTATTACACAACCACTCTCAAATATCAATATATATAATTACCCATATCTCACAAATATATATTAACTATAAAACAACACTTACATAATAAATACACTCAGATACAATAAACTCACATTTACACGACTTTATACATAATTATCACATTAAAGCACACACATACATTTCACATGTAACAACATATATCCAATAATAATATTATCATTTTCAAAAATCTTCACACACACGCACGCACATATACAATTTCTTACCACACAATAGATCAACTTAATCAACACACAAAACACACAATATCTTCCGATTCCCCACAAGCCACCATTATGATCTCCGGAGATTCCCGGAAGGATAAGTTTCCCCATCGTCTAGGAACATAAACTTCCGTGTTATATAAACGAAATGTTATCTCATGAAAATATAACAATTTATGTCTACGGTTATTGTTCTTCCGTTCCCGTTGCTTGAATAACGTGAGCAAATAAATTGATCTACACAGCGGTCCGAGAGAATATATTGTAGCTAATAAAGAATGGGAGGGGGCGGGATTGTATATTTTTGTGACCAGTAAAACCGAGTTTTTACAAATAGATAAGTAATTGAATGTGTAAAGTTATCTAGGAATGGATATATGTTATTGATAGGATGGTATTTTTTATGGTTTCATTTTAGTTTACATTGGGGAGAGGGGGGGTATATAGCATGAAATATATATCAATAACAAGGTAGGTGGGCTTGGAAACAAGATACGAAGATAGGATGTTCTAGAAGGCAAAAGTGAAAGTTTATTACTTCAATGATGACACTTTATTACTACAATGATGAAAGTTTATTACTACAATGATGACACTTTATTACTACAATGATGACACTTTATTACTACAATGATGACACTTTATTACTACAATGATGAAACTTTATTACTACGATGATGACATTTTATTACTACAATGATGACACTTTATTACTTCAATGATGACACTTTATTACTACAATGATGACAGTTTATTACTACAATGATGACACTTTATTACTACAATGATGACACTTTATTACTACAATGATGAAAGTTTATTACTACAATGATGACACTTTATTACTACAATGATGACACTTTATTACTACAATGATGAAAGTTTATTACTACAATGATGAGAGTTTATTACTACAATGATGAAAGTTTATTACTACAACGATGACACTTTATTACTACAATGATTACACTTTATTACTACAATGATGAAAGTTTATTACTACAATGATGAAAGTTTATTACTACAATGATGACACTTTATTACTACAATGATGAAAGTTTATTACTTCAATGATGACACTTTATTACTACAATGATGAAAGTTTATTACTACAATGATGACACTTTATTACTACAATGATGAAAGTTTATTACTACAATGATGACACTTTATTACTACAATGATGAAAGTTTATTACTACAATGATGACACTTTATTACTACAATGATGAAAGTTTATTACTACAATGATGACACTTTATTACTACAATGATGAAAGTTTATTACTTCAATGATGAAAGTTTATTACTTCAATGATGACACTTTATTACTACAATGATGAAAGTTTATTACTACAATGATGAAAGTTTATTACTTCAATGATGAAAGTTTATTACTACAATGATGAAAGTTTATTACTACAATGATGAAAGTTTATTACTACAATGATGACACTTTATTACTACAATGATGAAAGTTTATTACTACAATGATGACACTTTATTACTTCAATGATGAAAGTTTTTTACTTCAATGATGACACTTTATTACTACAATGATGAAAGTTTATTACTACAATGATGAAAGTTTATTACTACAATGATGACACTTTATTACTACAATGATGACAGTTTATTACTACGATGATGAAAGTTTATTACTACAATGATGAAAGTTTATTACTTCAATGATGAAAGTTTATTACTTCAATGATGACACTTTATTACTACAATGATGAAAGTTTATTACTACAATGGTGACGCTTTATTACTATAATGATTAAAGTTTATTACTACAATGATGAAAGTTTATTACTACAATGATGAAAGTTTATTACTACAATGATGAAAGCTTATTACTACAATGATGAAAGTTTATTACTTCAATGATGAAAGTTTATTACTACAATGATGAAAGTTTATTACTACAATGATGAAAGTTTATTACTACAATGATGAAAGCTTATTACAGTGAAAGAAAGCAAAAATAAGGGACTCAGCCTTAATAGTAAAAAGACAGAAGCAATGGTAACAACAAAGAAAAAAACATCACTTCAGTGCAAAATAAAGACAAGTGGAACAATATTAAAACAGGTAAATGAATATAAATATTTGGGAACTTTGTTACAATATCTATAACAATGGTTCTGACAAAATCAGCTTTCCAAAAAATGATGAAGATACTGTGCAATCCATTTTTGACAATAGAAACAAGAAAACAAGTTCTTAAATGTTATGCAGAGCCAGTTCTAACATATGAATGTGAATCAAGGACAATAGGACAGCAGACAACAAAATCACTGGAGTCTGTAGAAATGTGGTTTTACAGAAAAATGTTGAGAATACCAAGGACAGCTAAGAAAAGTAAAGAAATAGTTATGAAAGAGGCCAAAGCAAAAGGAGACCTAATTTCTAATATAAGGAAGAAACAATCATAATTTTTTGGCCATGTAATGAGATGAGAATACCTTGAATATATTGTAACAACTGGAAAAATTGAGGTACGAAGAGGTAGAGGGAAGCAAAAAGAAAAGATACCAGACAGCTTAAGAGAATGGCTTGGCATAAGGTTAACCACAGAAATGAAAATAACTGTCGAGATTGAAAGTTGTGTAGAGACATGATCACCTACACCAACAGGCCCTGTACTTGATGATGATGAAAGCTTATTATTACCACGATATCAGCTTATTACAACAATGATAAACGCTTATAACTACAATGATAAAATCTTATAACATCAATGATAAAAGCTTATTTCTAAGACGTTGAGCAAATCTTTTAAAACATCTCAGAGATGCCAGGCCTAAACATTAATGGAAAGATAATCAATAACCTAAGATATGCTGATGATACTGTTCTACTAGCAGAAAATCCTCAAGACTTACAACAATTGCTTAATGTGATAAACATAACAAGCAAAAAATATAGATAGATATGAATATAAAAAAGACTAAAACTATGATCATAAACAAAGAAAATTCTCAAAATCTACAAAAAAATATCACAGCTGAAGGAATACACATGGAGACAGTTCAGAGCTACAACTACCTTGGACATACTATAACCAATGATGGAAAATGTAAAATAGAAATAAACAAAAGAATAGGTATGGCAAAAAGTAATTTTAATGTCATGAAAAATATACTAACATTAAAACAAATAACAGCAGGGCTGAAACTAAGAATAGCAAAATTTTACATCTTCTCAATATTCCTGTATGGTGCAGAAACATGGACATTAGACAAGAAAACAGAACAGAAAATTGAAGCCTTTGAAATGTGAATTTACAGAAGAATAGGTAGAATTTGATGGAAAGAAAAGAAAACAAACGATGAAGTTTTAAAACAACTAAAAATGAAAAGAGAACTACCATATGCAATTAAGACAAGACACATGAGATTTTTGGGACACGTTAAAAGACACAACAGCCTACTAAAAGTAATATTGGCAGGGAAAATACAAGGTAAAAGAGACAGAGGCAGACCAAGACTAACATGGACGAATAACATCAAAAGATGGACAAGTCAATCTATGACAACCTGCACCATTAAAAAAAAGAAACAGAGTGGAATTGCGCTCCATGGTAGCCAACCTTCGTTGCGGAGACAGCACTCGATGATGATGATGATGATAACTAAGACGTTTAAAGATTAATAAGATGATAAAAGCTTATTAGTACAATGATAAAACTTATTACAAGAACGATATAAGCTTTATACTATAATCATAGAAACTTATTGCTACAATAATACAAGCTTATTATTACAATGATAACAGATTATTTCTACAATGATAAAAATATATTATTACAATGATAAAAATGTACTACTACAATAATTAAAGTCTACTATTACAATGATACAAGTTTATAAATTCAATGATAAAAGTTTATTGTTTAAATAATACATGTTTTTTGCTTCAATGATAAACGCTTTTATCTACAAAAATAAAAGCGTATTTTTTCTCTCCTTCTTTCCTTCCTCATTTGACTTTCAGCGTCGAAGGGAGATATAATTTGCCGTCTTTTGTTCTTATGTTCGCTTCTGCTGCTGTTATGTTTCCCAGTGTTTCTAGTATTCCTTCGATCCATTTTTTTCGTGGTCGACCCTTGGGTCTGGTATTCTCGCAACGCTTATTGAGGTCTCGTGTTTTGTTTTGATCTTTCTACCTTATCACGTGGCCAAACTATTTCATCTGTTGTTTTTTATATATTCTATGGCGGGGGTTATTCCTAGATTTGTCTGTTCTTCATTTCTGATCTTACCTCTCAGGCTGTTTCCTGTCATTCGTCTAACACGTTTCATCTCGGTTGACGTTATTTTTCTTATCGCTCTTGCATCTAGGGTCCAGGTCTGGCTTTGGTAGCACAACGTTGGGATGAAGATTGTATTGTATAGTGCTCGATTTGCCTCCAGAGTTATTTCTTTGTTGAACAATAGTGGTGATAACTGTCCGATGATTTGACAAGCTTTGTTGTATCTTGAGTCTACTTCTGCTGTATGTGACTTGTCATTTGTCACTAAACTTACACAAGTCATATAGACTTACACAGTCACAACTTACACAAGTCAGACAGACTTACACAGTCACAGAAAATAACTGTCGAGATTGAAAGTTGTGTAGAGACATGATCACCTACACCAACAGGCCCTGTACTTGATGATGATGAAAGCTTATTATTACCACGATATCAGCTTATTACAACAATGATAAACGCTTATAACTACAATGATAAAATCTTATAACATCAATGATAAAAGCTTATTTCTAAGACGTTGAGCAAATCTTTTAAAACATCTCAGAGATGCCAGGCCTAAACATTAATGGAAAGATAATCAATAACCTAAGATATGCTGATGATACTGTTCTACTAGCAGAAAATCCTCAAGACTTACAACAATTGCTTAATGTGATAAACATAACAAGCAAAAAATATAGATAGATATGAATATAAAAAAGACTAAAACTATGATCATAAACAAAGAAAATTCTCAAAATCTACAAAAAAATATCACAGCTGAAGGAATACACATGGAGACAGTTCAGAGCTACAACTACCTTGGACATACTATAACCAATGATGGAAAATGTAAAATAGAAATAAACAAAAGAATAGGTATGGCAAAAAGTAATTTTAATGTCATGAAAAATATACTAACATTAAAACAAATAACAGCAGGGCTGAAACTAAGAATAGCAAAATTTTACATCTTCTCAATATTCCTGTATGGTGCAGAAACATGGACATTAGACAAGAAAACAGAACAGAAAATTGAAGCCTTTGAAATGTGAATTTACAGAAGAATAGGTAGAATTTGATGGAAAGAAAAGAAAACAAACGATGAAGTTTTAAAACAACTAAAAATGAAAAGAGAACTACCATATGCAATTAAGACTAGACACATGAGATTTTTGGGACACGTTAAAAGACACAACAGCCTACTAAAAGTAATATTGGCAGGGAAAATACAAGGTAAAAGAGACAGAGGCAGACCAAGACTAACATGGACGAATAACATCAAAAGATGGACAAGTCAATCTATGACAACCTGCACCATTAAAAAAAAGAAACAGAGTGGAATTGCGCTCCATGGTAGCCAACCTTCGTTGCGGAGACAGCACTCGATGATGATGATGATGATAACTAAGACGTTTAAAGATTAATAAGATGATAAAAGCTTATTAGTACAATGATAAAACTTATTACAAGAACGATATAAGCTTTATACTATAATCATAGAAACTTATTGCCACAATAATACAAGCTTATTATTACAATGATAACAGATTATTTCTACAATGATAAAAATATATTATTACAATGATAAAAATGTACTACTACAATAATTAAAGTCTAATATTACAATATACAAGTTTATAAATTCAATGATAAAAGTTTATTGTTTAAATAATACATGTTTATTGCTTCAATGATAAACGCTTTTATCTACAAAAATAAAAGCGTATTTTTCCTCTCCTTCTTTCCTTCCTCATTTGACTTTCAGCGTCGAAGGGAGATATAATTTGCCGTCTTTTGTTCTTATGTTCGCTTCTGCTGCTGTTATGTTTCCCAGTGTTTCTAGTATTCCTTCGATCCATTTTTTTCGTGGTCGACCCTTGGGTCTGGTATTGTCGCAACGCTTATTGAGGTCTCGTGTTTTGTTTTGATCTTTCTACCTTATCACGTGGCCAAACTATTTCATCTGTTGTTTTTTTATATATTCTATGGCGGGGGTTATTCCTAGATTTGTCTGTTCTTCATTTCTGATCTTACCTCTCAGGCTGTTTCCTGTCATTCGTCTAACACGTTTCATCTCGGTTGACGTTATTTTTCTTATCGCTCTTGCATCTAGGGTCCAGGTCTGGCTTTGGTAGCACAACGTTGGGATGAAGATTGTATTGTATAGTGCTCGATTTGCCTCCAGAGTTATTTCTTTGTTGAACAATAGTGGTGATAACTGTCCGATGATTTGACAAGCTTTGTTGTATCTTGAGTCTACTTCTGCTGTATGTGACTTGTCATGTGTCACTAAACTTACACAAGTCATATAGACTTACACAGTCACAACTTACACAAGTCAGACAGACTTACACAGTCACAACTTACACATGTCAGATAGACTTACACAGTCACAACTTACACATGTCAGATAGACTTACACAGTCACAACTTACACATGTCAGATAGACTTACACAGTCACAACTTACACAAGTCAGATAGACTTACACAGTCACAACTTACACAAGTCAGATAGACTTACACAGTCACAACTTACACATGTCAGATAGACTTACACAGTCACAACTTACACAAGTCAGATAGACTTACACAGTCACAACTTACACAAGTCAGATAGACGTACACAGTCACAACTTACACAAGTCAGATAGACGTACACAGTCACAACTTACACATGTCAGATAGACTTACACAGTCACAACTTACACATGTCAGATAGACGTACACAGTCACAACTTACACAAGTCAGATAGACTTACACAGTCACAACTTACACAAGCTAGAATGTCAAATTTTATTTAAAAAAAAAAAGGAAATGGTCAATATTAGGGACGGAACGTTTAAATTAATGAAAGAGGAGTCGTAGAGAAGATGTGAACGAAAAAAGAGGATAGAGAATATATAAAATAGCAATAATGGAACCAAAAAAAGATGAGATGAATGCAAAAGAATAAAGTGAAGCTAAAGTGATTGAGTAAACGAAAATTACAGCTGTAATAAAAAAAAAAACAGAATTAAGATTAGAAAAATAAACTGAAAAAAGACACAGATTAAGAAAGAACAAAGTAACGTAAAGAAAAAGGAAAGACAGCTCTCAATTATTCCTCTCATTTGTGTATTTACGCAAGGGACGACAATCTACATATCGTGTCCAAATTGTGTCCCCTGATTTTCATCATTGCAGCTTCCGGCGCAAAACGGAACATCCGTAAAGGAAGCAGCTGCAGTTTCTGTTGCCACCATCTTGATTATCTGTGACATGTTGTCATGGATATCGAACAAATAGCCTCCGTTCTCTTCTTGAACATAGCATTCATATTGTCAGACCTTTGCCATAATTGTATTCTCGATACAAAGAACGGGCCGCTGTGTTTTTTTGTCTTTAACTCAACACATAATAACGAAACTATGTTGTTTCTGATTGCAAATAATTAGTGTTCTTCACAGTTGTTTGGCAGCGATACTTCAGTTGATTTGGTCATTTATTTCTATCCAGGAAAATAAAATAGCCAGCATTCTTTTATTACACATTTTAAGGTTTAAGTTTTAAAGGAGAAACTGAATTCGAATTTTAAAACTTTTGGTTACAAAAAAGTTAAAATTGCATCCGCCTGCACATCTCATATTTCATAATGTTGTCTGATTTACTAGTATTCATTGGTTATGGTCTCCACATGGAAGGTTGGCTACCATGGAGCGCCATTCATTCATTGGTTGCCGTCTCTACATGGAAGGTTGACTACCATGGAGCGCCATTCATTTATTGGGTGCCGTCGCTACATGGAAGGTTGGCTACCATGGAGCGCCATTCATTTATTGGGTGCCGTCGCTACATGGAAGGTTGGCTACCATGGAGCGCCATTCATTTATTGGGTGCCGTCGCTACATGGAAGGTTGGCTACCATGGAGCGCCATTCATTTATTGGGTGCCGTCGCTACATGGAAGGTTGGCTACCATGGAGCGCCATTCATTTATTGGTTGCCGTCTCTACATGGAAGGTTGGCTATCATGGAGCCCCATTCATTTATTGGTTGCCGTCTCTACATGGAAGGTTGGCTACCATGGAGCCCCATTCATTTATTGGTTGCCGTCTCTACATGGAAGGTTGGCTATCATGGAGCCCCATTCATTTATTGGTTGCCGTCTCTACATGGAAGGTTGGCTACCATGGAGCCCATTCATTTATTGGGAACGGTCGCTACATGGAAGGTTGGCTACCATGGAGCCCCATTCATTTATTGGTTGCCGTCTCTACATGGAAGGTTGGCTACCATGGAGCGCCATTCATTTATTGGGTGCCGTCTCTACATGGAAGGTTGGCTATCATGGAGCCGCATTCATTTATTGGTTGCCGTCTCTACATGGAAGGTTGGCTACCATGGAGCGCCATTCATTTATTGGGTGCCGTCGCTACATGGAAGGTTGGCTATCATGGAGCCGCATTCATTTATTGGTTGCCGTCTCTACATGGAAGGTTGGCTACCATGGAGCCCCATTCATTTATTGGTTGCCGTCTCTACATGGAAGGTTGGCTACCATGGAGCGCCATTCATTTATTGGTTGCGTCTCTACATGGAAGGTTGGCTACCATGGAACGCCATTCATTTATTGGTTGCCGTCTCTTCATGGAAGTTTGGCTACCATGCAGCCCCATTCATTTATTGGTTGCCGTCTCTACATGGAAGGTTGTCTACCATGGAGCCCCATTCATTTATTGGGTGCCGTCTCTACATGGAAGGTTGGTTACCATGCAGCGCCATTCATTTATTGGGAACCGTCTCTACATGGAAGGTTGGCTATCATGGAGCCCCATTCATTTATTGGTTGCCGTCTCTACATGGAAGGTTGGCTACCATGGAGCGCCATTCATTTATTGGTTGCCGTCTCTACATGGAAGGTTGGCTACCATGGAGCGCCATTCATTTATTGGTTGCCGTCTCTACATGGAAGGTTGGCTATCATGGAGCCCCATTCATTTATTGGTTGCCGTCTCTACATGGAAGGTTGGCTACCATGGAGCCCCATTCAATATTGGTTGCCGTCTCTACATGGAAGGTTGGCTACCATGGAGCGTCATTCATTTATTGGTTGCCATCTCTACATGGAAGGTTGGCTACCATGGAGCCCCATTCATTTATTGGTTGCCGTCTCTACATGGAAGGTTGGCTACCATGGAACGCCATTCATTTATTGGTTGCCGTCTCTACATGGAAGGTTGGCTACCATGGAGCCCCATTCATTTATTGGTTGCCGTCTCTACATGGAAGGTTGGCTACCATGGAGCCCCATTCATTTATTGGTTGCCGTCTCTTCATGGAAGGTTGGCTACCATGGATAGCCATTCATTTATTGGTTGCCGTCTCTTCATGGAAGCTTGGCTACCATGGAGCCCCATTCATTTATTGGTTGCCGTCTCTTCATGGAAGTTTGGCTACCATGGAGCCCCATTCATTTATTGGTTGCCGTCTCTTCATGGAAGTTTGGCTACCATGGAACGCCATTCATTTATTGGTTGCCGTCTCTACATGGAAGTTTGGCTACCATGGAGCCCCATTCATTTATTGGTTGCCGTCTCTTCATGGAAGGTTGGCTACCATGGAGCCCCATTCATATATTGGTTGCCGTCTCTTCATGGAAGGTTGGCTACCATGGAGCCCCATTCATTTATTGGTTCCCGTCTCTACATGGAAGGTTGGCTACCATGGAGCGCCATTCATTTATTGGTTGCCGTCTCTTCATGGAAGGTTGGCTACCATGGAGCGCGATTCATTTATTGGTTGCCGTCTCTACATGGAAGGTTGGCTACCATGGAGCGCCATTCATTTATTGGTTGCCTTCTCTTCATGGAAGGTTGGCTACCATGGAGCGCCATTCATTCATTGTGTGTATTCTCCACACCGGAGGTTGGCTACCATGGAGCGTCATTCATTCATTGTGTGTATTCTCCACACAGGAGGTTGGCTACCATGGAGCGCCATTCATTCATTGTGTGTATTCTCCACACCGGAGGTTGGCTATCATGGAGCGCCATTCATTTATTGTGTGTATTCTCCACACCGAAGGTTGGCTACCATGGAGCGCCATTCATTCTTTGTGTGTATTCTCCACACCGAAGGTTGGCTACCATGGAGCGCCATTCATTCATTGTGTGTGTTCTCCACACCGGAGGTTGGCTACCATGGAGCGCCATTCATTCATTGTGTGTATTCTCCACACCGGAGGTTGGCTACCATGGAGCGCCATTCATTCATTGTGTGTATTCTCCACACCGAAGGTTGGTTACCATGGAGCGCCATTCATTCATTGTGTGTATTCTCCACACCGAAGGTTGGCTACCATGGAGCGCCATTCATTCATTGTGTGTATTCTCCACACCGAAGGTTGGCTACCATGGAGCGCCATTCATTCATTGTGTGTATTCTCCACACCGGAGGTTGGCTACCATGAAGCGTCAGTTTTTCAATAGATCCACATTTCAAAGACTTCATTTTTCTGCTCTGTTTTCTTATTTGGTGTATTATGTTTCTGCACCTTACATGAATGTTGAATAGATAATACATTTTGCTATTCCTAATTTTAGTTCCGTTGTTATTTGCATCGATGTGAATATATATTTTTTTTTCTTCTTCTACCTTTTTAGCTCCCAGTGGAGCATAGGTCTTCAACAAACACTTTCCAAGCCGTTCTGTTTTTTGCCATTCTTTTAAGATCATTCCATGTCTTCCCCATCATCTTAATCTCTGCTCCTATCTGTCTTCTCCAAGAATTCCTTGGTCTTCCTCTTTGTCATTCCCCTGTGGATTGCAAAAAAGGGTCTGTTGTGTAATACTCTCAGTTGAGTTCCGCAGTGTGTGTCCTATCTAGCGCCATCGTCTTCGCTGCATCTCTTTATCCACTGGTATTTGACTGGTACATTTCCATAATTCTGAATATATTTTTCATGTTGTTAAAATTGGTTTTTGCAATTCCCCTTCTTACCTGCATTAGTTACTAACATATTGTCCACACGTTCTATTTGTCTAGTGTCACAAATTGAAACCACTTCCATCATCATTTAATGATTGAGTGGGATGTACTAGATCCATGACATCTTCATCCATAAATGATAAATACAATTTCCAAGATTGCAACTAATAGACCACTTTGAGATGAAAATAGCAGCTGTGCCTTATGTATTTCACTTGTAGATGATAAACTAAACGATTTGTGTAATGTATAAACTTGTAGAGAAGAAAGGAGTATTAACTGAGCGTATTGTGCTGAAGCACAACGATAGGAGAAGAGGGCCAATGTATTTATGTAACTCTGGAGACAATAAATAAACCCATTTGTAACTGATTAAAAAGTTAACTGTATTTTTCTGGTGTAACAAATTTCGGACTTAAGAATTAATGTCATTTTAATGCCTACTTAAGATAACATGCATTCATGTTAGCTAAGTTAAAGAGATTGACAAACATTTTCCTCTCTTTCTCACTTCTCTCTCTCTCTCTCTCTCTCTCTCTCTCTTTTCTATCCTCCGCCCTATTCCGTTCCTCCTTATTGGTTTATCTATTCTTTCCATCTCTGCCCTCAAATTAATTGTTCTTTCTATCGTCCTCTTTTCTATTTATATCTGTTTCTCTTTTCGGTCACTTCTTTCTCGCATCCTTTTCTCTCCCGTGCTATTTCTTCATTTTCTCTATTTTTCTCTTTATCAGTACCTCCCCCGTCCCTCTCCAACTAAAGGGAAAGGTGCAAGACTTGATGCAGCGTCTTAGCACTCGGGTTTTCACCAATATGTGGTCGGTCGCCTATTCAGAAGTGTTCTGAGACTCTTGTCTCGTGTCGACTCAAACATCGTAACTCACGAGCGAGGCTCCACTCTTCGCCTTTCCAGAGTATAATTCCTGGAACCCATTTCTGCTAGCGGCTGGGTCGATCGACGGGGTATCTATCTCTCTCTCTCTCTCCCTCTCCCTTCCCCCAACAGTACAAGTAACACTGCTTCCAGCAGGAATCGAACACGGGTGTCCGGAACGTCGGTAGCCCAGTCGGGTAGTGTTCCCAACTAGACTACCGAGGCTCTCCAACTATCCTGTTGAATCATCGGGGGAAAGTAAACTTAAGATAAGTAATAATACATGAATATTGTGGGGGTGGGGGGGGGGGGGGGAGAGACTTCAGAGGCGTTAGATCAGCGAGTCATTTCAGGGGAAGAGGTATGTTTATAAAACTTTTTAAAAAATCACAAATAATCAGCAACAGAGAAAATTACAAAGAACATTAAGTGGTCCGAAGCAAGTTCGAGCCCATACTCCTTGGCACACCGCCTTGCCACGAAAACCAAACGCTAGAGTACTCGGCCAGCTCAGCGACCCAAAAAGATAGCTATTTTTGGCGATATCTTTCACGCATGTGTACTCATGATTATAGCAAAGGGTCAAGTAATCTTGACTTTATTACCAACAGCTTTATACGCAATGTGACTGAGAATGACACCAACACAATATTTGGTTCAGAAAATGAAACTGACAATGAAATGTTAGCTCAACTACTTTAATTCCGTATTTCAATGCTTGGTGACGATGTTCTATAACCTGAAGAGAATTGTGTGGATGTTCCACTCTTATCATAATTAGAGTGGACAGCAGTAAACACAGCTGTTTGTTCTCAGCTCTAAGTGACATTTTAGTTTTAGAAACTACAGCATTTCTGGATGATCATGTTCTGAGCCTACTACATTCCATTGATTCTTAAAATGTATCCACTTTGGAAGTGGTTTCAATTTATGACAATAAGCTAAAAACGTACACTATTTTAACTTTCGGCCAATATGGCGGATAGGTGACAGGAACCGTTGAAACATTGTCTAAAAATTGTTTCTTTTTGCAGTTTCCTCATATTCTAAGCCGGGTTTACTGCCGGGGCAACTGAGTTTAGTGTTCTGTGCACACCGTGAGCTGTGCTTTTCATCCGGGTGGTGTTTCTATATTCAGATTGCTTTCGATGAATGATGGCACCGTATGACGAAGGACAATGTAGCTGCGTTCACTTTCGGTGCTGATACGCTTTATGTCTATTGACGTGTGCTGTGTTTGCTACGATGGGTACTGCAGATGCATTTCTTTGTTAGGATGCTGGATGAAATGTTAATTCGTTTTGATTCCACTGGCACGGGCGGTTGAGCGATTTTAAATCGTTTGTAGTGATACCAGGGCCTTCGAAAACCTATAACTCTTTTAGCTGCAATAAATATTCTTTAAAGAATGATATATTTTAGTCGTAAATGTTCGTCACAAAAAGATAAAAGATTGACAACTCTGAGAGTTTGGAGAGAGGGAGTGGGGAGGGGAATTGATTATTCGATTTCTAAGCAAAAAAATATTTACATTTTAAGAAAAATCTTTTTATTATTTCTTTGAATGTTTAAATAAATCAATGCCATTTTATTTTATTTTCCTGGAAAAAAAAAAACACACACACACACTCACATATGAGCAAATCAACTAAGGCAGCAGTGACAAACGACTGTGTAAAGGAATTGACATAGAGAATGTATACCGCGATCATTATTTCTGATTAAAAATAGTTTATTCTGAAATTACTGTTGAAATAGGTTATAAATGAGAGTTAGGAGTGGTGCAGGAACCTGATATTGTGCGCTGTGTATTTACGCACTACAGTTGAACGGTTTAAAGTGCAACTATTGTTTTCCTTACAGACGGGAATCTCTGAGCGTAGATCGAGAACTTTGCCGTACAGCGAGGATGCGTATTTTAATTGACGAAAATGACAAAGAGTTTAGAGTGAGACATGTTAGGGGTTAGGTAGTTATCTTTGTAAATGTTGACCGAACAGTAATGTTGATACATGATATATGGTAGGTAGTTATCTTTGTAAATGTTGACCGAACAGTAATGTTGATACATGATATATAGTTATCTTTGTAAATGTTGACCGAATAGTAATGTTGATACATGATATATAGTTATCTTTGTAAATGTTGACCGAACAGTAATGTTGATACATGATATATAGTTATCTTTGTAAATTTTGACCGAATAGTAATGTTGATACATGATATAGTTATCTTTGTAAATGTTGACCGAACAGCAATGTTGATACATGATATATAGTTATCTTTGTAAATGTTGACCGAACAGTAATGTTGATACATGATATATGGTAAGTAGTTATCTTTGTAAATGTTGACCGAACAGTAATGTTGATATATGATATATGGTTATCTTTGTAAATGTTGACTGAATAGTGATGTTGATACATGATATATGGTAGGTAGTTATCTTTGTAAATGTTGACCGAATAGTAATGTTGATAAATGATATATGGTTATCTTTGTAAATGTTGACCGAACAGTAATGTTGATACATGATATTTGGTAGGTAGTTATCTTTGTAAATGTTGGCCGAACAGTAATATTGATATATGATATATGGTTATCTTTGTAAATGTTGACCGAACAGTAATGTTGATACATGATATTTGGTAGGTAGTTATCTTTGTAAATGTTGACCGAACAGTAATGTTGATATATGATATATGGTTATTTTTGTAAATGTTGACTGAATAGTGATGTTGATACATGATATATGGTAGGTAGTTATCTTTGTAAATGTTGACCGAATAGTAATGTTGATAAATGATATATGGTTATCTTTGTAAATGTTGACCGAACAGCAATGTTGATACATGATATATAGTTATCTTTGTAAATGTTGACCGAACAGTAATGTTGATACATGATATTTGGTAGGTAGTTATCTTTGTAAATGTTGGCCGAACAGTAATATTGATATATGATATATGGTTATCTTTGTAAATGTTGACCGAACAGTGATGTTGATACATGATATATGGTAGGTAGTTATCTTTGTAAATGTTGACCGAACAGTAATGTTGATACATGATAAATAGTTATCTTTGTAAATGTTGACTCAACAGTAATGTTGATACATGATATATGGTAGGTAGTTATCTTTGTAAATGTTGACCGAACAGTAATGTTGATACATGATATATGGTTTTCTTTGTAAATGTTGACCGAACAGTAATGTTGATACATGATATATAATTATCTTTGTAAATGTTGACCGAAAAGTAATGTTGATACATGATATATGGCAGGTAGTTATCTTTGTAAATGTTGACCGAACAGTAATGTTGATACATGATATATGGTAGGTAGTTATCTTTGTAAATGTTGACCGAACAGTAATGTTGATATATGATATATGGTTATCTTTGTAAATGTTGACTGAATAGTGATGTTGATACATGATATATGGTAGGTAGTTATCTTTGTAAATGTTGACCGAACAGTAATGTTGATGCATGATATATGCTAGGTAGTTATCTTTGTAAATTTTGACCGAACAGTAATATTGATACATGAAATATGGTAGGTAGTTATCTTTGTAAATGTTGACCGAACAGTAATGTTGATACATGATATATAGTTATCTTTGTAAATGTTAAACGACCAGTAATGTTGATACATGATGCATGGTAGGTGGTTATCTTTATAAATGTTAACATATCAATAATGTTGATACATGATAGGTCCTATCTTTGTAAATGTCGACCGACGAGTAATGTTGATAATACAGCATGGTAAATAATCTTTGTAAATGTCGACCGACGGGTAATGTTGATAATACAGCATGGTAAATAATCTTTGTAAATGTCGACCGACGGGTAATGTTGATAATACAGCATGGTAAATAACCTTTGTAAATGTCGACCGACGGGTAATGTGGATACATACAGCATGGTAAATAATCTTTGCAAATGTCGACAGACGGGTAATGTTGATACATACAGCATGGTAAATAACCTTTGTAAATGTCGCCCGACGGGTAATGTTGATACATACAGCATGGTAAATAATCTTTGTAAATGTTGATCGCCCAGTAAAGCTGATACATGATAGGTTTTTAAAATAATTTTAAAGATGCTATTACTCCGAGTCTTCCTTCATTAAGTAAATGAGTTGTCCATGATGTAAGTGCGTTGTACCGTGTTGTGTTTCCACGATGATTTGATTCATGAATCTAGGACGACCAATGAGCCTGCCAGTACATCATGAGACTCCGATTTGTTCTTTAAAAAAAATTTTCTACAACTTTCCTTGTCTCCGAACTCTTTCAGCCCTCTCATCTTTTTCCCTGTATCTTTTGCTCGTTTTTAATCTCATTATTTTATTATCCATTTAATTGTACGTATTGATCTTTTTAAATCACCATCCTTATCACTACCATCATAATTATCTTCACCGTTAAAGTCACTATCATTAACATCGGCATCATCATCATTGTGACTCGGATTTTTATAACCTAAAAATGTCAAATGTGTCCCAAATAAGAAAATATGCTGGCATTAATGTCTAAGTAATATACAATCTGTGCTAAATATCAACAAAATATGCGTGCATTTATGACCAAAAACAAAACTTGTTAATTACTCTTTTGTTATTTTAAATGATGTTTATTTATCAGCTAACGTTTCTACACAATCACCTAGGGCATACTACAACCAGTGATGGAAAGTGAACAACTGAAATAAACAAAAGAATAGGAATGGCAAACAGTCATTTTAATGGCAAGAAGAACATACTACCATCAAAACAAAAACACCAGGGCTAAAACTAAGAATAGCAAAATGTTACATCTTCTCAATATTCCTATATGGTGCAGAAACATGGACATTAGACAAGAAAACAGAACAGAGAATTGAAGCCTTTGAAATGTGGATTTATAGAAGAATAGGTAGAATTGGATGGAAAGAAAAGAAAACAAACAATGAAGTTTTAAAACAACTAAAAATGAAAAGAGAACTACTAAACACAATTAGAACAAGACAAATGCAATTTTTGGGGCAAGTTAAAAGACACAACAGCCTACTAAAAGTAATCCTGGAGGGGAAAATACAAGGTAAAAGAGGCACAGGCAGACCAAGACTAACATGGACGAGTAACATCAAAAGATGGACAAACCAGCCTATGACAACCTGCACCATCAAAGCAAGAGACAGAGCAGAATGGCGCTCCATGGTAGCCAACCTTGGTTGCGGGGAAGGCACTCGATAATGATGGTGAACCTTTCTACATACTTTTCGTTGGGCTTTACTTTCATGCCACTGTCTTTGTTGAAGAGCAATTTCTGAGGCAACGCATCTGTCTGACTGTAACTCTTTTTTTTTCTTCAATTTTTGGATACATTTATCTTCTTCAGTGTCTACAATTACTGTCACACCAAAGGAATGTCTGACCGGGTTGTCTCCACTTCAAACAGTGAAGTCTCTTGCGATAGCATTCCTGTTTGAAGTCTCACTTCAGAACAAACTTTCTTGACTGTTACTCCTGTGCGCTGCTGCTGGGTGCGGTGTTTTGGATAAAGGTTAAATATAAACTTCAAACGTTTATCCTGACATACGGTAAATTAACTAAAAGTGGTCTTTAATTTTCTGTCTCACTATTTATTTTGAGCTACGTTCTCTGAGCCATAGACACGTTGTATTTATTCAGACAAATTACGTGTTTCTTAACATTAAAATTACAAAGCCAAATATTTTTTGTGTGTAATAAAGGCTCATCTATATGAAAATTTTATTATACCTAAAATGACGACCAATATAACGAAATATAACTAAAAATATGCATTCCTGTCCCCAATTTGTCAACTTATAATCTAGACCTAGATTATGATCAAAATATGTTTTTGTTTGACCAATTAAAACAATCTTGGTGTTCAGAAAGATATCAAACATGTTGAGATTAACTTGGATTTTTAAAAATGCGAGCCCTAATCATCATCATCATTGTCAAATTTCTTTATTCGTTTATGTCGTCCTCCTATTTAATTCTCTTCCTGTCACCTCTATCTTTCGCTTCTCTTCCTTCTGTCTTCTTCTTCTCTTATTTCTTATTTCTCTTCCGCTTTCTTACTTCTTCATCTTCTTACGGCTGTTTTATCATACATTTTGTCATAGAAGCTACCGACTTTTTTCATACAGAAATAGAAGATACCGACTAATTTCATAGAGAAATAGAAGCTACCGACTTATTTCATACATAAATAGAAGCTACCGACTAATTTCATAGAGAAATAGAAGCTACCGACTTATTTCATACATAAATAGAAGCTACCGACTAATTTCATAGAGAAATAGAAGCTACCGACTAATTTCATAGAGAAATAGAAGCTACCGACTAATTTCATAGAGAAATAGAAGCTACCGACTAATTTCATACAGAAATAGAAGCTGCCGACTAATTTCATAGAGAAATAGAAGCTACCGACTTATTTCATACAGAAATAGAAGCTACCGACTTATTTCATACAGAGACTGTTGTTTGACCTCTCTTAAATAGAAACACCTGGATCATTATCCAGAAACAAACTACTGGTTAAACATTCATAAACAAAATTGGTAAATCATTTTAAAACACATTGACATTTTTAGACTTCAGTAAAAACTAACAGACAGCTTAAGAGAATGGCTTGGCAGAAGGTCAACAACAGAAATGATAAATAGCTGCCGAGATCGAAAGTTGTGGAGAGACATGGTTACCTACGGCAGCAGGCCCGGTACTTGATAATGAAAAACTAATATCTTGAATGACTTATAGAAACACAAAACATGACATTGCATAGAAACATAGACCCATTGTTTAACATGTTTATTTAGCTTCAAAAACAGATGAAATAATTCATGTTGCTACAAGACTATTTTGGGAGCCGCGATAGCTCAGTGGTTAGTGAACTGGACTACAAAGGACAAGAGGTACGTTTCGATCCAAACCGACGGCAACCTTTAATGGGTACCGGATTTTTTTCTGGGAAAGTAAAGCGACACGGGCGTAATACCGACCCCATTACCCCAAAAATCATGTCCCGAAGGTCTGTAAAATTTATGGTCGCTACCACCATATTCCCTATTCGCCACTTGACGTGATAGGGGTACTTTACTTTACATGACTATTTTAGTTTCTGTTTAAAAATGTATTTGTAGACACTCACGCCTTGAAATTTGTTTTTCTTCAGACTGTCTATGAGTGAAGTGGATTTAAAGGCAAAACCTAACACCACCGAAAGAACTGCTTTCACCCCACCTTGAAGCCACAGTGGACTCACACAGTAATGTCCAGCACTACGTATTCTAGTACATATGTCAAAATGACTGGTCCATCGGAATTCCCCACGCCAGACAGTTCTGAG
Source organism: Megaustenia siamemsis (assembly GCA_032433765.1). Lineage (NCBI taxonomy): Eukaryota > Metazoa > Mollusca > Gastropoda > Stylommatophora > Ariophantidae > Megaustenia > Megaustenia siamemsis. The sequence goes on along the minus strand of JAVIAB010000051.1, from coordinate 14,639,480 downwards.
AACTGCAGTCTGGCTGCACTTGATTCTAACAAGACCTTCTGGGAAAGTGTGGACAACACGACCTTGAGAAATGTCAAGGCCAGTACCACAGAGAAGAGCGTCCATGACATTGAGTATGACGTGTCAATCAGAAAAGCTATTCTCTACGCACAGATTATTGTGGGAATTCTGGGAGCAATGCTTCTATTTTTGTATATGTACCACGCCCGTAGGTAAATAATTAATGTATTTGTATATCGATGTAACCACAATTACCACTGACGCTCTATGCTCCAGCTGCAACAGCTACCTACAATTTCTACTGCTACTACTAGAAACACTACAATTACAGCAACTATTATTACCGCTGGTACAACAATAAACCCCTTTAACTACAACTACTTTAACAACTGGTACTACTGCAATACACTACAACAACTAATATTACTACTGGTACCACTACAAAACCTGCAACTATTATTACTACTGGTACTAGTACAAAAACTACAACCACAACAATTACTATTTCAACTAGAAACACTACAAATACAACAACTATTATTACTACTGGTACTGCTAGAAACACTACAAATATAACAACTATTATTACTACTGGTACTGCTAGAAACACTACAATTACAACAACTATTATTACAACTGGTACTACTAAAAACACTACAACTACTGTAACAATTGTTACTACTAAAAAAACTACAACTTCAACAACTATTATTGCTAATTGTACTATATAAAACACTACAACTACAACACTTGTTATTAATACTGGTACTACTAGAAACACTACAACAACACATATTTCCGTTACTACTACAAACACTAAAGTTAAGACAACTTCAATTACTACTGATACTTCTCCTGCTAAAACACTACTAATGACGCTACTGTTACTAATTAATACTTCTAAAACAGCAACTTTTACTAAAACTAATGCTTCTATTGCTGCTGTTGCTGTTGCAACCACAACAGTTGTAGCACTTCACTGCTACAACTACCCTTGTTGAAAACACTATTACATCATCTATTTCAAGTAACAATGTTGCTACATTTCTTTCTTATTACTTGCTTACACTTGTTTCGTTAACATCAACATTTCCATCACGAAAAACACAGCCATCATCACTATCAACACCACCAACCAATACCACTACCACTAGCACCACCACTAAAACTATCCCTATACCACCACTATCACTATTACTATCACCACAACTATCACCAGCACTACCAATATCACTATCACTGTCACCACAACTATCACCAGCACTACCAATATCACTGTCACTATACCATCACTATCACTATTACTGTCACCACAACTATCACCAGCACTACCAATATCACTATCACTGTCACCACCGCTATCACCAACACTATCACCAGCACTACCAATATCACTATCACTGTCACCACAACTATCACCAGCACTACCAATATCACTATCACTGTCACCACAACTATCACCAGCACTACCAATATCACTATCACTGTCACCACAACTATCACCAGCACTACCAATATCACTACCACTGTCACCACAACTATCACCAGCACTACCAATATCACTATCACTGTCACCACCGCTATCACCAACACTATCACCAGCACTACCAATATCACTATCACTGTCACCACAACTATCACCAGCACTACCAATATCACTATCACTGTCACCACAACTATCACCAGCACTACAAATTTCATCATCACTGTCACCACAACTATCACCAGCACTACCAAAATCACCATCACTGTCACCACCACTATCACCAACACTACCAGTATCACCATCACTGTCACCACAACTATCACGAACACTACCAATATTACCATCACTGTCACCACAACTATCACCAACACTACCAATATCTCCATCACTGTCACCACAATTATCACTAGCACTACCAATATCACTACCAATATCACCATCACTGTCACCAGCACTACCAATATCATCATCAATGTCACCACAACTATCACCAGCACTGCCAATATCACCATCACTGTCATCACCACTATCACTAACACTACCAATATCACCGTCACTGTCACCACCACTATCACCAACACTACCAATATCACTATCACTGTCACCACCACTATCACTAACACTACCAATATCACTATCACTGTCACCACCACTATCACCAACACTACCAATATCACCACCACTGTCACCACCACTATCACCAACACTACCAATATCACCATCACTGTCACCACAAATATCACCAACTCTACCAATATCACCATCACTGTCACCACAACTATCACCAACTCTACCAATATCACCATCACTGTCACCACAGCTATCACCAGCGCTACAAATATCACCATCACTGTCACCACAACTATCACCAGCACTACCAAAATCACTATCTCTGTCACTACCACTATCACCAACACTACCAATATCACCATCACTGTCATCACCATTATCACCAACACTACCAATATCAGCAGCTAAATAAGAAGCAAAATAAGTACTACCAATATCACCATCACTGTCACCACCACTATCACCAACACTACCAATATCACCATCACTGTGATCACCACTATCATCACCACTATCACCAGCACTATCACCACCACTACCAATATCACTATCACCAACACTACTACTATCACTACCACTATTACCGCCACCACTATCACCACCACTACCAATTTCACTACCACTATCACCACCTTTCTTAATATCACTACCAACAACACTATCACTACCACCACCACTATCATCACCACTATCACCCCCACTACCCCTATCACAACCACTATCATCACCTCTATTAATATCACTACAACCAACACTACCACCACCACTATCATCACCACTATCACCCCCACTACCCCTATCACAACCACTATCATCACCTCTATTAATATCACTACCAGCAACACTACCACTACCACCACCACTATCATCACCACTATCACCCCCACTACCCCTATCACAACCACTATCATCACCTCTATTAATATCACTACCACCAACACTACCACTACCACCATCACTATCACCACCACTACCCCTATCACAACCACTATCATCACCTCTATTAATATCACTACCACCAACACTACCACCACCACTATCATCACCACTATCACCACCACTACCCCTATCACAACCACTATCATCACCACTCTCCCATCATTCAATTATGTTATTTGAATTTACTTTTGCTTCTTATTTAGCTGCTTTTTATTCGTGTATATCTTATATCTTCGTTCGAATTGCGAATTACGTGGTACGCAGCTTTACACTGTATAATCCAGAGCAGCAGTTATCAGAATCCATTCAAGACTACCTTATGAGCTTTCGGTAAACTTTCCTTTAATAATATATTTATGTGTTGTTGTCGTTGTTGCGTTCGCCAGCTTTCAACTCTGACGAAGTCCCTAGAGACTAGGAACTGAGTTTTGCGTGTTAATCCATTTTTCCCTGGCAGCCGCGTGCATCGGGGTCCCTCGCCGCACAGGAGATAACTCCGACTTCGGAGGTACTCATTATTTTTCCGTCGATGAGTAACTGACGTTTCAAGCCGGGCCTCGCTGCTGAGGCCAGAGGTGGTTGTCGCAGAGAGAAATCATAAATTAAAATCCCAATCAGTGTAGCCGAGATTTAAACCCACAACCTCTCTGTCCGGAGGCCAGCGTCTTGCCTCGAGACTAACCAGTCCCCCATGGACTTGAAATATGAGGAAACTGCAACAAGGAACACTTTTCATGCATAGCCTGCAATGGTTCCTGCCGCCTATCCACCATATACCAGAAGTTCACGCCCTCCCGAAAGTGATGATCGTCATATTTCTTTAAAAATGTATAGCGCTTGATGATGTTAGGTCATCGTTGTTGACTCCAGTTTCGAACATATAAACACACAGTTAGTCGTCAGATTATCCTCGTCGCACATCAAACAACAGACCGTAAGATTAGCGTACGGTCGGTCTAGGGATTTACGATGGGCCATTATGATGACGTGGCACACATAACAATGTCGGACGCACTGCAATGACGCGCCCTTTAGAATTCTGATTACTCTAGTGAATGTTGCCTACGGCGAACAGAACACGGTGGAAATTCCCTAAAGAGATAAAACTGCGGCTGACGAAGCAGTTCACATTTAATGAGAACATATAAGTAACTTGCATCAAGCAAATCCATCAACGGTCATGAACAGCACCAATGTGACGTAAAACGCAGAACAAGCCTAGACGATGGAAGGTCGCATTCACAACACTTGATTTGTCGAAAATGAAATATTGCCGGCGTACGACATTGTTTTATCAGCGCAGATGTAATAAGTAGATCATCATCTTGACTTTAACGCATAGGAGTGCAAATTAGAACCGAAATTAATCAGACATCGAATGCACGTTTTGCAGCGATCGAGAGAACGTGGACTAGATCCGCCATCTTAGCATATATTTATTTGTATTCAAAATTTAATTATTTTAGCATTTCTTCATCTTCCTTTCAACTCACTGTGGAGGATATGTCTTCAACAAAATCTTTCCAAACCGTTCTGTTTCTTCCCATACTTTTAAGGATATTCAATGCCTTCTCCGTCCTCTTCATCTCTGCTTCTACCTGTCTTCTCCAAGTATATTTTGGTCTTCGTCTTTGTCTCTTTTCTTGGGGAATCCAAGAAAGGAAATGTGTAATACTCTCAGTTGGCTTCGCAGTGTGTGCCCTATCCACTGTCATCGTCTTCGTTGTATTTCTTTCTCCACTGGTATTTGACTGGTACTTTCCAATAATTCTATGTTAGTTATTTTGTCTTACCATTTCCATTCCTTAATTCTGCGCAAGTATCCATTAATGAAGGCTATATTCGTGATTGTCATTTTTGTTATTCTCCATATTTCATAGTGCTTCATAGCCATATAATAGAACAGACTTAACATTGGAGGTGAACATTTTTATTTTTGTATTTACCCTAATTTCTTTGAATTCCCATATGTTTCCTGGTATAACGAAGGCTCCACTTGCTTTTTGTTTCCCTATTTTTGTATCAATACTTTAGCATTAATTCAATAAAACTCGCAGCCCTCAACATAGTTAACCTTATAATCTAGAAAACACGGGTATCAAATTAAGAAGGTTTGTGTTTTCCACCCTACTATTCCAATTGGTGACACCAAGCTTGTTCAATCTATACACTGAGCAAACCTTTAAAAACATCTCAGAGATACCAGGCCTAAACATTAATAGAAAGATAATCAATAACCTAAGATATGCTGATGATACTGTTCTACTAGCAGAAAATCCTAAAGACCTACAACAATTGCTTAATGTGATAAACATAACAAGCAAAAAATATGGACTAGACATGAATATCAAAAAGACTAAAACTATGATCATAAACAAAGAAAATTCTCAAAACCTACAAATAAATATCACAGTTGAAGGAATACATCTGGAGACAGTTCAGACCTACAACTACCTTGGACACACCATAACCAATGATGGAAAATGTAAACTTGAAATAAACAAAAGAATAGGTATGGCAAAAAGTAATTTTAATGCCATGAAAAATATACTAACAACAAAACAGATAACAGCAGGGCTGAAACTAAGAATAGCAAAATGTTACATCTTCTCAATATTCCTGTATGGTGCAGAAACATGGACATTAGAAAAGAAAACAGAACAGAAAATTGAAGCCTTTGAAATGTGGATTTACAGAAGAATAGGTAGAATTGGATGGAAAGAAAAGAAAACAAACGATGAAGTTTTAAAACATATTATAAAACATAGTCGATTGATATTGTCGATACAATTCCATTGTAAAATATTTTTTTTCAATACAACTCCACTGTAAAATGATATTGTAAAATACATTTCCACTGTAAAATGATATTGTCGATACAATTCCATTGTAAAATATTTTTTTTCAATACAACTCCACTGTAGAATGATATTGTAAAATACATTTCCACTGTAAAATGATATTGTCAAATACATTTCCACTGTAAAATGATATTGTCAATACAATTCCATTGTAAAATATTTTTTTTCAATACAACTCCACTGTAAAATGATATTGTCAAATACATTTCCACTGTAAAATGATATTGTCAAATACATTTCCACTGTAAAATTATATGTCAAATACATTTCCACTGTAAAATGATATTGTCGATACAATTCCATTGTAAAATATTTTTTTTCAATACAACTCCACTGTGAAATGATATTGTCAAATACATTTCCACTGTAAAATGATATTGTCATTACAACTCCGTTGTAATATTATATTGTCGATACGACTCCGTTGTAAAATGATATTGCCAATACAGCTCCGTTGTAAAATGACATTGTAAATACAACTCCGCTGTAAAATGACATTGTAAATACAACTCCGCTGTAAAATGACATTGTAAATACAACTCCGCTGTAAAATGACATTGTAAATACAACTCCGCTGTAAAATGACATTGTAAATACAACTCCGCTGTAAAATGACATTGTAAATACAACTCCGCTGTAAAATGACATTGTAAATACAACTCCGCTGTAAAATGATATTGTCAAATACAACTCTACTGTAAAATGATATTGTCGATACAACTCGTTGTAAAATGATATTCTCAAATACATTTCCGCTGTTAAATTATATTGCCGATACAACTCCACTGTAAAATGATATTGTCGATACAACTCCACTGTAGAATAATATTGTCAATACAACTCCACAGTAAAATAATATTATCAATACAACTCCACAGTAAAATAATATTATCAATACAATTCCACAGTAAAATAATATTATCAATACAACTCCACAGTAAAATAATATTGTCAATACAACTCCACTGTAGAATAATATTGTCGATACAACTCCACTGTAAAATGATATTGTCAATAAAACTCCACAGTAAAATAATATTGTCAATACAACTCCACTGTAGAATAATATTGTCGATACAACTCCACTGTAAAATGATATTATCGATATAATTCCACTGGAAAATGATAGTGTCGATACAACTCCACTATAAAAGCAACAGCGACGCGTAGGGTTCACAAATGTGCTTCTATATTAGTAAATCTTCAGTAATTGTCTTTCTCTCTCTCTGCGATCAAGACTCAATCAGAGTAGGATTCCAGACTCTCTCATGAAGTCAGCTGTCAGTTTAAGTGATTCGATTGCCCCATATAGTTTCACTTCCAAGGAGGTGTGTGTGGACTCATTGCACCTCTCTCTGGTCCCATTTCCTAGCTCTCCAAAATGGGTCAGGGTTTCCACCAACAACTTGGGGTGGACCCCTTCGTGGCACGTGGCCCAGTATTCCACCTGCCTCGGGGGACTCCACAGACAGAACATCATAATTAGAGTCTGTTAGATCCATTCTGATTGAATACCTGTTAAAATGTTGAACTGTGTTCTGCGCCAGTGGCCCAGTGCATCCGATTTCAGCCAGCATTTTATTCAGGTTTGTTTTCCTTATCCTTTGATTGTACACAATCTTCCTGCAAGGCAGCAGATTGTCTTTTCCGTAGCGGGATTCTGCCCTTAGATGGTCGGCCATCCCTGCCTTACGAGCATAATCTGCCCAAGCTTGATGTAATTTGTAATTGTTTTAAACATGAAGGAGATAACTGTTCTACTTTAGCGTGTTGGTCTGTTGGAAAGAATTGACATATTCTATTAACAAGCACAGTGTTGTATTATAAACATCGATGATAAGACGAGAAAGGAAGATTTCTAAGAGAGAAAGAGAAAGAAGAATTCTCAGCAACCATAGCGTTGAAAATCATTATGAATAAAATATAAATAAAAGACATGATCGTGATAATGGAGATCAACGTCATCGGGTAAGTAAAGTAAAAAGTAAAGTACCCCTGTCACGCCAAGTGGCGTATAGGGAAATATGGTGTTAGTGACCATATATTTTACAGACCTTCAGCACATGATTTTTGGGGTAATGTGGTCGGTATTACGCCCGTGCTGCTTTACTTTCCCAGAAAAATATCTGGTGCCCATTTTAAGGCTGGGTGAACCCGGAAGCCGTCGGTTGGGATCGAACCCTACCCCTGTCCTTTGTAGTCCAGTTCACTAACCACTGAGCTATCACGGCTCCCACGTCATCGGGTATGTACGTGAATTGTCGAGGTCACTGCATATGCAGTAATTATACATTTTTCTGTTAATAGTTTCATACAAAATACGACTAAGATATTCCCATTGACAATAACAACTTAGAGTTTACACTTTTTGTAACGAAAGAAATAAGCAGAAAAAAACAGCTTTGACAGCATACGATTATTTTTTTCGACATGTGAAGAAAGTTATACCCTCTTAAAAGTCATCTTGGAAGAAGGGAAGGTACAGCATAGACGAGGCAATGGCACACCGAAACTAAAGTGGGCTGATAACATCAAAAGGTGGACATGTGAAACTTTGACAATGCACCAGCAAAGCAAGAGGCAGTAAAATGGCGCTCCATAGTAGCCACCATTCGATGTGAAGACGGCACTGATTAGATGGATGGATGGAGGGATGGATGGATGGAGGGATGGATGGATGGATTAATGATTATTTGTGAACACACACACACACACACATAAACACATATAAACCGAACAATGAATGTTTTGCGATCACTTCCACATTTATAAATTCCTTACTTTACTAAGGCGTTATTACATTCTTCCACCAAGCTCTTCACATCAATAGCCTTGTACATATTTACCTGTTCACATCGATATCCCTGTACATGTTTGCCAGTTCAAAGCCAATACCCAGTCCATTATTGAACACAGCTTTCTACACCGCCCATTTCAGTTCAACACTGGAGGTTGTCAAGAGTTTGAAGTCCGAAGGTGCTGTCTTTACTATTTGTTTGGTAGTTGACAATCTTCCTAGATCAAAGTCCTTTGATTTCTACACACTCATCTCCCTTCTAAAACTTCACAATCAATGTTAGCAACAAAGGAATCGGGGATGCAGACATGGAAATATAAACCTTTGCTCGAAGTTTCAACTGAAAATGAAATTCAGAATATGTTCCCAGTCTTAGAACGTGTACTGTACAGTATAAGTATAAGTACAGTATAGTACAGTATAGTACAGTACAGTACAGTACAGTAGAGTATAGTATAAAACAGTAAAGTACAGTATAGTATATATAGTATTGTATATATAGTACAGTACAATACACTGCTGTAAAGTGCTGTTCAGTGCAAGGTAGCGTAGTATAGCATAGCATAATTTAGTATAGTATAGTATAGTACAGTACAGTACTGTACAGTAGAGTACAGTACAGTACAGTACAGTACAGTACAGTACAGTACAGTACAGTACAGTACAGTGTAGTGTAGTGTAGTGTAGTGTAGTGTAGTGTAGTGTAGTGTAGTGTAGTGTAGTGTAGTGTAGTGTAGTGTAGTGCAGTGCAGTGCAGTGCAATGTAGTGTAGTGTAGTATAGTATGGTATACTATGGTATGGCATGGCATTGAATTGTATTGTATTGTATTGTATTGTATTGTATTGTATTGTATTGTATTGTATTGTATTGAGTTCTAGACAAACAGTAGCTTTCAGAGATGGCTCTGAATGTCAGGATCCTTGAATCTCCGAAGGATCTGTGAACCATCGTGATCTTTGAAATGAACTGTCTTTCCCAACCTTGGAGTTGTCAGTTTAATTTCTGACACATTTTAGGTTGTTTTTTTTTCTTAACCAATATTAATATCCGTGATTGAATGAATAACCTCAATTATTGACTACGCGTGGCCTTCACAATTTCTTTGCTAGGAACTAGATATTATGAATATATCCCAAGAAAGATAAACACACAAATGATTAACTCTCAAGAATTTCGATGATCAAAGAGAAAGACAAGAACTTCCAAGACTGAATATTCCTATACACCAATGTGACAACCATTATTCATTGAACAAATGAACTTCATACAAACAGGTTATAAGAAGGAAAATAAGAGAAGGTTGATAAAGATGGAATGTAATGAAGCACGTCTCGAGCCACTAGTTCGGAGTTGAGATACTCGCCTTATAACCACAAGGTGCCATACCAGATCTCAAGGTAGACTAGATAAAGTATAATACAACCACAAGGTGCCATACCAGATCTGAAGGTAGACAAGATAAAGTATAATACAACCACATGGTGCCATACCAGATCTCAAGGTAGACAAGATAAAGTATAATACAACCACATGGTGCCATACCAGATCTCAAGGTAGACAAGATAAAGTATAATACAACCACATGGTGCCATACCAGATCTCAAGGTAGACGAGATAAAGTATAATACAACCACATGGTGCCATACCAGATCTCAAGGTAGACGAGATAAAGTATAATACAACCACATGGTGTCATACCAGATCTCAAGGTAGACGAGATAAAGTATAATACAACCACATGGTGTCATACCAGATCTCAAGGTAGACAAGATAAAGTATAATACAACCACATGGTGTCATTCCAGATCTCAAGGTAGACGAGATAAAGTATAATACAACCACAAGGTGCCATACCAGATCTCAAGGTAGACAAGATAAAGTATAATACAACCACAAGGTGCCATACCAGATCTCAAGGTAGACGAGATAAAGTATAATACAACCACATGGTGTCATACCAGATCTCAAGGTAGACGAGATAAAGTATAATACAACCACATGGTGTCATACCAGATCTCAAGGTAGACAAGATAAAGTATAATACAACCACAAGGTGCCATACCAGATCTCAAGGTAGACGTGATAAAGTATAATACAACCACATGGTGTCATACCAGATCTCAAGGTAGACGAGATAAAGTATAATACAACCACATGGTGTCATACCAGATCTCAAGGTAGACGAGATAAAGTATAATACAACCACATGGTGCCATACCAGATCTCAAGGTAGACGAGATAAAGTATAATACAACCACATGGTGTCATACCAGATATCAAGGTAGACGAGATAAAGTATAATACAACCACATGGTGCAATACCAGATCTCAAGGTAGACGAGATAAAGTATAATACAACCACAAGTTGCCATACCAGATCTCAAGGTAGACAAGATAAAGTATAATACAACCACAAGGTGCCATACCAGATCTCAAGGTAGACGAGATAAAGTATAATACAACCACAAGGTGTAATACCTGATCTCAAGGTAGACGAGATAAAGTATAATACAACCACAAGGTGCCATACCAGATCTCAAGGTAGACGAGATAAAGTATAATACAACCACAAGTTGCAATACCAGATCTCAAGGTAGACGAGATAAAGTATAATACAACCACAAGGTGCAATACCAGATCTCAAGGTAGACAAGATAAAGTATAATACAACCACAAGGTGCCATACCAGATCTCAAGGTAGACGAGATAAAGTATAATACAACCACAAGGTGCAATACCAGATCTCAAGGTAGACGAGATAAAGTATAATACAACCACAAGGTGACATACCAGATCTCAAGGTAGACGAGATAAAGTATAATACAACCACAAGGTGCCATACCAGATCGCAAGGTAGACGAGATAAAGTATAATACAACCACATGGTGTCATACCAGATCTCAAGGTAGACGAGATAAAGTATAATACAACCACATGGTGTCATACCAGATCTCAAGGTAGACAAGATAAAGTATAATACAACCACATGGTGCCATACCAGATCTCAAGGTAGACGAGATAAAGTATAATACAACCACATGGTGCAATACCAGATCTCAAGGTAGACGAGATAAAGTATAATATAACCACAAGGTGCCATACCAGATCTCAAGGTAGACGAGATAAAGTATAATACAACCACATGGTGCCATACCAGATCTCAAGGTAGACGAGATAAAGTATAATACAACCACAAGGTGACATACCAGATATCAAGGTAGACGAGATAAAGTATAATACAACCACAAGGTGACATACCAGATCTCAAGGTAGACGAGATAAAGTATAATACAACCACAAGGTGCCATACCAGATCTCAAGGTAGACGAGATAAAGTATAATACAACCACATGGTGCCATACCAGATCTCAAGGTAGACGAGATAAAGTATAATACAACCACAAGGTGCCATACCAGATCTCAAGTTAGACGAGATAAAGTATAATACGACCACAAGGTGCCATACCAGATCTCAAGGTAGACGAGATAAAGTATAATACAACCACAAGGTGCCATACCAGATCTCAAGGTAGACGAGATAAAGTATAATACAACCACATGGTGCCATACCAGATCTCAAGGTAGACGAGATAAAGTATAATACAACCACAAGGTGCCATACCAGATCTCAAGGTAGACGAGATAAAGTATAATACAACCACATGGTGCCATACCAGATCTCAAGGTAGACAAGATAAAGTATAATACAACCACATGGTGCCATACCAGATCTCAAGGTAGACGAGATAAAGTATAATACAACCACATGGTGCAATACCAGATCTCAAGGTAGACGAGATAAAGTATAATACAACCACAAGGTGCCATACCAGATCTCAAGGTAGACGAGATAAAGTATAATACAACGACATGGTGCCATACCAGATCTCAAGGTAGACGAGATAAAGTATAATACAACAACATGGTGCCATACCAGATCTCAAGGTAGACGAGATAAAGTATAATACAACCACAAGGTGCCATACCAGATCTCAAGGTAGACGAGATAAAGTATAATACAACCACAAGGTGCCATACCAGATCTCAAGGTAGACGAGATAAAGTATAATACAACCACAAGGTGCAATACCAGATCTCAAGGTAGACGAGATAAAGTATAATATAACCACAAGGTGCCATACCAGATCTCAAGGTAGACGAGATAAGGTATAATACAACCACAAGGTGCAATACCAGATCTCAAGGTAGACGAGATAAAGTATAATACAACCACAAGGTGCCATACCAGATCTCAAGGTAGACGAGATAAAGTATAATACAACCACAAGGTGCCATACCAGATCTCAAGGTAGACGAGATAAAGTATAATACAACCACAAGGTGCCATACCAGATCTCAAGGTAGACGAGATAAAGTATAATACAACCACATGGTGACATACCAGATCTCAAGGTAGACGAGATAAAGTATAATACAACCACAAGGTGACATACCAGATCTCAAGGTAGACGAGATAAAGTATAATACAACCACAAGGTGCCATACCAGATCTCAAGGTAGACGAGATAAAGTATAATACAACCACATGGTGCCATACCAGATCGCAAGGTAGACGAGATAAAGTATAATACAACCACATGGTGTCATACCAGATCTCAAGGTAGACGAGATAAAGTATAATACAACCACATGGTGTCATATCAGATCTCAAGGTAGACGAGATAAAGTATAATACAACCACAAGGTGCCATACCAGATCTCAAGTTAGACGAGATAAAGTGTAATACAACCACATGGTGCAATACCAGATCTCAAGGTAGACGAGATAAAGTATAATACAACCACAAGGTGCCATACCAGATCTCAAGGTAGACGAGATAAAGTATAATACAACCACAAGGTGCCATACCAGATCTCAAGGTAGACGAGATAAAGTATAATACAACCACAAGGTGACATACCAGATCTCAAGGTAGACGAGATAAAGTATAATACAACCACAAGGTGACATACCAGATCTCAAGGTAGACGAGATAAAGTATAATACAACCACAAGGTGCCATACCAGATCTCAAGGTAGACGAGATAAAGTATAATACAACCACATGGTGCCATACCAGATCTCAAGGTAGACGAGATAAAGTATAATACAACCACAAGGTGCCATACCAGATCTCAAGGTAGACGAGATAAAGTATAATACGACCACAAGGTGCCATACCAGATCTCAAGGTAGACGAGATAAAGTATAATACAACCACAAGGTGCCATACCAGATCTCAAGGTAGACGAGATAAAGTATAATACAACCACATGGTGCCATACCAGATCTCAAGGTAGACGAGATAAAGTATAATACAACCACAAGGTGCCATACCAGATCTCAAGGTAGACGAGATAAAGTATAATACAACCACATGGTGCCATACCAGATCTCAAGGTAGACGAGATAAAGTATAATACAACCACATGGTGCCATACCAGATCTCAAGTTAGACGAGATAAAGTATAATACAACCACATGGTGCCATACCAGATCTCAAGGTAGACGAGATAAAGTATAATACAACCACAAGGTGCCATACCAGATCTCAAGGTAGACGAGATAAAGTATAATACAACCACATGGTGCCATACCAGATCTCAAGGTAGACGAGATAAAGTATAATACAACCACATGGTGCCATACCAGATCTCAAGGTAGACGAGATAAAGTATAATACAACCACATGGTGCCATACCAGATCTCAAGGTAGACAAGATAAAGTATAATACAACCACATGGTACCATACCAGATCTCAAGGTAGACGAGATAAAGTATAATACAACCACAAGGTGCAATACCAGATCTCAAGGTAGACGAGATAAAGTATAATACAACCACAAGGTTCCATACCAGATCTCAAGGTAGACGAGATAAAGTATAATACAATCACAAGGTGCCATACCAGATCTCAAGGTAGACGAGATAAAGTATAATACAACCACAAGGTGCCATACCAGATCTCAAGGTAGACGAGATAAAGTATAATACAACCACATGGTGCCATACCAGATCTCAAGGTAGACGAGATAAAGTATAATACAACCACATGGTGCCATACCAGATCTCAAGTTAGACGAGATAAAGTATAATACAACCACATGGTGCCATACCAGATCTCAAGGTAGACGAGATAAAGTATAATACAACCACAAGGTGCCATACCAGATCTCAAGGTAGACGAGATAAAGTATAATACAACCACATGGTGCCATACCAGATCTCAAGGTAGACGAGATAAAGTATAATACAACCACAAGGTGCCATACCAGATCTCAAGGTAGACGAGATAAAGTATAATACAACCACATGGTGTCATACCAGATCTCAAGGTAGACGAGATAAAGTATAATACAACCACATGGTGTCATACCAGATCTCAAGGTAGACAAGATAAAGTATAATACAACCACATGGTGCCATACCAGATCTCAAGGTAGACGAGATAAAGTATAATACAACCACATGGTGCAATACCAGATCTCAAGGTAGACGAGATAAAGTATAATATAACCACAAGGTGCCATACCAGATCTCAAGGTAGACGAGATAAAGTATAATACAACCACATGGTGCCATACCAGATCTCAAGGTAGACGAGATAAAGTATAATACAACCACAAGGTGACATACCAGATATCAAGGTAGACGAGATAAAGTATAATACAACCACAAGGTGACATACCAGATCTCAAGGTAGACGAGATAAAGTATAATACAACCACAAGGTGCCATACCAGATCTCAAGGTAGACGAGATAAAGTATAATACAACCACATGGTGCCATACCAGATCTCAAGGTAGACGAGATAAAGTATAATACAACCACAAGGTGCCATACCAGATCTCAAGTTAGACGAGATAAAGTATAATACAACCACAAGGTGCCATACCAGATCTCAAGGTAGACGAGATAAAGTATAATACAACCACAAGGTGCCATACCAGATCTCAAGGTAGACGAGATAAAGTATAATACAACCACATGGTGCCATACCAGATCTCAAGGTAGACGAGATAAAGTATAATACAACCACAAGGTGCCATACCAGATCTCAAGGTAGACGAGATAAAGTATAATACAACCACATGGTGCCATACCAGATCTCAAGGTAGACAAGATAAAGTATAATACAACCACATGGTGCCATACCAGATCTCAAGGTAGACGAGATAAAGTATAATACAACCACATGGTGCAATACCAGATCTCAAGGTAGACGAGATAAAGTATAATACAACCACAAGGTGCCATACCAGATCTCAAGGTAGACGAGATAAAGTATAATACAACCACATGGTGCCATACCAGATCTCAAGGTAGACGAGATAAAGTATAATACAACCACATGGTGCCATACCAGATCTCAAGGTAGACGAGATAAAGTATAATACAACCACAAGGTGCCATACCAGATCTCAAGGTAGACGAGATAAAGTATAATACAACCACAAGGTGCCATACCAGATCTCAAGGTAGACGAGATAAAGTATAATACAACCACAAGGTGCCATACCAGATCTCAAGGTAGACGAGATAAAGTATAATACAACCACAAGGTGCCATACCAGATCTCAAGGTAGACGAGATAAAGTATAATACAACCACAAGGTGCAATACCAGATCTCAAGGTAGACGAGATAAAGTATAATACAACCACAAGGTGCCATACCAGATCTCAAGGTAGACGAGATAAAGTATAATACAACCACAAGGTGCCATACCAGATCTCAAGGTAGACGAGATAAAGTATAATACAACCACAAGGTGCCATACCAGATCTCAAGGTAGACGAGATAAAGTATAATACAACCACAAGGTGACATACCAGATCTCAAGGTAGACGAGATAAAGTATAATACAACCACAAGGTGCAATACCAGATCTCAAGGTAGACGAGATAAAGTATAATACAACCACAAGGTGCCATACCAGATCTCAAGGTAGACGAGATAAAGTATAATACAACCACATGGTGCCATACCAGATCTCAAGGTAGACGAGATAAAGTATAATACAACCACATGGTGTCATACCAGATCTCAAGGTAGACGAGATAAAGTATAATACAACCACATGGTGTCATACCAGATCTCAAGGTAGACGAGATAAAGTATAATACAACCACAAGGTGCCATACCAGATCTCAAGGTAGACGAGATAAAGTATAATACAACCACATGGTGCCATACCAGATCTCAAGGTAGACGAGATAAAGTATAATACAACCACAAGGTGCCATACCAGATCTCAAGGTAGACGAGATAAAGTATAATACAACCACAAGGTGCCATACCAGATCTCAAGGTAGACGAGATAAAGTATAATACAACCACAAGGTGACATACCAGATCTCAAGGTAGACGAGATAAAGTATAATACAACCACAAGGTGACATACCAGATCTCAAGGTAGACGAGATAAAGTATAATACAACCACAAGGTGCCATACCAGATCTCAAGGTAGACGAGATAAAGTATAATACAACCACAAGGTGCCATACCAGATCTCAAGGTAGACGAGATAAAGTATAATACAACCACAAGGTGCCATACCAGATCTCAAGGTAGACGAGATAAAGTATAATACAACCACAAGGTGCCATACCAGATCTCAAGGTAGACGAGATAAAGTATAATACAACCACATGGTGCCATACCAGATCTCAAGGTAGACGAGATAAAGTATAATACAACCACATGGTGCCATACCAGATCTCAAGGTAGACGAGATAAAGTATAATACAACCACATGGTGCAATACCAGATCTCAAGGTAGACGAGATAAAGTATAATACAACCACAAGGTGCCATACCAGATCTCAAGGTAGACGAGATAAAGTATAATACAACCACATGGTGCCATACCAGATCTCAAGGTAGACGAGATAAAGTATAATACAACCACATGGTGCCATACCAGATCTCAAGGTAGACGAGATAAAGTATAATACAACCACAAGGTGCCATACCAGATCTCAAGGTAGACGAGATAAAGTATAATACAACCACAAGGTGCCATACCAGATCTCAAGGTAGACGAGATAAAGTATAATACAACCACAAGGTGCCATACCAGATCTCAAGGTAGACGAGATAAAGTATAATACAACCACAAGGTGCCATACCAGATCTCAAGGTAGACGAGATAAAGTATAATACAACCACAAGGTGCAATACCAGATCTCAAGGTAGACGAGATAAAGTATAATACAACCACAAGGTGCCATACCAGATCTCAAGGTAGACGAGATAAAGTATAATACAACCACAAGGTGCCATACCAGATCTCAAGGTAGACGAGATAAAGTATAATACAACCACAAGGTGCCATACCAGATCTCAAGGTAGACGAGATAAAGTATAATACAACCACATGGTGACATACCAGATCTCAAGGTAGACGAGATAAAGTATAATACAACCACAAGGTGCAATACCAGATCTCAAGGTAGACGAGATAAAGTATAATACAACCACAAGGTGCCATACCAGATCTCAAGGTAGACGAGATAAAGTATAATACAACCACAAGGTGCCATACCAGATCTCAAGGTAGACGAGATAAAGTATAATACAACCACAAGGTGCATACCAGATCTCAAGGTAGACGAGATAAAGTATAATACAACCACAAGGTGCATACCAGATCTCAAGGTAGACGAGATAAAGTATAATACAACCACAAGGTGCCATACCAGATCTCAAGGTAGACGAGATAAAGTATAATACAACCACAAGGTGCCATACCAGATCTCAAGGTAGACGAGATAAAGTATAATACAACCACAAGGTGCCATACCAGATCTCAAGGTAGACGAGATAAAGTATAATACAACCACAAGGTGCCATACCAGATCTCAAGGTAGACGAGATAAAGTATAATACAACCACAAGGTGACATACCAGATCTCAAGGTAGACGAGATAAAGTATAATACAACCACAAGGTGCCATACCAGATCTCAAGGTAGACGAGATAAAGTATAATACAACCACAAGGTGCCATACCAGATCTCAAGGTAGACGAGATAAAGTATAATACAACCACATGGTGCCATACCAGATCTCAAGGTAGACGAGATAAAGTATAATACAACCACAAGGTGCCATACCAGATCTCAAGGTAGACGAGATAAAGTATAATACAACCACAAGGTGCCATACCAGATCTCAAGGTAGACGAGATAAAGTATAATACAACCACAAGGTGCCATACCAGATCTCAAGGTAGACGAGATAAAGTATAATACAACCACATGGTGCCATACCAGATCTCAAGGTAGACGAGATAAAGTATAATACAACCACAAGGTGCCATACCAGATCTCAAGGTAGACGAGATAAAGTATAATACAACCACAAGGTGCCATACCAGATCTCAAGGTAGACGAGATAAAGTATAATACAACCACAAGGTGCCATACCAGATCTCAAGGTAGACGAGATAAAGTATAATACAACCACAAGGTGCCATACCAGATCTCAAGGTAGACGAGATAAAGTATAATACAACCACAAGGTGCCATACCAGATCTCAAGGTAGACGAGATAAAGTATAATACAACCACATGGTGCCATACCAGATCTCAAGGTAGACGAGATAAAGTATAATACAACCACATGGTGCCATACCAGATCTCAAGGTAGACGAGATAAAGTATAATACAACCACAAGGTGCCATACCAGATCTCAAGGTAGACGAGATAAAGTATAATACAACCACATGGTGCCATACCAGATCTCAAGGTAGACGAGATAAAGTATAATACAACCACAAGGTGCCATACCAGATCTCAAGGTAGACGAGATAAAGTATAATACAACCACAAGGTGCCATACCAGATCTCAAGGTAGACGAGATAAAGTATAATACAACCACAAGGTGCCATACCAGATCTCAAGGTAGACGAGATAAAGTATAATACAACCACAAGGTGCCATACCAGATCTCAAGGTAGACGAGATAAAGTATAATACAACCACAAGGTGCCATACCAGATCTCAAGGTAGACGAGATAAAGTATAATACAACCACAAGGTGCAATACCAGATCTCAAGGTAGACGAGATAAAGTATAATACAACCACAAGGTGCAATACCAGATCTCAAGGTAGACGAGATAAAGTATAATACAACCACAAGGTGCCATACCAGATCTCAAGGTAGACGAGATAAAGTATAATACAACCACAAGGTGCAATACCAGATCTCAAGGTAGACGAGATAAAGTATAATACAACCACAAGGTGCCATACCAGATCTCAAGGTAGACGAGATAAAGTATAATACAACCACAAGGTGCCATACCAGATCTCAAGGTAGACGAGATAAAGTATAATACAACCACAAGGTGCCATACCAGATCTCAAGGTAGACGAGATAAAGTATAATACAACCACAAGGTGCCATACCAGATCTCAAGGTAGACGAGATAAAGTATAATACAACCACAAGGTGCCATACCAGATCTCAAGGTAGACGAGATAAAGTATAATACAACCACAAGGTGCCATACCAGATCTCAAGGTAGACGAGATAAAGTATAATACAACCACAAGGTGCCATACCAGATCTCAAGGTAGACGAGATAAAGTATAATACAACCACAAGGTGCCATACCAGATCTCAAGGTAGACGAGATAAAGTATAATACAACCACAAGGTGCCATACCAGATCTCAAGGTAGACGAGATAAAGTATAATACAACCACATGGTGTCATACCAGATCTCAAGGTAGACGAGATAAAGTATAATACAACCACAAGGTGCCATACCAGATCTCAAGGTAGACGAGATAAAGTATAATACAACCACAAGGTGCCATACCAGATCTCAAGGTAGACGAGATAAAGTATAATACAACCACAAGGTGCCATACCAGATCTCAAGGTAGACGAGATAAAGTATAATACAACCACAAGGTGCCATACCAGATCTCAAGGTAGACGAGATAAAGTATAATACAACCACAAGGTGCCATACCAGATCTCAAGGTAGACGAGATAAAGTATAATACAACCACAAGGTGCCATACCAGATCTCAAGGTAGACGAGATAAAGTATAATACAACCACAAGGTGCAATACCAGATCTCAAGGTAGACGAGATAAAGTATAATACAACCACAAGGTGCCATACCAGATCTCAAGGTAGACGAGATAAAGTATAATACAACCACAAGGTGCCATACCAGATCTCAAGGTAGACGAGATAAAGTATAATACAACCACAAGGTGCCATACCAGATCTCAAGGTAGACGAGATAAAGTATAATACAACCACAAGGTGCCATACCAGATCTCAAGGTAGACGAGATAAAGTATAATACAACCACAAGGTGCAATACCAGATCTCAAGGTAGACGAGATAAAGTATAATACAACCACAAGGTGCCATACCAGATCTCAAGGTAGACGAGATAAAGTATAATACAACCACAAGGTGCATACCAGATCTCAAGGTAGACGAGATAAAGTATAATACAACCACAAGGTGCAATACCAGATCTCAAGGTAGACGAGATAAAGTATAATACAACCACAAGGTGCAATACCAGATCTCAAGGTAGACGAGATAAAGTATAATACAACCACAAGGTGCCATACCAGATCTCAAGGTAGACGAGATAAAGTATAATACAACCACAAGGTGCCATACCAGATCTCAAGGTAGACGAGATAAAGTATAATACAACCACAAGGTGCCATACCAGATCTCAAGGTAGACGAGATAAAGTATAATACAACCACAAGGTGCCATACCAGATCTCAAGGTAGACGAGATAAAGTATAATACAACCACAAGGTGCCATACCAGATCTCAAGGTAGACGAGATAAAGTATAATACAACCACAAGGTGCCATACCAGATCTCAAGGTAGACGAGATAAAGTATAATACAACCACAAGGTGCCATACCAGATCTCAAGGTAGACGAGATAAAGTATAATACAACCACAAGGTGCCATACCAGATCTCAAGGTAGACGAGATAAAGTATAATACAACCACAAGGTGCCATACCAGATCTCAAGGTAGACGAGATAAAGTATAATACAACCACAAGGTGCCATACCAGATCTCAAGGTAGACGAGATAAAGTATAATACAACCACAAGGTGCCATACCAGATCTCAAGGTAGACGAGATAAAGTATAATACAACCACAAGGTGCCATACCAGATCTCAAGGTAGACGAGATAAAGTATAATACAACCACAAGGTGCCATACCAGATCTCAAGGTAGACGAGATAAAGTATAATACAACCACAAGGTGCCATACCAGATCTCAAGGTAGACGAGATAAAGTATAATACAACCACAAGGTGCCATACCAGATCTCAAGGTAGACGAGATAAAGTATAATACAACCACAAGGTGCCATACCAGATCTCAAGGTAGACGAGATAAAGTATAATACAACCACAAGGTGCCATACCAGATCTCAAGGTAGACGAGATAAAGTATAATACAACCACAAGGTGCCATACCAGATCTCAAGGTAGACGAGATAAAGTATAATACAACCACAAGGTGCCATACCAGATCTCAAGGTAGACGAGATAAAGTATAATACAACCACAAGGTGCCATACCAGATCTCAAGGTAGACGAGATAAAGTATAATACAACCACAAGGTGCCATACCAGATCTCAAGGTAGACGAGATAAAGTATAATACAACCACATGGTGCCATACCAGATCTCAAGGTAGACGAGATAAAGTATAATACAACCACAAGGTGCCATACCAGATCTCAAGGTAGACGAGATAAAGTATAATACAACCACAAGGTGCCATACCAGATCTCAAGGTAGACGAGATAAAGTATAATACAACCACAAGGTGCCATACCAGATCTCAAGGTAGACGAGATAAAGTATAATACAACCACAAGGTGCCATACCAGATCTCAAGGTAGACGAGATAAAGTATAATACAACCACATGGTGCCATACCAGATCTCAAGGTAGACGAGATAAAGTATAATACAACCACATGGTGCCATACCAGATCTCAAGGTAGACGAGATAAAGTATAATACAACCACAAGGTGCCATACCAGATCTCAAGGTAGACGAGATAAAGTATAATACAACCACATGGTGCCATACCAGATCTCAAGGTAGACGAGATAAAGTATAATACAACCACAAGGTGCCATACCAGATCTCAAGGTAGACGAGATAAAGTATAATACAACCACAAGGTGCCATACCAGATCTCAAGGTAGACGAGATAAAGTATAATACAACCACAAGGTGCCATACCAGATCTCAAGGTAGACGAGATAAAGTATAATACAACCACAAGGTGCCATACCAGATCTCAAGGTAGACGAGATAAAGTATAATACAACCACAAGGTGCCATACCAGATCTCAAGGTAGACGAGATAAAGTATAATACAACCACAAGGTGCCATACCAGATCTCAAGGTAGACGAGATAAAGTATAATACAACCACAAGGTGCCATACCAGATCTCAAGGTAGACGAGATAAAGTATAATACAACCACAAGGTGCCATACCAGATCTCAAGGTAGACGAGATAAAGTATAATACAACCACAAGGTGCCATACCAGATCTCAAGGTAGACGAGATAAAGTATAATACAACCACAAGGTGCCATACCAGATCTCAAGGTAGACGAGATAAAGTATAATACAACCACAAGGTGCCATACCAGATCTCAAGGTAGACGAGATAAAGTATAATACAACCACAAGGTGCCATACCAGATCTCAAGGTAGACGAGATAAAGTATAATACAACCACAAGGTGCCATACCAGATCTCAAGGTAGACGAGATAAAGTATAATACAACCACAAGGTGCCATACCAGATCTCAAGGTAGACGAGATAAAGTATAATACAACCACAAGGTGCCATACCAGATCTCAAGGTAGACGAGATAAAGTATAATACAACCACAAGGTGCCATACCAGATCTCAAGGTAGACGAGATAAAGTATAATACAACCACAAGGTGCCATACCAGATCTCAAGGTAGACGAGATAAAGTATAATACAACCACAAGGTGCCATACCAGATCTCAAGGTAGACGAGATAAAGTATAATACAACCACAAGGTGCCATACCAGATCTCAAGGTAGACGAGATAAAGTATAATACAACCACATGGTGCCATACCAGATCTCAAGGTAGACGAGATAAAGTATAATACAACCACAAGGTGCCATACCAGATCTCAAGGTAGACGAGATAAAGTATAATACAACCACAAGGTGCCATACCAGATCTCAAGGTAGACGAGATAAAGTATAATACAACCACAAGGTGCCATACCAGATCTCAAGGTAGACGAGATAAAGTATAATACAACCACAAGGTGCCATACCAGATCTCAAGGTAGACGAGATAAAGTATAATACAACCACAAGGTGCCATACCAGATCTCAAGGTAGACGAGATAAAGTATAATACAACCACAAGGTGCCATACCAGATCTCAAGGTAGACGAGATAAAGTATAATACAACCACAAGGTGCCATACCAGATCTCAAGGTAGACGAGATAAAGTATAATACAACCACAAGGTGCCATACCAGATCTCAAGGTAGACGAGATAAAGTATAATACAACCACAAGGTGCCATACCAGATCTCAAGGTAGACGAGATAAAGTATAATACAACCACAAGGTGCCATACCAGATCTCAAGGTAGACGAGATAAAGTATAATACAACCACATGGTGCCATACCAGATCTCAAGGTAGACGAGATAAAGTATAATACAACCACAAGGTGCCATACCAGATCTCAAGGTAGACGAGATAAAGTATAATACAACCACAAGGTGCCATACCAGATCTCAAGGTAGACGAGATAAAGTATAATACAACCACAAGGTGCCATACCAGATCTCAAGGTAGACGAGATAAAGTATAATACAACCACAAGGTGCCATACCAGATCTCAAGGTAGACGAGATAAAGTATAATACAACCACAAGGTGCCATACCAGATCTCAAGGTAGACGAGATAAAGTATAATACAACCACAAGGTGCCATACCAGATCTCAAGGTAGACGAGATAAAGTATAATACAACCACAAGGTGCCATACCAGATCTCAAGGTAGACGAGATAAAGTATAATACAACCACAAGGTGCCATACCAGATCTCAAGGTAGACGAGATAAAGTATAATACAACCACAAGGTGCCATACCAGATCTCAAGGTAGACGAGATAAAGTATAATACAACCACAAGGTGCCATACCAGATCTCAAGGTAGACGAGATAAAGTATAATACAACCACAAGGTGCAATACCAGATCTCAAGGTAGACGAGATAAAGTATAATACAACCACAAGGTGCAATACCAGATCTCAAGGTAGACGAGATAAAGTATAATACAACCACAAGGTGCCATACCAGATCTCAAGGTAGACGAGATAAAGTATAATACAACCACAAGGTGCCATACCAGATCTCAAGGTAGACGAGATAAAGTATAATACAACCACAAGGTGCCATACCAGATCTCAAGGTAGACGAGATAAAGTATAATACAACCACAAGGTGCCATACCAGATCTCAAGGTAGACGAGATAAAGTATAATACAACCACAAGGTGCCATACCAGATCTCAAGGTAGACGAGATAAAGTATAATACAACCACAAGGTGCCATACCAGATCTCAAGGTAGACGAGATAAAGTATAATACAACCACAAGGTGCCATACCAGATCTCAAGGTAGACGAGATAAAGTATAATACAACCACAAGGTGCAATACCAGATCTCAAGGTAGACGAGATAAAGTATAATACAACCACAAGGTGCCATACCAGATCTCAAGGTAGACGAGATAAAGTATAATACAACCACAAGGTGCAATACCAGATCTCAAGGTAGACGAGATAAAGTATAATACAACCACAAGGTGCCATACCAGATCTCAAGGTAGACGAGATAAAGTATAATACAACCACAAGGTGCATACCAGATCTCAAGGTAGACGAGATAAAGTATAATACAACCACAAGGTGCAATACCAGATCTCAAGGTAGACGAGATAAAGTATAATACAACCACAAGGTGCATACCAGATCTCAAGGTAGACGAGATAAAGTATAATACAACCACAAGGTGCCATACCAGATCTCAAGGTAGACGAGATAAAGTATAATACAACCACAAGGTGCCATACCAGATCTCAAGGTAGACGAGATAAAGTATAATACAACCACAAGGTGCCATACCAGATCTCAAGGTAGACGAGATAAAGTATAATACAACCACAAGGTGCCATACCAGATCTCAAGGTAGACGAGATAAAGTATAATACAACCACAAGGTGCCATACCAGATCTCAAGGTAGACGAGATAAAGTATAATACAACCACAAGGTGCCATACCAGATCTCAAGGTAGACGAGATAAAGTATAATACAACCACAAGGTGCCATACCAGATCTCAAGGTAGACGAGATAAAGTATAATACAACCACAAGGTGCCATACCAGATCTCAAGGTAGACGAGATAAAGTATAATACAACCACAAGGTGCCATACCAGATCTCAAGGTAGACGAGATAAAGTATAATACAACCACAAGGTGCCATACCAGATCTCAAGGTAGACGAGATAAAGTATAATACAACCACAAGGTGCCATACCAGATCTCAAGGTAGACGAGATAAAGTATAATACAACCACAAGGTGCCATACCAGATCTCAAGGTAGACGAGATAAAGTATAATACAACCACATGGTGCCATACCAGATCTCAAGGTAGACGAGATAAAGTATAATACAACCACAAGGTGCCATACCAGATCTCAAGGTAGACGAGATAAAGTATAATACAACCACAAGGTGCCATACCAGATCTCAAGGTAGACGAGATAAAGTATAATACAACCACAAGGTGCCATACCAGATCTCAAGGTAGACGAGATAAAGTATAATACAACCACAAGGTGCCATACCAGATCTCAAGGTAGACGAGATAAAGTATAATACAACCACAAGGTGCCATACCAGATCTCAAGGTAGACGAGATAAAGTATAATACAACCACATGGTGCCATACCAGATCTCAAGGTAGACGAGATAAAGTATAATACAACCACAAGGTGCCATACCAGATCTCAAGGTAGACGAGATAAAGTATAATACAACCACAAGGTGCCATACCAGATCTCAAGGTAGACGAGATAAAGTATAATACAACCACAAGGTGCCATACCAGATCTCAAGGTAGACGAGATAAAGTATAATACAACCACAAGGTGCCATACCAGATCTCAAGGTAGACGAGATAAAGTATAATACAACCACAAGGTGCCATACCAGATCTCAAGGTAGACGAGATAAAGTATAATACAACCACAAGGTGCCATACCAGATCTCAAGGTAGACGAGATAAAGTATAATACAACCACAAGGTGCCATACCAGATCTCAAGGTAGACGAGATAAAGTATAATACAACCACAAGGTGCCATACCAGATCTCAAGGTAGACGAGATAAAGTATAATACAACCACAAGGTGCCATACCAGATCTCAAGGTAGACGAGATAAAGTATAATACAACCACAAGGTGCCATACCAGATCTCAAGGTAGACGAGATAAAGTATAATACAACCACAAGGTGCCATACCAGATCTCAAGGTAGACGAGATAAAGTATAATACAACCACAAGGTGCCATACCAGATCTCAAGGTAGACGAGATAAAGTATAATACAACCACAAGGTGCCATACCAGATCTCAAGGTAGACGAGATAAAGTATAATACAACCACAAGGTGCCATACCAGATCTCAAGGTAGACGAGATAAAGTATAATACAACCACAAGGTGCCATACCAGATCTCAAGGTAGACGAGATAAAGTATAATACAACCACAAGGTGCCATACCAGATCTCAAGGTAGACGAGATAAAGTATAATACAACCACAAGGTGCCATACCAGATCTCAAGGTAGACGAGATAAAGTATAATACAACCACAAGGTGCCATACCAGATCTCAAGGTAGACGAGATAAAGTATAATACAACCACAAGGTGCCATACCAGATCTCAAGGTAGACGAGATAAAGTATAATACAACCACAAGGTGCCATACCAGATCTCAAGGTAGACGAGATAAAGTATAATACAACCACAAGGTGCCATACCAGATCTCAAGGTAGACGAGATAAAGTATAATACAACCACAAGGTGCCATACCAGATCTCAAGGTAGACGAGATAAAGTATAATACAACCACAAGGTGCCATACCAGATCTCAAGGTAGACGAGATAAAGTATAATACAACCACAAGGTGCCATACCAGATCTCAAGGTAGACGAGATAAAGTATAATACAACCACAAGGTGCCATACCAGATCTCAAGGTAGACGAGATAAAGTATAATACAACCACAAGGTGCCATACCAGATCTCAAGGTAGACGAGATAAAGTATAATACAACCACAAGGTGCAATACCAGATCTCAAGGTAGACGAGATAAAGTATAATACAACCACAAGGTGCCATACCAGATCTCAAGGTAGACGAGATAAAGTATAATACAACCACAAGGTGCCATACCAGATCTCAAGGTAGACGAGATAAAGTATAATACAACCACAAGGTGCCATACCAGATCTCAAGGTAGACGAGATAAAGTATAATACAACCACAAGGTGCCATACCAGATCTCAAGGTAGACGAGATAAAGTATAATACAACCACAAGGTGCCATACCAGATCTCAAGGTAGACGAGATAAAGTATAATACAACCACAAGGTGCCATACCAGATCTCAAGGTAGACGAGATAAAGTATAATACAACCACAAGGTGCCATACCAGATCTCAAGGTAGACGAGATAAAGTATAATACAACCACAAGGTGCCATACCAGATCTCAAGGTAGACGAGATAAAGTATAATACAACCACAAGGTGCCATACCAGATCTCAAGGTAGACGAGATAAAGTATAATACAACCACAAGGTGCCATACCAGATCTCAAGGTAGACGAGATAAAGTATAATACAACCACAAGGTGCCATACCAGATCTCAAGGTAGACGAGATAAAGTATAATACAACCACATGGTGCCATACCAGATCTCAAGGTAGACGAGATAAAGTATAATACAACCACAAGGTGCCATACCAGATCTCAAGGTAGACGAGATAAAGTATAATACAACCACAAGGTGCCATACCAGATCTCAAGGTAGACGAGATAAAGTATAATACAACCACAAGGTGCCATACCAGATCTCAAGGTAGACGAGATAAAGTATAATACAACCACAAGGTGCCATACCAGATCTCAAGGTAGACGAGATAAAGTATAATACAACCACAAGGTGCCATACCAGATCTCAAGGTAGACGAGATAAAGTATAATACAACCACAAGGTGCCATACCAGATCTCAAGGTAGACGAGATAAAGTATAATACAACCACAAGGTGCCATACCAGATCTCAAGGTAGACGAGATAAAGTATAATACAACCACAAGGTGCCATACCAGATCTCAAGGTAGACGAGATAAAGTATAATACAACCACAAGGTGCCATACCAGATCTCAAGGTAGACGAGATAAAGTATAATACAACCACAAGGTGCCATACCAGATCTCAAGGTAGACGAGATAAAGTATAATACAACCACAAGGTGCAATACCAGATCTCAAGGTAGACGAGATAAAGTATAATACAACCACAAGGTGCATACCAGATCTCAAGGTAGACGAGATAAAGTATAATACAACCACAAGGTGCCATACCAGATCTCAAGGTAGACGAGATAAAGTATAATACAACCACAAGGTGCCATACCAGATCTCAAGGTAGACGAGATAAAGTATAATACAACCACAAGGTGCCATACCAGATCTCAAGGTAGACGAGATAAAGTATAATACAACCACAAGGTGCATACCAGATCTCAAGGTAGACGAGATAAAGTATAATACAACCACAAGGTGCCATACCAGATCTCAAGGTAGACGAGATAAAGTATAATACAACCACAAGGTGCCATACCAGATCTCAAGGTAGACGAGATAAAGTATAATACAACCACAAGGTGCCATACCAGATCTCAAGGTAGACGAGATAAAGTATAATACAACCACAAGGTGCCATACCAGATCTCAAGGTAGACGAGATAAAGTATAATACAACCACAAGGTGCCATACCAGATCTCAAGGTAGACGAGATAAAGTATAATACAACCACAAGGTGCCATACCAGATCTCAAGGTAGACGAGATAAAGTATAATACAACCACAAGGTGCATACCAGATCTCAAGGTAGACGAGATAAAGTATAATACAACCACAAGGTGCCATACCAGATCTCAAGGTAGACGAGATAAAGTATAATACAACCACAAGGTGCCATACCAGATCTCAAGGTAGACGAGATAAAGTATAATACAACCACAAGGTGCCATACCAGATCTCAAGGTAGACGAGATAAAGTATAATACAACCACAAGGTGCCATACCAGATCTCAAGGTAGACGAGATAAAGTATAATACAACCACAAGGTGCCATACCAGATCTCAAGGTAGACGAGATAAAGTATAATACAACCACATGGTGCCATACCAGATCTCAAGGTAGACGAGATAAAGTATAATACAACCACAAGGTGCCATACCAGATCTCAAGGTAGACGAGATAAAGTATAATACAACCACAAGGTGCCATACCAGATCTCAAGGTAGACGAGATAAAGTATAATACAACCACAAGGTGCCATACCAGATCTCAAGGTAGACGAGATAAAGTATAATACAACCACAAGGTGCCATACCAGATCTCAAGGTAGACGAGATAAAGTATAATACAACCACAAGGTGCCATACCAGATCTCAAGGTAGACGAGATAAAGTATAATACAACCACAAGGTGCCATACCAGATCTCAAGGTAGACGAGATAAAGTATAATACAACCACATGGTGCCATACCAGATCTCAAGGTAGACGAGATAAAGTATAATACAACCACAAGGTGCCATACCAGATCTCAAGGTAGACGAGATAAAGTATAATACAACCACATGGTGCCATACCAGATCTCAAGGTAGACGAGATAAAGTATAATACAACCACAAGGTGCCATACCAGATCTCAAGGTAGACGAGATAAAGTATAATACAACCACAAGGTGCCATACCAGATCTCAAGGTAGACGAGATAAAGTATAATACAACCACAAGGTGCCATACCAGATCTCAAGGTAGACGAGATAAAGTATAATACAACCACAAGGTGCCATACCAGATCTCAAGGTAGACGAGATAAAGTATAATACAACCACAAGGTGCCATACCAGATCTCAAGGTAGACGAGATAAAGTATAATACAACCACATGGTGCCATACCAGATCTCAAGGTAGACGAGATAAAGTATAATACAACCACAAGGTGCCATACCAGATCTCAAGGTAGACGAGATAAAGTATAATACAACCACAAGGTGCCATACCAGATCTCAAGGTAGACGAGATAAAGTATAATACAACCACAAGGTGCCATACCAGATCTCAAGGTAGACGAGATAAAGTATAATACAACCACAAGGTGCCATACCAGATCTCAAGGTAGACGAGATAAAGTATAATACAACCACAAGGTGCCATACCAGATCTCAAGGTAGACGAGATAAAGTATAATACAACCACAAGGTGCCATACCAGATCTCAAGGTAGACGAGATAAAGTATAATACAACCACAAGGTGCCATACCAGATCTCAAGGTAGACGAGATAAAGTATAATACAACCACAAGGTGCCATACCAGATCTCAAGGTAGACGAGATAAAGTATAATACAACCACAAGGTGCCATACCAGATCTCAAGGTAGACGAGATAAAGTATAATACAACCACAAGGTGCCATACCAGATCTCAAGGTAGACGAGATAAAGTATAATACAACCACAAGGTGCCATACCAGATCTCAAGGTAGACGAGATAAAGTATAATACAACCACAAGGTGCCATACCAGATCTCAAGGTAGACGAGATAAAGTATAATACAACCACAAGGTGCCATACCAGATCTCAAGGTAGACGAGATAAAGTATAATACAACCACAAGGTGCCATACCAGATCTCAAGGTAGACGAGATAAAGTATAATACAACCACAAGGTGCCATACCAGATCTCAAGGTAGACGAGATAAAGTATAATACAACCACAAGGTGCCATACCAGATCTCAAGGTAGACGAGATAAAGTATAATACAACCACAAGGTGCCATACCAGATCTCAAGGTAGACGAGATAAAGTATAATACAACCACAAGGTGCCATACCAGATCTCAAGGTAGACGAGATAAAGTATAATACAACCACAAGGTGCCATACCAGATCTCAAGGTAGACGAGATAAAGTATAATACAACCACAAGGTGCCATACCAGATCTCAAGGTAGACGAGATAAAGTATAATACAACCACAAGGTGCCATACCAGATCTCAAGGTAGACGAGATAAAGTATAATACAACCACAAGGTGCCATACCAGATCTCAAGGTAGACGAGATAAAGTATAATACAACCACAAGGTGCCATACCAGATCTCAAGGTAGACGAGATAAAGTATAATACAACCACAAGGTGCCATACCAGATCTCAAGGTAGACGAGATAAAGTATAATACAACCACAAGGTGCCATACCAGATCTCAAGGTAGACGAGATAAAGTATAATACAACCACAAGGTGCCATACCAGATCTCAAGGTAGACGAGATAAAGTATAATACAACCACAAGGTGCCATACCAGATCTCAAGGTAGACGAGATAAAGTATAATACAACCACAAGGTGCCATACCAGATCTCAAGGTAGACGAGATAAAGTATAATACAACCACAAGGTGCCATACCAGATCTCAAGGTAGACGAGATAAAGTATAATACAACCACAAGGTGCCATACCAGATCTCAAGGTAGACGAGATAAAGTATAATACAACCACAAGGTGCCATACCAGATCTCAAGGTAGACGAGATAAAGTATAATACAACCACATGGTGCCATACCAGATCTCAAGGTAGACGAGATAAAGTATAATACAACCACAAGGTGCATACCAGATCTCAAGGTAGACGAGATAAAGTATAATACAACCACAAGGTGCCATACCAGATCTCAAGGTAGACGAGATAAAGTATAATACAACCACAAGGTGCCATACCAGATCTCAAGGTAGACGAGATAAAGTATAATACAACCACAAGGTGCAATACCAGATCTCAAGGTAGACGAGATAAAGTATAATACAACCACAAGGTGCCATACCAGATCTCAAGGTAGACGAGATAAAGTATAATACAACCACAAGGTGCAATACCAGATCTCAAGGTAGACGAGATAAAGTATAATACAACCACAAGGTGCCATACCAGATCTCAAGGTAGACGAGATAAAGTATAATACAACCACAAGGTGCAATACCAGATCTCAAGGTAGACGAGATAAAGTATAATACAACCACAAGGTGCATACCAGATCTCAAGGTAGACGAGATAAAGTATAATACAACCACAAGGTGCCATACCAGATCTCAAGGTAGACGAGATAAAGTATAATACAACCACAAGGTGCCATACCAGATCTCAAGGTAGACGAGATAAAGTATAATACAACCACAAGGTGCCATACCAGATCTCAAGGTAGACGAGATAAAGTATAATACAACCACAAGGTGCCATACCAGATCTCAAGGTAGACGAGATAAAGTATAATACAACCACAAGGTGCATACCAGATCTCAAGGTAGACGAGATAAAGTATAATACAACCACAAGGTGCCATACCAGATCTCAAGGTAGACGAGATAAAGTATAATACAACCACAAGGTGCCATACCAGATCTCAAGGTAGACGAGATAAAGTATAATACAACCACAAGGTGCCATACCAGATCTCAAGGTAGACGAGATAAAGTATAATACAACCACAAGGTGCCATACCAGATCTCAAGGTAGACGAGATAAAGTATAATACAACCACAAGGTGCCATACCAGATCTCAAGGTAGACGAGATAAAGTATAATACAACCACAAGGTGCATACCAGATCTCAAGGTAGACGAGATAAAGTATAATACAACCACATGGTGCCATACCAGATCTCAAGGTAGACGAGATAAAGTATAATACAACCACAAGGTGCCATACCAGATCTCAAGGTAGACGAGATAAAGTATAATACAACCACAAGGTGCATACCAGATCTCAAGGTAGACGAGATAAAGTATAATACAACCACAAGGTGCCATACCAGATCTCAAGGTAGACGAGATAAAGTATAATACAACCACAAGGTGCCATACCAGATCTCAAGGTAGACGAGATAAAGTATAATACAACCACAAGGTGCCATACCAGATCTCAAGGTAGACGAGATAAAGTATAATACAACCACAAGGTGCCATACCAGATCTCAAGGTAGACGAGATAAAGTATAATACAACCACAAGGTGCCATACCAGATCTCAAGGTAGACGAGATAAAGTATAATACAACCACAAGGTGCCATACCAGATCTCAAGGTAGACGAGATAAAGTATAATACAACCACAAGGTGCCATACCAGATCTCAAGGTAGACGAGATAAAGTATAATACAACCACAAGGTGCCATACCAGATCTCAAGGTAGACGAGATAAAGTATAATACAACCACAAGGTGCCATACCAGATCTCAAGGTAGACGAGATAAAGTATAATACAACCACAAGGTGCCATACCAGATCTCAAGGTAGACGAGATAAAGTATAATACAACCACAAGGTGCCATACCAGATCTCAAGGTAGACGAGATAAAGTATAATACAACCACATGGTGCCATACCAGATCTCAAGGTAGACGAGATAAAGTATAATACAACCACAAGGTGCCATACCAGATCTCAAGGTAGACGAGATAAAGTATAATACAACCACAGGTGCCATACCAGATCTCAAGGTAGACGAGATAAAGTATAATACAACCACAAGGTGCCATACCAGATCTCAAGGTAGACGAGATAAAGTATAATACAACCACAAGGTGCCATACCAGATCTCAAGGTAGACGAGATAAAGTATAATACAACCACAAGGTGCCATACCAGATCTCAAGGTAGACGAGATAAAGTATAATACAACCACAAGGTGCCATACCAGATCTCAAGGTAGACGAGATAAAGTATAATACAACCACAAGGTGCCATACCAGATCTCAAGGTAGACGAGATAAAGTATAATACAACCACAAGGTGCCATACCAGATCTCAAGGTAGACGAGATAAAGTATAATACAACCACAAGGTGCCATACCAGATCTCAAGGTAGACGAGATAAAGTATAATACAACCACAAGGTGCATACCAGATCTCAAGGTAGACGAGATAAAGTATAATACAACCACAAGGTGCCATACCAGATCTCAAGGTAGACGAGATAAAGTATAATACAACCACAAGGTGCCATACCAGATCTCAAGGTAGACGAGATAAAGTATAATACAACCACAAGGTGCCATACCAGATCTCAAGGTAGACGAGATAAAGTATAATACAACCACAAGGTGCCATACCAGATCTCAAGGTAGACGAGATAAAGTATAATACAACCACAAGGTGCCATACCAGATCTCAAGGTAGACGAGATAAAGTATAATACAACCACAAGGTGCCATACCAGATCTCAAGGTAGACGAGATAAAGTATAATACAACCACAAGGTGCCATACCAGATCTCAAGGTAGACGAGATAAAGTATAATACAACCACAAGGTGCATACCAGATCTCAAGGTAGACGAGATAAAGTATAATACAACCACAAGGTGCCATACCAGATCTCAAGGTAGACGAGATAAAGTATAATACAACCACAAGGTGCCATACCAGATCTCAAGGTAGACGAGATAAAGTATAATACAACCACAAGGTGCCATACCAGATCTCAAGGTAGACGAGATAAAGTATAATACAACCACAAGGTGCCATACCAGATCTCAAGGTAGACGAGATAAAGTATAATACAACCACAAGGTGCCATACCAGATCTCAAGGTAGACGAGATAAAGTATAATACAACCACAAGGTGCCATACCAGATCTCAAGGTAGACGAGA
Organism: Megaustenia siamemsis; assembly: GCA_032433765.1. NCBI lineage: Eukaryota > Metazoa > Mollusca > Gastropoda > Stylommatophora > Ariophantidae > Megaustenia > Megaustenia siamemsis. The sequence continues at coordinate 14,603,694 of JAVIAB010000051.1, read as the reverse complement.
TAAAGTATAATACAACCACAAGGTGCCATACCAGATCTCAAGGTAGACGAGATAAAGTATAATACAACCACAAGGTGCCATACCAGATCTCAAGGTAGACGAGATAAAGTATAATACAACCACAAGGTGCCATACCAGATCTCAAGGTAGACGAGATAAAGTATAATACAACCACAAGGTGCCATACCAGATCTCAAGGTAGACGAGATAAAGTATAATACAACCACAAGGTGCAATACCAGATCTCAAGGTAGACGAGATAAAGTATAATACAACCACAAGGTGCCATACCAGATCTCAAGGTAGACGAGATAAAGTATAATACAACCACAAGGTGCCATACCAGATCTCAAGGTAGACGAGATAAAGTATAATACAACCACAAGGTGCCATACCAGATCTCAAGGTAGACGAGATAAAGTATAATACAACCACAAGGTGCCATACCAGATCTCAAGGTAGACGAGATAAAGTATAATACAACCACAAGGTGCCATACCAGATCTCAAGGTAGACGAGATAAAGTATAATACAACCACAAGGTGCCATACCAGATCTCAAGGTAGACGAGATAAAGTATAATACAACCACAAGGTGCCATACCAGATCTCAAGGTAGACGAGATAAAGTATAATACAACCACAAGGTGCCATACCAGATCTCAAGGTAGACGAGATAAAGTATAATACAACCACAAGGTGCCATACCAGATCTCAAGGTAGACGAGATAAAGTATAATACAACCACAAGGTGCCATACCAGATCTCAAGGTAGACGAGATAAAGTATAATACAACCACAAGGTGCCATACCAGATCTCAAGGTAGACGAGATAAAGTATAATACAACCACAAGGTGCCATACCAGATCTCAAGGTAGACGAGATAAAGTATAATACAACCACAAGGTGCATACCAGATCTCAAGGTAGACGAGATAAAGTATAATACAACCACAAGGTGCCATACCAGATCTCAAGGTAGACGAGATAAAGTATAATACAACCACAAGGTGCCATACCAGATCTCAAGGTAGACGAGATAAAGTATAATACAACCACAAGGTGCAATACCAGATCTCAAGGTAGACGAGATAAAGTATAATACAACCACAAGGTGCCATACCAGATCTCAAGGTAGACGAGATAAAGTATAATACAACCACAAGGTGCCATACCAGATCTCAAGGTAGACGAGATAAAGTATAATACAACCACAAGGTGCCATACCAGATCTCAAGGTAGACGAGATAAAGTATAATACAACCACAAGGTGCCATACCAGATCTCAAGGTAGACGAGATAAAGTATAATACAACCACAAGGTGCCATACCAGATCTCAAGGTAGACGAGATAAAGTATAATACAACCACAAGGTGCCATACCAGATCTCAAGGTAGACGAGATAAAGTATAATACAACCACAAGGTGCCATACCAGATCTCAAGGTAGACGAGATAAAGTATAATACAACCACAAGGTGCCATACCAGATCTCAAGGTAGACGAGATAAAGTATAATACAACCACATGGTGCCATACCAGATCTCAAGGTAGACGAGATAAAGTATAATACAACCACAAGGTGCCATACCAGATCTCAAGGTAGACGAGATAAAGTATAATACAACCACAAGGTGCCATACCAGATCTCAAGGTAGACGAGATAAAGTATAATACAACCACATGGTGCCATACCAGATCTCAAGGTAGACGAGATAAAGTATAATACAACCACAAGGTGCCATACCAGATCTCAAGGTAGACGAGATAAAGTATAATACAACCACAAGGTGCCATACCAGATCTCAAGGTAGACGAGATAAAGTATAATACAACCACAAGGTGCCATACCAGATCTCAAGGTAGACGAGATAAAGTATAATACAACCACAAGGTGCCATACCAGATCTCAAGGTAGACGAGATAAAGTATAATACAACCACAAGGTGCCATACCAGATCTCAAGGTAGACGAGATAAAGTATAATACAACCACAAGGTGCCATACCAGATCTCAAGGTAGACGAGATAAAGTATAATACAACCACAAGGTGCCATACCAGATCTCAAGGTAGACGAGATAAAGTATAATACAACCACAAGGTGCCATACCAGATCTCAAGGTAGACGAGATAAAGTATAATACAACCACAAGGTGCCATACCAGATCTCAAGGTAGACGAGATAAAGTATAATACAACCACAAGGTGCCATACCAGATCTCAAGGTAGACGAGATAAAGTATAATACAACCACAAGGTGCCATACCAGATCTCAAGGTAGACGAGATAAAGTATAATACAACCACAAGGTGCCATACCAGATCTCAAGGTAGACGAGATAAAGTATAATACAACCACATGGTGCCATACCAGATCTCAAGGTAGACGAGATAAAGTATAATACAACCACAAGGTGCCATACCAGATCTCAAGGTAGACGAGATAAAGTATAATACAACCACAAGGTGCCATACCAGATCTCAAGGTAGACGAGATAAAGTATAATACAACCACAAGGTGCCATACCAGATCTCAAGGTAGACGAGATAAAGTATAATACAACCACAAGGTGCATACCAGATCTCAAGGTAGACGAGATAAAGTATAATACAACCACAAGGTGCCATACCAGATCTCAAGGTAGACGAGATAAAGTATAATACAACCACAAGGTGCCATACCAGATCTCAAGGTAGACGAGATAAAGTATAATACAACCACAAGGTGCCATACCAGATCTCAAGGTAGACGAGATAAAGTATAATACAACCACAAGGTGCCATACCAGATCTCAAGGTAGACGAGATAAAGTATAATACAACCACAAGGTGCCATACCAGATCTCAAGGTAGACGAGATAAAGTATAATACAACCACAAGGTGCCATACCAGATCTCAAGGTAGACGAGATAAAGTATAATACAACCACAAGGTGCCATACCAGATCTCAAGGTAGACGAGATAAAGTATAATACAACCACAAGGTGCCATACCAGATCTCAAGGTAGACGAGATAAAGTATAATACAACCACAAGGTGCCATACCAGATCTCAAGGTAGACGAGATAAAGTATAATACAACCACAAGGTGCCATACCAGATCTCAAGGTAGACGAGATAAAGTATAATACAACCACAAGGTGCCATACCAGATCTCAAGGTAGACGAGATAAAGTATAATACAACCACAAGGTGCCATACCAGATCTCAAGGTAGACGAGATAAAGTATAATACAACCACAAGGTGCATACCAGATCTCAAGGTAGACGAGATAAAGTATAATACAACCACAAGGTGCAATACCAGATCTCAAGGTAGACGAGATAAAGTATAATACAACCACAAGGTGCCATACCAGATCTCAAGGTAGACGAGATAAAGTATAATACAACCACAAGGTGCAATACCAGATCTCAAGGTAGACGAGATAAAGTATAATACAACCACAAGGTGCCATACCAGATCTCAAGGTAGACGAGATAAAGTATAATACAACCACAAGGTGCCATACCAGATCTCAAGGTAGACGAGATAAAGTATAATACAACCACAAGGTGCAATACCAGATCTCAAGGTAGACGAGATAAAGTATAATACAACCACAAGGTGCCATACCAGATCTCAAGGTAGACGAGATAAAGTATAATACAACCACAAGGTGCCATACCAGATCTCAAGGTAGACGAGATAAAGTATAATACAACCACAAGGTGCCATACCAGATCTCAAGGTAGACGAGATAAAGTATAATACAACCACAAGGTGCATACCAGATCTCAAGGTAGACGAGATAAAGTATAATACAACCACAAGGTGCATACCAGATCTCAAGGTAGACGAGATAAAGTATAATACAACCACAAGGTGCCATACCAGATCTCAAGGTAGACGAGATAAAGTATAATACAACCACAAGGTGCCATACCAGATCTCAAGGTAGACGAGATAAAGTATAATACAACCACAAGGTGCCATACCAGATCTCAAGGTAGACGAGATAAAGTATAATACAACCACAAGGTGCCATACCAGATCTCAAGGTAGACGAGATAAAGTATAATACAACCACAAGGTGCCATACCAGATCTCAAGGTAGACGAGATAAAGTATAATACAACCACAAGGTGCCATACCAGATCTCAAGGTAGACGAGATAAAGTATAATACAACCACAAGGTGCCATACCAGATCTCAAGGTAGACGAGATAAAGTATAATACAACCACAAGGTGCCATACCAGATCTCAAGGTAGACGAGATAAAGTATAATACAACCACAAGGTGCCATACCAGATCTCAAGGTAGACGAGATAAAGTATAATACAACCACATGGTGCCATACCAGATCTCAAGGTAGACGAGATAAAGTATAATACAACCACAAGGTGCCATACCAGATCTCAAGGTAGACGAGATAAAGTATAATACAACCACAAGGTGCCATACCAGATCTCAAGGTAGACGAGATAAAGTATAATACAACCACAAGGTGCCATACCAGATCTCAAGGTAGACGAGATAAAGTATAATACAACCACAGGTGCCATACCAGATCTCAAGGTAGACGAGATAAAGTATAATACAACCACAAGGTGCCATACCAGATCTCAAGGTAGACGAGATAAAGTATAATACAACCACAAGGTGCCATACCAGATCTCAAGGTAGACGAGATAAAGTATAATACAACCACAAGGTGCCATACCAGATCTCAAGGTAGACGAGATAAAGTATAATACAACCACAAGGTGCATACCAGATCTCAAGGTAGACGAGATAAAGTATAATACAACCACAAGGTGCCATACCAGATCTCAAGGTAGACGAGATAAAGTATAATACAACCACAAGGTGCAATACCAGATCTCAAGGTAGACGAGATAAAGTATAATACAACCACAAGGTGCCATACCAGATCTCAAGGTAGACGAGATAAAGTATAATACAACCACAAGGTGCCATACCAGATCTCAAGGTAGACGAGATAAAGTATAATACAACCACAAGGTGCAATACCAGATCTCAAGGTAGACGAGATAAAGTATAATACAACCACAAGGTGCATACCAGATCTCAAGGTAGACGAGATAAAGTATAATACAACCACAAGGTGCATACCAGATCTCAAGGTAGACGAGATAAAGTATAATACAACCACAAGGTGCCATACCAGATCTCAAGGTAGACGAGATAAAGTATAATACAACCACAAGGTGCCATACCAGATCTCAAGGTAGACGAGATAAAGTATAATACAACCACAAGGTGCCATACCAGATCTCAAGGTAGACGAGATAAAGTATAATACAACCACAAGGTGCATACCAGATCTCAAGGTAGACGAGATAAAGTATAATACAACCACAAGGTGCCATACCAGATCTCAAGGTAGACGAGATAAAGTATAATACAACCACATGGTGCAATACCAGATCTCAAGGTAGACGAGATAAAGTATAATACAACCACAAGGTGCCATACCAGATCTCAAGGTAGACGAGATAAAGTATAATACAACCACAAGGTGCATACCAGATCTCAAGGTAGACGAGATAAAGTATAATACAACCACAAGGTGCATACCAGATCTCAAGGTAGACGAGATAAAGTATAATACAACCACAAGGTGCCATACCAGATCTCAAGGTAGACGAGATAAAGTATAATACAACCACAAGGTGCCATACCAGATCTCAAGGTAGACGAGATAAAGTATAATACAACCACAAGGTGCCATACCAGATCTCAAGGTAGACGAGATAAAGTATAATACAACCACAAGGTGCCATACCAGATCTCAAGGTAGACGAGATAAAGTATAATACAACCACAAGGTGCCATACCAGATCTCAAGGTAGACGAGATAAAGTATAATACAACCACAAGGTGCCATACCAGATCTCAAGGTAGACGAGATAAAGTATAATACAACCACATGGTGCCATACCAGATCTCAAGGTAGACGAGATAAAGTATAATACAACCACAAGGTGCCATACCAGATCTCAAGGTAGACGAGATAAAGTATAATACAACCACAAGGTGCCATACCAGATCTCAAGGTAGACGAGATAAAGTATAATACAACCACAAGGTGCCATACCAGATCTCAAGGTAGACGAGATAAAGTATAATACAACCACAAGGTGCATACCAGATCTCAAGGTAGACGAGATAAAGTATAATACAACCACAGGTGCCATACCAGATCTCAAGGTAGACGAGATAAAGTATAATACAACCACAAGGTGCCATACCAGATCTCAAGGTAGACGAGATAAAGTATAATACAACCACAAGGTGCATACCAGATCTCAAGGTAGACGAGATAAAGTATAATACAACCACAAGGTGCCATACCAGATCTCAAGGTAGACGAGATAAAGTATAATACAACCACAAGGTGCCATACCAGATCTCAAGGTAGACGAGATAAAGTATAATACAACCACAAGGTGCAATACCAGATCTCAAGGTAGACGAGATAAAGTATAATACAACCACAAGGTGCATACCAGATCTCAAGGTAGACGAGATAAAGTATAATACAACCACAAGGTGCCATACCAGATCTCAAGGTAGACGAGATAAAGTATAATACAACCACAAGGTGCCATACCAGATCTCAAGGTAGACGAGATAAAGTATAATACAACCACAAGGTGCCATACCAGATCTCAAGGTAGACGAGATAAAGTATAATACAACCACAAGGTGCCATACCAGATCTCAAGGTAGACGAGATAAAGTATAATACAACCACAAGGTGCATACCAGATCTCAAGGTAGACGAGATAAAGTATAATACAACCACAAGGTGCAATACCAGATCTCAAGGTAGACGAGATAAAGTATAATACAACCACAAGGTGCATACCAGATCTCAAGGTAGACGAGATAAAGTATAATACAACCACAAGGTGCCATACCAGATCTCAAGGTAGACGAGATAAAGTATAATACAACCACAAGGTGCATACCAGATCTCAAGGTAGACGAGATAAAGTATAATACAACCACAAGGTGCATACCAGATCTCAAGGTAGACGAGATAAAGTATAATACAACCACAAGGTGCCATACCAGATCTCAAGGTAGACGAGATAAAGTATAATACAACCACAAGGTGCCATACCAGATCTCAAGGTAGACGAGATAAAGTATAATACAACCACAAGGTGCCATACCAGATCTCAAGGTAGACGAGATAAAGTATAATACAACCACAAGGTGCCATACCAGATCTCAAGGTAGACGAGATAAAGTATAATACAACCACAAGGTGCCATACCAGATCTCAAGGTAGACGAGATAAAGTATAATACAACCACAAGGTGCCATACCAGATCTCAAGGTAGACGAGATAAAGTATAATACAACCACAAGGTGCATACCAGATCTCAAGGTAGACGAGATAAAGTATAATACAACCACAAGGTGCAATACCAGATCTCAAGGTAGACGAGATAAAGTATAATACAACCACAAGGTGCCATACCAGATCTCAAGGTAGACGAGATAAAGTATAATACAACCACAAGGTGCCATACCAGATCTCAAGGTAGACGAGATAAAGTATAATACAACCACAAGGTGCCATACCAGATCTCAAGGTAGACGAGATAAAGTATAATACAACCACATGGTGCCATACCAGATCTCAAGGTAGACGAGATAAAGTATAATACAACCACATGGTGCCATACCAGATCTCAAGGTAGACGAGATAAAGTATAATACAACCACAAGGTGCATACCAGATCTCAAGGTAGACGAGATAAAGTATAATACAACCACAAGGTGCCATACCAGATCTCAAGGTAGACGAGATAAAGTATAATACAACCACAAGGTGCCATACCAGATCTCAAGGTAGACGAGATAAAGTATAATACAACCACAAGGTGCCATACCAGATCTCAAGGTAGACGAGATAAAGTATAATACAACCACAAGGTGCCATACCAGATCTCAAGGTAGACGAGATAAAGTATAATACAACCACAAGGTGCCATACCAGATCTCAAGGTAGACGAGATAAAGTATAATACAACCACAAGGTGCCATACCAGATCTCAAGGTAGACGAGATAAAGTATAATACAACCACATGGTGCCATACCAGATCTCAAGGTAGACGAGATAAAGTATAATACAACCACAAGGTGCCATACCAGATCTCAAGGTAGACGAGATAAAGTATAATACAACCACAAGGTGCCATACCAGATCTCAAGGTAGACGAGATAAAGTATAATACAACCACAAGGTGCCATACCAGATCTCAAGGTAGACGAGATAAAGTATAATACAACCACAAGGTGCCATACCAGATCTCAAGGTAGACGAGATAAAGTATAATACAACCACAAGGTGCCATACCAGATCTCAAGGTAGACGAGATAAAGTATAATACAACCACAAGGTGCATACCAGATCTCAAGGTAGACGAGATAAAGTATAATACAACCACAAGGTGCCATACCAGATCTCAAGGTAGACGAGATAAAGTATAATACAACCACAAGGTGCCATACCAGATCTCAAGGTAGACGAGATAAAGTATAATACAACCACAAGGTGCCATACCAGATCTCAAGGTAGACGAGATAAAGTATAATACAACCACAAGGTGCCATACCAGATCTCAAGGTAGACGAGATAAAGTATAATACAACCACAAGGTGCATACCAGATCTCAAGGTAGACGAGATAAAGTATAATACAACCACAAGGTGCCATACCAGATCTCAAGGTAGACGAGATAAAGTATAATACAACCACAAGGTGCCATACCAGATCTCAAGGTAGACGAGATAAAGTATAATACAACCACAAGGTGCAATACCAGATCTCAAGGTAGACGAGATAAAGTATAATACAACCACAAGGTGCATACCAGATCTCAAGGTAGACGAGATAAAGTATAATACAACCACAAGGTGCCATACCAGATCTCAAGGTAGACGAGATAAAGTATAATACAACCACAAGGTGCCATACCAGATCTCAAGGTAGACGAGATAAAGTATAATACAACCACAAGGTGCCATACCAGATCTCAAGGTAGACGAGATAAAGTATAATACAACCACAAGGTGCCATACCAGATCTCAAGGTAGACGAGATAAAGTATAATACAACCACAAGGTGCAATACCAGATCTCAAGGTAGACGAGATAAAGTATAATACAACCACAAGGTGCCATACCAGATCTCAAGGTAGACGAGATAAAGTATAATACAACCACAAGGTGCCATACCAGATCTCAAGGTAGACGAGATAAAGTATAATACAACCACAAGGTGCCATACCAGATCTCAAGGTAGACGAGATAAAGTATAATACAACCACAAGGTGCCATACCAGATCTCAAGGTAGACGAGATAAAGTATAATACAACCACAAGGTGCAATACCAGATCTCAAGGTAGACGAGATAAAGTATAATACAACCACAAGGTGCCATACCAGATCTCAAGGTAGACGAGATAAAGTATAATACAACCACAAGTGTCATACCAGATCTCAAGGTAGACGAGATAAAGTATAATACAACCACATGGTGTCATACCAGATCTCAAGGTAGACGAGATAAAGTATAATACAACCACAAGGTGCCATACCAGATCTCAAGGTAGACGAGATAAAGTATAATACAACCACATGGTGCCATACCAGATCTCAAGGTAGACGAGATAAAGTATAATACAACCACATGGTGCCATACCAGATCTCAAGGTAGACGAGATAAAGTATAATACAACCACATGGTGCCATACCAGATCTCAAGGTAGACGAGATAAAGTATAATACAACCACAAGGTGCATACCAGATCTCAAGGTAGACGAGATAAAGTATAATACAACCACAAGGTGCCATACCAGATCTCAAGGTAGACGAGATAAAGTATAATACAACCACAAGGTGCCATACCAGATCTCAAGGTAGACGAGATAAAGTATAATACAACCACAAGGTGCCATACCAGATCTCAAGGTAGACGAGATAAAGTATAATACAACCACAAGGTGCCATACCAGATCTCAAGGTAGACGAGATAAAGTATAATACAACACCATGGTGCATACCAGATCTCAAGGTAGACGAGATAAAGTATAATACAACCACAAGGTGCCATACCAGATCTCAAGGTAGACGAGATAAAGTATAATACAACCACAAGGTGCCATACCAGATCTCAAGGTAGACGAGATAAAGTATAATACAACCACAAGGTGCATACCAGATCTCAAGGTAGACGAGATAAAGTATAATACAACCACAAGGTGCAATACCAGATCTCAAGGTAGACGAGATAAAGTATAATACAACCACAAGGTGCCATACCAGATCTCAAGGTAGACGAGATAAAGTATAATACAACCACAAGGTGCAATACCAGATCTCAAGGTAGACGAGATAAAGTATAATACAACCACAAGGTGCAATACCAGATCTCAAGGTAGACGAGATAAAGTATAATACAACCACAAGGTGCCATACCAGATCTCAAGGTAGACGAGATAAAGTATAATACAACCACATGGTGCCATACCAGATCTCAAGGTAGACGAGATAAAGTATAATACAACCACAAGGTGCCATACCAGATCTCAAGGTAGACGAGATAAAGTATAATACAACCACATGGTGCCATACCAGATCTCAAGGTAGACGAGATAAAGTATAATACAACCACAAGGTGCCATACCAGATCTCAAGGTAGACGAGATAAAGTATAATAACCACATGGTGCATACCAGATCTCAAGGTAGACGAGATAAAGTATAATACAACCACAAGGTGCCATACCAGATCTCAAGGTAGACGAGATAAAGTATAATACAACCACAAGGTGCCATACCAGATCTCAAGGTAGACGAGATAAAGTATAATACAACCACAAGGTGCCATACCAGATCTCAAGGTAGACGAGATAAAGTATAATACAACCACAAGGTGCCATACCAGATCTCAAGGTAGACGAGATAAAGTATAATACAACCACAAGGTGCATACCAGATCTCAAGGTAGACGAGATAAAGTATAATACAACCACAAGTGCATACCAGATCTCAAGGTAGACGAGATAAAGTATAATACAACCACAAGGTGCCATACCAGATCTCAAGGTAGACGAGATAAAGTATAATACAACCACAAGGTGCCATACCAGATCTCAAGGTAGACGAGATAAAGTATAATACAACCACAAGGTGCCATACCAGATCTCAAGGTAGACGAGATAAAGTATAATACAACCACAAGGTGCATACCAGATCTCAAGGTAGACGAGATAAAGTATAATACAACCACAAGGTGCCATACCAGATCTCAAGGTAGACGAGATAAAGTATAATACAACCACAAGGTGCATACCAGATCTCAAGGTAGACGAGATAAAGTATAATACAACCACAAGGTGCCATACCAGATCTCAAGGTAGACGAGATAAAGTATAATACAACCACAAGGTGCATACCAGATCTCAAGGTAGACGAGATAAAGTATAATACAACCACAAGGTGCATACCAGATCTCAAGGTAGACGAGATAAAGTATAATACAACCACAAGGTGCATACCAGATCTCAAGGTAGACGAGATAAAGTATAATACAACCACATGGTGCATACCAGATCTCAAGGTAGACGAGATAAAGTATAATACAACCACAAGGTGCATACCAGATCTCAAGGTAGACGAGATAAAGTATAATACAACCACAAGGTGCATACCAGATCTCAAGGTAGACGAGATAAAGTATAATACAACCACAAGGTGCATACCAGATCTCAAGGTAGACGAGATAAAGTATAATACAACCACAAGGTGCATACCAGATCTCAAGGTAGACGAGATAAAGTATAATACAACCACAGGTGCATACCAGATCTCAAGGTAGACGAGATAAAGTATAATACAACCACATGGTGCATACCAGATCTCAAGGTAGACGAGATAAAGTATAATACAACCACATGGTGCATACCAGATCTCAAGGTAGACGAGATAAAGTATAATACAACCACATGGTGCATACCAGATCTCAAGGTAGACAGATAAAGTATAATACAACCACAAGGTGCATACCAGATCTCAAGGTAGACGAGATAAAGTATAATACAACCACAAGGTGCATACCAGATCTCAAGGTAGACGAGATAAAGTATAATACAACCACAAGGTGCATACCAGATCTCAAGGTAGACGAGATAAAGTATAATACAACCACAAGGTGCCATACCAGATCTCAAGGTAGACGAGATAAAGTATAATACAACCACAAGGTGCCATACCAGATCTCAAGGTAGACGAGATAAAGTATAATACAACCACAAGGTGCCATACCAGATCTCAAGGTAGACGAGATAAAGTATAATACAACCACAAGGTGCCATACCAGATCTCAAGGTAGACGAGATAAAGTATAATACAACCACATGGTGCCATACCAGATCTCAAGGTAGACGAGATAAAGTATAATACAACCACAAGGTGCATACCAGATCTCAAGGTAGACGAGATAAAGTATAATACAACCACAAGGTGCCATACCAGATCTCAAGGTAGACGAGATAAAGTATAATACAACCACAAGGTGCCATACCAGATCTCAAGGTAGACGAGATAAAGTATAATACAACCACAAGGTGCATACCAGATCTCAAGGTAGACGAGATAAAGTATAATACAACCACAAGGTGCCATACCAGATCTCAAGGTAGACGAGATAAAGTATAATACAACCACATGGTGCAATACCAGATCTCAAGGTAGACGAGATAAAGTATAATACAACCACAAGGTGCATACCAGATCTCAAGGTAGACGAGATAAAGTATAATACAACCACAAGGTGCATACCAGATCTCAAGGTAGACGAGATAAAGTATAATACAACCACAAGGTGCATACCAGATCTCAAGGTAGACGAGATAAAGTATAATACAACCACAAGGTGCCATACCAGATCTCAAGGTAGACGAGATAAAGTATAATACAACCACAAGGTGCATACCAGATCTCAAGGTAGACGAGATAAAGTATAATACAACCACAAGGTGCATACCAGATCTCAAGGTAGACGAGATAAAGTATAATACAACCACAAGGTGCCATACCAGATCTCAAGGTAGACGAGATAAAGTATAATACAACCACAAGGTGCATACCAGATCTCAAGGTAGACGAGATAAAGTATAATACAACCCAAGGTGCCATACCAGATCTCAAGGTAGACGAGATAAAGTATAATACAACCACAAGGTGCATACCAGATCTCAAGGTAGACGAGATAAAGTATAATACAACCACAAGGTGCATACCAGATCTCAAGGTAGACGAGATAAAGTATAATACAACCACAGGTGCATACCAGATCTCAAGGTAGACGAGATAAAGTATAATACAACCACAAGGTGCATACCAGATCTCAAGGTAGACGAGATAAAGTATAATACAACCACAAGGTGCATACCAGATCTCAAGGTAGACGAGATAAAGTATAATACAACCACAAGGTGCATACCAGATCTCAAGGTAGACGAGATAAAGTATAATACAACCACAAGGTGCCATACCAGATCTCAAGGTAGACAGATAAAGTATAATACAACCACAAGGTGCATACCAGATCTCAAGGTAGACGAGATAAAGTATAATACAACCACAAGGTGCCATACCAGATCTCAAGGTAGACGAGATAAAGTATAATACAACCACAAGGTGCATACCAGATCTCAAGGTAGACGAGATAAAGTATAATACAACCACAAGGTGCATACCAGATCTCAAGGTAGACGAGATAAAGTATAATACAACCACATGGTGCATACCAGATCTCAAGGTAGACGAGATAAAGTATAATACAACCACAAGGTGCCATACCAGATCTCAAGGTAGACGAGATAAAGTATAATACAACCACAAGGTGCATACCAGATCTCAAGGTAGACGAGATAAAGTATAATACAACCACAAGGTGCCATACCAGATCTCAAGGTAGACGAGATAAAGTATAATACAACCACAAGGTGCATACCAGATCTCAAGGTAGACGAGATAAAGTATAATACAACCACAAGGTGCATACCAGATCTCAAGGTAGACGAGATAAAGTATAATACAACCACAAGGTGCATACCAGATCTCAAGGTAGACGAGATAAAGTATAATACAACCACAAGGTGCATACCAGATCTCAAGGTAGACGAGATAAAGTATAATACAACCACAAGGTGCCATACCAGATCTCAAGGTAGACGAGATAAAGTATAATACAACCACAAGGTGCATACCAGATCTCAAGGTAGACGAGATAAAGTATAATACAACCACAAGGTGCCATACCAGATCTCAAGGTAGACGAGATAAAGTATAATACAACCACAAGGTGCATACCAGATCTCAAGGTAGACGAGATAAAGTATAATACAACCACAAGGTGCCATACCAGATCTCAAGGTAGACGAGATAAAGTATAATACAACCACATGGCATACCAGATCTCAAGGTAGACGAGATAAAGTATAATACAACCACATGGTGCATACCAGATCTCAAGGTAGACGAGATAAAGTATAATACAACCACAAGGTGCATACCAGATCTCAAGGTAGACGAGATAAAGTATAATACAACCACAAGGTGCATACCAGATCTCAAGGTAGACGAGATAAAGTATAATACAACCACAAGGTGCATACCAGATCTCAAGGTAGACGAGATAAAGTATAATACAACCACATGGTGCATACCAGATCTCAAGGTAGACGAGATAAAGTATAATACAACCACAAGGTGCATACCAGATCTCAAGGTAGACGAGATAAAGTATAATACAACCACAAGGTGCATACCAGATCTCAAGGTAGACGAGATAAAGTATAATACAACCACAAGGTGCCATACCAGATCTCAAGGTAGACGAGATAAAGTATAATACAACCACAAGGTGCATACCAGATCTCAAGGTAGACGAGATAAAGTATAATACAACCACAAGGTGCATACCAGATCTCAAGGTAGACGAGATAAAGTATAATACAACCACAAGGTGCCATACCAGATCTCAAGGTAGACGAGATAAAGTATAATACAACCACAAGGTGCATACCAGATCTCAAGGTAGACGAGATAAAGTATAATACAACCACAGGTGCATACCAGATCTCAAGGTAGACGAGATAAAGTATAATACAACCACAAGGTGCCATACCAGATCTCAAGGTAGACGAGATAAAGTATAATACAACCACAAGGTGCATACCAGATCTCAAGGTAGACGAGATAAAGTATAATACAACCACAAGGTGCATACCAGATCTCAAGGTAGACGAGATAAAGTATAATACAACCACATGGTGCATACCAGATCTCAAGGTAGACGAGATAAAGTATAATACAACCACATGGTGTCATACCAGATCTCAAGGTAGACGAGATAAAGTATAATACAACCACAAGGTGCATACCAGATCTCAAGGTAGACGAGATAAAGTATAATACAACCACATGGTGCCATACCAGATCTCAAGGTAGACGAGATAAAGTATAATACAACCACAAGGTGCATACCAGATCTCAAGGTAGACGAGATAAAGTATAATACAACCACAAGGTGCATACCAGATCTCAAGGTAGACGAGATAAAGTATAATACAACCACAAGGTGCATACCAGATCTCAAGGTAGACGAGATAAAGTATAATACAACCACAAGGTGCCATACCAGATCTCAAGGTAGACGAGATAAAGTATAATACAACCACAAGGTGCATACCAGATCTCAAGGTAGACGAGATAAAGTATAATACAACCACAAGGTGCCATACCAGATCTCAAGGTAGACGAGATAAAGTATAATACAACCACAGGTGCCATACCAGATCTCAAGGTAGACGAGATAAAGTATAATACAACCACAAGGTGCATACCAGATCTCAAGGTAGACGAGATAAAGTATAATACAACCACAAGGTGCATACCAGATCTCAAGGTAGACGAGATAAAGTATAATACAACCACAAGGTGCATACCAGATCTCAAGGTAGACGAGATAAAGTATAATACAACCACAAGGTGCATACCAGATCTCAAGGTAGACGAGATAAAGTATAATACAACCACAAGGTGCATACAGATCTCAAGGTAGACGAGATAAAGTATAATACAACCACAAGGTGCATACCAGATCTCAAGGTAGACGAGATAAAGTATAATACAACCACAGGTGACATACCAGATCTCAAGGTAGACGAGATAAAGTAAATACAACCACAAGGTGCATACCAGATCTCAAGGTAGACGAGATAAAGTATAATACAACCACAAGGTGCATACCAGATCTCAAGGTAGACGAGATAAAGTATAATACCACAAGGTGCATACCAGATCTCAAGGTAGACGAGATAAAGTATAATACAACCACAAGGTGCAATACCAGATCTCAAGGTAGACGAGATAAAGTATAATACAACCACAAGGTGCCATACCAGATCTCAAGGTAGACGAGATAAAGTATAATACAACCACAAGGTGCATACCAGATCTCAAGGTAGACGAGATAAAGTATAATACAACCACAAGGTGCACCCAGATCTCAAGGTAGACGAGATAAAGATATACAACCACAAGGTGCATACAGATCTCAAGGTAGACGAGATAAAGTAAATACAACCACAAGGTGCATACCAGATCTCAAGGTAGACGAGATAAAGTATAATACAACCACATGGTGCATACCAGATCTCAAGGTAGACGAGATAAAGTATAATACAACCCAATGTGCATACCAGATCTCAAGGTAGACGAGATAAAGTATAATACAACCACAAGGTGCATACCAGATCTCAAGGTAGACGAGATAAAGTATAATACAACCACAAGGTGCATACCAGATCTCAAGGTAACGAGATAAAGTATAATACAACCACAAGGTGCCATACCAGATCTCAAGGTATACGAGATAAAGTATAATACAACCACAAGGTGCATACAGATCTCAAGGTAGACGAGATAAAGTATAATACAACCACAAGGTGCAATACCAGATCTCAAGGTAGACGAGATAAAGTATAATACAACCACAAGGTGCATACCAGATCTCAAGGTAGACGAGATAAAGTATAATACAACCACAAGGTGCCATACCAGATCTCAAGGTAGACGAGATAAAGTATAATACAACCACAAGGTGCAATACCAGATCTCAAGGTAGACGAGATAAAGTATAATACAACCACAAGGTGCAATACCATATCTCAAGGTAGACGAGATAAAGTATAATACAACCACAAGGTGCATACCAGATCTCAAGGTAGACGAGATAAAGTATAATACAACCACAAGGTGCAATACCAGATCTCAAGGTAGACGAGATAAAGTAATACAACCACAAGGTGCAATACCAGATCTCAAGGTAGACGAGATAAAGTATAATACAACCACAAGGTGCATACCAGATCTCAAGGTAGACGAGATAAAGTATAATACAACCACAAGGTGCCATACCAGATCTCAAGGTAGACGAGATAAAGTATAATACAACCACAAGTGCCATACCAGATCTCAAGGTAGACGAGATAAAGTATAATACAACCACAAGGTGCATACCAGATCTCAAGGTAGACGAGATAAGTATAATACAACCACAAGGTGCAATACCAGATCTCAAGGTAGACAGATAAAGTATAATACAACCACAAGGTGCCATACCAGATTCTCAAGGTAGACGAGATAAAGTATAATACAACCACAAGGTGCATACCAGATCTCAAGGTAGACGAGATAAAGTATAATACAACCACAAGGTGCATACCAGATCTCAAGGTAGACGAGATAAATGTAATACACCACAAGGTGCATACCAGATCTCAAGGTAGACGAGATTAAGTATAATACAACCACAAGGTGCAATACCAGATCTCAAGGTAGACGAGATAAAGTATAATACAACCACAAGGTGCATACCAGATCTCAAGGTAGACGAGATAAGTATAATACAACCACAAGGGTGCATACCAGATCTCAAGGTAACAGATAAAGTATAATACAACCACCATGGTGCATACCAGATCTCAAGGTAGACGATATAAAGTATAATACAACCACAAGGTGCATACCAGATCTCAAGGTAGACGGATAAAGTATAATACAACCACATGGTGTCATACCAGATCTCAAGGTAGACGGATAAAGTATAATACAACCACAAGGTGCATACCAGATCTCAAGGTAGACGAGATAAAGTATAATACAACCACATGGTGCATACCAATCTCAAGGTAGACGAGATAAGTATAATACAACCACATGGTGCATACCAGATCTCAAGGNACCAGATCTCAAGGTAGAGAGATAAAGTATAATACAACCACATGGTGTCATACCAGATCTCAAGGTAGACGAGATAAAGTATAATACAACCACATGGTGTCATACCAGATCTCAAGGTAGACGAGATAAAGTATAATACAACCACATGGTGCCATACCAGATCTCAAGGTAGACGAGATAAAGTATAATACAACCACAAGGTGTCATACCAGATCTCAAGGTAGACGAGATAAAGTATAATACAACCACAAGGTGCCATACCAGATCTCAAGGTAGACGAGAAAAGTATAATACAACCACATGGTGCCATACCAGATCTCAAGGTAGACGAGATAAAGTATAATACAACCATATGGTGTCATACCAGATCTCAAGGTAGACGAGATAAAGTATAATACAACCACAGGTGTCATACCAGATCTCAAGGTAGACGAGATAAAGTGTAATACAACCACATGGTGCCATACCAGATCTCAAGGTAGACGAGATAAAGTATAATACAACCACAAGGTCCATACCAGATCTCAAGGTAGACGAGATAAAGTATAATACAACCACAAGGTGCCATACCAGATCTCAAGGTAGACGAGATAAAGTATAATACAACCACATGGTGTCATACCAGATCACAAGGTAGACGAGATAAAGTATAATACAACCACATGGTGTCATACCAGATCTCAAGGTAGACGAGATAAAGTATAATACAAACCACATGGTGTCATACAGATCTCAAGGTAGACGAGATAAAGTATAATACAACCACATGGTGTCATACCAGATCTCAAGGTAGACGAGATAAAGTATAATACAACCACATGGTGTAATACCAGATCTCAAGGTAGACGAGATAAAGTATAATACAACCACATGGTGCCATACCAGATCTCAAGGTATAGACGAGATAAAGTATAATACAACCACATGGTGTCATACCAGATCTCAAGGTAGACGAGATAAAGTATAATACAACCACATGGTGTCATACCAGATCTCAAGGTAGACGAGATAAAGTATAATACAACCACATCGTGTCATACCAGATCTCAAGGTAGACGAGATAAAGTATAATACAACCACAAGGTGTCAGTCATACAAAGATCTCAAGGTAGACGAGATAAAGTATAATACAACCACAAGGTGTCATACCAGATCTCAAGGTAGACGAGATAAAGTATAATACAACCACATGGTGTCATACCAGATCTCAAGGTAGACGAAATAAAGTATAATACAACCACAAGGGTCATACCAGATCTCAAGGTAGACGAGATAAGTATAATACAACCACAAGGTGCCATACCAGATCTCAAGGTAGACGAGATAAAGTATAATACAACCACATGGTGTCATACCAGATATCAGGTAGACGAGATAAAGTATAATACAACTACATGGTGTCATACCAGTTCTCAAGGTAGACGAGATAATGTATAATACAACCACTAGGTGACATACCAGATCTCAAGGTAGACGAGATAAAGTACAATACAACCACAAGGTGACATACCAGATCTCAAGGTAGACGAGATAAAGTATAATACGACCACATGGTGTCATACCAGATCTCAAGGTAGACGAGATAAAGTACAATACAACCACAAGGTGACATACCAGATCTCAAGGTAGACGAGATAAAGTATAACACAACCACAAGGTGACATACCAGATCTCAAGTAGACGAGATAAAGTATAATACGACCACCACAAGGTGACATACCAGATCTCAAGGTAGACATGATAAATTATAATACGACCACCACAAGGTATCATACCAGATCTCAAGGTAGACAAGATAAAGTATAATACGACCACCACAATGTATCATACCAAATCTCAAGGTAGACGAGATAAAGTATAATACAACCACAAGTGTCATAGCAAATCTCAAGGTAGACGAGATAAAGTATAATACGACCACCACAAGGTATCATACCAGATCTCAAGGTAGTCGAGATAAAGTATAATACAACCACAAGGTGTCATACCAGATCTCAAGGTAGACAAGATAAAGTATAATACAACCACAAGGTGTCATAGCAAATCTCAAGGTAGACGAGATAAAGTATAATACGACCACAAGGTATCACCAGATCTCAAGGTAGACGAGATAAAGTATAATACAACCACAAGGTGTCATAGCAAATCTCAAGGTAGACAAGATAAAGTATAATACGACCACCACAAGGTATCATACTGGATCTCAAGTAGTCGAGATAAAGTATAATGCAACAACCAGTTACCATACTAGAACTCAAGGTAGACGAGATAAAGCATAATACAACAACAAGGTGTCATAACAAATCTCAAGGTAGGTGAGATAAAGTATAATAAAACCATAAGATACCATAATCAATCTTAAGGTAGATGAGATAAACTATAATACAACCACAAGGTACCATACCAAATCTCAAAATAGACTTCCGTCTAAGATAGCGGGTCTAGTCCACGTTCTCTCGATCGCTGCAAAATGTGCATTCGATGTCTGATTAATTTCAGCTCTCCGTTGCACTCCTATGCGTAAAGTCAAGATAACGATCTACTTATTACATCTGCGCTGATAAAACAATGTCGTACGCCGGCGATATTCCATTTTTGACAGATCAAGTGTTGTGAATGCGACCTTCCATCGTCTATGCTTGTTCTGCGCTTTACGTTACATTGGTGCTGTTCATGACCGTTGTTGGATTTGCTTGACGCAAGTTATTTCCATGTTACTTATTAATGTGAAATGCTTCGTCAGCCACAGTTTCATCTCTTTAGTGAATTGCACTGTGTTCTGTTCGTCGTAGGCTACATTCACTTGAGTAATCAGGATTCTAAAGGGCGCGTCATTGCAGTGCGTCCGACATTGTTATGTGTGCCACGTCATCGTAATGACTCATCGTAAATTCCTAGACCGGCGTTACGCTAATCTTACGGTCTGTTGTTTGATGTGCGACGGGGATAATCTGGCGACTAACTGTGTGTTTATATGTTCGAAATTGGAGTCAACAACGATGGCCTAACATCATCAAGCGCTATACTTTTTAAAGAAATATGACGATCATCACTTTTGGGAGGACGTGAACTTCTGGTATATGGTGGGTAGGCGGTAAGAACCATTGCAGTAGGCATGCAAATGTGTTCCTTGTTGCAGTTTCCACATATTCCAAGTCCATGGGGGACTGGTTGGTCTCGAGGCCTGGTTGGTCTGGAAGCCGGCCTCGGGACAAAGAGGTTGTGGATTCAAATCTCGGCTCCACCGGTTGGGATTTTTATTTATGATTTCTCTCTGCAACAACCACCCCGGGTCTCAGCGGCGAGGCCCGGCTTGAAACGTCAGTTACTCATCGATGAGAAAAACATGAATATCTCCGAAGTCGGAGTTATCTTTATCTGCCTGTGCGGCGAGGACCCCTGTGCACGCGGCTGCAAGGGAAAAATGGATTAACACACAAAATTCAGTTCCTTGTCTCTATGGGCTTTGTCAGAGTTTGAAAGCTGGCGAACGCAACAACAACAGCAACAAATTAGGTGAGATAAAGTATAACGGCCTATTTGATATGGACGTGCCGTGTTCACGTTGAACAACCATTGACACAAAAAAACAACAACAAGAGAAGGCTGTATGTCGCTGTTCGGGTCAACATCTGAAAAAAGAAAAGTAAATTCCTGCCACATTATAATAATTTATCTGCTAAAATGAACACCTCTCCGGAGAAACATTGCAGGTATCACAGAGTTCCTACACTATACTAAGCCTTATCTTCGTGATCAGTAAAAAGAAAGTGTTTGCCTCGCATTCATGACCCAACTTAATCTATCACTCTCTTATTGTGACTCCTGAATATATGGTCTTATAGGAGACTACAGGTCACATATCGTCTGTTCAAGTGCTGCATGTGAAAGAAGCACTTGAATTTATAGAAAATATAACAGAAATACTAAGTTTCAAATAGAGAAATCCCGACCATCAACCAAGGGATATTAATCTTCTACTTTTATTTCTTCTTTCCATCTTCATTTGTTTTTCAGCGTCGACGGCAGAAACAATTTGCCGTCTTTTGTCCTCCCATTGGGTCTCTGCTGCTGTTACGTTTCCTAGTGATTAACACATTCCACCAATCCATTTTTTTCCGTCATCCGCCTTTGGGTCAGGTGTTCACACAAAGTTTATTGAAGACTCGATGTGTCGGTTTGTGTTTTGATCGATTTGTTTTTATATACGTGATCAACAAATTTTATATATTTTTTATTTTTACGTATTCTATGACGGGAATTATTTTTAGCTTTTTCCTCAGTTCTTCATTTCTCATCTCAGGCTGTTTCCTGTCATTCATCTAACACATCTCATCTCAGTTGTATTTATTTTGCTTATGGTTCTTGCAATTCTTTTAATATTAATCAACGTTCTTAAATTCTTCTTCTTCTGCCTTTCTGCTCTCTGAGGAGAATAGTTCTTCAATAATACTTCCCAAGCCGTTCCATCGTTTTTTGCAGTTCTTTTAAGATCATTCCATGTTTTGCCCATCAACTTCATCTCTGCTTCCACTTGTTTTCTCCAAAATTGTGTTAGTTTTTCTCTTTGTATTTTTACAAAGTCATACCATACCATACCTTGGACATACTATAACCAGTGATGGAAAATGTATGACTGAAATAAACAAAAGAATAGGAATGGCAAAAAGTAATTTTAATGTCATGAAGAACATACTAACATTAAAACAAATAACACCAGGGCTAAAACTGAGAATAGCAAAATGTTACATCTTCTCAATATTCCTATATGATGCAGAAAAATGGACATTAGACAGGAAAACAGAATAGAAAATTGAAGCCTTTGAAATGTGGATTTATAGAAGAATAGGTAGAATTGGATGGAAAGAAAAGAAAACAAACAATGAAGTTTTAAAACAACTAAAAATGAAAAGAGAAGTACTAAACACAATTAGAACAAGACAAATGCAATTTTTGGGCATGTTAAAAGACACAAAAGCCTACTAAAAGTAATATTGGATGGGAAAATATAAGGTAAAAGGGTCACAGGAAGACCAAGACTAACACTGACGAGTAACATCAAAAGATGGACAAGTCAACCTGTGACAATCTGCACCATCAAAGCAAGAGACAGAGTGGAATGGCGCTCCATAGTAGCCAACCTTTGATGCGGAGACGGCACTCAATGATGATAACGATTTTTTCCTCGGGTATTGTTAAAAAAAGGCCTGTTGTGCTATACTCTCAGTTGGCTTCCGTAGTGTGTGTCCTACACGGAACCGACGGCCTTCGCTGTATCTTTTTATCTACTGGCATTTGACTGGTTAAGTCAGTCCTATTATATGGCCGTGAAACATGGCAAAAATAAAAATTACAATCATGAAGATACAGACTTTCATTAATGGATGTTTACGCAGAATAAAAGGATGGAAATGGCAGGACAAATTACTAACATAGAATTATGCAAATGTACCAGTCAAATACCAGTGGATAAAGAGATACAGCGAAGACGATGGCGCTGGATAGGACACACACTGCGGAAGCCAACAGAGAGTAGTACACAACAGACCCTTATTTGGAATCCTCAGGGGAAATGACAAAGAGAAACACCAAAGAATTCTTGGAGGAGACAGATAGAAGCAGTGATGAAGATGATGGGGAAGACATGGAATGATCTTAAAAGAATGGCAAGATGGATGTGTGATAGGAGAGCTATGTTTATTAGCAAAGTCTAAGTCATTAATTTGGTTGCACTACCATTGGATACCATTTCTTTTGTTCTGAGTTATTTTCATTTTCAATCCATGGGCTGTAGAAAGAGAAATGGCGGTAGAAGGCATTGGTGCCTTACTCTTGTTCTTATTTCAAATGCTTCTGTAAGCTGCCCTTCATGCACCACACTACATTTAATTCCTTCATACATTGTTCTTATCAGATTAATAAACTTTATAGGAATTCCGTAATGACTCAGCAACTTCTAAAGCATTCCTCTGTTCAAACTATCAAATGCCTTTTCGTAATCTATGAATCCAATATAAAGTGGGAACTGTAATTCCGAGCTCTGCTCAACTTCTATACGTAGTGGAGTTATTTGATCAGCACATGAACTGTTTTCCTAAAACCTGCTTGTTCATCTCTCAAATGTTTCTCTATGTCCTCTTTTAATCTCTCAAGAATGATTCTGCTTAATATTTTCTCTGGCACTGATAGTAGCATAATTCCCTATAATTTGTGAACTCCTGTAAACTTCGTTTCTTTGATAGTTTGATCATATAACCTTCTCTCCAGTCTTTAGGTATTTCTTCCCTTTTCCATATTTTATTTAGTAGATTATGTAGTAAATTACGTATCTTGGTAGAGGTGTTAATATCTGCTTTCATGACTTCTGAAGGAATTTCATCTTGTCCTGTGAATTTACTATTTTTTTAATAGCATTATGGCGTCCATTATTTCTTCCTTGCTTGACTTTCCACGGTTAACGTGTAACTCTTCTTCTGCTGGTAATATATCTAGAGAGTTATCTGGGCCCGGTCCGTTCAAGATTTCTACAAAGTACTCCTTCCATCTCTTCATTTGTTGTCTTATAAAACTAAGAAAATTGTCTTTCTTATCTTTAATAAAGGCATTGATCTGTTTGTATGTTTCGCTTCATATCTTTGTTATTGTCTTATTGAGTTATTTGCGAGTCATCATCATTGCACTGCGAACTTGTCCATAGGTGCTCAGATCCCCTCCTCAGCAAGTCTCGCAGAGTCCAGCGACTGACAACTCCACTAATTTCTTTGTGATGTACAGTTCTTTCATATTTCCTTTATTTGGCGCTTACTTTGCTTCTTTGGCTAGTTCATCTACATATTTCCACTTTTCTCTTTTAATGCATCTTCTCACTTATTTGTTCACCTCTGTGTAAGTTTCCTGTGTCTAGGGTAGCACTTCAGGTTTTGCTGTTATTTATGTCTGCTTTCTTATTGTTCCTTTCTTTAATTGTCTCCGTTTACAGAAATTTATACAATAAAATTCTTACTTTTGGTCACGTGTAAAGACAAACAGATAAAAACACAACACATCGAGTCTTCAATAAGCAGTCCCAGTTATTGCGATCTCTCATCAAGTATGCTCATTTTATCTTGCATCGGTTGATGATTAAGTTATAGGCAGTGGTCACTGATCAATAAAAGAATAAAATACAGAAGGAATTTACAGCACGTTCGACTGGCAGCATAGTCAAGGAGGACGACAGTGATTCATACGTTATGACCACGAGTAGTATGACGATGCAGGTGGTGGCACTGACCAGGGCATTCATCTGGTTAAAGTCACAAGACTACACCCACGCATGTATACTAAGTGATTCGATGAACATGATTTAAAAAAAGTGGATTCGGGCTTTCTACGTGTGCAATGGGTAGATTCATTGCAGAAGTCATAAATACGAAAGGTCACCATTGTCTACGTCCATGGACATGCGGGGTTATGGGCAATTGAAAGAGCGGACAGGATGGCCAGCTGTGCTGTCGTTGAAGACGGTCAACCAATGGATAGGCCGGACATCATCAATGCCCTTCGAGATGTGAGAAGGACACAGGACTTCGACAACCATGAGCCCATGTCACTCCTTCGGATGAAAGAAATTGGAGTTAAGATGGGCACAGCCAGAAACGAGAAACTTAGTGGATGTATCAGAAGACTTAACAACCAACATAGAACTGGAGTCGTCAGTCGCTGGACACTGCGGGACTTGCTGAGGAGGGGATCGGAGCAGTTATGGACATGTTCGGAGTTCAATGATGATGACCCACAGTAACTAACTCAATTTTCTCCAGAGTCTCTGCTGTCATCCATGCCTTACTTATTCTGTGGTTCTCTTTTCCCCAGGGCTTCTTCGCATGTCTCCTTCTAAATATCCTTTACCTGTTTCCAAGGCTCTTTAATACTTCTTGTATTTAATAGTTGTTTGAAGACTTGGTATTTATTTGAGACTGTGACGGTAAATGTATATTTAATTCCTTGCTCTGTATGAAACCCTACATTGAAATACTGTCAACCCGTATGTGTTGTAGTATATCTATTCAGTTTAAATTTGGCTAGCAGAAGATATTGATCTGAAGCCACATCTGTTCCATGTACTTTTTCATCACGTAAGGATGACTTTAAAAAGTAAAGGAAAGAGCCCCGTCACGTCAAGCGGCGTATAAGGAATATGGTGTTAGTGACCATTAATTTTACAGACCTTCAGCGCATGATTTTTGGGGTAATGTAGTCGATATTAGGCCCGCGCTGCTTTACATTCCCAGAAAAAAATTCGGTACACATTAAAGGCTGGGTGAACCGGAGCCGTTGGTTGGGATCGAACCCTAACTCTTTTTCTTTAAGGATGACTTAAACTTATTATTAATATTTATGTGGTCTATTTGACTCCGTTCTATGATCTGTTGACACCCATGTAGCTTTATGTATTCTTTTATGTTGGAATATCGTTCCTCCTAGGCTCATTTGATTAAGAGCACAGAAGTCCACGAACATGTCTTCATTCTTATTCATTTCTCCGAGTCCATGTTTTCCCATGACCTCTTTTGTCTGATCCTACTTTTGCGTTTATATGATCCATCAAGATTATAATATCTTTAGCTCGTCTTCCATCCATCTGACATTGCAATTGTTCATATAATTCATCTTTAACTAAATCTTCCTGATAATTGCTTGGTACATGGCATTCGATAATGTGTGTTTTAATGTTGTTTTTTGTTCTTTAAATGTTGTTTTTATTATTCTTGGCTTTACTGCTTCCCATGATATCAGTGTCTTCAGTGCTTCTCTTGATAACATTATAGTTGTTTGGGGAAACATTATCAATTAAACTCACAAGCAGCTGAAATAAAAAAAAAAACAATACCGTTTTTCTGTTTATGAGTTGGACACGTCTAGAGACATCGTTTGGGTTGGACACATCTAGAGACATCGTTTGGGTTGAACACATCTAGAGACATCGTTTGGGTTGAACACATCTAGAGACATCGTTTGAGTTGGACACATCTAGAGACATCGTTTGGGTTGGACACATTTAGAGACATCGTTGGGTTGTACACATCTAGTGACATCGTTTGGGTTGGACACATCTAGAGACATCGTTTGAGTTGGACACATCTAGAGACATCGTTTGGGTTGGACACATCTAGAGACATCGTTTGAGTTGGACACATCTAGAGAAATCGTTTGGGTTGGACACATCTAGAGACATCGTTTGAGTTGGACACATCTAGAGACATCGTTTGGGTTGGACACATCTAAAGACATCGTTTGAGTTAGACACATCCAGAGACATCGTTTGAGTTGGATACATCTAGAGACATCGTTTGAGTTGGACACATCTAGAGACATCGTTTGGGTTGGACACATCTAGAGACATCGTTTGGGTTGGACACATCTAGAGACATCGTTTGAGTTGGACACATCTAGAGACATCGTTTGAGTTGGACACATCTAGAGACATCGTATGAGTTGGACACATCTAGAGACATCGTTTGAGTTGGACACATCTAGAGACATCGTTTGATTTGGACATATCTAGAGACATCGTTTGGGTTGGATATATCTAGAGACATCGTTTTGGTTGGACACATCTAGAGACATCGTTTGGGTTGGACACATCTAGAGACATCGTTTGGATTGGACACATCTAGAGACATCGTTTGGGTTGGACACATCTAGAGACATCGTTTGGGTTGGACACATCTAGAGACATCGTTTGGGTTGGACACATCTAGAGACATCGTTTGGGTTGGACACATCAAGAGACATCGTTTGAGTTGGACACATCTAGAGACACCGTTTGAGTTAGACACATCTAGAGACATCGTTTGAGTTGGACACATTTAGAGACATCGTTTGGGTTGGACACATCGAGAGACATCGTTTGGGTTGGACACATCTAGAGACATCGTTTGAGTTGAACACATCTAGAGACATCGTTTGAGTTGGACACATCTAGAGACATCTTTTGAGTTGGACACATCTAGAGACATCGTTTGAGTTGGACACATCTAGAGACATCGTTTGAGTTGGACACATCAAGAAACATCGTTTGAGTTGGACATAACTAGAGACATCGCTTGGGTTGGACACATCTAGAGACATCGTTTGGGTTGGACACATCTAGAGACATCGTTTGAGTTGGACACATCTAAAGACATCGTTTGAGTTGGACACATCTCTAGACATCGTTTGGGTTGGACACATCTAGAGACATCGTTTGAGTTGGACACATCTAGAGACATCGTTTGAGTTGGACACATTTAGAGACATCGTTTGGGTTGGACACATCTAGAGACATCGTTTGAGTTGGACACATCGAGAGACATCGTTTGGGTTGGACACATCTAGAGACAACGTTTGGGCTGGACACATCTAGAGGCATCGTTTGGGTTGAAAACATCTAGAGATATCGTTTGAGTTGGACACATCTAGAAACATCGTATGAGTTGGACACATCTAGAGACGTCGTTTGGGTTGGACACATCTACAGACATCGTTTGGGTTGGACACATCTAGAGACATCGTTTGGTTGGACACATCTAGAGACATCGTTTGGGTTGGACACATCTAGAGACATCGCTTGTGTTGGACACATCTAGAGACATCGTTTGAGTTGGACACATCTAGAGACATCGTTTGAGTTAGACACATCTAGAGACATCGTTTGGGTTGGACACATCTAGAGACATCGTTTGTGTTGTACACATCTAGAGACATCGTTTGAGTTGGACACATCTAGAGACATCGTTTGGGTTGGACACATGTAGAGACATCGTTTGAGTTAGACACATCTAGAGACATCGTTTGAGTTGGATACATCTAGAGACATCGTTTGAGTTGGACACATCTAGAGACATCGTTTGGTTGGACACATCTAGAGACATCGTTTGGTTGGACACATCTAGAGACATCGTTTGAGTTGGACACATCTAGAGACATCGTATGAGTTGGACACATCTAGAGACATCGTTTGAGTTGGACACATCTAGAGACATCGTTTGGGTTGGACACATCTAGAGACATCATTTGGGTTGGACACATCTAGAGACATCGTTTGGGTTGGACACATCTAGAGACATCGTTTGGGTTGGACACATCTAGAGACATCGTTTGGGTTGGACACATCTAGAGACACCGTTTGAGTTGGACACATTGAGAGACATCGTTTTGGTAGGACACATCTAGAGACAACGTTTGGGCTGGACACATCTAGAGGCATCTTTTGGGTTGAACACATCTAAATACATCGTTTGAGTTGGACACATCTAGAGACATCGTTTGAGTTGGACACATCTAGAGACGTCGTTTGGGTTGGACACATCTACAGACATCGTTT
Source organism: Megaustenia siamemsis (assembly GCA_032433765.1). Lineage (NCBI taxonomy): Eukaryota > Metazoa > Mollusca > Gastropoda > Stylommatophora > Ariophantidae > Megaustenia > Megaustenia siamemsis. The sequence goes on along the minus strand of JAVIAB010000051.1, from coordinate 14,574,006 downwards.
GAGTTGGACACATCTAGAGACGTCGTTTGGGTTGGACACATCTACAGACATCGTTTGGGTTGGACACATCTAGATACATCGTTTGAGTTGGACACATCTAGAGACATCGTTTGAGTTGGACACATCTAGAGACGTCGTTTGGGTTGGACACATCTACAGACATCGTTTGAGTTGGACACATCTACAGGCGTCGTTTGGGTTGGACACATCTACAGACATCGTTTGGGTTGGACACATCTAGAGACATCGTTTGGGTTGGACACATCTAGAGACATCGTTTGAGTTGGACACATCTAGAGACATCGCTTGTGTTGGACACATCTAGAGACATCGTTTGAGTTGGACACATCTAGAGACATCGTTTGAGTTGGACACATCTAGAGACATCGTTTGAGTTGGACACATCTAGAGACATCGTTTGAGTTGGACACATCTAGATACATCGTTTAAGTTGGACACATCTAGAGACATCGTTTGGGTTGGACACATCTAGAGACATCGTTTGGGTTGGACACATCTAGAGACATCGTTTGGGTTGGACACATCAAGAGACATCGTTTGAGTTGGACACATCTAGAGACACCGTTTGAGTTGGACACATCTAGAGACATCGTTTGAGTTGGACACATTTAGAGACATCGTTTGGGTTGGACACATCGAGAGACATCGTTTGGGTTGGACACATCTAGAGACATCGTTTGAGTTGAACACATCTAGAGACATCGTTTGAGTTGGACACATCTAGAGACATCTTTTGAGTTGGACACATCTAGAGACATCGTTTGAGTTGGACACATCTAGAGACATCGTTTGAGTTGGACACATCAAGAAACATCGTTTGAGTTGGACATAACTAGAGACATCGCTTGAGTTGGACACATCTAGAGACATCGTTTGGGTTGGACACATCTAGAGACATCGTTTGAGTTGGACACATCTAAAGACATCGTTTGAGTTGGACACATCTCTAGACATCGTTTGGGTTGGACACATCTAGAGACATCGTTTGAGTTGGACACATCTAGAGACATCGTTTGAGTTGGACACATTTAGAGACATCGTTTGGGTTGGACACATCTAGAGACATCGTTTGAGTTGGACACATCGAGAGACATCGTTTGGGTTGGACACATCTAGAGACAACGTTTGGGCTGGACACATCTAGAGGCATCGTTTGGGTTGAAAACATCTAGAGATATCGTTTGAGTTGGACACATCTAGAAACATCGTATGAGTTGGACACATCTAGAGACGTCGTTTGGGTTGGACACATCTACAGACATCGTTTGGGTTGGACACATCTAGAGACATCGTTTGGGTTGGACACATCTAGAGACATCGTTTGGGTTGGACACATCTAGAGACATCGCTTGTGTTGGACACATCTAGAGACATCGTTTGAGTTGGACACATCTAGAGACATCGTTTGAGTTAGACACATCTAGAGACATCGTTTGGGTTGGACACATCTAGAGACATCGTTTGTGTTGTACACATCTAGAGACATCGTTTGAGTTGGACACATCTAGAGACATCGTTTGGGTTGGACACATGTAGAGACATCGTTTGAGTTAGACACATCTAGAGACATCGTTTGAGTTGGATACATCTAGAGACATCGTTTGAGTTGGACACATCTAGAGACATCGTTTGGGTTGGACACATCTAGAGACATCGTTTTGGTTGGACACATCTAGAGACATCGTTTGAGTTGGACACATCTAGAGACATCGTATGAGTTGGACACATCTAGAGACATCGTTTGAGTTGGACACATCTAGAGACATCGTTTGGGTTGGACACATCTAGAGACATCATTTGGGTTGGACACATCTAGAGACATCGTTTGGGTTGGACACATCTAGAGACATCGTTTGGGTTGGACACATCTAGAGACATCGTTTGGGTTGGACACATCTAGAGACACCGTTTGAGTTGGACACATTGAGAGACATCGTTTGGGTAGGACACATCTAGAGACAACGTTTGGGCTGGACACATCTAGAGGCATCTTTTGGGTTGAACACATCTAGATACATCGTTTGAGTTGGACACATCTAGAGACGTCGTTTGAGTTGGACACATCTACAGACATCGTTTGAGTTGGACACATCTAGAGACGTCGTTTGGGTTGGACACATCTACAGACATCGTTTGGGTTGGACACATCTAGATACATCGTTTGAGTTGGACACATCTAGAGACATCGTTTGAGTTGGACACATCTAGAGACGTCGTTTGGGTTGGACACATCTACAGACATCGTTTGAGTTGGACACATCTACAGGCGTCGTTTGGGTTGGACACATCTACAGACATCGTTTGGGTTGGACACATCTAGAGACATCGTTTGGGTTGGACACATCTAGAGACATCGTTTGAGTTGGACACATCTAGAGACATCGCTTGTGTTGGACACATCTAGAGACATCGTTTGAGTTGGACACATCTAGAGACATCGTTTGAGTTGGACACATCTAGAGACATCGTTTGAGTTGGACACATCTAGAGACATCGTTTGAGTTGGACACATCTAGATACATCGTTTAAGTTGGACACATCTAGAGACATCGTTTGAGTTGGACACATCTAGAGACATCGTTTGAGTTGGACACATCTTAGACATCGTTTGAGTTGGACACATTTAGAGACATCGTTTGAGTTGGACACATCTAGAGACATCGTTTGAGTTGGACACATCTCTAGACATCGTTTGGGTTGGACACATCTAGAGACATCGTTGAGTTGGACACATCTAGAGACATCGTTTGAGTTGGACACATCTAGAGACATCGATTGAGTTGGACACATCTAGAGACATCGTTTGAGTTGGACACATATTGAGACATCGTTTGAGTTGGACACATCTAGATACATCGTTTGAGTTGGACACATCTAGAGACACCGTTTGAGTTGGACACATCTAGAGACATCGTTTGAGTTGGACACATCTAGAGACATCGTTTGGGTTGGACACATCTAGAGACATCGTTTGAGTTGGACACATCTAGAGACATCGTTTGAGTTGGACACATCTTGAGACATTGTTTGAGTTGGACACATCTAGATACATCGTTTGAGTTGGACACATCTAGAGACATCGTTTGAGTTGGACACATCTAGAAACATCGTTTGAGTTGGACACATCTAGAGACATCGTTTGGGTTGGACACATCTAGAGGCATCGTTTTTTGTTGGACACATCTAGAGACATCGTTTGAGTTGGACACATCTAGTGACATCGTTTGAGTTGGACACATCTAGAGACATCTTTGGGTTGGACACATCTAGAGACATCGTTTGAGTTGGACACATCTAAAGACATCGTTTGGGTTGGACACATCTAGAGACATCGTTTGCGAATGGAATCTTAGATTCCAGATCTATCAACGATCCGAATATATTTCTTTTCAATGGAGTCAGCTGTGGCTAGTGTTTTTGCCTCGGAACGTGAGTCAGTGTGTACACCGGAGTCATTAACACACGTTGCCTCTGTTGTCTGCTAACGTATTCCGTCAATCCATCTATTTAGTGGTCGACTCTTGAGTCTGCTGTTCTCGAATTGTATATTGAAAGCTCGTTGTATTGTATTTGGACCTTTCTCTCGTATCACGTGGCCAAACCATTTTATATGTTGTTTATTTATTATATTTATATTTTGTATATTTGTTTTTTTTTTAATTTATGGTGAGGGCTTTTTCTAGCTTTTTTCTCAGTTATTAATTTCTGGTCTTATCTCTAATTAATTAATAGCGAGGAACTTATTTTATTCTTTTTTCTGAGAGTCTAGGTCTGGCATTAGTAGCCCACCCTTTGTATGACGATTATTCATAAAACATTAATTGATAAAAATGGTATATATTAGACACATGTAAGTAAATCGGAGCTTTTGAGGACTAGTATATAACAATTTTAATGTTTTATGGGATAGGATGACAGAGTTCCGATGAATTTGTTTCAGAAAACGCACTTATCGTTTCAAATTGACTATAGAATGTTTAAATACCTGTTCTAGTTCCCTTACGGCACACACTGACTAGCATTATGGTAATTGTCAGTCTTCCATTCAATTAAATTATAAGAACTGATGCTAAAATTGTCGGGGAAACTTTAATTCGTTCTCCGCATTCATTAATATTCAGTTTCCTCGCCTCTTTGATGTGCATTCAAATAATAAAGTGTAATTTATTTGCTAATTAGCCAGCGGGTTGCCTTCGTTTAAACAATCGCAGCGATACTTAAGTTACATTTACTCAAGAATGTTTCCCTTTGATGTTGTCTAATGTTGCCGCTTGCACAACTGTGATTGCGCCCTGAGTCCTGTGATTAATTTGAACTACACAGATGTTATAACGTTAATGTTGTTTGCAGTGTTCATGTTTATATTTCTCACGTCGATTGGTCGGCAAAGTAGTAGCCTCCGTCATTCATGTTTAAGTATGGATTTTGCAGCAATTATTTTTTTTCTTTTCTTTCGCCGTGTATTCTCTTTTCTATGAATCTGTCTGATTCTTGCTTGAGTTGGAGCTTTATAGTATGTTTCCAAAGATTTCAGTCTGCAGCTGTGTTTTGTCAGGCTGCATGGTTTATGTTCCGAGTCTTCATGTTACGTTTACACACGTCCATAAATCGGAGTTTTGGACGCCCGAAAGTTCTTTTTTCCACCTGCCAGTTGTCCATAAAGTATATCTTTTAGTATACGGCCATCAACCACTATACCAACTATTCCAGGGTACCAACTATACACATGGAAAAGCCCTGGAGATAAGAAGAGGAATCAGACTGCATAATGATAAAAGATAGGTTCCGTAACAGCGTCAAGAAAGCCAAAACTTATCCTGGTGTAGATATTAATTCAGATCACAATCCTGTAATGATTAAAATGAAATTCAAACTAAAGAGAAACAAACAAAAGTCTAATTCAACAATACAAACAGATATAACAGCTTTAAGATAAAAAGACGTTAAAGATACTTATACAATACAAGTAAAGAACACAAATCAGAAGCTGGTAGAAGAAGAGACTTAACAATACTGAAGAGAAAATCCTGAAGAAAAAGTTACAACCAAATAGCAATGCATAAAGCAAAGGATACAAGAAACCTGTGCACCTTACCCAAAAAGGAAAAGAACAAAAAACAAAAATGGATAACTGACACCATCTTAGATAAAACGGAAGAAAGAAGACAAGCGAAGAACACTGCCAAATACAAGGAAATTGATAATGAAATACGCAAAATGTGCAAAAAGGCAAAAGAAGACTAGCTCAGCCAAAGATGTCTAGAAGACGAAACTATGAAAAAGTAAACAAAATTTAAGAGGGATGCACACAGAAATAAAGAGAATGACAAATAAAAACAAAAAAGCTACAGGAAGCTGATGTATTGCAAACAAAGAAGGAAAAATACTAAAAGACAACAAAGATATAATCCATGGATGACAGGAATATATAACAGAATTATTTCATGATGGAAGAGACAAAACATCAGTTATAAAATGTACATCAGGCTATAAAATCTTAATATCTGAAGTGGAAAAAGCTATCATCATCATCATCATCGTCATGAAGTAACTGGCCTACTGGCGTAGGTGATCATGTCTCTCCACAACTTTCGATCTCGACAGTTCTTTATCATTTCTGTTGTTGACCTTCTGCCAAGCCATTCTCTTAAGCTGTCTGGTATTTTCTCTCTTTGCTTCCCTCTATCTCTTCGTCCCTCAATTTTTTCCAGTTGTTACAAATATATTCCAGTTGTTCTCTTCTCATTACATGGCCAAAAAATTATGATTGTTTCTTCCTAATATTGGAAATTAGCTCTCTTTTGCTTTGACCTCTTTCAGAACATTTTCATTACTCTTCTTAGCTGTCCATGGTATTCTCAACATTCTTCTGTAAAACCACATTTCTACAGACTCCAGTGATTTTTTTGTCTGTTGTCCTATTGTCCATAATTCACATCCATATGTTAAGACTGGCTCTACATAACATTTAATAACTCTTTTTCTTGTTTCTATTGTCAAAAATGGATTACATAGTATCTTCCTCATTTTTTTGGAAAGCTGCTTTTGCCTGAGCCATTCTACATCTCACCTCTTTTGTACATCTTCCGTCTGAGGTTAACAAAGTTCCCAAATATTTAAATTCATTTACCTGTTTTAATATTGTTCCACTTGTCTTTATTTTGCACTGAGGTGATGAATTTTTCTTTGTTGTTACCATTACCTCTGTCTTTTTGCTATTAAGGCTGAGTCTTTTATTTTTGCTTTCTTTCACTATAATGTCTAACATTTCTTGTAACTCATTTTCACTCTTAGGGATTAAGACTGTATCATCAGCATACCTTAGATTATTTATATTATGACCTCCAATTGTTATTCCAGGCATGCCCTTTATGGATCTTAAAATAATCTCACTATAAATATTAAACAAATCTGGTGACAGCACACAACCTTTATCTAACACCCTGTTTTATTTGTTGAAACATTCCCAGTTGGTTTCTAGTTCTTATTGCCGCTGTTTGTTGCCAGTACATGTTCTTTATTATTCTTAGATCTTTGCTATCTACGTTTAAGCTTTCTAAAATTTTGATTGTTTCTTGGTGCTTTACTTTGTAAAATGCCTTGGTGTAATCAATGAAACATAGGTATAGATGTGTTTTCACCTCCATGGCTCTTTCTACTAAAGATCTTGTGATATAAATGGCATTGCTTGTTCCTTTATCTCTAACAAAACCACACTGTTCATCGCTAATTTCTGGACTGATTTTGTTTCGCACTCTACGTATGATGATTCTTAGTAATATCTTAGTCATATGACTCATAAGGCTTATTGTGCGATGATCATCGAATTCAATCGCACTCGATTTCTTTGGTAGGGCTATGAATATTAATTTGAGCATGTCGTCTGGTATATATCCGCTGTTGTAGATATCGTTCAATATTTTGTTATTATTTCTATTCCAAAATCACCCATGGCTTCAATCTCTTCTTTAGTTATATTATCTGGTCCAGGAGCTTTGTCTGCTTTCATATTGCGCAAGGCGTCTTCCACTACTTCTCTGAGTATTTCTGGTCCTTCTCCATTATCCTTAATATTTACTTCCGTTCATTCATCATTATAAAGATCTTTAATGTATTCTGTCCATCGTTCCCTTATGTTTTCTTGATCAATCAACAGTTCTCCTTCCTTTGATCTTACACATCCATTTTTTGATTGCGTTTTTCTTCCTGTTATTTCCTCAATTTGTTTGTATATAGTTTTAGAATCGCCTTTTTGTTGCATTTCAATCTCTTTGCATCTCTCTTTTAGCCATGCTTCTTTTGCTTCACTGCATTTTACTACAATTTCTTTATTTAATCTCTTATACTCATCTTTATTTTCTTTATTTATTTGTGGAAGGAAAGGGCACCAATAATGCAATATACATCTTAAGAACATTGATAGAAAGATCTATAGAGGTAAAGAAAGATCTATATATGTGCTTTATATACTACACGAAAGCATTTGACAAAGTAAAGCATGTGGAAATAATCAATATGCTGGAGAAATTAAACATTGATGGAAAGGATCTGCGAATCATAAAAAACATGTACTGGCAACAAACAGCAGCTATACGAATTAACAACTAAACAGGACAATTCCAATATATAAAACAAGGAGTCAGACAATGCTGTGTTCTGTCACCGGATTTGTTTTCACTTTACAGCGAATATATTATGAGATCAATAGTAGACAAAAAAGGAATTGAAGTCAACGGTCACAACATAAATAATTTGCAATATGCGGATGACATAGTCTTTATAGCAGAGACAGAGAACGAACTACAAGAAATGAGAGGCATAATAGTAAATGAAAGCAACAAGAAAGGTCTCAGTCTGAATAGTAAGAAAACAGAAGTAATGGTTATATCGAAGAAACAATCATCACCATCATGCAGCATACAAATAAACGAGACAAATCTGAAACAAGTGCAACGTTTCAAATACTTGGGCACAATAATAACATCAGATGAGAGATGCACCACAGAAATAAAAAGCAGAATAGCTCAGGCCAAAATAGCATTTCAGAAAATGAAAAATATCTTATGCAACAAATCTATGTCAATAAAAATGAGAAAGAGAGTTCATCGGTGCTATATAGAACCAATTCTGACCTAAGGAAGCGAATCATGGACAAAAGACAAAAAAATGAAAAGACGATTAGAGGCCACAGAGATGGGATTTCTCAGTAGAATGTTGAAAGTTCCCTGGACAGCTAAAAAGACCAATGAGGAAGTTCTCATAGAGGACAACACAAAAAGGGAGCTCTTAAAAAACATCAGAATGAAGCAATCAACATTTTTTTCGGGCACATCATGAGAAGAGGAAAGTTAGAATACTTGGTTACAACTGGCAAAATACAAGGAAAGAGAGATCGCGGACGACATAGAGAGAAAATACTGGATAGCTTGGTGTCATGGCATGGAAAACAGTCAACAACAGAACTGAAACGATGCACTGTAGATAGAAGATTGTGGAGGGACATGATCGCCTACGCCAACCGGTATGGCACATGATGATGATTGTGCCCAAGTATTTCAAACGTTGCACTTGTTTCAGATTCTTCCTGTTAATTTTCATGCTGCATGATGGTGATGATTGTTTCTTTGATATGACCATTACTTTCTGCTTGAAAGATAGTTCAATTTTTGATAATACCGATGTATACCTGATGTATGTCTTTTTAACAAGAGATATAGAAACAAAGTTGAACGCATTCGAAAATAAATGTCTAAGGAAAATACTTGGTTTAGCGTGGAACGAATTAAAAACAAACGAGGAAATTAGAAAAATCGCCAACCACTAATATCTTCAGTAATAAAGAAAAGACGATGGTCATATGTTGGACATGTGATGAGAAGAGATAATAACCGAATAGCAAAGCAAGCCCTCATATAGGAAACAACAGGTAAGAGGAAAAGAGGGAGACCCAGAGAGATACTGAGAAGAACATTGATGAGAGAGGCAAGAGCAGCAGGATTCGGCTCCCAGAACAGAGACAAATGGCGAGATTTGATAAAATATCTTTAACAGAATTGAAAACTGCTAGAACAAAAATTCAGATAAGAGAAGGAGTATCTTGGTCTACGCCCTATGGGCCGGCTACGGCTGGAAAGGTCAATAGATAGATAGATAGATAGATAGATAGATAGATAGATAGATAGATAGATAGATAGATAGATAGATAGATAGATAGATAGATAGATAGATAGATAGATAGATAGATAGATAGATAGACAGACAGACAGACAGACAGACAGACAGACAGACAGACAGACAGACAGACAGACAGACAGACAGACAGACAGACAGACAGACAGACAGACAGACAGACAGACAGACAGACAGACAGACAGACAGACAGACAGACAGACAGATAGACAGATAGACAGATAGACAGATAGATAGATAGATAGATAGATAGATAGATAGATAGATAGATAGATAGATAGATAGATAGATAGATAGATAGATAGATAGATAGATAGATAGATAGATAGATAGATAGATAGATAGATAGATAGATAGATAGATAGATAGATAGATAGATAGATAGATAGATAGATAACCGTGCCTGTTGGCGTAGGTGATCATGTCTCTCCACAACTTTCAATCTCGACAGTTATTTATTATTTCTATTGTTAACCTTCTGCCAAACCATTCTCTTTAGCTGTCTGATATATTTTCTATTTGCTTCCCTCTATCTCTTCGTCCCTAAATTTTCTCAGTTGTTACAAAATATTCCAGCTCCTCCCTTCTTATTTCATGACCAAAATATGATGCTTGTTTCTTCCTAATATTTGATATCAGCTCGTCATTACCTGCAACTATTCTAGGTAGTCGATTCTTGGATTGGTTAGTCAGCCTGCCACACATCTATGTAACATAGGACAAATTCACTTGACAATGAAGTTATTAAATTAACTCTTGTGTAACGAAGTCAATAGGTGGCTAGTCAAGATAATGATTCAAATTCCTTTATTTCTTGACATACAACATATAGAGAGCGCAGACATACAACATAGAGATGGCGGACGACATAGAGAGAAAATACTAGAAAATACAAGCTTGGTGTCATGGCATGGAAAACAGTCAACAACATAAGACAATGCACGGTAAATAGAAGATTGTGGAAGGACATGATCGACTACGCCAACCGGTATGGCACATGATGATTACAACATATAGAACATTGCGTGATCTATGATACTGCTCAGGCACCATAACAGCTATTCACACATCTAACTAATGACTGCTAACAGCCCTGTTCTGTTAAATTCTATCATGATTTGTAAATTCTTTTGTAGTCCTGTTTGGACAAAAATATCTATTCATGTAATCACAATGTATCACTGTTAACTCACTTGGATTCTATAACGTAGATCTTTCTATAATAGTTAATTCTAGCCCACTCTAAATAGTAACACCTTAACTGGGAAGCCAATCAGTTCGATCAGCTCGTAACTTTCCTGAATGACTCCCGCTGATATTCTAACCCTGTCTAGGTTTCTCTCTCCATCGATAACTATCTTCCCGCTCATTTTGTCACGTGGTATTTTTATTCTACACACATTGTCAAACACATTCCCGTCACTTACACTAAAACTCACCTTGACCTTGAAGATTGGTTTTCCCGTAATAATATGAACCACCCCTTTCTCTAGTTACTATTACCAAATTTATCATGGTTATGCTCCAGCACCATAACATATGTAACTCGTTTCATAGTTATCGTTTTTTGTTACTGGTTATTGTTTTTAATAATCGTCAGCAGGACTCTTGACAACAGCAGCTTCTCTTAATGACTTCAAGGTATGTGCGAGTTATTTCAGTAACAGATGCTGAAGTGTTTATTTCATAACTTGCTCCGTCACATTTTGCCTTCGGTGTTTTTACTGCAAAAAAAACATAATTTGCCCTCATCCTGCTCTCGTGTAGGAATTGAAGCCATGGAAGAACTCGTCGATGATTTGTGTTGCCCTCTTGATTTCGGGTATTGTTATATTAGGGAGCCAGTAGTGGCGTGCAACGGGCCCGCCTACAAGGTATGGTGACAGTTTTACAAAAGAATGAACACAACAAAATACTGACGTTTCGGCCTACATGCGACCTTCCTCAGGAAACGAGAATACCAACAAAAAATGAAATGCAGATAAATTATACTACATCCTGGATGGCGGGACAGATAAATCAAGGAAAAATAAGCAGAGGGATACGAGACAAAATAATGAAACAAGATAGAGAGAGAGAAATACGTGCTACATATCAGAGGGTAACAATAGATAATATGTGAAAATATGTGAGCTAATATATATATATATATATAATTGACGCAAAGCTTAGCTTTTGGCAACCTCCAACAGCTCCCAGCGAGAATGAGGTCAAATGGTAAATAAGTAAAATGGGACGGAAGAGGAAGGGTTTGTGGGAAACCAGTCACGTCAGTGGACGTGAGGTCAGACGAGATACCAAGATAGTGGAATTTGAGGGTGAAGCAGTCACGCATGACACAGGTATTCACTTGAGATGTATATGGAGCGTGAAAGCAGGCAAAGAAACCTGACATTCCCTATAAAAACATAGCAATAAGTGAGGCGTATTGGAGGGATTATCAAGATATGTGATACAGATACAGAAAATAGTCTGGAGAGATCACGTCAGGTGGTGGAGGGGGCGGGGCCAAAGCAGGAGCAGGGGAGAGAAAAAGGGAGAGGAGAGAAAGGGGGAATAAATGGGGGAGATGGGAGACCTATGGAGGTCAGCTTACATCGTTTGCATATAATGTCATAGATAATGTTGCGCGATGTGCAAGTGAATCCCTCTCTGATCTCCAAAGGGCCTTTGGGGAAGAGAACCGTTTTTGTGTGGAGGTGATAGTTGCAAGTTTTACATACATTCGGATTGCAACGGATAGTTCTCCGATGGCTGTGGCGAGACGCAGGAAGGCGGCTCCAGACAAGCATATCACACAAGTTGCGATCACGCCTAAAGCCCACTAATGGGGGGTCGGGGAAGAGTAGACGGGTGGTGGTGTCGGAGCAGGGAATGAGGAGGTAGCGGTGAATGATTCTGATCACCACGTTGTGGTGAGGGTGATGGGTGAGGGTGATGGGTGAGGATGGTGGGTGATGGTGATGGGTGAGGGTGATGGGTGAGGGTGATGGGTGAGGATGATGGGTGATGGTGATGGGTGAGGGTGATGTTTGAGAGCAAGTGCTACACTGTCAGAGGGAGGAAAGGTAGAGGGAGTGAGAGCAGCCCGGCGTAGGGTGCGGAGAACCCGTCGGAGAGCAGGATGGAGAGCTAATTCGGTATAGAGCCGTCAGCGAAAGAAGTGAAGCATCAGGTGGGCATTATGTAGGAAACCTTCATCATCCTGGCAAAGGCCCCGAAGCCTGAGTAAATGCGAATAGGGAAGAGAGTTCTTGCAAGATGTTGGGTGAGAATAGTCATAGCTGAGGAAACAGATGGAGTCAGTAGAATTGTATAAAATGATGGTAAGTAGGACAGGGGCACCTAAGGAAACTGTGATATCTAGGAAGGAGACAGAGGAGGTGGAAATGTGGAAAGTGATTTGGATCGAGGAGTGAATACGTTCTACATGCTCGATAAATAGGGGGATTTCCTTCTTGGAAAGGTCAATCAGACCGATACAGTCGTCAATCTACCGACGGTACATAAGGGGAAAGAGGGGGCTGGTAGGTGTGGGTGATCTGGTGCTCGATGTAACCCTGGCAAGCGCAGCTAGGACCCATTATGGCGCCCATCGCTACACCAATGACCTGGGTGAAGAAGTTGCCATCGAACTCGAAGGAGTTGAGGTTAACAACTGGTTCCGGTAGACGGAGGAGAACGTCGGTAGCGATAGAAGGTTGGCTTCTCTTATCAAGGAAACATTTGAGAGATCGAAGGTCATCGGTGTGGGGAATGGAGGTGTACAGGGAGCAGACAAACATGGCAAAGAGGCGGTATCGGTGGTCAGTGGAAAAGGTGTTGGAAGCAAAGTTATTCAGAGTGTTATTGATGTCTTTAACATCTGAGGAAAGGTTCATGACTGTGGGTTGAAAGACACAGTCCAGGAAGTCAGAAATGTGTACTGTGGGACAAGAGATAGAATAGACAATTGGTCGTCCGGAAGAGTCGAGTTTGTGTGTGTTAGGCAGCATGTAGAATGAGGATAGAACTAAACAATCAGAGATGATCATACGGGACAAGCTGGCAGGAAGTTGTCCTTCCTGAATGTGCTTCAGAATCGTCTTCCGTACGAACGCATTATTAGAGACAGTGGCATCGTCGGAGACGGGTTGGTAGAATGTGTGGTCAGATAATGGTCCTTCTCCTTCACGAATACAGAGGTCTTTCCTCCATACAACCACAGAGCCGCCCTTATGGGCAAGCTTGATGACAATGTCATCGCGTTGGCGAAGATCATGGAGGTCGTGGTAGTCTTCACTCTGAGATTAGAATGTCGAAGTCTAGGTGTACGGAGTGTATTAACGAAGTCTAGGTGTACGGTGTGTATTAACGAAGTCTAGGTGTACGGAGTGTATTAACGAAGTCTAGGCGTACGGAGTGTATTAACGTAGTCTAGGTGTACGGAGTGTTTTAACGTATTCTAGGTGTACGGAGTGTATTAACGTAGTCTAGGTGTACGGAGTGTATTAACGTAGTCTAGGTGTACGGTGTGTATTAACGTAGTCTAGGTGTATGGAGTGTATTAACGTAGTCTAGGTGTATGGAGTGTATTAACGTAGTCTAGGTGTACGGAGTGTATTAACGTATTCTAGGTGTACGGAGTGTATAAACGTAGCCTAGGTGTACGGTGTGTATTAACGAAGTCTAGGTGTACGGTGTGTATTAACGTAGTCTAGGTGTACGGTGTGTATTAACGTGGTCTAGGTGTACGGTGTGTATTAACGAAGTCTAGGTGTATGGAGTGTATTAACGTAGTCTAGGTGTATGGAGTAAGGTAAAGGTAAAGGTAAAGTACGAGACTTGAACCGGCGTCTTAGCACGCGAGTTTACACCCATATGTGCTCGGCCGCCTATCCAGAAATGTTCGGATATTTCTGTATAGTGTAGCATCAAGCATCGAAACTCAGATGCGAAGCGACATTCCTCACCTTCCCAGGATAATATACCCTGGTACCCATTTCTGCCAACGGCTGGGTCGACCGTGGGGGTATTTTTTTTTTATTCCAACCACGAGTACAATTCACACTGCTCCCAGCGGGAATTGAACACGGTTGTCCGAACGTCGGTAGTCTAGTCGGGTGGTTTTCCCAACTAGGCTACCGAGGCCCCCCGTATGGAGTGTATTAACGTAGTCTAGGTGTATGGAGTGTATTAACGAAGTCTAGGTGTACGGTGTGTATTAACGAAGTCTAGGTGTATGGAGTGTATTAACGATGTCTAGGTGTACGGATTGTATTAACGTAGTCTAGGTGTACGGTGTGTATTAACGTAGTCTAGGTGTACGGTGTGTATTAACGAAGTCTAGGTGTACGGTGTGTATTAACGTAGTCTAGGTGTACGGTGTGTATTAACGAAGTCTAGGTGTACGGTGAGTATTAACGAAGTCTAGGTGTACGGTGTGTATTAACGTAGTCTAGGTGTACGGAGTGTATTAACGAAGTCTAGGTGTATGGAGTGTATTAACGAAGTCTAGGTGTACGGAGTGTATTAACGAAGTCTAGGTGTACGGAGTGTATTAACGAAGTCTAGGCGTACGGAGTGTATTAACGTAGTCTAGGTGTACGGAGTGTTTTAACGTATTCTAGGTGTACGGAGTGTATTAACGTAGTCTAGGTGTACGGAGTGTATTAACGTAGTCTAGGTGTACGGTGTGTATTAACGTAGTCTAGGTGTATGGAGTGTATTAACGTAGTCTAGGTGTATGGAGTGTATTAACGTAGTCTAGGTGTACGGAGTGTATTAACGTATTCTAGGTGTACGGAGTGTATAAACGTAGCCTAGGTGTACGGTGTGTATTAACGAAGTCTAGGTGTACGGTGTGTATTAACGTAGTCTAGGTGTACGGTGTGTATTAACGTGGTCTAGGTGTACGGTGTGTATTAACGAAGTCTAGGTGTATGGAGTGTATTAACGTAGTCTAGGTGTATGGAGTAAGGTAAAGGTAAAGGTAAAGTACGAGACTTGATCCGGCGTCTTAGCACGCGAGTTTACACCCATATGTGCTCGGCCGCCTATCCAGAAATGTTCGGATATTTCTGTATAGTGTAGCATCAAGCATCGAAACTCAGATGCGAAGCGACATTCCTCACCTTCCCAGGATAATATACCCTGGTACCCATTTCTGCCAACGGCTGGGTCGACCGTGGGGGTATTTTTTTTTATTCCAACCACGAGTACAATTCACACTGCTCCCAGCGGGAATTGAACACGGGTTGTCCGAACGTCGGTAGTCTAGTCGGGTGGTTTTCCCAACTAGGCTACCGAGCCCCCCGTATGGAGTGTATTAACGTAGTCTAGGTGTATGGAGTGTATTAACGAAGTCTAGGTGTACGGTGTGTATTAACGAAGTCTAGGTGTATGGAGTGTATTAACGATGTCTAGGTGTACGGATTGTATTAACGTAGTCTAGGTGTACGGTGTGTATTAACGTAGTCTAGGTGTACGGTGTGTATTAACGAAGTCTAGGTGTACGGTGTGTATTAACGTAGTCTAGGTGTACGGTGTGTATTAACGAAGTCTAGGTGTACGGTGAGTATTAACGAAGTCTAGGTGTACGGTGTGTATTAACGTAGTCTAGGTGTACGGAGTGTATTAACGAAGTCTAGGTGTATGGAGTGTATTAACGAAGTCTAGGTGTACGGAGTGTATTAACGTAGTCTAGGTGTACGGTGTGTATTAACGTAGTCTAGGTGTACGGAGTGTATTAACGAAGTCTAGGTGTATGGAGTGTATTAACGTAGTCTAGGTGTATGGAGTGTATTAACGTAGTCTAGGTGTATGGAGTGTATTAACGAAGTCTAGGTGTACGGTGTGTATTAACGAAGTCTAGGTGTATGGAGTGTATTAACGAAGTCTAGGTGTACAGAGTGTATTAACGTAGTCTAGGTGTACGGTGTGTATTAACGTAGTCTAGGTATACGGAGTGTATTAACGAAGTCTAGGTGTATGGAGTGTATTAACGTAGTATAGGTGTATGGAGTGTATTAACGTAGTCTAGGTGTACGGAGTGTATTAACGTAGTCTAGGTGTATGGAGTGTATTAACGAAGTCTAGGTGTACGGTGTGTATTAACGAAGTCTAGGTGTACGGTGTGTATTAACGAAGTCTAGGTGTATGGAGTGTATTAACGAAGTCTAGGTGTACGGTGTGTATTAACGTAGTCTAGGTGTATGGAGTGTATTAACATAGTCTAGGTGTACGGAGTGTATTAACGTATTCTAGGTGTACCGAATGTATTAATATATCCTTGGAGGTGGTGCTAATAAACAAGTCCAAAGGATGAATGAAGATATAAATGAACCTTGCGTCGTTGTCGACTGTAATAATCGTTTACGTCCCGTAAGACAGATTATGATTCAATCGGGGGGCGAAGAGGGACGAACCTAAGGCCCTTGCTGAGAAGAGAACGTTTGTGGTCGAAAAGAGGCAAATCAGGGAATATACATACGACGAGATAGTTGGAGTCAGAGGCAGTCGGGGGTGAGAGAAGTGGAGGAGGTGGAGCGCGGAAGTTCAATAATTTACGTTTGTTCTGAGAAGAAAGAAGTATTCAGTAGAAGTGGTGGATAGTATAACGTATAAGATGGAGAGCCACGGGAAAGTTCGTGGTGAGGAGTTGAAGTTTGGGCAGGACATATTTTTATCGGGTGTCAAGCTGGGATATAAGACGAGAGTGACTGGAGGCGATAAGACATACATGTATCACGTCGGGACAGGAGGTATTGTTGTCGGGTGTCAAGGTGGGATATAAGACGAGAGTGGCTGGAGGCGACAAGACGTACACGTCTCAAGCCATGCTGGAGTTCAAGGTTCCGAGTTCCGAAGTTTAAGGTTAGAGAAGTGATGTATTATTATATTAATCTGTTACCTATTATTCACTTTCAGCCGAGAAGAGACATCTGCTTCAACAGCAGCAATCTTCCAAGTCATTATTCCAACTGCTCTGTACGAATTAAAGAAAAATGCGATTTTATATATAGACTGAAGTGGTGCCGCGAAATAATAATGTGATTTATGAGAGAAAATAGAAAGTATTAAACTGAAGGAAACTGGTCCAGAAATGTGGAGGAGGGACAACAAAGGACACATTAGTACCAGAAAGAAATTGGAAAAGAAAAAATGTGGAAGTGAAACAATATAGACTGGAGTAGTGCAACGGGTTGGGGTGCCAAATATAGAAAGAGACGGCTAAAATAATTAAATAGTGCCATAAAGATGTGATGTCAAAAAGATGAAAAAGACGGCTAAGAGAATTAAATAGTGCCAAACAGATGTAATGTCGAAAAGAGGACGGAGACGATTTAAAATATAAAATAGTGCCATAAAGAAATGATGTCAATGCGGAATGGTGTCGTGTGAAGAAAAAGATACAAATATAACTGATGGTTTCAAAGAGTAGAAAACTGAATCAAGGAAAGAACTATAGCAGCAAACAATCAATGTCCTCATGTGCTGTGTGGTTCGTCGTCTCGTATTGACAAATATGTCATGGCTGCTTGGGGAATTGGCAACAAGATGTCTCAGTTACCCCATTCTGGGTTTATTTATTCGCTTCACCGCGTATTGATCAAATAACTGCCTGGTTAAATTTCTGAAAAGTTGATGAACGATTTAGTTTATTAATTATTGATTTTGCAATAAATCAAAATGATTAAACTATCCACAATGCTAAACTTCAGTGATATTACTGAGGACGATGATTTACAGTGACAGTTGACATTTGTCACAATTTGTTGTTCGTTTCGTTTTGTTCCCGTCCTGTTAATTATTTTTTAACAAAAAAAAAGAGGTTTTATTCACCATCAAAAGACACAAAAATGACAAGTCTTTGAAGAAATGA
The DNA here is from genome assembly GCA_032433765.1 of Megaustenia siamemsis. Classification (NCBI taxonomy): domain Eukaryota; kingdom Metazoa; phylum Mollusca; class Gastropoda; order Stylommatophora; family Ariophantidae; genus Megaustenia; species Megaustenia siamemsis. The sequence goes on along the minus strand of JAVIAB010000051.1, from coordinate 14,555,933 downwards.
TAAACAACGATTGTTTTTGGGGCACACGTCTTGTTAGTGTATTCTTCGATAGTATCCACGATGAGTTATGTCTGGAAGTAATCTACTGTTGTAGGCATTCTTCAAATAAAAATGTACGGTATTTATGTAAGTTGGTGTTCGTTGTGTTATATAATGGGCCGCAAAGACTTCATACATACACACATACATGTAGATGCTTAATATTGGTCTTTCGGTGTCAGTTACATGCACACAGATATATATATATATATATATATATATATATATATATATATATATATATATATATATATAGATACATGCACACACAAATGAAAGCATAGATAGGATCTGACCATCATTCGTGGCCAACATGCTTAGGCCATCATGACATTAACAAGATGGATTTCTGAAGCCTTCTGGAATGTTCTTCTCATAATAACAGGTGTACAACCAACATATTTTTTTTTTTCAGAAAAAATTCATGAGCGTTTTTTCAGAAATACATGGACAAGGGAGAAGACACAAAATAATATAGATGATACGTGGAGAAGGCAGAAAACATAAAAATGTGGATGATACACGGACACGGCAGGAGACATAGAAAATGTGGATGATTCACGGACAAGGCAGGAGACATAGAAAATGTGGATGATATACGGACAAGACAGGAGACATAGAAAATGTGGATGATATACGGACAAGGCAGGAGACATAGAAAATGTGGATGATATACGGACAAGGCAGGAGACATAGAAATGTAGATGATACACGGACAAGGCAGGAGACATAGAAATGTAGATGATACACGGACAAGGCAGGAGACATAGAAAATGTGGATGATACGCGGGCAAGACAGTAGTCATAGAAGTATAGATGATACACGGGCAAGGCAGTAGACATAGAAATACAGATAATACATGGAACTGACTTGATTCACACATCGTTGACTGTACAATTTCTTCTGATGATAAGACATGCTTCAACAAGAACTGGGTTCAATGAAGCTTGAGAAAACGCATTCCACTTGCAGACAAGAACAATAACGTTTTTTTTTTTTGTACTTTAAATAATTATCCATGTACGGCGAAAGCAAAGAAATGCAGAAAAGTGCGAAGCTTCCGTAAAACTAATTGTAAGGAGAAATAACAAAAATATAGAAACAAATAGGACAAAAACTGTAAAAACTGTATGGTTAAAACTTTACGTTATAAGTGGACGACACTAATTAGAACAACGTTTCGGTTCAATAGACCTTCGTCAGGAACACACACACACATATATTTATTTAAAATAATAATTGTGAACTAGAATGAGAAATATTTTAAAACATTTTATTATTATTTATTATTTTATTTTAAATACATATCTGTGTGTGTGTCCCTGCCGAAGCCCCGGAGCCGAAACGTTGTCTTAATTTGTTTCGTCCACTTATTACGTAAAACTTTAATCCTACCGTTTTTTCCTTTTTTTTATATATATGTTAATTATCAATGCTAGAACACAAAAGATCAATTCCAGCAATCAAAAGAAGAAATAGAATGGAAATCAAGGCGGCTTGCGAACGACGACTGGCCAAGTCTTTTCTCTAAGATCCAGAAAGACGCTGACCTTAACGATTCAAAAACAATGCGTAATTATATCAAAGGTACTCTATCCTCACACCATAAAAATAGCTCCCTGAGGAGACGCAAAATGTGAGCCTCCAAGTGACAAGACTAAACAGTTGATTGAACATTACTCATGGTTCTACTCTGAGGACAGACCAGGAAGGTCACGCATGTACAAACTAGAAAGAAAATAGAAAAGAGCCCCATCACGTCATGTGGCGTGTAGGCAATATGGTGTTAGTGCTAGTATTATTTTTTAAACCTTCATCACATGATTTTTGGAGTAATGTGGTCAGTATTACGCCCGTGCCGCTTTCCTTTCCCAGAATAATACCCATTTAAGGCTGGGTGAACCTGGAAGCCGTCGATCAGGATGTAACCTGTCGTCTCAAGCCGTTTCTAATAAATAAACTTAATGTTTATGAAGGTCAAACCTACTACAACCGTACAACAGCATCTATCGATCTTGCAATTGCAGTGTGTATGAGAACTATGTAGGCCATTTCAACAATCACTTCCCTGTTTCCATCGCAACAAAAGAACGACAAATCAGATTCCATTCTATCTCTTTATTGAAACATTAGAAATAGTGCCGATGGAGAGAAGAATTTATGAAGTGTCGACTTAATAATCACTGCGCTGTGCTTTTGTATGCAAAATAAAACCAAAGAAAAAAAAACTAATCAAAACTGTAAGAGAATTTAATTAATAGCAAAAACATGTTTATCATAACATATAGGTAAATTACTAAGATATTATGATGTAGTTATAATTATGTTAATTTAGGACAATAATTGAAGGAACTAAATTGCAAAGCACAAATTGCAGTAATTTTTATTATGTCGCAAATAATCAGGTTAAATGTCACCTAAAAATTCAGTCACATGTCTGACCTCTAAAGTTTCAAACTCACTGTCCGCCGCTGGATAATATTGATTTTAATAATTATAGGGGTATCTCCTCACCTGAGATTGACTCTGTGGGAATGTTCACTTACCTCGACGGTCACAATCACAATGTCACGTGATGAAGAGGTGAATACCTGGAAGTGAAAAGTAGCTTCAACATTCGGGCAATTTAAACACACAACGTGGGACAACTCTAAATTAACACTAAGTGTTCAAATATTGTAATTGATCAAAGCTGCGTGCCTAGTACACTTCTATAGGATTCGAAACTTCGACTATCTAGGAAGGACAAAAGAAAGGTTTAAACAGCTTTCTTATGTGTTGTCTTGGCAAGATAATGTACGTCAAATGGCAGGCAAAAAGCAATAAACTTAATGAAACTTTTTGCAAACATGTTTGGCTTCAATCAATCATTGCAACACTGATGAGTCGTAGGCTTATGGTAGTTGGGCCGTATGAGAAGAATGGACAAACATTATATTTGCTTGCTTGCTTGCGTTCGTCCGATGACTAAAGCACTCTAGAGTATTCTAGTAGACTAGAGTATTCGTCTTCATCATCCGCCCTTAAAAGGACGTTAATTGGGTGTGTCTGCGTTGCGTTCTGGTGTGTAGTATAGCTGTGGTATTTGCGCCTTTCGGCCCAATACATCCGCCTTCAGCACGACATTTTTTAGTACCGGGTTGTCTTCCCTCTTCGATCCCTACTCGCTTGGCCAGACTAGACAAGTTAGTCTGTTACTAGAGGTACCGCGGAGAGGTGGAGCATGGTCTGGATGGTTCTGGTTCACCGATCCTGGCGCAAGCCGTCAGCTGTGGGTCGCTGACAACTTCCAGCTCTGGTGCTGTAAGGCACGCCTTCGCCTCCAAACATTATATTTTAAAACAAATATTTTATGATGAACTTAGAGCTGGGGAGAGACTAAAAGCAAAGGGAAGAGAAGTGATGAGATTTTAGGGTATTTGCAGAGCTTCTCTGTGAGAATTCTCTGTCAAAGGACTTGGGCGATTCTGACGATAGATCGTAGCACGTGGTGTGCAAAAATAATAAATGGCGTAGGATAATTAGAGGAAATGATGATGTTAAAATTAGAAGACAAAAGACGGGAGAGTAAGGAGATAAGAGGGAGAAGTGTAGGGAGATAGTGATGTTGAAAGAGAAATTTGATGAAAGAGTGCGTGAAAGAGAGTGAATTCATAAATGACGACGGAGATGTGCGAATGGTTGTGAGAGAGAAAGTGTAGAAGCAGAGTGAGTGAGTTGATGTGATAGTGTGTATGTGGAAGAGGACACGGTAAAGTTAGAAAGTGAGTGAACATTTTGAGAGGTATAAATAAAAAGCAATGTAAGAGAGAGAGAGCGAGAGAGAGGGAGAGAGAGATTATAAACATTGGAACAAAGAATGAAACGAGAGATAAAGAAAGAAATAGAGAGAATGAAAACGAGTTTTAGAAAAATAAAGAATAAGGGGAAAACTGTTTTTTTAGAAAAAAAAAAAGAAACAAATTAGTGTGAGATGGATTTGAAGAGTGACAAGAATAGAGTGAAAGGGAGTGAAAACGAGAAATAAACGGAATACAAGAGAGAAATAATGAGAATTGAAGAGAAGAAAGAGAGGAAAAATGAATAAGAAGTCGATCAGAATGAAGAATGTCGGTTCAGTAACTGTGGTACTAGTATTTTTAGAAATTGAACGAGTGTGGAAAAGGATGAGGAAAGAATAGAAAACATTTCTTTAAGTGATTGAAATGGGGATGGAATAAAAATACGGGAAAACAATGTCTTCCATCAGAGAAAATGCTTTCAAAGTGTCCAAAGAAATCAATTTGGCGAGAAGCTTGCAATGGGTATTAAACGTTTGAGCGCAAAGCAGAAACAGATATTGATTGGCAGCAGTAATGCATGTTAACAATGTTTCAACAAACGTCTGTGTTTTCTCGTTCTCGTATGGTTCTCTACGCATGTCCAACAGATTAAAACACGCAGCGGAAAAACATCAGCAGCTTAATGGTAAGGCTTTAGTCTATCGATAGAGTGTAGATTGGTTCCATTCAACATTAACGCAGATAAAACGTAAATTAATACAATTTGACCCACCACTTGTTCATTGCTACCAGCTTTACCGCAGCACTGCAATTATTTGCCTTTTTCCAACTAGTACAATGTTGATTGCTGATAAAGAATATAATGTAAGGTGACCATTCGTCCCGGATTGTCCGGGACAGTCCCGGAATTTGACATTTTTTTTAACCTTTGTCCCGGATTAGCTGCCGTACCGGTTTTGTCCCGATTTTGGCATATTTTTTAGCTTTTGTCCCGGATTTGATAAAAAATAATTTGGGACACAAACGTTTACCAATTTTGCCATTTTGGTATACGGCGTACATTTCTTCAATTAAAAAAAATATTATTCCGTTGCTGTGTAGACAATTTTGTTTAATATCAAAACAGTAGAATGCGCTCCTAGTTTTAAATCTCGTATATATTCATTGTGTTACTAACTTTCACTTTCACTTTCGCAAAAAATGACACCGAAGCGTAATTGTAGTTTTAATCAAGATTTACAAAAGGAATACCCTTTTATAAAAAAGTCTACATCGTCATCAGACTTCACTGTAAGATGTAATATATGTTCATCCGGGTTTACTATTAACCATAGTGGACGTGGTGATATTAAGAGCCACATAAATAGTGATAAACATAAGAGAGCCGTCGCTACTGCTGCATCAATCTCGTCGTTGACAAATTTTTTTAGAGCTGAACAGGTTGGTGACAAAGAAGAACAGTTAGCTGCTACAGAAGGTGCCTTTGCATATCATACAGTGATGCACAATCACACGTTTAGATCTATGGACTGCACATCAAAATTGCTTCAGGTAACTTTAGAACCAAAATTTGCTTGTGCACTTACGAAAACAGAAGCTATTATTCGGAATGTGTTCACACCCCATGCTCTAAACGAGTTGAGACGTGACCTAGAAAACGTAACATTTATCTCCATACTGACAGATGCCTCCAACCACAAAGAAATCAAGATTTTCCTTTGCTTGTCAGATACTTTGATCGCAATAAGGGACTGAAAGTTAAAATATTATAGTTGAAGTCATTGTCGGGTGAAACATCTGATATAGTAAGTAGTTTTCTTATTGACTGTCTAACTGAAAATGGTTTAGAACTGAAAGTAGTTGGATTATGTGCAGACAACACAAATTCTAATTTTGGGGGCGCTGAAAGAAAAGGACAGAACAATGTTTTCACAAAACTGAAAGAAAACCTTGGACATAGTTTGATAGGTGTTGGGTGGGCTTGCCATATTTTCCACAACACTGTTCGAGCAGCTGCAGACGTATTGCCTGTTGATGTTGAAATGACTATTGCAAAAATTTATCTGTACTTCAAATCATACACAGTTAGAGTTGAAAGTCTCAAGGAGTTTTGTCAGTTTGTCGACACAGACTTCTAGATGATTTTAGGTTATGCACAAACTAGGTGGCTTGCGCTCTTGCCTACTGTTGAAAGGGTTCTTTACATGTTTCTGCCTCTAAAATCATATTTTCAATCTCAAGACAGATGCCCAGTTTTTATACAGGAATTCTTTGAAAACCCACTGTCTGAGGCGTGGCTTATTTTGGTTCACAGTCAGGCATCCTCTTTCCACGAAGCAGTGCAGAAAGTAGAGGGACAGATGGTCACTGTATTTGAAGTCATTGACAACATCAATAGGTTGAAAGCTATCTTGGAGTCCAAGCTGGAAGACGGCTTCTTGCCATCAAGAGTTCAGATAATCCTTAAAAAGCTGGAAATGGAAGGATTTCCACGTGATGATGTGAACAAGTTTAACGCCAGTGTTTCTTCATTTTATGAAACAGCTTTAAGTTATTTGAAGAAATGGGCTGCAAATAATTTTCAAAACCTAGAGTCTTACAGCTGGGTAATGCTGAACAGAACACCAAATTGGGAAGATATTGAGAAGTCTTCATCATTAGTGAGTCAAACAGTGCCTTCAGTCGACTTTCCAGAAAATGAAATGTGTGACGAATATGTCTACATGAAACAGTTCGTTACTTCACAAAAAATTAGTGAGTGGAGTCTTAATAAAACATTACCAGGGCAGCGTTGGGTTGAACTAGCTTTCCACTTCAGAAACAATCATGTGCCCGTTTCACATATTCTGAAGTTGGCAGAGTTCTTTTTGTGTCTACCTGGAACAAATGCTGCAACAGAACGAGTGTTTTCTCTGATGAACAGTTTGTGGACAAATGATAAAACACAACTAGGTGTTGACACTTTAAAAGCCATGTTGATCACCAAAGTGAACTATGAGGGAACATGTGTCGAATTTTATAAGATGCTGCATACAAAGAAGGACATTTTACAGAAAATTCACTCATCTGAAAAGTACAGCATCTCTGTTTCATCTTCAATTTAAGTGAGTATCACTGTTTTTTTTTTATCTCCTGATTATCCTGATAGCGTATTGTAGGTCTATATTATTAGATGTTTTAAAATGTATGTATTATTCACTTGAAAATGACAGCAAGAAGAAATGTAATTTTATTGGTGGAAAATTGAAGTAAAATTATTCCGTCCCGGAATGGGATTTCAAAAATACGGTCACCTTAATATAATGTTGACAATTACACAAAACGTTATCCGATAATAATAATTTGAAAAAAAAAATAATGATTGCGTCACTCTATGTCACATTAGTGTGAGTCATGAGGTCGTACCACCAAACAATTGAGTCACCTATGTTATCCTCAAAACTCTTATGGCTCATATTTACTGGCCATGCCTTTGATGAAAGAGTACATGTGTAGTGGACAAAGAGGAATCTAGAACAAATCAGTAGAGCTGTCACGTAGTGGAGATCTAGAAACAAAAACATTATAATTATAAGGTATTGGACACATAGGACATCTAGGAAAAAATTATTAGAACTGTCATGTTTCCGACACTGAGGAGATCTATCAACAATCATTGCAACTGTCACGTAGTCAAGATGTAGAAACAATCATTGCAACTGTCACGTAGTCAAGATGTAGAAACAATCATTGCAACTGTCACGTAGTCAAGATGTAGAAACAATCATTGCAACTGTCACGTAGTCAAGATGTAGAAACAATCATTGCAACTGTCACGTAGTCAAGATGTAGAAACAATCATTGCAACTGTTACGTAGTCAAGATGTAGAAACAATCATTGCAACTGTTACGTAGTCAAGATGTAGAAACAATCATTGCAACTGTTACGTAGTCAAGATGTAGAAACAATCAGTAGAACTGTTCCTAAGTGGAAACTCTAAAAACAATCAGTAGAACTGTCCCAAAGTGGACATCTAAAAACAATCAGTAGAACTGTTCCGAAGTGGACATCTAAAAACAATCAGTAGAACTGTCCCAAAGTGGACATCTAAAAACAATCAGTAGAACTGTCCCAAAGTGGACATCTAAAAACAATCAGTAGAACTGTTCCGAAGTGGAGATCTAAAAGCAATCAGTGGAACTGTTCCGAAGTGGAGATCTAAAAGCAATCAGTGGAACTGTTACGAAGTGGACATCTAAAAACAGTCAGTAGAACTATTCCGAAGTGGACATCTAAAAGCAATCAGTGGAACTGTTCCGAAGTGGACATCTAGAAGAAATCAGTAGAACTGTTCCGAAGTGGACATCTAAAAACAATCAGTAAAACTATTCCGAATTGGACATCTAGAAACAGTCATTATAATTGTCTCATAGGGGACATCTAGAAACAGTCATTATAATTCTCACATAGTGGACATCTAGAAACAGTCATTATAATTGTCACATAGTGGACATCTAGAAGCAATCAGTAGAACTGTTCCGAAGTGGACATCTAAAAACAGTCATTATAATTGTCGCGTAGTCGACATCTAGAAACAATAATTAGAACTGCCAGGGAGTGCAGACCTATAAACAATAATTAAAACTGGCATATAGTGGCGATCTCGAAACAGTAATTAAAACTGGCACATAGTGGCGATCTAGAAACAATAATTAGAACTGCCAGGGAGTGCAGACCTATAAACAATAATTAAAACTGGCACATAGTGGCGATCTAGAAACGATAATTAGAACTGCCAGGGAGTGCAGACCTATAAACAATAATTAAAACTGGCACATTGTGGCGATCTAGAAACAATAATTAAAACTGGCAAGTAGTGGAGGTCAAGAAAATATCAAATGAGTTCTATAAGCAATCATTAGAACTGTCACGTAGTGGAGATTTAGAAACAATCATTAGAGCTGTCAGGTAGTGGAGGTTTAGAAACAATCATTAGAGCTGTCACGTAGTGGAGATTTAGAAACAATCATTAGAGCTGTCAGGTAGTGGAGATCTGGAAACAATCATTAAAGCTGTCACGTAATGGAGATCTAGAAACAATCATTAAAGCTGTCACGTAGTGGAGATCTGGAAACAATCATTAAAGCTGTCACCTAGTGGAGATCTAGAAACAATCATTAGAGCTGTCACGTAGTGGAGATCTAAAAACAATCATTAGATTTGCCACGTAGTGGAGATTTAGAAACAATAACTAAAACGATCACGTAATGGAGATCTAGAAAAAATCGTTAAAATAGGCACGTTGTGGACTGTGAAGGGAAGGCAAAAGGATGAGGCGGGTCAAGATCAATATGTCGGAGCACTATGAAAATAGAGATAAATCGTGTGGGCCTGATCTGGAGCATTTTGTTAAGGATAGTCAAAGACTGTGCGAAGCGGAAGATCGCTTTTGTTGCTACAAGACACCAGAAGGCGCGCAGGGCGCTGACTGTCTTTTATTTCTAAGACCAACTATGGGCCTTTAATTAACATATGGGATAATAAAACGCATAGCCTGATATTGAACTTGATGAGATCTGATCGTCAGAAGTTGCCATTCTTTAAATCTTTCCGTACGTTTCGCCACACTGTACGTCATGGTGATTTTGGTCGCGTACGTTTAGTCGCAAATTCCGTCACTCTCAATTTGATTGGTGTAAACCGTCATCAAACCATATTCTTTTTAAAGTCTTGTATAATCTTGGTTACCCGTGTGTTACCGGGGCCTCATTATGTGGGAAGTATGAGGCGACTCGACAAGCATGTCGTAAGAGGGGACCAAGGAGGTTGATCGATGGCTTGACAAGCTGTCATTGTAAAAAGTATTGTTATGGAAACAGAACCATAGATTTTGGAAGCAGTGACCTCTGCAATATGTGCCATTTTGGCACGCAAGGTTTCTATTTTTGAGTTTGTGGATCTGCCCTATGTGCCGTCTTCGGCTCGAAAGGATAATAGATAGATAGCTAGAAAATCTTGGTATTGGTGAAATCTAATTCCTTGTTCAATTATCTAAAAATCCATATATATATATATATATATATATATATATATATATATATATATATATATATATATATATTAGATATTATGTAAATAAAAACATGTAGAGTGATATTTAAAAACATGATAAATTTTGCCTGTGAAATATCTTCTGTTGCGTTGATAAAATCCTTACGTACATAAAGAGTTAAACCCATCATTTGTCGTCTTGACACTCTAAAGGGAGATCACTTGGGTCATGATTGTCATCCTCGTGCTGTTTTTATGAACATAAATAACATCATTTACGAGATCAGAAGGTCGTAAAGTCGTTAATATAAAGATGATCCCACAGTGGTAAATATACATAAATGTTCATGTTCGTTTATCGTTAACCTGATGAAAGAAAACAATAACAGCATTTATCATTCACTCATTTAATTACAAGGGGCTGTACTCGCATATCTAGGACCGTCACGTAAAACAAAATATATTGGTTATCGTCGCTGGCTGGCTTTATTTGTAACTGGTAAGATCTTCTATCTTCCGCAAGTCTAGTGATGGATTTACGGTAATTATTGTTTACGGTGTTTTTGTGAATGGTTGTACTGGGGCGGTGGGAGAAGGTCAAAACTCTCAGTGTCATATACCACAGTCAGTTCAGCTGCTTTCGCTTTCGGTGCTGATATGCTTTACGTCTTTTGACGTGTCGTGTGTTTGCTATGATGGGGACTGAAGCTGCCTTTCTTTGTATGGAAATTCGATTAGATGTTAATTAGGATGGTTCCACTGGTACGGGCGGTTGAGCAGTTATGGATTTTCATTCGTTTACAGTGATACCGGGGCATTCGATTAGCTATAACTACAGATATAGGTCAAGGTTGCCGTGAAAAAAAAACAGGGCAGTAAAGTCATTTCAGATATAACTGGGGTAAATTTTCCAAAAGCTGGCGAACATGGAGTGGACAATCTATAACCGCGGTTCAGTTATCATTCCGCTGTATTAAGCGCTCACTGGAGGTAATCTGAAGGGCACGAAATTAGGTTCCACACAGGGTGATTGTGGAAAGCGATCACTATAGGCTTTTGTCAAGTCTCATTTGGCGGGTAATATATTGGAGAGCATTCTTCATTTATTTGTTCTCTGTTATCGCTGTATGACAAAACTTGTTTACGTTACGTGTTTACGAACTTGTCAAGTTTACATCATCGCATGGGTGTTGTTTTACAAGCAAGAAAATATGTAGTGAAAGTGTAGCCCAATGTCCATGAACTGTAGAAGTATGTACAATAATTTTATTTTCTGTAAAATTACTAGGACACTTGAGAGTTTCACATTTAGAGGCTCGGATGGTGACGACTGTTAACCCGAGAAATATTTATTTCTAAGCAGATAATAAGCACCATTAGCAGAAAATACAGCTTTCAGAAAGTACAACTCGCAAAAATAATAGTTTTTAGAAAGCATAACTAACAGAAAAGATAACTGTTAGAAAGTGCAACTAACAGAAGAGATAACTGTTAGAAAGTGCAATAAACAGAAAAGATAACTTTTAGAAAGTGCAACTAGCAGAAAAGATAACTTTTAGAAAGTGCAACTAACAGAATAGACAACTGTTAGAAAGTGCAACTAACAGAAGAGATAACTGTTAGAAAGTGCAACTAACAGAAAAGATAACTTTCAGAAAGTGCAACTAACAGAAGAGATAACTTTTAGAAAGTGCAACTAACAGAAGAGATAACTGTTAGAAAGTGCAACTAACAGAAAAGATAACTTTTAGAAAGTGCAACTAACAGAAAAGATAACTTTTAGAAAGTGCAACTAACAGAAAAGATAACTTTTAGAAAGTGCAACTAACAGAAGAGATAACTGTTAGAAAGTGCAACTAACAGAAAAGATAACTTTTAGAAAGTGCAACTAACAGAAGAGATAACTTTTAGAAAGCACAACCAAAAGAAAGATCATCATCATGTTCAATACCAGTTGGCGTAGGTGATCATGTCCTTCCACAATCTTCTATCTACAGTGCATCGTATCAGTTCTGTTGTTGACTGTTTTCCATGCCATGACACCAAGCTATCAAGCATTTTCTCTCTTTGTCGTCCGCGACCTCTCTTTCTTTTTATTTTGTCAGTTGTAGTTGTAACCAAGTATTCCAACTTTCCTCTTCTCAAGATGTGCGTTAAAAATGTTGATTGTTTCTTTCTGATGTTTTTTTTTTAGATGCTGCCTTTTTGTGTTGGCCTCTTTGAGAATTTCCTCATTGGTCTTTTTAGCTGTCCAGGGAACTTTCAACATTCTTCTGAGAAATCACATCTCTGTGGCAAATCGTCTTTTCATTTGTTTGTCTACTGCCCATAATTCGCTTCCATAGGTCAGAATTGGTTCTATTTAGCACCGATGAACTCTCTTTCTCATTTTTATTGACATAGATTTGTTGCATAAGATATTTTTCATTTTCTCAAATGCTATTTTGGCCTGAACTATTCTGCATTTTATGTCTGTGGTGTATCTCCCATCTGATGTTATTATTGTGCTCAAGTATTTGAAACGTTGCACTTGTTTCAGATTTGTCTTGTTTATTTTTATGCTGCATGATGGTGATGATTGTTTCTTCGATATAACCATTACTTCTGTTTTCTTACTATTCAGATTGAGACCTTTCTTGTTGCTTTCTTTTACTATTATGTCTATCATTTCTTGTAGTTCATTCTCTGTCTCTGCTATTAAGACTGTATCATCCGCATATCTCAAATTATTTATATTGTGACCGTTGACTTCAATTCCTTGTATATCTACTATTGATCTCATAATATGTTCGCTATAAAGTGAAAACAAACCTGGCAATAGAACACAGACTTGTCTTACTCCTTGTTTTATATATTGGAATTGTCCTGTCTAAAAAGAAAGAGAACAAAAACCACAACTGACAGTGAAAAAAACTGCTGCCTAGCAGGAGGTTGGTTACGTGCAGTCAAATGCTGGGGAATATCCATCAGGTAAATAAAAACTGGAGAAATTGAAAGCAATGAACCATAAGCCGCATAATTTGGTGTAACATACATTACATACTCGTATACAACTTTGTAGGAGAATGTAGACATCGTTGTCAAAGTGTATACACGTGTACAGAAGAAGGCAGACGAGGAAATCATAGATCAGTTGACGAATGGCATGTTGCACTTGAACAAGGAGTTGAAAACATCGTGAAGTCACCAACAGTTGAATGGATACATACATATTTGTCGTAAACAAATAATGAATTACAATCTTTGCAAGTACATTATTTATTTCCAATAAATGTAACGAAAAAAACATAAGTATCATGATACTTGTATGAGTTAAACACTGGATATGCTAGCACATAATCTATTCAAAGGAAGCGTCAGAACAGAATGATATATAAACAGATAAAAGAAGAAAAAAAATTATTTTGTGCAAGCGCAAGGGTAAGTCCAATATTAGGGAGATATAATCCAATGTGTAAGCAAGGATATTTGTTGACTGGCGTACCAGAGAAGTTTGCAGTTTAAGAATAATTACATTGAATGAAGATATCACATGAGACTAGGGCAGGAAAGACAAATGATCGCCAATTGCCAGCTTGTAAATGAATTGTTGTACAAACATTTAGCTAAGTCAATCTAATCAACGGAACAAATGATTGTAATTGTTGTACAAACATTTAGCTAAGTCAATCTAATCAACGGAACAAATGATTGTAATTGTTGTACAAACATTTAGCTAAGTCAATCTAATCAACGGAACAAATGATTGTAATTGTTGTACAAACATTTAGCTAAGTCAATCTAATCAACGGAACAAATGATTGTAATTGTTGTACAAACATTTAGCTAAGTCAATCTAATCAACGGAACAAATGATTGTAATTGTTGTACAAACATTTAGCTAAGTCAATCTAATCAACGGAACAAATGATTGTAATTGTCGTATTTATTCGTAAATAATATAACATACATATATTATGGAATAAATAATACGTTTTCTTTTCCTACACACTTATGATCATTAAGCATCCAACCGGGTGTGCGGATACCTCAATGAATATCACAGTGCCAGGACACTAAATACATTGCCACAATTGATAATGAAATGATTAAACTCGTTACGATTCACATCTAAATCACAACAATTTGTCCTAGGGTGATTTTGGCCAGGTTTGTCTGCAACTGTAAGTCAAAACAGCTTGTCTAGTCTACAACTATTTGCGATTGGCAAACATAAGATATCAACGATTATCACAAATAAATACATACATTGTTCTAAAATGTGCGAGATATGCAGATACATTAGAAGATGAAAGATTGTTCTAAAATGTGCAAGATATACAGATACATTAGAAGATGAAAGATTGTTCTAAAATGTGCAAGATATGCAGATACATTAGAAGATGACAGATTTGTTTGGCTTTTATTAGATAGCACCTGTAGCACCTGTAGCACCTGTAGCACCCGTCATCAAGAGTAATAAAATGAGGCCAGTCGTTTATTAAGCTTTAGATCTTCCCTCTCTTCCTCATGTTCATTTTGAGCCTGAAATAAGCAACAAGAACAAAGTATTGCAATACATGAGCATATGGAATCATCATAATGAGCAAGTTGTTGCAATACATGAGCATATGGAATCATCACAATGAGCAAGTTGTTGCAATACATGAGCATATGGAATCATCATAATGAGCAAGTTGTTGCAATACATGAGCATATGGAATCATCATAATGAGCAAGTTGTTGCAATACATGAGCATATGGAATCATCACAATGAGCTAGTTGTTGCAACACATAAGCATTTGGAATCATCATAATGAGCAAGTTGTTGCAATACATGAGCATATGGAATCATCACAATGAGCAATTTGTTGCAATACATGAGCATATAGAATCATCACAATGATCAAGTTGTTGCAGTACATGAGCATATGGAATCATCACAATGAGCAATTTGTTGCAACACATGAGCATATGGAATCATCACAATGAGCAATTTGTTGCAACACATGAGCACATGGAATCATCACAATAAGCAAGTTGTTGCAGTACATGAGCACATGGAATCATCACAATAAGCAAGTTGTTGCAGTACATGAGCATATGGAATCATCACAATAAGCAAGTTGTTGCAATACATTAGCATATGGAATCATCACAATAAGCAATTTGTTGCAACACATGAGCATATGAACCATCATAAGGAGTAGCCTCTCTCAATAGCTGAGGTAAACAGAACACTTCTGTAATGCCTTGATCTCGATTCTATAAACCAAAAAGTGTGTCTACATTAAACATTAGGGGAAATGGTTGGTCTCGAGGCAGAGGTTGTGAGTTCAAATCTCTACAGCACCAGGTGGGATTTGTATTTATGATTTCTCTCTGCGGCAACTACTCCTGGTCTCAACAGCGGGGTCCGGCTTGAAAGGGCAATTACTCGTCGACGGTAGCAAATATACGAGTATATATACGAGACAGAGTTACTTCGCCTTCACGGCGAAGAACCCATGTGAACACGTCTGCCAGGGAAAAACGGATTATCACACACAATTATGTTCTTAGTCTCTAAGGACTTAGCCAGTGATGATAGCTGACGAACGCAACAACAACAATATAATAATAAATAAATAAATAAATAAAACATTAACCACTGACACAATTTTAAAAAATTGTATCCGGTATAACCTTCAATACTGACGTCATCATTGTTATTGAAGAGATGTTAGCGTTAAGGATTAGTCTTTAGTTATAAAAAAAACAAGACCTAACCCCTCCAGTGACATATAATGTGGCCAACGCTTAAGTCCTTTAGCTCCATCACAGCACCAACCCTCAAGATAGACTGCCTCAAGGCAATGCAAATAATTGCATGAAAATCCGAAAGTGCCATGGTTTTATCTCTGTCTCGAGTGCTAGCTCTAACTTATTTGTTTTAGATGCTCCATTATTAGTTTGTTATGTAGGACGAGTTTTATTTACTTACATATGTGTGTGTGTGTGTGTTGTTTGTTTGTTCCTGCTAAAGACCTATTGAGCCGAAACGTCGTTCCAATATGTGTCGTACATCAATTACGTAAAGCTTTAATCCTACAATTTTTCCTATTTTTTCATTTCTCATTCAAGATAGACTGGGAGACAACTCTACTTCTCGTCTTTTTTTACCATCAACAAGTACCGTGCCTACTGGCGTAGGTGATCATGTCTCTCCACAACTTTCGATCTCGGCAGCTATTTATAATTTCTGCTGTTGACCTTCTGCCAAGCCGTTCTCTTAAGCTGTCTGTTATTTTTTCTCTTTGCTTCCCTCTATCTCTTCGTCCCTCAATTTTTCCAGTTGTTACAATATATTCCAGTTGTTCTCTTCTCATTACATGGCCAAAAAATGATGATTGTCTCTTCCTAATATTGGAAATTAGCTCTCTTTTTGCTTTGACCTCTCTCAGAACGTTTTCATAACTCTTCATAGCTGTCCATGGTACTCTCAACATTCTTCTGTAAAACCACATTTCTACAGACTCCAGTGATTTTCTTGTCTGTTGTCCTATTGTCCATGATTCGCATCCATATGTTAAGACTGACTCTACATAACATTTAAGAACTCTTTTTCTTGTTTCTATTGTCAAAAATGGATTGCATAGTATCTTCCTCATTTTTGGGAAAGCTGCTTTTGCCTGAGCCATTCTGCATTAAACCTCTTTTGTACATCTTCCGTCTGGGGTTAACAATGTTCCCAAATATTTAAATTCATTTACCTGTTTTAATATTGTTCCACTTGTCTTTATTTTGCACTGAGGTGATGTCTTTTTCTTTGTTGTTACCATTACCTCTGTCTTTTTTTATATTAAGGCTGAGTCCTTTATTTTTGCTTTCTTTCACTATAAAGTCCAGCATTACTTGTAACTCATTTTCACTCTTTGCGATTAAGACTGTATCATCAGCATACCTTAGATTATTTATATTATGACCTCCAATTGTTATTCCAGGCATATCCCTTATGGATCTTAAAATAATCTCACTATAAATATTAAACAAATCTTGTGACAGCACACAACCCTGTCTAACACCCTGTTTTATTTGTTGAAACATTCCCAATTGGTTTCCAGTTCTTATGGCCGCTGTTTGTTGCCAGTACATGTTCTTTATTATTCTTAGATCTTTGCTGTCTATGTTTATGCTTTCTAAAATTTTGATTATTTCTTGGTGCTTTACTTTGTCAAATGCCTTGGTGTAATATATGAAACATAGGTATAGATCTGTTTTCACATCTATAGCTCTTTCTACTAAAGATCTTATGATATAAATGGCATTGCTTGTTCTTTTATCTCTAACAAAAGCGTCTTTTATTACGCTGATTAATTCAGGGACTAGGTACCTAATTTTCTATAATGAAAGAGCGGACAGTTTGGCTAGCTGTGCTATTGTTGAGGACGATCAACCAATGGATCGGGCGGACATCATCAATGCCCTCAGGGAAGTGGGAAGGGCACAGGACTTTAACAACTATGAGTCCACGTCACTCCTTCGGGTGAAAGAGATGGAAGTTAAGATAGGCACAGCCAGAAACGAGAAACTTAGTGGTCGTGTAATGAACTAATGAACTAACACAGAACTGGAGTCGTCAGTCGCTGGACACTGCGAGACTTGCTGAGGTGGGGATCTGAGCACCTATGGTCATGTTCGGAGTGCAATGATGATGACCCGCAAATAACTCAATATAACGTTGTGTTGAAGATATAAAAGTCAGGCGTAACAAAACAAAGACAACATTAACACTATGCCACTAGCACTTTGGTTAGCAGACAGGGAAAACTTTAGCTTCTTCATACCATGCTCGCCCGATATCTGAGTTATAACAACTTGCAATAAACGAGATGTCTTTTATCCTAGAAGAGACACTTAACATTAGAAAGTAAATGGCATGTCTTCATGGTCTGTGTGTTTTGGAGTGTATACCACATGTCATCACGGTCTGTCTATTTTTGAAAATATCCGTTGTGTTATTACGACGATCTGTCTGTCTTGGAGAATATCCAATATATCACCACGGTCTGTCTGTCCTCAGCGGGATAGATATCTTCAGCTACTCAGATTAATGACTTTGATGGAATTATGTTTGGTGGTGCTGACTTATATTTCAAAAACATTCAATTTAATGCAGTTCTTTTTCATGTAGCTCTTTTTTTCTTGTAATATAATTCCTTTGCGGCCTAGAAATGTGATTTTGCAAATAAAAAATGTTAATAATAGGGAGTGAGAAACAGAAAACATAAACAACTGTAGAGATAGAATGTTGTGGAGAGATATGATCGCCATTCGGCAGTAAGCATGATATTTGATGGTGATCTTCATTCTGGAAGTATTTGATGGTGATCTTCATTCTGGAAGTATTTGATGGTGATCTTCATTCTGGAAGTATTTGATGGTGATCTTCATTCTGGAAGTATTTGATGGTGATCTTCATTCTGGAAGTATTTGATGGTGATCTTCATTCTGGAAGTATTTGATGGTGATCTACATTCTGGAAGTATTTGATGGTGATCTTCATTCTGGAAGTATTTGATGGTGATCTACATTCTGGAAGTATTTGATGGTGATCTTCATTCTGGAAGTATTTGATGGTGATCTTCATTCTGGAAGTATTTGATGGTGATCTTCATTCTGGAAGTATTTGATGGTGATCTTCATTCTGGAAGTATTTGATGGTGATCTTCATTCTGGAATTAGCGTTTCCCTGTTGAAATGTCTTCAAATTCACAGCTATGATTAAATTCTTGACGTGTTAGAGTCGGTTCATTTCATTCACTTTTTAAAATATTTGTCGGCTTTTAGTTAAAGTCATTGCCATCTTCCTGGGCCATACCGGTTGGCATAGGCGATCATGTCCTTCCACAAGTTTCTATCCACAGTGCATCGTATCAATTCTGTTGTTGATTGCTTTCCATGCCATGACATTAAGACAAGTAGTATCTTCTTTCATTGTTGTCCGCGATATCTATGTCCCTGTATTTTGCCACTTGAAACTAAGAACAACAACTGTCCTCTTCTTATGATGTGCCCCAAAAAATGCAGATTGCTTCTTTCTTATGTTTTTTAGGAGCTCTCTTTTATGTTGGCCTTTTTAGCTGTCCAGGAATCTTTTAACATTCTTCAGAGAAATCCCATGTCTGTAACCTCTCAAATCGTTGCACCATAACACTGTCCCAATGAACTGTCGAAGAACACGACCACATGATGTAAAGGAAACATGACAACAAGAACAAGTAATAGAACATCGACAGGAGTCAGACTATAGTAGACATTCATCCTTTCTCCTCGACGCTTCGAAGCAACAGCAGATGAATGAAAGAAAGAATTGAGCTTGTATGGGCAGGATGGCAAGTGGTCTCACGATCTGCGCCACTTGGGGGTGCTGTTGTGCTGGCTCATCGCGCCATACTATTCAATTTAACCGCTTCCCAATCCTATCAGACCTCTCGTCTAATCACGTTTCTTTCTTTGTCTCATAACCTTCACATTTGACTTGCAGTCATCCATTCACTGGCAGCTTTAAATGTCGTATATCAGATAAGTCTCGTATAATATTAAAATATATTTTCGATTACTAAGTTTTATATATTATCAGTTTGTATCCTCATATAATGTATTCCATTTCTCTTTTATTTTATCAGTTCATTTCTTATCCCTCCTTTTATTTCTCTTTGATTTACATTCTCGCTATTTCTAGATGAAGTTGAGTTTATCTTTATTCCGTTGTCCGTTTGTGTTGTTCTTATTTTCTGAAGAAGGCCACACGTAGGCCGAAACGTCAGTATTTTGTTGTGTTCCTTGTTTTGTAAAGCTGCCACTATACCTTGTACGAGTGCACGTTACACTTCACCACTTATTCATTGCTACCAGCTTTACCGCAGCACTTGTTTGCCTGTTCCCTATTCAATTAAACATTACGATCCACAAATACAAACTCGTTCGTCACCAGAATCTACTGTCTGCAGTGTCAGACGTTGCATATTATTTCTCTCTTATTTATTAATAAATTCATGAATATTTGCGTCCACTGGAGACAAGAGTTGGCTTCACACGGCCTTATTCTTTTGTCATTATGGGACGTAGTTCAAGAAAGCGGAAGCACTGTCTACAAATTAGACAGACCTAGAATATTGTTCTTGTGCGTTCAGCCAAATAGTGCCACGTCTGGCTCTACTGTCCTCTCATTATTTTTGTATTTTAAAATATTTCTCCTTGTCATTCCCTAATATAAACACTTTTCTACAACTCAATCTTCATTTATATTCTCCAGTTTGTTTTATTTATCTCTTGTTATTTACCCCCCTTCGCGTGCAATTGTCTATCTCATTGCCAAAACGTGATCGGCGTTTTGCCTTATTTTGGATAGATCTCATTCAGCCTTCCTGAATGTTTTTTTTTTCTATTTTGTACGCAATTTTTGTGAGTAAAAAATGTTTTTCAATTGCAGAAGAGCTTTACGTCATTATTTTCTCATCATACCCTGAACTCGTTTGTTTGGCCAGTTTGGATTAAGCGCGAGATTAGAAAATGTACAATTGTGAGCTGAGGATATAGAACACGATAATAGGAAGATATGCGGCAAAGCAGCGATAATAGCAGAGATATTGATCTATTGAAGATGGAATGCGTTGTTGAATAATGTGGATGAAAGAAAAAGCAGAAAATGGTGTCAACGAGATTACGATGAAAGGAGTCACAACTAATTAATCATTCCTATTAGATCAATACCAGTGTAGTATGTAAAACAACGTAAATTTATTCGAACGGTATTTGTATTTTTAAAATTGCCCGTAACAAATGTTCATTTTAGTTTGAAGATTGTTTGAGCCGGTTAGATCTACCGCACGTACATACTTCACACAATAACATATATCAGCTAGTAATTATATATGATTATTTTGTAACCTCATATAAATCTAACATAAATAATGATACATCTGGATACATGTATAGATGTGTCAAAGTAAGGTACTCAACAGGAAACTCAGCTAATGTATCGGCTAAATAGATATTTAAAAAAAAATAGCAATCACAACCTCAGATGGAACAATTGTAACCATATGTTAATGATGACCTTCATGTTTTTGCTGCGATTTCGATCTTGCGTTTTCTCTTATGTCATGCCTTTTGTCTCGTTTGGTCTCCTCTGTTTACGTTCTTTTTCACAAAATATGGGGCAGTTCTATCTATCTATCTATCTATCTATCTATCTATCTATCTATCTATCTATCTATCTATCTATCTATCTATCTATCTATCTATCTATCTATCTATCTATCTATCTATCTATCTATCTATCTATCTATCTATCTATCTATCTATCTATCTATCTATCTATCTATCTATCTATCTATCTATCTATCTATCTATCTATCTATCTATCTATCTATCTATCTATCTATCTATCTATCTATCTATCTATCTATCTATCTATCTATCTATCTATCTATCTGTACGTCTGTATGTCTGTCTGTCTGTCTGCCTGCCTGCTTGTCTGTCTGTCTGTCTGTCTGTCTGTCTGTCCGTCTGAAATAATCTCTGTCTCTAGTCAGGTCTTCCACTTTTTATGTTGTCATGTTCAATGTCTCCTTGATGTCGTCAAATCACCTTCTTCTTGGTCTGTCCCTGATGCGTTTCCAAGAACCATGCCTTTCCATTATTGTTAATTTCAGCCCGCTATATCTTTTTACCTCGTTAAAATATGTTAATTTCACTTGTAGAACAGTGTATCTCGAGGATTTTTCTGCAGGATACTGTTTCGAGTGAATAAATTTCTTTTTTGCTGTTTGCAAGATTGTCCATGATTCACAAACATTCACAACCTGCAATGATGGGGAAAGCTACCTTTCTTTGTTTTGATCCTTCTTCAATGCGATGAGATGTTAATTTCTGTTTATGTTCATATTTACTTACTTTACTATTTTCACCCCTTCGGTTAGTTGACTATTTCTTTCGTACTACAACCATCCCATTCATCCTCTTCGATTGTACCTCGGTGTTATATCCAATCTCCTTATTCCCTATTACGCACGGGTTGGCCAGAGCCACGTCTGTGTTTTTTCATGTTCTCACGCTCTACCTAGTATACATTTCCCTATCTAGCCGGTACCCGCCTATTTCTTGATGATCATTCTCACACGCTCGGTCATCGCCTTCCCTCTCCTTCCCTCCCACTATTAAAAAACTTTTCGTCCAGTCACGTGGCTGGTCAAACCGACTCCCTCCCCCCAATCCCACCCCACCCCCTCCCCGCTTCTCATCCCATCCACATCTGACGTACAATCAACACGTCGATTGGGAGCTCCTGAATTCATTTTCAGCTTAGTCTTGCATTATTTAATTTTTACAATTTTTTTTAGCTATTTTTGTATTCTCTTATTATGTAACACATTTTCGTTTTGCCATTTCATTTCATTTCTAATCCCCCGCTCCCCCCCCCCCCACACCCTTTTTAAAAAAAAAATTCTCCTTGGTCTACCAGTTACGTTCATTCTAGAACATAAAATAGAGTGTATCTTCATTTCTTTGTCCGTTTGTGTTGTGTTCTCTTCCCGAAGAAGACCTCATGTAAACCTAAACCTCATGTAAACCTAAACCTCATGTAAACCTAAACCTCATGTAAACCTAAACCTCATGTAAACCTAAACCTCATGTAAACCTAAACCTCATGTAAACCTAAACCTCATGTAAACCTAAACCTCATGATTTTGTTTTGTTCCTTTTTTGCAAAGCTCTCACCATACATTGTATGAGTATACGTTACACGCCATAATTTGCTCCCTGCTACCAGCTTTACCGCAGCACTGCGACTATTTGCCGGATCCCAAAACAGTATCGATGTTTAAAGCGGAAACAGTTCTAGCGAGGCGAAAACGTCGAGTATCAAATCAATTTTGTTTGAAACTAAAGTTCTGCAGATAGATATGAACTTGTGTAAAGAACAAATAAATAAAAAATAAGCTGATACCCAATTAACATCTCGAGAACTGTCCCCTTCTACCCGGCCATATTCAGTGAATGTGAACACCTTATACATAGGTGCATAGATGCGTATAGACATTGCCAGTGGCGTTATAGTCGAGGCAACTTTGACAGTGTCCTCCCCTCATATATTTTTAGAACCCTTTACATGTTGTTGACCCTCCCAGTGGCTAGGCAATTACAGTGCGTATACACCACCCGTTCTTTCTCATTCTGGCCACGGACCACGGCACAGGGAAGAAATCTGTGTTGCTTGAACTAGTTTTAATTATTTTATTTTGCATTCTTCATTATTAGTTAGCTATGTAGGACTAATTTTATTTACTTACATTTATGTGTGTGTGTGTGTGCGTGTGTGTGTGTGTGTGTGTGTGTGTGTGTGTGTGTGGTTTATTTGTTCCTGCTGAAGACCTATTGAGCCGTTCAAGTTTGTGCCGTCCTTCAATTACGTAAAGCTTTAACCACAGTATTTAATCTTTTTTTTTTCAATTCTCCTCCAAATTCAATGAGGTCCATGAACGGACTAGGTCTAAAGTCACTTTCATAATTTGGAGAACAAACATGTACAATAAAAACATGCTATTCGTTAGATTGTCAATGTATTTTTGAAAAGCGTACATAATTTTTCATATAACGTATCATAAAATATAATATTAGTTGTTATAATTGATTCAGTCTCCGCTTAGAAGGGAGCTGTTTAGCTTTTCGTTGTAATGGGCTTGCTATGGTTGTGAAGACCACAATGTACGTAATTTACAGAAGATTTGCAGCTCTAAATGTCCAGAACATTTCTCCTCGACACTTCATGATGTGACTAAATATCGCAGTCTTGTTTGAGTTCAATAATTGATTTACACTGCTCTCTAGTCACACTTCACAAACTTATCCGGATAAATGATTTGCTTGCATAGCATATACAAATCTCTCATTACATAGAAATACTCGTTATAGCCGTCTATAAATCTATCAACCCATTAGTAGTCAGTTGAAAAGTTGTTTTTTTTTTAAAGCAACTGCCGGTGGTATGACACCACGTTCTGTAAGAAAATCAGCACAACTGCATTCATTGTCTAATACAAAATCACATAAAGATATATATATATGCATAACTTGTAACCATCAACTCTTTTTCCTTTGAAATCGCTATACTCCTAGACCTATCTCTATACTCCAAGCTCTATAACTATACTCCTAGCCTTATCTCTATATTAATCTCTCTAAAACCCTAAAAACTCTCCCATGGAGAATCTTTTAAGTAGTTGTAGGTAGTCGAAGGTCCCGGTATCACTGCAAACGAATTAAAATTCATAATTGCTCAACCGTCCGTGCCAATGGAATCATCCAAATTAACATCTCATCGCATTGAATGATCCACACACAAAAAAAAAAAATAAAATAAAAGTAAGGCAGCTGCAGTCCCAATCATAACAGCAGCACATGTCAAAAGACATAAGGCGTAGCAGCACCGAAAGTGAACGCAGCCAACCTGTCCTTTCGTCGTACGATATTATCATTATTTATAAGCAATCGGAATATCGAAACACGATCCGGATACATTAAGTTTAATACCTTCCGTGATGGCTTATTGATGTTAGGGGTCGTATGGTAAAGTTTTGCTTAATTATTATGTCTTCAAAAGCATGTATCCTCTACAGATATATTTCAATTGAAACAAAATTTTCCACTTTACGATCAAACTAAGTTCTTTGGGCTAGCCCGAATTGCAACTAGACGTCTCGAAAATATGATTCGCTGAAAGGATAGAGGTAATACTCTCGGCCTGTGTGTAATGACAATAATGCTAACATGCACTGAGCGAAAAGAAATGACAGATGCGATTTAAGTCTTTGTTTAACTCTTTCAGTACGGAAGGTTGTTATCAGTACAACGAAAGATATTTCAGAGACAATGTTATTTCATCGTTTTATATATCTATGTATGTGTAACATATTATATATGAGTTTTTATAAAATTGAACAAAATAATTAGATTTCTCTATAAGCAAGATGACACAAGACATATAACAAGAATACGGTTAGATAACGGTTCACACTAATCAAATTGAAAGTGACGCACAGTGCGGCGAAACGTACGAAAAGAGTTAAAGCTCAGAGAGTGTCTCGCTTTCTTATTTTCCTGTCAGGAAGTTTTATTCTGTCTAATCAATGAACCTCATTTGTTCTTAACAAACGTCAGTATTTATGACTTTTTTTCTTGCTGGTAGCGATATGCTCATTATCTCACTACAAGTCGCCCTACACTCTCCCGGCAGTAGCCTAACACGAAGATAGTTTGTCCGTGTTTCCTCTCCACCAAAAACTAAACCATAAACCTTGAGAACTACGAACTCACATCTCTTGAAGTCAGAATAAAAAGTTACCCTAAAACCTTTGTGATTATCTTTCTGGAAACGCCATTCTGATGTATTTCTTTAATTTTCTAGTTGCGTCAACGGGAAATGTTGTCTCCAGTTATACTCAATCACCACAAATCAATACCAGCGCCCTGTGCATTCTAGCAAGGCAGTGAGACGATTGGTGAAGTAATGATGGATCTACCATGAACAGACGGAGTTATTTTCACTTAACCTTTGACTTGAGGGTTGGGTAAAAAAAAAAGATCAAATAAAGAGGGTAGGATAAGTGTTGTCTCCATGCAGTGTGCAGGTTGATGTTTTTATTGAAATATAAAAAGAAAAATAATGGAATAAGATAAGACATAAAATCCCCGTGAAGCAACGACAACGTTGGAAAAAGTAAAATAGCTAAAAATGACGTCTTTCAGATTTTTCCTATTAATTATGTTTTATTGATTAATAAGCTTGATAAGATTTGCATTGTTTTTTAATGCTTTGTTTTTCGACGAAGATATTAAGTTCGAAATGTTGGTTAGTTTATATTTGTATTAGCAGGAATGCTGAAACAAATATTTTATTTATTTTAAAGAGAAAATTCCAACAAACACTCACTAATTTTACCCTCACGTAAAATAAAAAAGTAAAGAGCCCCCCCCCCGGTCACGCCAAGTGGCGTATAGGGAATATGGTGTTAGTGGCCATAAATTTTACAGACCTTCAGCACATGATTTTTGGGGTAATGTGGTCGGTATTACACCCGTGCCGTTTTACTTTCCCAGAAAAAATTCCCGTACCCATTTAAGACTGGGTGAACTCGGAAGCCGTGGGTTGGGATGGATCAAACCCTAACTCTTGTCCTTTGGAGTACAGTTCACTAACCACTGAACTATCGCGGCTCCCTTACCTTCACGTCTTATTGATATATTGAGAAGAATGTGTTGTTTCCCATATTTGTCGATGAATGCAACTGATAATTTTTTTTAAAGAAGTGGGGGGGGGGGGTGTTGTCTGATGTTGTTAATGCATGCTTGACAACCAGCTAGTTCACCTAACCTCATCACCCACTCCCTCAAATGTTAGCAGCAAGATAGCAAGCACACAAGTTTTCAATTTTTCTTATCAATTCTCTTGTAATTATCTAATATTTCGTAATTATCTAATGTCTTGCAATTATCTAATGTCTTGTTATTATCTAATGTCCCGTTTTTATGTAATGTCCTATTATTATCTAATGTCTTGGTTGTTGTCTAATGTCCTGTTTTTATGTAATGTATAATTATCTAATGTCCTGGTTGTTGTCTAATGTCCTGTTTTTATCTAATGTCTTGTTATTATCTAATGTCTTGGTTGTTGTATAATGTCCTGTTTTTATCTAATGTCGTATTATTATCTATCTAATGTCCTGTATTTATCTAATGTCTTGTTATTATCTAATGTCTTGGTTGTTGTCTAATGTCCTGTTTTTATCTAATGCCCTATTATTATCTAATGTCTTGGTTATTGTCTAATGTCCAGTTTTTATCTAATGTCTTGCTATTATCTAATGTCTTGGTTGTTGTTTAATGTCCTGTTTTTATCTAATGTCTTGTTATTATCTAATGTATTGTTATTATCTAGTGTATTGTTATTATCTAATGTATTGTTATTATCTAGTGTATTGTTATTATCTAATGTCTTGTTATTATCTAATGTATTGTTATTATCTAATGTCTTGTTATTATCTAGTGTATTGTTATTATCTAATGTCTTGTTATTATCTAATGTATTGTTATTATCTAATGTATTGTTATTATCTAATGTATTGTTATTATCTAATGTCTTGTTATTATCTAATGTATTGTTATTATCTAGTGTATTGTTATTATCTAATGTATTGTTATTATCTAGTGTATTGTTATTATCTAATGTATTGTAATTATCTGTTTTGTAATTATCTAATATCACGAAGATACAGACTTTCATTAATGGATGCTTACGCGGAATAAAAGGATGGAAATGGCAGGACAAAATCACTAACATAGAATTATGGAAATGTACCAGTAAAACACCAGTGGATGAAGAGATACAGCGAAGACGATGGCGCTGGATAGGACACACACTACGGAAGCCAACTGAGAGTATTACACAACAGGCCCTTTTTGGAATCCCAGATGAAAAGACAAAGAGGAAGACCAAGGAATTCTTGGAGAAGACAGATAGAAGCAGAGATGAAGATGATGGGGAAGACATGGAATGATCTTAAAAGAATGGCAAAAAGGTAGAAGTAGAAGAATTATCTAATGACTTGTAATTATCTAATGGTTTGTAATTATCTAATGGTTTGTAATTATCTAATGTATTGTATTATCTAATGTCTTGTTATTTATCTAAAGTCTTGTAACTATCTAATGTCTTGTAATTATATGTTTTGTAATTATCTAATGTCTTGTAAATATCTAATGTCTTGCAATTATCTAATGTCCTGTTATTATCTAATGTCCTGTTATTATCTAATCTCCTGTTATTATCTAATGTCCTGTTATTATCTAATATCTTGGTTGTTGTGTAATGTTCTGTTGTTATCTAATGTCCTGTTATTATCTAATGTCCTGTTATTATCTAATGTCCTGTTAATATCTAATGTCTTGGTTTTTGTGCAATGTCCTGTTATTATCTAACTTCTTTGTTGTTGTGTAATATTCTGTTGTTATCTAATGTCCTGTTATTATCTAATGTCCTGTTATTATCTAATGTCCTGTTATTATCTAATGTCTTGGTTTTTGTGTAATGTCCTGTTATTATCTAACATCTTGGTTGTTGTGTAATGTTCTGTTGTTATCTAATGTCCTGTTATTATCTAATGTCCTGTTATTATCTAATGGCCTGTTATTATCTAATGTCCTGTTTTTATCTATTGTCTTTGTTGTTGTGTAATGTTCTGTTGTTATCTAATTTTCTGTTATTATCTAATTTCCTTTTGTTATCTAACGTCTTGTTATTATCTAACGTCTTGTTATATGTAATGTCCTATTGTTATCTAATGTCCTATTGTTATAATGTCTTGTTATAATCTAATATCTTGTTGTTATTATTTAATGTCTTGTTATTATTTAATGTCTTGTTATTATCTAATGTCCTGTTGTTATTTAATGTCCCGTTATTATCTAATGTCTTCTTTGTTGTCTAATATCCTGTTATTATTAATGTCTTGTTATTATCTAATGTCCTGTTATTATCTAACGTCTTGTTATTATCTAATGTCTTGTTATTATCTAATTTTCTGTTTTTATCTAATGTCCTGTTATTATCTAATGTCTTGTTATTATCTAATGTCCTGTTATTTTTTAATGTCTTGTTATTATCTAATGTCCTGTTATTATCTAATGTCTTGTTATTATCTAATTTTCTGTTTTTATCTAATGTCCTGTTATTAACTAGCGCCTTGTTATTATCCAACATTATGCTATTACCTAATGTCTTGTTATTATCTAATATCTTGTTATAATCCAATATCATGTTTTTATCTAATGTCTTAAGATAACATTTTCGTTTCTACAACATCACCTACATCAAGTGTACTATCTCCAGATCTCCTTTCTTGTAGTTTCTCCTATATTTCTCTATCGCATTTCCACAGTAAAACTAAAAAGCAAGAACTTCAATACCTCTAACTAATTACCCCATCAATAAATGTTCTGTGTTCCCTTCAGTGCAGCGTTGCATTAACCTTTCATTTCCAGAGGAACGAAATTATCGACCATTGTTATAATGACATTATAGAGTGTTTTCATGGCGTCAATTTTTTTTATTTTAAAGACATCTTTATGAAGCTTTATCCACGGGGTGAGGACGCTCAACAAACCACAGCTGTCTAGTAGTTACCATCGAGAGAAGGAAAGGCTATGGGAGTACACCCTGACAGAAACCAGGGGCAGGTGGGATCAACAGCATGTGGCTGCCGGTGGGAAAGTAGAGAGAAGTGATTTCCATGGAAACATCAGTCGCTGGGAACTATGCTAAAGATATAATGCTGTCGTTGGCAAACAGCAAGAACTGCAACAACAAATATGTACAATAAAAACCTACTAAAAAAACAGCAAATAAGTAGGCTAATCTTTATTTAAGCCGCGATAGCTCAGTGGTTAGTGAACTGGACTACAAAGGACAAGGAGTAGGGTTCGATCCCAACCGACGGCTTCCGAGTTCACCCAGCCTTAAATTGGTGTCGGATTTTTTTCTGGGAAAGTAAAGCGGCACGGGCGTAATACCGACCACATTACCCCAAAAATCATGTGCTGAAGGTCTGTAAAATATAGGGTCACTAACACCATATTTCCCTATACGCCACTTGGCGTGACGGGGGTACTTTACTTTTACTTACTCTTTATTTAGCTTTTGTGAACAAATGGTTTACCCAGAGATACGTATTTACATACAAACTCTAATGTCTTACATCGAGCCAAACTCCCATCGATCATGGCAACACTTAGGATTCGTAGAATAAGGTGGCTAGACCACGTAAGTAGAATGGCAAACAATCGTATTCCCAAACAAATATTGTATGGAGAACTTAAGGACGGGAAGAGACCAAAGAGCAGACCAGTGCTGAGATATAAGGATGTTTGCAGGGCTTCCTTGAGGGAACTTTTTATCAGTGAAGGAAACTGGGAAAATGTGTCTGCAGATCGTAGCACTAGGAGAGCAAAAAATGTAAAAAAATGACACAGCAGACAGTGCTGATATCAAATTCAGAAGACAAAAGAGACAAAGCCAGGTACAGCAAATACACATTGTTCGTTCTGCGGATGGATCTGTCTGTCCAAGACTGACAAATTTAGCCACGAGAGGAGCTGTTCAGTAAAGCAGCACCCAGTATGAGACACTAATGATTTACCAAACTACTGACTTATCATGATTGCTTGCTACCAACCGTCTGTCAAGACACCAAAGGGCATATATCTTATTTACATGTAATATGTGCTGTCTCTACTTTCTAATTAAATTTGCTGACTCTAAATATTCTGTTATTGTCACATAATTAAGTATGTCGTCTTTTCTCTTCTTCTACCTTTCAGCTCCCTGTGGAGGATAGGTCTTTAACAAACACTTTCCAAGCCGTTCTGTTTCTTGCCATTCTTTTAAGATCATTCCATGTCTTCCCCATCATCTTCATCTCTGCTTCCATCAGTCTTCTCTGTTATTTTTTGACAGGGAACAGTAGAAATATATTGTGACAACTGGGAAAATTGAGGAACGTAGAGTTAGAGGGAAGCAAACAGGAAAGATATCAAACAGCTTAAGAGAATGGCTTGATGGAAGGTAAACAACAGAAACGATAACTGTTGAGATTGAAAGTTATGGAGAGACATGATCACCTACGCCAGCAGGCATGGCATTTAATGATGATGACTGCCTGAAAAAAAACACGTTCCGTCTAATTAAGTGCTATGATGGTATTGTTTTATTTTTGTTATGAATTATTATAATGAAGTTAACAGTTATCTCCCATATTAACAGGTTGACTCGGGTGAACGGATTGATTCTCAACCTGTGTGTAGCTGACCTCATGGTGATCTGCTTTTCCTGTCTCACTCAACTGGTCTGGGAACACCTGGACAGACACTGGCTGGCCGGCGACGTCTTGTGTCGCATCATAAAGATGCTCCAGATCTTTGCCATCTGTGCCAGCACCAACATGCTGGTTGTCATCGCCGTGGACCGCCACCAGGCCATCACAGCCCCTCTACGGAAACAGTTCTCGGTATTTTCTAAGTTATTCTTGTGCCCTCTTCTTTATTTTATCTCTCGTGATCTCTTCATTTATCTCTCTCATGATCTCTTCATTTATCTCTCTCATGATCTCTTCATTTATCTCTCTCGTGATCCCTTCATATATCTCTCTCGTGATCCCTTCATATATCTCTCTCGTGATCTCTTCATATATCTCTCTCGTGATCCCTTCATTTATCTCTCTCGTGCCCTCTTCATATATCTCTCTCGTGATCCCTATATTTATCTCTCTCGTGATCTCTTCATTTATCTCTCTCATGATCTCTTCATATATCTCTCTCATGATCTCTTCATTTATCTCTCTCGTGATCCCTTCATTTATCTCTCTCGTGATCCCTTCATATATCTCTCTCGTGATCCCTTCATTTATCTCTCTCGTGCCCTCTTCATATATCTCTCTCGTGATCCCTTCATTTATCTCTCTCGTGCCCTCTTCATATATCTCTCTCGTGATCCCTTCATATATCTCTCTCATGATCTCTTCATTTATCTCTCTCATGCCCTCCATTTATCTTTCTCGTGATCTCTTCATTTATCTCTCTCGTGCCCTCTTCATTTCTCTCTCTCGTGCCCTCTACATGTGTCTCCCTTGTGCTCTCTTCATTAGTCTCTCTCGTGCCCTCTTTATTTCTCTCTCTCGTGCCCTCTTTTTATCTCTCTTGTGCCCTCTTCATATCTCTCTCTCGTGCCCTCTACATGTGTCTCCCTTGTGCTCTCTTCATTAGTCTCTCTCGTGGTCTCTTCATTTATCTCTTCCGTAATGCCTTTATTTATCATTTTCTGTGCTACATTTATTTATTTCGTTTGCCTTTTTCCAATATATTTTTCGTATATTATTATAACGTATCTCTCTCTCTTGCCTTGTTCACTGATCACTCCAGTATTCCCTTCATTTATGTTTCTTTATTTTTTTCCATTTATTGCTCTTGTGTTTTTTTCCCCACTTGCCTGTGCCTGTTGGGAACAAGAAAAGAATAACAAACAGAAAGTTTTCGGTAGTAAACTACTTAGCAACAAACACAATTTATATTATTAAACAGAACTACAACATGGAAAGCAATTATAGCTACTGAGTCAAGAGCTCTGTGCACACCGTGAGCTGGACGTTTCATCCGTTTTGATCGGGTTTCAATATTCCGATTGCTTAAGATGAATGATGATATCTTAAGACGGAGAGCAGATGGCTGTGTTCACTTTCTGTGCGGATTCGCCTTATGTCTTTTGCCGTGTGCTAAGACTGCTATGATGGAGACTGCAGCTACCTTTCATTGTTTGGGAGATGAGATATTAATTCAGATGATTCCACTGGCACGAGCGGTTGAGCTATTATGAATTTTAATTCGTTTACAGTGATACCGGGGCCTTCCATAACCATAAACATAAGTAACTATGGCAACAAATTTCCCTGCCTTTCAAGTTAGCACTTTTAAAAACCGGCCTGATAGTGACTAAAATTTTAATTAAATGAAATATCCTTATCTAAACCGGCAGATTACAATGAAGGTAGTTAGAACGTGCCAGGGAGTGATGGAATTTTCGATTAATTTGAATGCAAATTGTGAACTGTACTCACTAAGCGCACTGGAAATGGTTTCGGGAATAAACCCAGAGATCAGATGCAAAGTCCAGATCCCTAAAGAGTCTGTCTAGTTTCTTGACCTTAAAGCCATTCTGGGAACAACTGCGAAGCCGTGGGAATTTAGTGGTATCTGTCTGTTCGTTCACTTGGAGGAGTCACCAGTTATGTGAAGTGCGAAGATCTGAAGCGTTAATGATTGTGCATTTAATTATTTTCGCGTGATTTTTCTGAGAAAACAAGTTCACGTGAAGACAAAATTCAGTATTTTCAACCTTTTGAAGCATTTCATCTATAGGAAAATGGGAAGAATTGGATAGAAGGAACAAAGACAAATAAGGAAGCTCCGAACAGCTGAAAATGAAATAAAGAACTATTAACACAATTCGAAAAAGAAAAAGATGAAACGTTTTGGACATGTGAAAAGACATAATACCCTAGTAAAAGGTCATCTTTGAATGGCAGGTACAAAGCGAACAAGCCGGAGGCAGACCAAGACTAAAGTGGACTGATAACATCAAAAGGTGGACAGGCGAACATATGATAACGTGGACCATCAAGACAAGAGAGTAAAATGGCGCTCCATGGTAGCCAACCTTCGATGTGGAGACGGCAATTCGTGAATGAATGGCGCTCCATGGTAGCCAACCTTCGATTTGGAGACGGTAACTCATGAATGAATGGCGCTCCATGGTAGCCAACCTTCGATGTGGAGACGGTAACTCATGAATGAATGGCGCTCCATGGTAGCCAACCTTCGATGTGGAGACGGTAACTCATGAATGAATGGCGCTCCATGGTAGCCAACCTTCGATGTGGAGACGGTAACTCATGAATGAATGGCGCTCCATGGTAGCCAACCTTCGATGTGGAGACGGTAACTCGTGAATGAATGGCGCTCCATGGTAGCCAACCTTCGATGTGGAGACGGTAACTCATGAATGAATGGCGCTCCATGGTAGCCAACCTTCGATTTGGAGACGGTAACTCGTGAATGAATGGCGCTCCATGGAAACCAACCTTCGATTTGGAGACGGTAACTCGTGAATGAATGGCGCTCCATGGAAACCAACCTTCGATTTGGAGACGGTAACTCGTGAATGAATGGCGCTCCATGGAAACCAACCTTCGATTTGGAGACGGTAACTCGTGAATGAATGGCGATCCATGGTTGCCAACCTTTGATTTGGAGACGGTAACTCGTGAATGAATGGCGCTCCATGGTTGCCAACCTTTGATTTGGAGACGGTAACTCGTGAATGAATGGCGATCCATGGGGCCAACCTTTGATTTGGAGACGGTAACTCATGAATGAATGGCGCTCCATGGTTGCCAACCTTTGATTTGGAGACGGTAACTCGTGAATGAATGGCGATCCATGGGGGCCAACCTTTGATTTGGAGACGGTAACTCATGAATGAATGGCGATCCATGGTTGCCAACCTTTGATTTGGAGACGGTAACTCGTGAATGAATGGCGCGCCATGGAAACCAACCTTCGATTTGGAGACGGCATCGCATGAATGAATGGCGATCCATGGAAACCAACCTTCGATTTGGAGACGGCATCGCATGAATGAATGGCGATCCATGGAAACCAACCTTCGATTTGGAGACGGCATCGCATGAATGAATGGCGATCCATGGAAACCAACCTTCGATTTGGAGACGGCATCGCATGAATGAATGGCGATCCATGGAAACCAACCTTCGATTTGGAGACGGCATCGCATGAATGAATGGCGATCCATGGAAACCAACCTTCGATTTGGAGACGGCATCGCATGAATGAATGGCGCTCCATGGAAACCAACCTTCGATTTGGAGACGGTAACTCATGAATGAATGGCGCGCCATGGTAGCCAACCTTATATGTGGAGACGGCAACAACTGAATGAATGGCGCTCCATGGTAGCCAACCTTATATGTGGAGACGGCAACAACTGAATGAATGGCGCTGCATGGTAGCCAACATTATATGTGGAGACGGCAACAACTGAATGAATGGCGCTCCATGGTAGCCAACCTTATATGTGGAGACGGCAACTCATGAATGAATGGCGCTCCATAGTAGCCAACATTCAATGTGGAGACGGCACCCAATGAATAAATGGCACTGCACTGTAGCCAATATTCTAAGTGAAAACGCCACCCAATGTATGAACCAGCTACGAGAATGAAGCAACAAACCTTCTAACACAAAACTGTACATATAATTTTTTTTTTAAAATACACTAAAACGAAATGATAAAATCATTAAACGACGCACCCACGACAAAGCTAACTTCTATTGCATGAGCAGTATTTGTTTAATAAACATGTATTTATATAAACTAAAATATTGTCTCAACTTCCTGAAAAAAAACTGTCTTATTTTGTCACGACCTTCATCCAGTCCAGCTATAGCTAGTCTCTATTCAGATCGAGTAATCCGTGCAGAAGAATGATCAAAAGTGTATTTTTCTCTATACCAGTCACTCAATACAGTTTTATATATAGAGAGCGTAAATGGCTTAATGACTGCAGACATATAGAATAACAAATGAGAGTATGTTTGAATAGATCACTACATGCACAGGAGAGTGGTGAGCAGATGAAATAACAATTTACGTAGAAAGGAAACAAATAACGGCGATAAAAATGTATGGGAAAGCAAATAATACAGGCCAGAATGCATTTCCATCGGGCGATCTGGGAATACGTTTAAATGAAAATATTCTAGACTGAAGAAAGTGTAAGTTGGGCGAAACAAAAGGGACGTGCAAGCCATGGGGAAGGAAATTATGTAGATTAATTTAAAGATAC
The DNA here is from genome assembly GCA_032433765.1 of Megaustenia siamemsis. NCBI lineage: Eukaryota > Metazoa > Mollusca > Gastropoda > Stylommatophora > Ariophantidae > Megaustenia > Megaustenia siamemsis. Next base: position 14,520,586 of record JAVIAB010000051.1, on the reverse strand, counting down.
AGTATAGCTTGGAAGACATGTAGATAAATGGAAAAAATGAGAACCATGACTCAATCAATAAATACAGAAGAAACTCGAGAATAATAAACAAAAATAATTTTCGCATGAAAATGACTAGACGATTCTAATGCCGATCTGCTATGATAGTCTGTATATGTATTTATGCAGGCGTGTGACTACGCATATAATTTATATGTTGTGAAATGATTAAACCGTTACAGCTCATTCTATTGGCCGCATCCTGGTATATTGATCTTGCCAGGTTAAATCATTCTCACCAATATGACAGATTTTTTTTTTCAAAGAACTAGGAGCATTGATTCACACGAATGACATTCCAGTATTCCGGGCTCAATCAATGAAAGGACCGATCTTTCTAGATATTGCTTCTGCAAGTTTAATTGAAGGCATACGTAACTGAAATCAATGGTTAACTCCATTCCGGTCTAGTGATGAGAGGGTAGATTTAAATTATAACTCACGGAAAGCTTTTATTTTATTCTATAAATTAATGTCATCCTTTGTGTGCTGCTTTCTCGTTCACTTAGTTCCAGCATCAAACGTAAAGTCCAGACTCCACGTCAATCATCTTTCCTTGCTTATCATTTTGTTTATTTACTGACATTGTATTTAGTATAGGTAATCACTATTGTTTTCACAGTCACCACACATGTTATATAAGTCTATGTCTTTCTCGTTTTATTTTGTTGTCTTCATTATTAGCTGGCAAAACGGCTTGAATTATACCATGACTCCAGCTGTTGGTTGAAGTAGCTTTATTTTGCTACTTTTCCAACTGAGATCGTTCAGTGTATGTTTTCTCTTTCCGATCTCAGCTGAGTAAAGCTGAATGTTGCTAATGAGAGTTGTTGTTAGTTGCAGCAAACCAGAGCTGACAGAGATTAAGTTTCACTGCGTCATGGCTTTAGTAGATAAAGCTTTCCACGTCTATACATCAATCAGTAAATAGCTTAATACAAGAACACATCAACACAAAGCGATACCGATTGAAGAATGTACGCATGAAACATATCCAAGTGCAAGAATATACCAGTAAATTCATGTATTCTTTGAGTGCCGTTTCTACATTGAAGGATGGCCATTCTGCTTTGTCTCTTGCTTTGATGGTGCAGATTGTCAGAGACTGACTTGTCCATCTTTTGATGTTACTCGTTCACGTTAGTCGTGGTCTGCCTGTACCTCTTTTACCTTGCATTTTCCCTTCCAACATTACTTCTAGTTGACTGCTGTGTCTTTTAACATGCCCCCAAAAATCTTATTTGTCTTGTTTGAATTGTGTTTAGTAGTCCTCTTTTCATTTTTATTTGTTTTAAAACTTCGCCGTTTTTCTTTTCTTTCCATCCAATTATTCATATTCTTCTATAAACCCAAATTTCAAAGGCTTCAATTCTCAGTTCTACTTTCTTGTCTAATGTACATGTTTCTGCACCATATAGGAAAGTTGAGAAGATATAACATTTTGCTATTCTTAGTTTTTGCCCTGATATTATTTACTTTGACGTTAGTATATTTTTTTCATGACATTAAAATTACTTATTGCCATTCATATTCTTTTGTTATTTCAGTTTTATATTTTCCATCACTGGTTACGGTATGTCCAAGGTAGTTGTGGTTCTAAACTGTCTCCAGGTCTATTCCTTCAATTTTGATATCCACTTGTAGTTGTTTGAGTATTATCGTTGTTTATGATCATAGTTTTAGTCTTTTCGAAATCCATATCTATCCATATTTTTTGCTTGTCGTGTTTATTTTATTAAGTAATTGTAGATATTTAGAATTTTATTTTTAATACAAAATTCATCAGGATATCGTAGGTATTGATTATCTTTCCATTAATGTTTTGGCCTAACATCTCTGTGATGTTTTTAAGAATTGCTCAGTGTATAAATTGAACAAGCTTGGTGATAGGATGCATCCTTGTCTTACTCCTCTTTTTATATCAATAGGCTTGGAGTTCTCTTTTTTATATTTTATTATTGCTGTTTGTTCCCAGTATAAATTACGTATTAGTCGTATGTCTGTGTGATCTATATGTATATCTTTTAGGCAATCTATAAGTTGTTTAAAGTGTATTCGATCAAAAGCGTTGGTGTAGTCTATGAAGCAGGCATATATTGGCTTGTTTACTTCTATGTACTTTTCGATTAATGGCCTCATGCTGAATACGGCTTCTTTTGTCCCACTGTTTTATCTAAATCCAAATTGTAGTTCTTCTAATTCCATACTTATTTTATTCTAAATCCTTCCTTGTATAACTTTTAGCAAGATTTGTGTTAAATGGCTCATTAGGCTTATTATACCAGCACAATAATATATTAATTCAAGAATATCTTATATAAATACATGAATATACTTATACAAGATTGTACTAACACAGTACTGCATATATTTGCATCGGGTCCATTACAATTTCTACACAATAAAATTACAAAGAGAAACTCCAATGCTTCCAATCGTAAACAGCAATCTCTTCTTGGCCACACAAAGAGCAAACTAAACATTCGAACTGTCTTCATGATCACTTACAATTTGAGGCGCATCCAAGATTTACTTCAACATTAAATTGGAATACTTCAAATTCAGGACATCTCCATACAAAAACACATATCTAGCTCCCAACAGAAAAACAATCCAAGTGCGAGATAAGCAACCATATAGTAGATTGTATGCTTAACATACGCAGTGAACGGATTATTTTCATTCAGTGGACGATGGTTCCAACAGAGATAAGCTCAACAATAAAAAAAAATATGTATAACTGTGCACACGGCTGTCAGGGAAAAATGGATTAACACGCAAAATTCAGTTCCTAGTCTCTAGGGACTTCGTCAGAGTTGAAAGCTGGCGAACGTAACAACAACAACAACAACAACAACTACATAATATACGGGGCCGCGAGTAGAGCTGTAAAGAGCATGTTAAGGAACAGCTAAAATGTTAAGGAGCAGCTAAACTAATAGAAAAACAAGACAAAATGCGACGTTTCTGCAAAAGTCTTCATCAGGTTTTCATAAACGTTTTGTCCTGTTCTTGCTGACGCCATATCGTTGGTCTCCCAGAGATTGTTATCACTTAGCGCACAATCTGTAAACTGACATTATAACTCAAGTTTAGGGACAGTGGTTGCCACGAAACATGATCTACATCTCCAACAACGCTAGCCGTGACTAATTTAGGCAATTCTGTATTTGACTTGTCCATGTTTGTGACGTTTTTTACCTTATTTTTTTTATAGTACAGGATAGCCAGTCCCATTCCCAAACCTCCTTAGTGGCCTCTAATGAACATGCCCGGCAGCGCATGGCATCCCCAGGGGAAGAAACAAAGAGAAAGATCAAAATATTTTTGGAGAAGCAGAGACGAAAATGATGGGGAAGACATAGAATGATCTTAAAAGAATGACAAGAAAGAGAACGGCTTGGAAAGTGTTTGTTGAAGATCTATGCTCCGCATGGAGTTGAAAGATAGAAGAAGAATAAAAATTCTGCATTTACTTGCATCGATCTCTAATACAATTCAATAATATCGACACCTCTTGATGATCATGTCTCATAACATTTAAAACATTATATTTGTTCATGCTAGTTAGTTATAACAAGTACCAAAGCAAGTAATTTAGCAGTTTGCTATTCACTTTATTTATTTGTTGTTGCAGTTGATATACATGTATGCTGTTTTCCATAATTTGAATTAAAAGCTAATGTTACTTGTAAATAAATGCATATAATACACTTGCACACACAGACACAGACACACACACACACACACACACATACACATAATGCAAAAAAAAAATGGCTGTCATCATTTTGCAACGTAGCACGTTTATAGATTTTCTCTCTATTGACCTTTCGAGCCGTAACCGGCCCATAGGGCGTAGACCAAGATACACCTTCTCCTATATGAAGTTTTTTGTTCTAGCAATTTTCTTTTAAAGATATTTTATCAAATCTCGCCATCTGTCTCTGTTCTGTGCAAGCAGTTCTATCTCATTGAGGGAGCCGATTCCTGCTGCTCTTGCCTCTCTCATCAATGTTCTTCTCAGTGTCTCCCTGGGTCTTCCTCTTTTTCTTTTACCTGTTGTTTCCCATATGAGAGCTTGCTTTGCTATTCGATTATTATCTCTTCTCATCACATATCCAACGTATGACCATCGTCTTTTCTTTATTACTGAAGATATTAGTGGTTGATTGGCGATTTCTCTAATTTCCTCGTTTGTTTTGAATTCGTTCCATTCTATACCAAGTATTTTCCTTAGACATTTATTTTCGAATGCGTTCAACTTTGTTTCTATATCTCTTGTTGTTTTCCAGCTTTCACACGCATACGTAAGGGTTGATAGTACATTTGATTTGAATAGCCTAAGTTTTGTGTTTGTGCTGATGAGTTTTGATTTCCACAACTTTTCAAGGCTTCTGAAAGACATTGCTGCTTTAGCCATTCTGATTCTAATTTCTTTGCTCGTATCCCCTTCTCGATCAATGTGACTTCCAAGATAGATAAAGTGATCGATCTCTTCTACTGGTTTGTTTTCCATGTATATTTTGTCACTTGTTGGAATTAAACTTTTCATGACTTTAGTCTTTTCATGATTGACCTCAAGCCCAATTTTGCTGGCTATTGATGATAGTTCATTTGTGTTTTCCTGCATCGTTTTTGTCTGACTGCTGATGAGAACTATGTCATCAGCAAAGTCGAGGTCCTCCAAATGGTCTCCTTGTATCCATTCGATGCCTTTATTACCAGTGCAGCATTTCTTCATTATGAAGTCCATAACAATTCCAAATAACAAGGGCGATAAAATACATCCTTGTTTAACCCTAGTTTCTATTGGGAAACATTCGCTCAGTCCTTCCTCTGTTCGAACTGCACATGTGTAACCATCATACATGTCTTTGATAATATTTATGATTTTTGATGGTAAACCATATTGCTTCAGAATTTTCCACAAAGAATCTCTATGAATACTATCAAATGCTTTTTTGAAGTCGATGAAGTTAAGTACAAAAGGTTTTTGCTTTTCAATGTGTTCCTCCGATATAAGTCGTAGAGTGAAAATGTGGTCAAGACAGCTTCTCCCTTTTCTAAACCCAGCCTGTTCTTCACGCATTACTGTATCTATTGAATCCTGTATCCTATTTAGGATGATTTTACAGAATAACTTTGAGGCAACTGACACAAGTGTCACGCCTCTCCAGTTGTTACAATCTCTAAGATTGCCCTTTTTTGGGATCTTAACAATGATTCCTTTTTTCCATTTATGAGGCGTCTTCTCTGTTTTCCAAATGATGTTGAACATTTTTTGGAGATGTATTAGATTATGGCTATCGATTGCCTTGAGGATCTCAGCTGTTAACTTATCCTCTCCAGCAGCCTTGTTATTGGTCATTATTAGATTTTAGAGATTGGTTATTGGTTATGGAAGGCCTCGGTATCACAGCAAACGAATTAAAATCCATAATTGCTCAACCGCCCGTTCCAGTGTAATCATCCGAATTACTAACTCATCTCCCAAACAAAGAAAGATAACTGTAGTCCCTATAGTAGCAGTCTCAGCACACGCCGAAAGACATAAGGCGAAACCGCGCAGATAGTGAACACAGCCAACTGTTCCCTGTCATACGATATCATCATTCATCGTAAATAATTGGAATATCGAAACATGACCAAAACGGATGAGACACACAGCTCACGGTGTGCACAGAGCACTTAACTCAGTAGCTCCTGCAACAAGCCGGACTTGGAATATGAGGAAACTGCAACAAGGAACACTTTTCAGACATAGCCTTCAATGGTTCCTGCCGCCTATCCACCATATACCGGAATTTCACGTCCTCCCGAAAATGATGATCGTCATATTGAGAACAAAAAATGTATAGCGCTTGACGATGTTAGGATGTCGTTATTGACTGCAACCGAACATATAAGCACACAGTTAGTCGTCAGATTATCCCCGCCACACATCAAACAACAGACCGTACGGTTAGCGTTCAACGAACGAAACACGGTGCAAATTCCCCAAAGAGGAAAATCATCGGTCGACTTGACGGAGCAGTCCACATTAAATGCGTTTCGGCATATAAGTAACTTGCGTCAAATAACACCAACGTCGGCCATTGAATAGCACTCAATGTGACGTAAACCGCATGTCAACACTAGATCATGAAGGTAGCTTTTACAAACAAGACTTGACTTGTCAAAAAGGAACATTGATGTGTGTACTCGGCAGCGCAGATTTGCTAAGTAGAACATGATTTTGATTTCATCACAGAAACATACGTCAGAGAGCCTAAATTAATCAAACCACAGATACATTTTGCTGCAGCGATCGAGAGAACGTGAAACGTTCCACCATTTTAAAACGGAAGATTTAGAGAAGTAAATAACAATTCAAAAATGTATGCCCGGCGTAGAATGTGCATCTCCCCTACCTAGTAACTGTGGTTTCAGTACAATATAATGTAGCCTACAACTCTCGATCTCAACAGTTATTACTATTTCTGTTGTTGACGTTCTGCCAAGCCATGCTCTTAAGCTGTCTGGTATCTTTTCTCTTTGTTTCCCTCTATCTCTCCGACTCCAATCTTCTCAGTTGTTACAGTATATTCCAGTTGTTCTCTTCTCATTACATGGCTACATAATAATGATTGTTTCTTTCTAGTATTGGAAATTAACTCGCTTTTTGCTGTGGCCTCTTTCATTACTCTTCTTAGCTGCCCATGATATTCTTAACATTCTTCTGTGAAACCACATTTCTGCAGCCTCCATTGATTTTCTTGTCTGTTGTCCTATTGTCCATGATTCACATCCGTATGTTAAGACTGGCTCTACATAACATTTAAGAACTATTTTCCTTGTTTCTTTTGTCAAAAATTAATTGCACAGTAATTTCTTTATTTTTTTGGAAAGCTGCTTTTGCCTGAGTCATTTTGCATCTCACCTCTTTTGTACATCTACCATCTGATGTTAACATTGTTTCTAGTTATTTAAATTCATTTACCTGTTTTAATATTGTTCCACTTGTTTTTAATTGTGCATTGCGGTGATGTCTTGTTCTTTGTTATTACCATTGCTTTTGTCATTTTTCTTTTGAGGCTGAGTCCTTTATTTTTGCTTTCCTTCACTATAATGTCTAACATTTCTTTTAACTCATTTTCACTCTTAGCGATTTAGGCTTTATCATCAGCATACCTGAGGTTATTAATATTATGACCTCCAATTGTTATTCCAGGCATGTCCCTTGTGGATCTTAAAAAAATCTCACTATTAATATTAAATACATTTGCTTTACCTCGCACTGTCTGAAAAGAGCGTAAAGTTGCCTGGTTTAGAGAGATGTGGTATTTGGGTCTTCTGTCCCAATAATCTGACGTCACCACATCAAAATGTAGGTACCGTGTCTGTGTAGTTTAAGTAATGATTGTTTTGTGAATCATAGACGATCGATTTATTCATTACTGCACTCTACAAAACATCGCATTAGTCGATCCTACAACATTTACATTTCTTTTCTAATTACTACCCGACTTGTTAGTATACGAGAAGCTGTTGTAATGTATCTGTCAGATATGATTCAATAATGCTGACTCCAACATTCAGCTATGGTTCACTAACTCAGACTCCAACAGTCACCTATTATTCACTCTTATTCTAAGCAATTATGATTCCCTAACTCGGATTCCGACAATCAGCTATGGTTTGCTTTGAACAATCACCCATGATTCATTCTTACTTCAAGTCAGCTGTGATTCACTAACTCTGATTCACACAGTCAGTTATGGTTTGCTTTGAACAATCACCCATGATTCATTCTTACTTCAAGTCAGCTGTGATTCACTCACTAACCCTTTCTTCAAATCAGCCATGATTCACTAACTCTGATTCACACAGTCAGATATGGTTCATAAACTCTGATTCACACAGTCAGATATGGTTCACGAACACTTACTCCAACAGTCAACTATGATTTGCAAACACTGACTCCAACAGACAACAAGAAAGAGTTATCGTGACAGCGTAATCGATGTGCACCCCATAGACATACAGACATTACTTCGTCAAACGAAATCTACATCACCCGTTTCAAGTAGAACAAACCTGACCAAATTAAACACAAACATTGCTAGAGACTTTTCTGTAGAGGAGTGCGACACCAACCACTTAAACAATCCATCCATTTGGACTTGACTACATTTACGTTGTAACGCAATTCAAGGTTCCTGGGCATACGTGTTCATTGTTGGTCTTTCATTGAAGACAAAAATATGAGCTCACGAATGTTTATTTGTTATTTAACATCTCTGAGATTGTCAGGACTCCGAAATAAAAGTTGGAAACATTTATAACTCGGCAGTGACTTCAAGTCCCTTTAGGAGAGGGTACGGCCCGTTTAAAGAAAATTAATAGAAAATAGAGTTGTATATTGGATGGAGCACATGAGATTGTGTTATCCATGTGTCATCATCATTGAGTGCCGTCTATGCATCGAAGGTTGGCTACCATGGAGAGTTATCCCGCTCTCTCTCTCTCTCTCTCTCTCTCTCTCTTGCTTTGATGGTGCAGGTTGTCATAGGCTGACTTGTCCATTTTTTTATGCTACGTCCATGTTAGTCTTGGTCTACCTCTTTAACCTTGTATTCTCCCTTCCAAGATTACTTTTAGTAAGCTGTTGTGACTTTTAACACGCCCCAACCCCAAAAATCTTATTTGTCTTGTTTGAATTGTGTTTAGTAGTTCTCTTTTCATTTTTATTTCTTTAAAGACTTAATCGTTTGTTTTCATTTCTTTCCATCCAATTGCACCTAATCTTCTCTAAACCCACATTTCAAAGTCTTCAATTTTCTGTTCTGTTTTCATGTCTAATGTCCCTATTTCTGCACCATACAGGAATGTTGAGAAGATATCACATTTTGTTATTGTTAGTTTTAACCCTGGTGTTATTTGTTTTGATGTTAGTGCGCTTTCATGGCACCATATTATCAATGTGTGTTAAACGTAAATCAGTAACGCTTAATGTACCTTTGTATGACGACATCATCAAGTAGCCCATCCACTCGATCCTTTAACTGTCAGCCAAAATGGATCTCATTATGAAGCGATGCTGCCCACTCAACGAGTGTAGTCTGAAGGTCTTTAATGTCCTTGACTAATCCTCTTTCAGATCACTCCTTCTTCGTTGAACATAATCAACACGTTACAGTTATTGACCTCTCAAGGCTATAGTGATGGTTCCTGACACCTTGTCCAATCTTGTCCACCCCACTTATTTTCTCTTGTCCACCCACTTATCTTCTCTTGACCATCCCACTTATCTTCTCTCGTCCATCCGCTTATCTTCTCTTGTCCACCCACTTATCTTCTCTTGACCATCCCACTTATCTTCTCTCGTCCATCCGCTTATCTTCTCTTATCCACCCCACGTATTTTCTCGTGTCCACCCACTTATCTTCTCTTGTCCATCCACTTATCTTCTCGTGTCCACCCATTTATCTTCTCTTCTCCATCCCACTTATCTTCTCTTGTCCATCCACTTATTTTCTCTTGTCCACCCAACTTATCTTCTCTTGTCCATCCACTTATCTTCTCTTGTCTACCCACTTATCTTCTCTTGTCCACCCACTTATCTTTTCTTGTCCACCCACTTATCTTCTCTTGTCCATCCACTTATCTTCTCTTGTCCATTCACTTATCCTCTTTTGTCCACCGACTTATCTTCTCTTGTCCAACCCACTTATCTTCTCTTGTCCACCCACTAATTTTCTCTTGTCCACCCACTTATCTTCTCTTTTCCACCCACTTATCTTCTCTTGTCCACCCACTTATCTTCTCTTGTCCATCCCACTTATCTTCTCTTGTCCACCCACTTATCTTCTCTTGTCCATCCCACTTATCTTCTCTTGTCCACCCATTTATCTTCTCTTGTCCACCCACTTATCTTCTCTTGTCCATCCACTTATCTTCTCTTGTCCATCCACTTATCTTCTCTTGTCCACCCACTTATCTTCTCATGTCCACCCACTTATCTTCTCTTGTCCACCCATATATCTTCTCTTGTCCACCCACTTATCTTCTCGTGTCCACCCACTTATCTTCTCTTGTCCACCCACTTATCTTCTCTTGTCCACCCACTTATCTTCTCTTGCCCATTCACTTTTCTTCTCTTGTCCACCCACTTATCTTCTCTTGTTCACCCATCTATCTTCTCTTGTCCATCCCACTTATCTTCTCTTGTCCACCCACTTATCTTGTCTTGTCCACCCACTTATCTTCTCTTGTCCACCCACTTATCTTCTCTTGTCCACCCACTTATCTTCTCTTGTCCACCCACTTATCTTCTCTTGTCCACCCACTTATCTTCTCTTGTCCACCCACTTATCTTGTCTTGTCCACCCACTTATCTTCTCTTGTCCACCCACTTATCTTCTCTTGTCCACCCACTTATCTTCTCTTGTCCATCCCACTTATCTTCTCTTGTCCACCCATTTATCTTCTCTTGTCCATCCACTTCAGTTTGTTCACTCAATCATGTCGAATCAACTTCCCAAATCGTCTCCCCCTAACTAATCTTACTACTCTCACTTTCAAGCCTGTATGGGAAGATTGCACTTTTATCATTTACTTTACTCGCATGCATGAGACAAATATTATGTTATAGACTAAGAAGAAAGATGATAGTAATGATTATCATGATCACAAAAATACCATTCCTTCTTCTTCGTCTTACCTAAATGCAAATCACGGGAAGAAGTGAACATTCGCTATATTAATTTGAGTTAATATAATTTTTGATTACATTATTTGCAAAAATAGCACGATAGTATTACAACAAAGCGAAGCAGATAATCGGCTCTTAAGATGCGGAAAAAGAGAGGTAGACAGGGACACGCTGCTAGATAACGTTGAATAGGGTAATTTATAGTGTGGGTTAGACTTGGCGTACTCTGGTAAAGATAGGTACGAAAAGTACAAGGCGTAGTTATTCAACGCCTTTTTTGTCGGTGTCTAGATAAGGAAATCGGTAAATAAATAATGAAAGAAGAATGTGGTGACCATTATGATCGAAAGATCATCTTCATTACACATCAAGAATTTTCATTGTGTTCATATCCACTCCGTAGCTTGTCCTCCACCGTTGTCATGTGCTGGTGAAAGAACCGAAGATAGTTGCAGCTCAGATACACGAACTCCTTATCACCGGGGAAACCTTGAAAATGGAGGAAGCAAATGGGTGGATCCAACAACATACCCTGCAGCTGCCATATTTGCCTACTCTTTTAGAGTTTCAACAGGGAAGGGATCTTTATAATGTGCAGATTCTTAGCCTTCACCAGAGAGAGTTAAACATAAGATTTCACTACCCAGAGGGAGTTAGACATATGATTTCATTACCCAGAGGGAGTTAGACATAGGATTTCATTACCCAGAGGGATTTAGACATAGGATTTCATTACCCAGAGGGAGTTAGACATAGGATTTCATTACCCAGAGGGATTTAGACATAGGATTTCATTACCCAGAGGGAGTTAGACATAGGATTTCATTACCCAGAGGGAGTTAGACATAGGATTTCATTACCCAGAGGGAGCTAGACATAGAATTTCATTACCCAGAGGGAGTTAGACATAGGATTTCATTACCCAGAGGGAGTTAGACATAGGATTTCATTACCCAGAGGGAGTTAGACATAGGATTTCATTACCCATAGGGAGTTAGACATAGGATTTCATTACCCAGAGAGAGTTAGACATAGGATTTCATTACCCAGAGAGAGTTACACATAGGATTTCACTACCCAGAGGGAGTTAGACATAGGATTTCATTACCCAGATGGAGTTAGACATAGGATTTCATTACCCAGAGGGAGTTAGACATAAGATTTCATTACCCAGAGGGAGTTAGACGTAGGATTTCATTACCCAGAGAAAGTTAGACATAGGATTTCATTACCCAGAGAGAGTTATGCATATGATTTCATTACACACAGAGAGAGAGAGAGAGAGAGAGAGTTAGGCATAGGATTTCATTACGAAGAAACGAGTTAGACATAGGATTTCATTACCCAGAGAGAGAGTTAGACATATGATTTCACTACCCAGAGAGAGTTAGACATATGATTTCACTACCCAGAGAGAGTTAGGCATAGGATTGCATTACCCAAAGAGAGATACACATAGGATTTCACTACCGAGAGAAAGTTAGACATAACATTTCATTACCCAGAGAAAGTTAGAAATAGGATTTTACTATCCAGTGAGAGCTAGACCTATGATTTTACTACCCAGATAGAGTCAGACATAGGATTTCATTACCCAGAGAGAGATAGATATAGGATTTCACTACCCAGAGAAAGTTAGACATAGGATTTCACTACCCAGATAGAGTTAAGCATAGGATTTCTTTACCCAGAGAGAGTTAGACATAGGATTTCACCACCCAGAGGAAGCTAGACATAGGATTTCAATACCCAGAAAGAGTCAGACATACGATTTCATTACCCAGAGAGAGTTAGACATAGGATTTAACTACCCAGAGAGAGTTAGAGCTAGGATTTCATTACACAGAGAGAGTTAGACATAAGATTTCACTATCTAGAGAGAGATAGACATAGGATGTCATTACCCAGAGAAAGTTATACATGATTTCACTATCCTGAATATTGAATTTCACTACCCAGAGAGTTAGACATGATTTCCCTACCCAGAGAGTTAGACAGGATTTCACTACCCAGAGAGTTAGACATAGGATTTTACTACCCAGAGAGAGTTAGACAGGATTTCACTACCCAGAGAGAGTTAGACAGGAGTTCACTACCCAGAGAGAGTTAGACAGGATTTCACTACCCAGAAAGTTAGACATAGGATTTTACTACCCAGAGAGAGTTAGACAGGATTTCACTACCCATAGAAGTTCGAAGAAAGGATTTCACTAGCAAACGAAACCGGGGATGCAAAAGCCATGTGAAACCGACTGACGCGAAGCAACGTCAACCCTCTATAGCTGGATTTATATCCAGAACAATCCTTAGAGGTCAACGTCTAACGACCCATCCCCAGAGGTCAATGACTTACATCTAACCACCCATCCCCAGAGGGCAATATCTTACCTCTAACCACCCATCCTCAGAGGGCAATATCTTGCCTCCAACCACCTATCCCCAGAGGGCAATATATTACCTCTAACAACCCATCCCCTGAGGGCAATATCTTACCTCTAACCACCTATCACCAGAGGGCAATATCTTACCTCTAACCACCCATCCTCAGAGGGCAATATCTTGCCTGTAACCACCAATCCCCAGAGAGCAAGATCTTACCTCGAACAACCCTTCGCCAGAGGGCAATATCTTACCTCTAATCACCAATTCAGAGAGGGCAATATCTTACCTCTAACCACCCATCCCCAAATGTCAACGTCTCACCTCTAACCATCCATCCCTAATGGGCAATATATTACCTCTAACCACTTATCCCCAGAGGGCAATATCTTACCTCTAACCACCCATCCCCAGAGGGCAATATGTTACCTCTAACCAGCCATCCCAGAGGGCAATATATTACCTCTAACCACCCATCCTTACAAGAAAAGTAAGTGAACTTGAAAAACACAAACCAACATATGACTCAATGTTTGCACTCATAGCACATACACATATACACTTGTTTCATACACCATTTTTTGTGCTCCTCTTACAGGTCATGGGGATGGTGTCTGTAGGCTGGGGTGTTGCCTTGCTATGCTCCACTCCTCTGCTCTACGTGTTCCACACACGATACGATGAAGGTAAAAACGCAACAGTCTGTGAGAACATCTTTCGTGACAAACCCATGGGACACCGCCAGGCTTTCCTCACGTACGCATCTCTTGTCAACTTCCTTATCCCACTCATCATCCTAGTTGTCTGTTACGTCAGGATTTTTCTGAAGATTGCTCGGAAAGCCTCAGACAGCAAGACCAGCAAGCGCCAGAACTTCAAACCAGGGAAGATCCACCTCACCAGCAACACCACTTCCGCAACTCTACACAGCGCCAAACTCAAGACCTTGAGAATGACCGTCGTCATCGTCAGCTGCTTCATCGTCTGTGGGTTGCCTTACTTCTTCGCTGAGATGTACATGTCCTATGGCAACTTTAAAAATCTCAGCACTGCGGTTTACGGTCTTCTAGGTGGCATCGCTGTGGCCAACTCTGCGGTCAACCCATACATCTTTCTGCTATTCAGTGTCAACATGCAGTGCTTACGAAATATGAAGCTGTGCCCAGTACAGACCGGACCAAACAATCGACAGCTCATGTACAATGGCAGTGTCAGATCTCGGGAGTACTCATCTGCTGTCTATTCCCGTACTCCAGCTACTGGGGTATCCATAGACACTTACGAGCTTACGATAGCTTCTCACGCCAGTAAAACCTTCTAGGCGACAAGATATCACACACATATTGATTCTGGCTCCAGTTCGTTCTCTACGTCACCACGAAAGGGCGACGTATATCAAGTTGAACAAATTTGTTGAATGAAACGGAAAATCTGTTTGAAAATAGTTTCATCTTCTTCTCGAATTATTGAAATTAACCAAAATGAGATGACTACTTACAGTGTGAGTGGATAGGGATAGATGTGCTTTTGAATAATATATATTGACAGTGCTCCTTCTTATTCATAATCTCTTCATTTTCTTCTTCTATTTCTTCTTCTTTCTGCTTTATTTACTTCCACTTACATCTACGGGTGTAAAGGGAAATATAAATGTCGAGATTTATTACTTCTGACATTCTGAACAATTGTCACGTGATGTTACAGACTAGAGATCGCTTGGCATTGTCACTCCATCTTACTCTGCTTCTGGCTCGAACCCAATGTTCTCATTTATCTTTCTTTCTTGTGCAACGGCTTATATGATGGGACAAAATGACAACTTCTAGTGAAGCCAACTAAATGTATCTTTAGTTTATCTTTGTATTTCAACATTGGTGCTACACCGATTCTTCTCTTATTATCCACTTTTGTCTCTGCTGCTCAGACCAACCGCTTTATTAGTAACCTCTACTGGTTTCATTAAACTGCAACCCCCAAAGTCAAATTGTCTAAATCAATAAATGGATAAATACCTCTACTTATCTATTGTTTGTTCGACCCGAAGATGGTCCATAAGACAGAAATAAAACACCCTCAGGTCTGACGATTTTTCAACTGTTTTTTTGTCAGACTTTAAGTAGAACCCACAATGCATCACGCCACTGGTCTCTAATCTGGACCAACACCTAATCTCAAGAGATCTGACTCTCGCGGCTTCCTTCTCGTATTAATACTTTTCTTGGTGTTTCTCCTTGATGACCTCTTTCTTTGTCAGTCTCCTGTTTCTCATTTTGGTCCTTGCTTTCCTATTCTTTTGTTATCTCTTCTTATCACATGACCGACCCTATGCCTACTTCTATTTTTGATTATAGATGATACAGTTGGAAATCTGCTCATTTCTCTTCTGTATTGGTCTTGATTTCATTTAATTGTAAACATATTATCTTTCCACTGATTAATGTGGATGTTATCTTGTTAAAATAGACGCGCAGGAAAATAAATAAATGTCATTTGAAGATAAATTCGCTGAATATAAAAATCAGTGCATTATTACTCTACAACGGGGACAGAGTGAATAGAAAGGATTTGACTGTCAAAACGTGATGACAAAATCAAATACAACTGTCCATTTCGGACAATTACAACAATCTGCGCTGTTCAAGACCAGACAAAATCTCCAATAGAGAAACTGCTCGGACCAAACACACAAACAAAGGATGTTGTTCATGTGCGACAATTATAAAAAAGGATGTTGTTCATGTGCGACAAGTATAATAAAGGATGTTGTTCATGTGCGACAAGTATAACACATATGTTGTTCATGTGCGACAAGTATAACACATATGTTGTTCATGTGCGACAAGTATAACACATATGTTGTTCATGTGCGACAAGTATAATAAAGGATGTTGTTCATGTGCGACAAGTATAACACATATGTTGTTCATGTGCGACAAGTATAATAAAGGATACTGTTCATGCGCGATAAGTATAACAAATGATACTGTTCGTGTGCGACAATTTTAATAAAGGTTATAATTCATGTTTGACAAGTATAACAAAGGATCTTGTTCATGTGCAACAAATATAGAAAAGGTTCATGTGCGACACGTATAACAAAGATGTTGTTCATATGCCCCAAGTATGACAAACAATGTTGCTCATGTGCGACAAGTATAACAAAGAATTATGTGCATGTGTCACAAGTATAACATATGGATGTTATTCATGTGTGACAAGTATAACAAATGATGTTGTTCATGTCTGACAAGTGTGACAAAGGATGATATTCATGTGTCACAAGTGTAACAAAGGATGCTGTTCATGTGCGATAAGTATAACAAAGGATGTTATTCATGTGCGATAAGTATAACAAAAGAAAAAGTTTTGACTGGGCAATATAAAATAAATTGTGCAGATATCGGCCGTTAAAAACAAAATAACGTTACTAAACGAAGCAAAAAAGAAAATAACGTTACTAAACTAAGCAAAAACAAAATAACGTTACTAAACTAAGCAAAAATAAAATAACGTTACTAAACGAAGCAAAAACAAGTAACGTTACTAAACTAAGCAAAAACAAAATAACGTTACTAAACTAAGCAAAAACAAAAAACGTTATTAAACGAAGCAAAAACAAAATAACGTTACTAAACTAAGCAAAAACAAATAACTTTACTAAACTAAGCAAAAACAAATAACGTTACTAAACGAAGCAAAAACAAATAACGTTACTAAACGAAGCAAAAACAAATGACTTTACTAAACGAAACAAAAACAAAAAACTTTACTAAACGAAGCAAAAACAAATAACTTTACTAAACGAAGCAAAAACAAATAACTTTACTAAACGAAGCAAAAACAAATGACTTTACTAAACGAAGCAAAAACAAATAACTTTACTAAACGAAGCAAAAACAAATAACTTTACTAAACGAAGCAAAAACAAATAACTTTACTAAACGAAGCAAAAACAAATAACGTTACTAAACGAAGCAAAAACAAATGACGTTACTAAACTAAACTAAAACAAATGACGTACTAAACCAAAATAAAACAAATGACGTTACTAAACGAAGCAAAAACAAATAACTTTACTAAACTAAACTAAAACAAATGACGTTACTAAACTAAACAAAAACAAATGACGTTACTAAACTAAACTAAAACAAATGACGTTAATAAACCAAACTAAAACAAATGACGTTACTAAACTAAACTAAAACAAATGACGTTACTAAACTAAACTAAAACAAATGAAGTTACTAAACGAAGCAAAAACAAATGACGTTACTAAACTAAACTAAAACAAATGACGTTACTAAACTAAACTAAAACAAATGACGTTACTAAACGAAGCAAAAACAAATGACGTTACTAAACTAAACTAAAACAAATGACGTTACTAAACTAAACTAAAACAAATGACGTTACTAAACCAAACAAAAACAAATGACGTTACTAAACGAAGCAAAAACAAATGACGTTACTAAACTAAACTAAAACAAATGAAAATGCTCAAATCATCTAAGAACAAACCAATCGTCAGACAGATTTTCTTATAAAGACATGCATAACAAATGATATAATTCATGAAAGACAGAACAAATGATATAATTCATGAAAGACAGAACAAATGATATAATTCACGAAAGACATAAGAAATGATATAATTCATGAAAGACATAACAAATGATATAATTCATGAAAGACATAACAACTGATATAAACTCATGAAAGGCATAACAAACAATATAATTCATGAAAGACATAGCAAATGATATAATTTACGAAAGACATGACAAATGATATAATTCATAAAAGGCATGACAAATGATATAGTTCATGAAAGGCATGACAAATGATATAATTCATGAAAGGTATGATAAATGATATAATTCATGAAAGGCACAACAAATGATATAATTCATGAAAGACATAACAAATGATATAATTCACGAAAAACAAAACAAATAATATAATTCATGAACGACATAACAAATGATATAATTCACGAAAGACATCAAATGATATAATTCATGAAAGACATAATAAATTATATAATTCATGAAAGACATAACAAATTACATAATCCAGGAAAGACAACAAATTACATTATCCAGGATAGACATACTATAGGATATTGTCCAAATCAGACAAGGCCATACAATTATCCAAGTGGAGCAGGAAGAATACGCGGGAATGTCCAGCATGGGCAGCATGAACATATAGAAAAAAGTAATTGACCTTAATTGTCAAAATGAATAAATGAAACCGCCTGGGAAGTGGGATATCAATGAACAGAAAACTACGACACTTCCTGTGACTTGTAGGGATCATAATGTTAATGCTTAAATTTTTTTTATTTATTAAAAATCGGCATATTTTTTGACAATGTGTCCAGGTCATTACGCCGGTGTCGTACTGACACTTCGTACTTAAAGTTCGGTAAAACTTGAAACCGTCTACCTAGATGAAAGAAGACTTCTTGTGCTAACTTGACATGGCCAGGTCTTTTAGAATGAACAAATTATACAATCTAAGCATGTCCAGGTTTTTTAGAATGAACAAATTATACAATCTAAGCATGTCCAGGTTTTTTAGAATGAACAAATTATACAATCTAAGCATGTCCAAGTCTTTTAGAACGAACAAATTATACAATCTAACATGTCCAAGTCTTTTAGAATGAACAAATTATACAATCTAAGCATGTCCAGGTCTTTTAGAATGAACAAATTATACAATCTAAGCATGTCCAGGTCTTTTAGAATTAACAAATTATACAATCTAAGCATGTCCAGGTCTTTTAGAATTAACAAATTATACAATCTAAGCATGTCCAAGTCTTTTAGAATGAACAAATCACAAGGCAACAAAATCAAACTTTTTTTAATCATCTCAAACCAAAATACACTTTTCTAAAGGATTTTTTGGCGCTGATTTCAGATCTGGTATCAGTTTTTTCTATCACGTCAAGTTTTTAAGTTATGAGTGATGTTAGTTTTCACTGAACTTGGCTGTATTTGTTCGAGAATCGCAAACATCAATTAAGCAAATGATTCACATCTTCTAGACTAAATCAAATATACTCACATCACAGCATAGATATGTTGAATGTTTCTTCAAAAATGCTTGGAATATGATTTTCTGTTATATTCTTCGCCTGGATTATCACGGAATAGCATCCAGCAGAAGTCGGCCATCATACTCTCATTCCACAAACCTTGATAACGGCGCTCCATTAACTGATAGTCCTGGTGAAAACGTTCTCCTTGCTCATCACTCACCATACCCAGATTTTCTGGGAAAAAAATCTACATGGGAGTGCAAGAAGTGAAGTTTTAATGACATGCGACAGCCAAGGTTCAGGTAAGAATCTATTAGACGCTGAACTCCTTCCCTGTACGTAGGAGACTTATGATTACCTAGAAAGTTTTCACAGACCCACTTGAATGCCTCCCAGGCTTCTAGCTCAGCTCCTGACAGAGACTGTTTGAAACCTTCATCTTGTAAAACAGATCTGATTTGTGGACCTATAAATATCCCTTCCTTCATTTTTGCAGCAGTGATGTTTGGGAATTTATTAACAAGGTACTGAAAACCTTCTGAGTTTGTTTTACCCATGGTCTTCACAAGGGTTTTCATCAGTCCTAGCTTAATATGGAGAGGTGGCAGAAATATTTTCTGTGGATCAACAAGGGGCATATTTTGGACACTGCTTGCTCCTGGCGTATAGATATGTCTTGGCTCCCAGACACGTTTGACATAATGTTCCGCTGTTGCTCGACTATCCCATAGGCATAGGAAACAGCAGTATTTAGTGAATCCTCCTTGCATGCCCATCAACATGCCAATGACCTTTAGATCACCACAGATGTTCCACTGGTGTGTTTTATAATGGATAGCTTCAAGCAAACTGTTCATGTTGTAATAGGATTCTTTCAGATAAACAGAATGTGCAACTGGTTTGCTTGGTTTTACATTTCCATTGTGCAAAAGAGCTGCCTTTAAGCTTCTTCGCGAGGAATCAATGAAGAGACGCCATTCTGATGGATCATGCACTTGTGATAAACTGTTGAAGAGACCATCGATGTCCTGACAATAACTCAATGAGCCGTCAACATTGAAGAACGTCGTCATGTTGAGATTTCGTTTTCTATAATGAGTTATGTTAACGTCCCTTGCAAGCAAATGCTTTTGCTTAAGCCTTGAAGCAAGAAGTTCTGCTTTATCTTTAGACAGATTTAGATCACGAATAAGATCATTCAGCTCTGCCTGTGTAAAAGTCTTAGGTTCTAAACATTCATCAACAGTATAATCTGGATCAGTTGAGTCTGCATTGTGACCAGCTGTGTTTTCATTGCATTCCTCCCCATCTTGCATAGATACGAGTCCACCAGAAGAAGGTAAAGGAATAGGCAATGAATCGTCATGTGGAACAGGCCTGATGGCAGAATCTAAGCTAGGATATACAATGTTCTTTTATTTTTAGCAGAGAATCCATTTGTGTTCACCAGACAAAAGTAGCAATCATTGACATGGTCTCGCGGTTCCCTCCATACCATTGGAATTGCAAATGGCATAGCTGCCTTGCGGCCATTTAGCCAGCCACGTAGTCCGCTTGAACAACTGGTACATATGATATGTGGAGCCCAAGATTTATCCTGATCACCCAGTGGACAGCCAAAATACAATATGTATATCTTCTTTAGATCATCTGAAATCAAACACCACACGTGTATAAATGGATTTAATATCCTATCGAATACACAAAAATGGTAGCATCGATACTAAATCACGTGACCCGAAACTGAACAAATTTGTAACAGCCAGTAATAAGGTATCGATACCAATCTAAATAAAACATTGTACTCGATTTGTGGTTCATAACCACTGTTGAAATATATTATAATTAGCTATTTAAAAAAAATGTTACGTGGTAGAAAAAACTAAAGACAGATTTGAAATCAGCTAACCAAATACTACAAAACCCATATAAAATTATCTGTGATGATTTTTGTGTGTTGCCTTGTGATACAATCTAAGCATGTCCAAGTCTTTTAGAATGAACAAATTATACAATCTAAGCATGTCCAAGTCTTTTAGAATGAACAAATTATACAATCTAAGCATGTCAAAGCTTATTAAAATGAACAAATTATACAATCTAAGCATGTTAAAGCTTATTAAAATGAACAGATTATATCGTCACGGTATTAAAAAAATGTAAAATCGTTATTTCTAACGAGCTGTGATCTTTGCTGACGTATATCTGCGCGCATGCCATTCTAATATTTTCTCTTCCCATGATGTTTCACTTAAAGATGAAATATGAGCTGCGACTCCGAAAAGCTCGCTGTTTCGAGATATGTTTACTAAATGTACACCACGAGCGTAACTCCATATTTTTAGAGGAAATACATTTGACGTGATGGCTTCTGGGCGTGCTTGTTGATCGGTGGTTATGAGCCTGGGTGGAGAGGTCTAGACCTTTGTGTGGGTTAGTTTTGTGTGGTTTATGTGTGTATTTGTAATAGTTAATCACATATTTGTATATGAGCACGTGTCATTTTATAAACTGTGAAACAATACAGCAAAAGTAAAAGGGAGTTTTGAAATATTCCTTGATTAAAATTAATGTGATAGTGTTTATATGCAAACAGTAATATTAAATACAAACAGGAATACTAAATACAAACAGCAATACTAAATACAATACAGCAATAATAAATACAAACAGCAATACTAAATACAATACAGCAATAATAAATACAAACAGCAATACTAAATACAATACGGCAATAATAAATACAAACAGCAATACTAAATACAAAAAGTAATACTAAATACGTGAAGCAATCTTCGCTATGTCTTTATAAGCATTACTTTATCTCTATGTTTTTGTGGGTCTGTAAAGTCTTAGTTTAGGGACATAAATTAAAGTGTTCTCGCCTTAATAGGCGTAACAATCAAACTGTAATGGTTCTCAAATATTAAAAATGAGCTCTATGTTTATCACTGACTCAGTTTATTTTATTTTGGATTTAGGTTAGAAAACATAGGAATTTACCCTCGCTTTGTTTATCTTTTCTTTACAATTAGGGGTCTGCTAACGACATATTAAATAACCACTGAATAAAGTGCAATGTCACTCAAGGGGACGTTACTCTTCTAAACTGAAATAATATATATCCCAAAACTAGAACTTAACCGTGGGTGTGTCAAATTAACAAACTAATGTAGAGAGTTTTTGAAACTGAATAGTTAGGTAAGTACCATCATTATCTTTACTGGATAGACTCAACAGCACAGGCAGAAAATACAACATGAAAATCGACAGCAACAAAACAGAAGTCATGAATATCGCAAAAGAGAAACAGAATATTAACATGGCTATAGACGGTAAAAAAAAAAATGTAAAGTACCTCCGTCACGCCAAGTAGCGTATAGGGAATATGGTGTTAGTGACCATACATTTTACAGACATTCGGTGCATGATTTTTGGGTAATGTGGTCGGTATTACACCCGTGCCGCTTTACTTTCCCAAGAAAAAAATCCGGTACCCATTTCAGGCTGGGTAACCCGGAAGCCGTCGGTTGGGATCGAACCCTATCCCTTGTCCTTTGTAGTCCAGTTCACTAACCACTGAGCTATAGCGGCTCCCAGAACTTAACTGTGGGTATGTCAAAATAACAAACTAATGTAGAGAGTTTTTGAAACTGAATAGGTAGATAAGTACCATCATTATTTTTACTGGACAGACTCAACATCTATTCTATTGACCTTTCGAGCCGTAACCGGCTCATAGGGCGTAGACCAAGATACACCTTCTCCTATATGAATTTTTGTTCTAGCAGTTTTCTTTTAAAGATATTTTATCAAATCTCGCCATCTGTCTCTGTTCTGTGCAAGCAGTTCTATCTCATTGAGGGAGCCGATTCCTGCTGCTCTTGCCTCTCTCATCAATGTTCTTCTCAATGTCTCCCTGGGTCTTCCTCTTTTTCTTTTACCTGTTGTTTCCCATATGAGGGCTTGCTTTGCTATTCGATTATTATCTCTTCTCATCACATGTCCAACGTATGACCATCGTCTTTTCTTTATTACTGAAGATATTAGTGGTTGATTGGCGATTTCTCTAATTTCCTCGTTTGTTTTGAATTCGTTCCATTCTATACCAAGTATTTTCCTTAGACATTTATTTTCGAATGCGTTCAACTTTGTTTCTATATCTCTTGTTGTTTTCCAGCTTTCACACGCATACGTAAGGGTTGATAGTACATTTGATTTGAATAGCCTAAGTTTTGTGTTTGTGCTAATGAGTTTTGATGTCACACATCAACATCACAGGCCCAAAATACAACATGAAAATCAACAGCAACAAAACAGAAGTCATGAATATCACAAAAGAGAAACAGAATATCAACATGACTATAGACGGTAGACAACTAAAATAAGTAGAGGAATTTAAATATCTAGGTAATAGTGACAAATTATAATTCACAAACAGCAGAAATAGACTCAAGATACAACAAGCTTGTCAAATCATTGGACAACCGTCAGCATTATTGTCCTACAAGCAGATAACTCTAGCGGCAAAACGGGCACTCTACAATACAATCATCATTCCAGCGTTATGCTACCAATGGACCCTAAATGCAAGAACAATAAGAAAACATAACCTCTAATGAGATTAAATGTGTTAGACGAATGACAGGAAACAGTCTGAGAGACAAGATCAGAAACAAAGGACTGAGAAAAAAAAGTTAGGAATAACCCCCAGCTATTGATTAGATAAAGAAACAACAGATAAAATTGTTTGACCACGTGACATGGCAGAAAGATCAAAACACAACAAAACGAGTCTTCAAAAAACGTTACGAGAACACCAGATCTAAAGGGCGACGACGAAAAAAATGGATAGACGGAATATTAGAAACACTACGAAACATAACAGCAGCAGAGGTGATCAGAAGAGCAAAATTCCTCAAATTACATCTCCCCTCGACGCTGAAAGGCAGAAGTAGGAAAGAAAGAAGAAGAAACATATAAATATCTTTACTGGAGGAAGGAAAACTGCGATTAGTTAAATGCACATTCATATTGTATATATAGAAGATGATAAATGTATTACGTGTAGCATTACAGGGAATGTAGCATTACAGGGAATGATACACTGGGGAAAGTGAACAAACAGATTAAAACATACAAGGGCAATAATCAATACTGGCAATCGAAAATGATAGTTACAGACAGGGTTATCACCCCTATTTCACGTATTAATGAAAATTGGTGTAAATAACATTAGATTCTCATGTAGTTGTCTATGGTGTGTCATAGAGGATGAAACTGTATTGAGGTAATATTTCCTTAGCTCCCCTTGCATTATGGTTTAGTGTAATCGTCATCACTTTCGGGACTGCTTCCCTAGCTTTTGAATTTTCTTGATTTGTCACGGAGACAGCAGTTATTGGCAGTCAGAAAAGGCGCACTAAGGAAAGTAGTTTTATCGAACTAGCTAGTCTTTTCTACCCGGGTTTGCATCTGTTTGCGTCTCCATGAAGATACGACCAGACAACATCAGTATAATTCTCCCATCTGGCTAACTAGTTGATTAATCATTATATGATTAATATGTTGATTATAATTATAATATAAATATGTTGATTATAATTATAATACAAATATGTTGATTATAATTATAATATAAATATGTTGATTAAAAGAATTGTGAAAGATAAGGTACCACTTATAAGCAAGAAAATAGATTTGTTCTGTCACATCATGGAAAATGATCTCATCACCATTCTATGAAAATTCGGTGATGTAAAAATCTAGATTAATGTTAGCATGAAATGCAGTATGTTGATTGAGACATATCATGAAAGTAGAGTCAACAAGATATCATTAACGACTTATGGAAGGCGATGATCGTACTCAGAGAATTAAAATGACATTTGTTGTAGACAGCCTTATAGAGATAATTAATAAGATGTTACAACTTCTTCTTTCTCTTCCTCACTGCTACCTAAAAGGTGTCGTGGTTTATATCATTTGTCGTTCTTGGAACTGTCTGAATTAGTGATTTTCCTTTGGTGTTACATGTCTCTGTCACTGCATCTATCCATCTTCTTCTGGGTCTTCCTTTATCTTGGTCTTTTTCCATGCATTCTTGAGAAGAACGCCCTTGATGGTGATTGGTAAGGATTCATTCTGACCAGGTGGCCAAACCATTTAAGGTTGTTGTTCTATATATTCTTGGCAGGTTTTTTAAAATGTAAGTGGTATTTCCTCCTCGTTCTGCTAATTTGATACTTATTATTCTTTCTGAGATGTAATCTATTTCTAGTATGTTTTTGGCAGTATTACTTTCAATTATAAAACCGACTCCGCGTTTGTTTATTTCCGCCATGTTGTCAGTTCCGCTCGTGACAAGTGTGTAGCTTTGGTGTATTTCTTTAATGATTTTACCTCTCTTTCTTCTGTCCGCTAATCCTAAGATTTGTATATTCCTTTTCTTCATAAATTCAACTATTATGTGATTTTATCACCTAGACCGCAGATGTTCCAAGTACCTATTAAACGTTCTATTGTTTTCTTTTGTGTTGTTGTAGTTGTAGATGTTCCGCTTTCATTTTTATTTTTCGCTCGTAATCGTATAGCAGGAAGGATGGGATTCAACTTATCTAGAGCATAAACTGTCACTGATTCCCTTCGAATTTGATCACAAATAAATCCGTTCGAAATCACATACAAGAACACTTTAATTATTTTTTTACTACGGGCATTGAAATTCATTTATATTTTAAATTTGACTCCCATCGCAATTTGTTCGTGTTGCCAGCACAGTCACGCACCGCATGTTACAACAACCGTAACAAACGTCTGTTTTTTGTTTTATTT
The DNA here is from genome assembly GCA_032433765.1 of Megaustenia siamemsis. Taxonomy (NCBI): domain Eukaryota; kingdom Metazoa; phylum Mollusca; class Gastropoda; order Stylommatophora; family Ariophantidae; genus Megaustenia; species Megaustenia siamemsis. Next base: position 14,494,589 of record JAVIAB010000051.1, on the reverse strand, counting down.
TTATAGTTAACGTTTTGCTACAATACTTTATCTTGCGTGTTAAGGTCAAGGTAAATGTAGTAAAATACGAGACTTGAACCGGCGTCTTAGCTGTAGTTTTTACCCATATGTGCTCGGCCGCCTATCCAGAAGTGTTCGGAGACTTCTGAATAGTGTTGCCTCAAGCATCGAAACTCACGATGCGAGGCGGCATTCCTCACCTTCCCAGAGTACAACCCTGGTGCCCATTGCTACCAGTGGCTGGGATGACCGCGTGGGTACTTTTTTCCCCAACCACGAGTACAACTCACACTGCTTCCAGCGGGAATCGAACACGGGTTCTCCGAACGTTGGTAGCCAGGTCGGGTGGTTTTCCCAACTAGGCTACCGAGACCCCATTGCGCGTTATTAACGTGAAAGAGGCCTGCTGGCTGAGAAGGAGTTCCTGGAAAATACCAACTGTAGTGATGTTTTCAGCTTTGCGAGCAGGGGTAGTTGTGGGTAGAGAGAGGCCAGCCGTCTATATCTCCTATATTTGAACACATAACGCTAGTTATCTTGGGGTTCAGAAAAAGCAGAGGATGTACTGACGCACAATTCATCTTAAAACCTCTCTGGATAATAAGTTCCTGGGTTCATCTTAAAACTATCTCTGGATAGTAAGTTCCTGGGTTCGAATTTTTAGAAAATTTAATCCGCGGCTTCTTTGTGGTTTTACCCTCCCCTGATAGTGAGATCCGATCTCTAGACCTCTCGGATAACGGTGACAAACAGAAGGTCATGTGAGCACTAGCGCAAGTTAACGAACGTTTGGCTGATTAAAATAGAAAAGATTATCCCCAAAATGGTCTCCCCGACAAAATTCTTAAGCAAATATGCCCATGTCAAAGACAGGAAAAAAATGGGCTGTCACTTGCGATGTATTTCATTAGAAATAAGTCATCGCTAGAGATAGCAAACCGTTTTAGGTTGTTTAGCTGGCAGTGTGCTGAAGTGTAGGTCTTTTATAGCAAGGCTCAATGTCAAGGAGTACTATTTCTATCCTTGTTCGGCATGTCTATTGTTCTCTGCATTTTTCTGCTATTGTTTGTTTGTTTATTTTTTGCTGTGTGCTGTGTATGCACCATTGCATCTAATTTGTTTGTTTACATCATTAAGTCTTTATTATCAAAGCAGGAACCAAATTGTAGGCACATTATATGTGAACTTATCCCCTCTCTAAAACAATATAAAGACATGGTTAGATAAATTACTTCGATAACGTAATTACAAGCGGTACGAGCAACAATTGTAAAATAATTTAGATTTATTCATTGGAATAACGTCAATCTACAACATAGAGTATGATGTGTTAGAAGCAACTGATTATGTCCTTGATATATAAAATATCAACTTTCGTATGTCAAGAAGACCAGACTGGATCGAATCTTTGCATTGAAATTTGACGTCAGAAAACATGATTAGATATTCTCCATTTTTATTTTATTTTCATAATAAACAAATAATTATCACTGTATGTCATAAAGATTATCTTTATCTTTTCATGCCAAAACAGATAATACAAGATTTACATATTACATTTAATATACACAATAAAAATGTAAATATGTACTAAAGAAATATCATCATTAAATTATTTTTTTCAACAGATGTAAATTTATGTTGATATCATCATCAAACTGAAATGCCCTCAATAATGATGTAGTCTCAACGTGTGTAAGATATTTCATCTCCATATCTCATGATGTGTTTCTTGTTTAATATTTGGAGCATAAACTGATGTTTACGCCATTTATTATTGTATACACGTCTTGAAATAAAGCCAAGTTGAAGTTCTATTGATGTTGTTGTCTTTTGTGATGGATGTAAGAACACTTGTAAGTACAAACAAAGAAAATACTCAAAACCCACAAGTGGATATCAAAATTGAAGGAATAGACCTGGAGAGAGTTCAGAACTATAACTACCTTGGACATACTATAACCAGTGATGGAAAATGTACAACTGAAATAAACAAAACAGTAGGAATGGCAAAAAGTAATTTTAATGTCATGAAGAACATAGTAACATCAAAACAAATAACACCAGGACTAAAACTAAGAATAGCAAAATGTAATGTATTCTCAACATTCCTATATGGTGCAGAAACATGGACATTAGACAAGAAAACAGAACAGAGAATTGAAGTCTTTGAAATGTGCATATAACAACTAAAAATGAAAAGAGAACTACTAAACACAATTCAAACAAGACAAATGCAATTTTTGGTCATGTTAAAATACACAACAGCCTACAAAAAGTAATCTTGGAGGGGAAAATACCAGATAAAAGAGGCAGACCAAGACAAACATGGACGAGTAACATCAAAAGATGGACAAATCAGCCCATGACAACCTGCACCATCAAACAAAAGACAGCAGAATGGCGCTCCATGGTAGCCAACCTTCGTTGCGAAGACGGCACTCGACGATGATGTAAGAACACTTGTAGCAGAGATTTCCTGACGGACCTGCTTCAAACATGTGAAGTATAAAGGATCTTTCACTAAGGCTAGAAATGTGATTCTACAGAAGAATGTTGAGTATACCATGGACAGCTTAGAAGAGTAATAAAAACGTTCTGAAATAGGCCAAAACAAAGAGAGAGCTAACAATTTCCAATATTATAAAGAAATAATTATCATTTTTTGGCCATGTAATGAGAAGGGATGTAATTAGAAAGATACTACGCAATCCATTTTTGACAATAGAAACAAGAAAAAGAGTTTGTAAATGTTATGTAGAGCCAGTCTTAAGATATGGATGTGAATTATGGACAATAGTACAACAAACAAGAAAATCACTGGAGTCTGTAGCAATGTGGTTTGACAGAAGAATGTTGAGAATACCATAGACAACTAAGAAGAGTAATGAAAACGTACTGAAAGAGGCCTAAGCAAAAATAGAGCAAATTTCCAATATTAGGAAGAAACAATCATCATTTTTTGGTCATGTAATGAGAAGAGAACAGCTGGAATATATTGTAACAACTGGGAAAATTGAGAGACAAAGATATGAGGGAAGCTAAGAGAAAAGATATCAGAGAGCTTAAGAGAATGGCTTGGCAGAAGGTTAACAACAGAAATGATAAATAATTGTCGAGATCGAAAGTTGTGGAGCGACATGATCACTTACGCCAGCAGACACGGTATTTGATGACGATGTATACCTTAGGATTGGTTCAAAACCTGGTCTTTCACTTACAATATCATTTTTAATTCTGTCTTTTCTGGTCACTCCAAGCGCTTTTACCAAATAAAACCTGCGACAGAATCCAACAATCAAAAAGCTTAATTATCAAATACCATTGGTACTGAAACAATGAAAGTAACACGATAACAAATCGCTGCTACCTGTGCCAGGCAGGTGCAGTCATCATCAATCATCACCAATCTCATTATTTTATCAATTATTCAAACTCAGAAAGAATCTTCTACTTTTCTTTTTCTTCCTCATTTGCCTTTCAAAGTCGAGGGAAGATATAATTTGTATTGAATTAAAATAAATACAATTGCAAAATTGTATTTTGCTCAGAAAGAATTAATGGAAATATTTTTTTTAAGGCATCAGTCAAAAAGGACAAATAGGCGGAGAAAAGTGAAACAGGAGTTTCTTTTTGGGTTGGGGCACAAAGTGTAGTGAGGTTAGTGTAAATTGCAAAACAAGAATGATAAAAACGCGTTATTTTTTAAGTAAATAAGCTCTGCAATTGACAAATTAGTTTGCTGTACGCGCAGAGAAAATGTGCTGAAGGCAATGGAAAAAGTAATATCGATAAAGTCTGGAATAATTTCTGTTATCGAGTAGATGAGAATAGTGGTAGTCAGGTCCAAGTGAATTGGCCAGGAGACCTTTGCCAGGGATTCGACAAAAGAACAGTCATGATCAATCTGGAAGTGTTTACACACAAATCATATGGGAATTTTTATCTAGAACCTAATATATGCAGTAAACGATTTATTCTCTTTGAAATAGACAAACAGTTATGTTTACAAAGCATCTGTTCACAGGAAACCGTTATATATACACACGATTTGATAGTGAGGAAGCCGCTTCATTTACATAACATTTGATACGAATGAAGCCGTTATATTACACAATTTTGATGATGAGGAAGCCGTTATATTTACGCAAAATTGAATGGTGATGAAGCCGTTATATTTACACAAAATATGATTGTGAGGAAGCCGTTATATTTACACAAAATTGAATGGTGATGAAGCCGTTATATTTACAGAAGATTTGATTGTGAGGAAGCCGTTATATTTACACAGAATATGATTGTGAGGAAGCCGTTCTATTTACACAAAATTGAATGGGGATGAAGCCGTTATATTTACACAAAATATGATTGTGAGGGTTATATTGACACAAAATATGATTGTCAGGAAGCCGTTCTATTTACAGAAGATTTTATTGTGAGGAAGCCGTTATATTTACACAAAATATTATTGTGAGGAAGCCGTTATATTTACACAAAATATGATTGTGAGGAAGCCGCTCTATTTCCACAAAATTGAATGGTGATGAAGCCGTTACATTTACAGAAGATTTGATTGTGAGGAAACCGTTATATTTACACAAAATATGATTGCCAGGAAGCCGCTATTCTTATTATCTTCCATAAATCTGTGATCAATTACCACTTTACCTTCCATAAATCTGTGATCAATTACCTCTTTATCTTCCATAAATCTGTGATCAATTACCACTTTACCTTCCATAAATCTGTGATTAACTATCTCTTCGTGATAGTTTCTGAGTACAGCTGGCTCTTCCACAAGCCCTAAGTACATAAACAAAGATGCCATCACGGACAACGTTACTCCAGGGATCATTATTGAGAAGGGACGTAATGAACATGCCTTCAAAATTTAATTACAATATATTACTTCCCTTACAAAGAATCCACACGGGAAATCGTGTCAGTACAAACAAATCAACGATTAGAAACTCTAAACATGGAAAAAAATAAACAAACAACTAATAATCAACATAAATTAAAAATAATTATTTCATGCGCTAAACAGGAATATTTCTTAAGATTTGTTTGCACTTGTATTGCAAATATTAAGTGCGATATTGAAGATAAACGTTTGAAGCCAAACTTTAAGGATATAACAAGAACCCTGACGTGAAGCGTACAGAGAATAACAAATGAGTGTAAACTTAAATGGTTGAAATTTGAATAAAAGAGGGCGATAATTTTCTGAAAATTAACTTGGCCCTGTAAAGTAATGTACAAGACTTGAGGCAAGGCGCCTGACAGCAGCAGAGTCGGAAGCTGTCAGGGACCCATCGCTGATGGCTTGCGCCAGGATCGGTGAACCAGAACCATCCAGACCCTGCTTTACCTCTTCGCGCTGCCTCTAGAAACACACTAACCAGTCTAGCCTATTCAAGCGAGTAGGGATGGAACTGGGAAGGCAATCTTGTATTCAAAAATGCCGTGCTGAAGTCGGATAAATTGGGTCGAAAGGCGTAAATGTCACAGTTCTACGGTAAACCACAGCAAAACGAATACACACCCACTTCACGCCCTTTTAAAGGCGAATAACGAAGAGGTACATTCCTTTAGTCATCGAACAAACACAAGCAAGCAATATAGATAACCGTTTACAACTCTGAACATATATATTATTTATTATGTATATATAATTATAGTGAACTGGACTACACAGGACAAGAGATAGGGTTCGATCCCAATCGACGGCTTTCGGGTTCACCCAGCATTTAATGGGTACATGACTTTTTTTGGGAAAGTAAAGCGGCACGGGCGTAATATCGACCACATTACCCCAAAAATAATGTGCTGAAGGTCTGTAAAATTTATGGTCACTAACACCATATTCCCTATACGTCATTTGGCGTCGGGGGCACTTACATTTTTTAAATATATAATTATATATATATATATATATATATATATATATATATATATATATATATATAATATAAAGCACAAAGCGTTTGTTGAAGACATATGCTCCACAGGGAGCTGAAAGTGTTTGTTGAAGATCTATGCTCCACAGGGAGCTGAAAGTGTTTGTTGAAGACCTATGCTCCACAGGTAGCTGAAAGTGTTTGTTGAAGACCTATGCTCCACAGGGAGCTGAAAGTGTTTGTTGAAGATATATGCTCCACAGGGATCTCAAAGTGTTTGTTGAAGACATATGCTCCACAGGGATCTCAAAGTGTTTGTTGAAGGCATATGCTCCACAGGGATCTCAAAGTGTTTGTTGAAGACATATGCTCCACATGGATCTCAAAGTGTTTGTGGAAGACATATGCTCTACAGGGAGTTGAAAGGTTGAAGAAGAAGAAGACTGTAACTGCAACCTAATCTAGAATTGTAAGAATATCTGAATTATGTTTATCTATTATAATATTACGAGATGAACAAACTAAAATTGTGTGCTTTCCAGGCATTTCTGCTGGGCACATTCCATTAAGATTTTTCCACGTCTTCATCATTATCTTCAACTTTAATTCCATCTGTCTTCGTAAATACATATGAGATAGTTGGCCTTCACTTTTGTTGCCTCCTTTGGGTATTCCCCCCCCCCCCCCCCCTGAGTTGATTAAAATGTATAAACATTGATGAACGTTTAGATAATTTGAGAATCACTGTAGCTTTGTTCTGACGTCAACTAAGGGAGGTCATTTTAATGTATATCCTTAAACTAAGAAATTGCCTATTTGTCATTTCATTTAAATTGGGATGGAGATATCTCAGATTTATTAAAACGCAAATATATTTCTTTTAGGTTTGGATAGTTTAGTGTCTGTGAAATTCTACATCATTTCAGCTCCCTGTGGAGCATAGGTCTTCAACAAACACTTTCCAAGTCGTTCTCTTTCTTAATATTCTTTAAGATCATTCCATGTCTTCCCATCATCTTTATCTCTACTACTGTCTGTCTTCTCCAAGAATTTCTTGGTCTTCCTCTTTGTCTTTTCCCCTGGGATTCCAAAAAGGGCCTGTTGTGTAATACTCTCAGTAGTATGTGGAATGCTTGCCAGGAATCTCTTGTCACGAGGTGTGTACATTGTATGCCCTGACTGAATAATGTTTCGGTTTGTATCTTATTCAACCCGTAACTAATTCTTGGTCTTGTGTTTGTTGTTGTGCGTGCGGATGAGGAAGTTTCCCGATTGCCATTAATGTGGTAAATATTATTAAGAGCCATAATCATGTACGGGAACAATATAACAGCAAATCGACGGATTCTGTCTAGGTTCACCACCAGTAACTGCGCTGTGAGGTGTTTGAGACTCAAAGGTAACTACGTGCGTCAGGACAGCGATGAACAGCTGACTAGGTGCATTCTTGTTTGTTCCTGCTGAATGCCTATTGGGCCGAAACGTCGTTTAGTCTGTGTCGTCCACTTATCACGTAAAGCTTCTAACATACCATTTTTCTGTATTTTTTAATTTTTCCTGACTACGTGTATTAGGACAGGGAGACAGCTGACTAGTGTATTAGGATAGAGTCGGACAGCTGACTACGTGTATTAGGATAGAGTCGGACAGCTGACTACGTGTATTAGGACAGGGAGACAGCTGACTACGTGTATTAGGACAGGGAGACAGTTGACTAGATGTGTTAGGCCGGCGACCAGCTGACTACGTGCATCAGGACAGGGAGACAGCTGACTACGTGTATTAGGACAGGGAGACAGCTGACTAGATGTGTTAGGCCGGCGACCAGCTGACTACGTGCATCAGGACAGGGAGACAGCTGATTACGTGCATCAAAACAGCGATGGACAGCTGACTACGTGCATCCGGACAGGGAGACAGCTGATTACGTGCATCAAAACAGCGATGGACGGCTGACTACGTGCATCAGGACAGGGAGACAGCTGACTACGTTTGTTAGGTCTATGGACAACAGAGTAGATAAGACCCTACAGCACCTCCCAGTAATGTTCCTGGAATCGGACTAACCAATCTAGCCAAGCCAGCGAGATGGAAGGCAACCCAGCACTGAAAACGTCGATCAGAAGTGGGTCCCTTTAGGTAGAAAGGCACAAATATCGCTGTTATGTTGCAAACCAAAACAAAATGCATCTACACCCACGTGACATGCTTTCTACATGCAGGCGATGAAATAGTCGTTAAATGAACGCTAAAGATATATATATATATAGCTTAGTGAGAACGTGTACTGAAAATATGGCGGACGAGATAAGTCCGGTTAAAATAAAAAAGCGGTCATAAAGGTAAAGGTAAAGGTAAAGGTAAGTACGAGACTTGAACCGGCGTCTTAGCACGCGAGTTTACACCCATATGTGCTCGGCCGCCTATCCAGAAATGTTCGGAGATTTCTGTATAGTGTCGCCTCAAGCATCGAAACTCAGATGCGAGGCGACATTCCTCACCTTCCCAGGGTAATACCCTGGTACCCGTTTCTGCCAACGGCTGGGTCGACTGTGGGGGTATTTTTTTTCCAATCACGAGTACAACTCACACTGCTCCCAGCGAGAATCGAACACGGGTTGTCCGAACGTCGGTGGTCCAGTCGAGTGGTTTTCCCAAATTGGCTACCGAGGCCCCCTAAGCAGTCATAGTTATAGCTAGTCGAAGGCCCCGGTATCACTGCAAACGATTTAAAATTCATAATTGCTCAACCACCCTTGCCAGTGGAATCATCTGAATTAACATATCATCTCACTGAATGATCAAAACAAAGGAAGGCAGTTGCAGTCCCATCTTAGCAGCCACAGCACACGCTGAAAGACAAAAGACGTAGCCGCACCGAAAGTGAACGCAGCAGAACAGCCCTTCGTCATACCATATAATCATTCATCGTCAGCAATAGGGATATCGAAAGACGATTCGACAAGCGGTCATTTCAATGGCAAGTTATGTTCCCTTGGATCCAAGTCACGGTTTTTTTTAATGAGGTTTGCGACCACAGCATTCCTGGTGTACAGACACAATGATTGCATCCTTGGTACTCAGTTTGTTTTAGTCGCAGAGCTCTCATATCGAGTGTGTATCAGTGATTATGTGAGCGTGCCTGCTTTGTCGGTCGTTATTTCCATTTGCTATGGCATAACCTTGAGAGGGTAAATATTCAAAGATTCGTCACATGAACAAATGGCAAGAAATAGACTGAATATAGAGAATGACATGAGATCATGAAATAGACTGAATATAGAGAATGACATGAGATCAAGAAATAGACTGAAAATGGAGAATGACATGAGATCAAGAAATAGACTGAATGTAGAGAATGACATGAGATCAAGAAATAGACTGAATATAGAGAATGACATGAGATCAAGAAAAGAATGAATATACAGAATGACATGAGATCAAGAATAGACTGAATATACAGAATGACATGAGATAAAGAAATAGACTGAAAATAGAGAATGACATGAGATCAAGAAATAGACTGAATATAGAGAATGACATGAGATCAAGAAAAGAATGAATATAGAGAATGACATGAGATCAAGAAATAGACTGAATATAGAGAATGACATGAGATCAAGAAATAGACTGAAAATAGAGAATGACATGAGATCAAGAAATAGACTGAAAATAGAGAATGACATGAGATCGAGAAATAGACTGAATATAGAGAATGACATGAGATCAAGAAATAGACTGAAAATAGAGAATGACATGAGATCAAGAAATAGACTGAATATAGAGAATGACATTAGCTCATGAAATAGACTGAATATAGATAATGGCGTGCGATCAAGAAATAGACTGAATATAGAGAATGACATAAGATCCTGAAATAGAATGAATATAGAGAATGACATGAGATCTAGAAATATACTGAATATACAGAATGACATGAGATCAAGAAAAGACTGAATATAGAGAATGACATGAGATCTTGAAATAGACTGAATATAGAGAATGACATTAGATCGTGAAAAAGACTGAATATAGATAATGACGTGCGATCAAGAAATAGACTGAATATAGAGAATGACATTAGCTCATGAAATAGACTGAATATAGATAATGGCGTGCGATCAAGAAATAGACTGAATATAGAGAATGACATAAGATCCGGAAATAGAATGAATATAGAGAATGACATGAGATCTAGAAATATACTGAATATACAGAATGACATGAGATCAAGAAAAGACTGAATATAGAGAATGACATGAGATCTTGAAATAGACTGAATATAGAGAATGACATTAGATCGTGAAAAAGACTGAATATAGATAATGGCGTGCGATCAAGAAATAGACCGAATTTAGAGAATGACATGAGATTAAGAAATATACTGAATATAGAGATTGACATGAGATCAAGAAATAGACTGGATATAGAGAATGACATGAGATCAAGAAATAGACTGAATATAGAGAATGACATGAGATCAAGAAATATACTGGATATAGAGAATGACATGAGATCAAGAAATAGACTGAATATAGAGAATGACATGAGATCAAGAAATAGACTGAATATAGAGAATGACATGAGATCAAGAAATAGACTGAATATAGAGAAAGACATGAGATCATGAAATATACTGAATATAGAGAATTACATGAGATCAAGAAATAGACTGAATATAGAGAATGACATTAGCTCATGAAATAGACTGAATATAGATAATGGCGTGCGATCAAGAAATAGACTGAGTATAGAGAATGACATGAGATCCTGAAATAGAATGAATATAGAGAATGACATGAGATCTAGAAATATACTGAATATAGAGAATGACATGAGAACAAGAAATAGACTGGATATAGAGAATGACATAAGATCAAGATATAGACTGAATATAGAGAATGCCATGAGATCAAGAAATAGACTGAATACCGAGAATGACATTAGATCATGAAATAGACTGAATATATAGATAATGACGTGAGATCAAGAAATAGACTGAATATAGATATTGACGTGCGATCAAGAAATAGAATGAATATAGAGAATGACACGAGATCATGAAATATACTGAATATAGAGAATGACATGAGATCAAGAAATAGACTGAATATAGAGAATGACATTAGCTCATGAAATAGACTGAATATAGATAATGACGTGCGATCAAGAAATAGACTGAATATAGAGAATGACATGAGATCCTGAAATAGAATGAATATAGAGAATGACATGAGATCTAGAAATATACTGAATATACAGAATGACATGAGATCAAGAAAAGACTGAATATAGAGAATGACATGAGAGCAAGAAATGGAATGAATATAGAGAATGACATGAGATCCTGAAATATACTGAATATAGAGAATGACATGAGAACAAGAAATAGACTGGATATAGAGAATGACATAAGATCAAGAAATAGACTGGATATAGAGAGCGACATGAGATCAAGAAATAGACTGAATATAGAGAATGACATGTGATCAAGAAACAGACTGAATATGGAGAATGACATGAGATCAAGAAATAGATTGGGTATAGAGAGTGACATGAGATCATGAAATAGACTGGAAATAAAGAATGGCATGAGATCTAGAAATATACTGAATATAGAGAATGACATGAGATCAAGAAATAGACTGCATATAGAGAATAACGTGAGATTAAGAATAGACTAAATATAGAGAGTGACATGAGATCCATTAATAGTCGTCCTCAAATTTTTAATCTTATTGTCCGAACGTACGTCATCCATCTCATTAAACGTTACAGTCAAGTCATTTTAAGTTTTATTTTTATTCCGAATAAAGTAATTTTAATGCGCGTGTTTTGCTTATTTAAAATGCATTATTTTATTTTTTGTGGTTGGAGTATGGGAGTGGGTGTCTGTAGGATGTGGGCAAAGTGTTTCGTTGTACCATGGGTATTACAAGAGTGGGTCTTGGCTCGAAAAATGTTGGGAATCACTGCATTAAAGTAGAAATATTTAATTGTAAAGTGGGAAAGTCGATCAATCACTAAATCTGTCACTAATGACGTCACATAGAGGTGTCTATGACGGTGGGAAATTCCGTAATTGTAAGAAACATTTGCTTTAAGACAAGTGCAACAGCCAGTGTGTTGTGACGTCAAATCATGTGGCTGAGTGGGGGGAGAGGAAAGGTAGCCAAGAAACTATTGGCAACGTTGAGGGGTTTCTGTGTGTGTGTTTCAATCAAGAGCAAGTTATACCTATAATTTGTGTTGGGAAATAAAAAGCTCCCCTGCATGGAAAAACAACATTCGATCGTCGCAGTAGAAAATAGTTGAAACAGCGATAGTTGAAACACAGCCAACTAATCAAAGCAGAAAACACTCCTAGTAAATTGGCGTTTTCAGCTATGCGAGCAAGAGCGACTGTAGCTAAGGAACAAGTGGTTGAGTGTAACTTACACTCCTACAAGCTTTGGTTACAGTTTTACAGTGAAGAGACACAACAAAATACTCACGTTTCGGCCAACAAGTGGCCTTCTTCAGGAAAAGAAACCAACACAAACTGACAACGAAAAAAGGGTAAACTCTACTACATCTAGAATGAGAAGGATAAGTAAATCATAGAGATAAGAAGAAAGATAAGAAATGAGATGATAAATAGAAGGAAGATGTACCACATATTACGAGAATAAGATTGATAATATCATCATCATCATCATCATTGAGTGCCGTCTCCGCATAGAAGGTTGGCTACCATGGAGAGCCATTCCACTCTGTCTCTTGCTATGATGGTGCAGATTGTCATAGGCTGATTTATCCATCTTTTGATGCTACTCGTCCATGTTAGTCTTGGTCTGCCTCTATTACCTTTTATTTTCCCTTCCTTAAATATTACTTTTAGGAGACTTTTGTGTCTTTTAACATGCCTAAAACATCTCATTTGTTTTGTTCTATTTGTGTTCAGTTGTTCTCTTTTAATTTTTAGTTGTTTTAAAAATTCATTTGTTTTCTTTTCTTTCCATCCATTTCTACCTATTCTTCTATAAATCCACATTTCAAAGGCTTTAATTTTCTGTTCTGTTTTCTTGTCTAATGTCCATGTTTATGTACTATACAGGAATAATGAGAAGATATTTGCTATTCTTAGTTTTAGCCCTAGTGTTATTTGTTTTTAATGTTAGTATACTTTTCATGGCATTGATTATATATATGTAAATATTTAACCTAAATAATATTGTAAAATTAATGTGACACTTTTCTTAGGCGATCCGGAAGTACAATGTGCGGATGAGTGAAGTCGAATGTGGATGTGATGAGACATGAGTGGATGGGCGGTTGTGGGTAATGTAACTTCAGCCGTTTATAGCTCGCATAGTTGAAGACGTCACACTGTTTGGTGTGTTGTCCGGTTGTATTTTCTGCTATCGGGACATCTGTACACTTGGCTGTGGTTGAGCACAACATCCACGAAGTTAAAGAAATTTAGTGAGGCAAGGTTTGAGGTCAAAATATAGAACAAACAATTCGGAGAATGAGCCAAACATTTAGTGAGGCAAGGTTTGAGGTCAAAATATAGAACAAACAATTCGGAGAATGAGCCAAACATTTAGTGAGGTAAAGATTGAGGTCAAAATATAGAACAAACAATTCGGAGAATGAGCAAAACATTTAGTGAGGTAAGGTTTGAGGTCAAAATATAGAACAAACAATTCGGAGAATGAGCCAAACATTTAGTGAGGTAAAGATTGAGGTCAAAATATAGAACAAACAATTCGGAGAATGAGCCAAACATTTAGTGAGGTAAGGTTTGAGGTCAAAATATAGAACAAACAATTCGGAGAATGAGCCAAACATTTAGTGAGGTAAAGATTGAGGTCAAAATATAGAACAAACAATTCGGAGAATGAGCCAAACATTTAGTGAGGTAAAGATTGAGGTCAAAATATAGAACGAACAATTCGGAGAATGAGCCAAACATTTAGTGAGGTAAAGATTGAGGTCATAATATAGAACGAACAATTCGGGGAATGAGTCTAACATTTAGTGAGGTAGGGTTTGAGATAAAAATATACAACAAACAATTCGGGGAATGAGTCGAACATTTATTGAGGTAGGGTTTGAGATAAAAAATATAGAACAAACAATTCAGGAAATGAGTCTAACATTTAGTGAGGTAGGGTTTGAGATAAAAATATAGAACAAACAATTCGGGGAATGAGTCAAACATTTAGTGAGGAAGGGTTTGAGATCAAAATATAGAACAAACAATTCGGGGAATGAGTCAAAGAGGTTAAGTAAAGTGTACACGTCATGATAGTCAACACCAAGTACCAGGCAGACCGACATGCATGTTCCACAAATGTTTATCTCTCCAGCTGCACACATTAATACCCTTAGTGGCGCTAAGCAATTAAAAGATGTTAGTGCGCCCCCTCCCCCAATATATGTGTGTATGTGTAATTCAAAGTTTAAGTTATAATAAACCATCAAATGCAATTTTATTTCTTGAAATTAAACAAAACTTACAGTAAGATTGAAAATAATGCTTATTTTTATTTACTTCCACTTTATTTATATTTGAAAAGCTTTCTCCTACTTTTTTTTAATTTGCAAGTTCTTTGATGGGATCCTCAAAACTAATCTTATATAACACGTCTGCTTCTATACTTAATAGAGATAAGGCACCCAGCCTGGCTTGTTTGATTTCATGACCATTAGCGGAAGTCTGCGCTCGCTGAGTGCTCTTTTTATTATTGTATATATGTGTATATGTGAAATACTAGATAGCTTGGTGTCATGCCATGGCAAACAGTCAACAACAGAACTGATACGATGCACTGTAGATAGAAGATTGTGGAGGGACATGACCGTCTACGCCAACCGGTATGGCACATGATGATAACATATATATATGTGTGTGTATCTAATTATTTCATGTAATGTGGGAGCCGTTTTGTTGTGTCCCCTTTCCATGGATGCCCTAAGCACGTGACTATTTTGCTTAATGTTTAATCCACCCCTGGTTGTAAATCAATTTTGTGGCTTGCTGTCTAATACCTTTTCTCTGTAACTGCTTTTCACTTCTTTCTAGGTTTCGCCAATTGTTTACCGCGGCTGTTACCTTCTCATGACTCAGAATTCATTGAACTTAATTTGTCTATTATTCTTGTAAAAGTAATAATTTTATAGTTTATTTTTCACAAACGACGTGAAATATTAATTATTGTTTTAACACCATCATCATCATCATCAAGCACCGTGCCTGCTGGCCTATGTGATCATGTCTACCCACAACTTTCGATCTCGACAGTTATTATCATTTCTGTTGTTGGCCTTCTGCCAAACCATTCTCTTAAGCTGTGTGGTATCTTTTCCATTTGTTTCCCTTTACCTCTTCGTCACTCAATTTTACCAGTAGTCACAATATATTCCAGCTGTTCCCTTGTCATTATATAGCCAAAAAATGATTGTTTCTTCCTAATATTGAAAATTAGCACTCTTTTTGTTTTGCTTTGGCTTCTTTCAGAACGTTTTCAATACACTTTTTATCTGTCCATGGTATTCTCAACATTCTTCAGTAAAACCACAATTCTACAGCCTCCACTGAGACCCATAACTATACAAATAAATTACGACGGTCGTTTTCTGTTGCCTTCCGTCAGTTTGTTTGAGTCTCATAAATGCCTACTGCATATTTAGAAAACGAATTTATAAACACATCGAGCAATTGTCTATCAGTTTTTATTTAATTCACAAGCATCTATAAAATACAAACAATCAATGTGTTGCTTTGAATTTGTGAATGTTCCAGTCTTCGTTTATTCCCATGTGTAGATGATTGTTTATGATTTAATTGTGCTAATGGATGAGTTTCTGCCCTCATTGCTATTTTATTCATGTTCTTTTCCTGACATTTTTGTTTCCACGTTCGCTAGCCTTGACCTCTGACGAAGTCCATCTAAACTAGGAAATTAATTGTGTGTGTTAATCCGCTTTTCTCTGGCAGCCGTGTCCGCAGGGGTCCCCCGCCGCACAGACAGATAACTTCGTCTTCGTATGTACTCATATTTTTTTCCGTCCATGAGTAATTGACGTTTCAAGCCGGTCCTAGATGCTGAGACCAATGGTGGTTGCCGCAGAGAGAAATCACCAAAAAAAAAATCACAAATGGTGCAGGCGGGATTTGAACCCACAACCTCTCTGTCTCGTGACCGGCGTCTTGCCTCGAGACCAACCAGTCCCTTTTCCTGAAATAAATTTACTTAAATTAAATTTGAGGTGTCAATCTTGTATACATGTGACTATGGACTCAATTGTGTCCTGTTCTGATGCGTAGAAATTATAACCTGTTCCCATTTATTCATATTATGGTAGGCGTATTGATTTTGGATAGCAGGGTAGAGTTCTGCCCTACCAAAGGAGGAGTAAGACGTCTCCTTTCCTCCGCTAGTCTTCGGGACACCCTTGGACAAGGTGGAGCTCCCGTTTAGCCCCTCTATCAGGGTTATGTGAAGCCATTGGAGCAGGTGGTGGATGGTGTTTTGGGAGCTGCCGACAAGTAGTGCCGGTTATGGTCCCCACACCGCGATGGCAGGCTAAGGATCTCATGTATAGAGACAATGGCTGCGATCTCCGACTAGTACAGTCACTGCCAAGAAGGAAAGAAATGGCAAACTACCTTCTTATATTGCCTGGAATAATCATGACAAACCACAACTTTATATTTACAGCTAACGACGTTAATGGGGACTTCACAGCCACTTCGTCCGGCGGGGAGCGTCATGTGCTACAGGTGACACCCGATCGTCATCAAGCTACTGTATGCAAGATCAAAAATAAAGAGACACTAGCAATAGGAACTTGGAATATTAGATCAGCATTCCAGGTTGGAAAACTAGAAAACATCAGTCAAGAAATGAAGAGAATGAAATTGAACATCTTGGGACTATGTGAAATGAGATGGAAAGGAGCAGGATTATTACAACGCGACAGCGGAAATGTAATTTACTCTGGGGGAACCACACATGAAAGAGGAGTAGGCATCATGTTAGATAGAGAAAGAAGCGAAACAGTGAAAGGATTTTGGCCCATATCAGACAGAATTCTGCTAGTAAAATTGAGAGGTAGACCAATGGATATCAACATAATTCAAGTTTATGCACCAACAAGTAATAGCGAAGTAGAAGACATTGACACTTTTTATGAAGAGCTATAGGGGGCCATGGAACAGTGTAAATCCCAAGAAATAATTGTTATATTAGGGGATTTCAATGCAAAGGTAGGAACAGCTAAAGTGCAAGATATGACTGGGGGGCATGGCCTTGGAGAGACGAATGACAGAGGGGATAGATTGATAGATTGGGCAAAGACACATGAAATGATTATAGGTAACACCTTGTTCAAACAACACCCTAGGCGACTATGGACATGGCAAAGCCCAGACAAAAAAGTACACAATCAAATTGATTTTATACTGGTACAGAGAAGATTCAGGAATGGGCTAACATCTGTTAAAACAAGACCAGGGTTGCAATAGTGACCATGTACCAGTAGTTGGAAAGATAAGAATAAAACTGCGGAGGCACAGAAATCACCAAGAAATATAAAATTAGAACTAGATATGCTAAGAGTAGATAAACAGATGAGTGATAAGTACAGCATGATAGTACAAAATAGATATAATGCTATTGAGAAAATGCAGGACATCCAGGAGCAGTGGGATATGCTCAAACAATATATTCAACAAACATCAAAAGAAGTAATACCAGTGACTAAAAGAATCAACAAAAAGAAATGGCTGACAGAAGAAATATTACAACTAATGGACGAAATAAGAAAACATAAGAAAGAAGAACGGACTTACGAAATATTGCACAAAGAGATCCAAAACAAGTGCAGAGAAGCAAAGGAAGGATGGTTAAAACAGAAATGTGAAGAAATGGAAAAACAACAAAAGAAAGACTCACAATTTATGCACAACCAGTTAAATGAATTAATAGGAAGAAAACAAGTCAAAGTTTCAGGATGTGTGAAATCAAAGGAAGGAAATATAATAATGGGACAGGAGAAGACAATGGAAAGATGGACAGAATATATCAGTCAACTCTATGATGATGAAAGACCAGAATTAAACAATTCAAATGAAGACACAGGACCACCAATAATGCAGAGTGAAGTAGAGGACGCAATTCAACACATGAAAAGAGGCAAAGCTCCAGGTCCCGACAATATAACAATCGAAGAGATAAATGTTTTAGGAGAGCTTTGAGTACAAGTCATAACAAAATTATTCAATGACATATATAACACTGGACACATACCTGAAGATCTACTAAAATCTATCTTTGTAGCCATACCGAAGAAGTCAGGCGCCACTGATTGTGAAGACCATCGCACTATTAGTCACATGAGCCATATGACTAAAATATTACTAAGAATAATCATGAGACGTGTAAGGAACAAAATAAAACCAGAAATAAGTGAGAAACAATGTGGATTTATGGAAGGAAAGTACACCAATAATGCAATATACATCTTAAGAACATTGATAGAAAGATCTATGGAGGTAAAGAAAGATCTATATATGTGCTTTATAGACTACACGAAAGCATTTGACAAAGTAAAGCATGTGGAAATAATCAATATGCAGTAGAAATTAAACATAGATGGCAAGGATCTGCGAATCATAAAAAACATGTACTGGCAACAAACAGCAGCTATACGAATTAACAACCAAACAGGACAATTTCAATTTATAAAACAACGCGTCAGACAAGGTTGTGTTCTGTCGCCGGATTTGTTTTCACTTTACAGCGAACATATTATGAGATCAATAGTAGACACAAAAGGAATTGCAGTCAACGGTCACAACATAAATAATTTACGATATGCGGATGACACAGTCTCAATAACAGAGACAGAGAATGAGCTACAAGAAATTATAGATATAATAGTAAAAGAAAGCAACAAGAAAGGTCTCAGTCTGAATAGTAAGAAAACAGAAGTAATGGTCATATCGAAGAAACAATCATCACCATCATGCAGCATAACAATAAACAAGACAAATCTGAAACAAGTGCAACGTTTGAAATACTTGGGCACAATAATAACATCAGATGGAAAATGCAACACAGAAATAAAAAGCAGAATAGCTCAGGCTAAAATGGCATTTCAGAAAATGAAAAATATCTTATGCAACAAATCTATGTCAATAGAAATGAGAAAGAGAGTTTATCGGTGCTATATAGAACCAATTCTGACATATGGAAGCGACTCATGGACAATAGACAAACAAATTAAAAGACGATTAGAGGCCACAGAGATGGGATTTCTCAGAAGAATGTTGAAAGTTCCCTGGACAGCTAAAAAGACCAATGAGAAAGTTCTCAAAGAGGCCAGCACAAAAAGGGAGCTCTTAAAAACATCAGAAAGAAGCAATCAACATTTTTCGGGCACATCATGAGAAGAGGAAAGTTGGAGTACTTGGTTACAACTGGCAAAATAAAAGGAAAGTGAGATCGCGGACGACAAAGAGAGAAAATACTGGATAGCTTGGTGGCATAGCATGGAAAACAGCCAACAACAGAACTCATACGATGCACTGTGGATAGATGATTGAGGAAGGACATGATCGCCAACGCCAACCGGCACGGTACATGATGATGATGATTGATTTTGGGGTCTTCTGATTGATTTGATTAACTGTTTCTTCTGATGAGAAACATAGGCATTTTAACCAAGGATTCGAAATCACGCCCTTCTTCACAGCGCGTATCTACTTCAGATAAGAACGCCTACAAAAAGCGCTAACTCATTACACCAAAACAAAGGTCATTTTTCTGGCAGGTCATTCATGACGCAGACTAGAGAATTGGTAAGCACTGCTTCCAGAATTTACGTTAAAATAAAAAACACGTTATGACTGATCTATTATCAAGTAGAGTCATACACATATATTGTGTGCCATAATACTTGAATTGTTAACAGACAGTAACGAACAATAACAACAACTGTAACGAACAATAACAACAACAGTAACGAACAATAATAACACCGATGTAGCTCACAGGGCTTTGCTTAGACTAATCATCATCACTATCATCTAGTTCCGCCGTGTTGCATTTTAACTCCCAGCTACTCGGAAGTTTTCTTTGTCCTGCGAGAGATGTCCACCGTTGATGGAATCATCATTACTGCACACATGACGAACACATAGGTGCTCGAATATGTCACTCTGTAATCTCGAGAAAATGCGAGGAGATTCTTGCCCCACGTGCACGAACTCTGTCACGGCCTGAGGTCCACAGTACGGGTAGGTTACTGCTGACAATTTTGCCCGGGCAGCGGACAATTTGATGGCCTTCACTGCCAAGGGTTCTATAACGTGCGCAGGTGCACACATGACCTCCCTGTTTATTGCCGCTACCCAGAGGTATAGACATCAGGTCTCCCTAACAAAGAGATCAGGAGAGGGTAACGTCATAAAGATATCACTGGTGGATTTTTATCCTATTAATAAATAAAATAAATAAATAGAGAAATCACTACTGCTTCTGTTGAGCTTTGAACCCGAGTCCCTGGTGTGCTGAAGCCGACGTCGTACCTCTAGACTCATCATAAAGTACCGTGTCTGCTGGCGCAGGTGATCATAAAAAAAAAGTAAAGAGCTCCCGTCACGCCAAGTAACGTGTAGGGAATAAGATGTTAGTGACCATAATTTTTACAGACCTTCAACACATGATTTTTTTGGGTAATGTGGTCGGTATTACGCCCCTGCCGCTTTATTTCCAAGAAAAAAATCCGGTACCAATTAAAGGCTGGGTGAACCGGAAACCGTCGGTTGGGATCGAACCCTACCTCTTATGCTTTGTAGTCCAGTTAGGTGCACACATGACCTCCTGTTTATTGCCGTTACCAGCGAAGTATTGACATCATATCTCCCTACCGAGGAGATCAGGAGAGGGTAACGTCATCAAGAAATCACTGGTGAATTTTATCCTTTTTAAAAAAAAAAACACTTCTGCTTCTGTTGAGCTTTGAACCAGAGTCCCTCGTGAACTGAGGCCG
This sequence comes from Megaustenia siamemsis, assembly GCA_032433765.1. Lineage (NCBI taxonomy): Eukaryota > Metazoa > Mollusca > Gastropoda > Stylommatophora > Ariophantidae > Megaustenia > Megaustenia siamemsis. The sequence goes on along the minus strand of JAVIAB010000051.1, from coordinate 14,473,644 downwards.
ACGTCGTACCTCTAGACCCATCATGAAGTGCCGTGCCTGCTGGCGTAGGTGATAATGTCTCTCCACTGCTTTCGATCTCGATGGTTATTTATAATTTATGTTGTTGACCTTCTGCCAAGCCATTCTCCTAAGCTGTCTGGTATATTTTCTCTTTGCTTCCCTTTATCTCTTCGTCCCTCAATTTTCACAGTTGTTACAATATATTCCGGCTCGTTACATGGATAAAAAATAATGATTATTTCTTCCTAATATTGGAAATTAGCTCCCTTTTGGCTTTGGTCTTTTTCAGAACGTTTTTCATTACCCTTCTTAACTGTCCTTGGTACTCTAAACATTCTTCTGTGAAACCACATTTCTACAGCCTCCAGTGATCGTCTTGTCTGTTGTCCTATTGTCCATGATTCACATCCATATGTTAAGACTGGCTCTATATAACATTTAAAAACCTCTAACTACCCAGCCCCAATTTCCAGCGTCTGCAGCTGCAATCTAAATTCGTGTTCGCTATCGATCACCCACCCTTCTCTAGTTTACTTTGGACAATGTCCTCCATAATTATTTTCTCTAAGTTATTTGTTGTTTTACAAGAACAAAATATATTTAGTTGTTAGACTTTGTTCAGACTGATGACAATATACATATAACAAACAGTAAACTATGTGCTATCTGAAGAATCTAAAAAGATAACAAAAACTGTATACAAACAGGTAATTGAACAAAAAATGATTAATTTAAACATGATTTATAAAGATCAGCTTTACATGTGAGTTTGATAAATGATAGGGAGTTTCGATAGCTCAGCGGTTAGTGAACTGGACTACAAAAGACAAGAGCGACAGCTTCCGGGTTCACCCAGCCTCTTATTTTCTTTTTTTGGAAAGTAAAGCGGCACGGGCGTAATATCGACTACATTACCACAAAAAGCATGCCCCAAAGGTCTATTAAAATAATTGTCACTAACACCATATTCCCTATACGTCATTTGCCGTGACTAGGCTGTTTACTGTTTCTTTTAATGACAAATATTCATCACTCATTATTGATTGCAGTTCGAGTATGATCCGCGTCTTAAAAAAAAAAAGTAAAGTACCCCCATCACCCCAAGTGGCGTAAAGGGAATATGGCGTTAGTGACCATACATTTTACAGACCCTCGGCACATGATTTTTGGGGTAATGTGGTCGGTATTACGCCCATGCCGCTTTACTTTCCCAGAAAAAAAAATCCGGTACCCATTAAAGGCTGGGTGAACCGGAAACCTTCGGTTGGGATCGAACCCTACCTCTTGTCCTTTGTAGTCCAGTTCACTAACCACTGAGCTATCGCGGCTCCCATGATCCGCGTATTGCCTGCGATGAAATCAAATTATTTTCTTTTTTCCCTCACTGTCCGTACATCTTCCTCAGCTATCTATGGTCTCGACCAGATCTCTAGGTCTAGTAACAATTCTCTACCGATGACGTAACAAACTTTCAAAGTGAGTTCATGGGGAGTAGGTTAAAGATGATCAGTATCATTTAATGTCATATTGAGGGATGGGGACCAGTATCATCCAATGTCATATTGAGGGATGGGGACCAGTATCATCCAATGTCATATTGAGGGATGGGGACCAGTATCATCCAATGTCATATTGAGGGATGGGGGACCAGTATCATTCAATGTCATATTGAGGGAAGGGGAAAAGTATCATTTAATGTCATATTGAGAGATGGGGGATCAGTGTAATTCAATGTCATATTGAGGGAAGGGGACCAGTATCATTTAATGTCATATTGAGGAAAAGGGACCAGTTTTATTCAATGTCATATTGAGGAAAAGGGATCAGTATCATTCAATGTCATATTGAGGAAAAGGGACCAGTATCATTCAATGTCATATTGAGGAAAAGGGACCAGTATCATTCAATGTCATATTGAGGAAAAGGGACCAGTATCATTCAATGTCATATTGAGGAAAAGGGACCAGTTTTATTCAATGTCATATTGAGGAAAAGGGACCAGTATAATTCAATGTCATATTGAGGAAAAGGGACCAGTATTATTCAATGTCATATTGAGGAAAAGGGACCAGTATTATGCAATGTCATATTGAGGAAAAGGGACCAGTATCATTCAATGTCATTTTGAGGAAAATGGACCAGTATCATTCAATGTCATATTGAGGGAGAGGGGTTCAGTATCATTCAATGTCATATTGAAGGACGGGGAGTATTGATTTGTGTGCTGGAATTGGGGTGGTGGGAGGATGATCTACCTGTAGAAGAGCGGTGCTCTTGCTGTCAGATTATTTGCCTTTCTTCATTCAGTGAATCATGTACCCATTTTCTTTCTCTGCTAAGACAATTTGAAAGCTTCAAGCTGAGAAAGAAACACAAGTTTTCTTTTCTCCAGGCCAGCGTGCTACCACTACTTTTCTGAATTTCTGCCCACATTTTGTGATGATTCACTGGAAATTATATTGTGATGACTCACTGGAAATTATATTGTGATGACTCACTGGAAATTATATTGTGATGATTCACTGAAAATTATATTGTGATGACTCACTGGAAATTATATTGTGATGACTCACTGGAAATTATATTCTGATGATTCACTAACAATTTTATGTTGTTAAAAAAAAAATATATGAGTGATTCGTTAGAAATGATATCTATATTTGGTGGTTGGTAACAGTATATTATATTATATTGGTATATTTGATAACAGATGATTGATTTAGAAGTTCTAAGTCAACAACTAGTGAATTATTTGAAAGTTATTTCTCTATTACTGCTGATTGTTTTGCAAATTCTGTCTCTACTACTCATGATTGAATTAGAAGTTCTATCTCAGCTCCCGTTGGCTGATTTGGAAGTTCTATCTCCACTACTCGTAATTGATTTACAAGTTCTATCTCTACTACTCGTGATTGATTTACAAGTTATGTCTCTACTACTCGTGATTGATTTACAAGTTCTGTCTCTACTACTCTTGACTGATATGGAAGTTCTATCTCCACTACTCGTGATTGATTTGGAAGTTATATCTCTACTTCTCGTGATTGATTTGGAAGTTCTATCTCCACTAATCTTGACTGATATAGAAGTTCTATCTCCACTACTCGTGACTGATTTGGAAGTTATATCTCTACTACTCGTGATTGATTTAAAAGTTCTATCTCTACTACTCGTGATTGATTTACAAGTTCTATCTCTACTACTCGTGATTGATTTACACGTTATATCTCTACTTCTCGTGATTGATTTGGAAGTTCTATCTCTACAACTCGTGATTGATTTACAAGTTCTATCTCTACTACTCGTGATTGATTTACAAACATTTTAAGTTTTAATGTGATCTCATTGTGAGATGCCTTAGATCTATCTATCTTTCGTACGCTCGAGGTATTGTCTATATTTGCGGTTATAGACATACTCCCCATTGGCGTGAGTGCATGGCATCCTTATTGTTGTAGTGCGCCTTTTGGCTGGTTGCCTCCGACTTCAGCACTTAAACTTGCTAGAGCAGACTGTGGTCTTGCTCGGGTGTAGGAAGGCCTGGTCAGTCTTGGTTTTCAGTCCCTGGTGACTGTTAAGCCCCATCCCCACAACATGGAGCTGGCCTTGATGAGGGATGCCTTAGATCTTCCGGAAGCATTTCAATTTCCGAGTTTGCATTTTCTTTCTCAAATCTGCACATAGTGTCCATGTTTTGCAAGCACAGAAATATATAGGTGGGATGACAAATCACAAGAGAGATTCAAGATCTACTACATTTTCGCTGGGAATACTATTCGAATTTTTATTTTTCTTTCCTTTAAATTGTACAGGCATTACATGCATTTTTTGTTTGTACATTTTTGTACAGTCAATTAGTTATTAATAGTAGCTGTCACCACTATTGTCCGACAGAGAAATAACTGTAGAGGCAAAACGAGCACTGTACAATACAATCTTCACCCCAACGTTGTGCTACCAATGCCAGACCTGGACCCTAGATGCAAGTACAATTAGAAAATAACCTCTACTGAGATGAAATGTGTTAGACGAATGACAGGAAACAGTCTGAGAGACAAGATCGGAAATGAAGAAGTCATTAAAAAAAAAAAACTAGGAATAGCCCCCGCCATAGAATATATAAAGAAACAACAGATAAAATTGTTTGGCCACATGACAAGGCACAGTGATGAAAAAAACACAACACGAGCCCTCAATAAACGTTGTGAGAACACCAGACACAAGTGTCGGCCACGAAAAAGGCTGATCGGTGGAATATTAGAAGCACTAGGAAACATCGAACAGAAGAGCAAAAGACCGCAAATTATATCTTCCCTCGACGCTGTAAGGCAAATGAGGAAGGAAAGAAGAACTACATTTGAACCTACCAGCTTTACCTTAGCACCACAATTATTTTCCCATTCCTTACTTTCCAAATTTGAACACACCTACATTCAATTACGAACACACGCGCACAAAGATGTTTTACATTAACGCCGAAGTTATTTTGACCAAAACCTGCCCCGCCTGTCTGTCTTCGAAACGCGTGCTCGCTGATGATGAAATCTTAACACGTGATCATGTACGTCACTGAACCAAAGCCAGGATAAACAAGAGCTCCCATTGGCTGATTTTCCCACGCGCTGCTATATGAATGGGCAGGTTTACTACGCTTGTGTTTACAAGTACATACAAATGGAAGCTCAAAATATTTAGATTTTTAAGTGTCGGAATACTTAGAATACTAGTTTAAGAAGATATAAATCATAAACAAAAATATATTTTACTTCTTTCATTTTACTAATCATACATTTTCTTGAAATAATAAAAACATATTTCTGAGCAATTCAATCGGTGTCATTTTTGGGGTGGAAAAACCCTCAGTTTTTTCACTTAAATTTGAAAGATATGAACTATGACAGTAATGCATATGTTGATCAAAGAAAGATGTTCAGAATTTATGTAAAGTAGACCATACGGTGTGTTAGCATTCAACATATAATTGTCTAAAAACAGCTAGCTACGACGTGACTCAATAACTGCAACGCGTGTCTCAGTACGTGCAAGGCGTGTCTTAAATAGTTGAAACAACACAGAATTGTGCAGGCCTGATTGTCAGCTGTTGTGTGGTAGCTAGTCACTCACAGGGCGGACTGGTGGTAGAATGTCCACTGTGTCAAGTGTGTCATTGCAGAGTGAGGAGAATTTGATGAAGTCGACTTTGTGTCGCACATACCGTCCCGGTAAAAAGTAAGTTCCTTATATTTCTTCTTTTAACGTGTTTGTCGCCGGTTGTTGTTGTGTTTCTGTTGTTATTATTAGTAGCAGTAGATGTAGCAGTGATAACAACAGAAGTAGCAGTAGATGTAGCAGTGATAACAACAGAAGTAGCAGTAGATGTAGCAGTGATAACAACAGAAGTAGCAGTAGATGTAGCAGTGATAACAACAGAAGAAGCAGTAGATGTAGCAGTGCTAACAACAGAAGTAGCGGCAGATGTAGCAGTGCTAACAACAGAAGTAGCAGGTTAGATGTAGCAGTGCTAACAATAGAAGTAGCAGGTTAGATGTAGCAGTGATAACAACATAAGTAGCAGGTTAGATGTAGCAGTGCTAACAATAGAAGTAGCAGGTTAGATGTAGTAGTGATAACAACAGAAGTAGCAGGTTAGATGTAGCAGTGCTAAAAATAGAAGTAGCAGGTTAGATGTAGTAGTGATAACAACAGAAGTAGCAGGTTAGATGTAGCAGTGCTAACAATAGAAGTAGCAGTTGATGTAGCAGTGCTAACAATAGAAGTAGCAGGTTAGATGTAGCAGTGCTAACAACAGAAGTAGCAGTAGATGTAGCAGTTCTAACAACAGAAGTAGCAGGTTAGATGTAGCAGTGCTAACAACAGAAGTAGCAGTAGATGTAGCAGTTCTAACAATAGAAGTAGCAGTAGATGTAGCAGTGATAACAACAGAAGTAGCAGCAGATGTATCAGTGATAACAACAGAAGTAGCAGCAGATGTAGCAGTGAAAACAACAGAAGTAGCAGCAGATGTAGCAGTGCTAACAACAGAAGTAGCAGTAGATGTAGCAACGATAACAACATAAGTAGCAGGTTAGATGTAGCAGTGCTAACAACAGAAGTAGCAGTGCTAACAACAGAAGTAGCAGGTTAGATGTAGCAGTGCTAACAACAGAAGTAGCAGTAGATGTAACAGTCCTTAAACAGAAGTAGCAGTAGATGTAGTAGTGCTAACAACAGAAGTAGCAGGTTAGATGTAGCAGTGCAAACAACAGAAGTAGCAGGTTAGATGTAGCAGTGCTAACAATAGAAGTAGCAAGTTAGATGTAGCAGTGCTAACAACAGAAGTAGCAGTAGATGTAGTAGTGCTAACAACAGAAGGAGCAGTATCAATAATATAGTAGAGGTGTAGTAATAAGTACTAGAAGCAGTCATAATAGTTGAAGCAACAGCAATAATACTTAACATTGGTAGTCAAATTAGTAATGGCAGCAATATTAGTAGTTGCAGCAATATTAATAGCAGTTATGTAATGGTATTTGCATTAGTAGTAGTAGTTGTAATAGTAACAATAATAGTAGCAGAGATGTAGTAGTAGTATCAATAATAGTAGCAGCAGATGTAGTAGTGGTAACAAGATCAGTAGAAGTTGGAGTAACACAAGTAGTAGCAGTAGATGTGGTATTAGTAACTATAGTATTAGCTGTAGTAGTAATGGTAGTAACAATAGCAGTAGGAAATGATGAGGTAGATGTTGCAGATGAGACATGACAATTAAAAGCGACTTGGTATTAGTGTCTGCACTTTTTTTTTCAACCAACAGCGCACATTTTAATAGCATAGTCAGCAACACCAACCTCATGAATGTAGAAAACATCAGGAAAACCCCGGACTGCTGAACACGTACTTCAAGATTGCACAGAATATAGCAGACTGAGGAAAATCCATTGGCCCATAGATACAACACTACAGACAAAACTATATGGGCTGCTGCAAGAATTACAAAAGACAGTAAAATGTATACAGGAAACGACATCGCAGATATAGACAATACTTCAGGCGAACGAAAGATAGATAGATAGATAGATAGATAGATAGATAGATAGATAGATAGATAGATAGATAGATAGATAGATAGATAGATAGATAGATAGATAGATAGATAGATAGATAGATAGATAGATAGATAGATAGATAGATAGATAGATAGATAGATAGATAGATAGATAGATAGATAGATCAGGAAAACAACCCTCATCGACATGGAGCTGCAGAGACTGCATGTTGATATTGCCGCCCTTCAGGAAACAAGGCTTGCAGATTGTGGTTCAGTCTGGGGGGAAAAATTACACCTTTTTCTGGCAGGGGCTAAAGCCTGAGCAGCCTCGCTTACATGGAGTGGGTTTTGTTGTGCTTAATAAGATCATAGTAAGTAAAACTAAAGTACCCCCGTCACGCCAAGTGGTGTATAGGGAATATGGTGTTAGTGACCACACATTTTACAGACCTTCGGCACATGATTTTTGGGGTAATGTGGTCGGTATTACGCCCGTGCCGCTTTACTTTCCCTGAAAAAATATCAGGTACCTATTAAAGGCTGGGTGAATCGGAAGCTGTCGGTTGGGATCGAACCCTACCTCTTGTCCTTTGTAGTCCAGTTCACTAACCACTGAGTTATAGCGGCTCCCACAATACAGCTCATAAATTCTATAAACACCCCAATGTCAAATTCAGAAGACAAAAGGCGCATGAGAAAGGAAACAAGGCCAGGTACCGCGTATACACCTTGCTCGTCCTGTTGATGGGTCTGCCCGGGATTGGCAAATTCAGCCACGAGAAAAGATGTTCAGTAAAGTAGCACCCAGTATGAGACTCTAATGCTTTACGAAACTACTGACTTATCATGATTGCTTGCTACCAACCGTTGGTCAAGACGCCGAATGTAAAAAAAGTAAAGTACCCCAGTCACGCCAAGTGACGTATAGGGAATATGGTGTTAGTGACCATAAATTTTACAGACCTTCGCTTCGACACATGATTTTTGGGGTAATGTGGTCGGTATTACGCCCGTGCAGCTTTACTTTCCCAGAAAAAAAATCCGGTACCTATTAAAGGCTGGGTGAACCGAAAGCCGTCGGTTTGAATTGAACCCTACCTCTTGTCCTTTGTAGTCCAGTTTACTAACCACTGAGCTATCGCGGCTCCCAAGACGCCAAAGGCCATATATAATTCATTTATTATAATTTTTTAAAATATTTGTTTCCACTCTAAAATAAGGAAAATCACTGGTTGTGCTTCTCTGACCTATCACAGCGTGTCTTCAATGCAAATATTTCAGCTCTACTCCATCCGTGGCGGTGCTTGCCTTAGCACAAAATACAGATCTACATTTTATTTATTAATTGTTGTAACCTGATGCCACAGTCACGGGAAGACACATGCGTGAAAAACACCGCAAGTGACATCATCTTGTTTGAACTGTTTAGCTGGCAGTGTGCTGAAATGCAGTTATCTCGTAGCAAGCCGCTGAGTCGAGAAGAACAGATTCGATCTTTACTGCGGACGGAACTGATGTCCTCTGTTGCTACTTATTTTGTGGATTGTCCCAAGTGTTACATTATTACGGTCCCTATTCTATCCTTATTTTGTGGATTGTCCCAATGTTACATTATTACGATCCCTATTCCATCCTTATTTTGTGGATTGTCCCAAGTGTTACATTATTACGGTCCCTATTCCATCCTTATTTTGTGGATTGTCCCAATGTTACATTATTACGATCCCTATTCCATCCTTATTTTGTGGATTGTCCCAAGTGTTACATTATTACGGTCCCTATTCCATCCTTATTTTGTGGATTGTCCCAAGTGTTACATTATTACGGTCCCTATTCTATCCTTATTTTGTGGATTGTCCCAATGTTACATTATTACGATCCCTATTCCATCCTTATTTTGTGGATTGTCCCAATGTTACATTATTACGGTCCCTATTCCATCCTTATTTTGTGGATTGTCCCAAGTGTTACATTATTACGATCCCTATTCCATCCTTATTTTGTGGATTGTCCCAAGTGTTACATTATTACGGTCCCTATTCCATCCTTATTTTGTGGATTGTCCCAAGTGTTACATTATTACGGTCCCTATTCCATCCTTATTTTGTGGATTGTCCCAAGTGTTACATTATTAAGGTCCCTTTTCCGTCCTTTTTTTCTTCTCCACGGCAGTAAACTTCACCATCCATTACTTGCTCTCCCAAATATTTAGTGACATTTGTTGTGGCCAGGGTGGCTAGCTTGATGCTCATAGCCAAACATTCGAATGATTTACTTAACAAAAGGTGAACATGACTTCAGGTTAGGGCTCTTAGCATCAAGGCGAGATAGAATGAGGAACGATGACATCAGAAATGTTCTTTGAGCGACAGAATGTATCACCTCGAGACTGAGAGGTTGTTTGTTCAAATCCCGGTTACAAACGACTTTTCACCCATATGTGCTCGGTCGCCTATCCAGAAGTATTCGGAGACTTTTGAAAAGTGTCGCTTCAAGCATCGGAACTCACGATGCGAGGCGGAATTCATCACCTTCCTAATTACTACCTTGGTACCCATTTCTACAAGCGGCTGAGTCGACCGCGGGGGTATTTGGTATTTTTTTTTGTCCATCCACGAGTACAATCCACACTGCTTCCAGCGGGAATCGAACACGAGTTGTCCAAACGTCGGTAGCCCAGTCTCTTTGTTCCTGACCCCTAACCATCACGACAGCTAATGGCCGAATCTCGTTGCCGTACATGGCAGGACATCAAGACACATTTCACACATTGTCCAGTTGTCATCAGATACATGGACAGTGTAGCAGTAAAGTTAAGTCATCTCAGGAGAGTATAACTCCCAGACAATCATTAAGCTGTTCCAGAACACGATAAATATTGAGATTTAATAATAACGAGTTCTGCCAGTTCCTCCACCTGGTCCAGACGACATAACTGTAGCTCCTGAAACACATCCTGATTAAGTGAACAGATGAGAACCGGAGTTCTGCTAAAATATGAATATTTGACGGTCTAACTTCATATCACAATATGAAGTTAGGGATCTATATACTGCACAGCCTCTAAATGTGTGCCTACCATTGAATATTCTGAAGATACAAAGCCAAGATTAAGAGGACACATTCAAAGTTGTTCATAAAGTTATATCTAATAAATTATAAAAGACAGACACACATTCCGCACATCACTGAATAGAGGAAAGTTGTATAATTCTTGAAGTTGAAAGTTGTGTAATCCTTGAAGTTCAAAGTTGTAAAATCCTTGAAGTTGAAGAAATTTGTATAAACTTTGCAGTAGGAAGTTGTGTAATCCTTGAAGTTCATGAAAGTTATATAATTCCTGAAGTTGAAGAAAGTTGTATAATTCTTGAAATTGAACGTTGTAACATCCTTGAAGTTGAAAAAAGTTGTATAATCCTTAAAGTTGAAGAAATTTGTATAATCCTTGAAGTTGAAGAAAGTTGTATAATCCTTAAAGTTGAAGAAATGTATATAATCTTTGAAGTTGAATTCATTCGATATAAGCTCCATGATCAACGCGACATATATCCAAATGATAGGTCAAATCTTGCTATTCACAATTCAACTGTTCATCATCATCATCGGGTGCCGTCTCCGCAACGAAGGTTGGCTACCATGGAGCGCCATTCTGCTCTGCCTCTTGCTTTGATGATGCAGGTTGTCATCGGCTGGTTTGTCAATGTTTTGATGTTACTCGTCCATGTTAGTCTTGCTCTGCCTCCTTTACCTTGTTTTTTTCCCCTGCAGGATTACTTTTAGTAGGCTGTTGTGTCTTTTAACATGTCCCAAAAATTGCATTTGTCTTGTTTTCAACTGTTACCTATCAATTATAGTTATTTTATTCTCTGCTTCAACAACTCGATGTCCCAGATATTGAAGATATAGCAGACATAGTTGGGACAAACACTCTGTATTTGTTTTTGACACAATATATAAAAATCGCATTCACTTGGACTTGATTTACAATTTATAATCTACAACATAAATAATCTAAGGTATGTTGATGATACAGTCTTAATCGCTAAGAGTGAAAATGAGTTACAAGAAATGTTGGACATTATAGTGAAAGAAAGAAAAAAAAAAAAAGACTTAGCCTTAATAGCAGAAAGACAGAAGTAGTGGTAACAACAAAGAAAAAGACATCACCTCGGTGCAAAATAAAGACAAGTGGAACAATATTTAAACTGGTAAATGAATTTAAATATTTGGGAACTTTGTTAACCTCAGACGGAAGATGTACAATAGAGGTGAGATGCAGAATAGCTCAGGCAAAAGCAGTTTTCCAGAAAAATGAGGAAGATAATATGCAATCCATTTTTGACAATAGAAATAAGAAAAGAGTTCTTAAATGTTATGTAGAGCCATTCTTAACATATGGATGGGAATGTGGTTTTACAGAAGGATGTTGAAAATACCACGGACAGCTAGGAAGAGTAATGAAAACGTTCAGAAAGAGGTCAAAGCAAAAGAGAGCTAATTTCCAATATTAGGAAGAATCAATCATCATTTTTTTTTTGGCCATGTAATGAGAAGAGAACAGCTGGAATATATTGTAACAAGTGGGAAAATTGAGGGACGAAGAGATAGAGGGAAACAAAGAGAAAAGATACCAGACAGCTTAAGAGAATGGCTTAGCAGAAGGTCAACAACGGAAATGATAAATAACTGTCGTGATCGAAAGTTGTGGATAGACATGATCACCTACGCCAAGAGGCCCTGTACTTGATGATGATGGTGATGAATGCAACACTAACAATGACCTCGTCTTCGGCGTTGTCATTTCCTATAAAGAAGAAATATGAAAAGCTCTATGTTATTGAATGGAACTTCTAGGCACACTTTTTTTAAAAAAAGATCTCTACCCAGTGGTGTTCTAAATGTATTTCTGTCTTTATCAGTTTGTTTGATATCATCATCAACATTGAGTGCAGTCTCCACAACGAAGGTTGGAGCGCCATTCCGCTCTGTCTCCTACTTTTGATTGTGCAAGTTGATAGGCTGATTTTTCCATCTTTTGAAGTTACTCGTCCATCTTAGTATGCCTCTGTTTCTTTTACCTTGCATTTTCCATTTTAAGATTACTTTTAGCAGGCTGTTGTGTTTTTTAACATGCACCAACAATATCATTGGTCTTGCTTGAATTATGTTTAGTAGTTCTCTTTTCATTTTAGTTGTTTTAAGACTTCATCGTTTGTTTTTTGTTTGATATAAAACTGTGAAATCTACTTCATCTTTCTTAATAGCCCTATATATACATTTATGCAAGGTGTATTCAATGGTAACCTTTAACATTTTTGTTTACAGAGCACTAGTTGCAAACACTGAAATAATTACACAATAATAGTTCAAGACAATTCCCTTGTATTATGATGTCCTTGCACCACCACTTGGCAAGCCAGTACATAAGTCAAAATAAGGACCCCGTCACGCCAAGTGGCTATAAAGAGAATATGGGGTTAGTGACCATAATTTTTCCAGACCTTCGGCACATGACTTTTAGGATAATGTGGTCGGTATTACGCCTGTGCCGCTTCGTTTTCCCATAAAAATATACGCTACTCATTTAAGGCTGGGTGAATTCGGAAGCCGTCGATCAGGATCGAACCGGACCTCTTGTCTGTTATAGTCCTATTCACTAACCACTGAGCTATCGCGGCTCTGTGCGTACATACCGTGGGGTTGGGGGGGGGGGCGGGGGAGAATTAAATGTAATTACTGGCGCAACCCGCTTGCATTCCAGTCTTGCACACTTTTGAAAAGTTCAGCTCGTCGTGTGTGACGAGTTGGGGTGTACCAACACTCAAATAGTGATACCACCTCCTTGATTGTGACGCTCCGTTTTTAGCGTACCACGTTTCCCATGCTGATAGGTTTTTTCCTGTGACAGCCTCAACTTATTTGAGAGGAATCATCGACACTAGTCTAATACATCTTAGTCTAATCATACACTTGTGTGTGATGCTAGTGGCGCCGTTCTTAAACATCTTAGTCTAATCATACACTTGTGTGCGTCGCTAGTGGCGCCGTTCTTAAACATCTTAGTCTAATCATACACTTGTGTGTGATGCTAGTGGCGCCGTTCTTAAACATCTTAGTCTAATCATACACTTGTGTGTGATGCTAGTGGCGCCGTTCTTAAACATCTTAGTCTAATCATACACTTGTGTGCGTCGCTAGTGGCGCCGTTCTTAAACATCTTAGTCTAATCATACACTTGTGTGCGTCGCTAGTGGCGCCGTTCTTAAACATCTTAGTCTAATCATACACTTGTGTGTGATGCTAGTGGCGCCGTTCTTAAACATCTTAGTCTAATCATACACTTGTGTGTGATGCTAGTGGCGCCGTTCTTAAACATCTTAGTCTAATCATACACTTGTGTGCGTCGCTAGTGGCGCCGTTCTTAAACCTCTTAGTCTAATCATACACTTGTGTGCGTGCTAGTGGCGCCGTTCTTAAACATCTTAGTCTAATCATACACTTGTGTGCGTCGCTAGTGGCGCCGTTCTTAAACATCTTAGTCTAATCATACACTTGTGTGTGATGCTAGTGGCGCCGTTCTTAAACCTCTTAGTCTAATCATACACTTGTGTGTGATGCTAGTGGCGCCGTTCTTAAACCTCTTAGTCTAATCATACACTTGTGTGTGATGCTGGTGGCGCCGTTCTTAAACCTCTTAGACTAATCATACACTTGTGTGCGTCGTTAGTGGCGCCGTTCTTAAACATCTTAGTTAATCATACACTTGTGTGTGATGCTAGTGGCGCCGTTCTTAAACCTCTTAGTCTAATCATACACTTGTGTGTGATGCTAGTGGTGCCGTTCTTAAACCTCTTAGTCTAATCATACACTTGTGTGTGATGCTAGTGGCGCCGTTCTTAAACCTCTTAGTCTAATCATACACTTGTGTGTGATGCTGGTGGCGCCGTTCTTAAACATCTTAGACTAATCATACACTTGTGTGCATCGCTAGTGGCACCGTCCTTAAACCTCTTAGTCTAATCATACACTTGTATGCGTCGCTAGTGGCACCGTCCTTAAACCTCTTTGTCTAATCATACACCTGTGTGCGTCGCTAGTGGCGCCGTTCTTAAACCTCTTAGTCTAAATTCATACATTTGTGTGACTCATACCCACCTGTCACCGTACTCTACAGATTATATATATATATACAAGTTTCACGCCTTCTCAAAACAAGAACCGCAACTGCGCTGTTGCAAAGTTACCACCATCTTGTTGAATTATTTTCCAAGTTAGTTGACGTTCTGCAGGTGTGTCAATATCATTAACTGATAGCTTAAGGTCACAACCCCCGGCAACCCAGACACACAATGATATTGGTCATACACGCTGTTTTTAGTACACCTTATCCTTCCCACTGAGCAGCCTTTGTATATAAATCTATACTGTCACGTGGAGCTCTTCTGACAACAGAAAATTGTGCAAGCTGGCTCAAAATGGCAAACCTACTGAACCAGGAGCACTGAGCGACTTTACCATTTCTGCTTGCACAGCAGAATATTTTTAACACTGCCAATGCATCAAAAAACAGAAAATATTTGTTAACAAAACACACAAAGTGCCTCTTGTTCTCATATTCCATGTCTTGCCTTGTTGATTTATTTATTCGCAAGCATAAAGGAGAAGGTAATAAGAGGGCACGAATGGGCAGTAAATGTACATGTTTATGCAGCGAGAAAGAATGTGTAATCACATTACAGACTGTGTAAACAAATAAACGCCATGTAATAACATGAATAAAGAAAGCTCTGTCAACAAAAGTAAGAAAGAATTAACAAAGACAATAATGGACGGCTATATTAAAGATGACACGTTTCTTTTCACAACTTCAAGGAAAGACAAAGCCATGCTGTTGCAACATTGTATCATTGGGTCATTAAAAAAAAAAAAAGAGCAAGCAGGGCAAGTTCAAGAAAATAGTTATTTGGGAGCACAATAATCGGTGACGACACTAACCAGAAGCTGTCACAGATAAAGTAAGTTAGCGCGTGCTGGGGGAGGTAACGCGTAACGTAAGTAAAGAAGTGAAAGATTCAAGAAATGAACAGATATACATTTATGAGGATATCCGGTAATTTGAATTACTTATAATGTTTGAAGAGGCATGGGATGTATATGTTACAAAAGTGAGGAAAATAGTGGATCATATAATGCATATACTATTAATGAACATATATAGTGAACAAACATTGAAAAAAAGGTGATGTGAAACTCTGTATGGAATAAAGAGAAATATTACAGAAATAATTAGAACAAAGTGGAGCCATATTCAGACGAATAAAGGTAGCTTTCCGCAGCTTTATATATTGCCCTACAGAATGAGTTCAAGACTAGTGCCGAAATAAGAGAAATAACAAAGCATCCCAAAACATCAACTACAATCAATAGAATAAGGTGATCATATGTGGCCCATGTGATGAGAACAGACAACAAGAGAAGTGCAAAGCAAATCCTATATTGGGAAACAGAGAGTAAGAGAATAAGAGGCCGACATAGAGAAATACTAGAAATTATGCAGAGGTGAGAGGCAACAATATCAGGCATCAGCCCTCTTCCCGAGATTGAGCAGCTCGCCCAGACCAGGAACGCGAGACGAGATACTATGTGGTTCCTGCACATTTAAATTTTACAAAATCGTCGGACATAGTCTACAATTGTTGTCTACAAATGTGCAGTCTTCGGCTCAAAATGACAAAAGATAGATTGAATATTGCCTTAAATAATACTGTTATGGTTATGAAAGGTCCCAGTACCACTGCAAACGAATTAAAATCCATAATTGCTCAACCGCTCGTGCCAGTGGAATCATCCGAATGAATATCTAATCTCCCAAATAAAGAAAGGTAGCCGCAGTCCCCATTAGAAGTAGCCACGGCACACCCCAAAAGACATAACGAAACCGCCCAGAAAGTGAACACATCTATCTGTTCCCCGTCATACGATATCATCATTCATTGTAAGCAATCGGAATATTGAAACACGATCAAACGGATGAAACGCACAGCTCACGTTGTGCACAAAGCACTTAATTCAGTAGCTCCGACACCAAGTCAGACTTGGAATCTGAGGAAACTGCAACAAGGAACACTTTTCAGACACAGCCGTTAACGGTTCCCGTCGCCTATCCGCCGTATTGACCGGAAATTAAATAATAATGATGTAAGAAAGAAGCAAGTTATTTATTTCTAACGATTATTACAAGCCTATCTCTGTGGCTTTATATGTGGCACTGTGTCTATTAATTATTAATTAAAACATTGGATCTATAATGAAACATTTCCTCGCGACCGAAATTAATCGATCTATTCAAAATATGAGCTATAATTCTATAATTATAATTGCTTGCGTCAATGTCTTTAACTCTTTCAAATGAAAGTTAAATTGGTAAGAAACTCTTCCGCTTTTTATCAGCTAATACGGCAACATAAGAGGAGACAAATAATAATAATAAATGAATATTATTATAGAGGGAAACTTCCGAGGCGATAATCAGCGAATCAATTCAGAGGAAGAGGTATGTTTACAGTACTCGGAAAAAATGACAAATAATCAGCAACAGAAAAAGATAGAAAAAAAGAAAAATAAAGTGGTCCACATTTTGGTCCATATTTTTTTCTATTGTTGATTATTTGTCAATTTTTCCGAGTGCTGTAAACATACATCTTCCTCTGAATTGATTCCAACATAAGAGGACCCTACTAGGAAACATTTTGTCATTCCAAGAAATTCATTGAAATACAAAAATACAACTCTCCATCAGTCATATTTTATGGTTGTGAAATATGGAGGACAACTAAAGTGATAATCACGAAGACAGACTTTCAGTAATGAATGCAATGCTTACGCAGAATAAAGGATGGAAATAGCGGAACAAAATACTCTTAGAAATATGGGACTGCACCAGACAAATGCCAGTGGACAAAGAGATCAGAAAAAAACCGATGGCACTGAATAGGACACACACTTCGGAAGCTAAATAAAAGTATTACACGACAATTCCTCTTTTAGATTCCCCAGGTGAGGAGACAAGAAAGGCTTGGAATATGTTTGTTGAAGACCTATACTCCAGAGGGAGCTGAAAGGTAGAATAACGCAACAGACGGGGGGGGGGGGGGGGGGGTATGTAATGCTTTTATTTTGTGCTCATTCAGCAGCTTGCTATTTGTCACACACAAAGTCTCCTCTATTTTTTGTGTGATCCTTCTGAACAAATCTAAAGATCTGATTGAGATCTTTAATAGTGATCTTATATAAATCTAACAGCTTCATCTAATTTTTTTTCATTTTTTTTAAAATATAAATCTAATGGTCTATTCTTAGTTTTTTAATGTTCCCCCCCCCCCCCCCCCCAAGCCTTATATATCTGAATCAGGGAGGTAGCAGTGATATAAGAGAGTACAATAAGATGGGAGTGAGGTAGTAGAGGTCAAGGGGAGATAAAGGTTGAGGGTAAAATAGAAGCAGGGGGTCCACGTGAAGTGTTCAGAGTCTGAACACACCATGATACACGGGAATTGTAAGCAATGTAGGAACGAGGCTTGGATGTAACAAGGGTGGTAAGGTGGAAGGGAGGAAAGCTGAGACAAAGAATAGGTGGGGAAAGGCATTCGAGATGAAGCGATGGTTCGATCCGGACGGTTGTGTTTTGTGTTACAACCGATACTGGGAACAAGGAGAGTTGGTTACTCAAAATGCGATAGCAAGTTAGTTGGTGTGTGGTTGCTGCGTTGGTCAGACCTATTTCCAGGAGAAGTGCTAGATATAAGTATTGTAGAGTAGTGATAGGAGAATGTGACCAGGGGTAGCACCAAGTATGTATTAGCAAGTGTGAGTTAGTCTACCAAGTCAAGTTTACTAGTCGTAAGTAGACAGTAGTGATGTAGTTAGCAGCTATCCCATTAAAGTGACGTTGTTAATTTGTGAGGAATCTCACCAACTTAGGCTTCGTGAGGAGCAATGAGCAAAGAGTAGTACTGCAGTGTAGCAGCTACGAACAGCCAAGTGATTGTGTTAAATTGTGAGTAATCGCACCAACATTATCTTCGTGTGAGTTGAAATAAATAGTAGTAATGCAGTTAGCAGCTACAACCATTCAAAGAGACTTTGTAATTTGTGAGTGATCTCACTAACTTAGGCTTCGTGAGGAGCAGCGCGTAGAAAATAACTTGCCAGTGAGCAGCTACGTCCAATACAGGGACAGTAAGGTAGAGCAGTAATGCGTCAGGCTTTGTGTGGAACCATGACAGGAGTAGTGTGTGCAGATAGCGATACCGAATAAGGTAAGGGGCGCTGAGTGAGATCAACTCGCAGGGTCCCGTCAATTTAGAGACGGTTCTATTCGGAGTATGACACTACAGGAGACATCGACGTAAGCGAGGTTGAGTGAGACCAGTATCGCCAGCGTGGGGAGTAGCGCAGGGCTGCTAGTGACAGCATTCCTACATAAGGACTGTTAGAGGAAGGTAGGAGAAGCAAGAGTAGGGTGAGACAGTGCAGCGATCCAATTGTGCGGGGTCGTAGATGACACTAGGGAGAGTCGAAAGGTGAGCAGATAAAGTATGAGAGGCGACCAACAGACTATTGCTATTGTAATTGTAATCATGATATGGGAGGTGGTCGTTGTTGCGAAATAAACCTCAGATGTGTGACTTTTTTCCTGGTGTTAGTAAATGCTTTGTCGAGTGCTAGCTGTATTGTCAATCCCTAGTGAAGAACGGACTCTGGTCTGCAATTAACCGACGGGCGTAACATTCAACAACGCGGAGTACGACGTGAAACGATCAACCGGCCAAGGGTGTCATCCAAGGGAAGAGAGTCAATCGCGGCGACAGTTCTGAGCAGTGACCCTCTATCGAAACCTGCGCCGTGGCTGACACACTCCGTCTTCGGCAGGATGGATCTTGGTTAGACGTAAGAGCTTTCCTTCTCGTAGGGCGATGCCGTCCATGGCTATTCAGCCCGCCCTGTCCGTAGCTACTGTCTGGATGTTCTCCCAGAACCTTTCCGGTCCAGATTCGATACGCAGAAGTGGCGGATTTCTTTGTTATGGTTATGGAAGGCTCCGGTATCACTGTAAACGAATTCAAATCCACAATTGCTTAACCGCCCATGCCAGTGGAATCATCCGTATTACTATCTCACCTCCCAAACAACGAAAGGCAGCTGCAGTACCAACCATATCAGTATCAGCATACGCCAAAAGACATAAGACGAAACCGCGCAGAAAGTGAACACAGCCAACTGTTCCCTGTCATACGATATCATTCATCGTAAACAATCGAAATATCGAATTAGGATCAAAACGGATGAGACACACAGCTCACGGTGTGCACAGAGCACTTATCTCAGTAGCTCCTGCAACAAGCTGGATTTCTTTATTCGGGCCAATAAGGCTCCGGGGATCAATCACCTTCTAAAAATGGGTACCAGAGATATTTTATGGGAAGTAAATGCCACCTGGCGTTATACCGACCAAGCCACTCACACGTGCTGCTTGGTCATGGACAAATATGGTTACAAGTTCCCTAGACGCTTAGCAAGACGTGGTGGGAATCTTTACTATACCTTTAAAGATCTTCATTGGTATTTCCTTTTATTAACATGATCTTGGTATTTTCTTTTATTAACATGATCTTGGTATTTCCTTTTATTAACATGATCTTGGTATTTCCTTTTATTAACATGATTTTGGTATTTCCTTTTATTAACATGATCTTGGTATTTCCTTTTATTAACATCATCTTGGTATTTCCTTTTATTAACATCATCTTGGCATTTCCTTTTATTAACATCATCTTGATATTTCCTTTTATTACATGATCTTGGTATTTCCTTTTATTAACATGATCTTGGTATTTCCTTTTATTAACATCATCTTGGTATTTCCTTTTATTACATGATCTTGGTATTTCCTTTTATTAACATTATCTTGGCATTTCCTTTTATTACATGATCTTGGCATTTCCTTTTATTAACATCATCTTGATATTTCCTTTTATTAACATGATCTTGGTATTTCCTTTTATTAACATCATCTTGGTATTTCCTTTTATTACATGATCTTGGTATTTCCTTTTATTAACATGATCTTGGTATTTCCTTTTATTACATGATCTTGGTATTTCCTTTTATTAACATCATCTTGGTATTTCCTTTTATTAACATGATCTTGGTATTTCCTTTATTAACATGATCTTGGTATTTCCTTTTATTACATGATCTTGGTATTTCCTTTTATTAACATCATCTTGGTATTTCCTTTTATTACATGATCTTGGTATTTCCTTTTATTAACATCATCTTGGTATTTCCTTTTATTAACATCATCTTGGTATTTCCTTTTATTACATGATCTTGATATTTCCTTTATTACATGATCTTGCTATTTCCTTTTATTACATGATCTTGGTATTTCCTTTTATTACATGATCTTGGTATTTCCTTTTATTAACATCATCTTGGTATTTCCTTTTATTACATGATCTTGGTATTTCCTTTTATTACATGATCTTGGTATTTCCTTTTATTAACATTATCTTGGTATTTCCTTTTATTAACATGTTCTTGATATTTCCTTTTATTAACATGATCTTGGCATTTCCTTTTATTACATGATCTTGGTATTTCCTTTTATTAACATGTTCTTGCTGTTTTTGGTTTAAATAAGGATCTTGATCAAGTGTACTGAAGTGAACTTGATAAACACAGCTCGTTTGTTTCCCTTGCTAGTGCAGAGCTACCTAGTGAACACAAGCCCATTATCTCTGCCTCTAATCCACTTTCCATCTATCCTTGTTTTATGGCCACGCCACTCACAAACATACCCCAAAAACCCTCTCTCGCCAGTAACAATAAACACGCTGTACAAGCAGTGGCTTAATGCGGTTAGATTTCATCATCGCATCCTGGAGGTGTGTTTCAACCAGCCAATCAGATCAGCATATACTGTCAACAATAAAAAGCGTGACCTACATTCACAGTGGTTTACTTCAGTACAACTCGAGGTGGGGGCATGAAAGCAAGGCTGGAGGTTCGCTTGATAAGAGTCTAAAAATAAATGAAAAAAGATACATTGGAGAAAGATATTGCCAGCATATACAGGCTATCGTTTGTTTTGAGGGAGTATGGGAAATTGACCGGGAATGGGGGAACGTTTGTTGTCGATTATTGCTGTAATGCCGTCTGGGTGATACGTGCGTCATCTTGAACACTTGCCCTCACAGAGAGCTAGATTGTGTGAAATGTAATTTTACACAGATCATTAGGTTAGTAACCGAAATAGGTTATGTGTAGGGCGTTGTGGAATGTATGGAAGCGCTTGGGCTGGTTTCATCATCGTTTATGGACAGGCGTGTTTTGTGCGTGTCTACAGACTGTTGTTGCTGTTGGTTGGGTAGGGTAGATGCGATGGTTTCATCATCGTTTACGGACAGGCGTGCTTTGTGTGTGTCTATAGATTGTTGTTGTTGCTGTTGGGTAGGGTATATACGATGGTTTCATCATCGTTTACGGACAGGCCAGTTTTGTGCGTGTCTATAGACTGTTGTTGTTGTTCAACAAGTTAAGTCACACAAGGAAAGAGGGAAAGGAGAAAACAATGTGCAGTGTCAAACCATAGCAGTAATAAGAGAGTGCTGAAACAGAGCGAGAGAGTAGTTTTGTTTAAGATATAGGATCGGGGGTATGTTCTATAGTTTAAAAAGTAGTTGTGGAGCAACATTGTCAATTACGCCAGCAAGCACGGCTGATGGCAAGTAAAAGAGAAAGTGAAGAAGAAACAATCAAGGTGGTAATATTAAATACAAGAAAGAGTAAATAAAAGTATGGAAAGAAAAGCAATTACGAGAATAGAAAAGATGAAAACTATGGGGGATATGAGAAAAGAGGAGAAAGAATGAATAGAAAGACGAAAATATTAAAATAGAGAAGAGAAGATAGATGGGATGAGAAGAGAAAATATGAAATCAGAAGAGACAATTTGAGAAGAAAGGAGACAATATGAGAAGAGGGAGAAAATACGAGAGAAGAAAAAAGATAAATTTATTACAAGTAAGAGAAAATACGAGATGGGATAAGAAAATGAGGGAAAAAGATAAGTATAAGCAGAGAAGAAAAAAAATATATGAGGAAAGAAAAGATTATATGAGGAGAGCAAGTACAAGAAGAGAGGAAAAGTTAGAAAGTGTGAGAAAAAAGAAGAAGAGAGAAGAGAAAGTACAAGAACAGAAGAGAAAACACGAGATTAGGAAAGAAAATACAAGTAGACACGGGAAAGTATGAGAAGAAACGATAAAAAATAAGAACAAATATGAGAAGAGAAAATATGTGAAGAGAGGAGAAAAAATAGAGACGAAAGGAGAAAAGATGAGAAGAAAGTGATAGGAAGAGAGAACAGAAATTATTATTGAAAAAAAAAACAACAACAATGTAGCAATATTGATTTTATATCGATGTCATTTGATAATATGTTGACGACCGTGTAGTTAAACCAGTAATAATGTGACATTTATAGTTCCTTCCCCAGCCTTAACTGCATGATATGACGTCAGGTAGAGTTGTCTTACATGTCAACCAAGGGACATAATTTAGACAGAGTGTGCGTCCATTTTGAATAACAAATTATATACTGTTTAGCTTAGAGAAAATATATTGGTAGCTAAAAACAGACAGTACAAAGAATGTAGGGCGAGCTACTGAACTGAAGAAACTATGATGTATGTAGTGAGAATTACAGCTACATGTGCTGTATGAGGTGAGGTACAGACAATATTGGGTATATTACAGACAATATGATTATATGGCTGTAAAACATGGGGAACAACAAAATTGACAATCATGAAGATACATTCTTCATTAATGGATGCTTACGCAGAATAAAAGGATGGAAATGGCAGGACAAATTCACTAGCATAGAATTATGGAAATGTACCAGTCAAATACCAGTGGATAAAGAGATACAGCGAAGACGGTGGCGCTGGATAGGACACACACTGCGGAAAACAACTGAAAATATTACACAAGATGCCATTTTTTTTGAACCCCCAGGGAAAAAGACAAAGAGGAAAACCAAGGAATTCTTGGAGAAGACAAATAGAAGCAGAGATGAAGATGATGGGGAAGACATGGAATGCTCTTAAACGAATGGCAAGAAACAGAACGACTTGGAAAGCGTTTGTTGAAGACCTATGCTCCACAGGGAGATGAAAGGTATAAGAAGAAGACAGACAATATGAGATATGCAGAACCAATAGTAAGACGGGGTGAACTAAGACAATGTGGTATCTTTAAAAGGAACTAGAGTCATTTATAGTTGTGTGGGTGAACTAAGGCAATATAAGTTCTTTGATCTAAAGTCATTTATAGTTGTGTAGGGTGAACTAAGGCAATATAAGTTCTTTGATATAAAGTCATTTATAGTTGTGTGGGTGAACTAAGGCAATATAAGTTCTTTGATCTAAAGTCATTTATAGTTGTGTAGGGTGAACTAAGGCAATATAAGTTCTTTGATCTAAAGTCATTTATAGTTGTGTAGGGTGAACTAAGGCAATATAAGTTCTTTGATCTAAAGTCATTTATAGTTGTGTAGGGTGAACTAAGGCAATATAAGGTTTTTGATGTCAATTATAGATATGTAGGGTTAACTAACAAATATGAGGTCTTTAAAACGAACTAAAGTCAATTATACATATGTAGGGTGAACTAAGACAATATGAGGTCTTTAAAACGAACTAAAGTCAATTATAGATATGTAGGGTTAACTAACAAATATGAGGTCTTTAAAACGATCTAAAGTCAATTATACATATGCAGGGTGGATTAAGAAATATGAGGTCTTTAAAACGAACTAAAGTCAATTATATATATGTAGGGTTAACTAACAAATATGAGGTCTTTAAAACGAACTAAAGTCAATTATACATATGTAGGGTGAACTAACAAATATGAGGTCTTCAAGACGAACTAAAGTCAATTATAGATATGTAGGGTTAACTAACAAATATGAGGTCTTTTAAACGAACTAAAGTCAATTATATATATGTAGGGTGAACTAAGACAATATGAGGTCTTTAAGACGAACACAAGTCAATTATATATATGTAGGGTGAACTAAGACAATATTAGGTCTTTAACACGAACTACAGTCAATTATAAATATACACTAAGATATAAGACGTATCTAGGGTGAACTACAAACAATATGAGGCACACAGGGAACACTACAAACAATATGAGGTACGCATGGAACACTACAAACAATATGAGGTACGCATGGGACACTACAAACAATATGAGGTACGCATGGGACACTACAAACAATATGAGGTACGCATGGGACACTACAAACAATATGAGGCACACAGGGAACACTACAAACAATATCAGGTATACAGGGAACACTACAAACAATATGAGGCACACAGGGAACACTACAAACAATATGAGGTACACAGGGAACACTACAAACAATATCAGGTATACAGGGAACACTACAAACAATATGAGGCACACAGGGAACACTGCAAACAATATGAGGTACACAGGGAACACTACAAACAATATGAGGTACACAGGGAACACTACAAACAATATGAGGTACACAGGGAACACTACAAACAATATGAGGTACACAGGGAACACTACAAACAATATGAGGTACACAGGGAACACTACAAACAATATGAGGTACACAGGGACCACTACAAACAATATGAGGTACACAGGGAACACTACAAACAATATGAGGTACACAGGGAACACTACAAACAATATGAGATATACACTGTAAACAGATTATGCAAGGGGAGCTAATTATAATTTTACGTATGAAAAACAAATACAGACAATGTGAAACAGAGGGCAAACCGACTTAGAACGGAATGGCTTCACAGCGTGCTGGGCATTCTCATATAACATCAGCCACGTTCCAGATAACACTAATCTGTTCATTCTGATCGTTTATTCTGTTCTTTAGCTATGGAAGGCCCCGGTATCACTGCAAACCAATTAAAACCATAGTTGTTCAACCGTCCGTGCCAGTGGCATCATCCGAATTATTATCTCATCTCCCAAACAAAGAAAGGTTGCTGCAGTCCCCATCATAGCAGTCACAGCACACGCCAAAAAGCATAAGGCGAAACCGCACAAAAAAGTGAACACAGCCATCTGTTCCCCGTCATACGGTGACAGAACGAACAGCTCACGCTTTGCACAGAGCACTAAACTCAGTAGCTCCAGCAGCAAGCCAGACATGGAATATGAGGAAACTGCAACAAGGAATACTTTTCAGACACAACCTTTAACGGCCCCCCCCCCCCCCCCCCGCCCCCCGCCTATCCGCCATATTGACCGGAAGTTCAGGTCTTCTCTCACACTGTATAATGTACGTTTTGCGTTCTAAAAATAAATGGCGTGTTTTTACGTACGTTCTGTTCAGTTGAACGTGCTGCATTGACTGTACACATGGCGCGTTCACTCACAATGGATACTTCCGGGTCGTTGTAATCGCCGTCACGAGGAACATGCTCCATGCGCCCTGCTCCAGTCCCGGTGTAGACTTCATGATCAGTGAGAGTGTCCCAAGAATCACCGTCCCAACAAATAGAGCCAGGCCTCCACTTCGGGGAAACACTCGATCCGACAGCAGTCCAAATGGTGGCAAATGTGCAGTCGAACACAGAACCCAGAGTAAAGACGGGACCTGGTACTACCGTTCCACTCCACTGCCAGTGGCCTGCAGCACTATGTCAGTGTATGGAGACAATGTTGATTTTGTGGTCAGGACTAGACTACACTTCTTCAGAAACAAAAAGTCCCAACCAAAAAGAATTATATAAAACCACATTGCAGCAACAGAATCACATGAAACCACATTGCAGCATCAGAATCACATGAAACCACATTGCAGCATCAGAATTACATGAAACCACATTGCAGCAACAGAATCACATGAAACCACATTGCAGCATCAGAATCACATGAAACCACATTGCAGCAACAGAATCACATGAAACCACATTGCAGCAACAGAATCACATGAAACCACATTGCAGCAACAGAATCACATGAAACCACATTGCAGCATCAGAATCACATGAAACCACATTGCAGCAACAGAATCACATGAAACCACATTGCAGCATCAGAATCACACGAAACCACATTGCAGCATCAGAATCACATGAAACCACATTGCAGCAATAGAATCACATGAAACCACATTGCAGCATCTGAATCACATGAAACCACATTGCAGCATCTGAATCACATTGCAGCAACAGAATCACATGAAACCACATTGCAGCAACAGAATCACATGAAACCACATTGCAGCAACAGAATCACTTGAAACCACATTGCAGCAACAGAATCACTTGAAACCACATTGCAGTAACAGAATCACTTGAAACCACATTGCAGCATCAGAATCACTTGAAACCACATTGCAGCATCAGAATCATTTGAAACCACATTGCAGCAACAGAATCACATGAAACCACATTGCAGGAACAGAATCACATGAAACCACATTGCAGCATCAGAATCACTTGAAACCACATTGCAGCATCAGAATCATTTGAAACCACATTGCAGCAACAGAATCACATGAAACCACATTGCAGGAAAAATGCCAGAAGTTCTGGACCTGATTCGACTAAGCGGCATTTTTGCCCCCGCAGTAGCAGAAGTTACAAAACGAGCAAACAGTAGGTTCAGTGAAAATAGGATGAAATAATGAAATACTAGGGAGCCACGATAGCTCAGGGGTTAGTGAACTGACCTACAAAGAACATGGGGTCGGGTTCGATCCTGATCGACAGCTTCCAGGTCCATCAAGCCTTTAACGGGTACCGCATCTTTTTCTAGGAAAGTATAGCGGCATGGGCGTAATACCGACCACTTCACCTCAAAAATCATGTGCCGAAAGTCTGTAAAAATTAAGGTCACTAACACCATATTTCCTATACGCCACTTGGCGTAACGGGGCTCTTTACTTACTACTTTAAAGAAAAAATGAAATACCACAAGATGTCCACCGCAGTTGATGATGGTGACGACATGTTTAGACTTGTGCTGTTGCTCCTTTCTTGTTATGTACGGGAAGTTACTGAAGTAAAATCCATTTTCTCATATACGGAAACCCGTTGTCACAGAGGTGGGATTAAGGCTAAAAAATGCAAATGAATGCATACAAATGAGATGCTGCTATAAAACTAAATGTGAAGGAGAATTGAAAAAAAAAAAAAAAAAAAAAAAAAAAAAAAAAAAAATATATATATATATATATATATATATATATATATATATATATATATGGAATGGTAACAGCTTTACGTGATTAGTTGACGACACAGATTTGAACGACGTTTCGACTTAGTAGGCCTTCAGCAGGAACACTCTGTCGCAGAGGTAGCGGTAAGTTTTATTGCCGACGTGTCTTTGGTTGTTCTATCATTTCTTGGGGGGGGGGGGAACTGTCCCTGCACTTCATCGATTCGTTGTATCTCGACGTAACTAACGCACGTAACACGTTGGTCTCTCTTTCTTCGTTGGTTCTGCTGTTTAAAACCGTGATTTGTTGAACAGATGAGAATTATATTCGGCGTTGCAGACAGTGTCCCTTGAGTTATCGCCTTGAAATGTGTTTACTGACTCTGAATATGACTCGTCTCAACTTTCTCTTTTAGCCGTCTTTTTCTGTTGTCACCTGACAATTTCGTGTAGTATGTTCGTGCTCCAGGCATGTTTGGCTTTCATGTTAGTCAGAAATCATAACCATCGGACTTTGTTATGTTCGATATAGTCATTTACTAGCGCTGTTATGTTTGATGTAGCATCTACTGGTGCTGTTATTTTCGATATAGTCATTTTACTAGCGCTGTTATGTTTGATGTAGCATCTACTGGTGCTGTTATGTTCGATATTGTCATTTACTGGTGCTCTTATTACAATCTTTCTGTTTCATTTTCAATGAAATTTCTTCTTGTTTTGTCTGTAGCATTACTTGTAGCTCTCACCTTTCACAATGAGCTCACACTTGTGTCTTTCAAGTGATGTCCATATCAGTCATTGGTGGCATGGCGCTACTTCATAAATATGACTTGTGTCTTTCAAGTGATGTCCATATCAGTCATTGGTGGCATGGCGCTACTTCATAAATATGACTTGTGTCTTTCAAGTGATGTCCATATCAGTCATTGGTGGCATGGCGCTACTTCATCAATATGATTTGTGTCTTTCAAGTGATGTCCATATCAGTCAATGGTGGCATGGCACTACTTCATCAATATGACTTGTGTCTTTCAAGTGATGTCCATATCAGTCATTGGTGGCATGGCGCTACTTCATCAATATGACTTGTGTCTTTCAAGTGATGTCCATATCAGTCATTGGTGGCATGGCGCTACTTCATAAATATGACTTGTGTCTTTCAAGTGATGTCCATATCAGTCAATGGTGGCATGGCGCTACTTCATCAATATGACTTGTGTCTTTCAAGTGATGTCCATATCAGTCATTGGTGGCATGGCGCTACTTCATCAATATGACTTGTGTCTTTCAAGTGATGTCCATATCAGTCATTGGTGGCATGGTGCTACTTCATCAATATGACTTGTGTCTTTCAAGTGATGTCCATATCAGTCAATGGTGGCATGGCACTACTTCATCAATATGACTTGTGTCTTTCAAGTGATGTCCATATCAGTCATTGGTGGCATGGCGCTACATCATCAATATGACTTGTGTCTTTCAAGTGATGTCCATATCAGTCAATGGTGGCATG
The DNA here is from genome assembly GCA_032433765.1 of Megaustenia siamemsis. Lineage (NCBI taxonomy): Eukaryota > Metazoa > Mollusca > Gastropoda > Stylommatophora > Ariophantidae > Megaustenia > Megaustenia siamemsis. Next base: position 14,444,776 of record JAVIAB010000051.1, on the reverse strand, counting down.
GCACTACTTCATCAATATGATTTGTGTCTTTCAAGTGATGTCCATATCAGTCAATGGTGGCATGGCACTACTTCATCAATATGACTTGTGTCTTTCAAGTGATGTCCATATCAGTCAATGGTGGCATGGCACTACTTCATCAATATGACTTGTGTCTTTCAAGTGATGTCCATATCAGTCAATGGTGGCATGGCACTACTTCATCAATATGACTTGTGTCTTTCAAGTGATGTCCATATCAGTCAATGGTGGCATGGCACTACTTCATCAATATGATTTGTGTCTTTCAAGTGATGTCCATATCAGTCAATGGTGGCATGGCACTACTTCATCAATATGACTTGTGTCTTTCAAGTGATGTCCATATCAGTCAATGGTGGCATGGCACTACTTCATCAATATGACTTGTGTCTTTCAAGTGATGTCCATATCAGTCAATGGTGGCATGGCACTACTTCATCAATATGATTTGTGTCTTTCAAGTGATGTCCATATCAGTCAATGGTGGCATGGCACTACTTCATCAATATGATTTGTGTCTTTCAAGTGATGTCCATATCAGTCAATGGTGGCATGGCACTACTTCATCAATATGATTTGTGTCTTTCAAGTGATGTCCATATCAGTCAATGGTGGCATGGCGCTACTTCATCAATATGATTTGTGTCTTTCAAGTGATGTCCATATCAGTCAATGGTGGCATGGCACTACTTCATCAATATGGCTTGTGTCTTTCAAGTGATGTCCATATCAGTCAATGGTGGCATGGCACTACTTCATCAATATGATTTGTGTCTTTCAAGTGATGTCCATATCAGTCAATGGTGGCATGGCACTACTTCATCAATATGACTTGTGTCTTTCAAGTGATGTCCATATCAGTCAATGGTGGCATGGCACTACTTCATCAATATGACTTGTGTCTTTCAAGTGATGTCCATATCAGTCAATGGTGGCATGGCACTACTTCATCAATATGATTTGTGTCTTTCAAGTGATGTCCATATCAGTCAATGGTGGCATGGCACTACTTCATCAATATGATTTGTGTCTTTCAAGTGATGTCCATATCAGTCAATGGTGGCATGGCACTACTTCATCAATATGATTTGTGTCTTTCAAGTGATGTCCATATCAGTCAATGGTGGCATGGCACTACTTCATCAATATGATTTGTGTCTTTCAAGTGATGTCCATATCAGTCAATGGTGGCATGGCACTACTTCATCAATATGACTTGTGTCTTTCAAGTGATGTCCATATCAGTCAATGGTGGCATGGCGCTACTTCATCAATATGACTTGTGTCTTTCAAGTGATGTCCATATCAGTCAATGGTGGCATGGCACTACTTCATCAATATGACTTGTGTCTTTCAAGTGATGTCCATATCAGTCAATGGTGGCATGGCGCTACTTCATCAATATGACTTGTGTCTTTCAAGTGATGTCCATATCAGTCAATGGTGGCATGGCGCTACTTCATCAATATGACTTGTGTCTTTCAAGTGATGTCCATATCAGTCAATGGTGGCATGGCGCTACTTCATCAATATGACTTGTGTCTTTCAAGTGATGTCCATATCAGTCAATGGTGGCATGGCGCTACTTCATCAATATGACTTGTGTCTTTCAAGTGATGTCCATATCAGTCAATGGTGGCATGGCGCTACTTCATCAATATGACTTGTGTCTTTCAAGTGATGTCCATATCAGTCAATGGTGGCATGGCGCTACTTCATCAATATGACTTGTGTCTTTCAAGTGATGTCCATATCAGTCAATGGTGGCATGGCGCTACTTCATCAATATGACTTGTGTCTTTGAAGTGATGTCCATATCAGTCAATGGTGGCATGGCGCTACTTCATCAATATGACTTGTGTCGCCGAAAGGTTTCCAAGAAGATCGCGTAAAGAGTCATCTTGATGAAGACATTGTGACGATGTTCCCCTGTCCAACGTCACGGGGATTGCTCCTTCTGAGGTTCTCTTACAACAGATGGTTTGGAATGCTTTTGTCATTCATGTACGGAACAAAAGCAGCACATAACATATAGCATTATATATATATATATATATATATATATATATATATGCTAAGCAGCATATAACATATAGTATTAACTGCTAAAAGTGTTTAAAAAGTAAAGTAAAGAGCCCCGTCACGCGAAGTGGCATATAGGGAATATGATGTTAGTGATCATAATTTGTGCAAAATTTCGGCACATTAAATCCGGTATCCATTTGAGACTGGGTCAACTCGGAAGCCGTCGATCAGAATTTAACCCGACCTCTTATCCTGAGCTCACTAATCACTGACCTATCGCGGCTCACTCACTATCAGTGTGTAATATACAGAAAATGTGTAGAGACAAAAAATATATGTCAGATATCTCATTTCTTAGAAGCAATTTTGTTCACAGAAAAAGACATGAATACACACAAATACATTGGAAATATGTTTTAACTCTGCAAGATTTGATGAAGAGTTGAACTAAACTTTAGCGTCTAGAAATAGTTACAGAAGAGTGTCAACGTAGTTGACGTGATTCAGTTTTGGACAAGTTAGAAAAGATATTTCCTACAACGTGTTTGTCTTGTGTTAGTATATACCATACATTATTAATCACGTGATTTAATAAACTTTAAAATAGTTTAACAATAATTACGATTTATCAATTAATTAATTTTTTTTTCTTCAGATTTTCAGGAAAATTTGTGATGTACAATTCTGGAAATCGATCGTGGCAGATCTTGGCAGCAGTTCTGTCCAGCATGTGTGTACTGCTCACTCTAGCGCTTATTCTTGCTGTGCTTCTTCTGTACACAGACCGGAAACAGGCATTAACGGAATCTGAATGTAATCGTCTGGAGAAAACGGACAGTGACGAGTTGTATAACGGTGATATTAATCCATTTTCAGGTCTCACTCCGTTTGAATTAGAAAACGTTGTCAAGTTCTTGCACTCTAAGGAATCACTGCAGTTAACAATACCTGATGTTGCACAGGTTAACAGTAACTATATTCATCTTGTTGAATTATTTGCAGCTCCTAAAACAGATGTATTACGGTACCTGGACAGTGCTGGACCAATGCCTGAGCGAAAGGCGAGAGTATTTATATTTAGAGGCAATTCTTCAGATCCTCGTGTAGAGGAGTACATAGTAGAACCGCTCCCATTTCCGAACAATGTGACACTGACAATTTCAAAGTCCAGGAAGACGACCATTCCGTACAGCATGAGACCGTTTTCCAAGTACGAGTTCAAAGCTGCGTACAAGCATGTACTTCCGGTAGTTTTGAAGAAAGCCAGCCATATTCTACGAGAGAGTTACAATGCTACCATGTTGAATTGTGACAGGAACTGCCTGAGGTTTTCTGTGACTCCAGTTTCCAGTGGCTTTCTAGAGAAAGGCCGTCGCAAGTCCTGGTTTTGGTTTGCCTACGATGTCGAGTTCTACACACTGCATCCTCTAGATTTTCAGTTCCTGGTTGACATGTCAACGGTTGACCCTTCGGCATGGGAGGTACAAAAAATCTTTTACGCGAACACGCTGTTCAACAGCTTAGACGATCTTGTTGAGAGATACGAGAAAGGTAAAATCAATAAAACACGAATTACATTTCCAGTTTTGCCTACAGAAGATCAGTACAGCGCGATTTACATGCGTGGGGAGCCAGTGCCAAAGGACATACGACCACCACCACAACAGGTCCAGCCAGCCGGACCAAGGTACAAGATTCACGGAAATCTTATCGAGTACATGGACTGGCGGTTTAACTTGCATATTTCCCCTACCGTTGGCGCTCAAATGTTTGATATCAGGTACAGAGGAGAGCGGATTGTTTACGAGTTGAGCATGCAGGAAATTGGCGTTCTTTATTCAGGTCATTCCCCAGCAGCCAGCATGCTCTACTTCGCTGACAGTGCCGGACTGTTCGGGACAAGGATGCGGGGAATGATGCCAGGTTTCGACTGTCCCGAGTATGCCACAATGCTGGACGCGATTGTGTACACGTCTAACGAGGAAGGTCTCAAGCGTCTACAGAACTCGCTGTGCATATTTGAGCACTCACCAGATACGCCTCTGCGGCGACACAGAGCGTACGGAATGTCTGGAGCCTTTTATAGTGGACTTATTGATCATGTTCTAGTGGTTAGAATGTATATATGCATCATCAATTATGACTATGCTTTTGATTTTATATTCCACAACAACGGTGCTATTGAAGTGAAAGTAAACTCTGCTGGTTACTTAGCGTCCAGCTTTTATTACCCTGAGGAGGAACGATACGGAACGCGAATAAGTGAGACTGTAGTAGCCGGACTCCACCATCATTTATTCAATTTTAAAGCCGACATCGACATCAAGGGCACAAGCAATAGATTTAAAACATTGAACATTGGAACGGAAATTAAGATTGACAATTGGGCTGAAGACCCTACACAATCACACACTCAAAACTTCATGGAGGGAGAGGACAGAAACACAGAAAGAGAAGCCGCCATCTCGTTTGACTTTAACCATCCAAAGTATATGGTATTTTACAAGAATGAGACGTCAGCGTTAGGCCATACCCCTGGGTACAGATTAATCCATAAAGGGTTAACTAAGACATTGCTGCCTGAGGGAGACGGGTTTGAGCCGTCCATGAGTTGGGGGCAGCATCAGATGTACGTGACGCGGCACAAGGATGACGAGATGACCAGCAGCTCAATGTTCGCTATGTGGGACGCTATGGATCCGGTGGTCAACTTCAAGAATTACTGGGAGGATAATGAAAACATATCAGACCAGGTAAGGCATCTCAGGTGAACGCTCGCATTTTGCGGTTAGGAATGTAAAAATTATGTTTCACTGGCCTCATCAGCAATATGTGAAATCACAGAGAAAGATGACATCTTTGTTTTATCATTACTAATTTACGGGAAATAAAAATCCTGAGTCTCACACGTCGTGGCGACTGCTTTAATTAAGCGGCCTCTAACCCTATGGTCCTATCGTGAGCCCCCGGACATACACCAGCAATGCTAATATGTGTCGTAAAGTTAGTATTTTTTTTTTAATTGACGGGAAGCAGTTTGATATTTTCAAGTTTCAACTTCTGTAGCCATTTTACTTTGAAATAATTAATATCTTAGTATAATTTAATAAAGGCGAAGACAGTTACTAGGACTTGGCCTGATAGTTAGCTAGGCAGAGCTGACTGCTTACGTCACGATCGGAGAGACAAAACTAAAGTGAAGAAACCCGGCACTCAAAATGTTGTGCTAAAGACAGATGCATCGGGCCAAAAGAGCAAATTTAGCTGTCTTCTGCAGTTGTAAATTATAATACAAAGCATGACTGTCCACGTTACGTCCACCACTGGACGACGATTGACAAGAGTAGATGTTGTGTTCATGCAAATGAACAAGAACAAGATCAAGAACAAGAGAACAAAGAAGTAGCAGAAAATGATGATGATAAGTTTATTTTACTTTAAAAGTCCCACATTATATTTTTGTTTAAAAGTCCATCAATCATCATCGAGTGTCTTCTCCGCAACGAAGGTTGGCTACCATGGAGCGCCATTCTGCTCTGTCTCTAGCTTTGATGGTGCAGATTGTTATAGGCTGATTTGTCCATCTTTTGATGTTACTCGTCCATGTTAGTCTTGGTCTGCCTCTGCCTCTTTTACCTTGTATTTTCTTCTCCAGGATTACTTTTTTTAGGCTGTGTCTTTTAACATGGCCCAAAAATCGCATTTGTCTTGTCTTAATTGTATAAGTAGTTCTCTTTTCATTTTTAGTTGTTTTAAGATTTCATCGTTTGTTTTCTTTTCCTTCCATCCATTTCTACCGATTCTTCTATATATCCACATTTCAAAGGCTTCAATTCTCTGTTCTATTTTCTTGTCTAATGTCCATGTTTCTGCATCATATAGGAATATTGAGATGTAACATTTTGATATCTTTAGTTTTAGCCCTGGTGATATTTGTTTTGATGTTAGTATGTTCTTCATGACATTAAAATTACTTTTTGCTGTTCCTATTCTATTGTTTATTTCAGTTGTACATTTTCCATCACTGGTTATAGTATGTCCAAGGAAGTTGTAGTTCTGAACTGTCTCCAGGTCTATTCCTTCTATTTTGATATCCACTTGTAGGTTTTGAGTATTTTCTTTGTTTATGATCATAGTTTTAGTCTTTTTGATATTCATATATAGTCCATATTTTTTGCTTGTCTTGTTTATATCATTAAGTAATTGTTGTAGATCTTTAGGATTTTCTGCTAGTAGTACAGTATCGTCAGCATATCTTAGGTTATTGATTATCTTTCCATTAATTTGTAGGCCTGGCATCTCTATGATGTTTTTAAAAATTTGCTCAATGTATATATTGAACAAGCTTGGTGAAAGGATGCATCCCTGTCTTATTCCTCTTTTTATATCAATGGGTGTAGAGTTCTCTTTGTTATATTTTATTATTGCTGTTTGCTCCCAATTACGTAGATTACATATTAGTCGTATGTCCATGTCATCTAGATGTATCTCTTTTAGGCATTCTATAAGTTGTTTGTGGTGTACTCTATCAAAAGCTTTGGTGTAGTCTATGAAGCAGGCATATATTGGTTTGTTTACTTCTGTGTATTTTTCGATTAATGTTCTCATGCAGAATATGGCTTCTTTTGTCCCGTTATTTTTTCTAAATCCAAATTGCTGCTCATTTAATTCAGTATTGATTTTATTCTGAATCCTTCCTTGTATAACTTTTAGCAAGATTTTTGTAACATGGCTCATTAGGCTTATTGAAGTCACTGCATTCGACTGCGCCATTCTGTTTAGGCAATGCAAAGAAAGTTGATGTTTTTAGTTCATTTGGTATGTATCCTGTATGGTATATGTCGTTGCATATGTATGTAATCACTTCAATGCCAAAATCTTCTAGTGCCTGTATCACCTCTGTCTGTATGCGGTCAGGTCCTGCTGCCTTTCCCTTTTTCATTGTTTTTATGGCTTTTTCCACCTCAGATTTTAAGATTTTATAGCCTGATGTACATTTTATAACTGGTTTCTTGTCCCTTTGATCGTGAAATAGTTATGTTATATATTCCTGCCATCTATCTATAATATCCTTATTGTCTGTTAGCATTTTTCCTTTTTTGTCTGCAATGCATCCACCTTTTGTGGCTTTTTTATTTTGATTAGTCATTCTCTTTATTTCTGTGTGCATTCCCCTAAAGTCTTGTTTGCTTTCCATAGTTTCTATTTCTATACATTTTTGGCTGAGCCAGTCTTCTTTTGCCTTTTTACACATTTTGTGTATTTCATTATCTATTTTACTGTATTGGGCAGTGTTCTTCGCTTGTCTCCTTTCTTCCATTTTTTCTAAGATTGTGTTAGTTATCCATTTTTTTTTGTTCTTTTTTCTTTTGGTTAAGGTTTCGCAGGTTTCTTGTCTTTATGTATTGCCATTTGGTTGTTACTTTTTCATCAGGATTTTCTCTTCTGTATTGCTCAATTCCTTCTTCTAGCAGCTTCTGGTATGTGTTCTTTACTTGTATTGTATAGGTATCTTTAATATCTTTTTGATTTAAAGCTGTTATATCCAGTGCATTTGTTGATGAATTCGACTTTTGCTTGATTCTCTTTAGTTTGATTTTCATTCTAATCACTACAGGATTGTGATCTGAATTAATATCTGTTCCTGGGTAGGTTTTGGCTTTCTTTACGCTGTTACGGAACCTTTCTTTTATCATTATGCAATCTATTTGATTCCTCTTCTTATCTCCACGGCTTTTCTATGTTTATAGTTTCCTTTTCTCTTGCTCAAAGTAGGTGTTACATATTATCAGCCTGTTTTCTTCACAGAGTTGTATTAATCTTTCTCCTCTGTCATTTCTTTTTCCTAAACCATGATTTTCTATAATGGTCTTATATCTACCTTTTCCTACTTTAGCGTTCATGTCACCCATTACAATAAAGATATCTGAAGATTTCACTTGCTTCTTAACTTTATTTAGGTCTTCATAGTATGCCTCTATTTGTTCATCTGTGTAGTCTTGAGTAGGTGCATATGTCTGTATTATTGCTATGTCGAATGGTTTTGCTTTCAACTTGAGTAGTATAATCCTATCACTGTATACCCAGTGGGTACTTATATATTTTTGTAGCTCTCTTTTTATCAGTATTCATACCCCCCCCCCTTTTTTTTTGATGTTCTGTTGTATTTCCTGAATATATAAATGTATATTTTTCGTCCTCTATGTACCCACATTCTTTCCATCTTGTCTCTGATATGCCTAAAATATCTATATTTATTCGTTCTGCTTCTTGAATCAGATTTTCCAATTTCCCTTCTTGATATAGAGTCCTAACATTCCAAGTACTTATTTTAAGATCTTTCCTCCGACATAAGTTCGAATTCCTCTCCATGGCTTCCTCAGGAATAGTACGTGATGAGGCTCCAATCTCTTTCACGGTGGTCTGCCATATTCGTTTTTCGTGTTCTGAATATGCCTCATGTGTACCACACACTTTGCTTTTTTTGCCTTCTGGACCGTTGATCATTTCTGATTCATCTGCCCCATCCAACGTCACAGATCTTTCACATAAGGGTTGAACACACCCAGTTTGCCGGCAACATTTTTGTCGAACCATGTGCTTGCCTATCGAACCGCGAAGACACGACACAAAGAAGAATAAATCATATTCCACTTAAATATCGGTAATCACAGTTCATCCACACGTCAGAAGTAAAACATACACCAAACGGGGAATAGCAACACATAATTTCACAACTAGACTGTCGCGTAAATCATTTAAATATATCAGCAATTGCCGAATTATAAAAACGACTACACGCAGCCGCCATGACACCGGAAACCTTTAAAAGTTACACATCATATTTAGTTTAGTGGAAAGACCATGTTCTTTGCACATCGAACAAGTCCCTAATATTCAGACCTCGTCCAGCATGGAGCTAGGGACAGTTATAATAATTGCTTCTGACATGTTATCGCTATGAAAGGGAGACAATAATAAATGAATATGAAACTTTCTGAGGCGATAAATCAACAAATCAGTTTAGGGGAAGATGGATGTTTAATTTAAGAAAAAATACATACATAAATAATCAAGACAGGTTGCTTAGTTGGCAGTCTACGGTACTGCATCGTCTCTTGTGGCAAGGCGCTGTGTTCAGGTGTACGGGTTTGATCCTGCTTCGGGCTGTCTGTTGTTCTTTGTTATTTTAATGTTGATTATCTGTATTTTTCCCCAAGTGTTATAAACTTACATCTTCCCCTTAAACGATTTATTTCTGTAAAACATGATTTGAAAAAAAAATATCAGAGTATAAACAAAATCAAAATTTGAGATGATGTTTATATCTTAACTTCGTCGTCCCACAAAAATCATGAAATCGGCCACAATAAAATAACTAAGAGGAGAATCGATAACAACATGCACCTTCAAGACAAGAGCAGAGTAAAATGGCGCTCCATAGTAGTCAACCTTGCTATGGAGACGGCATCCAACGAGTGAATATAAAGAGTTTTACGTTTCTCAACGCTGGTCATATAACGTTTGATCAAATGTTCGCGTCCCATTTTTCAAAAGCAGTGCCATATCTTATTATGTAGTTCTTGTAGGCGTTTCTGTAAGCACATACAACTATGTCAACAGCAAAGCGACAATTTAATATTGGAATATCGGAGGCGCGGCGATAAGAAATTACATCATCGACCGTAGGTGAGCTACACCGAACGTTTGCAATTCAACAATGAAGTTCCCAACCCGACTTATCTTTATCACTTATTATCAGTGTCTGATCCACTCCAACTTATACACGAGCCTATAAAAGAACGTTGCAATTAATAACCACTTTATACGACTGAAGAGGACAGCAATGTGCTGGGTTAATGCGGAGACAGGTAAGTATACCACGCTAGTAAAGACTGTATTCGGACAGAAGTGTTGTGTAGAATAAGTCTAGTTATTTTGTGCCGATTATAAATTGTAAGTTTCAGAGTCAATACAGCAGTAGGTCGATGCCTGGGAGACATGGCCAGATGAACCCACCTCCCTTAGTGTGTCAAGTAGTTAAAGGACCGAAACACTTGCTCGACGGGGGGTAACTTTTAATGATCAGATTGCCTCCTACTGCGAAGCTCTGTATAAAGAGTTTCCCATTACTACGATACAAGCACATACTTATTGTATGTCATCACAATGTTAAATAAACAACAGTTTGCATATCCTGTCCTTGTACATTAAAATAAAATAAAAATGCACCAATAATGAAAGAGAACCGATCATTTCACGACATGAACAATTGTTTCACAGTAGCATGTGCAAGCAAGAGAATACATTACATCATCTCTTGTGTTCACAGTGCGGGGCGTATTGTAGTCTCCTGACAAGCTGTTGCGTCACGTCTTCCGAAATAGGAACGTACACAGAGATTACGTTCACCACACTTCATGTATGAAATAGTTTCTATATAGGAGTTTGTGTTTGACTGCCAGCGTCAGACAAATACCCTATTGATATAATGAATGTACATGAAATCAGAAATACATTATGTTGTTTTAAATATACATTTTAAAATGAAATAAAAACAAAACATATTGATTGTGACGTAGATTGCTGTGTTTAAAAGTATATGTTTGAGGGAGGGGAGGTTTCCGTGGTGTGAGCTTCATCATCATCAAGTATTATATAGGCCTATGCTATTGTTGTTGATTTTGTTTCTATCCCGACTTTCTTTCTCTGATAATTTACTTGTTTGGTTTCACGATTTAACGTCACAGCAGTGGGGTGTATTCTCATGTCGTTCAATTGATCTTTTTAACAGCCAGGGCGAGGCTTATACACTAGTTCGTGCCCATTGGCAGTTGTTCGTCATCGCCAACAGAGTGTACTTGTTGTACCTTCTTAAAAGTCTCAATCCCCGTTACTTCAGTCACTAGATGTGGGGGCTAGTCTCCCACAACAAGACGTTTCGTCTTCTTTCAAGAAAGTGTCTCTGCCAGTCTTTAATAAGTCCTACACTACAGTCTTCAATAAGTCCTACACTACAGTCTTCAATAAGTCCTACACTACAGTCTTCAATAAGTCCTACACTACAGTCTTCAATAGTCCTACACTAAAGTCTTAAATAAGTCTTACACAACAGTCTTCAATAAGTCCCACACTTGTTCTGTTTATATACCCCCGGTATTGGAGTCCTCCCGATCAATTCATCGACCTTCTCTGACCTTGAGTCTCGGCATGTCAGGGCGCAGTGTATCCTAGTTAGCTGGGGCGTAAAGGCGGCCTGACGTGATAACAACTACATCACCCAAAAACGTGCCGTGGTCATAGAAAAATATGGTCACTAACACCACATTACCTATTCGCCTAGTAAGTCGCGGAAGGAACCTTTTACTTTACATATGCCTTTTTGGTGGCATATTAAAACACAGCAGCCTACTAAAAGTAATCTTGGAAGAGAAAATACAAGAGACAGAGGCAAGACTAACATGGACCAGTAACATCAAAAGATGGACAAATCAGCCTATAACAATCTGCACCATCAAAGCAAGAGACAGAGCGGAATGGCGCTCCATGGTAGCCAACATTCGATGTTAGACGGCACTCACTGATGATGATGATGATGGTTCCTTCCTACTTCGTTTTTATGGCTCGTATATTTTATCTTCGAATTAGTATTTTAATTTGTGACATATTGTATCCTGTACTGCATGCTGGTGTCACTGCAAGAAATCTTTAATATCGGTACTAATATGATTATATGTGCATTCGTTTTCTTGCATTTCATAGACCTAGCCTGAGTCATGTTTTCGAAATAAAATATACCGCCTTGACGACAGGAAATCAGCTGTTTAATCCAAACAACATGTGTTTCTTCTGCAGGATTTAGTAGCTTGGATTACACTTGGCACTTACCATATACCGCAGCTGGAGAACGTGCCCAACACCGGAACTGTAGGCACCACTCTGTCGTTCTTCCTTGTACCGTTCAACTACTTCCGGGAAGACCCATCACTTTCATCACGTGACTCTGTCAAAATTATGCCACGTGATCCACGAAGACCTCTAGACGGAGCTGTTGTCAACAGGCACAACATGAGCCTCTATTACAGCTGTCAGAGCGAACTTATTGATAGAAGTATATTTTATAACAGCACTTTTCTATTCTCGTAAAGACTGTTAGTTATAATTATACTAGACTGTCTTTAATGTTGTAACATATTTCGTGTATATAAAATTTTTTTTATTTATTAGCTGTTTCTTTGATTACGCTATTTTTGTTTATGTAAACATGTTCACTTGTTACAAATGTTGCACTGATTAAATTTGATTTTTTTTTTTTAACGAAAATAATAACTGTCAATATGTATTAAACAAGAACTATAACCCCCGTCTACATTTTAAATATAAAAACATGCTAGTTACTTCCCTTGTTGTAGTTAACTAACGACACCAAGTATATACATTGATAGTGATGATGCACCTCAATTTCAGACACTCCATGCTTGTTTGAGCATTGCTTCGTTTCAACTTTGCACATAAATTTGTTAACAACTTTTTACCTCTTTTGGTGTCGAGAGAAACACACAGTTTTAGATCTTGCTCTTCTAGCAGTCGCAGTCATTGGCATTTGATGCTGTTGTAGAAGTTCTCTGATATTGTCGTTCCAATTTAGTCGGCGTCTACCTCGAGTTCTGTGTTCTTCTATTTTGTGTGCATGCCTTAAATGGTTGACAACACTAGGCACTCCTTCAAGAGGGGCAATGTGATGACATGACTCATGACTGTGATGACATGACTCATGACTGTGATGACATGACTCATGACTGTGATGACATGACTCATGACTGTGATGACATGACTCATGACTGTGATGACATGACTCATGACTGTGATGACATGACTCATGACTGTGATGACATGACTCATGACTGTGATGACGATAGCTACCGGTAAATTCTCAAACAACTATCAAGCAGAATCTGAAGCCCTCAATTATGCTGCAAAACTGGCTATCCAATACAAAAACAAAACAACATGCAATAGAAACTGGTGATACTAACCGATGCTATGTCAGTCCTAACAGGCCTAAAAAACCCCAGGAACAGTGAACTAGATGACTTGAGAACAACCCTAGACCAACTATGCAATAACTTCCAGAGAGTAGTCATCCAGTGGATACCATCACACTGTAATATACAAGGAAACGAACGCGCAGACAAATTAGCTAAAGAGGGAGGGAGATTACAACAGGAGAACCATCTGGTCAGCTACCATGAAGCCAAATCCATCATCAAAGCCCAGTTTCATTAAAAATGGAAACGAGAACACCCAAAGTATGACGAAAGGGATGGATACCTCCAATTATCAAGGAGGGATCAAGTCATCATACTTCGCCTCCGCACTGGCCACAACAGAATGAGAAACCACATGTTCACCAAATTCAAAATTGGTACTACCAGCCAATGCCACTGCACACTGGACAACATGACAACAAAACATGTTTTACAGGATTGCCCGCGGTACACAGACCTGAGAAGTACAATGTGGATCACTCCCACCTCCCTGGCAGAGAAACTATACGGGGCTACCCAATATCTTAAACAGACAACTACCTTCATAAGAGAGTCCGGAATCCTACTCTGAAAGAGTCGTGATATCAGAAGATAAGGAGGGTCAAAATATTTGATTTGTTTCTTTGTACGTCATTCAAAATTGGTTCCGAACCAAATTATCGTTCTCTCATAACATCGTTTCTGATTTTGTTTCTCTGGTCACTCCTACAGATTTTCTCAAACATTCATTTCTGTGATGACTAACTCTCTTTTCTCAAACATCTCATTTCTGTGATGATTAACTCTCTTTTCTCAAACATCTCATTTCTGTGATGACTAACTTTCTTTTCTCAAACATCTCATTTCTGTGATGACTAACTTTCTTTTCTCAAACATCACATTTCTGTAATAACTAACTCTCTTTTCTCAAACATCTCATTTCTGTGATGACTAACTCTCTTTTCTCAAACATCACATTTCTGTGATGACTAACTCTCTTTTCTCAAACATCTCATTTCTGTGATGACTAACTCTCGTTTCTCAAACATCACATTTCTGTGATGACTAACTCTCTTTTCTCAAACATCTCATTTCTGTGATGATTAACTCTCTTTTCTTTCTTGTCGTGATTGACCATGTTTGACGCTTGTAATATAGAGTGAGCATAACTGGATATCAGGGTGTCCGGTTAGCGCAATCGATAGGCGGTTGGCTTACCACGGCAACAGCCGGGGTTCGTAATCCTGGCGAGGACACCTGGGTTTTACTAATTCCCTAAAAATTAGTAGGAGCCGCGATAGCTCAGTGGTTAGTGAACTGGACTACTACGGACAAGGGGTAGGGTTCGATCCCAACCGACGGCTCCGGGTTCACCCAGCCTTAAATGGGTACCGGATTTTTTCTGGGAAAGTAAAAGCAGCACGGGCGTAATACCGACCACATTACCCCAAAAATCATGTGCTGAAGTCTGTAAAATATAGGGTCACTAACACCATATTTCCCTATACGCCACTTGGCGTGACGGGGGGTACTTTACTTTTTACTTTACTTATAACTGGATATCAGCAGGATACGAAGATAAACGTAGATAAAACTTTAATCAAGAACGTAAATAGAACACAAAGAGGCAATGACAGATCTCATTATACGATTACAGATTAATGCAAGCACAAGAATTCAGATACATGAGTAGCGTTTTTACAGAGGATAGAAGGTGTATAACAGAGAGATTGAAGCAAGAATTCAAATTGGTAACAAAGTTACAGACTAAATTTTGACAAGTATAAAGCATCCGGCTATCTCAATGGAAAAAAGTAAAACTTGAAAAATTCTAGCTTTATTCCAACTTTTTGGTGTCAATGTCAAACATGGACTCTGACTAAAGATCAAGAAAGAAAATTGACAACATGTGAGATGAGATGCCTCAGAAAAGCTGTGAACAAAACAAGAACAGATCATGTAAAGAACAATGAAATCAGAAGCACCATTGGGATTTCTCATTGCGAATATCACTATGTACCAAGCCACAAAAAGTGCCCTTAATAGAAACCAAATCATTGACTTAAGCATGCGACGCCTACAGGATAAAAGCAAAACAGGATATAAGAAAGAAAGAATAAATGGATGTTTTTTTTTTGTTGGTGGGCACTTGTTCGCATATTTGCTTTATTTGAAACAAGAGGTGATGCGAGGTAAAGGTCCCTTATCAACGTTCTCCATAATATGAGAAGAGACATTTTCCGTAAATAAACAAAAACATCATGACTTTTCCGGGGATTATGGCGCCCTGTTAGCTGGCTTCTTCAGAGGACTCACAGATAAGTGCTGATTTCCAGTGAACTTTTCTGTTTATTTGTTTGTTGCGAATATCACTATGTACCAAGCCACAAAAAGTGCCCTTAATAGAAACCAAATCATTGACTTAAGCATGCGACGCCTACAGGATAAAAGCAAAACAGGATATAAGAAAGAAAGAATAAATGGATGTTTTTTTTTTTGTTGGTGGGCACTTGTTCGCATATTTGCTTTATTTGAAACAAGAGGTGATGCGAGGTAAAGGTCCCTTATCAACGTTCTCCATAATATGAGAAGAGACATTTTCCGTAAATAAACAAAAACATCATGACTTTTCCGGGGATTATGGCGCCCTGTTAGCTGGCTTCTTCAGAGGACTCACAGATAAGTGCTGATTTCCAGTGAACTTTTCTGTTTATTTGTTTGTTGTTATTGAGATTTGAAGGGATCATGGGATTGTACGCGCTTTCTATTTGATGTAAATTACTTTGCTTATTTTGATTCATTGCATTTTATTACAATTTCCTTATTAAATCACTTATACTCATCTTTGTTGTTGATTGCGCTTTTGAACGCGTCAAAAAATGGCGGTTTGTTTTCGCCGGTCTGTCGTCAAGGACGCGTAATTCATTTAATTTGTAAAAGACCCACAGTGTTTCCCCGTGCTGTAGAGCTATTTACTGGAGTTGGCCAGTTTATAACGTGGAAACGGGTTCTGGGCCGTGCGACTGAGTAAGTGCACGTGAGTCTAGACCATCCACAGCATCAACGTTCAACGATAAAATCATATTTGACACTATGACGACGGTAAGTATTCAGATGCAGCCCAAACGACAACATCGAAGAAGGAAAACACGACAAGGTAAGAGAGGTGGCGTTAAACTGTCGAAGTGTGAGAGGCTAGGCCTAAAGTATGTGCGCGTTACATATTGGAATTGTGGGTCCATAAATCAACGACGGCCCATTCTTGATAAGCTACTGTGTGGCGCCGATATAATGGTTTTGCAAGAAACACTTCTTGGTGACAGGACAGTAATCCTGGATTTCATTGTTTCTACAATAGACGACACCTTGGGCAGGCCATCCTTGTGCGCAACAATATGGTGGCAGCTGAGGTTGATATGTCTGCGTGGGACAATGCAGAATTGCAGGTACATGCGGTTAGGGTACAGATCCCAGTTCATTTCGTAATTGTAAATGTGTATCGCCGCGGCACTGTTTCAGAGGAAGGGGATACTCAGATGTGGAAGTTGGTCTTCCGAGCCAACATCCATTTGTCCACAAGGGTCACCAGTTCTATTTAACATGTACACAATAACGATCACGTAACAACAGCTGGATGGGAGGGGAAGAACTATGACTTTTGCTGATGATATTCTGGTATATCGATAGGGAAGAGACAGACGGGAAGTCGCCTCCACAATGCAAGACGAACTCGATCGCATTTCTTCCTGGTGTGGGGTTTCAGGTGCCTTGGTTAATCCTAATAAAGCATCAATTTCATGGTTCTCCCTTAACAGTCATATCGTTAATACGACCACACCGATAGTACGAATGGGAGCTGATGAGGTGACCAGGGACAAGTTGATGACATACCTCGGAGTTAAGTTTGTTCGCAACCTGTGTTTTCGGGACCACGTCGACCTTATGATAACAAAATCCCGCAAAGGATTAACCGCCTTGACGGTCATGGCAGCTGCCAACATCGAGCAGAGGCTACTTACTCTTCTGTTCCAGGGATTATTACTCGCTCCAATCGAGTATGCTCTGGCAATTCTATTTGGCAGAACGACTCAAATTGATAGGCTGGATAAAATATAAAATGAAGCCGTGCGCATTATCTTGGGTTGTACAAGGGACACTCCCTGTGTAGCAATGAGGTATCTTCTTGGCTTTCCAACCATGGATGACAGAATCAAGATCTGGAGAGCACGAGCATACCTGAAGATTAGTACAGATAAAGAGCATCCATTGCACCACGTGCTCAACACAGGGAAAGGTGCCAGGCTAAAAAGAGGCTGCTGAGGTCTACGGTCTCATCTGCGATAACACGATGAGAAAGATGCAGTCATCTATACAGACGGATCTGTAAGACGACACGAAAGAAGTGCATGGGCATTTACAGCACGCTCGGCAGACAGAATAGTCTACGAAGACAGTGGTGCATACGTCATGGCAATGTAGCATGACAATGGAGGTGATGGCAGTGACCATGACATTCAAATGGTTAGGGTCACAAGACTATACCCACGCATGTATACTGAGTGATGCGATGAGCATGATAAAAAAAAATGTGGAGGCGGGCTCAGTACGCACGCAATGGGTAGGGTCGTTACAGAAATCCAAAATACGTAAGGTCGCCTTTGTCTATGTCCCTGGACATGCGAAGTACGGGGAAATGAAAGAGCGGACAGGTTGGCTAGCTGCGCTGTCATTGAGGACGGGCAACCAATGGATCGGGCGGACATCATCAATGCCCTCCGAGATTTGGGAAGAGCACAGGACTTCGACAAACACAGATCCACGTCACTTCTTCGGATGATGAAAATGGGAGTTAAGGTGGGCACAGCCAGAAATGAGAAACTTAGTGGCCGTGTAAGAAGACTTATCAACCAACATAGAACTGGAGTCGTCAGTCGCTGGACACTGCGAGAATTGCTGAGGAGGGGATCTGAGCACATATGGACATGTTCGGAGTGCAATGATGATGACCCGCAATTAACTCAATAACCCAATCATGACTTCGTAAACCTGTCATTGGTGACTCACCAGTGACTCATTAGTGACTTTCTAGAGGCTCATCAATGGCTCATTATAGACTCATTAGAAACTCACTAGAGACTCATTAGAGACTTATGATTGACTCATTAGCGACTCATTTGAGACTCACTTGGGACTCATTAGTGGCTCACTAGAGACTCATTAGAGACTATTTAGTGACTGATTAGAGACTCATTAGAGACTCAATAGAGACTCATTAAAGACTCATTAGTGGCACACTAGAGACTCATTAGAGACTCATTAGTTACTCATTGGAGACTCGCGAGGAACGAACACCGCCTCCGTCGAGATAGCTGGGCAGTTTCTGATGAGTTACAATAAACCATGAAAACGTTTTTCGGAAATCCTGAATACTAAACATGCATGATGACGCTCGTGTTCTAGGAAACTGCATGGATCGGTCTGACAAGTGGGTGAAGTTGTTTGAATAAACTAGTTTTGTTTCTGTAGCGAGGTCCCGAAGGACGGATTATTGCGTCAGCATGAATTTTTCCTACACTGCAACTAGCAAATTGTGTGGTCAGATGTCCCCTGCTCTACCGGCAATATATATATATATCTCCGACTTCAGAGCTACTCTCATTTTCTTTATCGTCTAGAGCTTTAATAATATAAAAGAGACAGAGGCAGACCAAGACTAACGTGGACGAGAAATATCAAAAGATGGACAAGTCTGTCTATGACATCCTGCACCATCAAAGCAAGAGACAGAGAGGAGAGGAATGGTAGTCAACCTTCGATACGGAGACGGCACTCAATGATGAGAGCTTTAACTTTGTGGGCAGCTTTTTATTGTTCCTATTAATTTTTCCCAGACAGCGGCTGTTTTTGGTCTACTTTTTCGGATTGCTAGCTGTCACGAGTTCTCTTTAAAGTGCGCACACGGGGACCTTTTTTTTTTTTTTTGTTCATTATCCGACATGGCTAAACATCGAGTTTCACTACCCAGAGACCAGAGGAGGGTAGGGTCACGAAGAAGCAACCTATTAGACTTTTCACAAATGTCTAATAAAGAAAATGTAAAGGTACGAGACTTGAATCGGCGTCATAGCAGGCGGTTTTTTTTTTACCCATATGTGCTCGGCTACCTATCCAGAAGTGTTCGGAGACTCCTTTCTAGTGTCTCCTTAAGCATCGTAACTCACGAGTGAGGCGCCATTCCTCACTTTCCCAGAGTATGAACCCTAGTACCCATTTCTAATTGATGATCACTGAAGAATAACAGGAAGCCATTGTTTCGAGTGGTTCAAAATGAAAGCCTAGAACATGATTGGATAGAATAAATGTGATAGCCTATTGTATTTTGTGAACAGTTTGGATCTACTGTAATGGATTCTCTTGATACCAGATCGATGAATGGCGCAGCCGTTTGGCTTTCAGAATTTACGCAAATACACTAACCAGTAACACGTAGACATAATTACTTATTAGCGATCTTTATTGAGTTACAAGTTATTTGCTTGTCATCATCATTGAACTCCGAGCATTATTATATCAGTGATCGTGTGATGGAGAATTAAACTATAGATCTATGATTTTAAGAATGAAAAGGCAACAAATGAAATGTTCTAAATAACACAGAATTGGGACTATCCAAATGTATATCTTGCCAACATTTACTAACCGGGATTATTGCTTTTACAAGGTTGGGTTAACTAACTCTTCAAGTGAACTATAAAATGGACATGTTAACAAATTTCATGGATTGTAGACTTTATAACCGCATCTGTTTTAATGTAGAGTTTTTATTAAACCATCTGGTGTCATATCCATACAACTGTGGATACATTTGGATATGATGATACATATAGGTTATAGCTTATATGTAAGGAAACATAATGTCATTTATATCATACTCACAGCTGATAATTAATATTTGTTTGCTTGTTTCTTTCTTTGTTTCTTTCTTTCTTTAATTGTTTTTTTTCTTTGTTTATTTGTTTTCTTGCTTATTTTTTTCTGTTTCTTGTTTATTTCTTGCTCGTTTGTTTTTTATGTCGTTGTTTGTTTCTTTATTTCTTTCTTATTTCTTCCTTCCACTTCGTGTGATCTGTGGTCGAATTAGCTACTGTTGCAAAGTCTCTGTTGAATTCGTTAGATCAACGGTCTTCATCAAGCTTTTCTCAGATGTCTTGCACGAATTGTGTTAATGATTTTTTTTTCCTTTGCTTTCAAAGTCTTCAAAAACTTTATTATTCTTTGCAAGAATTACAAAAGACAGTAAAATTTATACAGGAAACGACATTGCAGATATAGACAATACTTCAGGCGAACGAAAGATAGATAGATAGATAGATTTATTATTCTTTTGTGTGTGTTTTTGTTCTCCACCCGCTCATTTCTTCTAATTCTAGTGATTCAATCATCTCCTTTGCTATCACATTTTATGTTCACGTTTATTGCATGATCTTCTTCATCTTCCCTTTCTTATTTACCTTGCGGCGTCTAGGGGAGATATAGTTTGCTGTCCTTTGCTCTTCTGTTCGCCTCTGCTGTTGTTATGTTTCCTAGTGCTTCCAATATTCCATCAATCCATCTTTTCAGTGGCCAACCCTTGAGACTGGTGTTCTCGCAAAGTTTATCGAAGTCTGGCTGTGCTGAGTTTTGATCGTTCTCTCTTACTACATGGCCATACCATTTTGTCTTGCTTCATACAAGTGTTAAATAGTTAATATATATAATAAGTAATCCTGAATAATACTAATATAATGATAACGAGAACTTCTCTGCAGGATACAGCTTCGGCCACATATTTTGTTTAATCATAGGTCTGGTCTCTGCAGCGTACACATGAATGATATCTACATTCTACAGACCCTTATGTGTGTTTATATTGCTATATTATTAGATCAAAACCTTTTGGTATTATAATTGTTTCTGTTGTAGTTATTTGCTTCTCATGTTAGCTACATTTACCACAATCATTGTAAAATGCTTGTACCATATATGTAAGATACTGTGGTATTTGTATACATTTTTTTATTTGAAAAGAAAAGAGTGAAAATAATGTACATCGGATAAATAATAGATCAAATAATTATTCAATAAATTGGAAAACTGTGTTTGTCTGCAACAAAATGTGTTGTGTTTTCGTTGCCCAGTCCATGAGAATAGACTTTTGTTGAATCATCTAATGTGTTTGTTGGGGGTCTCGGTAGCTTTTTGGGGAAAATAACCCGACTGGGCTACCGACGTTCGGACAACCCGTGTTTGATTTCCGCTGGAGGCAGTGTAAATTGTATTCGTGGTTAGAAAAAAATACCCCCGCTGTCGACCCAGCAGCTGGCAGAAATGGGTACAATGGTAATACTTTGGGAAGGTGAGGAATGCCGCCTCGCATCATGAGTTCCGATGCTTGAAGCGACACTATCCAGAAGTCTCCGAACACTTCTGGATAGGCGGCCGATAAAATATGGGTGAAAACTCTCATTCTAAGACGCCGATCAAGTCGCGTACTTTACATTTACCTTTGTCTAACTTATTACAACTTAGCAAGTTCACTGCAACTCTCTCTCGAGCCATATCCTTTAATAATTTATTCTGAAACTATGTTTAAAAGCATATAAAAGATGTCCCGGTCGTTATGTGAGTATCAGTGAAGGTATATTACTGCGTCTAGGAAAATAACATTACTTGTACAGAGCACTTCACTACAAGATGATGCAATAACATTACTTGTACAGAGCACTTCACTACAAGATGATGCAATAACATTACTTGTACAGAGCACTTCACTACAAGATGATGCAGTAACATTACTTGTACAGAGCACTTCACTACAAGATGATGCAGTAACATTACTTGTACAGAGCACTTCACTACAAGATGATGCAGTAACATTACTTGTACAGAGCACTTCACTACAAGATGATGCAGTAACATTACTTGTACAGAGCACTTCACTACAAGATGATGCAATAACATTACTTGTACAGAGCACTTCACTACAAGATGATGC
Organism: Megaustenia siamemsis; assembly: GCA_032433765.1. NCBI lineage: Eukaryota > Metazoa > Mollusca > Gastropoda > Stylommatophora > Ariophantidae > Megaustenia > Megaustenia siamemsis. The sequence continues at coordinate 14,422,669 of JAVIAB010000051.1, read as the reverse complement.
AATAACATTACTTGTACAGAGCACTTCACTACAAGATGATGCAATAACATTACTTGTACAGAGCACTTCACTACAAGATGATGCAATAACATTACTTGTACAGAGCACTTCACTACAAGATGATGCAATAACATTACTTGTACAGAGCACTTCACTACAAGATGATGCAATAACATTACTTGTACAGAGCACTTCACTACAAGATGATGCAATAGCATTACTTGTACAGAGCACTTCACTACAAGATGATGCAATAGCATTACTTGTACAGAGCACTTCACTACAAGATGATGCAATAGCATTACTTGTACAGAGCACTTCACTACAAGATGATGCAATAGCATTACTTGTACAGAGCACTTCACTACAAGATGATGCAATAGCATTACTTGTACAGAGCACTTCACTACAAGATGATGCAATAGCATTACTTGTACAGAGCACTTCACTACAAGATGATGCAATAGCATTACTTGTACAGAGCACTTCACTACAAGATGATGCAATAACATTACTTGTACAGAGCACTTCACTACAAGATGATGCAATAGCATTACTTGTACAGAGCACTTCACTACAAGATGATGCAATAGCATTACTTGTACAGAGCACTTCACTACAAGATGATGCAATAGCATTACTTGTACAGAGCACTTCACTACAAGATGATGCAATAACATTACTTGTACAGAGCACTTCACTACAAGATGATGCAATAACATTACTTGTACAGAGCACTTCACTACAAGATGATGCAATCGCATTACAAGAACGTTTCCCATTTGAGCTAGAGTTGCGGCCCTTTAGCGACTTCTCATGGCAGTGGTTCCCAACATTTTAAAAATGGCTTCCTCTTTCTTCTTTATCTTATCGTTTGCTCGTTAAGTGGGCATGGGTGCGTTGTGTCACTAGCTTACGACAGCGCCGCAGTATCTACGCCTTTCGGCCCGACACATCAGTATTCGCTATGAATGAGTAAATTTGCGTACTAATTTTAGCCCGGACAGCGGTCAGTTTGGCCTACTCTTTTCGACTTTTAGCTGTCAAAGAGTACTTTAACGTGCATGAGTGCACACGGACCACCTGCTTTTTTTGTCGTTATTCGAGAGGACTAGTGATCGAGTGTCACTACCCAGATACCAGGGAAGGCTATAGCCCCGGAGTCACCACGGATTCCATTGATAAAACATTCCCACCGTCTGTGGTGGGGGATCCAATCTGGGACCTACTTGTTCAGAGGTCGACGTCTTACCCATAAATCACCTAGTCTCCCCTCTCTCTCTCTCCCTCACTCTCTTTCTCTCTCTCTCTCTCTCTCTCTCTTCATATTATGCTTTTCACATTAGATAAATCTTTGTAATGAAAGAAAAGCTGAAAACTCGTACAATCATTTAACAAATTGTATTAGCCTTTCTATTTTTTTAAATTGCTACAGGAACATTCGCTGGTGACTCTGAGCCAGTGCATGGAAGTCATTATGTATGATCAAACAAACAAACAAAAGAAATCATTAATAGATACAGTCTTATAGTAGTGATGACGGTCCTACATACAAACGCAAGAACGATAAGGAAGAAGTTTGCAGGTTGTCATGCAGTTTGCATGATAAATTAATTCTTATATAAACAAATACAAATATTTTGTTGCTAAGAGAAACAGCTCTAGCACATATGAAGCCAATACTGATCGCCATTTGAAGCTATCAGTTTGTCCTGACAGTTGTCTGTGGTGACGTACATATCCCAACATAAATAAATGACACGAGATCACCGCTTGGCACAGTTCATGAATAATGCTAATCGTGTGGTTATTAAAGCTAAAAATAGAAACAGGTGAACTATAACTCGCATTGCGATTGGCTAGGAATTCACAAGTGAAAAAAAAAATTAATAAATAAAATCGAACAACACGTAATAGGGATATAAACTACCTTTATCAGCGCATAAATTAATATTCATGATCTACTCGGTCTCCTGTGTTCAAGTACAATCGCGCCTGCTACCGTAGGTGGTTCTGTCCCTTGACAACTTATTGCCATACAATCACTTGTCATTTCTGCTGTTAACTTTTCTAGAATCTTTCTAGCATGTAGGTCTCTTAAGTCAACTGCTATGTTTTCTTTCTGTTTACCTTGATTTCTTTATAACTTGATTGCCACATTGCAAATATTTCATCACTTCTTGTGCCAAAATTGTGATCGAAAAAATCTTGTTTGGTTTTAACATTTACTTTTATGCTGGCGTCTTTACGAATATCAGTCACTCCTGACGTCATTGGGATCTTTCATTTTGTTCTACGTTCCTCCGACTACTACTCTTCTTCAGCACCATCCCTTAAAGGACGTTAAATAGGCGTAATTGCGTTGTGTCGTGATCATCATCAAGTATTTTGTCTGCTGGCGTAGGTGATCATGTCTCTCCAGAACTTTCGATCTTGACAGTTAATTATCATTTCTGTTGTTGACCTTCTACCAAGCCATTCTCTTAACTGTCTAGTATCTTTTCTGTTTGCTTCCCTCTATCTCTTCGTCTCTCAATTTTTTCATTTGTCACAATATATTCCAGCTGTTCCCTTCTCATTACATGGTCAACAAATGATTATTGTTTCTTCCAAACTTGGAAATTTGCACTCTTTTTGCTTTGGCCTCGTTCAGAACTTTTTAATTACTCTCCTTAGCTGTCCATGATATTCTCAGCATTCTTCTGTAAAACCACATTTCTAAAGCCTCCTGTGATTTTCTTGTCTGTTGTCCTATTGTCTATGATTCACATTCATATGTTAAGACTGGCTCTACATAACATTTCAGGAAAAAAGACTAAATATCTTCCATATGCGATGTCTCCGCAGAATAATGCACATCAAATGGCAGGACAAAATAACCAACTTAACTGTCCTGCAACGTGCTAAGACCCTAACAATCATGTCGATGCTCAAATGTCGAAGACTAAGATGGCTGGGGAGCGAATGGAAGAAAAGCGCATTCCCAAGCAAATATTATATGGCGAACTAACACACGGAAACAGATAAATCGGCAGACCTAAACTACGATATAGAGATATATGTAAATCGTCTCTGAATGACTTCTCCATATGTGAATATGACTGGGAACATCTGGAAAGTGATCGCACATCATGGAGAGCATGTATAAGGAACGGTATAACATCATTTGAGACTGTGCTACGGCAAAACTTGGAAGAGAAAAGACTCATGAAAAAGGTTGGAAAACCTTGTGGACCAGTGGGCCTGACCTGTTCATTTTGTGACCGCGTGTGTTTGTCAAACATTGGTAGAATTAGCCACGAGAGAAGCTGTTCGACAAAAAAAAAACCTCAAAAAAATTCACAATGGCCTCTCTAGACAGTCTGACAAGACGAAAAGGGCCATACATAACATTTAAGAACTCTTTTTCTTGTTTCTATTGATGTATTGTAGTTCATACTATCTGAAATATATGCGCCATCTGGTACAACAAATTCAACTACAGCGTGGGTGTATGATATTATTAGCTTTGACCGACAGATTAGATGGTCTATTGGTAGGAGAGCAACCACTGGGCAAGGGGGTCTGAGTTTGAAATCTCGTCATAGAAGGTAAACATGTCACTTCAGAATCCGTGGGTTCTTTGTGGCAGAAAACCCTAAATTTCATACAAGTTTATGCATCAACATCATAGACAGTCTAGAAGAAACAGTTGATAAAGTTTACGACGAGTTAAATATGGCACTTCGTGAATACAAACCAGATGAAAACACCATAGTTTTAGGGGATATCAATGGAAATGTAGGAAAGGAAAGAGTGAAGGAAGTAGGTGGTTAGTATGACTTGGGCGAGAGGAATGAAAGAGGTGACAAACTTATTGACTGAGCAAGAACACACAACATGATGATAGGAAACACCTGGTTTAAGGAACATCCAAGACGTTTGTGGACATGAAAAAGCCCAGGGGACAACGCACGTAATCAAATTGAATATACAATCATAAGCAATAGATTTAGAAACAGTCTGGTGTGTGTGAAAACTAGACCAAGGGCAGATTGCAATAGTGATCATGCACCAGTTGTGGGAAAGCTTAGAGTAAAATTAAAAGCATAAAAACAAGCTTCAGTTAACATCAAGTTAAATTTAGATTTACTAAAAATCAGACAAGAAGCTGCAAGACAAATATAATATCACAATTCAGAACCGGTACAATGCACTAGAGAAAATACAAGGCATTGATGAACAGTGGGAAATGCTAAAAGAATCAATGCAACAAACATCAAAAGAGTTCCTACAACCAATGAGGACAAATTCAAGAAAGAAATTGATGACGGATGACATTTTGCAGCTAATGGATACAAGAAGAAGAAATAAAGAAAATAAAGATGAGTATAAGAGATTAAATAAAGAAATTGTAATAAAATGTAATGAAGCAAAAGACGCACGGCTAAAACAGAAATCTATCTATCTATCTATTGACCTTTCGAGCCGTAACCGGCCCATAGGGCGTAGACCAAGATACACCTTCTCCTATATGAATTTTTGTTCTAGCAGTTTTCTTTTAAAGATATTTTATCAAATCTCGCCATCTGTCTCTGTTCTGTGCAAGCAGTTCTATCTCATTGAGGGAGCCGATTCCTGCTGCTCTTGCCTCTCTCATCAATGTTCTTCTCAGTGTCTCCCTGGGTCTTCCTCTTTTTCTTTTACCTGTTGTTTCCCATATGAGGGCTTGCTTTGCTATTCGATTATTATCTCTTCTCATCACATGTCCAACGTATGACCATCGTCTTTTCTTTATTACTGAAGATATTAGTGGTTGATTGGCGATTTCTCTAATTTCCTCGTTTGTTTTGAATTCGTTCCATTCTATACCAAGTATTTTCCTTAGACATTTATTTTCGAATGCGTTCAACTTTGTTTCTATATCTCTTGTTGTTTTCCAGCTTTCACACGCATACGTAAGGGTTGATAGTACATTTGATTTGAATAGCCTAAGTTTTGTGTTTGTGCTAATGAGTTTTGATTTCCACAACTTTTCAAGGCTTCTGAAAGACATTGCTGCTTTAGCCAGTCTGATTCTAATTTCTTTGCTCGTATCCCCTTCTCGATCAATGTGACTTCCAAGATAGATGAAGTGATCGATCTCTTCTACTGGTTTGTTTTCCATGTATATTTTGTCACTTGTTGGAATTAAACTTTTCATGACTTTAGTCTTTTCATGATTGACCTCAAGCCCAATTTTGCTGGCTATTGATGATAGTTCATTTGTGTTTTCCTGCATCGTTTTTATCTGATTGCTGATGAGAACTATGTCATCAGCAAAGTCCAGGTCCTCCAAATGGTCTCCTTGTATCCATTCGATGCCTTTATTACCAGTGCAGCATTTCTTCATTATGAAGTCCATAACAATTCCAAATAACAAGAAAAACAGAAATACAAGGATATTAAAATGCAACAAAAAGAAGACGCCAAATATATATAAAAACAAATTGAATAATTAACAGGAAGAAAAACGCAATAAAAAAACTGGATGTTTAAGATCAAAGAAATGAGAACTGTTGATTGAATAAGAAAGCATAAGGGAACGATGGACAGAATACATTAAAGATCTTTATAATGATGAACGAATAGAAGTAAATATTAAGGATAATGGAGAAGGACCAGAAATACTCAAAGAAGTGATAGACGCCTTGCGCAATATGAATGCAGGAAATGCTCCTGGACCAGATAATATAACTAAAGAAGAGACTGAAGCCATGGGTGATTTTGGAATAGAAATAATAACAAAAATATTGAATGATATCTACAACAGCGGATATATACCAGATGATATGCTCAAATCAATATTCATAGCTCTACCAACGAAATCTGGTGCGATAGTATGCAATGATGATCGTACAATAAGCCTTAAGAGTCACATGACTAAGGAATTACTAAGAATCATCATGCGAAGAGTGCGAAACAAAATCGGTCCAGAAATTAGTGATGAACAGTGTTGTTTTGTTAGAGGTAAAGGAACGAGTAATGCCATATACATCATACGATCTTTAGTAGAAAGAGCCATAGATGTGAAAATAGATGTATACCTATGTTTCAGAGATTATACCGAAGCATTTGACAAAATAAAGCACCAAGAAATAATCAAAATTTTAGAAGGCATAAACGAAGACAGAAAAGATCTAAGAATAATAAAGAACATGTACTGGCAACAAACAGCGGCCATATGAACTGGAAATCAATTGGGAATGTTTCAACAAATAAAACAGGGTGTTAGACAAGGTTGTGTGCTGTCACCAGGATTGTTTAATATTTATAGTGAGATTATTTTAAGATCCATAAGTGGCATACCTGGAATAACAATCGGAGGTCATAATATGAATAATCTAAGGTATGCTGATGATACAGTCTTAATCGCTAAGAGTGAAAATGAGTTACAAGAAATGTTGGACATTATAGTGAAAGAAAGCAAAAGCAAAGGACTCAACCTAAATAGAAAAAATAGAGAAGTAATGGTAACAACAAAGAAAAGGACATCACCACAGGGCATAATAAAGACAGGTGGAACAATACTAAAACTGGTAAATAAAAAGCTATCTTTACGACACATAGTACCATTGCTGGTGTATGTCGGGAGGCAACGATAGAACCAGACGGGGGATAAAGGCCGCTTGGTCAAGCAGTCGCCACGACGTGTGCGACTCAAGATTTTTATTTCACAAAAAACATTTTAAAAAAACAGGTAAATGAATTTAAATATTTGGGAACATCGTTAACCTCAGATGATAGATGTACGACAGAAGTGAGATGCAGATGACTCAGGCAAAAGCAGCTTTCCGAAAAATGAGGTAGATACTATGCAATCCATTTTTTTACAATAGAAACAAGAAAAAGAGTTCTTAAATATTATGTAGAGCCAGTCGTAATATATGAATGTGAATCATGGATAAAAGATCAACATACAAGAAAATCACTGGAGCCTGAAGAAATGTGGTTTTACAGGAGAATGTTGAGAATACCATGACCAGCTAAGAAGAGTATTGAAAACGTTCTGAAAAAGGCCAAATCAAAAAGGAGAGCTAATGTCCAACCTTAGAAAGAAACAATCATCGTTTTTGGCCATGTAATGAGAAGTGGACAGCTGAAATATATTGTAACAACCGGAAAATTTGAAGGACGAAGAGATAGAGGGAAGCAAAAATAAAAGATACCAGACAGCTTAATAGAATGGCTTGGCAGAAGGTCAACAACATAAATGATAAATAATTGTCGTGATCGAAAGTTGTGGAGAGACATGATCACCTACGCCAGTAGGTCCGATACTTGATGATGATGTGACTAAGTAAAAGTAAAGAGCTCATCACGTCAAATGGCGTGTATGGAATATGATGTTAGTGACCATAATTTGTATAGACCTTCGGCACATGATTTTTGTATTAAAGTTGTCTGTATTACGTCGTGCCACTGTACTTCCCAGGAAAAAAAAAATCAGGTACCCATTTAAGGCTGGGTGAATCCGGAAGCCGTCGATCAGTATCGAACCGCTCTCCTTTCTCTGGTTGTCCAGTTCACTAACCACTGAGATATCGCAGGTCCCTATCTGTGACTGTGTTGCACATACATGTGTTCCGCTTTTATTTTAAATTAATTTGATTTTATAACAATCCCATTTAGTGAAATACGCTGTATCTATAATTTGTCACGGAAGTACGCTAACATTACATTTGACAACACTGCTCCTGCCGACTTATTCCACTCTTGGGCTCTTGGATAACATTAGATATAAACCAATGACATTTTTAAAAGGGGGGAACAGAAAATGATATCAAAATAAAGATATCAAAAACAAGAGGAGCTTTCATTGCACTGGGAAACATATGGAAATCCAAAGAAATTAGGTTAATTAAAAAAACTAAAAATTTTCAACTCAAATGTTAAGGCGGTCCTATTATATGGTTGTGAAACATGGAGACAACAAAATTGACAATCACGAAGATACAGATTTTCATTAATGGGTGCTTACGTAGAATAAAAGAATGGATATGGCAGGACAAAATCACTAACATAGAATTATGGAAAGGTACCAGTCAAACACCAGTGGATAAAGAGATACAGCGTAAACGATGGCGCTGGACAGGACACACACTACGGAAGCCAACTGAGAGTATTACACAGCAGGCCCTTTTTTTGGAATCCCCAGGGGAAAAGACAAAGAGGAAGACCAAAGAATTCTTGGAGAAGACAGATGGCAGCAGAGATGAAGATGATGGGGAAGACAAGGAATGATCTTAAAAGAATGGCAAAAGACAGAACGACTTGGAAAGTGTTTGTTGAAGACCTATGCTCCACTGGGAGCTAAAAAGGTAGAAGAAGAATGACATTTTGCCAGTTACTCTGATTTTTCTGACTTCAAGGTTGGACAGCGAGAGAGAAGATGTAGTTTATGAATTTTAGGCCCGAGAGAGCGGATAGAGTGGCTCGTGTTATTTTGTTCCCTTGGTGGGATGACAACACCTTAATCTGTGAGAGTACAGCTACTGAAGACAGAGTTAGAGCAGTACTGTTAAAGCAGAGCAGCTGAGCCTGGTTACGGAACATCACGTGATCATAAACAAATATCACATTATTTAACAAAAAAAAAATAATTTGTCCTGATGGGTAACAAAAACAGAGATAAATATAACACATTGTTTCAGCTAATGTTATGCTGCCATTGATACACATGGGTGTTAACAGCAGCAAAGTGAAAAGACCACAACTGAAATGAGATGGTAGTTAGAAACAAAACAAGATATGGAGAAATTAGAAAGAAAAATTAAATAACATGAGTTCAGCGCTTATATACGCTTAAGCATAACAAAGAAGATATCATAACAAAGAAGATAGCATAACAAAGAAGATATCATAACAAAGAAGATAGCATAACAAAGAAGATAGCATAACAAAGAAGATATCATAACAAAGAAGATAGCATAACAAAGAAGATAGCATATCAAAGAAGATTGCATAACAAAGAAGATTGCATTACAAAGAAGATAGCATAACAAAGAAGATTGCATTACAAAGAAGATTGCATAACAAAGAAGATAGCATAACAAAAGAAATGATTATAATATATTTTATTATCGACATTATTTATTGTTTATATAATGTGGTTACCAGTAGATAAGAGCCATTCTCAGTACATGACAGATGTACTTCCAACACCTTTTTCTTATGAAGCTCGACACCTATTCTTGTTCTGATCCGTTTCTTATCTTATCAACATTATTAGTTTCAATGAATTCAACATTACCGCAAAATCTTCCTTTCTACACACACTCAGTAACCCTCACGTTCCAGGGGCAACATCAACGGCTTCGACCACTCCTTCCTGTTAGCAACTGCGCGTTTTGAATCGACAAAGAATTCCATATTTGTTTCATATTCCCTCATCTCTCCCCCCTCACCCCATGTTATTTTTCTCCTTTGTATCGTCTTCTCCAAGACGGTCTTTGCAAAACACTGCAAGGCAGAGTGCGTTGCCATTCTTCACTGTCGGCGACTGTGTACATAAACATATCTCCCTTACCACAGAACCAACAAATGTAGAGAACCGTAGCGGTATTGCATCACCTCATGTTGAAAACAAATGCTTCTGAGATCAGATAAATAATAGAGGGTGAGGTCACCGACATATATATATGAAGTCACGTTGTTACCGCGTCTTAATCAAAACAACAAAAGCCATTTCAGAGCAAAACTAAAACGAAAAAAAGAAGACTCCTGCTTTTTTCTCCAACTCTCCCTCTCCACGACCCTCCCCCACTCCGACAGTCTATAAGATACATCTCTTTCTCAGTCGACGATTCTCCGTGAACAAATATGCTTTTTGATATAAATGTGCTTTTTGATATAAATGTGCTTTTCTCATTTGAAACAGAAAAACAAATACTGACATGCAGCCTCAATATGATAACCTAGGCCGAGCGTGTAACAAGTGTATTCTCTCATTCGCTACAAGTAATATCCACAAGCGGCTCTTATTACATTCTAACTATGAATGCATTCTTTCACACTAAGAGAAATTTGTATTTTCCTTTCTCTCCCCTCATTACGCTTGGTGACCTCAGCTTATCTGGACCTGCAGTGAGGGATTTGATCGTGGTTTCTGTAGTCTAAACATTGTTATCATTTGTTGATGGAAGAATTTTATTTGTTTCCTTCATCTTATTTTTAAATAAGAGATTGTGTTCGGGGGAGCAACAAGGCAGGAGTAGTGGAATTCGTTGAGGAAAATAAATAAGAAGAATGTCAAAATTAATCAAGTTTTAGATAAACTTTAATGTCTAAAGAAAGTATCTGTTTTAAGATTTATAAGTGGCGTTTTTCTTTCTGTTGGTGTAAATATGTTTATTTTTATGATAATTATTTACATATTCTGCTGCATTCGCCTGACGTTTAGTCGGTTCCCCAAGGGTGTGAAGTGGGGGTTATTGCGTTGCAAAGCGGTTTAAAGCAAGATGTGATATTTGCGACTTTCCATTCAGCGCATTTGACTTCAGCACGGCGTTTTGTCAGAGAGGATATTGTCCTAAATATTTGTTCTTTTTAGTCAGGGTTAATATTCTCCTAAAGTCTCTGCTCTCTTAGCCAGGGTTAATATTCTCCTAAAGTCTCTGCTCTCTTAGCCAGGGTTAATATTCTCCTAAAGTCTCTGCTCTCTTAGCCAGGGTTAATATTCTCCTAAAGTCTCTGCTCTCTTAGCCAGGGTTAATATTCTCCTAAAGTCTCTGCTCTCTTAGCCAGGGTTAATATTCTCCTAAAGTCTCTGCTCTCTTAGCCAGGGTTAATATTCTCCTAAAGTCTCTGCTCTCTTAGCCAGGGTTAATATTCTCCTAAAGTCTCTGCTCTCTTAGCCAGGGTTAATATTCTCCTAAAATCTCTGCTCTCTTAGCCAGGGTTAATATTCTCCTAAAGTCTCTGCTCTCTTAGCCAGGGTTAATATTGTCCTAAAGTCTCTGCTCTCTTAGCCAGGGTTAATATTCTCCTAAAGTCTCTGCTCTCTTAGCCAGGGTTAATATTCTCCTAAAGTCTCTGCTCTCTTAGCCAGGGTTAATATTCTCCTAAAGTCTCTGCTCTCTTAGCCAGGGTTAATATTCTCCTAAAATCTCTGCTCCCTTAGCCAGGGTTAATATTCTCCTAAAATCTCTGCTCTCTTAGCCAGGGTTAATATTCTCCTAAAATCTCTGCTCTCTTAGCCAGGGTTAATATTCTCCTAAAGTCTCTGCTCTCTTAGCCAGGGTTAATATTCTCCTAAAGTCTCTGCTCTCTTAGCCAGGGTTAATATTCTCCTAAAGTCTCTGCTCTCATAGCCAGGGTTAATATTCTCCTAAAATCTCTGCTCTCTTAGCCAGGGTTAATATTCTCCTAAAGTCTCTGCTCTCTTAGCCAGGGTTAATATTCTCCTAAAATCTCTGCTCTCTTAGCCAGGGTTAATATTCTCCTAAAGTCTCTGCTCTCTTAGCCAGGGTTAATATTCTCCTAAAGTCTCTGCTCTCTTAGCCAGGGTTAATATTCTCCTAAAATCTCTGCTCTCTTAGCCAGGGTTAATATTCTCCTAAAGTCTCTGCTCTCTTAGTCAGGGTTAATATTGTCCTAAAGTCTCTGCTCTCTTAGCCAGGGTTAATATTGTCCTAAAATCTCTGCTCTCTTAGCCAGGGTTAATATTCTCCTAAAGTCTCTGCTCTCTTAGCCAGGGTTAATATTCTCCTAAAGTCTCTGCTCTCTTAGCCAGGGTTAATATTCTCCTAAAGTCTCTGCTCTCTTAGCCAGGGTTAATATTCTCCTAAAGTCTCTGCTCTCTTAGCCAGGGTTAATATTGTCCTAAAATCTCTGCTCTCTTAGCCAGGGTTAATATTGTCCTAAAGTCTCTGCTCTCTTAGCCAGGGTTAATATTGTCCTAAAGTCTCTGCTCTCTTAGCCAGGGTTAATATTGTCCTAAAGTCTCTGCTCTCTTAGCCAGGGTTAATATTCTCCTAAAGTCTCTGCTCTCTTAGCCAGTGTTAAAATTCTCCTAAAGTCTCTGCTCTCTTAGCCAGGGTTAATATTGTCCTAAAATCTCTGCTCTCTTAGCCAGGGTTAATATTGTCCTAAAGTCTCTGCTCTCTTAGCCAGGGTTAATATTGTCCTAAAGTCTCTGCTCTCTTTGCCAGGGTTAATATTGTCCTAAAGTCTCTGCTCTCTTAGCCAGGGTTAATATTCTCCTAAAATCTCTGCTCTCTTAGCCAGGGTTAATATTCTCCTAAAATCTCTGCTCTCTTAGCCAGGGTTAATATTGTCCTAAAATCTCTGCTCTCTTAGCCAGGGTTAATATTCTCCTAAAATCTCTGCTCTCTTAGCCAGGGTTAATATTCTCCTAATATCTCTGCTCTCTTAGCCAGGGTTAATATTCTCCTAAAATCTCTGCTCTCTTAGCCAGGGTTAATATTCTCCTAAAGTCTCTGCTCTCTTAGCCAGGGTTAATATTCTCCTAAAATCTCTGCTCTCTTAGCCAGGGTTAATATTGTCCTAGATTATCTGCTCTTTAAGTCAGGGTTAATATTGTCCTAAATTCTCTGCTCTCTTAGCCAGGGTTAATATTCTCCTAAAGTCTCTGCTCTCTTAGCCAGGGTTAATATTGTCCTAAAGTCTCTGCTCTCTTAGCCAGGGTTAATATTGTCCTAAAGTCTCTGCTCTCTTAGCCAGGGTTAATATTCTCCTAAAGTCTCTGCTCTCTTAGCCAGGGTTAATATTCTCCTAAAATCTCTGCTCTCTTAGCCAGGGTTAATATTGTCCTAGATTATCTGCTCTTTAAGTCAGGGTTAATATTCTCCTAAAATCTCTGCTCTCTTAGCCAGGGTTAATATTATCCTAAAGTCTCCGTTTTCTTAGCCAGGGTTAATATTGTCCTAGATTATCTGCTCTTTAAGTCAGGGTTAATATTGTCCTAAATTCTCTGCTCTCTTCTATCTATCTATTGACCTTTCGAGCCGTAACCGGCCCATAGGGCGTAGACCAAGATACACCTTCTCCTATATGAATTTTTGTTCTAGCAGTTTTCTTTTAAAGATATTTTATCAAATCTCGCCATCTGTCTCTGTTCTGTGCAAGCAGTTCTATCTCATTGAGGGAGCCGATTCCTGCTGCTCTTGCCTCTCTCATCAATGTTCTTCTCAGTGTCTCCCTGGGTCTTCCTCTTTTTCTTTTACCTGTTGTTTCCCATATGAGGGCTTGCTTTGCTATTCGATTATTATCTCTTCTCATCACATGTCCAACGTATGACCATCGTCTTTTCTTTATTACTGAAGATATTAGTGGTTGATTGGCGATTTCTCTAATTTCCTCGTTTGTTTTGAATTCGTTCCATTCTATACCAAGTATTTTCCTTAGACATTTATTTTCGAATGCGTTCAACTTTGTTTCTATATCTCTTGTTGTTTTCCAGCTTTCACACGCATACGTAAGGGTTTATAGTACATTTGATTTGAATAGCCTAAGTTTTGTGTTTGTGCTAATGAGTTTTGATTTCCACAACTTTTCAAGGCTTCTGAAAGACATTGCTGCTTTAGCCAGTCTGATTCTAATTTCTTTGCTCGTATCCCCTTCTCGATCAATGTGACTTCCAAGATAGATGAAGTGATCGATCTCTTCTACTGGTTTGTTTTCCATGTATATTTTGTCACTTGTTGGAATTAAACTTTTCATGACTTTAGTCTTTTCATGATTGACCTCAAGCCCAATTTTGCTGGCTATTGATGATAGTTCATTTGTGTTTTCCTGCATCGTTTTTATCTGATTGCTGATGAGAACTATGTCATCAGCAAAGTCCAGGTCCTCCAAATGGTCTCCTTATATCCATTCGATGCCTTTATTACCAGTGCAGCATTTCTTCATTATGAAGTCCATAACAATTCCAAATAACAAGGGCGATAAAATACATCCTTGTTTAACCCCAGTTTCTATTGGGAAACATTCGCTCAGTCCTTCCTCTGTTCGAACTGCACATGTGTAACCATCATACATGTCTTTGATAATATTTATGATTTTTGATGGTAAGCCATATTGCTTCAGAATTTTCCACAAAGAATCTCTATGAATACTATCAAATGCTTTTTTGAAGTCGATGAAGTTAAGTACAAAAGGTTTTTGCTTTTCAATGTGTTCCTCCAATATAAGTCGTAGAGTGAAAATGTGGTCAAGACAGCTTCTCCCTTTTCTAAACCCAGCCTGTTCTTCACGCATTACTGTATCTATTGAATCCTTTATTCTATTTAGGATGATTTTACAGAATAATTTTGAGGCAACTGACAAAAGTGTCAGGCCTCTCCAATTGTTACAATCTCTAAGATTGCCCTTTTTGGGATCTTAACAATGATTCATTTTTTCCATTTATGAGGCGTCTTCTCTGTTTTCCAAATGATGTTGAACATTTTTTGGAGATGTATTAAATTATGGCTATCAATTGCCTTGAGGATCTCAGCTGTTAACTTATCCTCTCCAGCAGCCTTGTTATTGGTCATTAGCTTTAAGGTGGTTTCTATTTCACTCAAGGTGAAGTCATCTAAATTTACATCTAATTCTGCTGCTGGTGTTTCAGCTTCAAAATCTATTAAACTGTGAGGTAGTGGACGGTTAAGAATTTCTTTGAAGTGTTCCGCCCAACGGGCTTTTATGTCTGCGCTTGTTGTTAGCATTAATCCAGATTTGTCTAGAATTGGTGTTCCACTGGATGTATAGGTGTTTGTCAGCATCTTTTGTACAGTATAAAGAGTTCTGCTGTCTCCTGTAATTGCAGCTGTCTCTGCTTTCTCTGCCAAGTTGTCTATATAAGCTCTTGTATCTCTTCTTGCCGAACTTTTCACTTTGTTGTCTAATTCTTTGTATGTTGCTTTTGCCAGAACCTTTCCAAGATCTGTCTTTACATTAGTCATGGCTCTCTTCGCTTCTCTTCTTTCTTTGATGTATTTCCATGTGGTGTCTGAGATCCAAGCTCGTTTTTCCATTTTCTTCAGTCCAGCACTTGCTTCTGCTGCTGTCATTAGTATTTTGCTCTGTGAGTCCCACATTTCATTGATATCTAAGTCTATTTCACCAAGTGCTGAATAACAATTACTTAGCTCTATGTTAAACTTTTCCTTTATTGCTTCATCTTTCAGTTTATGACTATCAATTTTATGTGTAATTGACCTCTTCTGTTGGTTTCTAAATTTTAATCTTATTTTCCCAATGCACAAGTTGTGGTCACTATTAACATCAGCACCTCTGTAAGCTCTTACATCTATTAATGATGATCTGAATTGTTGTTTAATACATAGGTGGTCAATTTGATTTGATGTTCTATCATCAGGAGATATCCATGTTGTTTTGTGGATATTTTTATGTGGAAATAATGTCCCACCTATAACTAAATTTTCTATTAAACATAATTCTATTAATCTTTCTCCATTCTGACTTGTTGTATTACAGCCTTCTCTCCCCATCACATGTTCCACTCCTGCGTTATCTTGTCCTACTTTGGCGTTGAAGTCTCCCATTACAATTAAAAGATCGTGTTTTGGTATTTTGTTTATAAGTTGTTGCAGTTGGTTATAAAAATCATCCTTAACTTCATCATCAGCTTCGTTAGTAGGCGCATAACATTGAATAATTGAAAGTCTTCCATGTTTTGTTTTGTATCGTGTTCGTATCAGACGGCTATTTACCGGTTCCCATTCTAATAAACTTCTTGCAGCTTTGTCTGTCATCATTATGCCTACTCCTTCACGGTGTTTTCCATCTTCCCTTCCAGAAAAAACTACTATTTTATTATCAATAGATCTCCTACCTGTTCCAGGCCAGCGCATTTCGCTTAATCCTAAAATATCTAGATCGTATCTGTCCATCTCGCTCGCGACCTGTGCATGTTTCGTCGGAGCGGCCATTGTTCGCACATTCCAGAATCCTATTTTTGTTGTTGCTTTAGGGCCGAAAAAACTATCACTACTATCTACTGCTAATTTACACATTCTGTATCAGGTCTACGTTTCATTAACAACATCGTTTTTACGATAGCGGCTTGTTAAACCTCTGATCAACGGTTATATACCAAGCCGGAGAAAATACCTGCTCTCTTAGCCAGGGTTAATATTGTCCTAAAGTCTCTGTTCGTTTAGTCAGATTTAATATTGTCCTAAAATCTCTGCTCTCTTAGCCAGGGTTAATATTGTCCTAAATTCTCTGCTCTCTTAGCCAGGGTTAATATTGTCCTAAAATCTCTGCTCTCTTAGCAACGGTTAATATTGTCCTAAATTCTCTGCTCTCTTAGCCAGGGTTAATATTCTCCTAAATTCTCTGCTCTCTTAGCCAGGGTTAATATTGTCCTGAAGTCTCTGTTCGTTTAGTCAGATTTAATATTGTCCTAAATTCTCTGTTCGTTTAGTCAGATTTAATATTGTCCTAAATTCTCTGCTCTCTTAGCCAGGGTTAATATTATCCTAAAATCTCTGCTCTCTTAGTCAGATTTAATATTGTCCTAAAATCTCTGCTCTCTTAGCCAGGGTTAATATTGTCCTAAATTCTCTGCTCTTTAAGTCAGGATTAATATTGTCCTAAAATCTCTGTTTTTTTTAGTCAGGGTTAATATTGCCCTAAATTATCTGGTCTTTTAGTCAATGGTTAATATTGTCCTAAAATCTATGTTTTTTTTTAGTCAGGGTTAATATTGTCCTAAATTATCTGGTCTTTTAGTCAAGGTTAATATTGTCCTAAATTCTCCGCTCTTTTAGTCAAGGTTAATATTGTCCTAAATTCTCTGCTCTTTTAGTCAAGGTTAATATTGTCCTAAATTCTCTGCTCTTTTAGTCAAGGTTAATATTATCCTAAATTCTCTGCTCTTTTAGCCAGGGTTAATATTGTCCTAAATTCTCTGCTCTTTTAGTCAGGGTTAGTATTGTCCTAAATCTCAGGTCTTTTAGACAAGGTTAATATTGTTCAAAAAAATATCTACTCTTTTACTTAAAATCTCTGTTCTTGAAGTCAGGGTTAATATTGTCATAAAATCTCTGTTCTTGAAGTCAGGGTTAATATTCTCCTAAAATCTCTGCTCTCTTAGCCAGGGTTAATATTCTCCTAAAATCTCTGCTCTCTTAGCCAGGGTTAATATTCTCCTAAAATCTCTGCTCTCTTAGCCAGGGTTAATATTCTCCTAAAATCTCTGCTCTCTTAGCCAGGGTTAATATTCTCCTAAAGTCTCTGCTCTCTTAGCCAGGGTTAATATTCTCCTAAAATCTCTGCTCTCTTAGCCAGGGTTAATATTGTCCTAGATTATCTGCTCTTTAAGTCAGGGTTAATATTGTCCTAAATTCTCTGCTCTCTTAGCCAGGGTTAATATTCTCCTAAAGTCTCTGCTCTCTTAGCCAGGGTTAATATTGTCCTAAAGTCTCTGCTCTCTTAGCCAGGGTTAATATTGTCCTAAAGTCTCTGCTCTCTTAGCCAGGGTTAATATTCTCCTAAAGTCTCTGCTCTCTTAGCCAGGGTTAATATTCTCCTAAAATCTCTGCTCTCTTAGCCAGGGTTAATATTGTCCTAGATTATCTGCTCTTTAAGTCAGGGTTAATATTCTCCTAAAATCTCTGCTCTCTTAGCCAGGGTTAATATTATCCTAAAGTCTCCGTTTTCTTAGCCAGGGTTAATATTGTCCTAGATTATCTGCTCTTTAAGTCAGGGTTAATATTGTCCTAAATTCTCTGCTCTCTTAGCCAGGGTTAATATTGTCCTAAAGTCTCTGTTCGTTTAGTCAGATTTAATATTGTCCTAAAATCTCTGCTCTCTTAGCCAGGGTTAATATTGTCCTAAATTCTCTGCTCTCTTAGCCAGGGTTAATATTGTCCTAAAATCTCTGCTCTCTTAGCAACGGTTAATATTGTCCTAAATTCTCTGCTCTCTTAGCCAGGGTTAATATTCTCCTAAATTCTCTGCTCTCTTAGCCAGGGTTAATATTGTCCTGAAGTCTCTGTTCGTTTAGTCAGATTTAATATTGTCCTAAATTCTCTGTTCGTTTAGTCAGATTTAATATTGTCCTAAATTCTCTGCTCTCTTAGCCAGGGTTAATATTATCCTAAAATCTCTGCTCTCTTAGTCAGATTTAATATTGTCCTAAAATCTCTGCTCTCTTAGCCAGGGTTAATATTGTCCTAAATTCTCTGCTCTTTAAGTCAGGATTAATATTGTCCTAAAATCTCTGTGTTTTTTTTAGTCAGGGTTAATATTGCCCTAAATTATCTGGTCTTTTAGTCAATGGTTAATATTGTCCTAAAATCTCTGTTTTTTTTAGTCAGGGTTAATATTGTCCTAAATTATCTGGTCTTTTAGTCAAGGTTAATATTGTCCTAAATTCTCCGCTCTTTTAGTCAAGGTTAATATTGTCCTAAATTCTCTGCTCTTTTAGTCAAGGTTAATATTGTCCTAAATTCTCTGCTCTTTCAGTCAAGGTTAATATTATCCTAAATTCTCTGCTCTTTTAGCCAGGGTTAATATTGTCCTAAATTCTCTGCTCTTTTAGTCAGGGTTAGTATTGTCCTAAATCTCAGGTCTTTTAGACAAGGTTAATATTGTTCAAAAAAATATCTACTCTTTTACTTAAAATCTCTGTTCTTGAAGTCAGGGTTAATATTGTCATAAAATCTCTGTTCTTGAAGTCAGGGTTAATATTGTACTAAAATCTCTGTTCTTGAAATCAGGGTTAATATTGTCCTAAAATCTCTGTTCTTGAAGTCAGGGTTAATATTGTCCTAAAATCTCTGTTCTTGAAGTCAGGGTTAATAGTGTCCTAAAATCTCTGTTCTTGAAGTCAGGGTTAATATTGTCCTAAAATCTCTGTTCTTGAAGTCAGGGTTAATATTGTTTTAAAACTTCTGCTTTTATGGACAGAGTAGATACCCTGTTTCCAGGATCATCGTTGTGAGTTGAAATAAAATTTGGATTCACTGACTTATGTAGGCAGTCTGCTATCAGTCGCTAGCCACTTGTAGTCTATGCTCTGTCGCTTCTTGGCACCCTTTTTCTGCATTAATATTTATTTTTTTCTATTTTTTAATTTGTAAATACGAGATTAGAGTAGGACAATTTATTGGTTTTGGAGGTTACTAGAGAGCATTTGAGTAGCGATTACTAAAGAGCTAACAACCTAAACATTCCTGGTTTCTTCCGCCAGACGAGCACTGCCTAGATGATTAAGCTGGTAAAAAAGGATGATTACAAAATAAGATAATACTGACGTCGTTACAGCCCCACAGAGAAAAACAAGTGCCTGACAATCCTCGCTGTGTGGCCCCATGACATTAACGAATAAAGAAAACACCACACAAAACTAAATGTAACTCTATGAAAGAAACAGAAATGACCGTAAATATAAAGGAGTTGATTGATAAAGAGATGATGGATAATGCACACGAGATGAGACGCTGCTGAAAAAGTGACGATAGAGATGGTACTAATTATGACGGTACAATGATGGTACAAATTATGATACCTGTACGCACTAACGTTCATTTTCTTTCTGGCCACAACGCAGTATACAGGGAAGCCATATTTTTTTCTCATTCTAGTTAGAAAATTATTATTATTTAACAATTATTTATTATTTTTTCTATTTTAAATATATAGAAGAATAGGTAGAATTGGATGGAAGGAAAAGAAAACAAACGATGAAGTCTTAAAACAGCTAAAAATGAAAAGAGAACTTCTCAACACAATTAGAACAAGACAAATGCGATTCTTGGGCCATGTTAAAAGACACAACAGCCTGCTGAAAGTAATCCTGGAGGGGAAAATACAAGGTAAAAGAGGCAGAGGCAGACCAAGATTAACATGGACGAGTAACATCAAAAGATGGACAAATCAACCGATGACAACCTGCACCATCAAAGCAAGAGATAGAGCAGAATGGCGCTCCATGGTAGCCAACCTTCGTTGCGGAGACGGCACTCAATGATGATGATGAAATACATATCTGTGTGGATTGTATGTTTGTTCCTGCTGCAGGCCTATTGAGCCAAAACGTTGTTCTAATTTGCGTCGTCCACTTATTATGTAACACTTTAACCATATTTTTTTCTATATTTAATTTTCATTTCTTCTGAGCGCACCTCTAGTTTCCAAGTTCAAAGAAAGCATTCGCCATCTCGAGGCTGGTGACGTCACCATACGACTTGTCCTAATGTGGTACGGTGATGGTCACAAGAGCCTTCTTTGTTCATCGTGTATGGGGGTTTGATTGTAGGAGATGCTCAGCAGTCACTCGCACTGGAGCTCGACCTTTGCTATCGACCGCAAACCAACAATGCAAAATCAAAATGGCTGCATGTCGCCCTGTTTTTGCAGAGACTAACACAGTCGCTTAAACCGCTTCGTTTTCTTTATTTGTTTCAAATGTGCGTTTTCAAGGAAACTGGATTAGGAAAATGATTGTGCACTCTTATTATTCGATTGTAGTCATTTGGGAATTGCCACATGTACGTCGATTAGGGCTACGTTGATCTTGTCAACTGAATTTGCCACAGCGCTTTAGCGGGTGTGAGCTGTAACATAAGTGGAACAGATGTGGGATATTATTGACTGATACTAATTCCATGAACAGAACAGGACAGCAGTCATTTTTCCTGTGCCACAGTCACATTCAGCTGTCAGATAACAACTATGCAAGAAAACACAAATGCACTATCATCAACAGCCAGTAAAATAGGGCTTGAGATAAATCATGAAAAGACTTAAGTCATGAAAAACTTGGTTGCAACAGATAAAAAAAAATATACATGGAAAACAAACCTGTGAAAGAGTTTAATCATTTTACATATACTGAAAGTCACATTGGAAGGGGATACAAGTAAAGAAATTAGAATTAGAATGGCTAAAAAGCAATGTTTTTTAGAAGTCTTGAAAAAGTTGGTGTTGTATATTTTATCCTGTTGAAGGCCTATTGAGCCTTAACGGCGATCTAATTTGCGTCAGCCACTTATTATGTAAAGCATTAACCATACCATTTTCTTTTCTATTGTTTCTATATTTTTTTCCCCTTTCTCCTTACAATTAGCTTTACTGCAGCTTTGCATTTTAATACATTTCTTAGCCCTGACCCTTATGGAAAAGTAATCAATAAATTGTGGAGAACCTATATTTATTTCAAATTGTGTCCCTTTAATATGTGCATGACGAATCCCATTTTAGAGAACAGAAGGGAAAGAGAAGGGGGTCATCATCAAATACCGGCCTGCTGGCGTGGGTGATCATGTCTCTCCACAACTTTCAATCTCAACAGTTATTTATTATTTCTGTTGTTGACCTTCTGCCAAGCAGTCTGGTATATTTTCTCTTTTCTTCCCGCTATCTCTCCGTCCCTCAATTTTCCCAGTTGTTACAATATATTCCAGTTGTTCTCTTCTCATTACATGGCCAAAAAATGATGATTGTCTCTTCGTAATATTGGAAACCAGCCCTCTTTTTGCTTTGACCTCTTTCAGAACGTTTTCATTGCTCTTCTTAGCTGTCCATGGTATTCTCAACATTCTTCTGTAAAACCACATTTCTACAGACTCCAGTGATTTTCTTGTCTGTTGTCCTATTGTCCATGATTCGCATCCATATGTTAAGACTGGCTCTACGTAACATTTAAGAACTCTTTTCTTGTTTCTATTGTCAAAAATGGATTGCATAGTATTTTCCTCATTTGTTAGAAAGCTGCTTTTTCCCTGAGCCATTCTGCATCTCACCTCTTTTGTACATCTTCCGTCTGAGGTTAACAAAGTTCCCAAATATTTACACTCATTTACCTGTTTTAATATTGCTCCACTTGTCTTTATTTTGCACTGAGGTGATGTCTTTTTCTTTGTTGTTACCATTACTTCTGTTTTTTTGCTATTAAAGCTGAGTCCTTTATTTTTGCTTTCTTTCACAATAATGTGCAATATTTATTGTAACTCATTTTCACTCTTAGCGATTAATACTGTATCATCAGCATACCTTAGATTATTTACGATTAATCCACACGTGCTACAACGACACAACTTGCACAGAGTGTTACACATATATCAAGGTCAATATGTGTACAGTTTGAATACAATCTGTTCGCTGGTTCCGAACCTATTAAGAAAGTACCGATACTTTTTGATCAGCCCTCGTATATTATGACCTCCAATTGATATTCCAAGCATGCCCCTTATGTATCTTAAAATAATCTCACTATAAATATTAAACAAATCTGGTGAAGCACACAACCTTGTCTAACACCCTGTTTTATTTGTTGAAACATTCCCAATTGGTTTTCAGTTCTTATGGCCGCTGTTTGTTGCCAGTACATGTTCTTTATTATTCTTAGATCTTTGCTGACTATGTTTATGCTTTCTAAAATGTTGATTATTTCTTGGTGCTTTACTTTGTCAAATGCCTTGGTGTAATCTATGAAACATAGGTATAGATCTGTTTTCACCTCTATGGCTCTTTCTACTAAAGATCTTATGATATAAATGGCATTACTTGTTCCTTTATCTCTAACAAAACCACACTGTGTAATCGCTAATTTCTGGACTGTAAACAAACATCATTAGAAAATATGTATTCGTGTCTAGGCTACCGCCGTTGTTAAATGACACTCAACCAATTTCTGTAATTGCATCAACATGACATCAGTTCTGGTGACAAAGAGATGGTTGCTTTGTGAACGAGGGTTCAGTTCTGGTGTCAAAGAACTGGTTGCTTTGTGAACGAGGGTTCAGTTTTGGTGACCAAGACTTGAATATAGAAACTGTTGGTGGTTTGGAGTCAGCTATTTATACTTTTGGTTTCCTACTAACTGGTTTTTTTTCCAAGGTACAGTTTCAACAAGATCTTCAAAATCTATTAGATGAAATTGTGACAGAAAGCGAAACAAAAAGGCCTCAATATAAAAAAACAAACTATGATAATATCAAAGAAAACAAACACACAAGCATGTAGAGTAAAGCTAATTGGAGAAATCCTGAAACAAATGCATAGATTCAAATACCTGGGATCTATAACATCATAGCTGGAGAAACCAGAAAAATTGTCAAAATCCTAAGGAAGAGACAATCTACATCTATTGGACAAGTCATTCAAAAAGAAGCCATTGCTAATACTATAAACAGACAGAATTAATGGAAAGATGATCAGAGGAAAACCAAGAGAAAAAATATGGAACAGTTTATCCAAATGGTATAACAAACGGACACCGACTGAAACTATTACATGTAGGAAGGACTGAGTGATGTGGAGAGAGATGATCTTCTGTGCCAACCAGCATGACACCTGATGATAATCAGTGTACAATTATTTTAAATACTATATTTATGTACCCATTTACGTCATTACAGACGATTGAATGCAGGCTGTTGTTGATCTTCAATAGCAACTGTCAGACTCAAAGGGCAGTTTCTCTCATGGTTGCTCCTGTTAAATAAAACGACAGGTTAGACAGCAAAATAAACAAGAAAACGCATTAATGCCATGCAGTCTCACCACTTTTCCCTTGTTTCTAATATCGTCTAACATTCACTTCATGGCAGTTTCAGATGTTGTTGAGCCTTTATTTTCTATTTCTTTTCCAAGTACTACAATATTCTATCAAAATTCTTCTCCGTGGGCTACAATCTAATATCAAAATTCTTCTGCGTGTGCTACAATCTTATACCAAAATTCTTCTCAGTGTGCTATAATCTTATACCAAAATTCTTCTCCATGTGCTATAATCTTATACCAAAATTCTTCTCCATGTGCTATAATCTTATACCAAAATTCTTCTCCATGTGCTATAATCTTTAACTAAAATTTTTCTCCGTGTGCTATAATCTTATACCAAAATTCTTCTCCATGTGCTATAATCTTATACCAAAATTCTTCTCCGTGTGCTATAATCTTATACAAAAATTCTTCTCTGTGTGCTATAATCTTATACCAAAATTCTTCTCCGTGTGCTATAATCTTATACCAAAATTCTTCTCCATGTGCTATAATCTTATACCAAAATTCTTCTCCATGTGCTATAATCTTATACCAAAATTCTTCTCCATGTGCTATAATCTTATACCAAAATTCTTCTCCATGTGCTATAATCTTATACCAAAATTCTTCTCCATGTGCTATAATCTTATACCAAAATTCTTCTCAACAATAAAACAAAGTTTCCTTATAAGAATATGTAATATGAAATAACTAAGAAGACGGACATATCAAAAAGTCAGTAGAGCACAATTTAAAATTTGTAACCAGAAAAGTTATTATACTTAAAAAACACAGCCTCTTCTAATCACTTTGAATGTATAATAGAAGTATGTGTGTTCTATCTTCCTGGAAAGATACAAATGATCAAATCAACAAAAGTATCAGTGACAAACAACAGTGTGCTGCACATTTATGGCAATTTTATTAAATAAACATTAGCATACACACACACACACATAAAAACACAACAAAGAAAGTTTATATTTATAAGCAACTAACAAACATGACACTCTATGTACGGTATAAAGAGCTCATTGTATTTTAGATTAGATAACTTCATAGGTAAAATATAAGTTATTAAGTATGTATTAGCAGCCACAACATTTAAGTTAAGTACTGCCAATGGGTAAATTCACAATATAAAAATAAAAGTAGTTCTGTTCTGTTCATGGAATCAGTGTCACTGCAGTTGGGAAATTCCCACATCCACTCAACTCATGTCCAGTTCTCGGCAAAGCACGTTGAGAAATTCTGTTGACAAGGTCAACTACCATGCAGTTCTATATTTGTATATGGCTAGATCTGTCAATTAACTACACTGACATCCTCATTGTTCATTGTTACAGATGCTATCACTGCACTCAATACAAGCATGTTCATTTTTGCATTTCAATCTGCTTGAAGTTCGTAGTCTCATTCATAACTTACTGCTAAGGCTGTATCGATATCCAACATACACTCCTTGAGGACTTTAAGTTATTCCCCTGTGCATGTTATTTGGTTATGGAAGGCCCCGGTATCACTGCAAATGGATTAAAATCCATAATTGCTCAACCGCCCTTGCCAGTGTAATCATCCCAATTAACATCTCATCTCCCAAACAAGGAAAGGGAACTGGAGTCTCCATCGTAGCAGTCTCAGCACACGCTAAAAGACATAAGGCGAAACCGCGCAGAAAGTGAACACAGCCAACTGTTCCCTGTCATACAATATCATCATTCATCGTAAACAATTGGAATATCGAAACATGATCAAAACGAATGAGACACGCAGCTCACGGTGTGCACAGAGCACTTAACTCAGTAGCTCCTGCAACAAGCCGGACTTGGAATATGAGGAAACTGCAACAAGGAACACTTTCATGCATAGCCTTCAATTGTTCCCGCTGCCTATCCACCATATACCGGAAGCCCTTGAAAATGATGATCGTTGGTATTTTTAAAAAATGGTATAGCACTTGATGATGTTAGGCCATCATTGTTGACTCCAATTCCAAACATATAGACACACAGTCGCAAGATTATCCCCGTCGCACATCAAACAACAGACCGTAAGATTAGCGTATGGATAGTCTAGGGATGTACAATGAGCCATTATGATAATGTAGCGCACAACAATGTCGTACACACAACAATTTCACTCCCTTTAGATTTCTGATTACTCTAGTGAATGCAGCCTACGACGAACAAAACAAGGTGCAAATTCCCTAAAGAGATAAAACTGCAGCTGACAAAGTAATTTACATTAATGAGTAACATGTAAATAACTTTCGTCAAGGAATTCCAACAATGGTCATGAACAGCACCAATGTGACATAAAGCGCAGATCAAGTCTAGACGTTGGAAGGTCGCATTCACAACACTTGATTTGTCAAAAAGGGACTGTTGCCGGCGTACGACTTCGCTTTAGCGGCGCAGATGTAACAAGTAGATCATCATTTTTACTTTAATGCAGAAAAGTGCAATAGAGAACCGAAATTAATCAGACCCCGAGTGCACTTTCTGCAGCGATCGAGAGAACGTGACCTAGATCCACCATCTTTACAACGGAAGTCTCCTGTGTATGTTATCGTCCCCATCACAAGTGTACATAAGACCACCAGCCTTGACCACTGTCAGTAAACCCATTACAAATGTGTCAGTAAACCCATTACAAATGTGCCAGTAAACCCATTACAAATGTGCCAGTAAACCCATTACAAATCTGTTAGGTTGCAAGGCTTCTGGTAACATAAAGGAAGCAATTTGTCACATAAGAATTACATGCATGGTTAAATTCCACTTCCTCAATTTTGATGCATTGTTTTGAAAGGTGCAAGTACAGTGGTTTGAAAGGTGCACGTACTGTGGTCTGAAAAGTGCAAGTACAGTGATTTGAAAGATGCAAGTACTGCTTAGGTACTATAAGCTGTAACACATTGCATCTACACTCACTTAAAATCCTTTTAAAGATAGACAGAGACAGGTCGTTGGGAGAAGGCTGAAGAAAATTAGTCAGTTATCTGACCCAAGGGAAAAAAATAATGATCCATAACAAGAGTGTAAGAAGACAAAGCAAATACAATTTGTTACTATATACAATTAAGATAACAATAACGTTTGGGCGTGCGGGCAACAGTAGCATAATCATAATGTGCTGGCTTGGTAATTCAAGCTAACTTTGTTAATGAGAGTTCAAATGCAGTATTATGCTCTTCAGCCGACCCAGCTGATAAAGGAATAGGTTCCCTGGTTCATAAAGACAGGGTGAGGGATCTAGCAGGCAGCTGCAAGGAAGAGTACTGGGCCCTCACCCCAACATGCTGTGACCTAGTACAGTGGCAGATTATATTTAAAACCACCTCTCCCCCCTCCCCCATGATACAAATATGTCTTTCTTTCGGTTCAAAGACAACACATATGGTGGAAGTTATAGTTCTCCACGATTGACGATATGCTGCTAGTTCTTGTAATTCTTCATTGTTTCTTAGTCCCATGGTTGAGTCTTCCCTATTAATTGTTCTGCATAGCGTTTCTCCTGGTCTGCCTTGTCTTTTACCAGATGGTTTTCGGGGAGCACAAGCGCCTGCGACCTGTGGTCGCAATAGCAAGGTCAGTGCACCATCAGCTGACCAAGACCTAGCAGTTCTACCTCCTCGTGGTCTCCCCATGTAACAGTCTGCGCCAGGCTGGCTAACAGAAGCTAGGATCACCATGTTCCCAGTAATGGTGGCTGTTACTGATATAGAAGACCCAGTATTGCAGTATCTCTGGGCTGGACTAGTAGATTCCCAGCATAGCCGGCGATAGACGAACTCCAAATTCTCCAGTAAGAGCAAGGAACGTCAAGAAACCCATTACAACCTGCCACATCAATGAGTAAAAGGGTGCCGAGCCCACATGAACCCGTGGCATGATGTCAACAACTCAACACATGAATGCCTGAGAGGAAACCCTTAAAAGTAAGTAGTGCACCAGCATTTTGTATACACAAAATAAAGTACATTTCCAGAAGACATTGCTCAAGAGCAACAATAAATGTAAATAAACAGCACAATGAAATTAGTACCATAATTTTTTTTATGTAATTTAAGCAATATGTTAATATACTGAAATAAATTACATGTGACAATTTGTAATTAAAAAAAAACACATTTACACAGGTGATTTGTTCAGTCACTTTATCTGATGTATATAATATCATACATAACTGACTTAAGTAACATAAGCAAGTTTGGACAGTAAATGGATAATATAAACACACATTTAAAATAATGATTTTATTCCTTAGCACATTCAATACCATGAGCAGAAAAATGTGTATCTAGTAACAGACACAAGGAACACAGTAGCCATATTTTGTGGCTTTTATTTTATTAATGTTTCCACAATTATCTCCACTAAAATCTTGTAATTCTCTTATTTAAACCCCTTTTTCAAATGCCAGAGCAAACTGTCAGGACAAAACCATTTTTTAACATCAATTTTGTTTATTTTTTCACAGTAATTTCAAATTTAAAAAAATATTTCCAAAAAACAGCCTGGTCACATTGTATTAAACCCCTTGATAGCTAATGTGTTAAAGTTAAGATTGACTGAGCTCATACAAGAGAAGCTTCTAGAACTTTTGCATCGATTAGAATAAAACAAATGGTACCTGCCATGCTTGTGACATGTATTAGAATTATGTCAGGCCATAACTATCAGCGTATTTACAGGTGATGCAGTCACTACACGCTGACCTACTTTCCCAGAAAAGAACCTCTGGTACCTATTTTCACAAGATGAATTACCTTAAGCTGTGAGCAATAATAATAAAACGCCGCAGTTGAGCATTGAATCCAGAGAAACTGTTCAGAAGGAGAGTGAATGGTTTATTAAATATAGTGCAGTCATATAGTTCATTGTTAAAATGGTGCAGCAATTTATATACAGAAATCATATTGATGACCTAAAATAAAATGTGACTGCTTGGCAGTTACAACATGAGATGTTTAACTCTTAGCAAATGATGTGTTTATTTACTAGATGTTTAGTTGATTATCAACAAATGAGAAGTCTAATCCAGCATTTAACAGCCAGTGTTAAATGAGTTGCATCACATATTTCACAATTTTGATTTTGAAGTTTATAAATTAAAATTTTGGCAATATTCTGTTCCAGTACCAGGTAGAATAATAAATATACACTTAAATATTGTTGATATTTCATTTTAAACATAAGATATATAACTAATAATTAATTAAAAACAGTAAAAGTTTCCTCCACACCTACTTAGACTTATGGTGCTAATGACCATATTTTTCCATAACCAATGACACATTTTTGGGTGATGTGGTCAGTATCTCATCAGGTCATCTTTACTTCCCAGAAAGATCTCTGGTACCTATTTGTAAAGGCTGGGTGAACCCTGAAGCTTTATTGGTCCAAAAAATCTGCTACTTCTGGTGCACTAACCACTCAGCCATCATGGCTAATAATTAACTAGCAATGCAAAAATGATTCACATTTTGTTGTTCCTTAAACAATTAGAAATCTATAGTGCATATCACCATTTCTCCAAGTAAAATTCTTCAAGATAATTCAGACTGTTGACCAATAGAAATAGACATAATCATACGCATAAATAAATGATCATGCTGAGTTATGGGGATACTGTTGGTACTAATATCTAGGTGATGTGGCATCTCTGGTGTCTTATATAATGATCTCTTGAGGAAAACTTGTATAAAGAGCACTCAATGCCTAACACATTTTCACAATTTGAGCGATTATTTTTTTTGGTTGTGAAATAAGATTATAACAAAATTTTACTCACATAATAAATGTGGCGTGTCTGCCTGTGAGTTTAGTTAGAAGTTTACATCTATGAGCTTTCGTTTAATTCCATCAATATGATGTTCCACTAAACATCTGATAAATTAACACATCATACAGTAAGCGTTAATATTAACATTTCATACTTGGATGATACGAAACTACAGTTTTAAAAAAAAAGAATAATTATTTGAACATGAGATACTTAAATTACAATAAAGATGATTAATGTGAACATTACATGAAACGAAATCAAACAATAAAAAAAAAACATTAAATGCAGCCAAAAAAACATGTGCATTATTAATAAAATTATTAGTCAACTAGCCAAGCATGCTTTCATTACACAGAACATTTATACAATTGTTCAATAACAATAACAAAGACCTCCAAAAAATTGGATTGTATAAAGTAAAAAGCTAAACAAACTACTATGTAAGTGGAAAAAAAACAGTACACAGGTTTGCCATCTCAACATTTTAGGTACAAGTGGGTTGAAAAGAAAGCAGAACATTTGTACGCTGTTCTTATATGTTATCTCCCCTTCAAATACAAATGTGAAGTCAATTTATAATGTGAAAATGTGTCAAGTATAAGTAACCAACCATTATTATGTAGCCATGCAGTTTGCACATAAGAACAATATTATTTTATATTTATGACAACATCTACGACAATGTGTAGCAATAACTCATAAAATGTGTGAAGAATGAATGAGTTTTAAGTTCTAGCTCAGTCAAACAAAATATGCAATTACACATGTAAACTTGTACCTTATAACTGTGAAAATATTTGGTAACAATTTGATGTTGTTCTTATTTCTTTGCGTAGTAGACGCAGTTGGACCAAACAAATGTCTTGAAAATAATAATTGTTACATCACATGCAAGTGAATATTATAATGTAATGAATAGCAAAACAATGTACACGGGTTACTGGTAAGAAATAATGATATTGATCTATCAGAGAGTTTTATCTCTTATAAAGAGCTAGGATGTGTCGGGCACTAGAGAGAAGATGAAAGAGAGGTAGATCAAAGACAACTTGGCACACAGATGAACAGTGTGGTGAGACTTGGAACACGTCAAAGGAAGTAGCTGTAAACCTGATTATGGTATCTGTTGCTGACCAAAAAAAAACAGATCTTTACGACACATAGTACCATTGTTGGTGTATGTTGGAGGACTCATGATAGAACCAGAGGGATAAAGGCCACTTGGCCAAAGCAGTTGCCATGACGTGTGAGACTCAGGATTTTTATTTCAACCTCTATAGAAAAAATCCTATTGGCTCAGTAGTTTAGAAGTAAGAAGTTGGCCTCTGGGCTGGAAAGTCCTGGGTTCAGTTCCATTAGTGGGAATATTTTTCAAAAATAAAGAAAATTTAATCTGTGATTTCTTCATGCCTTACCCTTCCCTTGATTCCGAGTAGTCAGATCTGATGTCTTGACCTCTAGAATAATGGCAAAAAAACCGTTAAAGAACCCTTGGCATTCGATGGAAAAGGAGTTGGCTAAAAAAATGACCACTGATTGGCTAAAATTCTCAGCAAAAATCTACATACACCAAGGGACCTCAAAGCCATGTTACATAGTTTGTGCATGTGGATCTACACTCTGAGCAGAAAATCAGACCACCTATGGATTGATGATGAGCCTACCATAACATAACATAGCAGACAAGTTTAAATT
This sequence comes from Megaustenia siamemsis, assembly GCA_032433765.1. Lineage (NCBI taxonomy): Eukaryota > Metazoa > Mollusca > Gastropoda > Stylommatophora > Ariophantidae > Megaustenia > Megaustenia siamemsis. The sequence continues at coordinate 14,391,700 of JAVIAB010000051.1, read as the reverse complement.
GACAGCTTGTCAGCTGAGGACGAAACATGATGGAAACAATAGCAGCTCTGACATGAAACTCACAACCACATTAAACCCAATGTTTCTTGTTAGAGATTCTTAAAGCCCTCTCACAACTATCATATAGTCTAGACTATCCTCTCATCTCTTGCATTATCTTCTACATATACAATGAATACATATACTATCAATTTTGGCTGTCACTCCTCTATAATGACATACTAATATTACATTCTTATTCAAAGTTTTTCAAAACAAAGCTGTATAGGAAAACCAATTTTTGTATGTAAACATTCATAGTTTTAGTATCTATAGCATTACATAGTCTATCTATTGTCCTTTCGAGCCAAAGACGGCACATAGGGCAGAACCACAATCTCTAAAACAGAAACCTTGCGTGTCAAAATGGCACATATTGCAGAAATCACTGCTCTAAAATCTATGGCTGTTTCCATAACAACAATTTTTACAATGACAGCTTGTCAAGCCATCGATCAACCTCTTTAGTCGCCACTTACGACATGCCTGGAAGGTCACAGTGTCACTATTCTTTACTTCCGTCATAATGAAGCCTCGGTAACACACGGGAATTACATAGTACATGTAAATAATTTCTGCTACTTGAATAAAAAAAAACTGGGTACTAAATTTAGTGCAATATTCAAGACTAGGTATTCAATATTTCTATTTCTCAAAGTATCATTTGTTATTGTTTTTTCTGACCAGAATAATGATGAGATGAAGCAAACTTGGACACTTTCTCTACAGAAACTCACATACAGATTATCAAAAGGTTCAAAGCCTAAAGGATTATGTGGGCCACCTCAAGAGAAGCATTTTTGATAACTGACAGCTGCTGTTCTATGAAGAGGGCAAAGCAATGTCATAAAAAGAAAAAAACCACTTCAGCTTTGATTGATTGCAAATCAGAGTTTACATGTTGATATAATATCTGGTCAAGACACGATTTATATTTACATACACGTCATGAGCATTCCTTTAAAACTGAGATTTTTAAAAATGCATTGTATAAAATGCAGTTTATCGAAAATAGAAACTTTAAAAAATGTGATTATTAAAAAAAACTGATACAATACAACATCTAAAATTTTATTAAATCAGTGTTACAATTCTTCTTCTTCTACTACCTTTCAGCTCCCTGTGGAGCATAGCTCTTCAACAAACACTTTCCAAGTCGTTCTGTTTCTTGCCATTCTTTTAAGATCATTCCATGTCATCCCCATCATCTTCATCTCTGCTTCTATCTGTCTTCTCCAAGAATTCCTTGGTCTTCCTCTTTGTCTTTTTCCCTGGGGATTCCAAAAAAGGGCCTGTTGTGTAATACTCTCAGTTGGCTTCTTTAGTGTGTGTCCTATCCAGCACCATCATCTTCGCTATATCTCTTTATCCACTGGTATTTAACTGAAACATTTCCATAATTTCTTTAACTTGTCCATGTTTGTGAAGTTTTTTCAGCTTATTTTTTTTACAGTACAGGTTAGCCAGTCCCATGCCCGACCCTCCTTAGCCACCTCTTACGTACATGCATGGTAGAGAACAGCACCACTATTCCTTACTCCCCTTTCAGGCCCCAACAGCACACGGGCGAGTGTTACAATTATTGTCACATAATCGAGTGTTTATAAAATTATTTTTAAAATGTAAATAATAAAGTTAATTACATTTTTAAAAATGCATAAATAATATATACTTATTTTTAAAATGTTAACATTAAGTACTTATTGCTTAACAATACATAAAAAAACTGCCTAAGTACATTTGCACATCATTATCACTATATAAAAGTAAGCCAAAGTACATACAAATCATTACTACCACACAGATATGTATGTCAAAGAACTATTTGCCAAATGTTGAGTTAAATAACACAGAAAATGTCATTGCTTTGCTTTCTGCAAGAAATAAAACCAATCTGATTTCCAAAAGGAATTGAGTCTCGCTGGTATGAAAAGAACTGTTTGTTGCACACCGTGCAGATGGCATGACTAGTGTCTATATTGTTGCGGAGCACTCCGTCTTTCACAAGCATCACAACATTGGCTCCTACCAAGTCAACGTGGACTAATTCAGCTTCCGCTGCCAAAGGTTGAACCAGAGAAGGATCAAGATCTTTGATTACATCAGCATCTTTAGCAGATAGAGAAAAACATGATGTTTCTATACTGGGGCCAATCGCTGCATGGACATCCTTTGGGTCTGTTCCAAATTCATCTACCATTGCCTTAAGACAAGCTCTTACTGCTCCCAAACGAGTTCCCCGCCAACCTGAATGAACTGCACCACAAGCTCCTGAAATAAGAGTACAAGCATCTGTGAAAGTGTCAGACAGAACAAAGCAATTTACTGATCACAAGGGTCAAATATGCTCACTTCACATTAACAGATAATGAAAAGTATACATATTGATTCTCCAATAGCACACTGGTTAAAAAATATTCTCTTGCACATTTTCTTTGGCTTGCCCACATTCAACTTTAAAATCTTCACAACATACTTATCAATAGCAGTCACAGCCTATAAACAGCAGTGTGGTCTATATTTCCAGTAAGATGTGCAATATTACAACAATCCTGCCTTTTAATTTACCATATGATCTGGTTGTGTCTGAATTTGGGACAAACCATAATTTGTGCCCTCTCAACTTTACATTTTATTGAATTCTTTTAATATTTTACCAGCTATTATTTGTTCATGTCATTCATGATTGTACAAAGAAGTTATGACAGTTGTTTTCTGTTGCCTTCCGGCGGCTATCTTTTGAGAGAGGTCAAAGCAAAAAGAGAGCTAATTTTCAATATTAGGAAGAAACCATCATTTTTTGGCCATGTAATGAGAAGAGAACTGGAATATATTGTAACAATTGGAAAAATTGAGGGACGAAGAGATAGAGGGAAGCAAAGAGAAAAAAATAACAGACAGCTTAAGAAAATGGCTTGGCAGAAGGTCAACAACAGAAATGATAAATAGCTGTTGAGATTGAAAGTTGTGGAGAGACATGATCACCTACGCCAGCAGGACCAGTACTTGATGATGATGATGATTTGTTCATGTTTACTTTGTTTTGTTTATTATTCCCAGTAAAGAAGGATCTTATTTGCGAAGTAAAAGATTTTTTAATACATTTTTAACTAAGTATTAGAACAATTTATTAATAAAATAAACGAGAAAAATTGAACAGCACTAACTATAGAAAAGGGAGCCACGATAGCTCAGTGGTTAGTGAAGTGGACTACAAAGGACAAGAAGTCAGGTTTGATCCTGAATGACAGCTTCCGGGTTCATGAAGCCTTAAACGTGTACCAGATTTTTTCTGGGAAAGTAAAGCGGCACAGGCGTAATACTAAACCACATTATCCCAAAAATCATTTGCAGAAGGTCTATAAAAATTATGGTCACCAACACCATATTCCCTATATGTTACTTGGCGTAACAAGGCTCTTTACTTTTAATACTATCCATAGAAAACATAACAGTGTCTGCCAGTATATCCTGCTCTATCTCTACACATCTCCAACATTAATCCTGGAGGAGAATGGACACTTGTGCCTCTAGGATTCAGTACTACTTTTCTGTCATTGCCACGCTAGACAGAAAATGCAGAGAACAGAACCCAATTTTGGTTAATGAAGAGGTTATAGCTCTCATTGTTGAAAATTCCAGGGACACTGACACTCTGATATGCACACATGGTTTTGTATAGTCCGTTCAGAAATTCATAATCACACCTGAATTAGTTTAGCGTGATAACCGCTTGTTATTTTGCTTTCAAAATTTGTATTTAATCTTAGAATATTGATGACATTATAGAAATATTTTTTGCTCTGAGAAATTTGATCTAGTTTAAAAGTTTCCTTCTTTAGGCTATATTAAATTCACCCTGTTCGAATTTGACACCATTTTAGAATATATACATTAATTTGGTGCGGTCGTTCACGTAAAATAGTTTGGCTATTGCAGAAACACTAACTTCAGGAAAATCCCGTGCACAAAACTGAATTGTTATAGAACGACATGACGCACCACGGCCTTGGCATTAATTAGCGAAGAGAAGGCCTATCTTTATTAATTTTGTGAAGACTCAGTAGACAATTTGTTGACTTTAAATACCAACATTTATATCTAAATTACAATGAGTTTGAAATACAAATTTATAACTATGCAAAAGGTTACTTTTTTTACTATATCAGCAATTGTAACCAATTGAATTCATGTTTGCAAATACACATAACGAACAACACCCACAATTAAGCATTATGTAGATACGCCTCTGACAAGAATTCCAGTAAACTGGACAATTTAACACGATTACTGTAAACTCTAAAATTTGAATCAACTTGTGTGATATCGTCATAAAAGGTCAAAGGAATTCGCTGATGTGCAAAATCTGTTGTGTTAGTGGAATAAAAAATACCAAAATCTTTACGTCATCAATATTCTAAGATTGCATGCAAATTTTGAAACTAAAATAACAAGCGGTTATCACGCAAAGCTAATTCAGGTGTGATTATGAATTTCTGAACGGACTATAGTAGGCCATCAGTGAAGTGTTTGGGCATTTACAGCACATTTAGTTTCATGAAGATAGTGCTGCCTAAGATATTACAACCAGCAGTATGATGATGGAAATCATGGCTGTGACAAGAACTTTTATGTGGTTAGAGTCACAAGATTACACTCATGTCTGTGTGCTGAGTGACTCTGAGCTTGATCTGCAAAGTCCATACAGGCTCCATCTACAGGCATTGGCTGGAGTCAATACGGAGATCACAGATCTGCTTTGCTAACTTTCTGATCACAACATGCTGATATGGTTGTTAGGATCATCATCACTACACCACAGATTTATCCAGGTGCTGCTATATACCCTTCGAGAATCTCAAGAAAATTCAATTAGAATCCTGGCCCACATGTGTGAACTCTGTAGCATGGCCTGGGATCCTTGGTGTGGGCAAGTTTCTGCTGACAAGTGTGCCAGAGCAGCGGCCATATTTATAGCCCACTCATTTTTATTTTAATTGCTAAGGGTTCCTTAACATGTGCAAATGCACACAGGACCTCCTGTATTATTGCCATTATCTGAGAGGACTAGACACCGGATCTCACTACCTAAGAAATCAGGGGAGGGTAATATAGGAGACAAATAATAATAAATGAATATTATTATAGAGGGAAACTTCCGAGGCAATAATCAGTGAATCAATTCAGAGGAAGAGGTATGTTTACAGCACTCTGCTTTGGTCCATATTTTTTTCTGTTGTTGATTATTTGTCATTTTTTCCGAGTGCTGTAAACATACCTCTTCCTCTGAATTGATTCAGAGGGTAACATAACTAAATCATGGATTAATTTTTTTCTAATTTTTGAAAAACCAACACCGCTTCCAGTGGGCTTCGAACCAGTGTCCTTGCTGTCCTGAGACCAATGTCGTACTTCTAGACTATCCAGCCAGCCCCCCCAGGCCTACAAGCGGCCAAAATAAAGATAAACTTTACTACATCAGGAACAAGGAGTATAAGTAAGCCAAAGAGAGCTAAGGAAAAGGATAAGAAATAAGATCATAAAATAAATGGGAGATGTACTACATATTAAATTAATAAAAACAAACAATATATTTTTTTCAATATGTACGCTAAAAAGTATTATTAAATTAAGGTGAAGCTTATCTGATGTGGTCCAGAAGAACCTAGTGTGGATGTCTGAAGTTGAATGCAGATGTGATGAGACTTGAGAGGGGAGCTAGTTCTTATACTCCTTCTTGTTCATTTACCTTTATACTACCAACCAATGTTCATTACAAGTAGCAAAATGTTACACATTAAATAGAAACATAACAGAAAGTAATAAGAATTGAAACATTAAATAGAAACATAACAGAAAGTAATAAGAATTGAAACATTAAATAGAAACAACAACAAAATAATAAGAATTGAAACATTAAATAGAAACATTTAAAAAAATATAACAATTAAAACATTAAATAGAAACATAACAAAAAATAATAAGAATTGAAACATTAAATAGAAACATAACAAAAAATAATAAGAATTGAAACATTAAATAGAAACATAACAAAAATAATAAGAATTGAAACATTAAATAAAACATAATAAAGAATTGAAACATTAAATAGAAACATAACAAAAGTAATAAGAATTTAAACATTAAATAGAAACATAACAAAAAGTAATAAGAATTTAAACATTAAATAGAAACATAACAAAAATAAGAATTGAAACATTAAATAGAAACATAACAAAAAGCAATAAGGATCGAAACAAATACAAATACAATAGAAATTAATAAGCGATGGAAAAAATAGAAACAAAATGAGTTGCACATACAATATATTTGTACCTGTTCTAACATCAGCTAGTAAAATCATACAACAGTCTGCTCCAGGCGCTGCGACTGTAACACCTGGAATATTTGTCACCAATCCATCATAACTGGAGGGTGGGTCTTTGCCAACCACCCATATATTGGAACCATGTTCTACTTTAGCGATATTTAAAGTCTCCAGTTCAAAACCAGCTGCCTGGGCCAATCGTCTTCTGTTTTCCTTGATGACCAGGAATGGATCTGTCTTCCGAACTGTGTACAGCATATTCAGAGATGCTAAAGGTGCTAACTGAGAGACACCTCCATATCTCTCATGGAATCCTGCAGAAGAACAAAGGTGTTATCCAGAATTTGTTGGTTTTGTTCAGAGATATGTCTTGAAATTGAAAATTTTCATAACATCAAGTTAAAACTGTTGATAATTGTTCACAATTATAAATTGTTGATGCATAAATCAAATTATAGGAAAATAACACATAACATTAAAATACTACAAATGGCATGTAAAAATATATGACCATAATTCTTTGGTCTATAAAGATAAAGTTATAACAATGGATGAAAAATAATCAATTTGCACTGCTGAATTGTTATCAATATCAAACATAGTTATCTCAAGAGAAGAAAAAAACAGAACATGATGTGTGAGATAAGTCACATGAGAAAAAAACAATATCACTAAGAAAAAAAAAGTAATGACATTTGAAAACTGACTGTTACTAGACCATGTATGATATAAAAACAACAGAAATGAAAGTTTCTCAGGCATCTCATGAAAATGGAACTTAACCATCTACCACTAAACAATCTATTACAGCAAATGAACTGGTTTCCAGGAAGACCAGGTGTCACTTGAATAATCACAGAAATCTATCTGGCAGTGGCATGGGATAACAACTGTCAACGGTTCAGTTGGTCCAAAATAGATAACTTAAGCTATACACAACTCTTCATGAAATATATTGATAAGATAAGAATGAGTGTTAACACAATATGAACAAGTTTAAAGCCCCATATAATTATGATATCAAACTGGCATTGCCTGAGACATATATGGCCCTTTTCATCTTGTCAGACGGTCTAGTGGAGGCTATTGTGTATTTTTATTTTTTGAGGTTTTGTTTTTGTCGAACAGCTTCTCTTATGGCTAATTCTACCAATGTTTGACAAACACACATGGCCATAGAAGGAACAAGCTAGGCCCACTGATCCACAGGATTTTCCTTCCTTTTCATGAGTTTTCTCTTCTAAGATGTGCCTTAGCACAGTCTCAAATGATGTTATACCACTCCTTATACATGCTCTTCATAATGTGCGATCACTTGCCAAATGTTCCCAGTCATTTACACAGATGGAGAAGTCATCCAGAGATGATTTACAGATATCTCTTTATCGTAGTTTAGGTCTGCCGATTTGTCTTTTTCCGTGTATTAGTTCACCATATAGTATTTGCTTGGGGATGCATTTTTCTTCCATTCGCTGGACGTGCTCCAGCCATCTTAGTCTTCGACATCTGAGCATCGACATGATTGTTGGGGTCTTAGCACGTTGCAGGACAGTTGAGTTGATCATTTTGTCCTGCCATTTGATGTGCATTATTCTGTGGAGACATCGCATGTGAAAGACATCGCATGTTTTTTTAGCCTGAGACATAAGCATCTTCTCATTACCAGAATATATATAAAAAAAAAGCACAAATAAAAAAGAATAGGTTATCCATCCTGGGACTACTGCAGGACTAACCCAAAGGCTGGAAATTAAAATAAAATGCTCAATTGTCTTTATACACCTCAGAACAGGACATAATCAACTCCATAGTCACATGTATACACAAGTTCAAGATAGGCACCTCAGCCACAAGTAGATGTGGACAGACACCCCAGGCTGATGAGCACATACTTCAAGACTGTATTGAATATAGTAGACTGAGGAAAACCTATCACCCTATAGATACAACACTACAGGCAAAACCATATTATCTATATAAGTCTCTGCAAGAACTTAAAAAAAAAAAACCCAGAAAAATTTATACAAGAAATGACACTGCAGATAAAGACAACACTTCAGGTGAACAAAAGATAGATACATGGTTTTAAATTGCTTTGTTTACCTGCATTAAACATTGAGTCTGGAATGACATCACTTCTGAGAACTGTCACATCTTTAATATTTCCAAGTGTCTTCAAGTACTCCTTGAAGCTCTTCTTCGCCTGCTGCTCCCTGGTAATATCAGCTTTCACCTCCTGATCACGCACATCCACACCCTCCACAGACCAATTGTGGACAGCAGAAAACATATGGAGACATAAGTTTTCCCAGTATTTCTTCATAATAAGAGTAGTCACCAGGAGAAAGTCTGTCACCCCTGCACGGTCCAGTTCAAATTTAGCCTTATAAAGAAGATCAATTGCACTGTTAGAAACAATGGATTTGCCACATGGGAAAGGATTATCTATTTTTTCATTGGAGAAAACTGTCACACAGTGTTTTGGGTTTCCATTCAGTTTGTTCACAATTACAGGAACCAGCTGGTCTCGTGTAAGAGATGAGCTGTCTGTTGCTAGGTCCAGAATGATGTTATGATCAGCCTTCATGATGAGACAGACAATCTGCCAGTTTGGACCTTCGCTGCATTAAAAAACATGATAATTGTTACAATGTAAAAAAAACAAGCCAATTTAAATTGATGCTATTAACATAAAACAAAATCACATATCTGGTCATAGTCAATTAAGTAGAAATGACAGTTGTGCTAATAATGAAATGGTGCTGTTCAATTGTATGAAAAAAGAGAAGGGAAGCTTAGTGTATTTGTGTCATTTTTAATGTAGGAAAGGTTTAGAAATGTTCATGTCGCATAGTTTTATTCTATTCATGGAATCAGTTTCACTGCAGTCGGGGCACCCCCACCCATCCCAGCATTTCTCAAAGCGTATGCAGAATAATTGTTCCTGTAAGGTGTTGATTATAGATGCATCTACTTTTCCCACTAAGCACTCCGAAGTCGACCAGACCATTTTTTCATCATTAAATTCCTCAGTCTCTCAATATATGCATCATTATCCTATCCATCGTGCTTCTCTTCTCTCAAGGAATGAAAAGCAAACTTGGCAATGTCCTCTTTGTCAAGAGTAAGGTGACACTCAAGGCCAGAGCTGCCAGCGAGCTTATTGGCTATTTCATTGCCATGTATACCAACTTGTCTTGGACAGTACACCCATGCTAATGCATTCACTTTGGAATTAAAAGCTGCATCTACTCCTGTTGCAGACACTGTCTGTCAATCTTCTGTAGCATACTTCGTGAGCCAGTTACCAACATTATCATGCAGAATCACAAGGAATATGCTGTATAATATATATTACAATTTACAAATTATAAAACAAACTCATCCACAATGAATTCAATAACAAATTTAATGAGATCTTAAAAATTAGCACCTCATTTTACACAAAACAGGTGCCAACTCACAATATACCAACGCCTACAAAAAATGGTCAGACAAAACTTCAAATATCAATAATGCTTTTATTCTCCGATTGTTGCATCCACATTTGTCAATGACCATTGGTACAGTTATAGGTTACATTGAGATTATCAGGCCATTTTGTTTAACTTTTCTGAAGAAAAATTCCTGGTACCCATTTTCAGAGGCTGGGTAAACCTCAAGTTTGTGAGAGAATAAAATTCATCACATTTCAGGATTAAACCAGAACTCCCCTGATCAATTATTGAGATGAACATTTCAGGACACCCAACCCATGTTAACTAAAATAATAATATCAAACTAAACTATAATTCTACACCCAACCCATGTTAACTAAACTAATATCAAACTAAACTATAATTCTACACCCAACCCATGTTAACTAAACTAATATCAAACTAAACTATAATTCTACACTCAACCCAAAAGTGCTAACGAAAATGACCTTTAATATTAAACTGATATAAAATCACAAATGAAGAACTGAGAAAAAAGCTAGGAATAACCCCCGCCATAGAATATATAAAGAGACAACAAATAAAATGGTTTGGCCACGTGACAAGGCAGAGTGATCAAAACACAACACAACGAGCCTTCAATAAACGTTGCGAGAACACCAGACCCAAAGGTTGACCACGAAAAAAGATGATTAACGGAATATTAGAAGCACTAGGAAAACATAAACAGCAGAAGAATATGACACTAAACCACAACAGTACACTCAACCCATATTGTGTACTTAACTTTACTAAAACATAGTACTTAAACTAAACAATAACCAACCGCGATTTACAAAAAGAAAAACTTCACGAAAACAAGTGTGACTTCATCCTAACACAAATTACCTTCCCCTTACTTGATAGCTCGTACAGGCTGTGACTTACCAGATATTTTCCGACTTGGAAACACCACGTATTTATAAAGATAGACCAGGATATGCAGAAATGTCCTATTGACGTTTAAACAAACAAAAAAAAACCTCGCCTATTAAAATTCAGCCGCATAAATTTATCTAGGTTTGAATCCTGTAGCGACAGATCGGTAACAGCAGATAGCGTTAGTGACGTACAACAAGTGGAGCGTGGGAAAACCCTAAGTGTTAAAATTGGGGTGGATAACGTCATAGTTGTTGGGTAGGCGGGAGATAAGCTGAACCGCTTGTAAAATGATGAACAATTTGAAACGAGTTAATTGCCCTTAACACATTTACTGTGACCCTTCATTCAAATGGAAGCTGGGCTCAGATAGTGTGTGGTTTGTGAACTGGCCTACCACCGAGGATAAAAGGTCGGACTTTCAGCGACCGACTTCAAGGTTTCATGGAGTAAAGGCATCAAGATGCGAAGCTGCTGTAAAGCTGATGACAATGACAATTTAAAGAAGGAAAAAGTGGTATGGTGACAACTTTACGCGGTAATTAACAAAACAAGTCAACGCTTCGGCCAAGTAGGCCTTCATCTGGAACAACAAACAACACAAATATATCTATAAGGATATATACACAAATCCAACTACATGGCGATAATAATATGGCGAATGGCTAGATACTCAAGAAAGGAAATAAAAACAAAGGTCACTTCCCTGTGGTCAGCTTCTGAATGAACTAAAATAAGTGGGCGGGATGACCAGCTATATATCTTTTTGCAGTACCTCTGGGCTGGACTAGTAGTAAACTAGTTTCCCACCACAGTCTGGGATAAACAAAACTTCTCCAGTAAGAGCCAGGAATGTCAAGAAAGCCATTACGACCCGCCATATCAATGAGTAAAAGAGCACCCTGCCCGCATCAACTCGTGGTATTACATCAACAGTAAAGCCATCAATATTTAATAATAAATTGAAGAATTAACAAGAAGAAAAACGCAATCAAAAACTGGATGTTTAAGATCAAAGGAAGGAAAAATGTTGATTGAACAAGAAAACATAAGGGAACGATGGGCAGAATACATTAAAGATCTTTATAATAAAGCAAAAATAAAGGACTCGGCCGTAAAAGCAAAAATGACAGAAGTAATGGTAACAACACCGAAGAGCACAATTAAGACAAGTGGAACAATATTAAAACAGGTAAATGAATTTATTTAAATATCTGGGAACATAATTAACCTCAGATGGTAGATGTACAACAAAGGTGAGATACAGAATGGGTCAGGCAAAAGCATCCAAAATATGAGGAAGATACTGTGCAACCCATTTTTTACAATAGAAACAAGAAAAAGAGTTCTTAAATGTTATGTATAGCCAGTCTTAACATATGAATGTGAATCACTGACAATAGGACAACAGACAAGAAAATCACTGGAGGCTGTAGAAATGTAGTTTTACAGAAGAATGTTGATAATACCACGGACTGCTATGAAGAGTAATGAAAACGTTCTGAAAGAGGCAAAAAGAGAGCTAATTTCCAATATTAGGAAGAAACAATCATCATTTTTGGTTATGTTATGAGAAGGGAACAGCTGGAATATATTGTAACAACTGGGAAAATTGAGGGACAAAGAGATAGAGGGAAGCAAAGAGAAAAGATACCAGACATCTTAAGAGAATGGCTTGGCAGAAGGTCAACAATGGAAACAATAAAATAAATGGATTTGGCTTTATCATAACTGAGTGGATGGTTCTCTTGTGGTAATCTCCCTCCCTTTTAGCTAATTTGTCTACGCGCTCGTTCCCATGTATATTACAGTGTGATGGTATCCACTGAATGACTACTCTCTGGAAGTTATTGCATAGTTGGTCCAGGGTTGTTCTCAAGTCATCTAGTTCATTGTTCTTGGGGCTTTTTACAGCTGATAGTACTGACAGTACATCAGTCAGAATCACCAATTTATTGTGCATGTTATTTTTGTGTTGAGTAGCCAGTGTTGCAGCATCTCTGATGGTCTCAGTTTCTGTTTTAAAGTTGTTTGAGACATTTCCAGTAGCTATTGTCTTAGTGATCTCGTCCTGGTTATCCAGCATCAAGAACACACCTCCCTCTCCATTTCTAGTGGCTTTTATAGCAAAGCCATCTGTTTATATGTGGGACCAAGAGTCCTGTGGGTAGGTATCGTGTATGTGTTTTTCTGCTACGTGTTTTCTTTCTGTGTCTCATTGGGTGCCTTTTTTCATGATTCCTGTTATGTTTTCCTGAAGTTCTGAACAAAGACTAAACTATTGCTATCTAAAGTTTCACTAAACATTGCTGGCTGGGAGAGAAATCTTGAAACCACCCAAAGTTTGTGACCTCTTGAGTTTACCAGGGTAAAGACAACTGATGTCATTTTATCCACACCACCACTGCTCTCAGTGCTGAAAACATCACAAACTTCGGGTGGTTCCTTTCAGCCTGGGGTCCCTATTAATACTATAGCTGTTGTTCAATCATGAGAATAATATAGATGGCTGTTGTTCCATCAAGAGACTATAGAAAACTGTTGTTCAATCATGAGACTATAGATAACTGTTGTTCAATCATGAGAATAATATAGATGGCAGTTGTTCCATCAAGAGACTATAGATAACTGTTGTTCAATCGTGAGAATAATATATATGGCTGTTGTTCCATCATGAGACTATAGATGGCTGTTATAGTTGTTCAATCATGAGACTATAGATGGCTGTTGTTCCATCATGAGACTATAGATGGCTGTTATAGTTGTTCCATCATGAGACTATAGATGGCTGTTATAGTTGTTCCATCATGAGAATATAGATGGCTGTTATAGTTGTTCCATCATGAGAATATAGATGGCTGTTATAGTTGTTCCACCATGAGACTATAGATGGCTGTTATAGTTGTTCCATCGTGAGACTATAGATGGCTGTTATAGTTGTTCCATCATGAGAATATAGATGGCTGTTATAGTTGTTCCATCGTGAGAATATAGATGGCTGTTATAGTTGTTCCATCATGAGACTAAGAAACAACCAAGACCTACAAGAATCAGTAGCAAATCATTATCCTGAGATGAAAATGAATTAATTTTCTTTGCTTTCACCCAACAACTGCTACTCTTCATCGTCCACCACAAACAAGACTTTAATTGGGTGTTTTATGTATTGGTAAGACGAATATGGCAGACCACCGTGAAAGAGATTGGAGCCTCATCACGTACTAGTCCAGAGGAAGCCATGGAGAGTCGGAGGAATTTGAACTTATGTCGGAGGAAAGATCTTAAAATAAGTACTTGGAACGTTAGGACTCTATATCAACAAGAGAAATTGGAAACAATATTCCTGTATGGTGCTGAAACATGGACATTAGACAAGAAAACAGAACAGAGAATTGAAGCCTTTGAAATGTGGATATATAGAAGAATAGGTAGAATTGGATGGAAGGAAAAGAAAACAAACGATGAAGTCTTAAAACAACTGAAAATGAAAAGAGAACTACTGGACACAATTAGAACAAGACAAATGCGATTCTTGGGCCATGTTAAAAGACACAACAGCCTACTGAAAGTAATCCTGGAGGGGAAAATACAAGGTAAAAGAGGCAGAGGCAGACCAAGATTAACATGGACGAGTGACATCAAAAGATGGACAAATCAGCCTATGACAACCTGCACCATCAAAGCAAGAAACAGAGCAGAATGGCGCTCCTTGGTAGTCAACCTTCGTTGCGGAGACGGCACTCGATGATGATGATGTATTGGTTTACAGCAAGCCAAGATATATGTGCTTTTAGCCAGGCTGGTTAACTTGTTCCAGCACAATTAGTGCACTATAGCCGACCCAGGTAAAATGTGAATGGCTAAGTAGCTCACTGAGTTGGCAGAAAGTAAATACAGGGAGGAACAACACCGGTCATATAAATGATGTTGCAAGGCTGTGTCATTGTGTTTTCTGGCTTGGATTTTTGTGTTTAATGTGTATAGTTTGTTATACATGATGAAGGCTTTTGCCAAAACGTTGCAGTTTGTCTACTCTGTTAGTCTAGCTGATCAACACCATTTTATATTTATTGTAAACGATGTCACCTGGTATGAGAAATATTTAACTTTCCTAGAACATTTTATATATATGTTATAGGTCATTACATGTTAGAGGGCATTTTATATTACAAGATATCACTTCCTAAACGCCACTTTATCTCTTCAAACGAAAGCCCCACTTACACACATACAAAGTCACAGTCCACCGAATAACGAAGCCTTAGTTTACCACGAACCTTATTAAACTACACATGACTGAAAATAAAACCTTAAAGCTGACACGGCCTTCCATCTGATCAACAAGGAAAAAAGGCTGACAGTTTTTTCTGCAGTAAAAAAAACCTTATGGCCTTTTAAACATGTACAGCATACATCCTTCTTTGCTGTAATATAACAAATCCGGTGCACAGAAAGAAAACAATAAAACCTGTTATACCAGGTAAAGAACAATCTGAAAGTTGGAAATAGGTACACTTTGATGTGTCGTTAACACTGGCAGTTACAAGCAGGATTAATTGGCCATGTCTTGTAGAGAGATCAACGACCAGGTTTGGTGATGTAGGTATACACGTCTTTCTAGAACTTTCTGTCTCTATAGTTGTTTATCTGTTGTTGACTTACTACTAAACTATTCTCTTAAACTGTCTGGTATGTTTCTCTTTGTTTCCTTCTATGTACACTTCACTCAATTTCCCCAGTTGTCACAATAAATACCAGGTGTTCCCTTCTCATTACATAGACCTTCCATATTGTAAGAGTTTCCCTTAATTGGTAAGGTTTTTTTTTCTTAAAATCTTGTAAGCATTACAAGACAATTTGTAAGGAAAAACACATCTTTTGTGTGACTTTCTGCATTACTTTCTTATCAAAATAAATAAAACATATTTTACAAAAATAAAATGTATGCAAAGGTTCAAAAATAGTTCTGCTTACACATGTGCTAGCCATCAAATTGTTAACAAACCTACATTTGAAATGAACTATAAATACCAAGACCAACCATGAATACACATAACCAATAAAAATGTCTTCATCTTCTTTTCAGCTCTCTGTAAAGCACAGTTCTTTTACCAAACTTTCAAAGCCGTTCTGTTTCTTGCCATTCTTTTAAGATTGTTCCATTTCCATGTCCTTTTGTCCTGTCATTTCCATCCATTTATTCTGTGCAAGCACCCATAAATCTGTATCTTTGTGATTGTCACTTCTGTTGTTCTCCATGTTCCACAGCCATATCATATGACTGACAAAACATTGGAGTTGAACATTTTTATTTTAGTGTTTAACCTATTTCTTTGGATTTCTATATATTTCCTAGTGCAATGATGGCTCCTCTTGCTTTTTGTATCCTTATTTTGGTATAATTTCTGTTCTTCGTTCTTTGTCGATATTTCTGCCTAGATATTTATCAGATGTTACATCTAGTAGAGGTATTTCTCTAAATGTTATTTGGTGATGGCCAACTGCATTTACAATCATGATTTTGGTAATAAAAAGATAGTTTTGTCAAACAAAAATTGTTATCGCAACCACAGTCTAGTATAACCCAGAAGACATAAACAGAGGTTGAACCGAACATGTGCCGAGATGACAAAAACCAAAGATCAACCATCCATGCCACCTGACCTGGAACTTAGAGGTGGGGGTACTCAGGAGAAGAGAAGAAAAGACATGTACAAATTTGTTTTGGTCTGATGCACAAGCTTGGCTTTAAAAATAAGAAAGGTATAATCTGATAATAAGCTTTAATTCTGATTTGGCCTCTAGGAACATCTTTGTTAATTCTTTTTAGCTGTCCATGGTGTTTCCAAATTCTGTAAAAGCACATTTCTTTGATTTCCAAAAATGCTCTTCTTTGTTGTCTGACCATTTCGATTTACTACCATGTTAGGACTCTAAACAAAACTTAAGAACAATTTTTCTTACTTGAATTGTCTTATAATCAGTGACAGGAAAGCTATTTTACAAATAATAAATATATATATATATATATATGTGTGCAAAATAAAATCAAAGTTAAATATAACATATCTGCACAATATCTAAACTATTTTTAAAATATGTACATAATGTAGGAAATATAATAAAAGATGTTTACATGATGTAGGAACTATAATAAAAGATGTGTACATAATACATTACTATAACAGAACGTCTGTGCATAAATCTCTACTATAACAAAAGAACCAGCATATTATCTCAACTCTAACAAAAATTGTGGCATGATATCTGAACCACAACAGAGTGTTTCTCTTGCTAGCAAATCCAAAGTTATTTGATCACAGGGTGAAGAATATGAGGGATTGATTACTGGATTCTCCAAAACAGACTGGCACTAATTATTTCATGTGTCAAAGAGCTGATAAAGAAGAAATACTGCACTTGTATCATGCAAGCAAAGTCCAAGAGTTACTTTCAATGGGCAATGTGTTTCTGGTTTTAATGTTAAATTGGGAACATGTAGGAATCTTGGACATTACATGTTTTACAGATGAAGCCTGTTTCATCTGAGTGGCAACATAATTTCTTGTACATGAGCAAGAAAAGAACCAATATACATGTGCATAAACAAGAAAAAACCCACATACACATGTGCATGAATAAACCCACATACAGAGAGCCAATACTTTGTAAGAAAAACTGCTGCAAGTGTACTTTAGCTCATTGATGAATTGTTGGTAACACACCTTGTGATTAAATGGTTACTATGAGGCACTTAAACATATATAGGGGACCTCGGTAGCCTAGTTGGGAAAACCACCTGACTGGGCTACCGACGTTCGGACAACCTGTGTTCGATTCACGCTGGGAGCAGTATGAATTGTACTTGTGGTTGGAAAAAAAAATACCCCCATGGTCGACCCAGCCGTTGGCAGAAATGGGTACCAGGGTATTACTCTGGGAAGGTGAGGAATGTCACCTCACATCTGAGTTTTGATGCTTGAGGCATCTCTGAACATTTCTGGATAGGCGGCTGAGCACATATGGATGTAAACTCGCATGCTAAGACGCCGGTTCAAGTCTCATACTTTATCTTTACTTAAACATATTCTGTGAATTTGTGATCCAGTTAATAAATAGAAGATAGATTAATAAAGGATTACATTCAACAGGATGATGCAATGTGTTACATACCTCAAGCAAGAAATCTTGGACATTTGGAGTGATTGAAAATATGAAAAAGGAATAAAAAAAAAGAAATATCTTTTCTTCTTCTTTCCATCCTTATCTGCCTTTCAGTGTCAAGGGGAGATATAATTTATGGTCTATTGCTCTTCTGTTTACCTCTGCTGCTGTTAGGTTTCCTAGTGTTTCTAATATTACATCAATCCAGCTTTTTTGTGGTGGCCTTTCCGTCTGGTGCTTTCGCAATGTTTATTGAAGGTCGTTGCATTGTATTTTGATCTCACTGCCTTATAACGAGGCCGAACCATTTTACCTGTTGTTTCTTTATGTATTCTACAGCAGGAATTATTCCTAATTTTTTTAAATTAGATTTTCATTTCTAATCTTATCTCTCAGACTGTTTCCTATCATTCATCTATTTCACCTTTTTAGTGATACAAAAAAATGTAACAACATGAAATATATATTAACATCAAGGGAAAATAACTGAACTATTGATTGATAATTTATACAGTATTATATCAACTTAACTTTTTGTACTATGCAAAAACATAAGTACTAAATAAGAAAACAGAAAAGATAATTGAAGCATATTAAATGTGGATTTATGGAAAATGTGAAGAAAGAAAAAACAAACAATGAAGTTTTGCAATAGATGAAAATGAACAAAGAATTACTAAACACAATTCAAACAAGACAAAAATTTGTTGGACTCTCAAAGAAACTCTAAATTACTGAAATATCCCTGGAAAGAAAAATACAGGGTAAATGAGGCATGGACAAAAAAAAAGACTAAAGCAATAAAAACTGTTTGCAATACGTCTCATCTATAACAGAAGGTATGTGCATCATGTCTCAACTATAACTGAAGGTATGTGCATTATGTCTCAACTATAACTGAAGGTATGTGCATTATGTCTCAACTATAACTGAAGGTATGTGCATTATGTCTCAACTATAACTGAAGGTACGTGCATTATGTCTCATCTATAACTGAAGGTACGTGCATTATGTCTCAACTATAACTGAAGGTATGTGCATTATGTCTCATCTATAACTGAAGGTATGTGCATTATGTCTCATCTATAACTGAAGGTATGTGCATTATGTCTCATCTATAACTGAAGGTATGTGCATTATGTCTCAACTATAACTGAAGGTATGTGCATTATGTCTCAACTATAACTGAAGGTATGTGCATTATGTTTCAACTATAACTGAAGGTATGTGCATTATGTCTCAACTATAACTGAAGATGTTGCAAGAAATCTTAACTACAACAGAAGATGTATGTATCATGTCTCAAATATAACAGAAGATGTGCAATATATCTCAATGATAACAGAAGATGTGGAATGAAATCTGAAATATAACTGTAGATGGGGCATGGATATTAACTATCACTGATGATGTGGGATGGAATCTTAACTATCGATCTATCTATTGTCCCTTCGAGCCGAAGACGGCACATAGGGCAGAACCAAAATCTCAAAAACAAACCTTGCGTGCCAAAGTGGCACATATTGCAGAGATCACTGCTCTAAAATGTATGGTGCTGTTTCCATAACAATACTTTTTTACAATGACAGCTTGTCAAGCCATCGATTAACCTCCTTAGTCGCCTCTTACGACATGCCTGGAAGGTTATAGTGTCACTATTCTTTACTTCCCTCATAATGAGGTCCCGGTGACACACAGGAAAATCTTAACTATAGAAGAAGAATTGGAATGAAGGAATAATTTATTATAACAGAGGATGTGACATACCTCACCCACAACAGAAGATATGACAAATTATTTTAACTATAACAGAATAGGTGCGCATTTTACCTCACCTACAACCAAGATGTTTTCTTGATATCTCATTTATAATTGAAAATATGAGCATGGATCTCATTTATAATTGAAAATATGAGCATGGATCTCATTTATAATTGAAAATATGAGCATGGATCTCATTTATAATTGAAAATATGAGCATGGATCTCATTTATAATTGAAAATATGAGCATGGATCTCATTTATAATTGAAAATATGAGCATGGATCTCATTTATAATTGAAAATATGAGTATGGATCTCATTTATAATTGAAAATATGTGCATGGATCTCATTTATAATTTTTTTTAAATGGTCTATAATATCTCTGCTATAAAAGTAAGAGGTGCACCGAATATGTAATGTGAACTATAGAATTATGGTTTTTATGCGTTGCCATTTGTTCAGTGGGAGCTGCAATAGGTCAGTCGTTAGTGAACTGGACTACAAAGGACAAGAGGTCAGGTTCGATCCTGACCATCGGCTTCCGGTTCACCCAGCTTTAAATGGGTACTGGATTTTTTTTCTGGAAAAGTAAAACAGCACGGACGTAATACCGACCACATTACCCCAAAATCATGTGCAGAAGGTCTATAAAAATTATGGTCACTAACACCATATTCTCTATATGCCACTTGGTGTGATGAGGCGCTTTCATTTTTAATTAAATTAATTTGTTCAGTAGAATACACAAATTTGCAGGTGTCAAACATTTGTACAAATACACAAACTGAAAAGTAAAGCAATGCACACGTATAGAATACCTATTAATCATGACTGTTGATTATTAAACAGCTGATCAAGAAAAGTAACAAATTAACATAGAGAGCCACATATTCTCAAAAACTAAATGTCAACATGAAAAGTCTATTAAAACATGATTATGGACTGATTATGGATGGATGGATGCGTTCGCCCGATGACTAAAGTATTGTAGACTGTAGACTTCCTCTTTGTCATCCGCCCTTAAAAGGACGTGTTTGCGTTGTGTTGTAGTTTGCAGTGTAACACTGTGATATTTGCGTCTTTCGGCCCAACACATCCGACTTCAGCACGACTTTTTTGAGCACCGGGTTGTCTTTCCTCTTCGATCCCTGCACGCTTGGCCAGACTAGACAGGTTAGTCTGTTACTGGAGGCACCGCGGAGAGGTGGAGTAGGGTCTGGATGGTTCTGGTTCACCGATCCTGGCACAAGCCATCAGCTATGAGTCGCTGACAACTTCCAGCTCTGGTGCTGGGAGGCGCGCCTTCGCCTCCGGGACTGATTATGATATGTAAGTAAATATTGAACATCTAATGTGACACTGACAGCATTGTATTTCATAGAAACAAAACACTGAAGACATGTCTATGTTGTTTACTAAACAGTTTAGAATGTATGAAAGTGACGATAGTAAAGTGACATGATTTACATATGATACAACATAGGATGACACAGATTCACATATTTATTTATAGAGTAATAAGTATATATATAATAGGTAGACTGTTGAAATTAAATTAACAGCAACACATAATATATAATATACATTTTTTGCTTCTATGAAAAGTATGAATGGTCGTATGTTCACCTTTATTTTGAGAAATGTTGACAGTGACTGACTGGTGACAGTAAAAATTGTATAAAAATAAAATAACACAGACTGTGACTGACAACAGTTGAGTATAATTATTACTATATAATAGAATAGATGGATAGTTTACAGTTTACTTACTGGTAATCAAACTCAGGACGAACATCTGTTACTACCTCTACAATACTGTGTGACTCAGTCACTGCTTCTGTCATCACTCTCCCATCGTTTACGTTTTGTTTTTACTCGACAAAGGAAACATATGATAACCCTGCCTGATGATCTTTCTTTTTTTTATGATATTGATTCGTGTTATTTTGTTACGCTTCGTGACTCACTTAACTGGTTTAGTCTTGAGTCCATACATACTGTTAATTATTAATTTAATAACAGTGCAAACTATAAGTTAGCTTGGCTTTTTAGGACCTTAAACCTATAAGTTAAAGGCAGTCTCAGATAGTATGTGTATGTAAAGTAAAAGTATGTCCGGTCCGCATTTCAAGTGTCTGCGGTCGGTAACAAACTTAAATAAAAGTTACTAACTAAAAAGAACTAAAACAAAACTTCTATTTTTATTTTCCAAGCAGATCTGTGCCGCGAATCCATTCTTGTTGTGAATTTGTTTACTGTTATTTGTGTCGCCTTCCTAAAGACAGTTATCTTTTCACATATATGTTGACAAGTACGACTGTTACAAATCGGTTTGCCTGCTTCACGGTTCGTGTTATTTGTGTTGAGCGTGCAGCCATTGTTTACTATCAAAACTGTAGATCTGGTCTCTAGGAAACAAATGTGCAGCTACTAGCTATTTACACGGAAAAAGCATGAGTGAAACGTTGAATTAACGTGTTTTGTGCTGGCTTTATGAACACATGTAACTACACACTAAACTAAAACATGGGTCGATTGGGATAAAATCTTACAACAAAACACAACAGCATTTTATTTCCGAAAATATGAAGAACTACAATCAATCTCACACTTCTCACCTTACACTGCAGTATTTGGTATCATCCAGATCCGATAGATAGATAGATTGAATCTTCGTTTACATTTTTTATATATTCTTCTTCTTCTTTTCTCTTTTCACTGATACCTAAAAGGTGTCGTGGTTTATATAATTTGTCGTTCTTGTGCTGCTCGAATTGTCTGAATTAGTGATTTTCCTTTGTTGTTACATATCTCTGTCACTGCATCTATCCATCTTCTTCTGGGTCTTCCGCTTGGTCTTTTTCCGTGCATTCTCGAGAAGAACGTCCTTGATGGTGATTGGTAAGGATTCATTCTGACCAGGTCGCCAAACCATTTAAGTTGTTGTTGTTCTATATATTCTTGGCAGGGTTTTGTTCCTACCATTTTTCTTATGGTTTCATTTGGTATTCTATCTCTTCTTGTGTTGTTTGTTACTTTTCTCAAGCATCACATCTCACATGTATTGATCTTACTTAAATGTGATTTAGAAAGGGTCCATGTTTGACTTTCATAGCACAAAGTTGGTATGAAGATGCTATTTATCATTTGTTGTTTAGCTGGCATAGAAATGTTTGGATGTCTTAGCAATGGTGAAAGCTGGTATGTGACAGCATTCGCTTTTTGTATTCTCATGTCAATTTCTCTGTCTAGTTTTCCATCTTCTGTGAACATTGTGCCTAAATACTTGAATTCCTCTACTTGTTTTATTTCTTTATCTTTGATCTTGATGTTTAATGGGTGTCTTAATTTGCTTATTCTTATAGCCTCTGTTTTTGCTGTGTTAATTTACATACTGTAGTTTGTGCAGCTTTTATCTAGAGATGTTAAATGCTGTTGTAGCAGGTTTTCAACCTCATATATTAGGCATTGGTCATCTGCGAAGAGTAGCTCATTGATGTTGGAGTTTTCTACCTCTATGTTATTGATTTGTCCTTGTTGTTGGTTGTTTCCTGATTTATTTTGTCCATATATATATGATGATGAAGAGGAGTGGTGAGAGGACACATCCTTGTCTTACTCCTGTTGTAACATGAAACCATTCTGACAGACCTTCCGATGTTCTGACGGCACTTTGACTGTTTTTATCTAGTGCTATTATATTTTCTAGTAGTTGTCCTGCTACCCCGTATGTTTCTAAAGTTTGCCAAAGTTTGTTCCTGTCCACACGATCAAACGCTTTTTCCTGATCTATAAACACTATATTTAGGTTTCTGTCATATTCTATTGTTTTTTCACAAAGTTGTCTCAATGTAAATGTAGCATCAGTACAGCTTTTGCTTTTTCTGAATCCGAAATGATTATTATTTAATTGAGGTTCTATTATGTATCTTACTCTCCTCTATAATATTTTAGCAAACATTTTACCAACTTGACTCAATAGGGATATTCCTCTGTACATTTCACACTCCCTTTTACTTCCCTTATTCTTCCAAAATGGGACAATGATAGCTTTTTGTTAATCGTCTGGGACTTTTCTTTCTTCCCAAGCCATATTGAATATGATAGTAAGCCAATCTATAGCTGTTTCCTTACAGGCTAGTAGCATTTCTGTTGTTATTCCATCGATACCAGCTGCTTTGTTCTTTTTATTCTGTTTTAATGCCCATTCTACTTCTGCTGTAAGTATATTCAGTTCCTGTTCATCATACTGCCTATGTTTAAACTCTGTGTTTCCGTTTGTATTTCCCTGGTTTAATAGTTCCTTAAAGTATTCTCTCCATCTGATTATTATGTTTTTCCTGCTGCTGATTGGTCTACCGTTCTTGTCGTTTATTATAGTGGTTGGGTTATAATCATTATTTCTTACTCTCATTGCTTTTACACTTTTGAAAAATTCTCTGGGTTCTTCTCTACATGTTTTTGCTAATTCTTCACCAAATGCTTTCCATGAGTCTGCTTTTGTTTGTTCTATGATCTTTTTGCTATCATTTCTGGCTTGTCTATAGTGATTGTAGTCTTCTGTTGTTTTTGTCTTCTGCCACGTTTTATACTTTTCTTTCTTGTGTTTCACTGCTTATTTAACTACTTCATTCCACCATCTTGTAAGTTTCTTTCTGCTCTTTCCTATATTTTTCAGACCGCATTTCTCTTGTGTTGACTCTATTAGACCTTCTTTAAACTGTTTCCATGCTTCCTCTATGTTTGTAGGTTGTATTCGGGTTAGGTATTTGTTGGTTAAGGATTCTTCTATTTCTTTTTGTACATTTACATTCTTTATTGCTTTTAGATCGATTCTTTGTGCCTGAGGTCTTGCAATCAGTTGTTTCCTAACCCATTTTTTCTGCCATAGTAAAACAGGCTTATGGTCTGTATCTAATATTGCATTTGGTATAGATCTTGAGTCTGTTATGTCCCTCCTTTGATGTCTTCTAGTCAAAATAAAATCGATTTGGGAGGCCTTGTCCATGTCATTCCATTTATACCAAGTAAGTATTTGGTTATATTTGTGCTGATTAAACATGTTTGTTATATAAAGATCATGTTCTGCACAAATATTTAGTAGGTGTTCACCGTTACTATTACACTCTGTTCTAATGTCACTAAATGGTCCTAGGTATAATTCCCATGGTGTTCTCCTTTGTCCTACTCTACCGTTGAAATCTCCTAGTACAAACAATTTCTCTGTGTCTTTGACTTTATTTATTGTGGCTGATAGTTCATCAAAATATTCTTGTTTGTTGTCTTCACTATATGTGTCGTTGCATGGAGCATATGTTTGAATATAAGTGGTATTTCCTCCTCTTCCTGCTAATTTGATACTTATTATTCTGTCCCAGATCTCATCTATTTCTAGCATGTTTTTGGCAGTATTACTTTCGATAATGAAACCGACCCCGTGTTTGTTTACATCTTTTATTATTACGGTGATAAAATACACCATAAGCCATAAGCAACTTATAGACTGCCTACAAGATGACACAGACATACAACTAATATGTAATTTACACTGGAGCAAACAGTAATAATAAAATATATCAAAGAGAACTCTACACCCAATATATATATATATATAAAAGAGCAAGACAGGGATGCATCCTATCACCAAGCTTGTTCAATCTATACACTGAGCAAATATTTTAAAATATCAGAGATGCCAGGCCTAAACATTAATGGAAAGATAATCAATAACCTAAGATATGCTAATGATACTATATTAAGAAAATCTGTAATAGCAGAAAATCCTAAAGATCTACAACAATTACCTAATGAAATTAAACTAAATAAATATGACTAGCTAATATATGGATTAAGTATGAATATTAAAAAACTAAAAACTATAATCATAAATAAAGATAATACTTATAACCTACAAGTGGATATCAAAGTCGAAGGAATAGAACTGGACAGTTCAGAACTACAACTACTTGGAAATACTACAACTAGTGATAGAAAATGTAACACTCAAATAAACAAAAGAATAGGGATTGCAAAAAGTAATTGTATTGCCATAAAAAATATGCTAACATCAAAACAATTAACACCAGGGCTAAAACTAAGAACATCTAAATGTTATATCTTCTCATCATTCCTGTACGGTGCAGAAACAAGGACATTAGACAAGAAAACAGAACAGAAAATCGAAGCCTTTGAAATGTGGATTTATAGTAGAATAGGAAGAATTGGACATAAAGAAAAGAAAAACGATGAATTCTTAAAGTAACTACAAATTAAAAGATAGCTACTAAACATTCAAATAAGACAAATGAAATTGTTTGCAGCATGTTAAAGGACACAGCAGCCTACTAAAAGTAATCTTGGAAGATAAAATACAAGGTAAAAGATGCAAAGGCAAACCAAGACTAACATGGACGAGTAACATCAAAAGATGGTTAAGTCAGTCTATGACCACCTGCACTGTCAAAGCAAGAGACATACGGAATGGCGCTCCGTGGTAACCAACCTTCGATGCGGAGACAGCACTCAATGGTGATGATTATCACGCAACTTTTCAACAAATTATTGTATAGCCACGCAACCTGACGTCATGCATGCTTTGGATGAAGTAACAAATAACGTTATGTCTACTATTGGACTCACTACATTATATAAGAGACTAACTTGCATTGTAAATAATGGGTGTGAGGTTACGCACAAATATCAAATACGTATAAAAGAAAAATATATAAAGCTCAACATAATAGGGAAATACTACTCCAAAACAAACAAAGAAATATCAATACAAATTTATTTTAGAATAATATTTGCCTATTGTGTTGATCTGTATATATTTGGTGTTTTGTATCTGATGAAGACTTTTGCCGAAACGTCGTTGTTGTCTCGCCTCTCTAATAATTTAGCTGCTAAATACAACTTTATTTTTATTGTACAAATACTCTATGGCAGCTACATTATATTATAGTCAACCCCTTTGACTCCGGAACAAGCATTATGACGGTTTGAAAGTGGTAGGTATACTATTTTATAATAACGCAATAACAATACATGTATGTTATGAATAATCTGTCTTGAATTTGATTAACTTTCTGCCAAATTGTAATTTGACAAATCTACGAAGGAAAATAGAAGTAGGAGTTCGACAGCGTTTAGTACTTTACCATTTGAATTCAGATAATTGAAAAATAAAATGCAAAATAATTCAGAAGTTAATGAGCTAATTTGAAACAAGCTACATTATAATCAATATGCGATAGATAAATTCTAGTTAACCTGAGACTGGTAACTTATCAACTGATGTTAGTCTAGCCATATTTTAATTAATGTGAAGTTAAGCAGGCTTTCCTAATGTGGATATGTAACAATATAACTATTGAAAGATTACCTACTTTATAAAGGTAAAGGCCCCCACCCCGAAGCCTTGCTGTGGAGAATATGATGTTAGTGACCAAATCTTTCCATGACAACGGCACATTTTTGGGATGATGGAGTCGGTATCACGCCAGGCCGCCTATACTTCCCAGAAAAATCTATAATACCAATTTTTAGTGGCTGGGTGAATCCAGGAGTCAGGTTGGTCCGAAAAAACTCCGCCACTTCTGGGTACCGTACCAGCGAGGCTCTATCTCTAGCTCTGGGGGATCGTACCAGCGAGGCTCTATCTCTAGCTCTGGGGGATCGAACCAGCGAGGCACTATCTCTAGCTCTGGGGGATCGAACCAGCGAGGCTCTATCTCTAGCTCTGGGGGATCGAACCAGCGAGGCACTATCTCTAGCTCTGGGGGATCGAACCAGCGAGGCACTATCTCTAGCTCTGGGGGATCGAACCAGCGAGGCTCTATCTCTAGCTCTGGGGGATCGAACCAGCGAGGCACTATCTCTAGCTCTGGGGGATCGAACCAGCGAGGCACTATCTCTAGCTCTGGGGGATCGAACCAGCGAGGCTCTATCTCTAGCTCTGGGGGATCGTACCAGCGAGGATCTATCTCTAGCTCTTGGGGGATCGAACCAGCGAGGCTCTATCTCTAGCTCTGGGGGATCGAACCAGCGAGGCTCTATCTCTAGCTCTGGGGGATCGAACCAGCGAGGCTCTATCTCTAGCTCTGGGGGATCGAACCAGCGAGGCTCTATCTCTAGCACTGGGGATCGAACCAGCGAGGCTCTATCTCTAGCTCTGGGGGATCGAACCAGCGAGGCTCTATCTCCACCTCTGGGGGATCGAACCAGCGAGGCTCTATCTCTAGCTCTGGGGGATCGAACCAGCGAGGCTCTATCTCTAGATCTGGCGGATCGAACCAGCGAGGCTCTATCTCTAGCTCTGGCGGATCGAACCAGCGAGGCTCTATCTCCACCTCTGGGGGATCGAACCAGCGAGGCTATATTTCCACCTCTGGGGATCGAACCAGCGAGGCTCTATCTCCACCTCTGGGATATCGAACCAGCGAGGCTCTATCTCAACCTCTGGGGGATCGAACCAGCGAAGCTCTATCTCCACCTCTGGGGGATCAAACCAGCGAGGCTCTATCTCCACCTCTGGGGGATCGAACCAGCGAGGCTCTATCTCTATCTCTGGGGGATCGAACCAGCGAGGCTCTATCTCTACCTCTGGGGATCGTACCAGCGAGGCTCTATCTCTAGCTCTGGGGGATCGAACCAGCGAGGCTCTATCTCTAGCTCTGGGATCGAACCAGCGAGGCTCTATCTCTAGCTCTTGGGGGATCGAACCAGCGAGGCTCTATCTCTAGCTCTGGGGGATCGAACCAGCGAGGCTCTATCTCTAGCTCTGGGGGATCGAACCAGCGAGGCTCTATCTCTAGCTCTGGGGGATCGAACCAGCGAGGCTCTATCTCTAGCTCTGGGGGATCGAACTAGCGAGGCTCTATCTCTAGCTCTGGCGGATCGAACCAGCGAGGCTCTATCTCCACCTCTGGGGGATCGAACCAGCGAGGCCCTAGTTCCACCTCTGGGGATCGAACCAGCGAAGCTCTATCTCCACCTCTGGGGATCAAACCAGCGAGGCTCTATCTCCACCTCTGGGGGATCGAACCAGCGAGGCTCTATCTCTAGCTCTGGGTGATCGAACCAGCGAGGCTCTATCTCTACCTCTGGGGATCGTACCAGCGAGGCTCTATCTTTAGCTCTGGGGGATCGAACCAGCGAGGCTCTATCTCTAGCTCTGGGGATCGAACCAGCGAGGCTCTATCTCTAGCTCTTGGGGGATCGAACCAGCGAGGCTCTATCTCTAGCTCTGGGGGATCGAACCAGCGAGGCTCTATCTCTAGCTCTGGGGGATCGAACCAGCGAGGCTCTATCTCTAGCTCTGAGGGATCGAACCAGCGAGGCTCTATCTCTAGCTCTGGGGATCGAACTAGCGAGGCTCTATCTCTAGCTCTGGCGGATCGAACCAGCGAGGCTCTATTTCCACCTCTGGGGGATCGAACCAGCGAAGCTCTATCTCCACCTCTGGGGATCGAACCAGCAAGGCTCTATTTCCACCTCTGGGGGATCGAACCAGCGAGGCTCTATCTCCACCTCTGGGGATCGAACCAGCAAGGCTCTATTTCCACCTCTGGGCGATCGAACCAGCGAAGCTCTATTTCCACCTCTGGGGGATCGAACCAGCGAGGCTCTATTTCCACCTCTGGGGGATCGAACCAGCGAAGCTCTATTTCCACCTCTGGGGATCGAACCAGCGAGGCTCTATTTCCACCTCTGGGGATCGAACCAGCGAGGCTCTATCTCAACCTCTGGGGATCGAACCAGCGAGGCTCTATTTCCACCTCTGGGGGATCGAACCAGCGAGGCTCTATCTCAACCTCTGGGGGATCGAACCAGCGAAGCTCTATCTCCACCTCTGGGGGATCAAACCAGCGAGTCTCTATTTCCACCTCTGGGGATCGAACCAGGAAGGCTCTATCTCCATATCTGGGGATCGAACCAGCGAGGATCTCTCTCCACCTCTGGGGATCGAACCAGCGAGGCTCTATTTCCACCTCTGGGTGATCGAACCAGCGAGGATCTCTCTCCACCTCTGGGGGATCGAACCAGCGATGCTCTATCTCTAGCTCTGGGGATCGAACCAGCGAGGCACTATCTCTAGCTCTGGGGGATCGAACCAGCGAGGCACTATCTCTAGCTCTGGGGGATCGAACCAGCGAGGCTCTATCTCTCGCTCTGGGGGATCGTACCAGCGAGGATCTATCTCTAGCTCTTGGGGGATCGAACCAGCGAGGCTCTATCTCTAGCTCTGGGGGATCGAACCAGCGAGGCTCTATCTCTAGCTCTGGGGGGATCGAACCAGCGAGGCTCTATCTCTAGCTCTGGGGGATCGAACCAGCGAGGCTCTATCTCTAGCACTGGGGATCGAACCAGCGAGGCTCTATCTCTAGCTCTGGGGGGATCGAACCAGCGAGGCTCTATCTCTAGCTCTGGCGGATCGAACCAGCGAGGCTCTATCTCCACCTCTGGGGGATCGAACCAGCGAGGCTATATTTCCACCTCTGGGGATCGAACCAGCGAGGCTCTATCTCCACCTCTGGGATATCGAACCAGCGAGGCTCTATCTCTAGCTCTGGGTGATCGAACCAGCGAAGCTCTATCTCCACCTCTGGGGGATCAAACCAGCGAGGCTCTATCTCCACCTCTGGGGATCGAACCAGCGAGGCTCTATCTCTAGCTCTGGGGGATCGAACCAGCGAGGCTCTATCTCTACCTCTGGGGATCGTACCAGCGAGGCTCTATCTCTAGCTCTGGGGGATCGAACCAGCGAGGCTCTATCTCTAGCTCTGGGGATCGAACCAGCGAGGCTCTATCTCTAGCTCTTGGGGGATCGAACCAGCGAGGCTCTATCTCTAGCTCTGGGGGATCGAACCAGCGAGGCTCTATCTCTAGCTCTGGGGGATCGAACCAGCGAGGCTCTATCTCTAGCTCTGAGGGATCGAACCAGCGAGGCTCTATCTCTAGCTCTGGGGGATCGAACTAGCGAGGCTCTATCTCTAGCTCTGGCGGATCGAACCAGCGAGGCTCTATCTCCACCTCTGGGGGATCGAACCAGCGAGGCCCTAGTTCCACCTCTGGGGATCGTACCAGCGAAGCTCTATCTCCACCTCTGGGGGATCGAACCAGCGAGGCTCTATCTCTAGCTCTGGGGGATCGAACCAGCGAGGCTCTATCTCTACCTCTGGGGATCGAACCAGCGAGGCTCTATCTCTAGCTCTGGGGATCGAACCAGCGAGGCTCTATCTCTAGCTCTTGGGGGATCGAACCAGCGAGGCTCTATCTCTAGCTCTGGGGGATCGAACCAGAGAGGCTCTTTCTCTAGCTCTGGGGGATCGAACCAGCGAGGCTCTATCTCTAGCTCTGAGGGATCGAACCAGCGAGGCTCTATCTCTAGCTCTGGGGGATCGAACTAGCGAGGCTCTATCTCTAGCTCTGGCGGATCGAACCAGCGAGGCTCTATCTCCACCTCTGGGGGATCGAACCAGCGAGGCCCTAGTTCCACCTCTGGGGATCGAACCAGCGAGGCTCTATCTCCACCTCTGGGGATCGAACCAGCGAGGCTCTATTTCCACCTCTGGGGGATCGAACCAGCGAAGCTCTATTTCCACCTCTGGGGGATCGAACCAGCGAGGCTCTATTTCCACCTCTGGGGATCGAACCAGCGAGGCTCTATCTCAACCTCTGGGGGATCGAACCAGCGAGGCTCTATTTCCACCTCTGGGGGATCGAACCAGCGAGGCTCTATCTCAACCTCTGGGGGATCGAACCAGCGAAGCTCTATCTCCACCTCTGGGGGATCAAACCAGCGAGGCTCTATCTCCACCTCTGGGGGATCGAACCAGCGAGTCTCTATTTCCACCTCTGGGGATCGAACCAGGAAGGCTCTATCTCCATATCTGGGGATCGAACCAGCGAGGATCTCTCTCCACCTCTGGGGATCGAACCAGCGAGGCTCTATTTCCACCTCTGGGTGATCGAACCAGCGAGGATCTCTCTCCACCTCTGGGGGATCGAACCAGCGAGGCTCTATTTCCACCTCTGGGGGATCGAACCAGCGAGGATCTCTCTCCACCTCTGGGGGATCGAACCAGCGAGGCTCTATTTCCACCTCTGGGGGATCGAACCAGCGAGGATCTCTCTCCACCTCTTGGGATCGAACCAGCGAGGATCTCTCTCCACCTCTGGGGATCGAACCAGCGAGGCTCTCTCTCCACCTCTGGGGATTGAATTAGCGAGGCTCCATCTCCACCTCCACCCACCGTTATAGTCAAAATGAAAATAGCAACATTATAATTTGTGAAAGACTACATACATTGTAATTAGAGCAGCACTAAACAATCAATCAAGTACCGGGCCTGCTGGCGTAGGTGATCATGTCCCTCCACAACTTTCG
Source organism: Megaustenia siamemsis (assembly GCA_032433765.1). Classification (NCBI taxonomy): domain Eukaryota; kingdom Metazoa; phylum Mollusca; class Gastropoda; order Stylommatophora; family Ariophantidae; genus Megaustenia; species Megaustenia siamemsis. Next base: position 14,359,662 of record JAVIAB010000051.1, on the reverse strand, counting down.
ATCTCCACAGTTATTTATCATTTCTGTTGTTGACCTTCTGCCAAGCCATTCTCTTAAGCTGTCTGGTATCTTTTCTCTTCGCTTCCCTCTATCTCCTCGTCCCTCAATTTTCCCAGTTGTTACAATATATTCCAGCTGTTCTCTTCTCATTACATGGCCAAAAAATGATGATTGTTTCTTCCTAATATTGGAAATTATCTGTCTTTTTGCTTTGGCCTCTTTCAGAACATTTTCATGACTCTTCTTAGCTGTCCATGGTATTATCAACATTCTTCTGCAAAACCACATTTCTACAGACTCCAGTGATTCTCTTGGCTGTTGTCCTATTGTCCATGATTCACATCCATATGTTAAAACTGGCCCTACATAACACGTAAGAACTCTTTTTCTTGTTTCTATTTTCAAATAAGAGTAACACCACATACATTAAAATGAACCGAATACAGCCTACATGATAATTAATTTGAGTACACCTACTTTGTAATCAATGCAAGACCAGCTATGTTATCATTAATATGATACCAGCTGCATCAGAATTAATATACACCAAGCCATATCATATTAAGAGGTTTGCTACATAGGAGCACAAAGTCCGGTTCTAAGTAAAAACAAAAGTTATATGTTCTACTTGGTTATCAACAAATAAAAAACACACATATAAAATATATTAAATATTATGCGGGGCCACTAGTCGAGCTGTTGAGAACATGTACAATAAACATAAAATGGTATAAAACAGCTAAACTAATAGAGAGAGAGAAAGAGAGAGAGAGAGAGAGAGAGAGAGAAAGAGAGAGAGAGAGAGGAGACAAACTGCGATGTTTTATCAAAGGCGCTAAAGTAAACCAGGACAACTTTTGCCGGAACGTCGTATAGAGTAGGGTATCTCGTCTCTCTATTTGTTTAGTCGCTTAGTTCCATTTTATGTTCATCTTACATAGTAAATATATGGGACTTTATCTGAAATATAATGTGTCTTAATCATACAACACTAAACTGAGTAATAATTATATTTAATATTCAAAACAAAACTAATCCTAAAGACAATAATTTCTGTCAGGACTCTAGCTACAAATATAACAGTTTGTTTAAGGATTAAAGTGCTTTGTATTTCATTTATATTAATTTACCTCTTAAGCTAACACAAAGTAGAAATTAATGCATCATCTGACAGAAACCTTTCACGGATCTACATCCATTATCTCTCAATATTAGCAAGATCCAAATACTTTAGTCTATTATTACCACTGCCGTTGATACTGCTATAAATGTTACAACTACTCAAAAGCTAAGTATACTATCAGATAGTACGATTAACAAGCAAATTGAAGACGTGATTAGCTGCAGGAAAAGGTATAATAAATTAGCAACACCGGATGCTTTGAACTACATGTCAATAATTAATATCCTTATACGGTAAAGACGATGAAAGTACATTGGTCATGTTTATGGACCAAAAAAAAAAAAAATGAAACTGCCGCACATGTTGCCTTCATGTGGACAACGGTTGATAAAAGAAAACAACGACGACCGAAAGAACCTTTATGTAGTCCAATTTTAACAGAGAGGGCTCAACCACAGCGGCTCAACTGTTGGCTTAAATCATCATCATGTGTCATTCCGATTGCGTAGGCGATCATGTCCTTCCACAATATTCTATGTACAGTACATCGTATCAGTTCTGTTGTTGACTGTTTTCCATGCCATGACACCAAGCTATCCAATATTTTCTCTCTTTGTCGCCCGCGATCTCTCTTTCCTTTTATTTTGCTAGTTGTAACCAAGTATTCCAACTTTCCACTTCTCATGATGTGCCCGAAAAATGTTGATTGTTTCTTTCTGATGTTTTTTTAGGAGTTCCCTTTTTGTGTTGGACTCTTTGAGAATGTCCTCATTGGTCTTTTTAGCTGTCCAGGGAACTTTCAACATTCTTCTGAGAAATCACTTCTCTGTGGCCTCTAATCGTCTTTTGTTTGTCTACTGTACATGATTCGCTTCCATAGGTCAGAATTGATTCTATACAGCACCGATGAACTCTTTTTCTAGCTGCTATTGACATAGATTTGTTGCATAAGATATTTTTTCATTTTCTGAAATGCTATTTTAGCCTGAGCTATTTCGCATTTTATTTATGTGGTGCATCTTCCAACCGATGTTATTATTGTGCCCAAGCATTTGACGCGTTGCACTTGTTTCAGATTTGTCCTGTTTATTTTTATGCTGCATGATGGTGGTGATTGTTTCTTCGATATAACCATTACTTCTGTTTTCTTACTGATCAGACTGAGACCTTTTTTGTTGCTTTCTTTTACTATTATGTCTATCATTTCTTGTAGCTCATTCTCTGTCTCTGCTATTAAGACTGTGTCGTCCGCATTTCGCAAATTATTTATGTTGTGACCGTTGACTTAAATTCATTTTTTTGTCTACTATTGATCTCATAATGTGTTCGCTGTAAAGTGAAAACAAATCCGGCGATAGAACACAGCCTTGTCTGACTCCTTGTTTTATATATTGGAATTGTCCTGTTTGGTTGCTAATTTGTATAGCTGCTGTTTGTTGCCAGTATATGTTTTTTTATGATTCATGCTTAAAATTAAAAGTAAACCCAAATTCAGTATATTCGTGAACTGCCACGAATCAGACATCGGTGTGTTATGATTTCTACCCTTGGGGGACTGGTTGGTCTCGAGGCAAGACGCTGGCCTCGGGACAGAGAGGTTGTGGGTTCAAATCCCAGCTACACCGGTAGGGATTTTTTATTTATGATTTCTCTGTGGCAACCACTCCTGGTCTCAGCAGCGAGGCCCGGCTTGAAATGTCAATTACTCATAGATGGAAAAAACATGAGTACCTCCGAAGTCGGAGTTATGTGCGGCGAGGGATCCCTGTGCACATGGCTGCCAGAGAAAAATGGATTAACACGCAAAATTCAGTTCCTAGTCTCTAGGGACTTCGTCAGAGGTGAAGCTGGTGAACGAAAGGAAAAAAAAAAATTCTACCCAATATACAGTTTCCGCTCACGGGGAACTAACATGCGCTACATATATTATATTACTGGGTAACTAACGGGTTTAGCGGTCTTAATTATTTTATGTTCAGAGTGTCGTCCCCTTTCATTTTATTCAGTCGTTCTCTAAACTGTCATTAGAATACCACTGGGTTAGAGTTAGCAATAGCCTAAACTTCCCAAACATAATCCTAATCCTTGTTGAAAAAAAAATATAATTAAATGCAGAAAAGCAGTTGATACATTCAAATACCAGCGCTCAATTAGGGGAGATCACTCGGTTGGCAGAAATACATAACATATTATATATTACTGTGCTAGTAATCTTTATGTTCATTATAGAATCAACACAAGTTGATATAAACGAAACACCTTAATTAAAATACAGCAGCCAGTAAGTACATAACATAAGCAAGAACATAACACAAACTTCGGCAAAATGCGTGTGTAGCACATAATTTACGAGTAGGGGTGTGTAATTAGTTAATTACAGGGCTGTCTACCACTAGGTCGGGAACCACAAGTACATAACTTCATCATCATCAAGTACCGGGCTTGCTGGCGCAGGTGATCATGTCTCTCCAAAACTTTCAATCTCGACAGTTATTTATCATTTCTGTTGTTAACCTTCTGCCAAACCATTCTCTTAAGCTGTCTGGTATTTTTTTCTCTTTGCTTCCCTCTATTTCTTCGTCCCTCAATTTTTCCAGTTGTTACAATATATTCCATTTGTTCTTTTCTCATTACATGTCTATGATTCACATCCATATGTTAAGAATGGCTCTACATAACATTTAAGAACTCCTTTTTTTTGTCTCTATTGTCAAAAATGGATTGCATAGTATCTTCCTCATTTTTTGAAAGCTGCTTTTGCCTGAGCCATTCTGCATCTCACCTCTGTTGTACATCTTTCGTCTGAGGTTAACAAAGTTCCCAAATATTTAAATTTTATTTACATGAAAAGAACATAACTTACAACAGCCCAAATCTACACACCAGCAACCACCATTTAACATCCGTCACAGTTATAAACCGGACGATCAAAGTCCAGACAACCCCAATCACAAGTTGTTTCAGTCCAACTTGGAAATTCCCCTCAAGAGTTTTGGAAACGTAAAACACCAAACTAGGTCACAGCTGACTTGGAATTCTCAATTTATGAACTGGCTTTGACGAATTCCACAGTAAATGGCTGTTAGTGTCAGTGAGTCATACCTGACTATATCGTCACTATCAATGAACCTGAGTAGAGCAAGATCCTACTACATCCCTTCGTTGTAGTCCTGGGAAAGGGGGGTGGGAGAGGGGGGAGACATAATTTGGCAAAACGATTCGGCATAGAAGAGAAGAAAAAGAGTTCTTTAATGTTATGTAGCGCCAGTCTTATATGTCATGTACATCCAGAGATATAGATGTGAATCATGGACAATAGGACAACAGCCAAGAGAATCACTGGAGGCTGTAGAAATGTGATTTTACATAAGAATGTTGAGAATAACATGCGCAGTTAAATAGAGTAATGAAAACGTTTTGAAAAAGACCAAAGCAAAAGGAGAGCTAATCTCCAATATTAGAAAGAAACAATCATCATTTTTGGGCCATGTTATGAGAAGGGAACAACTGGAATATATTGTAACAGCTGGGAAATTTGAGGGATGAAGAGATAGAGGGAAGCAAAGAGAAAAGATGCCAGGCAACTTAAAAGAATGGCTTGGCAGAAGGTCAACAACAGAAATGATAAATAACTGTAGAGATCGAAAGTTGTGGAGAGACATAATTACCTACGCTGATTACCAACTCTAGCATGGCACGGTACTTGATGATGATGACAGAAAAGAAACAGTAAACCCGCTTCTCCAAAACTGTGATAATGTCGTAGTGCTGCCGGAGTCTTCAAGTGGATGGCGTTTGATAAAGTAAAGCACCAAGAAATAATCACAATTTTAGAAAGCATAAACGTAGACAGCAAATATCTAAGAATAATAAAGAACATGTACCGGCAACAAACAGCGGCCATAAGAACTTTACATAAATTGTGAATGTTTCACAAAATAAAACAGGGTGCTAGGCAAGGTTGTGTGTTGCCACCAGATTTATTTAATATGTATAGTGAAATTATTTTAAGATCCATAAGGGGCCTGGAATAACAATCGGGGGTCATAATATAAACAATGTATCTCCGAAGACAGGGTTATCTGCCTGTGCGGCGAGGGACCCCTGGCACGCGGCTACCAGGGAGAAGCGGATTAACAAGAAAAATTCAGTTCCTAGTCTCTAGGGACTTCGTCAGAGGTAAAAGATAACTAACAAAACAAACAAACAATGTAAGGTGTGCCCATGATTCAATCTTGATCGCTAAGAGAGAAAATGAGTTACAGGAAATGTTAGACATTAAAGTGAAAGAAAGCAAAAATAAAGGAATCATTCTTAATAGTAAAAAGACAGAAGTAATGATATCAAGAAATAAAAAGACTTCAACACAATGCACAATAAAGACAAATGGAACGATATTAAAACAGGTAAATGAATTTAAATTCTGAGAATAATATTAATGTCAGATGGCAGATGTACAACAGAGGTGAGATGCAGAATAGCTCAGGCAAAAGCAGCTTTCCAAAAATGAGGAAGATACCGTGCAATCAATTTTTGGCAATTGAAACAAGAAAAGGGTTCTTAAATGTTATGTAGAGCCAGTCTTGACATATGGATGTGAATCATTGACAATAGGAGAACATACAAGAAAAGCACTGGAGGCTACAGAAATGTGATTTTACAGAAGACTGTTGAGAATACCATGGACAGCAAAGAAGAATAATGTAAACGTTCTGAAAGTGGGCAAAACAAAAAGAGAGCTAATTTCCAATATTAGGAAGAAACAATCATCATTTTGTGGTCATGTAATGAGAAGGGAACAGCTGGAATATATTGAAAAAAGTGGAAAAAAACGGAGGGACGAGGGTAATAGAGGGAAGCAAAGAGAAAAGATACCAGACAGCTTAAGAGAATGGCTTGACAGAAGGTCAACAACAGAAATGATAAATAACATCGAATGTTGTGGATGACACGATCACCTACGCCAACAAGCATGGTACTTGATGATGATGATGATGATGATATATATATATATATATATATATATATATATATATATATATAGTGTCTTCGGTAAACCATAGTTGACAGAATTTTTATAGCGCCTTTAGTTTTTTGTTTTTTTTTTATTAGTCTTTCGCTGTGTATTCTCTTTTTCTGCTTTTTGTTTCCGTTGCAGCTTTGTAATTTGTTTCCAAAGAATGCGGTCTGCAGCTATCTCTTCCGAGGCGCATCATCATCATCATCACTGAGTGCAGTCTCCGCATCGAAGGTTAGCTACCATTGAACGCCAATCCGCTATGTCTCTTGCTTTGATATTGTAGGTTGCCATAGGTTGTCTTGTCCATCTTTTGATGTTACTCGTCCATGTTAGTCTTGGTCTTCCTCTACCTCTTTTACCTTGTATGATCCCTTCCAAGATTACTTATAGTAGGCTGCTATATCTTTTAACATGCCCCAAAATATTATTTGTCTTGTTTGAATTGTGTTTAGTAGTTCTCTTTTCATTTTTAGTTGTTGTCTTCATTGTTTGTTTTCTTTTCTTTCCATCCAATTCCGTAAATGCACATTTCAAAGGCTTCAAGTTTTTGTTCTGTTTTCTTGTCTAATGTCCATGTTTCTGCACCATACAAGAATGTTGAGAAGATATAACATTTTGCTATTCGTAGCTTTAGCCCTTGTGTTATTTGTTTTGCTGTTGGTATATTTTTCATAACATTACAGTTATTTTTCGTTATTCATATTCTTTTGTTTATTTCAGTTGTACATTTTCCATCACTAGTTATAGTATGTCCAAGGTAGTTGTAGCTCTGAACTGTCACCAGCTCTATTCCTTCTAACTTGATACATACACTTGTAGGTTTTGAGTATTATCTTTGTTTATGATAATAGTTTTAGTCTATTTGATAAATACATCTAAACCCATATTTTTGTGTGTTTATTTCATTAAAAAGAAATTTAATAGAAAATACGTAAGTATTATTTTACCAGCTAAAACATGTGGAGGTGAACGCTTAAAACTGCCAAACACAACTTACCTTAAACAGTAACAAATATATACCGAGTTTGATACCTTTAAAGTAGTGCAAATTTTATTTTAAATTTAGATTCTTTTGGGGTAATTTCGTTGTCAATACAAGAAGCTTAATCACCTCGGACTGTACACCTGCAGGAATCACACTTAGTGTATAACAGTCTGATATAGTCCCGTCCTGTCCAGGATGTAACCTTCAACAACGAAACACAAAGAGGCCCTGATAGAAGGTAGTTGTGGGTATTTTTGTATCTTAGATAAAGCTGCACGTGATATTTATTTAACATGTTGTAAATGATATATCCTGTAACGTTCAAGAATGTTCCGTGACGTTACAGGGGTGGCAATGATTCAGATTTAGCATACTACGTCAAAGCCTTAGAAATTGAAGATGGGGGTGGTGGTGGGGGGGGGGGGGGTGACGGAATGGAATATTTTCGGAAAATAACAGGTCCTCAACGAACTTTGGACTAGTATCAGCTGATGATTAATCTCAGTATCGACCCAAGTGCATGTAAACTCCAATGTCCAATTTCGAGGTACGGACACGCATGGAAGGATACACTTAAAAATAAGGTCTACCATGCATGCCTTGTCACGTTGCAGTAATATAGTGTTAGTACTGGTATCTTTATATGGCTTTTGGTATATTTGTGGATGATGTAGTAAGTTTAACGCTAGGCCGCCTAATGCCTTACTGCCCAAAAGAGAAAATCTCTTGCGTATTTAATTATTCAACTCCGGACAACTGTTCCCTTGCTGTTTCGCTATGTCTGCATTCCTTCCATCTACCGTTCTATCACGTGATCACGCGATAATACCGCAGAGTTTTAAATTTAACTTAAAAATCATAATTGTTCCCTTCTCCCCCCCCCCCCCCAACTGTGATTACAAATATTTTAGCTACAAGCATCAACAGTTGTTCTCAGTTGTGGACGATATTAAAGGGGTGTTGTTCCTAACGCTCGAAACTTTGTCTTCTTCCTCTTTCCTTTCTCATTTACCTTTTAGCGTCGAGGACAGATGTAATTTGCGGTCTTTTGTTCTTCTGTTCGCTTTTGCTTCTGTTATGTTTCCAAGTGTTTCTAATATTACGTCAATCCATCTTTTTCGTGGTCGGCCCTTGGGTCTAGTCTTCTCGCAACGTTTATTGAACGCTTGTTGTGTTGTGTTTTGATCTCTCTGCCTTGCCACATAATCATGTCATTTTAGTTGTTGTTTCTTTATATCTTCTATGGCGGGGGCTGTTCCAAGCTGTTTTCTCAGTTCTTCATTTCTGATTTTGTTTCTCAGGCTATTTCCTGTCATTCGTCTAAAACATTTCATCTCAGTAGAAAGTTTTTTTTTTTCTTATTGATCTTGCAGGTCCAGGACTGACATTGGTAGCACAACGTTAGGATGAGAGTTTAACGAAGTAAATAATATCCAATCCAGGATACTTTAAAATTGTGCTAGGTTTACTCTGTTTTTTTTTTAATTTATATTTTGATAAGTTTTACAAATACTTTAATTAAGATTAAAACAACAGTAGAGAAGATTTAATTGGACAACTTTAAGTACTTCAGACTACAAGCCGACAATTCAGAGAAGAGCAGAAATATATCTCAGGAGTTGAAGAGTTATGAGGTTGGATGAAAACACGAAGTTGTGTCAGTTAAAGAACTAGGACATGAATTCGGACCTTCGTAAACACCAATAGAACACATTCGACATTTGGTTCGCCGACTTCCTGCAAAAATATGCTTCCCTGTGAACAAATGGTCAGTGGGGAAATAGAGTAGCTACTTGGCTGCCAACAAGGAACTGGAATTGTAATTTGCGTGTAAACTAATTTGGCAAAATGGTCGCGACACGACAGTCTTCGTTGACAGGGATTAGGATACAAGAAATTAGACGTGTGTGATGTGTTGAGACATTGCTATTTCAGATGAGACACTAGACGAGGCAGTTTTGTTGTATAAAAGTGATGTGTTGAGACATTGCTATTTCAGATGAGACACTAGACGAGGCAGTTTTGTTGTATAAAAGTGATGTGTTGAGACATTGCTATTTCAGATGAGACACTAGACGAGGCAGTTTTGTTGTATAAAAGTGATGTGTTGAGACATTGCTATTTCAGATGAGACACTAGACAAGGCAGTTTTGTTGTATAAAAGTGATGTGTTGAGACATTGCTATTTCAGATGAGACACTAGACGAGGCAGTTTTGTTGTATAAAAGTGACGTGTTGAGACATTACTATTTCAGATGAGACACTAGACGAGGCAGCTTTGTTGTATAAAAGTGACGTGTTAAGACATTGCTATTTCAGATGAGACACTAGACGAGGCAGTTTTGTTGTATAAAAGTGATGTGTTGAGACATTACTATTTTAGATGAGACACTAGACGAGGCAGTTTTGTTGTATAAAAGTGACGTGTTGAGACATTACTATTTTAGATGAGACACTAGACGAGGCAGCTTTGTTGTATAAAAGTTATGCGTTGAGACATTACTGTTTCAGATGAGACACTAGACGAGGCAGTTTTTTTGTTTAAAAGTTATGTGTTGAGACATCACTATTTTAGATGAGACACTAGACAAGGCAGCTTTGTTGTATAAAAGTGACGTGTTGAGACATTACTATTTTAGATGAGACACTAGACGAGGCATCTTTGTTGTATAAAAGTTATGCGTTGAGACATTACTGTTTCAGATGAGACACTAGACGAGGCAGCTTTGTTGTATAAAAGTTATGTGTTGAGACATTACTATTTCAAATGAGACACTAGACGAGGCAGCTTTGTTGTATAAAAGTGACGTGACAAGACAGTTCTGTACTCTTAAAAAAATAAGGACAGACAGCAGTTGGAAATAACTTTATTTGGTGTAAATCAGACTGAGTTACACTTGTTCTATATATATTTCTCATCATGAGGCACTTTTGTCTTATACATGGAGCACGGTGAGATAGTTCTAGATAAAGACGATGAAGTAATCAGCCTTCTATTAAACTATACACAACTAATTATTACATTGTTATCACATTTTGCTGATACACGACAATATTGTAATTAAATAACTGTAATCGGAAATAATGACAACACTATGATGTTGCTCACAATAAATCGATTCTCTTTACAGAACGTGTTTTTTAATACACACACACAAACAAATACATACACAAAATAAGCAGTTGAGAACGTAATAGTTAATTTAGGCTTCACACAGTGATTGCGAAATTGTTGGGGTATGTAAAGAGGAGACGCAATGCCTTACAAAAAGACATATGGGATGGGAGGGTACAATGTAGATGAGGCAGACCAAGACTAAGGTGGACTGATAACATCAAAAGATGGACAGGTAAGGATGGACTATGAGAACATCAACAATAAAGACAAGAGACAAAGTAAAAAACCGCCCCATGGCAGCTTTCGACGAGAGGTGGCACACAATGATGGTTGTGACTTAAATTGTACAATCGGACACATCATCATAGCAATAGATCAACATATTAACATAATCGATTCCCGTGTAGCCAGCACAAGATAAAGTATCGTCAATGGCTAGTCCCACCACAACCTTTAACTATTAAACGCCTGACATTTTTACATTATCTTGTCCACTAAATTGTACAATTTTTATTCTGACGTTCATGTAATACCAATCCCTATAATCTCTCTCTTCCCCCCGCCCCCCTTTTTTCCCTACATCCACCCCCGGAAAACGCCAGTAATAGAAATGGGAAATACCGGAAAAAGTTTGTGTTTTTTTCATTATTTTTTTTTAAATGTGGTAATACTATACCAATAATAGGGAAAACCCGCAGACTGCGGTTTCTGAAGTTGGTATTTTACAACAAATGATGATAGCAAACCAACTAGGAAGTTCTATAGCGAAACATGATAATTAACGCGCACTTTATTGTTAAGTGTCCCTTGATAATACTAATGACACACTCATCATTTGATTTGACTCCGTTCCCCTTCTGTTGATGAGATTGGTTCCTGTCGCGAAGACTCGTATAAAGAGTTTCCTTATTATTGTTTAAAATTAACTCTAAGTTTTGGCTAATGTGTACGCAGTTGTGGGTATTACGTGCCGGTAATTGTTGGTACTATATGTGGGTAATTGTGGGTACTATATGTGGGTAATTGTAGGTACTATATGTGGGCAATTGTATGTATTATATGTGGATAATTGTAGGTACTATATGTGGGTCATTGTAGGTACTATATGTGGGTCATTGTAGGTACTATATGCGGGCAATTGTTGGTACTATATGTGGAGAATTGTTGGTATTATATGTGGATAATTGTTGGTACTATATGTGGGTAATTGTGGGTACTATATGTGGGCAATTGTTGGTACTATATGTGGGTAATTGTTGGTACTATATGTGGGTAATTGTGGGTATTACGTGCAGGCAATTGCTGGCACTATATGTGGGTAATTGTGGGTACTACGTGCAGGCAATTGTTGGTACTATATGTGGGTAATTGTGGGCACTATATGTGGGTAATCGTAGGTACTATATGTGGGCAATTGTATGTATTATATGTGGGTAATTGTAGGTACTATATGTGGGTCATTGTAGGTACTATATATGGGTCATTGTAGGTACTATATGCGGGCAATTGTTGGTACTATATGTGGAGAATTGTTGGTATTATATGTGAATAATTGTTGGTACTATATGTGGGTAATTGTGGGTACTATATGTGGGCAATTGTTGGTACTATATGTGGGTAATTGTTGGTACTATATGTGGGTAATTGTAGGTACTATATGTGGGCACTTGTTGGTACTATATGTGGGTAATTGTTGGTACTATATGTGGGTAATTGTAGGTACTATATGTGGGCAATTGTTGGTACTATATGTTGGTAATTGTTGGTACTATATGTGGTTAATTGTAGGTACTATATGCGGGCAATTGTTAGTACTATATGTGGGTAATTGTTTGTACTATATGTAGGCAATTGTTGGTACTATATGTGGGTAATTGTTGGTACTATATGTTGGTAATTGTTGGTACTATATGTGGGTAATTGTAATTACTATATGTGGGCAATTGTTGGTAATATATGTGGATAATTGTTGATACTATATGTGGGTAATTGTTGGTACTATATGTGGGCAATTGTAGGTACTATATGTGGGCAATTGTTGGTACTATATGTGGGGAATTGTGGGTACTATATGTGGGTAATTGTAAGTATTACGTGCAGGTAATTGTTGGTACTATATGTGGGTATTACGTGTAGTTAATTGTTGGTACTATATGTGGGTAATTGTATGTACTATCTATCTATTGTCCTTTCGAGCCGAAGACGGCACATAGGGCAGAACCACAATCTCAAAAACAGAAACCTTGCGTGCCAAAATGGCACATATTGCAGCGATCGCTGCTTCTAAAATCTATGGCTCTGTTTCCATAACAATACTTTTTACAATGACAGCTTGTCAAGCCATCTATCAATCTCCTTAGTCGCCTCTTACCATATGCCTGGAAGGTCATAGTGTCACTATTCTTTACTTCCCTCATAATGAGGCTCCGGTAACACACGAGAAATTGTATGTACTACGTGCAGGTAATTGTTGGTACTATATGTGGGTAATTGTATGTACTATGTGTAGGTACTATGTGTAGGTAATTGTAGGTACTACGTGTAGGTATTTGTAGGTACTACGTGCAGGTAATTGTTGGCACTATAGGTGGGTAATTGTGGGTACTACGTGCAGGCAATTGTAGGTACTACGTGCAGGTAATTGTAGGTACTACGTGCAGGTAATTGTTGTTACTATATGTGGGTAATTGTGGGTATTACGTGCAGGTAATTGATGGTACTATATGTGGGTAAGTGTAGGTACTAAGAGTAGGTAATTGTTGGTACTATATGTGGTTAATTGTGGGTACTACGTGCAGACAATTGTAGGTACTACGTTTAGGTAATTGTAGGTACTACGTGTAGGTAATTGTAGGTACCATATTTGGGTAATTGTAAGTGCTACACATAGGCCCTGCACTAGCGTGTCGGTAGTATTGTAAGTAACATGTAACAAGAGATTTAACGGAAACATCCACTGCTATTCGTTTCAACCACCGAAAACGATAACAAATTTGATTATTTGCAAGCTTTGGCTGATTTTGTTCACTCCGGCTGGGTGGTTTCAAATGACTAACCACTAAAGTTACGTATTTTAACCTCGCTAATTGCTGATTACCAGCACAGAAAATAGTAACGTACATGATCACGTGATCATACCACGACAACCGCTCTGAGTAATGGTTAGTGGAATTGTTAAAATTGGTAGCGGTTAATTTTTTTTTTATTTTAACGGAGAAGTCGCCCTGGCATAGTGCTGTCATATTACTCAAACACATGTTTGGATGGTTCAGAAGAATATGTTTCTGGCCACCAGAGACGACCCTATGGTTTCTGGCGCCCTGAGTAAGCTGAACTTTGGCGCCCTTTTTAATATTTTATTTATAATTACAATTTGTTTGGTAAGATCCTTGATGGCGCCCCTAGGTACATGGCGCACCCCGGGCAACTGTCCCAGTTGACTGTACCTTGAGCCGACCCCGTCGACACTATAATCCAATTCTTTGCTCTCCAAGCTCAAGGTGTGGCGAGGTACTGCCACTATTGAGTAAATTTACTGGAAGAGAGCTCTCTTATTAAAAAAATAGAAAATTAAAATGAGAGGGACGGGCAAATCCAATACTACTTGAAAATGACTAAGCAGTTGATGTTGATTGTATAACTGTATAACTCTATGTGTATACTAGTGTTATACCCGTGTTCACTACATGATTTGAGTACTTTCAATCCATGTTGTAAAAGAAAAAAGTAAAGTACCCCCGTCACGACAAGTGGCGTATAGGGAAATATGGTGTTAGTGACCCTATATTTTACAGACCTTCAGCACATGTATTTTGGGGTAATGTGGTCGGTATTACGCCCGTGCTGCTTTACTTTACCAGAAAAAAATCCAGTACCCATTTAAGGATGGGTGAACCCGGAAGCCGTCGGTTGGGATCGAACCCTACCCCTTGTCCTTTGTAGTCCAGTTCACTAACCACTGAGCTATCGCGGCTCCCTAATCCATGTTGATTGCATTGAATAAAGTGTATATTCAACAAAGGCATACAAATGCATGTAAATACATGAAAATACGAAGCTGCTGTAAAGCTGATGATGAAGGCAAAAGGGAAAGAAAGGGTGTGGTTACAGCTTTACGTGAAGGATAATACACTCAAACGACGTTTCGGCTCAATAGGATTTCAGTGGGAACGCGCAGAACGGATATGTAATTAAGTAACCTTAACACTGCATAGCAAAATAATATCTAAAGAAAGATAATAATGATACAAATGAGTGAAAAGGTAACTTCTCATTACATCTCTCTGTATCTACTTATCTTTAATATTAATGTTTATTTTTTAGATATTATTCTGCTGTATGAGTAGTAGAGATATGGCATTTAGATGCAACAAAATGCCGCCAGCGGCAGAATATTCCTTATATAAATAGTCTACCCGTACTTCGAGGCACATTTTTTTTCCTTATATGAGAGTCTACCCGTACATCGAGGCACATTTTTTCCTTATATGAGAGTCGACACTTTTTTCCTTATATGAGAGTCTACCCGCCCATTTTTGTTCCGGTGACCTCTCGTTGACCTCTCGTGGCGGCGGTGGTGTTGTGAAGTGGTGACCTCCCGCGGCGGTGGTGTTGTGAAGTGGTGACCTCCCGCGGCGGTGGTGTTGTGGAGTGGTGACCTCCCGCGGTGGTATCATAACTTTCATAAATCTATTATATTCTTTCTTTATGCTTTCATGCAATAAAAAACAGTGACTTTCAAACAGTTTTATTTAAGTTTTAAAAACTTCCTTTGGAATTAAAGGTAACAACTTAGTCCGTTACACATGTCTTGCTATAGACAGGAGGGCGTGCTAATGACTTTAACAGCTAAATGGTAGATGAATATTAAAGCTTAACTTGAGAGTCGTGGCGATCTCTCGGCGCCATGGTCGGGGTGAGCTCTCGCGGTGGGGGACCTGTTATGATCAAAGACCCTATTTCTCTGTGAAATTTCTCACTTGGGTAACTTAAGCTGGCCTAGCCGTCTAACAGAGAGACAGTAAATTAATGTACTTTTGATATTCTATTACTGTTGTGTTTTTTGTAGTGGTTGTAGTAATAGTAGTAGTTGTTGTTGTTGTTGTAGTTGTAGTAGTGAAAGATGTTGTTGGAAATTTCAGGGCGTAATCTACTTGAGTGGTACTGTGATTAACTTTCTTGGACTTTGTAAATAATCATTTTGCTGAATTGAGCCATTTAATGGAACTTATTTGGAAATACACACGAGTCCAAACCATCTTCAGCATCATCATTGTTCACCGACAAAACCAACTAGGTCGACAAGAAGTATTCAGACGACACCTTAACGGTGACATTAAAGTTAAAAAATTCTCTCTCTGTCTCTCTCTTGTAGTAGTAGTAGTAGCAGGAGTAGTAGTTGTTGTAGTAGAAGTAGTGGCAGTAGTAGTTAAAGTCGTTGTTGAAGTTGTACAACTAGTGTGACTTGTATTTTGTAGAGTTATAACAGACAAGTGGGGGCTATGCCTTTTTTCATGTATAGTAGAGAGATGGTAGAGTCTTATAGTTATTTTTATGCATGACAACTTTAATGTATCTATAAAATTTATTTTGAAATTAATGGAAACATACAACTTACTCAGGGCTTGGCCAACTAACAGCAACGGTCTTGCAAAACTTTTTAACCCGTGGAAACATCAGCATCATGAAACTTATTAATGTCCAAATTGACCGCTTGTTCATAACACGGATACGACAGCGATGATGACTTTAACGGGTACACAATCAAAGATCCCGTGGGTTTTGTTTTAGTCGATGAGAACTTTTGAAATAATAACTGACAACTTGTGTATTAGCAGATGACAGCTTTCAATGACTGTTTACATGCTATGTCAATGTAACAGTCATGTCAATGTAACAGTCATTTCGTTGTAATAGTCATCTCGTTGTAACAGTCACGTATGTCATGTCGTTTTATCAGACACGTATGGTATGTCGTTGTAACAGACATGTCGTTGTATCAGTCATGTCGATGTAGTAGACACGTATGTCATGTCATTGTAACAGTCATGTCAATGTAACAGTCATGTCAATGTAACAGTCATTTCATTGTAATAGTCATCTCGATGTAACAGTCACGTATGTCATGTCGTTTTATCAGAGACGTATGGTATGTCGTTGTAATAGTCATCTCGTTGTAACAGACATGTCAATGTAACAGTCATGTCAATGTAACAGTCATTTCATTGTAATAGTCATCTCGATGTAACAGTCACGTATGTCATGTCGTTTTATCAGACATGTATGGTATGTCGTTGTAACAGACATGTCGTTGTATCAGTCATGTCGATGTAGTAGACACGTATGTCATGTCATTGCAACAGTCATGTCAATGTAACAGTCATGTCAATGTAACAGTCATTTCGTTGTAACAGTCACGTATGTCATGTCGTTTTATCAGACACGTATGGTATGTCGTTGTAACAGGAATGTCGTTGTATCAGTCATGTCGATGTAGTAGACACGTATGTCATGTCATTGTAACAGTCATGTCAATGTAACAGTCATGTCAATGTAACAGTCATTTCGTTGTAACAGTCACGTATGTCATGTCGTTTTATCAGAGACGTATGGTATGTCGTTGTAACAGACATGTCGTTGTATCAGTCATGTCGATGTAGTAGACACGTATGTCATGTCAATGTAACAGTCATGTCAATGTAACACGTGTCAGTTCTGTTGTTAACTGGTTTCCATGTCATGTCGTTGTATTAGTCATAGGTGTCATACCGTCGTATGTATGTTGTCCAGTGTGACATGATAGTTGTATGTAGGTTGTCTAGTGTGTCGTGATGGCTGTATATAGATTGTCTAGTGTGTCGTGATGGCTGTATGTAGATTGTCTAGTGTGTCGGGATGGATGAATGTAGGTTGTCTAGTGTGTCGTGATGGCTGTATGTAGATTGTCTAGTGTGTCGGGATGGATGAATGTAGATTGTCTAGTGTGTCGTGATGGCTGTATGTAGATTGTCTAGTGTGTCGGGATGGATGAATGTAGGTTGTCTAGTGTGTCGGGATGGATGTATGTAGGTTGTCTAGTGTAGCATGATGGTCGTATGTATGTTGTCCAGTGTGACATGATAGTTGTATGTAGGTTGTCTAGTGTGTCGTGATGGCTGTATGTAGGTTGTCTAGTGTGTTGGGATGGGTGAATGTAGGTTGTCGACTGTGTCATGACGCTTGTATGTATGTTGTCCAGTGTGACATGATAGTTGTAGGTAAATTGTCTGGTGTGTCATGTTGATTGTATGAAGGTTGTCGAGTGTGCTCCAACAAATCACCGCGCCATTTAAACTTCTTTGAACACAATGGACACAGATGTTCACCAGAAGAAACCTCATTATGAGAAACCATCTAGAGAAAATCCAATAACCCTTTCGTCAACCATTCTTAACATACCTAGTTTAACTTCATCAAACATCAATCTCAACAATACTTAGCATTCCTACTTTAAACACAAACAATGTTTAAACAATGAAAAGCACAAACTAGCCAAAATTGTTTTAAATAAAATATTGTATTAAAAATAAAATGAAATTATTCGATGACTATTATGTACTCGTCCTCCTCCACCTCGTTTTGAGGCGAAGGTGGTGGTGATGCATACCCAGCATCGACTTCACCAGCTGGTTGAGGTATATTAGCCACTAGCTGGAGTCTTAGTGTTTGAAGCACATGATTAAACATTAAGTTTGTTAATTCGGCATGTGATATGTCAAAGTATAATACACCGAATAATTGGTGTTGCAGTCGGGTGTATTATACTTTGACATATCACATGCCGAAATAACAAACTTAATGTTTAATCATGTGCTTCAAACACTAAGACTCCAGCTAGTGGCTAATATACCTCAACCAGCTGGTGAAGTCGATGATGGGTATGCATCACCACCACCTTCGCCTCAAAACGAGGTGGAGGAGGACGAGTACATAATAGTCATCAAATAATTTCATTTTATTTTTAATAAAATATTTTATTTAAAACAATTTTGGCTAGTTTGTGCTTTTCATTGTTTAAACATTGTTTGTGTTTAAAGTAGGAATGCTAAGTATTGTTGAGATTGATGTTTGATGAAGTTAAACTAGGTATGTTAAGAATGGTTGACGAAAGGGTTATTGTGTTTTCTCTAGATGGTTTCTCATAATGAGGTTTCTTCTGGTGAACATCTGTGTCCATTGTGTTCAAAGAAGTTTAAATGGCGCGGTTATTTGTTGCAGCACACTCGACAACCTACATACAATCAACATGACACACCAGACAATCTACCTACAACTATCATGTCACACTGGACAACATACATACAAGCGTCATGACACAGTCGACAACCTACATTCATCCATCCCAACACACTAGACAACCTACATACAGCCATCACGACACACTAGACAACCTACATTCATCCATCCCGACACACTAGACAATCTACATACAGCCATCACGACACACTAGACAATCTACATTCATCCATCCCGACACAATAGACAATCTACATACAGCCATCACGACACACTAGACAACCTACATTCATCCATCCCGACACACTAGACAATCTACATACAGCCATCACGACACACTAGACAATCTACATACAGCCATCACGACACACTAGACAACCTACATACAACTATCATGTCACACTGGACAACATACATACGACGGTATGACACCTATGACTACTACAACGACATGACATGGAAAACAGTTAACAACAGAACTGACACGTGTTACATTGACATGACTGTTACATTGACATGACATACGTGTCTACTACATCGACATGACAGATACAACGACATGTCTGTTACAACGACATACCATACGTCTCTGATAAAACGACATGACATACGTGTCTGTTACAACGACATGACAAACGTGTCTGTTATAACGAGATGACAATTACAACGAAATGACTGTTACATTGACATGACTGTTACAATGACATAACATACGTGTCTACTACATCGACATGACTGATACAACGACATGTCTGTTACAACGACATACCATACGTCTCTGATAAAACGACATGACATACGTGACTGTTACAACGAAATGACTGTTACATTGACATGACTGTTACATTGACATGACTGTTACAATGACATGACATACGTGTCTACTACATCGACATGACTGATACAACGACATGTCTGTTACAACGACATACCATACGTGTTGATAAAACGACATGACATACGTGACTGTTACAACGAGATGACTATTACAACGAAATGACTGTTACATTGACATGACTGTTACAATGACATTACATACGTGTCTACTACAACGACATGACTGATACAACGACATGTCTGTTACAACGACATATCATACGTCTCTGATAAAACGACATGACATACGTGACTGTTACAACGAAATGACTGTTACATTGACATGACTGTTACATTGACATGACTGTTACAATGACATGACATACGTGTCTACTACATCGACATGACTGATACAACGACATGTCTGTTACAACGACATACCATACGTCTCTGATAAAACGACATGACATACGTGACTGTTACAACGAGATGACTATTACAACGAAATGACTGTTACATTGACATGACTGTTACATTGACATGTCTGTTACAACGAGATGACTATTACAACGACATACCATACGTCTCTGAAAAACGACATGACATACGTGACTGTTACATCGAGATGACTATTACAATGAAATGACTGTTACATTGACATGACTGTTACATTGACATGACTGTTACAATGACATGACATACGTGTCTACTACATCGACATGACTGATACAACGACATGTCTGTTACAACGACATACCATACGTGTCTGATAAAACGACATGACATACGTGACTGTTACAACGAGATGACTATTACAACGAAATGACTGTTACATTGACATGACTGTTACATTGACATAGCATGTAAACAGTCATTGAAAGCTGTCATCTGCTAATACAAAAGTTGTCAGCTATTAGTTCAAAAGTTGTCATCGACTAAAACAAACCCACGGGATCTTTGATTGCGTACCCGTTAAAGTCATCATCGCTGTCGTATCCGTGTTATGAACAAGCGGTCAATTTGGACATTAATAAGTCTCATGATGCTGATGTTTCCACGGGTTAAATAGTTTTGCAAGACCGTTGCTGTTAGTTGGCCAAGCCCTGAGTAAGTTGTATGTTTCCATTAATTTCAAAATAAATTTTATAGATACATTAAAGTTGTCATGCATAAAAATAACTATAAGACTCTACCATCTCTCTACTATACATGAAAAAAACATAGCCCCCACTTGTCTGTTATAACTCTACAAAATACAAGTCACACTAGTTGTACAACTTCAACAACGACTTTAACTACTACTGCCACTACTTCTACTACAACAACTACTACTCCTGCTACTACTACTACTACAAGAGAGAGAGAGAGAGAGAGAGAGAGAGAGAGAGAGAGAGAGAGATTTTCAACTTTAATGTCACCGTTAAGGTGTCGTCTGAATACTTCTTGTCGACCTAGTTGGTTTTGTCGGTGAACTTTGATGATGCTGAAGATGGTTTGGACTCGTGTGTATTTCCAAATAAGTTCCATTAAATGGCTCAATTCAGCAAAATGATTATTTGCAAAGTCCAAGAAAGTTAATCACAGTACAACTCAAGTAGATTAGGCCCCTGAAATTTCCAACAACATCTTTCACTACTACAACTACAACAACAACAACAACTACTACTACTATTACTACAACCACTACAAAAAACACAACAGTAATAGAATATCAAAAGTACATTAATTTACTGTCTCTCTGTTAGACGGCTAGGCCAGCTTAAGTTACCCAAGTGAGAAATTTCACAGAGAAATAGGGTCTTTGATCATAACAGGTCCCCCACTGCGAGAGCTCACCCCGACCATGGCGCCGAGAGATCGCCACGACTCTCAAGTTAACCTTTAATGTTCATTTACCATTTAGCTGTTAAAGTCATTAGCACGCCCTCCTGTCTATAGCAAGACATGTGTAACGGACTAAGTTGTTACCCTTAATTCCAAAGGAAATTTTAAAACTTAAATGAAACTGTTTTGAAAGTCACTGTTTTTTATTGCCTGAAAGCATAAAGAAAGAATATAATAGATTTATGAAAGTTATGATACCACCGCGGGAGGTCACCACTCCACAACACCACCGCCGCGGGAGGTCACCACTTCACAACACCACCGCCGCGGGAGGTCACCACTTCACAACACCACCGCCGCCACGAGAGGTCAACGAGAGGTCACCGGAACAAAAATGGGCGGGTAGACTCTCATATAAGGAAAAAAGTGTAGACTCTCATATAAGGAAAAAATGTGCCTCGATGTACGGGAAGACTCTCATATAAGGAAAAAAATGTGCCTCGAAGTACGGGTAGACTATTTATATAAGGAATATTCTGCCGCTGGCGGAAGTTTTGTTGCATCTAAATGCCATATCTCTACTACTTGTATAGAGTTAGGTTTATTTGCTTGCACATCTGTTTGTGTGTGTGCTTTTTTAAGTGTGGTGTCTATTGTTCCCGCTGAAGGCACATTGAGCCGAAACGTCGTTCGATTGTGTTGTTCTTTACTTACATAGAGCTTTCACCATACCTTTTGTTTCCCTTTGACTTAAATTTAACACAGCTACCCCATGCCAGACGAAAACGTTGAAATTAATGAGGATGAAGTGACTGATGAATATGTAAAATGTTGCCATTAGTGTGAAGTCGCCCTCTCGAACGTCCAGCTTTCCATCAAAACATGTTCCGGTAATTAGTGCATTGTTACATGGACAGATAGTCCACGTTTGTCATGTCATCATAACCGTGGTGCTCCTTCTAAAGATGAAGTGACATACTTCATAAAGTTATATAGACCTACTATAGTCTCATTCTGAACTTGAGATAATCTATACATAGTTAAGAACTGTAATCTATGTAGGTAACTCTATATAAATAACACATTAAATATTGATGAGCAATGTAACCTTTCATTAAAATATTTTCCATTTTTATAAATTTTTTTTTCAGCCGGAATGAGCCCGAACGCGTTGTGATAAACATTTAGAACTTTAACAATCCCGACATACAATTGATAGATTGTACACGTAGTTAAGACTAAATTATAGCACGCCGTCATACTGGTAACAATGATAAATGTAGGTACAAGAGAGCTTCAGAGCCCCGCTATATCATGATTTTCTCGTTTTATGTCAAGAGATTATAGAGTTGGAGTAGACTTTTATTTAGAAATAAAAGAAAATCCTCTCCCTATATCTCTGTACATAATATTTATAATATTATCTTTATAAGTATTGAGAAAACACTATAAGTGTATGAAATAGTAATTTCAATATTTCTGACCAATTTAACATATAACTGAAATATGACATTTTATACGTATCTTATATCTGAGTTCTATGTCAATAAAAATGAGAAAGAGAGTTCATCGGTGCTATATAAAACCAATTCTGACCTATGGAAGCGAATCATGGACAGAAGACAAACAAATGAAAAGACGATTAGAGGCCACAGAGATGGGAATTCTCAGAAGAATGTTGAAAGTTCCCTGGACAGCTAAAAAGACCAATAAGGAAGTTCTCAAAGAGGCCAACACAAAAAGGGAGCTCTTAAAGAACATCAGAAAGAAGCAATCAACAATTTTCGGGCACATCATGAGAAGAGGGAAGTTGGAATACTTGGTTACAACTGGCAAAATAAAAGGAAAGAGAGATAGCGGACGACAAAGTGAGAAAATACTGGATAGCTTGGTGTCATGGCATGGAAAACAGTCAACAACAGAACTGATATGATGCACTGTAGATAAAAGATTGTGGAGAAGATATACCATCTTAGGTCGACCAGTAGAAACTATTAAGTGAAGAAACGTAGAGAAAATGTTATATGTCTTAGGTTTTTACACACATATATTGAGAATATTATCGCAACTTAGATACCAATTAAAAAAAAAATAAACACACAACGAAAGACTGTTATTTATCGTACAATTTAAGTTTCAAAATATCAATCTATTTTAAGAAAAAAAAAAACCTATTTTATTAAATGTTGCTGTTGATGACCGTGGTTGCTTCCCTTTGTAAATATGGAAGTTGTTTACCTCTAAGTTAACATTCTAAAGGGAAGTAATTATAGCTCTGAAGAATAAAGCGACTAAAATTATTTCCTTTTTTTTTTTTTAAAAGAAAATACTCATTTATCTATTTAGCATATATATGTGTGTGTGTGTGTGTGTGTGTGTGTGTGTGTGTGTGTGTGTGTGTGTGTGTGCGTGCGTGCGTGCGTGCGTGCGTGCGTGCGTGCGTGCGTGCGTGCGTGCGTGCGTGCGTGCGTGCGTGCGTGCGTGCGTGCGTGTGTGTGTGTGTGTGTGTGTGTGTGTGTGTGTGTGTGTGTGTGTGTGTGTGTATAAAAGTCTAAGATGCATGATAATTATAATTCTTTTCCCTGCTTTTATTCATCTAAGAATAGCTACTGACCGGACTGTAGACACAAGATGTTACATTTCCATAAACTTTGAGATTAAGGGCACTGTTGTTTCCCGCATCTCCTGAGAATAATTACACACAATAATGTAGACACGTATATCAGCTTTATAGACTGCAATGAGGCCGTTTATTTTTTATTATATACGACGACTATATATGCAAGTTAGCCAACCCATCAGAGACAGAGGAGATCAACGAGCTTTTATTTGCAGACGATCATGCACTAATACAGGAAACAATAGAAGACCTACAAGAACACTTAAACAAACTCAACATCTCAGGCACAAAATACAACATCAAAATCAACATCAACAAAACAGAAGTCATGAATGTCGCCAAAAATAAACAGAACATCAATATAATTAGAGAAGATATGCAACTAAAACAAGTAGAATTGAAATACCTCTGAAGTTGAGTGACAAACGATAATTCACAAACAGCAGAGATAGAATCAAGATGCAACAAAGCTTGTCAAATCATTGGACAGTTATCACCACTATTGTCCAACAAGGAAATAACTCTAGAGGCAAAACGGCACTATACAATACAATCTTCATCACAACGTTTTTACCGTTTTTATTCTTTTGTTTATTTCAGTTGTACATTTTCCATCACTGGTTATAGTATGTCCAAGGTAGTTGTAGCTCTGAACTGTCTCCAGGTCTTTTATTTTGTTTACTTCAGTTTTAAATTTTCCATCACTGTTTATGGTATGTCCAAGATAGTTGTAGCACTGTACTGTCTCGTTTAAAACATAAATGATAAATATTAAAAGACAAAACGAATACTTACAATAAGACGAATGTCCAGCCATTAATTACAGCTGGTTCAGGCATATCATAGCTAAACTATACGGCTACGTGGCTCTTTTGTTTAATTAGCCAGAGATATCTAAAAATAAAATTGTTATTATCGTTCAGGCGTGCATTACAAAGTTGGACATGTGCTTTTTACACAATAAAATAGAAATCGTGAAAGACAAGACCAAGTAAATTTATGTGAGAAATATGTTGTGAATGGCAAGCAAGAAATTGTTATTAATTTCTCTAATTTATTGCACCACGTCATCAACAAAGAAAACTCTCTTGCAGACATTAAGAGCAAATAGACAAATGCTTCAAAAAGACTAACAAATGGCATCTATAGCAACAAATTAATTTTTTTAAAGGGAAGTTACCAAAGTTCGTTACAACTTGCAGAAGTGAAACCAATACACGAGCTCAGGCAGCAGATGAAAATTTTTAAAAAATTACAACAGAACTGTACAGAATAATCCTTGAAGTATTTCCTGTTAGACAAATTAAACAATGTTATCCTTTTAGAGAATTCAAACTAAAGGAAAACTGGGTAGTCAGTTTGGTTAAATATATATATATATATATATATATATATATATATATATATATATATATATATATGAGGAAATAAATCGCCAATCAACCAATAATATCATTAGTAATTAAGAAAAGACGATGGTTATATGTTGGACATGTGATGAGAATAGATAATAACCGAATAACAAAGCACGCCCTCATGTGGGAAACAACAGGTAAGAGGAAAAGAGGCCGAGCAGAGAAAAATTTAGAAGAACATTGATGACAGAGGCAAAGACTGCAGGAATCGGCTCCCTCAATGAGATTGAGATGCTTGCACAGACCAGAGACAAATGATTAGATTTGATAAATGTTTTTTGGAAGGATTGAGACTGCTAGAAAGAAGATTTAGAAAAAAGAGAAAGAGTATCTGGGTCTATGCCCTATGGGCCAACCACGGCTTAAAACAATAAATATATATGATTTAATTGGATAGATTGATCATATGATACGTGAAAAACACATTAAATGGACGATAAGATAGGGTATAGTTCTATAACAGCAAAGATGTGGCCTAAAGCGTCATAGACTCTGTACTAATACTGATTACACTCACATAGACACGCAACAGAAATAAATGAGAAAAACATTCAGACTTGCAGTAAGAAAACCTTCATCCTGCGCTGGACTGGCAACATGATGCTGATGATGACGACGTGCCCTGAATATACAGCGATATATTTAGTAAATTTTATAAAATGGATGAACGTGTGGTCGTGAGGCGAAATCCACTGTTTCGCTGGCTGAAAAGCCCCAGCGTACGGTTTTCGAAACCCGCCGTAGATAGAAAGGATTTTTTTTTATCGGGGGTGAAATAAAAATCCGAGTCTCACACGTCGTGGCGACTGCTTTGACCAAGCGGCCTTTATCCTTCTGGTCCTGTCGTGAGCTGCACCAGCAATGGTAACATGTGTCGTAATCATAGTGTTTTTTTTTATAATTATTTATATAAAGTGGAATGAGCAGACACTATGAATTCTATTATTTCTTTAAAGTATTAGAGAATTGATTATGATAACACGCACAATTTATGGAAAGAAATGCTTACAAGGAAGTACATAATCAAAGTGAGAAATTATTGTATAGCAATATTTCTAGTTACTATACAGATAGCAATTATTTGTAATATAATATACAAGTAACGAAAAGTAATTTGTGAACAATAACAGAAAATATTGAAAAAAAAAACACGTGAAACCACTTAAAGTTGGTGACAACTTAAATTCTTCGTTTCAACCTCAAGGAAGTTCGCCTCCAACTGTTTCAATCAAACACCCACACACAAAAAAGAAACCCCATCAATATGGTATGTCAAATGTCACCGCCCACCGCGGCAGGTAAATCCAGTTGTGTGTGAGAGAGACACACTTTCAACAATAAATAGCTGACTGTGTAACAAACTTGTAACATGCAACAGTAGTTTGTTGACCTTGTTCCGGCTTGATGATGTTATTCAACTTTAGTCTGTGTTAGCCCCTGCCTCATTTATCATTAAATTTCTCTCCAGCTTGTCTTTCACTGAACTAATACCCACATAAAATACTAGACAAGAGCGGCTTTAATTTTCGAATGCCGACTGTATAAATAAATAGAGCATTACAATAATCTCATTATTTTTTCAATTTTTTTTTTTCCTAGCGCCCTTCACACCAAGTGCCACATAAGGAATATGGTGTTAGTGACCATACATTTTTAAATCTTCGGCACATGATTTTTGGGGGAATGTGGTCCTTATTACGCCCGAGCTGCTTTACTTTCCCCAGAAAAAAATACAATACCCATTAAAGGCTGCGTGAACCTGGAAGCCGCTGATCAGGATCGAACTCGATCTCTTGTTCTTTGTATTCCAGTTCACTAACAACTGAGCTATCGCGGCTTCTTTTTTTTCTGGAAAGGGAAGCAATTAGTGAAACTGATTAGAAGAATCGAACTCACCGCACTTATGGCAAGCCCATAGGTAGGTAGCATGTCCGTTCAAATAAATGGCGAAGAACTATCGCTGATAATTTTTGTAGATTGATGGATATTCAACCGTCGATGCAAAAACGTTAAGAAAAATAACCTCTACTGAGATGAAATGTGTCAGACGAATGACAAGAAACAGTCTGAGAGATAAGATCAGAAATGAAGAACTGAGAAAAAAGCTAGGAATAGCCCCAGCCATAGAATATATAAGGAAACAACATATAAAATGGTTCGGCCACGTGACAAGGCAGAAAGAACAAAACACAACACAACGAGCCTTCAGCAAAAGCTGTGAGAACAACAGACCCAAAGGTCGACCACGAAAAAGATGGATCGATGGAATATTAGAAGCACTAGGAAACATAACAGCAGCAGAGGCGAACAGAAGAGCAAAAGACCGCAAATTATATCTCCCCTCGACGCTGAAAGGCAGATGAGGAAGGAAAGAAGAAGAAGAAGACGAAGAGAAAGAAGCTAGGAATAGTCACCGCCATAGAATATATAAATAAATAGCAGATAAAATGGTTTGGCCTCGTGACAAAGCAGAAAGTTCAAAACGCAACACAACGAGCCTTCAATAAACGTTGTGGCAATACCAGACTCAAGGGTCGACCACGAAAAAGATGGATCGATGGAATATTAGAAGCACTAGGAAACATAACAGCAGCAGAGGCGAACAGAAGAGCAAAAGACCGCACTTTATATCTCCCCTGAACGCTGAAAGGCAAATGAGGAAGGAAAGAAGAAGATGGATATTCATCATTCTAACTTGTCATCTCAGTCGCCCCCGGCCTCCTTGTGCCTCGCATTACTTGAAATCCTAATAATGTAGTAGGTGACCCTAATAAGTGGTTGTGTCAGTCTTCAATAATTAATACTAAAATAAGTCTTCAGTTTGTTTTTATCGTCAATGTAAACACATCTTCACATCTGATGCACCAGAAGCTCTTGAACTTTCCACGAATTTAAAAGCAAGCCTATTCATGGGAATCAATAGAAGTAAGCATGAGAGCTGAAAGAGAAACCATAGAAAAACCCCAACTAGCGTGACGCTTTCAACTTTGTGAGTAGGGGTGGTTTTGAGCAGAATGACGTCAGCAATTTATAGTTCTTATAGCTGAAAACGTCACAATGTGAGGGTCTTTAGGGGTTTATTTTTTGGCCTGCAGGTTTAATTCAGTAGATGGTGATGGTCTATCTGCTTCAGCATTTAGCTGAACAAAAATAAAAAACTTATATTATAGAAAAATATCACATAAAATGTTACAATAAAGCAGCTGGAACATACAAGTGATCTTCAAATGATGGACACGAGAAGAGAACAGAGAAGATGGGTAAGTATGTGATGACAGTGTTATTTTTGTTAAAATGTTATCTTTTGATCAAAATAAATAACTTGAAGGAACGTCATGGTAGCCTGAATACAAACGTGCTGCTCTTCCAGTAAATGAACACTGTTTCAATCTGTAATAGGGGAGGGATGGGGGGGTGATAGGAAATGGTGAATATGTGTAACGATTGAGTGAATGAATGAGTGAGGGAAATGGACAAAAATGCACGTGGAGAGAATGGGGAAATTGGTTTGAAATCAGCTCAGTTGGGCTAAGGGATCCTCGGGATTTTAAGGGAGTTTCGAGAGTGCTGAGTGGAAAAAGACAAAGAATATAGGTGAATGATAAGCTGAGAGGGGAGAGTTGCTCATACGTCAGCCTGGAAGCATGTTGTCCGAAGGCTGTGCGAATTGGCCACAGACTGACTATTGTTGTCAAAGTGACTATGTTGAAATCTTTTGTTGATTGTGAGCAAGGACCTCGTCATTTGGTGTTAAGTTGTATTTCAGACTGATTGGTTACTGGATTATTGTGACGCTGTGTAAATTGGCCATGGACTGAATATCATTGTCAAAGTGAATCTGGTGAAGTCTTTTCTTGAGAGTGAGCAATGCGCTCACTAAGGTTGCGGCCATGGTGAAGAGCTGAATAATAGACCAAGTGTATGTGTATGTGTATGTGTGAGTCACGAAGGTTGACAGTGGGGTAGTATCATTCTGGGATTGACATTGAAAGTCTGTTCTTTGAACTGTGTATGATTCCGGGTGTGCGAAAGAAAGGTCGACTTTTTAGTGAATTGTTATGAACAAGAAATCTTATTGAGCAATTCGGGACGAGCGAAGGGCTTGCTGAGGAGACTGTCATAATGCCTGAAACTGAACTTTGTTATTAATATTTATGTGTGAGCCAGTGTTGGCTCATGGATGTGGTCGGTTCGGCATGTATGAAAGGAGGAAGACCCGTGTTCACATATAGTGCAGGTGGACATTCAAAGCTTTAGGGCAATATTAGACACAGGAGCAAGTGTCAGTGTTATAAAAAAAATGTCTATAGGTCTATAAGGGAAAAAGGGAAGTTGTACAGGTCAAACAATAGCGTAGATGCGATAAGTGGACATTTGTTAGAAATAGTAGGGAAAGTGGTGCTAGAAATTAAAATAGGGAAGTACAGAACGAATCAGGTGTTTATGGTGGTAAGAGGAATGAACAGAGTCATGGTGTTGGGGAGAGACTGGATGAATAGGAATGGAGTGATAGTCAATTATAAGACGCAGAAGTTACAAATAGGAGATACGGAGGTGCAAATGGAGGATGATATACATATTGTTATACTGGCTAGGGCAAAAGAGGATGTAGTTTTGAAACCTCATAGCGTACATATCACCCTGGCAAAGATGATAAAAAAGTTTTACGTGAAAGCAGGAATGACGGTAGAGAAGACAAGAGCCAGGTCAGAAATTATGGAGGAGCCAAGTATAAAAGTAACAGATGCCATTGTCAGGATAGCGAACAATAACGTTTTTCCAGTTATGTTGAATAAGTATTCAGGAAGAATAATAAGAATAAAGAAAGACAAAGTAATAGCACAAATACAGCCACCACGCCCAAGAAGGATGACATATGGGAGGGAATGAACAAGAGATAAGTGGCAAAGTCGATGGAATAGACAGGATAATAGGCGGAAAGAAAATGGAGAGCAGAGAAGTTTTTTTTTCGCACAGGATGGAGAACAGATAGGTGGGGAGGCCAGGAGTATAAAGGGGCAAACAAAGAGTTGGGCAAAAACAGATGGGAAAGACCAGTAAAGCTAACGGGAGGAAGAAAGGAAGAATTGTTAAGACACATCAGGAAGATAAGCAGGTAATACAGAAGTTGATAATAGGGAATCATAACATGTTCACATTGACGGATTTCGAATTAGGTAGAACAAAAACGGTGAAATTGAACATAGACACAGGTACAGCAAAACTAACTAATATAAGATCGTACAGGACGCCACTGAAAGATAGGAAAGTAGTAGAGAAGGCGATAGAAGATATGCTTAGAGCAGGGATAATTTCGCGAACAAACTCACAATGGTCATCACAAGTGGTAACAGTGCAAAACAAAGATGGATCAATAAGATTTTGCTGTGATTACCGTGATTTGAACAAAGTCACTAAAGTCATTAGCTATCAGATGCTGAGGGTCGATGATATCATGGCTTTCTTGCAAGGGACGGTTCATTTCAGTACGATAGATTGTAAATCGGGCTATTGGACAATAGAAGTGAAGAGACCATCAGATATAAATTAGCGTTTAATACACATATAGGGACATTCATATTTAACGTAATGCCATTCGGGTTGAAGGGCTCCCCGGCAACATATACGGATCTCATGAATCAAGTACTACAAGAACTAGATACGTTTGCGCAGGCATATGTCGATGATATCATTATTTTTACAAAGGGGACGAAAGAATAACATCTACGACATATTAGACAAATATTTGGCAGATTAAGATAACATAATATTAAGTTGAAGTTAAACAAATGTCAATTTCTGAGGAATGAGATGAGGTATTTATGGTTCATAGTATATAGTAAAGCGATTCTACCGGATACAAGTGCAAGCCGTCAGAGAAATGTGGGCACCAGCAAAAGTTAGAGAAGTTCGGAGTTTTCTGGGGATGTGTTGATACTATCGTAGGTTTATACCTGGGTTTGCGTCTATTGCAAACCATTAACCACACTGACAAAGAAATTTGTGAAGTTTCAGTGGTCACCAAGGTTTCAAAAAGCGTTCGAGGCACTGAATGTGAGGTTAACAGTAATACCCATGCTGGCACACCCGAACAAGGAGGGGTTAACAGTAATGCCCATGCTGGCACACCCGAACAAGGAGGGGTTAACAGTAATGTCCATGCTGGCACACCCGAACAAGGAGGGGTTAACAGTAATGCCCATGCTGGCACACCCGAACAAGGAGGGGTTAACAGTAATACCCATGCTGGCACACCCGAACAAGGAGGGGTTAACAGTAATACCCATGCTGGCACACCCGAACAAGGAGGGGTTAACAGTAATGCCCATGCTGGCACACCCGAACAAGGAGGGGTTAACAGTAATACCCATGCTGGCACACCCGAACAAGGAGGGGTTAACAGTAATACCCATGCTGGCACACCCGAACAAGGAGGGGTTAACAGTAATACCCATGCTGGCACACCCGAACAAGGAGGGGTAAACAGTAATACCCATGCTGGCACACCCGAACAAGGAGGGGTAAACAGTAATACCCATGCTGGCACACCCGAACAAGGAGGGGTTAACAGTAATACCCATGCTGGCACACCCGAACAAGGAGGGGTTAACAGTAATACCCATGCTGGCACACCCGAACAAGGAGGGGTTAACAGTAATACCCATGCTGGCACACCCGAACAAGGAGGGGTTAACAGTAATACCCATGCTGGCACACCCGAACAAGGAGGGGAGGATCATATTGTATACGGATGCGTCGGATATGGCGATAGGAGCATGTTTAGCAAATGAACAGACAGATGTCGATAGAGTATCAGGGGAAATTAAGATACAGGAATGGTCTATTTATTTTGTATCATACAAACTCAGTAGAACACAGACGAGATGGCCCACAATAGAGAAAGAAGAGTATGTAATACATTATGCAATTCAGAAGTTACATTTCTATATACATGGTCAGAAAGTAATCATAAGTACGGTTCACAAACCATTAAAAGCAATATTAGAATCACCGATTAAGATAGGAAAATAGATATGTGGTCCATAACATTACAGAGTAGTAGGGCGGAAATAGAATATATAGAAGGTACGAAAAACGTGTGTGCTGATTGGCTATCTAAGTTGCCAAACAAAGGTGGGACAGAGAAAGAACAAACTGACTCATGCACGGAGGTAGATGACAGAACGTTTGAAATTAATATCATAATTACCAACCGAATAAGACAAAACAGAAGAGCCACGGAAGATAGTGAAAGAGGGCAAGAAGAAAGTGAGGAGGATAAGGGAATAGCAAAAACAAAAACAGAGGAACACAGCAAGGATAAGGAGTTGAAGGAAATAATAAATAATTTAAATGAAAGGAGAACTGGAAAATGGAGTAAATTTCATATTGATCAAAATGATGGGGTATTGACGTATATAGGGGACAAGGAAGAAACACACCCTAAAGTTTGTGTGCCACAGCAACACAGGGAACAAGTGTTGAGCGCGTATCACGAAAAGAATGGACACGTAGGAAAAGACAAGATGTTAGATGCACTCAGAATAAAGTACTATTGGCCACAATTATAAAAGGAGGTGGAGGATCATGCGAGGTTATGTATGTAAGACAAGGAATTTGAAAGAAAAATCAGGATTGATGATGAGTATGGAGAAACAGTACGTAGCAATTAAAAAGATAAGTATGGACATTACAGCTCCATACCCTGCCCCTATATTGGGGAATACATATATCCTAGACATAACAGATTGTTACAGTAGATGGCCAGAAAGTGTTCCAATACCAAACAAAACAACGGACACGGTCATTGATATTTTACTGAATGAGTTTATTCCGAGGTATAGTTGCCCACAAGCTATATTAACAGATAATGGATGCGAATTCACAAGCGAAAAGTTCATGAAGACACTACAAAAATTGAATAAGCATATACGGACGTCAGTATATCATCCGCATCATCATCGAGTGCCGTCTTTGCAACGAAGGTTGGCTACCATGGAGCGCTATTCTGCTCTGTCTCTTGCTTTGATGGTGGAGGTTTGTAGGCTGATTTGTCCATCTTTTGATGTCACTCGTCCATGTTAGTCTTGGTCTGCCTCTGCCTCTTTTGTCTTGTATTTTTCCCTCCAGGATTACTTTTAGTAGGCTGTTGTGTCTTTTAACATGGCCCAAAAATCGCATTTGTCTTGTTTGAATTGTGTTTAGTAGTTCTCTTTTCATTTTTAGTTGTTTTAAGACTTCGTCGTTTGTTTTCTTTTCCTTCCATCCAATTCTACCTATTCTTCTATATATCCACATTTCAAAGGCTTCAATTCTCTGTTCTGTTTTCTTGTCTAATGTCCATGTTTCTGCACCATATAGGACTATTGAGAAGATGTAACATTTTGCTATTCTTAGTTTTTTAGCCCTGGTGTTATTTGTTTCATCCGCAAGCGAATGAAATAAATGAGAGAAAACATAGAACATTGAATATCATTTCTAAGTTGATAAGAGGACAAGAAAATGAGTGGGATGTTAAGTTAAATCAGGCGTTAGCAGCGATCAGAGTAAATAAGAATGAAATACAAAATTTTCACCGTTTTTTTACTATACGGTAGGCACCCAATGTTACCATTAGATAATCTGTTGCAACCAAGGAGAAGTTATTTAGGGGAAGAGGTGCTTGAAATTATTATTTAAAAAATGCATGGTACACAAAGGAGGGTGTGGAAGAATTTAACAAGGGCCGAAAAGAGAAATCTGCGGAGAGATGATTGCAAAGAAACAGTGGAATATAAGGGGGGGGGGGGGGGAAGATAGAGTATTTTATAAAAATCATACAAGAACATCTAAAATAAGTTCCATGTGGAAGGAGGGGTGTACCATATTGAGGAGAACAGGAGAAGCGAATTACGTCACTAAACATATTTATAGGAAAAAGGGGATTAGGACGCATAGTAGAAATATAAGAAAGGAAGAAGCACTATGGTAGAGAAGGAGCAGGAGCGAGGGGGTAGACCACAAAGAAGATGTACTACAGGTAGAGAAGGAGCAGGGGCGAGGGGGTAGACCACAAAGAAGACGTACTACAGGTAGAGAAGAAGCAGGAGCGAGGGGGTAGACCACAAAGAAGATGTACTACAGGTAGAGAAGGAGCAGGAGCGAGGGGGTAGACCACAAAGAAGATGTACTACAGGTAGAGAAGGAGCAGGAGCGAGGGGGTAGACCACAAAGAAGATGTACTACAGGTAGAGAAGGAGCAGGAGCGAGGGGGTAGACCACAAAGAAGATGTACTACAGGTAGAGAAGGAGCAGGAGCGAGGGGGTAGACCACAAAGAAGATGTACTACAGGTAGAGAAGGAGCAGGAGCGAGGGGGTAGACCACAAAGAAAATGTACTACAGGTAGAGAAGGAGCAGGAGCGAGGGGGTAGACCACAAAGAAGATGTACTACAGGTAGAGAAGGAGCAGGAGCGAGGGGTAGACCACAAAGAAGATGTACTACAGGTAGAGAAGAATCATCATCAGAGAGAATAGGAATTGGAGACGACACAGGATGGAGCACAAAAACAGATTGGCGGAGGAGGGCAACGGAGCCCGGGCAGAATGTATCGAACAGGGGAGAAATCGAGGAACAAGGAAAATACAGCAATGACACAGGAAACACCACAGAAGACGGGACTCCATATAAAAATACAAAGAGTCAATATAAACAGAAACAAGAGCGGGGGGTTCGAAAAGAAAGACCGACGTCATCAGAAGAGGAGGAAATGCCTTTACCAGAGAGACGGGTCAGGTTAGAACGCAGAGAAGAAAGGACAGGACAAGAGCACCCCAGCAGTGAATCAGAACTTAATATGGAAGAAAATATGGAGACGGTCACATAAGTAGCAAAGAGGATATTAAGAAAAGGACAAGGAAGATGGTCTTCGGGAGAGTCGCCGGAGGAAAAGAGGTAAAGGGAAGAGCAGAGTGAGGACACGGAGAAGGAAGAGAGTAACGAGACAGCAGAATACGTGGGAGGAAGAGATTTATGAGACAGCAGAATACGGGGTAGGAATATAGTTATGAGACAGCAGAATACGGGGAAGGAAGATAGTTATGAGACAGCAGAATACGGGGAAGGAAGAGAGTAATGAGACAGCAGAATACGTGGAAGGAAGAGAGTTATGAGACAGCAGAATACGGGGTAGGAATATAGTTATGAGACAGCAGAATACGGGGAAGGAAGATAGTTATGAGACAGCAGAATACGTGGAAGGAAGAGAGTTATGAGACAGCAGAATACGGGGTAGGAATATAGTTTTGAGACAGCAGAATACGGGGAAGGAAGATAGTTATGAGACAGCAGAGTACGGGGAAGAATACGAAAGTTAAAAGGAGGAAGAAAGGGGAGTGAAGGAAAGAATAGTTTTTTTATGAGTCGTGAGAAAGTACAGTAAAAAGGGAACACCCTCCAGGAGTTCTGTAAAGGTCCTATCAGAAATTGTGGAGAAGGTTCCCGAGAATAGATAGGTAGATAAGCTGAACAAAGGGATAGGAGAAGACAAAACGTAACTTAGGTGGTAAGGGAGGTATCCTGGAAGCAATGATTCCAGAAGTCGACGCCAATCACAAAGTGGGCGTTAGCTGTGCGGATGCCAACAGACACACAACACATCAACTAAACAACACGGCGCGTCATAATCTCAAAAAGCGGCGAACGAAGGGGCTACAATTAGTACAGCGACCCATGGCAGTACATTCACAATAAGAACAGGCGTGCCACGACGCGACAAATCTGTGGTCGGTAGGGTCTGAAAGTCATCTCTGTCTTTCTGTCCTGTCCTGTCCTGTCTGTCTGTCTGTCACACGTCCATCCATCCATTCGTCTGTCCATCTGTCTATCTTCATGCCTGCTTGTGTATCAATATGTCTGTCTATCTCTCTTTGAGGTGGATACACAAATTCTGACTTGTAGACCAGGTGTACATGAAAGTATGAAAACCTTTCACTCATATCCTAGTATCATTGTTAAATCAATTCTAATAAATGCTAAAACATGAAAAACACATTTATTAAAATGCTCTCTTTTTTAAAGAGATATACATTAATTTTGTTGTGGAACTTAATTTATTTTAATGATGAAATAAACACTGCATGTTTACATGCTGCGAGGTTACAGCAATTATAAAAATCCGTTACTCTGTGAGCAAGTGCTGACGACATCACCAATGACTTCTCAGATCTGATGCTGTATCACCGCAGTATGAGACTATGTTTGACAATAAACTGAATGTTTAAATATGAGAATCTGACTATTATTGCATCTGTCCATTATGTGCGTCCTATTGTTTATATATGATCTCTCTATGTGGTAGGAAGGAACCAGAACTCTCATGTACAAAGACGAAGACAGGGAAGTAAATTGTGTTGTTTTACTTGTAACTTATCCCCCTGCGTGGTACAGTTATTCAGGATGTGATGACCCGATTGCTTGATGTCCAGAACAACAGCGAACTCTAACACAACCAACAGCTGTTGTAGGCGGTGATTGCGCACAGTGGATGCTCTAGCTACACCATAGTGCAGCGGTCGTCAAACTTTTTCGTTCAACGGAACCCCAACTCTTAACCACAAATCACCGCGGCAGAACCTTATATCAATAATGTTAAAAAAAAAAACAAACATATTTTAACAGCATTTTAAAGGTATGTTTAACATGTTATATTGGTGGCAGAGGTAAATAAACTAATGTTTTGGGATGCAAATTAAATAGATCATCGTCATCATCATCATGTGCCATACCGGTTGGCGTAGGCGATCACGTCCTTCCACAAACTTCTATCTACTGTGCATCGTATCAGTTCTGTTGTTGATTGTTTTCCATGCCATGACACCAAGCTATCCAGTATTTTCTCTCTTTGTCGTCCGCGATCTCTCTTTCCCTGTATTTTGCCAGTTGTAACCAAATATTCCAACTTTTGTCTTCTCATGATGTGTCCGTATTGTTTCTTTCTGATGTTCTTTAGAAGCTCCCATTTTGCGCTGGCCTCTTTGAGGATTTCCTCGTTGGTCTTTTTAGCCGTCCAAGGAACTTTCAACATTCTTCTGAGAAATCCCATCTCTGTGGCCTCAAACGAATTTTCATTTCTTTGTTTATGGTCTATGATTCGCTTTCATGTGTCACAATTGGTTCTATATAGCTATATAGTTGGATTTTTTTTTATTTCTGTGGTACATTTTCCATTTGATGTTATTATCGTGCCCGAGTATTTGGAGCGTTGCGCTTGTTTCAGATTTGTCAAATAGATCAGTGTCATTTTTGTAATTGAAATAAAAAAAAAAATATTTGAATCAATTTAGAGTGTGATATTTTTATCTTGTAATAAAGTTAATGCGAGGAATGAGCTTGTTTCATTTTCATTAGGTCTTCAAATCTGGACACAAGTTTGGAAATTGTTATTCTACTTTCTCTCTAAGCATTCAAATGTGATCTATATTGGGTTTTTATGGCTGACAATGCTGAAAACCCGGTCTCACATAAGTTGGTAATCGCAAAAGTAATGAAAACTTGTAGGGACTCTGTCTATTTCTGGGTATTCTTGTTTTACAAAGCTTCAATGAAAAGAAGGTAAGAGAGATCTCGGGTGACATAGAGGAATAATATTAGACAGCTTAACATTGTGGTACTACAGTGGCGAAGTTCATGAGTTGTACTGTGGGTAAACATCACCTACGCCGGGCATGGCACTTTATGATCATGATAATAATGTCCCCGAAGCTACTAGCAGGCTCTTGCGATGCACCTGGGCTCCGAGGAGCACAGTTTGACAACTACTGGTGTGTTGGAATCAAACTGCACACAGGGAGATATTTATCAGCGCTGGAAAAATAACAATCTTCAGCAGAAAGAAAAAAAAGAGATCAGTAGGCAACCCGCAATAGGATCGAACCCATACTCAACACAGCGCCTTGCCACAAGAGTCCTGGACTTCAGCACGTTACCAGCTTAGCCACTATAAATAAAATGATTATTTTGCTGATAGGACTTTTCATGTTTGTACAGTCACATGACTATGAACGGAAAAGCGCATCATTTTTACAGAACGCAATACGTTCAGTGAAACAGTGTTAGCGATCGGGATGAACACTTTGTTGGTTGCTGGAACGAAGGCTGAGCAGATATGGGAATACCCCTCCTGCTGTAAAGCCATTTTGTTCTGAAGTCTATAATCACATTACAAGAACATATGGAAACGACAACAATTCAAGAGTAAACATGTACATATAATATGAGCTCTCTGTGTTCTCTTTTATTGTTTATTTATTTTTCAGGTTGCTGTAAAAATGCTAATGTCTCAGACTTGTTTGTCTCTTGACTCTTCATCTTCCATCTGTTGGAACGGTTTATTTATTTATAATTCCCTACAAAATCTTGGAACAAAGTTATCAACAGCCAACATTTAAGTAGCTGTCTTTTTCCCCCGCCTCCAGCTTGGCTCTATACGTAGAAAACTCAGTCTCCAGCAAAGAAAATGTCAGTAGATTGCCATATTCTCCAGACATCACTAGGTAGGACTGATTTCCCCTCTACACTCTTCTCCTCTGCAAGCTCTTATCTTTAACTTTTTTTGAACTATCATCTCGGTAGCCATATGTGGCCAAAAAATACATGACACTGAGCCAGGAGACACAGGCAGCTATGTCGTTAACCAAGCAATCAAGATTGTTCCTATTTGTAAGTGCTGTTTTTATCATTAATAGACCGATCTCTTTATTGCCTTGATGAAGTAGAGGTAGAATAATGACATCGTGAACAAGGAACGGTTTTGAATATCAAATATTAGTTTCTTATTTCTTCTCTCTCTCTCTCTCTCCCTCTCTCTCTCTCTCTCTCTCTCTCTCTCTCTCATATCAATTCTAAGTGCGGTAGCGTGGTGGCTCCCTTGGTATTTCTTGATGTTTGTGGAGGCTGCTCTGACGTTCCTTAAATCATTCTAAACTGTCTAATTCAGCGAATGCAGTAGGTTAAATACATCTGTCTCATATGCGTAATTTATTGGCTTAGTCGATGGCTAGTAGCCTTTCAGCCAATAGTCGAATGCAAACTTCAACTCTAGATGATATTTGTGTCATATTTTGTAAAACAAATCTACATTTTGACATTTAGTTAACCTCTGAGTTTTAAAAAAATAATGCTAACATGAACTCTAAAGCGACATCTTTCTCATAAACTTAATCTGTCCCCGAGTTTGTTTATCAACATAATTTCTGGATAAGGGACGGTTAAGTCATGTTTACATTTTTCCCCCCACCTTTCCAATAATAACTAAAATTTTCCATTCCTAAAACTTGCTATGTTTTTTATTTCTGTGACTGTTTTCTAATTACGTTACTGCTATTTCCTACTGAGTTTGGGTAACTAAAAATATATCCAACCCAAGCTATATCTCTATCTTCCATTATGTGATCTATTCTAACCTAGCATATATACTATTACACTGAGATCACTAAGTCTCTTAAAATGGAAAACCTGTGATTTTCTTGGACAATGGAGCAATATGGTATGGTACTAACCACGTGACCAATACACATGTTGATAACTTGAACCATAATTTTTTTTTTTTTTTTTAATAAAAGAATAATTTATTTATTTTCTGGAGTGGACAACCCATATTTGCTCTTCATCTGGTCCAGATCTTGTTTCTTCTTATCTGTGTCTGTCTTCTCGAAGGCCCGAACTGACTGGTAATACAGGACGACAAGGTAACGG
This sequence comes from Megaustenia siamemsis, assembly GCA_032433765.1. NCBI lineage: Eukaryota > Metazoa > Mollusca > Gastropoda > Stylommatophora > Ariophantidae > Megaustenia > Megaustenia siamemsis. The sequence continues at coordinate 14,319,733 of JAVIAB010000051.1, read as the reverse complement.
TTACACACATTGAATCCAGACAGGTGGTCGCAGGCATTTATGGCCTCAAATATGTCCTCATATACAACAAATGCCGTTCCTTTGGTCTCTGGTGTGTTGCCAACTCGAATTTGTCGAATTGCTCCATATTTTCCAAAAAATGTCGTACAGTTATTCAGTCGTTATCTTGTATGGGAGGTTTTTCACATACAGCACCCGGTTGACTTCTGGGGGAAGTTGAACGTTCGTTCTCTTGCTCATCGCCATCTTGGAATTTACTTTACTTGAAGCATATTCTCCAGACATCACTAGGCGGGACTGATTTCCCCTCTACACTCCTCTCATCTGCAATCTCTTATCTTTAACTTTCTTTGAACTATTATCTCGGTATCCATATCTGGCCAAAAAATGATCCCAACTCTCTTGACCACCCCCCCCCCCCCACCCCCCTCTCGATCCCCACCCCACCTCCCCTCTTTTTTCCAACTCCTCTCTACTGATAACATTTTATTGTATCCTAAATCTATAGCTATGTCTAACACTGTAAATTGCCGTTTATTCAATTTCCATTCGTAAAAAATTGCCCTTGTATTATCTTCCCTCTAAAATGCCTACTAGGGGGACTAACTCGAGACAGTACCGGCTAGTAGTATACAATGGTCATTTGGGGCCCCTTTTGTGCCTTTGAAGGCACATAAATCCTTATATAAATAGTCTACCCGTACATCGAGGCACATTTTTTGGTGCCGTTTTTCCTTATATGAGAGTCTTCATTTTTTCTTATATGAGAGTCTACCCGCCCATTTTGGTTCCGGTGACCTCTCGTTGACCTCTCGTTGACCTCTCGTGGTGTTGTGAAGGCGTCGAAACGCAGATAAATCCTTATATAAATAGTCTACACGCAGATCGAGGCACAATTTTTGGTGCCGTTTTTCCTTATATGAGAGTCTACCGTTTTATCCTTATATGAGAGTCTACCCGCCCTTTTTGTTCCGGTGACCTCTCGGTTGACCTCTCGGGTGACCTCTCGTGGCGGCGTCCGGTGAGCCCCCGCTGCGGTGGTGAAGGGGTGGTGGTGGTATCATAAATCTATTATATTCTTTGTACTTTCAATGGTTCCGTAACTTTCATAAATCTATTCTTTCTTTATACTCTCAGGCAATAAAAAACAGTGACAAGTTTATTTATTGTTTTTAAAAACTTCCTTTAGAATTAAAGGTAACAACTTAGACCGTTACACACACTACACGCCAAACGCGAAACACTGTGTTTAACGTTAAGCGAGAGATCAAAGAGTTCCCTGTAGGCGCGCCGCAAGCGGCCGCAAGCGGCCGCAAGATCAAAGAGTTCACGGTAGACGCGAGGCGACCTCGCGCAGCGCGCGAGGGACCGCAAGATCAAAGAAGCCGCCCCCGGTGAGTACTTACTTCCCGCTGTGAAAACTCCGTAGCCGGTAAGTGTTCATCAGGAGAATCATTTAACAGGGGAATTTTACGATACCGATGTTTTAATGTGAGACGCTTGGGGGTAATTAACAGTGACAAGTTTATTTATTGTTTTATTCTGAAGATTGTATTGTATAGTGCTCGTTTTGCCTCCAGAGTTATTTCCTTGTTGGACAATAGTGGTGATAACTGTCCGATGATTTGACAAGCTTTGTTGCATCTTGATTCTATCTCGGTTGTTTGGGAATTTTCGTTTGTTATTAGACTTCCTAGATATTTGAATTCCTCTACTTGTTTTAGTTGTCTGCCTTCTATAGTTATGTTGATGTTCTGTTTATTTTTGGCGACATTCATGACTTCTGTTTTGTTGATGTTGATTTTCATGTTGTATTTTGTTCCTAAGATGTTGAGTTTATTTACAAGTGTTATACATGATAGTGTTAAATGGATAAATATCGACGGTGCCACGATGGATGAATGTAAGTTGGCGACTGTGTCGGGATGGCTGTTTGTATGTTGGCCAGTGTGCCACTAGGGATCATGTAGGTTGTCTAGTTGGCCATGATGGATCATATAGGTTGTCTAGTTGGCCATGATGGATCATGTAGGTTGTCTAGTTGGCCATGATGGATCATGTAGGTTGTCTAGTTGGCCATGATGGATCATGTAGGTTGTCTAGTTGGCCATGATGGATCATGTAGGTTGTCTAGTTGGCCATGATGGATCATATAGGTTGTCTAGTTGGCCATGATGGATCATGTAGGTTGTCTAGTTGGCCATGATGGATCATGTAGGTTGTCTAGTTGGCCATGATGGATCATGTAGGTTGTCTAGTTGGCCATGATGGATCATGTAGGTTGTCTAGTTGGCCATGATGGATCATATAGGTTGTCTAGTTGGCCATGATGGATCATGTAGGTTGTCTAGTTGGCCATGATGGATCATGTAGGTTGTCGACTGTTCCATGATGGCTGTTTGTATGTTGTCGACTGTGTCGAGATGGATGAATGTAGGTTGTCGACTGTGTCGGGATGGCTGTTTGTAGGTTGTCGACTGTGTCGGGATGGATGAATGTAAGTTGTCGACTGTTCCACAGTCATGTCGATGTAGTAGACACGTATGTCATGTCAATGTAACAGTCATGTCAATGTAACAGTCATGTCAATGTAACAGTCATGTCAATGTAACAGTCACGTATGTCATGTCGTTTTAGCAGAGACGTATGGTATGTCGGGATGGATGAATGTAGGTTTTCTAGTGTCGCATGATGGATGCATGTAATTGTCGAGTGTGCTCCAACAAACCGCCGTGTCATTTAAACTTCTTTGAACACAATGGACACGGATGTTCACCAGAAGAAACCTCATTATGAGAAACCGTCTGGAGAAAATCCAATAAACCTTTCGTCAACCATACTTAACATACCTAGTTTAACTTCATCAAACATCATTCTCAACAATACTTAGCATTCTTACTTTAAACACAAACAAGGTTTAAACAATGAAAATCATAAACTAGCCAAAATTGTTTTAAATAAAATATTTTATTAAAATAAAATGAAATTATTCGATGATTATGATGTATTCGTCCTCCTCCACCTCGTTTTGAGGCGAAGGTGGTGGTGATGCATACCCTGCATCGACTTCACCAGCTGGTTGAGGTATATTAGCTACTAGTTGGAGTCTGAGTATTTGAAATATATGATTAAATATTAAGTTTGTTAATTCGGCATGTGATATATCAAAGTATAACACACTGAATAATTGGTGTTGCAGTCGGGTGCCGATATCTAAATGGCAGGTGTGATTGACCATGTTTGGTGATAAAGCCTGACAACCAGCACAGTGACGATGCGGGTTGTCCTGGAGTAGACCTGAGATTTTGTTAATCAATGCATGTTCCATCTTTGAAATCTGAAATTTTCACAAAAAGAGATGGTGTTACTCAGTGCCTCTATTAATGGGGATGTTGAGTTACTAAGAATAAATAGATTTTGACCTATGATGCATTAACAGAATACTCATTGACACTCTATGTACTCTCACATCAACAAAGTTATGACTGACATCTGTATTATAACCATTCAGAGAAGAGCATTAGCATGGGAGGCGGAGCAAAGAAATGACTGACATCTGTATTATAACCATTCAGAGAAGAGCATTAGCATGGGAGGCGGAGCAAAGAAATGACTGACATCTGTATTATAACCATTCAGAAAAGAGCATTACTATGAACGGCAGAGTGATTAACCAATTATAGAAGAGCGTAACTTTGAAAGCGGTTCCAGTTCCATCTTAAGGTAAATGATTTGGTCGGGTTCTCATCGAGAATTGTGGGCGTTTCTGGTCCATAGAATGTGTTTGGATAAACTTATGTAGGAGTTTATGTTCCTGGGGATTGATATTATTCACACATATGATAAGGTGTATAAGAAACATTCAAAGTTTTATAACGCGATGGCTAACCTAGTATACACATGATCGGAGAGAAATGAGCTGATATTTACTGGAATAATTCAGAGAGTCGGTGGTCGTGATATCTACGCCACGTTTGTAACCATCGTTATCGAAATACTTTCAGATCGAATTCGCAATTTCGGTCGTCTTGTTGTTCTATATACCCTCGCCTATCGATTAGTGATTGTAATAAGAATGGTTTGCTCCAGCTTTGAAATCTGAAATTTTCACAAAAAGAGATGGTGTTACTCAGTTCCACTATAATGGGGATGTTGAGTTACTAAAAATAGATTTTGATCTCTGATGCAATACCTGATTAGTTACTAAAAATAGAATGTGACCTATGATCCAATAACAGAATACTCATTGCCCTGGTGACCAATTGAGACTGATGGAAAAGTGAATTCCCAGTCATAGAAAAGTATGTTGTCACGATAGGTGTGTCAATAACAAGGAATAAAAATCATTAAAGACATCCTAATTAAGTTGTGAAATTTTGGTGGTTGAGAGATAAATCTGAAGATAAGCACATCAAACTATAAGAACAAGGAAACAATCGTATATTACACACTCTTAGAGCCAGTGTTAAGTTAACACGTATTTAGTTAAAATAGAAGGTTATAAATTGAGTAGAGGTAAACTTATACCTTATGGCTCATCTACTTTTTCGAATAAACTCAAGTTCAGAAGACAGTGATGACGATATTGATTTGTCAATTGGCACGCAAACCACGATAATATGGCCTAGTGGTAATTTTAATAATGGTTTAACTTTAGACTCAATTTTCAAAAAGACAAATATACGTGAAAGGATTTTAAACTCTAGTGAAACCTCTGACACCTACATCACCGGCTCTCAAAATCAGGGAGCTGGAAGACTGGAGATTCCAACTGAAATAATTAACAACCACTCCTCGACTGATAATAGAGATATACAAATCTTTGAACATGATATTTATTTTGAACAAATTAACGCAACGTGGAATGAACAATACGCTTGCAGCCAGCAAGGTGATACACTAAACGATAGAGCTACCAAGGTAAGTAATTGCTTTGGAGTCGAGTTTTGATTTTGATATTCTCTGTTTCTCCTTCGTTATCTTTATCACTGGGTTATTATTCAGCTTGTAGCTGTATTCTATTATTGCCAACGCTATTAATTCTAATGTTTCCAACATTATCTTTGTTGATGATGATAAATAGTAAATTTCCACATGTAATGACAATTTTGAAACTAGTTGCTAATAATGATAGACGTTATAGTAAAGGAAACCGAAAACATAAAGGACTCATCCTTAATACCATAAAGAAGTAACTGTAACATCAAAGAAAAAAGACAAGTAGAATAATATTTAAAATGGTAGTCTCTCTCTCTCTCTCTCTCTCTCTCTCTCTCTCTCTCTCTCTGTGGAGTATATGGAATATTAGCCGCTGTCTTAAGAGTACTCGAGATACTTTTATAGTAGACTTTTCAAACATAGGCAAGATATGGCTTTGATCTAAAGATATCAAAGAGAAGATATGACCAACGGGAAGGTTGTGAAGATATTTCAAATACCACGGATGACCACTTGACCGCCAGACTGACCTCCCGGGTCATCATGACTTTTTATCATCTGAAGATTAGAATACCACTTATCAGGGGAATTTTACTTGGTGGTTGTTTTAATGTGAGATGTTTGGGGAAATTAATATGTTTGAACTAGAGAGTTCTTGATTGAACAAAGAGTTTAGAACTGTATATAAGTAGATTCAAGCAGCCAGGCTTTTATTCTCACTCTCTGAAGCAGTTTCAACGAGTGTCTTGGCTGTAACTCAAGCAAGAGTGTGCTTGGCTGTGCAAGTAAATTTACTTTACAAATCGTAAGTAGAACCTTATTTCATAGATTCTATACTGTCATTTATTTTAATTTAACAAAATAATTTAAAATTAAATAAATTAAAACAACTCAAATAAAAACAAACAAATATGCTCTTTTTATAATGTTTATTTTCACAATGAAACATAAATTTATTTCAATACATCAACGTGGACAACACATGTTACACATTCAAATGTTTATAATTGAACAATAATGATTTCAATAGTACAAATATGAATTCAATTCATCTAAAAAAGTACACATATAACAACATATGTGTATAGTACTTAAATTACAAGTTTACGTGGTCTACCACGTGGTTTTTTAAATACACAAGGATCGCAAAATTTAACACAATTTTGTTTATTGTTCTTAATAACATAAGATCCATCAGTTATATTAGTGATCGAACGGGGGTCAATTCGTTTGTGAGCTGTGTCTGTGAGAACAGTCGAAAGATCACTCTGTTGATACTGGAAGTCGTCATAAAAGGAAGGAGCAGCGATCGACCACTCACCCTCATTGGCTGTTTGTTCTCTGTCATAGTCTGAGCGAAATGTAGAAGCTCCATCAGTGGTTGCTTGTATACTGTCACACTCATTGGCTGTTTGTTCTCTGTCATAGTCTGAGCGAAATGTAGAAGCTCCATCAGTGGATGCTTGTAGTCTGTCACACTCTGAGAGAATCGTAGACTTCAGATCCACTAAAGTCTCAAATTCAGGCTGTGTTAGTGTTATACCGTAACGTGTTGGGAATTTCAACCCCGTTTTACCATCGTATTTTCTAAGATGAATTAAAGTCTTTGCTCGATATCTCGAAACTGAGACAGCCTTCAAACCATTCTTCTGTAGAGGTTTTACATACTCGCCATTACGAGCGGCATAGAAAAAAGCACCATCACAGTCAACATTAACAGCGGAATCACATATATCCATTCTATCGGACTCCATTCTAAAAAGCACACGACTTGGTAGCAGGGCTCTGACTTTCTGTATGTAGCAGCACTGAGAACGGCTGCCCTTTATACCCTGTAACAAGGGGGGGGGCGTGGCCAGTCTATTTATAGTAACCAATGGAATACGTTCTATTTATAGTAACTGATGCAATACGTCATTGGACGTGATGAGACATGTTCAGAGAGCGGCCATCTTTGATGAATCATGGGAAGTTTGTCCCACGAGGCCGATGTATCCATGGAGTCATCAAAACAAATGATGATCCAGAGGGCGGGGCCTACACTGACAAGTTGGAGACAAACTCGAGTATAGCATGTTATGTTCATTAGAGGGAAGTGTTCTTGTAAACACAGGATTGGGCTTGGCAAGTAAAATATCAACTAAACTTTAGTTTCTATTACTTCTGAAATACTTTTTAGAATCTTGGCTCTGTGATCAATAGCTACTTCTTTATGGTATTAAGGATGAGTCCTTTATGTTTTCGGTTTCCTTTACTATAACGTCTATCATTATTAGCAACTAGTTTCAAAATTGTCATTACATGTGGAAATTTACTATTTATCATCATCAACAAAGATAATGTTGGAAACATTAGAATTAATAGCGTTGGCAATAATAGAATACAGCTACAAGCTGAATAATAACCCAGTGATAAAGATAACGAAGGAGAAACGGAGAATATCAAAATCAAAACTCGACTCCAAAGCAATTACTTACCTTGGTAGCTCTATCGTTTAGTGTATCACCTTGCTGGCTGCAAGCGTATTGTTCATTCCACGTTGCGTTAATTTGTTCAAAATAAATATCATGTTCAAAGATTTGTATATCTCTATTATCAGTCGAGGAGTGGTTGTTAATTATTTCAGTTGGAATCTCCAGTCTTCCAGCTCCCTGATTTTGAGAGCCGGTGATGTAGGTGTCAGAGGTTTCACTAGAGTTTAAAATCCTTTCACGTATATTTGTCTTTTTGAAAATTGAGTCTAAAGTTAAACCATTATTAAAATTACCACTAGGCCATATTATCGTGGTTTGCGTGCCAATTGACAAATCAATATCGTCATCACTGTCTTCTGAACTTGAGTTTATTCGAAAAAGTAGATGAGCCATAAGGTATAAGTTTACCTCTACTCAATTTATAACCTTCTATTTTAACTAAATACGTGTTAACTTAACACTGGCTCTAAGAGTGTGCAATATACGATTGTTTCCTTGTTCTTATAGTTTGATGTGCTTATCTTCAGATTTATCTCTCAACCACCAAAATTTCACAACTTAATTAGGATGTCTTTAATGATTTTTATTCCTTGTTATTGACACACCTATCGTGACAACATACTTTTCTATGACTGGGAATTCACTTTTCCATCAGTCTCAATTGGTCACCAGGGCAATGAGTATTCTGTTATTGGATCATAGGTCACATTCTATTTTTAGTAACTAATCAGGTATTGCATCAGAGATCAAAATCTATTTTTAGTAACTCAACATCCCCATTATAGGGGAACTGAGTAACACCATCTCTTTTTGTGAAAATTTCAGATTTCAAAGCTGGAGCAAACCATTCTTATTACAATCACAGGCCTACTACAGGACAACCCTCATCATCAGTGTGAGAGGGTGTCGTGACCTGGTAAACAATATTGTAAGGCAGTAACAAATGCTGTGGGGTTACCAAACTTTTATTAGGGAAAATATATAAACTCACAGATAAACATTTCTAGGTAAAGCTCTTAAAGACCAAAGGTTGTTGTGAAGTAGAGTCCACAGTGTTGTAGCTTCTTCGTTAGAGAGGTCTAGAAAATTTTCCAAACCACCTTCTTTTAGTAACCACTCTCCAAATTCTCTTCCGATGATACCACCGGTCCAAGTACCAAAGTCCGTTTCTAAAACACAAATGTCGGAATCAGAGTCGAACATGTCTTTGACATGATTCTTAACAAATCGATAGGCGAGGGTATATAGAACAACAAGACGACCGAAATTGCGAATTCGATCTGAAAGTATTTCGATAACGATGGTTACAAACGTGGCGTAGATATCACGACCACCGACTCTCTGAATTATTCCAGTAAATATCAGCTCATTTCTCTCCGATCATGTGTATACTAGGTTAGCCATCGCGTTATAAAACTTTGAATGTTTCTTATACACCTTATCATATGTGTGAATAATATCAATCCCCAGGAACATAAACTCCTACATAAGTTTATCCAAACACATTCTATGGACCAGAAACGCCCACAATTCTCGATGAGAACCCGACCAAATCATTTACCTTAAGATGGAACTGGAACCGCTTTCAAAGTTACGCTCTTCTATAATTGGTTAATCACTCTGCCGTTCATAGTAATGCTCTTTTCTGAATGGTTATAATACAGATGTCAGTCATTTCTTTGCTCCGCCTCCCATGCTAATGCTCTTCTCTGAATGGTTATAATACAGATGTCAGTCATTTCTTTGCTCCGCCTCCCATGCTAATGCTCTTCTCTGAATGGTTATAATACAGATGTCAGTCATAACTTTGTTGATGTGAGAGTACATAGAGTGTCAATGAGTATTCTGTTAATGCATCATAGGTCAAAATCTATTTATTCTTAGTAACTCAACATCCCCATTAATAGAGGCACTGAGTAACACCATCTCTTTTTGTGAAAATTTCAGATTTCAAAGATGGAACATGCATTGATTAACAAAATCTCAGGTCTACTCCAGGACAACCCGCATCGTCACTGTGCTGGTTGTCAGGCTTTATCACCAAACATGGTCAATCACACCTGCCATTTAGATATCGGCACCCGACTGCAACACCAATTATTCAGTGTGTTATACTTTGATATATCACATGCCGAATTAACAAACTTAATATTTAATCATATATTTCAAATACTCAGACTCCAACTAGTAGCTAATATACCTCAACCAGCTGGTGAAGTCGATGCAGGGTATGCATCACCACCACCTTCGCCTCAATACGAGGTGGAGGAGGACGAATACATCATAATCATCGAATAATTTCATTTTATTTTAATAAAATATTTTATTTAAAACAATTTTGGCTAGTTTATGATTTTCATTGTTTAAACCTTGTTTGTGTTTAAAGTAAGAATGCTAAGTATTGTTGAGAATGATGTTTGATGAAGTTAAACTAGGTATGTTAAGTATGGTTGACGAAAGGTTTATTGGATTTTCTCCAGACGGTTTCTCATAATGAGGTTTCTTCTGGTGAACATCCGTGTCCATTGTGTTCAAAGAAGTTTAAATGACACGGCCGTTTGTTGGAGCACACTCGACAATTACATGCATCCATCATGCGACACTAGAAAACCTACATTCATCCATCCCGACATACCATACGTCTCTGCTAAAACGACATGACATACGTGACTGTTACATTGACATGACTGTTACATTGACATGACTGTTACATTGACATGACATACGTGTCTACTACATCGACATGACTGTGGAACAGTCGACAACTTACATTCATCCATCCCGACACAGTCGACAACCTACAAACAGCCATCCCGACACAGTCGACAACCTACATTCATCCATCTCGACACAGTCGACAACATACAAACAGCCATCATGGAACAGTCGACAACCTACATGATCCATCATGGCCAACTAGACAACCTACATGATCCATCATGGCCAACTAGACAACCTACATGATCCATCATGGCCAACTAGACAACCTATATGATCCATCATGGCCAACTAGACAACCTACATGATCCATCATGGCCAACTAGACAACCTACATGATCCATCATGGCCAACTAGACAACCTACATGATCCATCATGGCCAACTAGACAACCTACATGATCCATCATGGCCAACTAGACAACCTACATGATCCATCATGGCCAACTAGATAACCTACATGATCCATCATGGCCAACTAGACAACCTATATGATCCATCATGGCCAACTAGACAACCTACATGATCCATCATGGCCAACTAGACAACCTACATGATCCATCATGGCCAACTAGACAACCTACATGATCCATCATGGCCAACTAGACAACCTATATGATCCATCATGGCCAACTAGACAACCTACATGATCCATCATGGCCAACTAGACAACCTACATGATCCATCATGGCCAACTAGACAACCTACATGATCCCTCGTGGCACACTGGCCAACATACAAACAGCCATCCCGACACAGTCGCCAACTTACATTCATCCATCGTGGCACCGTCGATATTTATCCATTTAACACTATCATGTATAACACTTGTAAATAAACTCAACATCTTAGGAACAAAATACAACATGAAAATCAACATCAACAAAACAGAAGTCATGAATGTCGCCAAAAATAAACAGAACATCAACATAACTATAGAAGGCAGACAACTAAAACAAGTAGAGGAATTCAAATATCTAGGAAGTCTAATAACAAACGAAAATTCCCAAACAACCGAGATAGAATCAAGATGCAACAAAGCTTGTCAAATCATCGGACAGTTATCACCACTATTGTCCAACAAGGAAATAACTCTGGAGGCAAAACGAGCACTATACAATACAATCTTCAGAATAAAACAATAAATAAACTTGTCACTGTTAATTTCCCCCAAGCGTCTCACATTAAAACATCGGTATCGTAAAATTCCCCTGTTAAATGACTCTCCTGATGAACACTTACCGGCTACGGAGTTTTCACAGCGGGAAGTAAGTACTCACCGGGGGCGGCTTCTTTGATCTTGCGGTCCCTCGCGCGCTGCGCGAGGTCGCCTCGCGTCTACCGTGAACTCTTTGATCTTGCGGCCGCTTGCGGCCGCTTGCGGCGCGCCTACAGGGAACTCTTTGATCTCTCGCTTAACGTTAAACACAGTGTTTCGCGTTTGGCGTGTAGTGTGTGTAACGGTCTAAGTTGTTACCTTTAATTCTAAAGGAAGTTTTTAAAAACAATAAATAAACTTGTCACTGTTTTTTATTGCCTGAGAGTATAAAGAAAGAATAGATTTATGAAAGTTACGGAACCATTGAAAGTACAAAGAATGTGAAAGTTATGATACCACCACCACCCCTTCACCACCGCAGCGGGGGCTCACCGGACGCCGCCACGAGAGGTCACCCGAGAGGTCAACCGAGAGGTCACCGGAACAAAAAGGGGCGGGTAGACTCTCATATAAGGAAAAACGGCACCAAAAAATGTGCGTTGATGCACGTGTAGACTATTTATATAAGGATTTATCTGCGTTTCGACGCCTTCACAACACCACGAGAGGTCAACGAGAGGTCAACGAGAGGTCACCGGAACCAAAATGGGCGGGTAGACTCTCATATAAGAAAAAATGAAGACTCTCATATAAGGAAAAACGGCACCAAAAAATGTGCCTCGATGTACGGGTAGACTATTTATATAAGGATTTATGTGCCTTCAAAGGCACAAAAGGGGCCCCAAATGACCATTGTATACTACTCCGGCTGCACCAATTGTGATTTTTCTATGCGGCAACCACCCCTAGTTTCAGCAGCGAGGCTCGGCTTGGAACATCCATTACTCATTGACGGAGAAAAAAAAATGTGAGTACCTCATAAAACGTAATTATCTGCCTATGCGGCGAGAGACCCCCTGTGCATATGGCTGCCAGGGAAAGACGAATTAACGGGCAAGATTCAATTCCTAGACTCTAGGGACTTCGCAAAAAAGTGAAAGCTGGCGCATGATAAAAAATGTCCATTATAATTTTCCAAATTGTCATCAAAGATGGACGCAGAATTACTAATCACCTCCACTTTCGTTAAGTTCCTCTAAAACGCCACCGGCAGGCACGTCTAATATCTCAATCCACACGTAAACACAGCCCCAGCCATTGAAAAGACCATACCAAACAGGAAATGTGGCCTTTTCACCAACCTGGTTGTTGAAGAACAGAAAACAGATTGTGATGCGGTTTCACTATCAACTCTTTCAAGGGTTTTCTTCTTCTCAACTGTTCTTGATGCTAATGTGGTGTTTCCGTCAATCCCCCCCCCCCCCCTTAAACCTTTTAAACACTTTCAACATAAGCTAACTTCACATTGACAAAACATGACAACTTGACAGTTTCTAATCACAAACTACACCATGAAACATTCATTATATAACTGTTCTTACTGTTATATCTTCTCGATCTTCTGATGTCTTCATTTCATGTTATTGTATAGTGTTATTGATGTTGTGTTGTGTTTTTGATGTTGTTGCGTAGTGTTCTTGATGTTGTTGCGTAGTGTTCTTGATGTTGTTGTGTTGTGTTTTTGATGTTGTTGCGTAGTGTTCTTGATGTTGTTGTGTTGTGCTCTTGATGTTGTTGCGTAGTGTTCTTGATGTTGTTGTGTTGTGTTTTTGATGTTGTTGCGTAGTGTTCTTGATGTTGTTGTGTTGTGTTCTTGATGTTGTTGTGTTGTGTTCTTGATGTTGTTGTGTTGTGTTCTTGATGTTGTTGCGTAGTGTTCTTGATGTTGTTGCGTGGTGTTCTTGATGTTGTTGTATTGTGTTCTTGATGTTGTTGCGTAGTGTTCTTGATATTGTTGTATAGTGTTATTGATGTTGTTGTGTAGTGTTCTTGATGTTGTTGTGTTGTGTTCTTGGTGTTGTTGCGTAGTGTTCTTCATGTTGTTGTGTTGTGTTCTTGATGTTGTTGTGTAGTGTTTTTAATGATGTTGTATAATGTTCTTGATGTTGTTGTATACTGTTCTTGATGTTGTTGTATAATGTTTTTGATGTTGTTGTATAATGTTCTTGATGTTGTTGTATAATGTTTTTGATGTTGTTGTATAATGTTTTTGGTGTTGTTGTATAATGTTCTTGATGTTGTATACTGTTCTTGATGTTGTTGTATAATGTTCTTGATGTTGTTATTTAATGTTTTTGATGTTGTTGTATAATGTTCTTGATGTTGTTGTATAATTTTTTTGATGTTGTTGTATAATGTTCTTGATGTTGTTGTATAATGTTTTGATGTTGTTGTATAATGTTTTTGATGTTGTTGTATAATGTTCTTGATGTTGTTGTATACTGTTCTTGATGTTGTTGTATGCTGTTCTTGATGTTGCTATGTAATGTTCTTGATGTTGCTATATAATGTTCTTGGGTGCTAATGTGGTGTTTCTGCACCAGCACCAATCATCATTCCCCCCACCCCTCTATAAATATTTTCAACACACGCTTCTTGAAGCTATTATACAGTTTTATTGATGTGCTACGGTTTTCTTTATGTTGCCGCCTGGTCTTATTCTAAGTCTGCCTACAACCCTGTTCCATTCTTGTGTGCCGGTATTTGACTTCTCTGACTGCATCTCATTTACCGATCACAATGTACATCGTGATACATTATATTGCTAACTCTCATTTGTCATCTGACGGCTTAGCGCAGGCGATCGTGACACTGCATAACTTCATGTTTAAATCATCACCATCATCATCATGTGCCATATCGGTTGGCGTAGGCGGTCATGTACTTCCACAATCGTCTATCTACAGTGCATCGTACAAGTTCTGTTGTTGACTATTTGCCATGCCATGACACCAAGCTATCTAGTATTTTCTCTACTTGTCGTCCGCGATATCTCTTTCCTTTTATTTTGCCAGTTGTAACCAAGTATTCCAACTTTCCTCTTCTCATGATGTAACCGAAAAATGTTGATTGTTTCTTTCTGATGTTTTTTTTTTTTAAGGAAATATTGTTTAATAATTCTGCTATCTACTTACTATTTTTGCCCATTATATAATACATTTGTATGTATGAGAAGAGAACAGATGGAATATATTGTAACAACTAGGACAATTGAGGGACGAAGAGATAGAGGGAAGCAAAGAGAAAAGATACCAGAGAATGACTTGGCAGAAGGTCAACAACAGAAATGATAAATAACTGTAGAGATCAAAAGTTATGGAGAGACATGATCACTTACGCCAGCAGGCATGGTATTTAATGATGATGATGATGATATAATAATTACCGTATCACAGGTCTTGTTTTATTTTGTTTAGGTAAATGAAGAGCAAAGTATTTATTTGATAGAAACAATAAAGTGTTGATCAATTTGAAGTCAACAGATGCTCTCTCCGGCACGCCCACTCATGTGAATGTTGATGAGATACAAGGTGTTAGGTCTCGATCTTTTGATGCTCTTTCCTTTGATGCTGTTGCTAAATTGTCTTTATATTTTATATTATTTTCATTATGTTATTGTATATATTTCATTATGTTGTTGAATAGCTTTCTTGATGTTTTATATAGTTTTCTTGATGTTTTTTTAATGGTTTTCAATATTTTGTATGGTTTTCTTAATGTTTTACATAGTTTTCTTGATGTGGCTGTATAGTTTTCTTGACATTTTATATAGTTTTCTTGATGTTACATATTTTTTTTAATGTTATATAATTGGTTATGTAGTTGTATAGTTATCTGGATGTTTTATATAGTTTTATTGATTTAGTATTGTTTTCTTGATGTTTTGTACAACCTTCTTTATATTTTGCATAGTTATCTCGATGTTTTATATAGTTTCTTTGATGTTTTGTATAGTTTCTTTGATGCTTTGTATAGTTTATTTGATGCTTTGTATAGTTTCTTTGATGCTTTGTATAGTTTCTTTGATGCTTTGTATAGTTTCTTTGATGTTTTGTATAGTTTCTTTGATGTTTTGTATAGTTTCTTTGATGTTTTGTATAGTTTCTTTGATGTTTTGTATAGTTTCTTTGATGCTTTGTATAGTTTCTTTAATGTTTTGTATAGTTTTTTTGATGTTTTGTATAGTTTCTTTGATGCTTTGTATAGTTTTCTTGATGTTGTCACTAAGTATTATTCTGTGGCTGACTTGTACCTTTAGTCATTCTCACTTGGTAGTATTTTATTTGTCCTATCGCATCATTTTATTGGTCCTACCATATCATTTTATTTGTCCTACCATATCATTTTCTTTGTCCAACCATATTGTTTTATTTGTCCTACCATATCATTTTATTTGTCCAACCATATCATTTTCTTTGTCCTACCATATCATTTTCTTTGTCCAACCATATCATTTTTTTTGTCCAACCATATCATTTTTTTTGTCCAACCATATCATTTTCTTTGTCCTACCATATCATTTTCTTTGTCCTACCATATCATTTTCTTTGTCCTACCATATCATTTTCTTTGTCCAACCATATAATTTTCTTTGTCCTACCATATCATTTTCTTTGTCCTACTATATCATTTTCTTTGTCCAACCATATCATTTTATTTTGTCCTACCATATCATTTTCTTTGTCCTACCATATCATTTTCTTTGTCCTACCATATCATTTTCTTTGTCCTACCATATCATTTTCTTTGTCCTACCATATCATTTTCTTTGTCCTACCGCATCATTTTTTTTCCATCTTACCATCTTCTGTGAGTATCGTTAGAGAAAACTAAAGTCTGCCTCTTTTTTATGTCTTGCCACTCTGTTGTTAACGTATCTGTGCGTCTGTCTGTTTGTGCGCCTTATCATCTCTCTTTTCCGTCTGTTAAGATTTCTGTTTTATTTAAGTGCTGATTTTCACGTTGATATATTTTTACATTTATAGGGCCAGTTCTGACCTATAGAAGTGAATCGTGAACAGTAGACAAACAAATGAAAAGACGACTAGAGGCCACAGAGTTTGGATATCCCAGAAGATTTTTGAGTGTTCCATGGACAGCTAAAATTACCAACGATGACACTCTCAAAGTGGCCAATACAAAAAGGGAACTTCTAAGAAACAAAAAGAAACAATCGACATTTTTCGGGTATATTATGAGAAGAGGAAAGTTAGAATGATTGGTTACAACTAGCAAACTACAGGGAAAGATAGATCGCGGACGACAACGAGAGAAGATACTAGACAGCCTGGTGTCATGGCATGGAAAACAGTCATCAACATAATTTATACAATGCATCATGAATAGAAAATTGTAAATTGACACGATCGCCTGCGCCAATCGGTATGGCACATGATGGTGATAATATCTACATTCTTGGATCATAGACACGAGACAGAATCACATTTTCAAAGCTCTAGCATCTATACAAGTCTGGTCCTCTGCAAAGAGTAGATCACATATTATGTTATATGTTATATGACGGTTTTGAACATACTGTCAACATAGGTGCCACAAACTGGTGAATGAACACATCACTGTTTGACTCTAGATATTACAGAAAGTCCAGATGTTTCAGATAGTCCAGATATTTCAGATAGTTCAGATTTTACAGATAGTACAGAACACTATGAATGAACTGTAGTCCAAACTATAATTCTGAAGTTGCAGTTGTTCATGTACAGTTTAAAGATGGTTGTTGCATTAGCAACTGTTTGCATTAACAATTTCCTGTCAACTGGCACCTACTTTCTCTTAGTCAATAAAGAAATAAACTAGACATTATAGTTCTTGTGATATTTCATGTTATTTTCGACCAGATGTTCCCATGCAAAAAAATATATTCTTTGCAGCTTCTTAACGAGCGTCTGTTTTTTTTCTAAAATTATGGTTCAATTATTTTACAACGGGCCTTAATTTCATTTGGAAGCCGCGATAGAACAGTGATTAGTTGTACAAAGGACAAGAGATTCGATCTTTGTTGACGGCTTCCGGGTTCACCCAGCCTTAAATGGGTAATTGATTTTTTTTATGGGAAAGTAAAGCGGCACGGGCGTAAAACCGAGCACATTACCCCAAAAATCATGAACCGAAGGTCTATACAAATGATGGTCACTAACCCATATTCCCTATACGCCCATTGGCTTGACAGGGCTCTTAACTTTTTAATAATCTCAGTTCTGTTATACCGGGGTTAAAAAAATGGGGGGGGGGGGGGGAAACTGGATGGTCTCAACTCAAGGCAAGACGCAGGTCTCGAGATAGAGAGGTTGTGAGTCAAAATCTCAGCAGCACCATTTGGGACTTTTATTTGTGAATTCTCTCTGCCTCAATCACACCTGGACTCATAAACGAGCCTCTTGAGATGTCAATTGCTCATCGACGGGGAAAATGTGAGTACCTTCGAAGACGGAGTTATCTGCCTGTGCGACGATGGACCCCTGTGCACACGGCTGCCAGGGAAAAAAACGGATTAACACGCAAAATTCAGTTCCTAGTCTATAGGGACTTTGCCAGAGGTGAAAGCTGGCGAATGCAAAAAAATAAATAAACAAATAAAATTCTGTTTATTATGGCGTACATTTTGCCAACGTTTATCTACAGAGAGATGCAGTTATATTTTTTAGGCTGCATTCTTGTTTGATCCATTTATTCGTTTTTCCCCAAGATGTCAATATTGCTAGATGCAAATCTGCGTCTGTTTTTTGTTCTACCATTAACATATCATTCATTAACGAGAATGCATCTGATATTATATTTTAGTTGCTGGTGATGTACCTGTTGGTAGCTCATCAAACGTTAGTGCTTTGTATATAATGAAAGATTTACAAGCTTCTCTACTCCTGAAAACATTTCTGTTGTTAGATTAATATGTGATCTTTATTATCCAATTAAGATTGTATCTTCATTGTCCATTTAATACGTGGCAATTATTGTCCAATTAATATGTGGTTCTTATTGTTCAATTAATATGTGATCTTTATTGTTCAATTAATATTTGTCATTTATTGTTCAATTAATATGTGGTTTTTATTGTTCAATTAATATTTGTCATTTATTATTCAATTAATATGTGGTTTTTATTGTCCAAATAATATGTGCACCTAGGAAGTCTAATGACAAACGATAATTCTCAAACAGCAGAGATAGAATCAAGATGTAACAAAGCTTGTCAAATCATCGGACTGTTATCACCACTATTGTCCAACAAGGAAATAACTCTGGAGGCAAAACGAGCACTATACAATACAATCTTTATCCCAACGTTGTGCTACCAATGCCAGACCTGGACCCTAGATGCAAGAACAATAAGAAAAATAACCTATACAGAGATTAAATGTGTTAGACGAATGACAACATACAGTCTGAGAGATAAGATCAGAAATGAAGAACTGAGAAAAAAGCTAGGAATAACCCCCGCCATAGAATATATAAGGAAACAACAGATAAAATGGTTTGGCCACGTGACAAGGCAGAAAGAACAAAACACAACACAACGAGCCTTCAACAAACGTTGTGAGAACACCAGACCCAAGGGTCGACCACGAAAAAGATGGGTCGATGGAATATTAGAAGCACTAGGAAACATAACAGCAGCAGAGGCGAACAGAAGAGCAAAATACTGCAAATTATATCCCCCTTCGACGTTGAAAGGCAGAAGAGGAAGGAAATAAGAAGAAGAATTGATATGTGGCTTTTATTGTCCAATTATAATGTGGCTTTTATTGTCCAATTAACATGTGACCTCTTTTGTCCAGTCCTATAGATGTCTCCCTCAACCCCACACCAGGTCTTCTTATTCTACCATTCAGCTCCCTGTGGAGTATAGGTCTTCACCAAACACTTTCCAAGCCGTTCTGTTTCTTGCCATTCTTCTAAGATCATTCCATGTTTTCCCCATCATCTTCATCTCGGCTTCCATCTGTGTTCTCCAAGAATATTTGTCTCTTCCTTTTTGTCTTTTTTTTCTTTTCTTTGACTTGTCCATGTTTGTGAAATTTTTACGGCTTATTATTTTTACAGTACAGAATAGCCAGTCCCATGCCCAACACTCCTTAGTCGCCTCTTACGAACATGCCTGATAGGGAACAGGGATACAATTCTTTACTTTCCTTTCAGGCCTCGGCAGCGCACGGGCATCACAGGTAGACTGTCATAAATGGAATAAAAACCTCAAAGATAGTTTTCAATAATGAGATAGTTCAGCAAATTAATGAACTAATGACATCTATAGAATGATCGAGATGTAACTATTATTGTTCACGACGACATTTTTGTCCACTTTCGTTCAAAACCAGACATAAGAAAATGAACAGAGTAAAAAAAGTAAAGTAAAGTACGCCCGTCACGCCAAGTGGCGTATAGGTAATATGGTGTTAGTGACCATAAATTTTACAGACCTTCGGCACATGATTTTTGGGGTAATGTGGTCAGTATTACGCCCGTGCCGCTTTTTTTTCCCCAGAAAAAAATCTGGTACCCATTAAAGGCTGGGTGAACCCGGAAGCCGTCGGTTGGGATCAAACCCTACCTCTTGTCCTTTGTAGTTCAGTTCACTAACTACTGAGTTATCGCGGCTCCCTTAAAATGAACAGAATGTAGTTGATATCCTGATGAGAGTAGGGCTTCCCATTACCACTGTTTTTGTTTCATAGTTTGTCTGGGATTGATTGTTCACAGTTCTGATTGTATGTCTAAGCCATATCAACAGCAGTATCAACAGGTTAGACTCAATGGGGATCGCTAGTAGGCCATCAGTGCGTATTGTGTGTATGTGCTTTCAGATACTATTGATCCTAATGTTTGCGTTCTAGATTGAGCTAACCTAGTTTCGAGCTATAAATAAACGCCCAATACAGCTGAATATAAAGATTGACTATTATATCATCATCATTATGTGCCATACCGGTTGGCGTAGGCGATAATGTCCTTCCACAATCTTCTATCTACAGTTCATCGTATCAGTTCTGTTGTTGGCTGTTTTCCATGCAATGACATCAAGTTATCCAGTATTTTCTCACTTTGTCGTCCGCGATCTCTCTTTCCTTTTATTTTGTCACTTGTAACCAAGTATTCCAACTTTCCTCTTCTCATGATGTGCCCGAAAAATGTTGATTGCTTCTTTCTGATGTTTTTTAGGAGCTCCCTTTCTGTGTTGGCCTCTTTGAGAGCTTCCTCGTTGGTCTTTTTAGCTGTCCAGGGAACTTTCAACATTCTTCTGAGAAATCCCATCTCTGTGGCCTCTAATTGTCTTTTCATTTATTTGTCTACTGTCCATGATTCGCTTCCATAGCTCAGAATTGGCTCTATATAGCACCGATGAACTCTCTTTCTCACTTCTATCGACATAGATTTGTTGCATAAAATATTTTCATTTTCTGAAATGCTATTTTGGCCTGAGCTATTCTGCTTTCTATTTATGTGGTGCATCTTCAGAATATTATATACCATGTGGTTATAACAGTTCTCAGAAAGATTAATGGTGATCACATGATAGGCGCGTGATTTGTGTAGATCGTTAGATGACGATCGAAGAACAGACCTCATAAATGAGATAATGACGTACAAAATATATGACATAAAATATGCCTGCCATATTTGTTGCAGAATTTGTAAAAATATGTTTGTCTTCTTTTTTTTTTTTTAAATTTAGTAGTTTCGAGGTTTGGGGAGAAAGTGAGTTGCTTGGAGGAGTCAAAGTGACGCAGTTTACAGTCTGCATATTCTGAAGAAAAACAATTGAAAGGTCTTCATATCGACAATCGGTCTTAACGTCTTTTGTTTTACAATAAATCAAAGAGATTTCTGGGGCTGCTTTTTTTTTTCTCTAAACTTTTCTTTTGTTAGAGTAGGCCTGTATGTTAAAGCTGTGTGTGTTGTAAAGTTTGTTGGTGCATCAACTGTGATGTTTATTGTTGTACTCGATAATGAGGACAGCCTGGCGTGCGCTCTCAAGCTGTAACCATCGAGCGAAATTATATAAATGCGGCCAAACAGCTGTTTCTCGGTCAACTTTAGGCGCTCATCAACATCCGGGTCAGTCAGCAGTCGCTCTCTTTCGGTGATAAATAAAAGATAATAACAACATACGCTACACGTGTTGCCAAGATGTCGTTGTAGCTGAAGAGTGACTCTATCTAATGCGTGGGCAGAGACGAATAATTGCATTTTGTGTGAAGAGCACTTGAGTGGTGACACGGACTTTGAATGTAGCTGACCCAAGATTAGCACAACGCTAACGTGTACACTACACATCCACATAGTTTCCAGCATGGACTGAGCGGCTACTGTGTAAGGTATTAATAACCTAACATCACTTATTTTGTAACTTGCTCATTAATAAGATGGAAACTTTTCGCACAGATGAATTACGTGTTATTGTTATTAATAATTTTACATCCAAATGTTGCAATGGTCACTGAACAACAAAATAAGCGCCAAACAAACACGGGGCTGTCTTCTGAAGATAATTCTGACGGTATGTTATTTATAGAAGTTTGTTGTATTCAGCGTAACATTATATTGGCGTAGGATACTTTGTTCATCGTCGTGTGATTGTACTTCAGTGTTCGATAATTTACGCTTCTTTAGGTGGGTTACAAATAGCAATTGACAAGTTATAGGTATTTATCTCCAGCATACGGCGCGTGGTAGGAACGTTCAATGACACTAGAGTACAGAGCGTGCCTGCTTAATGATCACCTGACCTCTGGTAAACTAACAAACGAATATTCATTTGAACAACGTAAAAACAAATAAACATTTCCGGCCCGTGGTGTATAGTTAGAGTTACCTAAATTTTGAAACGTTAAAGTGTGGCCAAAATGAGACCACATAAATCAACCTATAAAGTTTGTCTATAGCTTGTTTCATAACTCGTGCCAAAATTTAAAAATCGATAGCTTTTTAACCACTTGTTGTAAGATATTCAAAATTTGCATGTAAAGTTATAATGATTAGAACCCAACAGGGAATTAATTTCATAAAAAAAACATTTGGTTATTATTGTTGCTTATTTGATTTATATAAATTTATAACGACCCATTGATGTAGTCAAAACTTAATGTTTACAGTATTTTAAACTAAAAATAGCGAGTACAAATCCATACACGGTAGAATTAACGTATTTGCATGCTTTGCCCGTGGTTTTTTTTGGACACAATTAGACACTTGAGAAATTGTGTGTTCCATTTCCGTTCATTCATAGGTGTAGACGTGGAACAATAACATTTATCATGAGTCTTAAAATGAAATTCTGCAGTTTACAAAACATCGCAATAAAAATGTATGACTATTTTTGCAAAGAGGCTAAACGAGGAAGATTATTTCATTCTTTAGAAAACCCTGAGAATAGGACAAGACACATTTTGGATTTATCTAAACGGTCATTTAATCGCTGGATTCAAGCACGTGACCGTCAATGTTCAAAATATACAAAATCACAAGGAAGAGCAAAAATGTTGGATAATTTAGACAGTGAACTTATTAGAAGTGAAATTCGCAAAATGTTGAGTATGAATGAAACTGTTACAATAAGAAAATTAAAAATTTCGCTGAAAAAGAACAACAGTATTGAAATATCAAAGTCTACATTATGGAGGAATGTGAGAGCTGCAGGCTTTACATTCAGAAAGTATTCCAAAAGTCCCGATGTCATCCAGTACAAAAGATGCTATTAAGATATGGCTCACAAAGGAGCACATACAATTTAATAACATGTACTTAAAACCTGAATTACTATCTCTAGTAAAGCAAAAACAAAGTGACAAAGATTTTTCAAATAGATAAGATTATCCAAGAGCACGGTCATATAAGTTTGAGGCTGCCACCTTACCATGCTCATTTAAATCCAATAGAACTAATCTGGGCAAAATTAAAAGGACAAGTGGCAGATGAAAATACAACATTCAAAATATGCGATGTAAAGACTCTTGCTAATCTCGCTTTATTAAATATAGACAAAGATTATTGAGCTAAATGTGAAGACCACGTCTTAAAACAGGAAGAGGAATATTGGAAAAATGATGGTTTGTGGAATATTCAACCCC
Source organism: Megaustenia siamemsis (assembly GCA_032433765.1). Classification (NCBI taxonomy): domain Eukaryota; kingdom Metazoa; phylum Mollusca; class Gastropoda; order Stylommatophora; family Ariophantidae; genus Megaustenia; species Megaustenia siamemsis. Next base: position 14,296,359 of record JAVIAB010000051.1, on the reverse strand, counting down.
AAACGGTTATTAATCTTTTAGACTCGTCTGATTCAGAATGAAAGTATATAGCCCCCACAATGTTGGCCCCTATATTACCTTAAATTAGTTCAACAAACGGTCCTTTTCAGGACCACACAACTATGAAAATTGGACATACAGGTATACCTTGATATTATCGTCCGTCCTCGAACTGAGAAGACAATAATTCTCCTGGTGTTTTTCCTTATTCAGTTATTTCCCCATTACGGCCACGCCTTTACCTAGTGAAAATTAATCGTAGACCAGCAACTACGGTAATTTCTATTATTTAGGGGTTCACAATTTACAATTTTGACAAACATCAAAGAAATTCGCCGCTTTAAGAAAACTGCAGCTGCAAGATATTTGTTAAATATACATTTAAAGGGTCTTTTGCATTCTAATAACATTTGGAAAATTTCAACAGTTTTTAACAAACGGTTACTGAGTAATAGCGTTTTGAAGTTGGGCAAGTGATTTGAAACGAGCTATAGTTGATTTGTTATACCCCATGAAGGCTTTTGTGGAAACGTTGTAGTTTGTCTTTCTATTAGTTTAGTTGCTCCAAACCATGTTATGTTTATTTTATACGTTCTCTGCAGCTATACTCGCGGCCCCACATAATGTTTCATAGTTTATATATTTGATATTTGTCCTTATCTGTCAATCAACATGAATGTTCCAACCCATATATAACAACTCATGATTTTTTTTTTTTTGCGTTCGCCAGCTTTCACCTTTGGCCCTAGAGACTAGGAACTGAATTTTACGTGTTAATCCGTTTTTTCCTGGAGGCCGTGTGCTCAGCGGTCCCTCGCCGCACAGGCAGATAACGCCGTCTTCGGAGGTACTCATATTTTTTTTTATGTCGATGAGTAATTGACGTTTCAAGCCGGGCCTCACTGCTGAGACCAGGGGTGGTTTCTGCAGAGAGAAATCATAAATAAAAATCCCAGTTGGTGCAGCCGGGTTTGGAACTCACAACCTCCCTGTCTTGAGACCGGCGTCTTGTCTCAAGACCAACTTGCCTCGGAAATAAACACAATTATAATAGAGCGAGACACAAAGTACAAGAGATAGGGACAATGTTTAACGCTCAGAATAGTATAAGTTTATACCAGCCAGCTGGCCACATGATGATGATGTATTAAATTATGCTCAATCAGGTTATATTTTGTTTGTGATCAGATTTGAGAAAAGATGACGTGTTTGCAGCCTTGTTAGTTTTGCTGTTTTAATCTCTACACACAGAAACAGGTTATCACTTCCCTTCGGCCAGATACTGATTTACAGTGCACACTAACTTTCATTATGAGCTGTAGTCAGCGAATAAACAGAGTATTTCCAAAAATGTATTTCTATAAAATAATGTCATGCCTAAAATGTGAAGTGGAAAATAAAGGTTCCATCCCCTACTTTACTAGGCGTATGTTAGTGATCTTATTCTTGGGGGGTGATGGCACGTATCACGCCTGGCCGCCTTTATTTCCTAGAGAAATATCTGTTTTCGGCCGTTCATAAATTAATGAACACGTTTGCTTTCGATTTGCATGAAGACGGCATTTTAAATCGCAGTGATTCTTTTTGCATGCAGTCTTAGAATATCCAAGACGTTATATAAATATTTGTTGCTCTTAGATCATCATCACCATCGAGTGCCGCCTCCACAACGAAGGTTGGCTACCATTGAGCGCCATTCTGATCTGTCTCTTGCTTTGATGGTGCAGGTTGTCATAGGCTGATTTATCCATATTTTGATGTTACACGTCCATGTTAGTCTTGGTCTGCCTCTTTTACCTTGTATTTTCCTCTCCAGGATTACTTTTAGTAGGCTGTTGTGTTGATATTGAGTCCTAACATTCCAAGTATTTATTTTAAGATCTTTCCTCCGACATAAGTTCGAATTCCTCTCCATGGCTTCCTCTGGACTAGTACGCGATGAGGCTCCAATCTCTTTCACGGTGGTTAGCCACATTCGTCTTAGGTGTCCTGAACATGCCTCTTGTGTACCACACACTTGGCTGTTTTCGCTTTCTGGGCCGTTGGTCATTGCTGATCCTTCCGCCCCATCAACCGTAGCAGACTTTGTACAATTTGGAAATTTAGATATTTGATCCAATTTTCAAGATGTATTCTTTAGGCTATATTAAAATTAACCTAACGTAACTGAGCATAATTTTAGCAGATCTACAGTGCTGAGCCGTGTTGTTCTAAAATATGTTTGTTTTCACATTGAAATAGGCCCAAAGAAATAGAATCTGTGAAAACGAGATTGTCCATGACCCTGGACTTATTTCCCAATAAAAAAGTACCGACAGTAGGGACTGCCACACAGAAATGAAGGGACACATTTTCAGGCATTGCTTGGAGAACGATCATCTTTCTATCCTGGATAGACCTTCATGCCTAGCAATGGGTAATGCGTTCTATCACAATGATGTGTCGGTGCAAGACAAAATACCAACTGCATCAGACACAAAAGATCAAATAAGAATATGACTTGCTAAGGACAATGAAAAATTGGACGACACATTTTAAAAACCCGTTTCTTGCAGCTTGTGGGCTAATATAAATAAGAACAAGGTGTATTATATTGACAAAATCATTGAGGGATATGGTCACACTTCTCTGCTACTCCCTGCATGGCATGCGCACCTCAATCCGATCGAGCTTGTGCGGGCTAAAGTCAAAGGAAAAATTGCAGAACAAAATAAGAAATGTGTGATGTTGACGTTTTGACACGTGAGTCCCTCTTAAGAATAGACATTCGGTTCTATAAATTTTTGTTCTATATATGCTTCTAGTGGAAGCCGAGTACTGGCAACTATATGGATTACACTTTGTCCAGCCATTATCAAACTCTTGCAATAGTCGGAATGATGAAGACCATATTTGTTGACAGACTGAGTAACAGCCTGGGATGACTAAGCGTGTGTTGAGCAAATGGTTAAGTGTATGTACAATGGCAACTTATATTTTCATATCAGAATGCGTCTGCCATCATTCAGTTTACGGTAGAGCTAGGACACCTTGGGAGCCGCGATAGCTCAGTGGTTAGTGAACTGGACTACAAAGGACAAGAGGTAGGGTTCGAACCCAACCGATGGTTTCCGGTTCACCCTGCCTTTAATGGGTACCGAATTTTTTTCTGGGAAAGTAAAGCGGCACGGGCGTAATACCGACCACATTACCCAAAAAATCATGTGCCGAAGGTCTGTAAAATTTATGGTCACTAACACCATATTCCCTATACGCCACTTGGCGTGACGGGGGTACTTTACTTTTTTACCAGGACACCAAGGGGTTTTAATTGTGACTGAAGGACAGAACTAACTGTAGCAAATTGGAGTCACGTTTGCTATTACACATGGCGGGCAATACAAACTATTACTTGATCTTTAAGAGTATTATGCATATACGCCACTGAAAAGAACTGAACTATAAATTTAACACGCTTACTGTAAAATCGAAAATTTGAATCAACTTATTTGCAATGGTTCTAAAAGATTAAAGAAATTCGTCGATGTGCAAAATCTGTTGTTTCTGTGAAATATAGAATAGTAATATTTTTACGTCATGGATATGATAAGGCTGCATGCAAAAGATCACTGCGATATAACGAGTAGTTTTCACGCAAATCGACATCAATTGTGTTCATACATTTATGAACGGACTATACGAATTTGCTAAGAATGGTTGAACCCTTGAGCCCTTCATTCCTTAATTGGGTGCCGTCTCCACATCGAAGCTTGACTACCATGGTGCGCCATTTTACTATGTCTCTTGTCATTATGGTGCACATTGTCATAGACCAAATTCATCTCTGTGGCTTGCTTTTGAATGATACAGGGTGAGGTTCCTATCTCTTCCTCGGTGGTCAACCATATTCGTCTTCCGTGTCCTAACTACGCCTCTTGTGTGCCACACACGCTGCTGTTTGTGCTTTCGAAGCCCGTAGATCATTTCTGATTATTCCTTCTCAAACACCGTCACAGACTTTGTATAATTGGGGAGGGACATTCCTGGTAGTGGTGCAGTTATCGAAAATACGTGTTTTGTCATTTGAGCAGTGAGCGCGATTCGTTAACCTATTGACGATAGGTCAAGCACAATGGAAACAAGGAATAAATATAACTCCACTTAAAAATCGAAAACCACGCTGTCCACATCTCCATCAGAAGTTAAGAAACAACAACTGTGTGGTATTAAAAAAGAACATTACTTCTACACAGTCTGCCTCGTGAAAACAACTTGAACCTAATCAATACATGTTTAATCAGAAAGCAAGTGTTTACACGCCTAACTCTGGTCCTGGAACCGCAACCTTGCAGTTCTGAACACAAAGGTCAGCCACTTCTTGGTTTTGAACCCAGTCCCATCTGATCGAGAATTGAGCGCCCTAACTACTCAGCCACCTAATAAAGTATACACGAAAAAAAACAATAAATTCTTCAATTTACAGACGAAACTCCCAATTTTATTCATTAGATCCTGTGTAAACAGGTGTTTCGCCAAAAGTCTAATGACTAGAATCTACGTCAACTAAGTCAGTTCAGTTTTAACAGGACACTAAAGACTCACCTCATTAATAAAGAACGATACTTAGACCAGATAGATGCAGACACACGGTGACATTTAGAATGCCAAATGTACATTATTTTTTATCTTTTTATTGTAGTAATTGAAATGTATCTAATGCGTTGTAAACCATACCGACATAGTTTTGGAAATGTCTTATTTTTCTTGTGCAGCCCTTTTTTCAACCTGAAGTCACGTGAGAGTAAGAAGTGAAGATGATTGGATTGTTTGGCGCATTTTTGGCCACAATGTTGGCGGCTGCAGGAATCCTAAGGGTTGTGTATCCTCCCATCTGGCGGGACCTGTACACGCTGTTCGTCAGTTTTAGTGTGATCAAGAAAGTCAAGAAAGCTTATGCCTCTCACGAACTCATCATAGACCAATTTGAAAGGCAGGCTTTAGCGAGAGCCACCCATCCGTTGATAATCTACAAGGACGAGAGATTTACGTACAGTGACGTCAACAAGAAAGCCAACAGAGTTGCCCATGCTCTGTTGCAGCTTGGCCTTGCTCAGAGAGACACCATCGCCATCGTCATGCTCAACGAGCCAGCATTTCTGTGGTTGTATCTAGGTAATATTTCACATAAACATACCAGTTGCATGAAGTATACATACATACATATATGTTTATATATCATCATCATCATCAAGTACCGTGCCTCCTGGAGTAGGCGATCATGTCTCTCCACAACTTTCGATCACGACAGTTATCATTACTGTTGTTGACCTTCTGCCAAGCCATTCTTTTAAAATGTCTGGTATCTTTTCTCTTTGCTTCTCTCTGTCTCTTCATCCCTCAAGTTTCCCAGTTGTTACAATATATTCCAGCTGCTCCATTCTCATTACATGGCCAAAAAATGATGATCGTTTCTTCTTAATATTGGATATTTACTCTCTTTTTGCTTTGGCATCTTTCAGAACATTTTCATTGCTCTTCTTAGTTGTTCATGGTACTAGCAACATTCTTCTGTATTTCTACAGCCTCCAGTGATTTTCTTGTTTATTGGCCTATTGTCCATGATTCACGTCAATATGTTAAGACTGGCTCTACATAACATCTAAGAATTATTTTTCTTGCTTCCATTGTCAGTATACGCATGCACGCGCGCGCGCACACATTTGTATTAAACTTATCCACTTTCTTTGTCTCTTTAAATTACTTCAACTTTCGTGAATGAAAAGGTTGGCTGGAAGATCCAAAAATTATCTGAACTACAGGATATTCAATTGAGCACTGTGAAGAAACGCAACATGTGATAGTTTAGACAATCTATATCGATCATCTGACCTGCAAAGACCTTTCTGCAGGAAAGTGTAAAGGAGGAACAATGAAAGATCGACAGTAAAAATAGAGATAGGTAGATAACATCAAAGAATGGACAGGCTTAGTTTCTGCAGTCTTTAAGAAATGGTTGTATAGAGAGATCAGTGGAGAAGGTTGTCAGTTGTGCCCAACCGATCTCGACGGTTTCGAGATCAGGAAGGGAGTCCAGAAAGAAAGGAAGGAAGTCCAGAAAGAAAGGAAAGAAGGACAGAAAGGAAGGACGGAAGGGCAGAAAGGAAGGACAGAAATAAAGGAAGGAAGGGCAGAAAGGAAGGACAGAAAGAAAGGACAGAAAGGAAGGACAGAAATAAAGGAAGGAAGGGCAGAAAGGAAGGACAGAAAGAAAGGAAGAAAGGGCAGAAAGGAAGGACAGAAAGGAAGAAGGGAAGTTTGTTTCTTGAAATTGACCGGGTCTGTTGCGTCGCTGAATCATATAATCGGCTGCAACATTTGTAACTTTATGAACTTACCAAATCTAACTACAATACTGACGTCACAACTTAGGTTTCACAACTTTAACTTCACGGTTAAAGCAACAGGGAACACGACTTTCTTTTCTGCTGGTTTTCCTCAATTCACAGTTCTATTTTTACTAGTTTACAAATTCCAATTTTAGTTCCAAATTTCGATTTCACTTCTGAGATTTACAGCATTTCTTCTGTTTAACAAACTAATTCTTGATGATCATCACGTGTCTTGATTTCCTTTTCCCTCATTGCTTCTTGCTTCTCAGAAATCCTATCAAATCTTTCTGTATGCTCTAATTGCTCTTTGTTATTCTGTTGACTACTACCTCCCTTCCTTAATAATCTCCCTTGCAAGCCTAATAAAGAAATGATTGCCAGATACTTGCTAATATGGTAACACAAACCAAAATTAAATTGTTAATTTTTTCGTTGCAAGTAATAGCATAGAGTAATATCGTAGTAAGACGTCACCCTTAGTCAGACAAGCAATTCAATGAAAGTTTGATCGTATCAAGATTCCAGTCTCTACGCACTTATAGACAAAGGACTGAAAGCACTGCAATGGATTATAAACAATTTCATAGCTAGTGGGCGGAGGACATATATAGAATTTCAGACTATATTTCTAACTGCTGGAACACATCCAGAATGTAGGAATACGATTAGTCTTGGATTGTGTGACACCGCCTCCATTTAGCGAGTGTGATACTTGCCCAGACCGTTGACAGATAGAAGACGAGACGAGTCGATCAACACTGTGGGATAGTGAAACAACAGATAGCGTGACACGCTGACCCAACATATGACCTGACACAAGTCTGTGGAGAAATGTCAGGGTCAACGATTTGTTAACCCCAAAGTCAGCGAACCAGACTTGACCAACATTCTGCCATCACCTCCACGCGGTGATCTCCAAATAGGCTGCACTGCTTGACCAAATTTGTAGACATCAAAGGGAGAACAATTCGGTTTCATTCAATCGCGATATGTGATGTATAGGACTGGAAGGAACTAATTTAGCAACTTTTGCTGTAAGCTGCAACACAGCGTAACCATCATCATCATCATTGAGTGCCGTCTCCGCATCGAAGGTTGGCTACCATGGAGCGCCATTCCACTCTGTCTCTTGCTTTGATGGTGCAGATTTGATAGGCTGACTTGTCCATCTTTTTATGTTACTCGTCCATGTTAGTCTTGGTCTGCCTCTGCCTCTTTTACCTTGTATTTTCCCCTCCAATATTACTTTTATTAGACTGTTCTGTCTTTTAACATGACCAAAGAATTTCATTTGTCTTGCTCTAATTGTGTTTAGTAGTTCTTTCTTCATTTTTAGTTGTTTTAAAACTTCCTCGTTTGTTCTATTTTCTTTCCATCCAATTCTACCTATTCTTCTATAAATCCACATTTCAAAGGCCTCAATTTTCTGTTCTGTTTTCTGGTCTAATGTCCATGTTTTTGCACCATACAGGAATATTGAGAAGATGTAACATTTTACTATTATTAGTTTTAGCCCTGGTGTTATTTGTTTTGATGTTAGTATATTTTTCATGGCGTTGGAATTACTTTTTGCCATTCCTATTCTTTTATTTATTTCAGTTGTACATTTTCCATCACCGGTTATAGTATGTCCCAGGTAGTTGTAGCTCTGGACTGTCTTTAGATGTATTCCTTCAACTTTTATATTTAATTGTAGGTCTTGTAAATTTTCTTTGTTTATGATCATAGTTTTAGTCTTTTTGATATTCATATCTAGTCCATATTTTTTGCTTGTCATGTTTATTACATTAAGTAATTGTTGTAGATCTTTAGGATTTTCTGCTAGTAGAACAGTATCATCAGCATATCTTAGGTTATTGATTATCTTCCCATTAATGTTAAGGCCTGGCATCTCATTGATGTTTTTAAAAATGTGCACAGTGTATAAATTGAACAAGCTTTTTTGATAGGATGCATCCTTGTCTTACTCCTCTTTTTATGTCCATGGGTGTAGAGTTCTCCTTGTTATATTTTATTATTGCTGTTTGCTCCCAGTACAAATTACATATTAGTCGTATGTCTGTGTCATCCATATTTATATCTTTTAGGCAGTCTATAAGTTGCTCATGGTGCATTCTTTCAAATGCTTTGGTGTAGTCTATGAAGCAGACATATATTGGTTTGTTTACTTCTATGTACTTTTCAATCAATGTCCTCATGCTGAATATGGCTACTTTTGTTCCACTGTTTTTTCTGAATCCGAATTGCTGCTCATCTAACTCATTATTAATTTTATTCTGAATCCTTCCTTGTATAACTTTTAGTAAACTTTTTGTTACCTGGCTCATTAGGCTTATTGTTATAAAATCGCTGCATTCAAATGCACCATTCTTTTTAGGCAATGCTATAAAAGTTGATGTTTTTATTTCATTTGGTATGTATCCTGTACGGTATATGTCATTGCATATGTCTGTGATCACTTCAATGCCTAAATCTTCTAGTGCCTGTATCATCTCTATCTGTATATTGTCAGGTCCTGTTGCTTTTCCCTTTTTCATTGTTTTTATAGCTTTTTCTACTTCAGATTTCAGGATTTTATAGCTGGATGTACATTTTATAAATGTTTTTTTGTCCCTTTCGTCATGAAATAATTCCGTTACGTATTCCTGCCATCTATCGATTATATCTTTGTTGTCTGTTAGCATTCTTCCCTCTTTGTTTGCAATACATCCGTTTCCTGCAGCTTTTTTGTCTTTATTAGTCATTCTTTTCATTTCTGTGTGCATTCATCTTAAATTTTGTTTACTTTCCATAGTTTCGACTTCTAGACATCTTTGGTTGAGCCAGTCTTCTTTTGCCCAATTTTCGTATTTTATTATCAATTTCCTTGTATTTGGCAGTGTTCTTCGCTTGTCTTCCCTCTTCCATTTTTTCTAAAATATTGTCAGTTATCCATTTTTGTTTTTTGTTACTTTCCTTTTTGGGTAAGGTGATGCAGTATTCTTGTATGCTGTTTTTATGCATTGCCATTTGGGTGTGACTTTTTCTTCAGGATTTTCTCTTCTGTACTGCTCAATCCCTTCTTCTAGCAGCCTCTGATATGTGTTGCAGAATTAGTGTTTTGTTTGTTTCTATTTAATTTGATTTTCATTTTAATCATTACCGGATTGTGATCTGAATTAATATCTGCTCCTGGATAGGTATTGGCTTTCTTGACGCTGTTCCGGAATCTGTCTTTTATCATTATATAATCTATTTGATTCCTCTTTCCATCTTCAGGGCTTTTCCATGTGTATAATTTCCTTTTCTCTTGCTCAAAGTAGGTGTTACATATTATTAGCTTGTTATCTTCACAAAAGTGAAATAATCTTTCTCCTCTGTCATTTCTTTTTTCCTAACCCATGATTTCCTATAATGGTCTTATATCTACCTTTTCCTACATTAGCGTTCATGTCACCCATTACAATCAAGATGTCTGAAGATTTCACTTGCTTCATAACTGTATTTAGAACTTCATAGTATTCTTCTATTTGTTCATCTGTATAGTCTTGAGTAGGTGCATATGTCTGTATTATTGCTATGTCAAATGGCTTTGCCTTCATTTTTATTAATATAATCCTATCATTGTATGTCACTTGAGTATTTATATATTTTTGTAGTTCTCGTTTTATTAGTATGCCTACCCCTCTTTTATGTTCTGTAGTGTTACCTGAGTATATAAATGTATATTTATCGTCTTGTATGTATCCACTTTCCTTCCATCTTGTTTCTGATATGCCTAAAATATCTATGTTTAATCGCTCTGCTTCTATCATGAGATTTTCTAGTTTTCCTTGTTGGTATAAGGTTCTAACATTCCATGTGGCTATTTTTAGTTTTTTTCCTAAAACAGTAGTTAGAATTTCTCTCCTTGGCTTTCTTTGGACTGTTACGTGATGAGGCTCCAATCTCTTTCACGGTGGTCTGCCATATTCGTCTTTCGTGTTCTGAAAATGCCTCATGTGTACCACACACTTTGCTGTTTTCGCTTTCTGGGACGTTGATTATTTTAAATTCTTCCGCCCCATCCACCGTCACAAACTTTTTACATACGGGCTGAACACACCCGGCTACCGACGACATTTTGTTGAACCATGTGCTTGCCTATCGAACCGCGAACACACGACACAAAGGAAGAATAATCATATTCCACTTAAATATCGATAAAGTTCACAGTCCATCCACCCGTCAGAAGTAAAATATACACCAAACGGGGAATAGCAACACATAATTTCACAACTAGACTGTCGCGTAAATCATTTAAATATATCAACAAGAGTCGAATTATAAAAACGACAACACGTAGTCGCCATGACAGTGAAACTAAACGTTTTTAAAAGAAAAGAAAAGTAGGATGAAGATATTTAAAGAAATAATACTTTTGATAGGGGGGAGAGGGAGGGAGAGAGATGGAGAGAGATGGAGGGAAGGGAAGGGGAGAAAGATGGAGAGAGGGAGGGAGGGTGGGAGAGAGAGGGATGGGTAGAGAGAAAATGAGGGGAAGCGAGAGGAAGAGAGGGAGAAAGAGAGAAAGAAGGAGATAAAGGTAAAGGTAAAGGTAAAGTACGAGACTTGAACCGGCGTCTTAGCACGCGAGTTTACACCCATATGTGCTCGGCCGCCTATCTAGAAATGTTCGGAGATTTCTGGATAGTGTCGCCTCAAGCATCGAAACTCAGACGCGAAGCAACATTCCTCACCTTCCAAAGGTAATAGCCTGGTACCCATTTCTGCCAATGGCTGGGTCGACCGTGGGGGTATTTTTTTTCTTCCAAAAACGAGTACAATTCACACTGCTCCTAGCAGGAATCGAATACGGGTTGTCCGAACGTCGGTAGTCCAGTCGGGTGGTTTTCCCAACTAGACTACCGAGGCCCCCAGAAGGAGATAAATTTTAAGGAAATATACAGCCATAATGTCGCACTTGATAGTTCTTTTTTTTATCATCTTCTTTCTTTCCTCCTTTGCCCTTTAGCATCGAAGAGGAGAAATAATTTGCGGTCGTTTGTAAAGAATTATGTAAGGCAGTAAAAATAGAATATGTTGCCACAGTGAAAGTGAATCGCGAACGAGGCAGGCCTTCTCGACGATGCTAATTTCTTTACTTTCCTGAACGTGATGTCTGCATTTTGTGGGAACAGCCAACAAGTAGTGCCGGTTATCTCCCCACACCGTGATGGCAGGCAGAGGATCTCATGTACAGAGACAATGGCTACGATCTCCGGCTAGTACGGTCACTGCCAAGAAGGAAAGAAATGGCAAACTACCTTCTTTTATTGCCTAGAATAATCATGTCAAAACAAAACTTAATATCTACAGCTAACGACGTTAATTGGGACTCAATAGCCAACTCGTCCAATAGGGAGCGTCATGTGCTACAGGTGACACCCGATCGTCATCAAGCTATCGTTTGCAAGTTAAAAATAAAAAGACACTAGCAACATGAACTTGGAGTATTAGATCAGCATTCCAGGTTGGTAAACTAGAAAACATCAGCCAAGAAATAAAGAGAATGAAATTGAACATCTTGGGACTATGTGAAATGAGATGGAAAGGAGCAGGATTATTACAACGCGACAGTGTACTTGGTTACAACTGGCAAAATAAATGTAAAGAGATATCACGGACAACAAAAAGAGAAAATACTGGATAGCTTGGTGTCATTGCATGGAAAACAGCCGGCAAAAGTTCTGATACAATGCATTGTAGATACAAGAATGTGGAAAAACACGATCGCCCTGGCCAAACGGTATGGCACATGATGATGATGATGTGAGAGAGACATTCATCTTCATTCTAAGCAAATACTCAATCAAACATTTACCGTGTGACTAAAGCGATTCAGACGTACTCTGCAGCCATTCATTCATTTTTTGATATACATGTATATCAAAGTAGTTATTTTGTAATACAGTCTGTTTTGTTACACAGTCATGGTTTTAATGGTTGACTGTGACATAATTGGGACATGTATTAGCTGATGTGTCTTAAATTTAGGGACTTTCGTCATTCTATTTTACTGGATTTTACAAGACCATTAGTATGTGTACATGTGACGTCTTTGGAAATAGAAGAGTATTTTTGGGATCGGTATTAGACACACGAGGTTATTCTAACAACACGTTCATTATAGAATAAAGTTGAAACTTTACAGGGAAAACTCTGAGTTTGATGTCGTAGTCATCATCGTTAAGTACCATATCTGCTGGCGTAGGTGATCGTGTCTCTCCACAACTTTCGATCTCGACAGTTATTTATAATTTCTGTTGTTGACCTTCTGCCAAGCCATTCTCATTAGCTGTCTGGTATCTTTTCTCTTTGCTTCCCTATATCTCTTCGTCCCTCAATTTTCCCGGTTGTTACAATATATTCCAGCTGTTCCCTTCTCATAACATAACCAAAAAATGATGGTTGTTTTTTTCCTAATATTGGAAATTAGCTCTCTTTTTGCTTTGGCCTCTTTCAGAACATTTTAATTACTCTTCTTAGCTGAGCATGGTATTCTCAATATTCTTCTGTAAAACCACATTTCTACAGCCTCTTGTGCTTTTCTTATCTGTTGTCTTATTCTCCCCTTATTCACGTCGATGTGTAAAGACTGGCTCCAGATAAGTAAAGAACTCTTTTTCTTGTTTCTATTGTCAAAAATGGATTGCACAGTATCTTCCTCAATTTTTTGAAAGCTGCTTTTGCCTGAGCCATTCTACATCTCACCTCTGCTGCACATCTACAATTTGAGGTTAACGTTGCTCCCAGATATTTAAGTTTAATTTACCTGTTTTATTCTAGCATCACTTGTCTTTATTGTGCACTGAATGAACACGACGGACATCCTATTTATTTCCGTTATCCGAGAGGACTAGACATTGGATCTACCCAAGTGATCAGGGGAAGGGTAACTCAATAAAGAACCCACGGATTAATTTTTCCTCTTTTTGAAAAATCACCACCACCTCTGGTGGGCTCTAGACCCAGTCCTTCCTGTTGTGAAGAGCCAGGATCCTTCCTCAGGACAAGAAGGACCCGGTGTAACAATATCGATTGTAACATAGTAACATATTGGCATTGTAACAACAGGATGTAACACCGCCGTAACTATGCAGTAGCAACACATAGCAGTAACACGCTCTTTACTTTGCATGCTATTTAACCTACCGATGTTATCTTGTAATTCGATGTTGTTGTAGATGCTGTTGTTGATCTCGAAAGCCGTGTATCATCTTCTTGTAACCAAGCCTCTCGTAACAGCTACACAATGATGCTAATGATGTTAAACGAGCCGTGCTATAGTACCCCTCGCTCGCCCACCTTCTCAGCTGTCATTCTCGACGGTCACAGTATCTGTAACCAGGTTTACTGTCAGGTAAACAATGTACCTTGATCATACTTCGCTTGTAAGCTGGACCGTGCTGACTTGGTTCTTGATTCTCCGACTTATATGTGCCCGCGACAACTTCCCTTCAGCTCAGCGCCATGACGTATGCAAGAACTGCTGGAATAATAAATGGCTGCACACTGAAGACTTCTGTTGGTAAGGTCACATAACTTTATTCATCAACCCTAGCAATGTCAAACTATTCATAAAATATGTACAACGGTCAGCGGTCTATATGTCCCGCTCGGCCATCCACACGTCGGTACAAGGAAATGCGCATCCTCCACTGGACACTCACACTTCAGGTCTTAGATCGCACAGTCTGATTAATATCATTCCTGTTATACTGGGTGGCAAATATCATGACTACTATCTCTAATATAAATTCACTGTCTATTCAATACACGAGATACTCTCTTCTATATCTGGTCTAATTAGCCCATAATCTCTTAATAGCTATGCTACCTTTGGGCTCGATGAGCCTATGGGCCGACGCCTGATCTACTAGGCCGCCTCTAACGTCCCACCTATTGTCAATGTTCTTTGGAGAGCCCCTTCTAGCTCCGTGTAGGGACTTATATACTTCGTCCCCTATTCAATCAAAACTCACTTCCTCCGTCTCCCTACAAATAGAATTCATCTACGTCATCTACTCACCTCTATGTTTACACTCTTATCACTCACAAGATTCCTACTCTACCTCTAACACAATTCTACTTTTATTTCTCGTGACTGTACCCTGTGCAATGTTTCCCCACACTCCCCAGCTATCCCCTACTCTTCTTCTCTCCTTCTCACCCTCATACCCACTCCAAAACCCAATAGAAGCTTTTATGTAATTGTCTATATGTATGTGATTTCATTTTGTCAACGTTTCCCAGCATTACAAAATTACTGCTGGTCTACAAAATTGGATCGATACATTAATATAAAATAACGACTGCATGTTGTCAATGATGAGACGTTCAATTATTAATCATGTCCAACTTGATTAACCTGTCACAGGTGTGCAGAAAATTGGAGCCCGTATCGCTCTCGTCAACTATCATTTAGTGTCTGATAGTCTAAGGCACAGCATTATCAGTTGTGCACCAAAACTGGTCATAGTTGGAGGAGGTAAGTATATGACTGTACATCATGTGAGAGAATTCAATTAACAACAGATGAATGGGGGATGTGGGGGAAAGGGGGGGGGGGCTTTAGAGAAATATAAAACAAACTTAAGCAACTTAAAATGCCTCATTCATTTGATGAATGCTTTTTTCCCCCTTATTACGTCTTATATCGTAGACTACATGAGCACAATAATAACTCCAGATGGAAGATGCACCACTGAAATAAAAAGCAGAAAAGCTCAGGCGAAAATAGCATTCCAGAAAATTAAAAACGTCTTGTGCAACAAGTTTGTGTCAATAGAAATGGGAAATGGGAAAGGGTGTGGATCGGTGCTAAATAGAGCCAATTCTGACCTATAGAGGCAAACCATGGCCAGTAGACAAACAAATGAAAAAAATGATGAAAAGAGCCCACAGAGAATGTTTAAAGTTCCCTGGACAGCTAAAAAGACCAACGAGGAAATTATCAAAAAGGCTAACACAAAAAAGAGAGCTCATTAAAAACATTAAAAAGAAACACTCTGCATTTTTCGGGCACATCACGAGAAAGGAAAGTTAAAGTACTTTGTTACAACTGGCAAAACACAGGGAAAGAGAGATCGCTACTAAGCGAGAAGATAGCTTGATATCATGGCAAGAAAAACAGTCAGGCAGCAACAGAATTGATACGAATGCACTGTGTATAAAAAATTGTATACGGAGATGATCGTACGCGAAATGGTATGGTATATCATGATGATATCATAGACTATTTAGTATATAAGTAAATGAATAATTAATTTACTGCAACAAGTTACGCCCTTAGTGGGTTATAACTATATATGGTTACTTGCTTCATGCCTTACTAGGCGTATGGTAAATATGGCGTTAGTGGTCAGATTTTTCCACAACCAGCTGCAAATTTTTAGGATCACGTGGTCGGTCGCCTTTGCTTCCCATAAAATTCTCCGATACCATTTTTTTAAGCGCTGGGTGAACCACCGTAGCCTTGTTGTTCTGGGGAAAATAATTCCTCACTTTTTAAAATGGCGTTAATGTGTATAAAGTCTTCTTGCAGCGCTCATGAGAATACATAGGTTCATATATTGACACAGAAATAATGAAACGTCTCTCAAACAGGTCAAACGACGGTTTGGGTGGGGTGGGAGTGAAACGTTATACAATGAATGGATTGAAAACGGTTACCGACACAAAGACGACTGTTGGTATCAAATGAATGTGCAATGACGTGCAATTGTTGCATTAGAAAATAATACACAACACTTTAAAAGAAAACATTAGAATGTAGTATACAACACTTTAGGCCAGACGAACATTAAAATTGATTAATCAACACTTTAAAGAATTGGGTATGCTTAAAACAATAATAAACATCACTTTAAGGGATTAGGTACGCTAAAAACAATAATAAACAACACTTTAAGGGATTAAGTACGCTAAAAACAATAATAAACAACACTTTAAGGGATTGGGTACGCTAAAAAAAATAATAAACAACACTTTAAGGGATTAGGTACGCTAAAAACAATAATAAACAACACTTTAAGGGATTGGGTACGCTAAAAACAATAATAAACAACACTTTAAAGGATTAGGCCGGCTAAAAACAATAATAAACAACACTTTAAGGGATTAGGTACGCTAAAAATAATAATAAACAACACTTTAAGGGATTGGGCCGGCTAAAAACAATAATAAACAACACTTTAAAGGATTAGGCCGGCTAAAAAAAATAATAAACAACACTTTAAGGGATTAGGTACGCTAAAAACAATAATAAACAACACTTTAAGGGATTAGGCCGGCTAAAAACAATAATAAACAACACTTTAAAGGATTAGGTACGGTAAAAACAATAATAAACAACACTTTAAGGGATTAGGTACGCTAAAAACAATAGTAAACAACACTTTAAAGGATTAGGCCGGCTAAAAACAATAATAAACAACACTTTAAGGGATTAGGTACGCTAAAAATAATAATAAACAACACTTTAAGGGATTGGGCCGGCTAAAAACAATAATAAACAACACTTTAAAGGATTAGGCCGGCTAAAAAAATAATAAACAACACTTTAAGGGATTAGGTACGCTAAAAACAATAATAAACAACACTTTAAGGGATTAGGCCGGCTAAAAACAATAATAAACAACACTTTAAAGGATTAGGTACGGTAAAAACAATAATAAACAACACTTTAAGGGATTAGGTACGCTAAAAACAATAGTAAACAACACTTTAAAGGATTAGGCCGGCTAAAAACAATAATAAACAACACTTTAAAGGATTAGGTACGCTAAAAACAATAATAAACAACACTTTAAGGGCTTAGGCCGGCTAAAAACAATAATAAACAACACTTTAAGGGATTGGGTACGCTAAAAACAATAATAAACAACACTTTAAGGGATTAGGTACGCTAAAAACAATAATAAACAACACTTTAAGGGATTGGGTACGCTAAAAACAATAATAAACAACACTTTAAAGGATTAGGCCGGCTAAAAACAATAATAAACAACACTTTAAGGGATTAGGTACGCTAAAAATAATAATAAACAACACTTTAAGGGATTAGGCCGGCTAAAAACAATAATAAACAACACTTTAAAGGATTAGGCCGGCTAAAAAAAATAATAAACAACACTTTAAGGGATTAGGTACGCTAAAAACAATAATAAACAACACTTTAAGGGATTAGGCCGGCTAAAAACAATAATAAACAACACTTTAAAGGATTAGGTACGGTAAAAACAATAATAAACAACACTTTAAGGGATTAGGTACGCTAAAAACAATAGTAAACAACACTTTAAAGGATTAGGCCGGCTAAAAACAATAATAAACAACACTTTAAAGGATTAGGTACGCTAAAAACAATAATAAACAACACTTTAAGGGATTAGGCCGGCTAAAAACAATAATAAACAACACTTTAAAGGATTAGGCCGGCTAAAAACAATAATAAACAACACTTTAAGGGCTTAGGCCGGCTAAAAACAATAATAAACAACACTTTAAGGGATTGGGTACGCTAAAAACAATAATAAACAACACTTTAAGGGATTAGGTACGCTAAAAACAATAATAAACAACACTTTAAGGGATTGGGTACGCTAAAAACAATAATAAACAACACTTTAAAGGATTAGGCCGGCTAAAAACAATAATAAACAACACTTTAAGGGATTAGGTACGCTAAAAATAATAATAAACAACACTTTAAGGGATTAGGCCGGCTAAAAACAATAATAAACAACACTTTAAAGGATTAGGCCGGCTAAAAAAAATAATAAACAACACTTTAAGGGATTAGGTACGCTAAAAACAATAATAAACAACACTTTAAGGGATTAGGCCGGCTAAAAACAATAATAAACAACACTTTAAAGGATTAGGTACGGTAAAAACAATAATAAACAACACTTTAAGGGATTAGGTACGCTAAAAACAATAGTAAACAACACTTTAAAGGATTAGGCCGGCTAAAAACAATAATAAACAACACTTTAAAGGATTAGGTACGCTAAAAACAATAATAAACAACACTTTAAGGGATTAGGCCGGCTAAAAACAATAATAAACAACACTTTAAAGGATTAGGCCGGCTAAAAACAATAATAAACAACACTTTAAGGGCTTATGCCGGCTAAAAACAATAATAAACAACACTTTAAAGGATTAGGCCGGCTAAAAACAATAATAAACAACACTTTAATGGCTTAGGTACGCTAAAAACAATAATAAACAACACTTTAAGGGATTAGGTACGCTAAAAACAATAATAAACAAAACCTTAAGAGGTTGCTACATGAACAAAAAAGAAACAACACTTGAGGACCAGGAATATTAATATCAGTTTACCAGAGGAAAATAAACAGTCGAAAACAATCCGACCACTACAAATGTAAGAGATTAAAGTACCTTTTTTTAAAAACATACACACACATACATGCACATACATGTACACACAAACACATACATTCAGGAAAGGGGGTTGAGAAAAATTAATATAAACGTAAATTCCAGCAGTACGCATTTTCCAAATTGTTTCAATTTGTAATTTCAAATAATTACATACTTTGTGTTTGATTCAAAATTGTTATAACCTTCTGTTTATTTAATTTCGGTGTTTTGTTCTTGTCTATTTGAGACAACGAATTGGTGAATGACTGAGCTAATCTTTATAATAATGAACAGATAGCTAACGACATGACTTGTGAAATGGTACAATGTTGTGCTAGCGAATTAATTTATGAAATGATGAGTGGGTGAGCTAATTTACTATAAAATATAAATATGAGCATAAACATACAAATATATATATATATATATATATATATATATATATATATATATATATATATAAAAGAACAGAGAATTGAAGCCTTTTAAATGTGGATATGTAGAAGAATAGGTAGAGTTGGATGGAAGGAAAAGAAAACAAACGAAGTCTTAAAACAACTAAAAATGATAAGAGAACTATTAAACACAATTCAAACAAAACAAATGCGATTTTCGGGGTATGTTAAAAGACACAAAAACCTACTAAAAGTAATCCTGGAGGGAAAAATACAAGGTAAATGAGGCAGAGGCAGAACAAGACTAACGTGGACGAGTAACATCAAAAGATGAACAGGCCAGCCTATGACAACCTGCACCATCAGAGCAAGAGACAGAGTAGAATGGCGCTCCATGGTAGCCATCCTAAGTTGCGGAGATGGCACTCGATGATGATGATATGAAAAAAATATGTACACACTCATACACAGAAAACAGATAATCATTCACACATCACGCAAATACACACATTCACACTTGTATTATTGTCCTTGGTGCAGCGAATCAAAGGTTCCCACCTTAACAATTTCTAAATCTGATCTCTACTTACTCGTCAGGTCTTGAGGAAAATATTCCTGAACGTATCTGCCAGCTGAATCCACAGCTCACCATTCCGGTATATATATTTCATCAGGACAACAAAGTCGATCTGCCCAGCTTTAGTGAGCTGATGTTGCAGGTCTCAGATGACGTGGTGCCGACGTCACTGAGAGCTGTCATCAAATTATCAGATCCTTGCGCCTTCATTTTCACATCCGGGACAACAGGTAAATAGTGACACATTTTTACAAAACCTTCTTTGGGTAATGCGTTTAGGGACATTAATGTCCAGGGACAGTGAC
This sequence comes from Megaustenia siamemsis, assembly GCA_032433765.1. Lineage (NCBI taxonomy): Eukaryota > Metazoa > Mollusca > Gastropoda > Stylommatophora > Ariophantidae > Megaustenia > Megaustenia siamemsis. The sequence continues at coordinate 14,276,300 of JAVIAB010000051.1, read as the reverse complement.
TGTTTATCTCAGCCTCCAGAATTGTAATGTGGACTCCTACGAGAGAGGTGTTATGGACAAACATCTTAAGTAATAAGGCCTTCGGGAAGAAAGGGAATACCCTATTTTCGTGACGTTTTCAGCTTTGCCAGGTCGGGTCTGGATGGAATGACGTCATCCATCTTATAGGTTGTTTACTGATAACGTCACGATTATGGAGACGGGAGTTTGTGGTTTCACTTTCTGCTCGTTGGTCTAACTGCAATAGATGGCTGTGTTATCTAGGACGTCGATTGTTGGAGGATAGAACAGTGGAGGGATTACTTCCCCCATCGACATACACTTCCACTATTTTTGATGAGTTCAGGGCTAAGTACAAAGTATGCACAACCAACCTACCTGAAATGATAACCGTCTAGTTGATTCCATAACTTGTTGCTGAGTATGATGGCTACCATTCCCAAGGAAAAGCACCGCCGTACTGGTATCTCTTCTTCTTTTTTCTACATTTCAGCACCTTGTGGAGTATACGATCTTGAACAAACACTTTCCAGACAGTTTTGTTTCTCGTCATTCCTTTAAGATCATTCCACGTCTTTTCCATCACTTTCATCTATGCTTCCACCTGTTAGCTCCAAGAATGTTTTGGTCTTCCTCTTTGTGTCTTTCCCTTGGGATTTAATAAAAGGGCCTGTCGTGTTATACTCTCATTTGGTTTCCTCAATAGTATCTCGCTGTCCGGAAATTTCTCTACGAGCACCTCTGCCGAAAAGATTGGTTTGCTGCCCTTGACAAATGAGAAGGTGTTATGCAAGTGGCCCCTGAGATCACCGGACCTAAATGTGATTTTTTCCCCCCATTGTAGGTACGTAAAGAACAGTGTATGCGCCTTCGCTATCCGCGACACTGGATAATCTGCAGGAACGAACTACTAAGGCTGTAAACTCGATCACTCTGGATATGCTGAAGAGAGTCTGGCCCGAGCTAGAAAATCGCACCGATGTTTGCTGATCAAAACACAACACAACGAGCCTTCAACAAACATTGTGAGAACACCAGACCCAAGGGTCGACCACGAAAAAGATGGGTCGATGGAATATTAGAAGCACGAGGAAACATAACAACAGCAGAGGCGAACAGAAGAACAAAAGACTGCAAATTATATCTCCCCCCGACGCTAAAAGGCAGATGAGGAAAGAAGAAGAAGAGGAGGAACATTCAACACAACTTATTGTTGCATTGATTAGATTATATGGGTGTGTCAGGGAGGGAAAAAAGGGGGGAGGGTTATAAAGCTGGAGAATAAAGGTCGCATGCAGTCGCCACGAAGTGTTCATACCAGAGGTTCTATTTCATTGCCAATATAAAAACACGTTTTGATCCATCACCGATTCGAACCAGCGACCTAGATGTGTGAGAGTGACAAGTGTTTTATCCCCGAGCCATTCGCTCGCTAAGAATTTCTACCGGAGACGTATAATTGCTTCATCAATAAAAAAGTTATATAGCTAGATAGACAGACACATATATAGACAGACACATATATAGATAGACACATATATAGATAGACACATATCTATATATAGACACATATAAAGATAAACAGACATACAGAAAGACAGACAGACAGGTGGACAGATAGACAGATAGACAGATGAACAGACAAATAGACAGATAGACAGACAAGGTGACAGACAGAGAGGCAGACGGATAAAAAAGTGATTTATCAAAATATATTCATATACACCATACCATCATTGGGTCGTATGTCCTTTACAGAACGTTGCATTCACCATAGCCCGTCTGAAAGATTCTCTGTCTCTATCCAAATCTCCTACATCTGTTGTCATGTTCAAGGTTTCTTTCATGTCTTTAAACCACTCTCCTCTTGGTCTACCTATGAAGCCATATATAATGACCATATAAATTGAGATAAATATAGAGATCTGTGGATGTGGTTCTTAGAGAGAGACAGATGGTACGTCCAGAGTTGTAGACCGTCACCGTTCACTCAAGTTTCAGTCACTCATATTCCAAAGGAACCTTGTGTGCAAATCGACGGGTATGGACGTAGGAATAAGGGAACAGTGAATCGACCGGTAAGAATAAGGAACACAAATTGAAGTTATCCAAATCAATGTTTCTTCTGCAAATAAAAAGATACGTGAGTAAAGCAACGATGCTAGGTGTGCCGAGAACTCGGGAAAATTAGCCCTGCCATAGCTTGTGTCGTTTAAAAACCACACCCAAGAAACATTTTTAATCATCTGGACTAAAAAAAAAAGAGTAAAGTGCCCCCGTCCCGCCAAGTGGCGTATAGGGAATATGGTGTTAGTGACCATAATTTTTACAGACCTTTGGCGCATAATTTTTGGGATAATGTGGTCGGTATTACGCCCGTGCCGATTTACTTTTCCAGAAAAAAATCAGGTACGCATTAAACACTGGGTGAACCGGAAGCCGTCGATCGGATTTGAACCCTACATCTTATCCTTTGTAGTCCAGTTCGCTAACCACTGAGCTATTGCGGCTCCCTAATCTGGACTAATTTCTAAATATCTCGTTGATTTAACACAAGGAGCCGAATACGTGGAATATAAACATATGCTATTTATTGGATGATGTCACCAAGCTTGTTCAATCTATACACTGAGCAAACCTGTAAAAACATCACAGAGATGCCAGGCCTAAACATTAATGGAAAGACAATCAATAACAAAATATATGCTGATGATACTGTATTGCTAGCAGAAAATCCTAAAGATGTACAATAATTACTTTATGAAATAAACATGACAAGCAAAAAATATATAGATTAGATATGAGTTTCAAAAAGACTAAAACTTTGATCATAAAAAAAAGATAATACTCAAAACCCACACGTGGATATTAAAGTTGAAGAAGTATGGCTGAAGACAGTTCAGATCTATAATTGCCTTGTACATACTATAACCAGTGATGGAAAATGTGCAACTGAAATCAACAAAAGAATAGGAATGGCAAAAAGTAATGTTAATGTCATGAAATATATACTAACATCAAAACAAATAACACCAATACTAAAACTGAGAATAGCAAAATGTCATATCCTCTCAACATTTTTGTATTGTGCAGAACATGGACATTAGACAAGAAAACAGAACAGAGAATTGAAGCCTTAGAAATGTGGATTTATAGACGAATAGGAAAAATTGGACAGAAAGAAAAGAAAAACGATGAAGTCTTAAAACAACTAAAAATGAAAAGAGAACTACTGAACACAATTCAAACAAGACAAATACAACTTTTGGGGCATGTTAAAAGACACAGTAGCCTACTAAAAGTAATCATGGAAGGGAAAATACTAGGTAAAAGAGTTAGAGGCAAACCAAAACTAACATGGACGAATAACATCAAAAGATGGATAAGTAAACCTGCACCATCAAAGCAAAAGACAGAGCGGAATGGCGCTCCATGGTAGCCAACCTTATATGCAAAGACTACACTCAATGAGAATTCTTTGAAATTATATTTCCTTCAATATTTATTAAATTTCTATCATTTGGTTTGTTGTACGACGATCACTTGTTAAGCTCTGTTTTTTACTTTTTTTTTTTTTAAATATTTTAAACAGAAAAATTACACAATTAGGTAGAAAAAAACATCCGGGTTGTCACGGAACATTTGTCCCGACTTCACTTTCCGTATTTGATGAATAGTCTCTTGGCCAAGTTGGGGAATAAACACTCTACGCGTGACAAACATGACCTTGACCTTTTCAACGCCACTAAACGTCGTATGGAACTCGTAGCGTATTTGTCACCCATCACTATCCAGGGTTTTCTCGTATCTACACGTTGTTAGGATAACAATGATTTCTTTCTTGCTTGTCCTTTTTTCCGTCTATCCCATCTTTTCCTTGGTCTCCCTCTTGCTCTCTGTCCTAATTTTCAGAGGCAGACAATTTGTTTAATGTTGTTTGTCTGATTTCATTTTTACCAAGTGTACCAGCAATTTCATTTACTGCTTGTATATGTATTTATGAATATATATATATATATATATATATATATATATATATATATATATATATATATATATAAGACTCGGCAGAGTTAGTAGTCTATGGAAGTAAACCCAAACAGAAAATCCGGAGGGAGGGACCCTAAAGCAGTCTGTGGTGTATTATCCATCTTCTGGCATCCTCTGCAGCTCAACTTTGTTTTCGGACGTAAGGTCCTTGTCCACCTTCGGAACGCTGCAAAGAGGAGACGAGAGGGGGATAGTGCGTTTTGGGCAAAGCATTATCTCCATATTATTGGCCCAGGCATAGCAAGCAAGCTGAAATGTCAGTTCCTTCCTCGTTGGGACACAACAGAAGGAAGACACAATCTCTCATACTCGGCACATAGAATGTTAGAACCAAAGCCAGACCAGTGCTGAGTTATAAAGGACGTGTGCATTGCTTCCTTGAGGGAATTTTCCATAAGTGAAAGAAACTGGGAAAATGTGGCTGCGGATCGTAGCACATGGAGAGCAAAAATAGAAAATGGCACAGCAATTTTCGAGACAGTGCTGATATCAAATTCAGTAGACAAAAGGCGCAAGAGAAAAGAGACAAGGCCAGGTACCGCAAATACACTTTGGTCGTTCTGCGGATGGCTCTGTCTGTTAAGGATTGGCAAATTCAGCCACGAGAAAAGATGTTCAGTAAAGCAGCACCCAGTACGAGACACTAATGCTTTACCAATCTACTGACTTATCATGATAGCTTGCCACCAACCGTCTGTCAAGACGCCAAAGGCCATATATATATATATATATATATATATATATATATATATATATATATATATTCCAGGACCTGTTTAATTCTGATAAAATCTCGGATTTCCACAACATATTAATGACATTAGTAAATGGCTGTTTTTCTTGTCACAAGCGATCTATAGCGATATGTCTTCCCATAATCCCACCAGCCTATCAAATGTAACAGTTATTATGTACATTTACGATTGTTACTGTTTCTTTGCAGGTCTTCCCAAGCCAGCAATAATCAGCCACAAGAAGGCCATCTTGTGTAGCTACAGCTTCAGCCCTGTCGGATTCTGCTCAAAGGAAGTCATGTATCTAACCTTGCCCTTGTACCACGCCTCTGCTTTAAACTTGGCTTTCCTCAACGTTATAAACGTAGGTAGGGAATGTTCTATTCTACTTCAGACATTTTGTTCTATATTCTTTAAGACCATGATGTTTTTCATACACATGTCGTGTAGCTATTTTCCTTTGGAGCCGATGACTCGAGGGTATAAATTCTACTATCACATCAGACCATTTTTGTTATTAAGCGTCCGACATTGCACAACATCGTTTAGCATCTTGCCATACATCTTTGTTCTGGGCGAGCCTCAAAAACTCAGCATGGGAGCTGTTGCCCGCTGGTTTTGCTTGTAACCTTTTGTCTTTCTTCTTTTGCCATAAATTTTCCATTTGTGGGCTTGCTTTGAGATTCTCTTGTTGTCTCTTCTCATCACATTAACAAAATATGCTCATCTTTATTATAGCGAGTATTGATGAGTACATTGTCGTTTCTCTTATTTCTAAACTAAACTACGTAGGGAGGTCAAAAAGTAATGCACACCAATTTTTTTCTCGGCTAATAATAAAGATAGGAATATGAAATTTTGCACACTTGGAATATGACATGTTCCAATTATGTGCACCAAATAAAAATGGAGCTTGTTAACAATGTCCGTTACAAACAGCGAATTGTAATAGAATTTCTGGTTGCGGAAAAAGAAACTGTGGCAAACATTCATAAACGACTGTGTGCAGTGTACAAATGTTCTGCAGTCGATAGGAGCACAGTTAGTCGCTGGGTACAGAGAATTAAAGCTGCAGAAAGTGTACGAGTGGAGCTGCATGATTTACCGCGTTCTGGACGTGTTGCCTCGGCTACCAGCACAGACATGTTAAACCGGGCTGATGCCATTATTCGTAAGGATAGGCGTATCACTAGTCAGCAATTGGCATTGCAGCTTACAGTCAGCAAGGGAAGTGCAATCGCAATTTTTAAAACTCTCGGATATTCAAAGATTTGCGCTCGATGGGTTCCTCGGTGCCTAACAAATGATCACAGAGTTCAAAGGAAAACATTCTGTTCTGAATTGTTGGAGCGTTTCGGTGTTGAAGGAGAAATGTTTTTGTCAAAAATTGTTACCGGTGACGAAACGTGGGCACATTATTATGAGCCTGAAACAAAAATGCAGTCAATGGAATGGCATCATCCGCATTCACCAAAAAGAAAAAATTCAAAACATCTCCATCAGCCGGAAAGGTGATGATCACTGTCTTCTGTGACATTGATGGTGTGATTCTTGTTGATGTAATGACAAGAGGTGAGACAATCAACTCGACAGCTTACATCAATACACTGACAAAACTCAAAAATCGGTTCCACAGAGTTCGGCCTAATAAGCCATCTGCAGATTTGTTGCTTCAACATGACAATGCACGCCCTCACACAAGTCTGGTAACACGGGAAGCAATCAACAAATTTGGTTGGACTGTACTGCCCCATCCTCCTTACAGCCCTGATCTGGCTCCCTCAGATTTCCATCTGTTTGGACCACTCAAAAAATTCCTGCGTGGGAAACACTTTGACAATGATGAGGATGTGATCCGTGCAGTTAAAAAATGGCTACGCGAGCAGGACAAAACTTGGTACAAACGAGGCATTCATGACCTAGTTTCGCGTTGGCGTAAGGCAATACGCTTGGACGAAGATTATGTTGAAAAATAGGTAGTGTAAAGGGGATGTTCAGCTACAATCTGTGAAAATTTCACACATTTTGCCCGAATAGTTTCCGAGAAAAAAATTGGTGTGCATTACTTTTTGACCTCCCTTCAAAATTTAAATTCATAAATTTAAATTTACATTTAAATCTATGACGTTCGACGTATTTTTTTGAGACATTTGTTTTCAAATGATCAAATTGATTTTTTTTTTACTTAATTGATTATTTCCCCTCTACCGCATGCATAAGTAAGTATAGATAATATATTTGATTATGAAATCCTGAGCTTTACTGTACACAGATTATAGTCTCCATATAAATAATTTTTGTTTGATTTAATTGAAAACTGTAGAAAGAATTAATTTAATTTTAATCATTCAGTTCACTAAGAAGGGTGTCCGGTTAGCGCAATCGATAGGCGGTTGGCTTACCACGGCAACAGCCGGGGTTCGTAATCCTGGCGAGGACACCTGGGTTTTACTAATTCCCTAAAAATTAGTAGGAGCCGCGATAGCTCAGTGGTTAGTGAACTGGACTACTACGGACAAGGGGTAGGGTTCGATCCCAACCGACGGCTCCGGGTTCACCCAGCCTTAAATGGGTACCGGATTTTTTCTGGGAAAGTAAAAGCAGCACGGGCGTAATACCGACCACATTACCCCAAAAATCATGTGCTGAAGGTCTGTAAAATATAGAGTCACTAACACCATATTTCCCTATACGCCACTTGGCGTGACGGGGGGTACTTTACTTTTTACTAGTTCACTAAGACTAAATCCAAACAAAGTATAAGGTCTATTCTCTCCATATAACTAGAGATAGAATCTAGAGAACATGGGCGTCAGAGGAAAGAACTTCATCACGACGAGGGTGTGACGTAGAGGGAATATTGTGTCAGTGTGTGTATTTTATGACAATTTTGTTAGATACGTGGTCAGCACTGCGCCATGATGTTTCTCTGAAAAACTCTGACCTGTACCCTGTACATGCAAACATCTGAAACCCAAAAACATAATCTTTGCTGTCATTTGTACAATTTTGACCAATGTCTTGTCGACATACTCTGATTCTTCTTCATAATGTGGATCTTTCTTTAGCTTTTATGCACGGGCACAAGTATGTGCACACATACACACAAAGCACGTACGTACACACACACACACATATATATATATTATATATATAAAAATATATATATATATAAATATATATATATATATATATATATATATATAACTGTCAGCGCTTCTATAAATAAGTAAATATTACATTCATAACCTGTTATTCATGCACGCATGCACCTACTTAATTTTTTTTTTTTACGCTTGGCCTTATGCATGGCAAGTTTACTTTCTTTTTCAAAGTAGTAGTAAAGTACCCCCATCACGCCAAGTGGCGTATAGGAAAATATGGTGTTAGTGACCCTATATTTTACAGACCTTCAGCACATGATTTTTGAGGTAATGTGGTCGGTATTACGCTCGTGCCGCTTTACTTTCCCAGAAAAAAAATCCGGTACCTATTTAAGGCTGGGGGAACCCGGAGCCGTCGGTTAGGATCGAACCCTATCCCTTGTCCTTTGTGATCCAGTTCACTAACCACTGAGCTATCGCGGCTCCCCTCTTTTTCAAAGTGCTACTTCATTAACTTGATATACCTTATTATTTGTATACTCGCCCTAGAAAGTCAGTGAACGGTTAATAATAGCGCGCCTACAAAATTGAGAAAAATCTTCCTCAGTGGTTTCTACGTCACTTTATGTTGATGTCGTTGTATTGTCCTCAGTGTTATCGTGACGTTGCCCTCAGTGTTATCATGGTGTTGCCCTTAATGTTGTCGCCGTGTTGCCCTCAAAGTAGTCGTGGTATTGCCCTTATTGTTGTCGTGGTGTTGCCTTCAATGATGTCGTGGTGTTGCCCTCAATGCTATCGTGACATTGCACTCAATGATGTCGTGGTATTGCCCTCAAAGAAGTCGTGGTATTTGCCTTAATGTTGTCGTAGTGTTGCCCTCATTGTTGTCGTGGCATTACCCTTAGTGTTGCCCTTATTGAGGCTAATAAAACTACATGTAGGAAAGGTAAATACACTTCTTATGTTGTTTTATAGGCTCCAACTGCGTCAATCAAGGGTGTGAAACTGTCAGGATTGACATGTGCACAACAAATCGTATTTTTTTATGATCTACACAGTTGATCGTCTGTGGCTTCGTCGTGTGTGCGTGACCACAATAGTAATTTCATGAATATTATAACTAAACTATTTATTGTCTCTTTCTACCTTTCAGCTCCCTGTAGAGCATAGGTCTTCAACAAACATTTTCCAAGTCGTTCTATTTCTTGCCATTCTTTTAAGATTATTCCATGTCTTCCCCATCATCTTCATCTCTTCTTCTATCTGTTTTCTGCAAGAATTCCTTGGTTTTCCTCTTTGTCTTTTCCCCTGGGGATTCCAAAGAAGGGCATGTTGTGTAATAATCTCAGTTTCGCAGTGTGTGTCTGATCCAGCGCCATCGTCTTCGCTGTATCTCTTTATCCACTGGTATTTGACTGGTACATTTCCATAATTCTATGTTAGTGATTTTGTCCTGCCATTTCCATCCTTTTATTCTGCGTAAGCATCCATTAATGAAAGTCTGTATCTTCATGATTGTCAATTTTGTTGTTCTCCATGTTTCACAGCCATATAATAGGACTGACTTTACATTGGAATGACAATTTTTATTTTTCTATTTAACCTAATTTCTTTGGACTTTCATGTTTCCTAGTGCAACAAAAGCTCATCTTGCTTTTGATATCCTTATTTTGGTATCATTTTCTGTTCCTCCCTCTTTATCTATATTACTGCCAAGATATATGTAAGATTGCACATCTAGTAGAAGTATTTCTCCTAATTTTATTTGGTTTTTGCCAACTGCATTAATTCTCATAATGTTGGTTCTTATCTCTATTAATTTTCAGTCCTAACTGTTGTGATCTCTCATCAAGTATGCTCATTTTATCCTGCATCTGTTGATGGCTGTGTGATAGGAGAGTTATGTCATCAGCAAAGTCTAAATCATTAAGTTGCTTGGTCAGTAACCACTGGATTCCATTTCTGTTGTTTTGAGTTATTCTCATAATCCAATCTATGGCCAGTAGAAAGAGAAATGGAGATAGAAGACATCCCTGCCTTACTCCTGTTCTTAATTCAAATGCCTCTGTAAGCTGTCCTTCATGCACCACACTACATTTCATTCCTTCATACATTGTTCTTATCAGTTTAATAAACTTAATGGGGATTCCGTAATGACTCAGCAACTTCCAAAGCATTCCTCTGTCTAAACTATCAAATGCCTTTTCGTAATCTTTGAATCCAATATAAAGTTGGGACTATAGTTCTAAACTTTGTTCAACTATTATACGTAGAGTAGTTATTTGATCAGCAGATGATCTGTTCTTCCTAAATCTTGCTTGTTCAACTATATCTTTTATTATTATTTAAAACTATTTACTGTGTTAAGACAAAATGGTTTTTTGAACAAATTTCGTTTCATTCGCGACATATCTATAGTTTTTAGATAAACTCTATGATGATGATCATCATCAAGTACTGTGCCTGCTAGTGTAGGTGATCATATCTTTCCAAAACTTTTTTCTACATTTTATATTTTATCCACTTTTTAATTGCCGACTTCCTACATAACAATGAAGCTGTTTTGTATCATTTCTGTATATTTCCCTCTACATCTTCTTCTATCAGTTGTTCATGTTGTCCCAGTTTATTCCAGTAGATACTTTCTTATTCAGTGGCCAATAATTTCACATGGCAGATGCACTGTGGAGATTAGAAGCAGAATACGACAAGCAAAGACAGAATTTCACCAAATGAACACATCCTTATGTAACAAAACATTGTCAATTAATGTTATAAAACGTGTCCTAAAGTGCTACATCGAACCTGTTCTACTATATGGAAGTGAGTATATGACGATAAGCAAAACAATACAGAAAACATTAGAGGCAGTTGAGATGTGGTTTATCAGAAGAATGATACAAATTCCATGTTTAGCAAAAATTACACTAGAAGAATTTTTAAAACGAGCTGGAGAAACCAGAAACATCATCAAAAACATAGGGATTCAACAAATGAAAAAATAATACAATATATATTTGTTGGACAATCATGTAAAAAAAAGGCATTGAGAATACTATAACAATGGACAGAATGGACGGAAAAGAGAAGCAGAGGAAAACTAAGAACAAAAAAATATTGAAAAGCTTATCCAAGTGGTATAATAAAAGATGAACAATGAACAGGTTTGCACATCTAGAAAGAATACCGTATAGCTGTTTACCATACAAAGCATTTATTAAAAGAGGTGTAGGAAGAAAAGCAGGAGGCAGACCCAGAGTAAGATGGACAGATGACGTAAAAGAAAAGTAACAACAGCATCAACTGACAATGAGTGAAACCGTCAAGAGAGCGAACACCAAAACTTTGTATTTCCCTCGACACCCGATAGGGTGCAACAGGAAAAAAGAAAGAAGTGAAGAAAGAAGAAGGAAAGAAAGAAGAAGAGATGAAAGAAGAAGAGATGAAAGAAGAAGAGATGAAAGAAGAAGAGATGAAAGAAGAAGAGAAGACAGAAGATGTCAAGAAAGAAGAAATTAAGAAAAAAGTTAAGAAAGAAGAAGAGAAGAAAGAAGAATAGAAGAAAGAAGAATAGAAGAAAGAAGATGTCAAGAAAGAAGAAATGCAGAAAGAAGAAGTGAAGAAAGAAGGAGAGAGAATAAAAAATCGCTGACTAAAAGGATGAATTCATGAAGGCTGAGTGAATAATAAGAGATGATCGTCTACGCCAACCGGCATGGCACCTGTTAATGGTAATGACTAATGTATTCATGTTTTCTCTCACATAGTAGGAGTAGCAAGAAGCTTTATTTCTTCTTTGGCTTTAATAAGTTCCCACTATTGTCTTGGAGAAATGAAAAAAAAAATATATATATAAAAAACGAAAAAACAAAGAAAGAAAAAAAAACGTGGTGTTAAAGCTTTAGGTAATAAAACAATACACATTAGAACGACGTTTTGGCCCAATGGGCCTTAAGCAAGAACACACACACACACACACACACACACACACACACACACACACACACACACACACACACACACACACACATGTATTTAAAAAAAAAATAATAACGAACTAGAATGAGAAATACAAATAAAATTTAAAGTTCCCTGTATACTGCGCTGTGGCCAGAAGGAACATTAATGTTAGTACGCACATGGTACGCGTGCGTGCACCCAAGTGAAAATGTGTGCACACAGGATGCATCCTCAGAAGTTCCCACACACAGCGGAAAGAACAAACCATAAAAATACAATATACCCGAGACAGATTTACATGTATGTATATTTGTCTGTATATGTATTGGCGCATTTAGACACCTTCGGGTTTTCTTTTGTGTGCTTTGTGGTAATATGAACGAATGTATGCTTGTACGCATGTATGGTTAGGTACACAAGCATTTTTTTTTCACACATCTTTCGTTGAGCACACACACAGTTAAGATATACATAGTTTATTCGTATCCTGTACCGACCTCCCCATATTTTTAGAACCCTTCCGTCTTCTCACCTGACTGCCTGGTCAGTGAGATATATAGCTGGTCATCCCGCCTACTTATTTTAGTTTATTCAGAAGTTGACCACGCTCTGGACCACAGGGAAGTGACCTTTCTTTATTTCCTTTCTAGTGTATCTAGCAAATTATCGCCATATAGTTAGAGTTGTGTACATATCCTTATATATACTGTATATATATATATATATATATATATATATATATATATATATATATATATATATATAAATATATATTTGTGTTGATGGTTGTTGTTTCAGCCTAAGGCCTACTTGGCCGAAAAGTCTACTATTATTTTGTTAATTACAGCGTACAGCTGTTACCATACCACTTTTTTTTTTTTAAATAGTCATTATCATCAGTTTTTTCAGCAGCTTCGCATCTTGTTTTGTTGCATCTTGATTCCTTTACTCCTTTAATGTACCCGAGAGGTGGACCGATTTTATTCCTTTATTTGCATTTCTTTGCCTTGACCTATTTATTGTCTAGCCCTGTCTTAACCATGAGTTAGGAAATGTCTTATACAGAGCCCTGGTAACAGGAGACTATCCGATCACGAAAAAGAAATCCAACCCTTCTCATTTGCATATCCCGCGTTATAAGACGGTGTTTTTCACAGCCATCAAAATCTTTTATTGACACTTGCCAGGGTAAGCCTGAGTCATGACTCTCAAATGTCTTTCTTCTTTTGTTGCGTCCTGGGCTTGTAGAATAGATACACTTCCTGATTTAATATTTTGTTAGTGTCTATTTTAGTTAAACCTGCTGTTAATAAGAAATTTGCTGGTCGAATTTAGTTATAGCATGAGTCTATTAACATGCACTAAGAGCTTTAGTAACTAACATGCAATAAAAGAGTCTAGTAACGTGCACTAAGAGTCTAGTAACGTGCACTAAGAGTCTATTAACATGCAATAAAAAAGTCTAGTAACGTGCACTAAAAGTCTATTAACATGAAATAAAAGAGTCTAGTAACATGCACTAAGAGTCTAGTAACGTGCACTAAGAGTCTAGTAACATGCACTAAAAGTCTAGTAACGTGCACTAAGAGTCTAGTAACATCCACTAAGAGTCTATTAACATGCAATAAAAGAGCCTAGTAACATGCACTAAGAGTCTAGTAACGTGCACTAAGAGTCTAGTAACGTGTATTAAGAGTCTCATAGACTCTTTCTAACTTTTGTTGACCTGTCCGAAATATGATTTTTATTAACACAGACACAACCATATAAAATATAAACTTGTTGGAACCTTACTTTTGTCAACATGTACACAATTAGATAAAACAATCACATGTCAGAACCTTACTTTTGTTAACATGTACACAATTAGATAAAACAATCACATGCCAGAACCTTACTTTTGTCAACATGTACACAATTAGATAAAACAATCACATGTCAGAACCTTACTTTTGTTAACATGTACACAGCCAGGTGAAACAATTACTTGTCTGAACTTTACTTTTGTTAACATGTACACAACCAGACCTTATTTAACCTTACTTATTGAACATGCCAGAAATCTTACTTTTTTAACATATCTTTTTTTCTTCCTCTTCCTCTTTCCTTCCTCATTTGCCTTTCAGCGTCGAGAGGGGATATAATTTGCGGTCTTTTGCTCTTCTGTTCGCCTCTGCTGCTGTTAGGTTTCCTAATGCTTCTAATATTCCATCCATCCATCTTTTTCGTGGTCGACCCTTGGGTCTGGTGTTTTCACAACGTTTGTTGAAGGCAAGTTGTGTTGTGTTTTGTTCTTTCTGCCTTGTCACGTGGCCAAACCATTTTTATCTGTAGTTTCCTTATATATTCTATGGCGGGGTCTGTTCCTGGCTTTTGCGTTGGCTATTGATTGTTCTCTACTCTTCAACAATTTGACATTCATCATCATCATCGTCATCATCATCATCATCAACATCATCATCAAGTACCGGGCCAACTGGCGTAGGTGATCATGTCTCTCCACAACTTTCGATCTCGACGGTTATTTATCAATTCTGTTGTTGACCTTCTGCCAAGCCATTCTCTTAAACTGAATGGTATTTTTTCTCTTTGCTTCCCTCTTTCTCTTCGTCCCTCAATTTTCCCACTTTTTACAATATATTTCAGCTGTTCTCTTCTCATTAAATGACCAAAAAATGATAATTTTTTCTTCCTAATATTAGAAATTAGCTCTCCTTTTGCTTTGGCCTCTTTAAGAACATATTCATTAATCTTCTTAGCTGTCCATGGTATTCTCAACATTCTCCTGTAAAACCACATTTCTACAGCCTCCAGTGATTTTCGTTTCTATTGTCTTATTGTCCATGATTCACATCCATATGTTAAGACTGACTCTACATAACATTTAAGAACTTGACAAAATTCGATATTATATTTGCTATTTTCTATTTTTATCCTCCGATACGTAGCACATCTCTCTTTCATTATTTCATCTCTTATCCGTCTGTTTATTATTCCTTGATTCCCTTGTCCGCTCATCCTAGATGTAGTAGAGTTTACTTTATTTCGTTGTTCGTTTATGTTGTTCTCGTTTTCTGAAGCAGGTCACATGTTGGCCGAAACGTCAGTATTGTATTGTGTTCCTTTTTTGTAAAGCTGTCACCATACCTTGTAGGAGTGTACGGTTCACCCCAAAACTTGCTACTGCTACCAGCTTTACCGCAGCACTACAATTATGTTCCCCCCCCCCTTATATTTGCTAGTGTGTCCGTGGTTTCTCCTACCTTCCAGGTCTGTATCTAGAGAGAGGGCTGTCACATTAATGTGGGGGCATAACTTAGCGATTACCCGTTACCGCAAAATACTGTAGCCAGTGCAGAGTTAACTGTAGCCAACTCTCGCACTCTCCATCCAAGAGGGTTAAACTCTTTTAACTCTTTCTTTCTATCACTGAACTCTTTCACCCTCTGCTGTGTCTTATCTTTACTCCTCGCTGCGTTTTCTTTATCGAATCGCATGCTGCTCTCCTCGTTTGCCACTCCTTGTTTTATCTGTTTCCTCCAACCCTATGGGACTGCTTCTTTTATCCGTTCCCAAGGAGAATGAAGGAAACCAAGTCATACTCTCTTTTTTTTTTCTCTTTGTTTGGTTTTCGGAGGGCCGACCATCTAAGGGCAGAATCCCCCTACAGCAAGACAATCTGCTGCCTTGCAGGAAGATTGGGGACAATCAAAGGCTAAGGAAAGCAAACCTGAATAAAATGCTGGCTGAAATCGGATGCACTGGGCCACTGGCGCAGAACACAGTGCAACGTTTTAACGGGTGTTCAATCAGAGTGGATCTGGCAGACTCTAATTGTGATATTCGGAATGTGGGGGGCGATCAACACACTTAACCTGACAACTGACTTCATGTGAGAGTCTGGAATCCTACTCTGATTGAGTCCTGATCGCAGAGAGAGAGAGAGAGAGAGAGAGAGAGAGAGAGAGAGAGTTAGTTTGGTTTAATTTTGGCTCTTGGGATCATACCTGCTTCATTGACAATTTATCACGTGACCAACATACACATATGTCCTGGACACCCTTCCTCTTCCGCAATTTTGAGATTAGTACTTCCTTTCTGTTTGTTTTTGTATAATTTGTTGTTTTGTACTTAATGAAGGCATTTGCTGAAACGTCTCAGTTTATTTTAGTATCTGCACGTTTATTTCCTTAATACCATTTTATGTTTACTTTACAGAGTCCACTGTAACAGTTCCTCTTGACAAATTGTCCTCTAATTACACCGAGCTTCTTGGACTCTCCAGGAATAGAATTAAACGTTTGAAATTAAAGTACTCGTCAAACTTCCCGTTATGGTTCAGCGACTGGTCTCGGTCAACACAACACCTTTCTTTTTCATCTCCGGTCAAGCGCAGTACACTTCTAACCCTTTCCCATAAATAGAGTTCATGTGCAGTAAATAATAGAACATACAATTGTACAGATGTCTGAGCAAGATTCTGAATTACAAAACGTCACTTAACAGGAAAACGTCTATTGAGCTATACACTACAACGATGTCAGATCTCATAGATAACAGCTCCACAACTGGTACATGCCAATTTTTTCAAATCAAATAGTTGTATACCCCTGAAGACGGAGTTATCTGCCTGTGCAGAGAAGGACCACCCATGTTCACATGGTTGTCAGGGAAAAACGAATTGACACGAAAAATTCAGGATCTTAGTCATGTAGGGACTTCGCCAGAGGTGAAAGCTGGCGAAAGAAAGAAAAAAAAACCCCCAAAAAACTGTGGTATATTTCGTCACTAGGGAGCAATTACGTATCAATTTATGTTGAAATGTTGCCTCATGTGTGGTTGCTGTTGATGGAACGCCTAGAGGGAGCAGTTTTCCCTTGACCAATTGAATATGGCGGGTTGTAATGGCTTCTTGACATTTCCGACGTCTACTGGAGAGTTTGGAGTTCATCCAGTCCCTATGCTTGGAGACCACTTGTTCAACACAGACGTACTGTAACACTAGGTCTTCTATATCAGTAATAGCCACCACTACAGGGAACACAACGGTCGTAACTTCTGGTAGCACACCTGCTTTGACGCAGACTGTTACAGGAAGAAACCACGAGGAGGTAGAATTGCTAGGTCTTGGTCAGCTGGTGGTGGGTTGACCCTGCTGTTGCGAACGTAGAGGCCTCTCTCCCCCCTCCCCCTCATCCCACCCCCGGCCTCATTTAGGGTACACAAACCTTAAATGGACAATGTGGTCCACGCCCACTTCCCTGGAAGAGAAACTATATGGGGCAACCGAATCACCTAAACAGACAGCTGCCTTCATAAGAGAGTCCGGAATCCTAGTCTGAATGAGCCATGATCGCAGCAGAAGAAGAAGATTTGTAGGTGAAATTGTCCTGAATATACATTTCACTTATATGTTGAATCTTTTAAATTAAAAAAAAAATTATGGTAGGGATTTCTGTTATTTCAGTTTGTGACATCACACGCAAAGTTTGCATTTCTAATATAATTAATGTGCGAATCGAGCATATCTGAGTGGAGTGATGCTTATAACCAACAATATTTTTATAAAATGTAATAGATTTGTCACCTCCTGATGTGCATTGTTGAATGTTTAATCACAAGAGCCTTCACAATCTAAGATATAAGTTCTCTTAATCAGCTTGAATGTTTAACCACAAGAGCCTTCACAATCTAAGATATAAGTTCTCTTAATCAGCTTGAATGTTTAACCACAAGAGCCTTCACAATCTAAGATATAAGTTCTCTTAATCAGCTTGAATGTTTAACCACAAGAGCCTTCACAATCTAAGATATAAGTTCTCTTAATCAGTTTCAATGTCCCACAGAAAAATCTGATTTGTTTGAAAAGAGACAAATTAACAAAACAACTAAAATACCAGTAACAAGCCGCTGTAGTCTGTTCAACAACATTTCGACCCTTTGTCTTCATCAGGAGACACATGAATAAGCAATACAAAATAGTGGGAAAATAGGATCCAAAGGATGTCTAGGATCAAGAAACTATGACCTTAGCACAAGAGTTGGCATCAAACGGAAATGAAAGATAACGGTTAGAGAGAAAGGGGAAGATCAAGTAGGCTAATCCGTGTTGTCATGTGGCCCACTGGAAGAGTATTTTGACCTTATTTAACGACAGTTAAGTAGGCAGCGGTGGATATTCAGAGCAGACAACAGAGGCCATGACTCCTCTGTAGATTATCGGAATAGATAACACAATCACATTCCAACTCAGTGAGTTAAATGTCAATGTACAACCAGCCAACCGTATTCCCTAGTATAGCCATGATATAGTTCAAATAACTCAAGCCGTTACTAATAAATATACGTGTATTATACAATGTGTATAGAGGTTAAACCTTCTACAACCGTACAGCGGCATCTACCGACGTTGCACTGATTATAAAAACTAGGTAGGTCATTTCAGAAATCAGTTTTCCGTTGCCATTGAGACAGAAGAACGACTAAAAATAGGATGACGATTCTATTTCTTTATCGAAACATTGAAGTAGAACCAATGGGAGGCTGTCTTCTCTTGTACCTACTGTAAGAATTACTGCTCTCTTTATAAACTATATATATATATATATATATATATATATCATCATCATCATCAAGTGCCGGGCCTAATGGCGTAGGTGATCATGTCTCTCCACAACTTTCGATCTCGGCAGCAATTTATCATTTATGTTGTTGACCTTCTGCCAAGCCATTCTCTTAAGCTGTCTGTCATTTTTCTCTTTGCTTCCCTCTATCTCTTCATCCCTCAATTTTTCCAGTTGTTACAATATATTCCAGTTGTTCTCTTCTCATTACATGGCCAAAAAATGATGATTGTTTCTTCCTAATATTGGAAATTAGCTCTCTTTTTGCTTTGACCTCTCTCAGAACATCTTCATTACTCTTCTAAGCTGTCTATGGTACTCTCAACATTCTTCTGTAAAACCACATTTCTACAGACTCCAGTGATTTTCTTGTCTGTTGTCCTATTGTCCATGATTCGCATCCATCATATGTATATGTATATGTATATGTATATATGTATATATATATATATATAAACTAGAACAAAACTGAAGAAATGTTAATTAACGGTGAAACCATGTTTTTCTCATAATTTATAATGCCAATAATTAAGATAGTATGATGTAATTATAATTATGTAAATTTAGGAAAATAATTAAAAGAATTATATTAGATAGCGCAAATTGCAGTAATGTTTATGTCGCAAATTACAGTAATGTTTATGTCGCAAATTGCAGTAATGTTTATGTCGCAAATTGTAGTAATGTTTATGTCGCAAATTACAGTAATGTTTATGTCGCAAATTACAGTAATGTTTATGTCGCAAATTGCAGTAATGTTTATGTCGCAAATTACAGTAATGTTTATGTCGCAAATTGTAGTAATGTTTATGTCGCAAATTGCAGTAATGTTTATGTCGCAAATTGCAGTAATGTATATGTCGCAAATTGTAGTAATGTTTATGTCGCAAATTGCAGTAATGTTTATGTCGCAAATTGCAGTAATGTTTATGTCGCAAATTGTAGTAATGTTTATGTCGCAAATTGCAGTAATGTTTATGTCGCAAATTGCAGTAATGTTTATGTCGCAAATTGTAGTAATGTTTATGTCGCAAATTGCAGTAATGTTTATGTCGCAAATTGTAGTAATGTATATGTCGCAAATTGCAGTAATGTTTATGTCGCAAATTGCAGTAATGTTTATGTCGCAAATTGCAGTAATGTTTATGTCGCAAATTGCAGTAATGTTTATGTCGCAAATTGCAGTAATGTTTATGTCGCAAATTACAGTAATATTTATGTCGCAAATTGCAGTAATGTATATGTCGCAAATTGCAGTAATGTTCATGTCGCAAATTGCAGTAATGTTCATGTGTCAAATTGTAGTAATGTTCATGTCGCAAATTGCAGTAATGTTTATGTCGCAAATTGTAGTAATGTTTATGTCGCAAATTACAGTAATGTTTATGTCGCAAATTGTAGTAATGTATATGTCGCAAATTGCAGTAATGTTTATGTCGCAAATTGCAGTAATGTTTATGTCGCAAATTGCAGTAATGTTTATGTCGCAAATTGCAGTAATGTTTATGTCGCAAATTACAGTAATATTTATGTCGCAAATTGCAGTAATGTATATGTCGCAAATTGCAGTAATGTTCATGTCGCAAATTGCAGTAATGTTCATGTGTCAAATTGTAGTAATGTTCATGTCGCAAATTGCAGCAAATGTTTAAGTCGTACAATCATCAGTTTAAAAGTCAATCTAAAGTTCAAGCACACGTCCAGGCCTCCTCAAGTTTCGAACCCACCGTCCGCCGCTGACCGATTCCCTATATGATTATACATATTTATGCATGTATTTTTATTCCTATTTCTTTATTTGAATGACTCATATTAAAGATGTAGAGAGAGAGAGAGAGAGAGAGAGAGAGAGAGAGAGAGAGAGAGAGAGAGAGAGAGAGAGCAGCCACTTTACAAACCCCCACTATCTTTAGCAATTATCAGTGCCTTGTGTTACATAGTCTCTCATGTTGCAAGTAGGCGGGTAATATAATGCTGGAGTTTATTCCGAAGAACTGAAATGTGAGAGGATGATATCTCAATTGCCAATCATTCAAACTGATGTTCTTGTTTGATGTATTAATTACAAGAAAATTCCTCTTTGGCAGAGTTTTGATGTTAAACAATGACTGTATTATTGGTTGGTATTTCTCATAATTGCATGCCAAGTTGTTTGCGTATATACATAAATATTGCCAGCACAACACAAACACACACAACATTGGAACTTCCGTTTCCAAGATGGTGGAACGAAGTTCATGTTGTCTCGATTGCTGCAGAAATTGCATTTGGGGACTGATTAATTTCGGCTCTCCAATGCAATTTTCTGCGTTAAAGCCAAAATGATGTTCTAAATAACAAATCTGCGCCGAAGATGCGGAGTCGTACGCAAGTGAAGTGACAAGTCAAGTGTTGTGAATGCGACCTTCCATTGTCTAGAGTTGATATGTGGTTTACGTCAACACATTAAATGATGTTCAAACGCCGTTTGTCGTTGGCATTGTTTGAAGCAAATTATTTACATGTTACAACTCATTAATGTGGACTGTTCTGCCAAGTCAACCGAAATTGTCACTTTAGGGATTTTGCACCGTATTTCGTTCGTTGTAGGATGCATTCACTAGAGTAAGCGGGAATATATGGGCGCAGCCATTGTTGTATTACGTCATCAAAAATGGCTCATCGTATATCCCTAGACCGGCCGTACGCTAATCTTGAAAGGCAAAATGACGGAGCTATGTTCATGACTTTGCATCACCAGGATGACTCTCGGGGTTTCAGGTTAGTCAGGAAGGATGTTGTCTAAATTCAAGAGGACTACTTTGAGATCGAGGGTAGACATGCTTGTTGCGTTCGCCTGATGACTAAAGGAGTACACCCCTTCATCATCCGTCCTTGAAAGGACGTTAAGTGGGCGTGAGAAGATCTTACGGTCTGTTGTTTGATGTGCGACGGGGATACTTCGGCGACTAACTGTGTTTCGTGTGTTGCGGATTTGAAGTCAAAAACGATGTCCTACCATCATCAAGCGCTATACATTAAAAAAATATGACGATTATCATTTTCAGAACGTGAACTTCCTGTCAATATGATGGATAGGCGGCAGGAACTATTGAAGGCTATATCTGAAAAGTGTTCCTTATTGCAGTTTGCTCATATTCCAAGTTCGGCTTGTTTGCAGGAGCTACTGAGTTAAGTGCTTTGTGCACAGAGTGAGCTGTGTTTTTCATCCGTTTTGATCGTGTCTCGATATTCCGATTGTTTACGATAAATGATGATATCGTATGACAGGGAACAGTTGGCTGTGTTCACTTTCTGTGCGGTTTCGCCTTATGTCTTTTGACGTGTGCTGAAACTGCTTTGGTGGGGTCTACAGCTACCTTTCTTTATTTGGGAGATGAGTTAGTAATTCGGATAATTCCACTGGCACGGGCGGTTGAGCAGCTATGGATTATAATTCGTTTGTAGTGATGCCGGGGCCTTCCATAACAATAACACAACATTGCCAGTAATTATGGGATGTTTATACAAACACTATTGTCATTGTTTTTATATAATCTACACTATCACGGATTACGCAAACAACACTATCAGGGATTAACCATACGACACTGTTAGGGATTAACCGTACGACACTGTTAGGGATTAACCATACGACACTGTTAGGGATTAGCCATACATCACTGTCAGGGATTAACCGTACGACACTATCAGGGATTAACCGTCCGACACTGTCAGGGATTAGCCATACGACACTGTCAGGGATTAACCATACGACACTGTCAGGGATTAACCGCACGACACTGTTAGGGATTAGCCATACAACACTGTCAGGGATTAGCCATACAACACTGTCAGGGATTAGCCATACGACACTGTTAGGGATTAGTCATACAACACTGTCAGGGATTAGCCATACAATCATCATCATCATTATCATCATCACCACCATCACCGAGTGCCGTCTCCGCATTGAATGTTGGCTACAATGGATCGCCATTCCACTCTGTCTCTTGCTTTGATGGTGCGGGTTGTCAATGCCAGTTTTGTCCATCTTTTGATGTTACTCGTCCATCTTAGTCTTGGCCTGCCTCTGCCTCTATTGCTCTGTATTTCCCCTTCCAATATTACTTTTATTAGGCTGTTGTGTCTTTTAACATGCCCCAAAAAAGTTCATTTGCCTTGTTCTGTTTGTGTTTAGTAGTTCTCTTTTAATCTTGAGATGTTTTAAAGCTTCATCATTTGTTCTATTTTCTTTCCATCCAATTCTACCTCTTCTTCTATAAATAACCATACAATACTGTCAGGGATTAACCATACACAACCGTTGGGGATTAGCCATACAACACTGTCAGGGATTAGACATTCCATGATGCCAGTTATTAAACAATGACAATGATTACACTCCATCTTTACAAGTCAGCGCACAGGCTAGATAATCAACCATCACACATGAGAACAACATTTCCTATAATTATTTGTTACAGATAACAAACTGAACCCACCCACAAGCACTAATTACAGATATCAATTGTTCTACATGTAGACCAGTCCAGGGCACAACAATCCTCTTTCTTGGTCGTGAACAAAGACATTTTCTGGTCCAATTTTAGGACATAGTTAATGACGTCATGATTAAAACACTTCGGGTTTTCCGTCCTTAGTTGATTGAACAAAGAGTTGGAGGAATGCACTGATTATAACTTTAAAATAAGGCTTGTATTGTGGCACAATTACTTTAGGGTATAGGCCTCGAAAGTAGCAAAATTATATGCACAAGGACAGAGTGTATGTGTACAAACGTAGGTTGCATAAGTCAGCTTCGTGTATAAGTTGTGAGTTCGATGCTTGAAGCGACAGTATCCAGAAGTCTCCGAACATTTCCGGACAGTCGGCCGAGCACATATAGGTGAAAACTTGCGTGCTAAGACGCCGATTCAAGTCTCGTACTTTACCTTAGTATTATTATTATTATTATTACTATTGTTATTATTGTTAATAAATATATAATAATATTATCCTGTCACATTGTTTGCTTGATTGTAATGGTCGGCTTGCACTAAAGTGAACACTGGTCAGGCTCCCGACTAAGTGAACCTTATCTTTATTTCTACTTTTCTATCGAATACAACATGGTTACTATGTGGCAGTCTTTACCCTGGACATGCCTTTGTACACTCAGCTCAGAAGCAACTTCACACCTCCCCAGTCACGTGGTGAATCTATCTATCTATCTATTGTCCTTTCGAGCCGAAGATGGCACATAGGGCAGAACCATAATAGGGCAGAACCACAATCTCAAAAAGAGAAACCTTGCGTGCCAAAATGGCACATATTGCAGAGATCACTGCTCTAAAATCTATGGCGCTGTTTCCATAACAATACTTTTTACAATGACAGCTTGTCAAGCCATCGATCAATCTCCTTAGTCGCCTCTTACGACACGCCTGGAAGGTCACAGTGTCACTATTCTTTACCTCCCTCATAATGAGGCCCCGGTAACACACGGCCAATAAAATATAAAGTTGTCATTTAAGGTTGGTTTTATTTATTATTTAGCACCATCATCATGTTCCATACCGGTTAGCGTACCCGATCATGTCTTTCTGCAACTGACTTCCTCAGTGCATCGCAGCAATTCTGTTGTTGACTGTTCACCGTGCCACGACACCAAACTATTTTGTATCTAACACTTTATTTTCCGCGATCCCTCTGTCCATATATTAGCCTGTTTGTAGTCAAGAATTCCAACTTTCCTCTTCTCAGGATGTACTCCCAAAAGTGCCAATTGTTTTTTTCTGATGCTTTTTTAAGAGCTCTCTTTTTGTGTTGGCCTCTGAGACTTCTGTCGATGCTTTTTTTTTTAGTACTTTAGTTGTGGCCTCTAATTACCATTTATAACATATGTATGTATCATTTACCAACAGCAAACTGGTAAGATATAGTGATTGTAGTATCCATACATGCACACAGACATTACATATATACAGACTAAAAAAACAGAGAAAGAAGCAAACGAAAATACAGATAAACATACATAGAGACGGTCAAACATACTCATATTTGTTTGTGCGAACGGACAATTGAAAGGATATCTGGAAACTATATTAAAAAGGGGAGTTCATCTACTTTTTATAACGCTACGTTTTCTTTCGTCGCTTTTCTCCCTTTCTACTGTAACTCTCATTAATTCATCCTTTAAGTAATCGCTGTGGTCTGGTCTTTGATATTTAAGGCCTGAACTTTTGACAAGGACTAGATAAAACAATCCCGTGTGTTACCGGGGCCCCATTATGTGGGATGTAAAGAATAGTGACACTGTGACCTTCCAGGCATGTCGTAAGAGGCGACTAAGGAGGTTGATCGATGGCTTGACAAGCTGTCATTGTAAAAAGCATTGTTATGGAAACAGACCATGGATTTTAGAAGCAGTGATCTCTGCAATATGTGCCATTTTGGCACGCAAGGTTTCTGTTTTTGAGATTGTGGTTCTGCCCTATGTGCCGTCTTCGGCTCGAAAGGATAATAGAGAGATAAAACAAGTCCAGAAGAACTCTGGAAGTGAAGACAATTATTGTAGCCTGTTATTTCGTCGTCCAGGGCTTGCGAGTTAGCGACTCATGTGGACCCTGCTCTACTTTGAAATTCTCAGTATTTTGATGAGAAAATCCGAGCTCATTTGTGTGCGTCTGGAATGCAGTGATGATAATAATACAACGTAACATAATTAGTAGCCTCCGACAGTCATAGTTGGCTATAGGTTTTGCAGCGCCTATAGGAAACGATATCTTTTCTTTTCTTTCGCCGTGTATTCTCTTAGTCTGGTTTATGATTCTGTCTGCTTCTTGTTTGGGTTGAAGCATCAGAGTGTTTCTTCAAAGATTGCAGTCTGCAGCTATCACATAAGATAACAACATAACATTAACAACATAAAATACTTTAACATTATCATCAGCAACACCAACAGCATCCCTTTTCCATTTGATGGTGTATGAATCAATAACTGTAATCTCCCGTTTTTATTTGTGTCCTTTGTCCACAAACCTGAAGAGAAACAATTGGTAGCAGACGAAATGTATAAATCATGTAAATAAATTAAATCATGTAAATTACGTAAATTATGTAAATCACGTAAATCATGTAAATCATCACACACTGTCTTGATTGTTTCCCTGAGAAAGGAGCAACCCTGGTGTTGAGAGAGAAGTTCTCCGTGTCTCATTTCTGGTCAGACTGTCTCAAGTACAACGTCACGTGCTTTCAATACATTGGTGAAATGTTGCGCTACCTGGTGAACGCCCCTCAGGTACGTGATATCAGCAGCCAACTACTACACCCACACTGACGTTTACCGATTCATGTAGAATTCACCTTGTTTGTGTATGTCTGGGGGTCAAGATAAAGAAATGTTTCAAAATGCGAATCTGCAGTAAAACTGGTTGTAAAAAAGAAAGTTAAAAAAAAAAAAAATAGAAAAATTGGTATGGTTACAGCTTTACCTAAGTAATGTAAAACACAATATTAAATAACGTTGCGGCTCATTAGGCCTACAGCAGGACCAATAAACACCATTTATCATGAGTATATAAGTTATTAAAACAAAACGTGTACTAGACTAGAGTAAACAGGTAGGACGATATACAAACATTGAGAAGCAGCGGTATTGTACTTGAAGAGGGTCACAACTTAGAAATGCATCAAAATGTGTGTATGCGTGCACGCATATATGTGTGTGTGTGTGTGTGTGTGTGTGTGTGTATGTGTGTGTGTATGTGCTTGTTTAGAAAAGTAAGTTTGATAAAAAATTTAACCATCATATTTTTACAACACGGCAAAATTTACAGAAATAATTTTTATCCGAATTATTTTTAATGTTGTATGTTTGACGAACCATTCCAAGAATGTTGCATGTTTGACGAACAAATCCAAGAATGTTGTATGTTTGACGAACAATTACAAGAATGTTGTATGTTTGACGAACAATTCCAAGAATGTTGTATGTTTGACAAACAATTCCAAAAATGTTGTATTTTGACGAATAATTTCAAGATTGTCGTATGTTTGACAAACACTTCCAAGAATGTTGTATATTTGACGAACAAATCCAAGAATGTTGCATGTTTGACGAACAATTCCAAGAATGTTGTATGTTTGACGAACAATTCCAAGAATGTTGTATGTTTGACGAACAATTCCAAGAATGTTGTATGTTTGACGAATAATTCCAAGAATGTTGTATGTTTGACGAACAATTCCAAGAATGTTGTATGTTTGACGAACAATTCCAAGAATGTTGTATGTTTGACGAACAATTCCAAGAATGTTGTATGTTTGACGAATAATTCCAAGAATGTTGTATATTTGACGAACAATTTCAAGAATGTTGTATGTTTGACAAACAATTCCAAAAATGTTGTATGTTTGACGAATAATTTCAAGAATGTTGTATGTTTGACGAACAATTCCAAGAATGTTGTATGTTTGACGAATAATTTCAAGAATGTTGTATGTTTGACAAACAATTCCAAAAATGTTGTGTGTTTGACGAATAATTTCAAGAATGTTGTATGTTTGACAAACAATTCCAAGAACTTTTACATTTTATTTGCAAAATTATATCCTGAAAATTATTTGTTAAAAAGTTCTTGCAGCGATTGTGACCATTATTTCACAGACGCCTGAAGAAAAACATCACAAGATTTGGGCAGCCATAGGAAACGGCCTTCGTCAAGACATCTGGGTGAAATTCAAGTCACGATTCAGGATAAAGAAAATTTTTGAGTTCTATGGCTCCACAGAGCTTCCGGCTAGCGTCACTAACTTGTACAACGTGCCAGGAAGTGTTGGCCGCTTGTCTCCATTACTGGTATCAACATTTGTCCAAATATCTATTTTATTGTATAGAACTTTCGTGCTCTCTTTCTTCTCCTCTTCTTCTTCTTCTACCCTTTTAGCTCCCTGTGGAGCATAGGTCTTCAACAAACACTTTCCAAGTCGTTCTGTTTTTTGCCATTCTTTTAAGATCATTCCATGTTTTCCCCATCATCTTCATCTCTGCTTCTATCTATCTTCTCAGAGAATTCTTTGGTCTTCCTCTTTGTCTTTTCCCCTGGGGATTCCAAAAAAAAAGGCCATGTTGTGTAATACTCTCAGTTGGCTTCCGTAGTGTGTTTCCTATCCAGCGCCATCATCTTCACTGTATCTCTTTATCCACTGGTATTTGAGTGGTACATTTCCATCATTTCTTTGACTTGTCCATGTTTGTGAACTTTGCTCTCTTTACTCGAGCAAAAGAAACAAGAACAAAAATGTTTTCACTTATAAAACTAGTTTGTTGTTAGGATCATCATCAATGCACACTGAGCGAAATCATAGGTGCTCCGATATCCCGCTGGAGAATCTCGAGAAAATCCAAGAAGAATCTCGACCCACGTGCACGAACTCTATAGCACGGCCTGGGATCCACGTTGTGGGGAAGTTTCTACTGATAATTTTGACCGGGCAGAGGCCATATGGCCTACTCTTTTCGATTTAAATTACCAAGGGTTGATTTATTTTGCTCAAATGTACTCGGGAAGGCTAGACATCGGATCTCACTACCCAAGAGATCAAGGGAGGTCATAAGGAAATAATGGAATCATTTTTTTCCTATTTTTCACAAATCACCACCGCTTAAGGTGGGCTTTGACCCAGGTTCCTTCCCTTTCCTAGGTCAGCGTCATACATTTAGACTACGCAGGCCACCCCCACACTCTCCCCACACAACTATAGTAAAGATTAGTTCATATAAACACAATCATGGGGGATTTGTATTTCATGCGGGACATTATGGTTCGACACGCATCCTGCAGGACACAGCTGAGTTAAGGACAACGGGGCCTTTGTATTTTTCAAGGGAGATAATTCGGAGAGTTAGATTGATTTTCTCCAATTGATGTGGAGAAGACAACAGCAGACTCTACACTCTGCTCCTCGACGCATTTAACGCTACATGATTACCTTCATCTTAACTTAGGTCCAAGTTCAAAGCACATTCTCATTATAATAATAATAATAATGCAACTAATAATAATAATAATAATAGAGTACTTGTATCTGTCACGATATATTCCCAAGTTAACTGCACGCATGCCGGCAGCGATGAAATACAACTTTAAAGTTGGGAAAACAGTTGGTGTCACAACAAGCAGCGTAATAAAAATAAAGGAAAAAAAAACATAGGGTAGTCAAGAATGACATTAAAATAAGTTTTTGTTGACAACTCTACTTCTTTTATTGAGAACTCTTACTTCTTTTATTGAGAACTCTACATCTTTTATTGATAACTCTACTTCTTACATTGATAACTCTACTTCTAGTGTGCAAATCTAGGGTGCCACTAGAGCTTGTATCATAAAGAAAGAGAAGTTAATGCTTTGATCCGAGACTGATCAAGTTAGGGCACCAAGTCTTTCTGAGAGAAATTAAGTAATAAAAGCGTACTGAGATTTCATCATCATCATGTGCTATACTGTTTGGCGTCGGCGATCATGTCTTTCCACAATTATGTTTCTACAATGCATCATATAGATGCTGTTGTTGACTGTTTTCTTTGCCAAGACACCAAGCTATCTAGTGTCTGAGAAATCCCATCTCTGTGGCCTCTAATCGTCTTTCCATTTGTTTGTCTCCTGTCCATGATTCGTTTCATTAGGTCAGAATTAGTTCTATAGATAACCGATGAAATCTTTTTCTCACTTCTATTGACATAGACCTGTTGCATAAGACGTTTTTAATTGTCTGAAATGCCGTTTTGACCTGAGTTATTCTGCTTTTTATTTCTGTGGTGCATCTTCCATCTGATGTTATTATTGTGCCCAAGTATTTCTCGCGTTGCGCTTGTTTTATGTGTCTTGTTTATTTTTATGCTGCATGATGATGATGATTGTTTATTCGATATTACCATTACTTCTCTTATTTTTCTACTTACTTTTCTGTGAAATTCCATCTCTATGGCCTCTAAACGTCTTTTCATTTGTTTGTCACTAGTCCATAATTTTTTTCTTTAAGTCGCAGTTAGCTCTATATAAAACCAATGAACTCTCTTTCTCATCTCTATTGACATAGACTTGGTTTACAAAATGTTTTTCATTTTATTGAGAATTATAAATAGGAAAATACGATAAACATAGGAGTAGAATACAATAGACGATAAACATAGCAAATACATGGGAGCTGCGATAGCTCAGTGGTTAGTGAACTGAGCTTCAAAGGAAAATCCTGATCGACGGCTTCTGGGTTCACCCAGCCTTAAATGGGTACCGGATTTTTTGTGGGAAAGTAAAGCGTCACGG
The DNA here is from genome assembly GCA_032433765.1 of Megaustenia siamemsis. NCBI lineage: Eukaryota > Metazoa > Mollusca > Gastropoda > Stylommatophora > Ariophantidae > Megaustenia > Megaustenia siamemsis. The sequence continues at coordinate 14,246,517 of JAVIAB010000051.1, read as the reverse complement.
ACGTAATACCGACGACATTACCATAAAAATCATGTGCTGAAGGTCTGCAAAAATTATGGTCACTAACACCATATTCCCTATCTGCCCACTTGGCGTGACGGGGGCTCTTTACTTCTTTACTTACTTATGGCAAAACATGATTATATGAATGGACACAAAAGAAATGTGATTTGTAACCAGTCTGTCTCTTTCAGAGTAAACTGACAAATCAGATTCTGGTAAAAGTGGACGCATTGACAAACATCCCGTACCGGAACTCAGAAGGGAGATGTGAGCTTATTAAACCTGGTATGTGCTGACTAGAATGTGACATTGTGTTACGAGTGTCGTTTCTCAGAGTTTATGTAAACTTGCCCAGCAATAACTCTCTCCACAAGAACATTAAATACTCAAACTATGACCCTACTACATTCAATATATATATATAAATGTGACATATCATAATACTTGAAAGTGTAAGAAAACAAAACTCAAATTACTTGAGAGAAAGAAGTGGCAGGTCAGAACTTTATGAAAATAGAACTATATACCTCATTATCAGTGTTTGAATTCAAGTTGATGGAATGTTAGCTCGATTATTACAACCTAATGCAACTGGTCCATCCGGCAGTAAAATGCCCAACCCAACCCAACCCATCTCGCTTTCTGTAAACTAAACTTTGATTGATCCACCAATAGTTGTGACAGGAATCTCTTTATACAGAGCTTCGCAATAGGAAGCAATTTGACCATTAGAAGTAGATCCAGTCGAGCAAGTGTTTCGGCCCTTTGCCTTCTTGAAACTCTATGGAGGTGAGCCCGCCTTGGTCATGACTCCCAGGCGTCGACCTCCTGTTGCATTTAACTCCTATGCTTACAATATATCTGGCATAAAATAACTACACTTACTCTACGCAACACTTCTGGTCGAATCTACGGTATATTCCCTGTCGTATACGTGTCTTAGTTTTAACCCAGGGCACTGATATCCTCTTCATGGTAGCAGCAGTATAAAATTGCTTGTATTTCGAATATCATTTTATATACACTAACATACACGCTGCTTCTTGTGATGGCGTGATTCGGCACAAAGGAGTGGATCGGTGATAATAGGTGGTAAAGATAGGTCTTCCGGTGTGTGACTGTGCTGGCAACACGATGCAATTTTCGATTGGAGTCAGATTTAAAACATCCAAACATTTCAATGCCAGCTAAACAACAAATGATAAATAGCATTTTCATTCCAACTTTGGGCTATGAAAGTCAAACATGGACCCTTTCTAAATCACAATTAAGAAAGATCAATACATGTGAGATACGATGCTTGAGAAAAGTAACAAACAACACGGGAAGAGATAGAATGCCAAATGAAACCATAAGAGAAATGGTGGGAACAAAACCCTGCCAGGAATGTATAGAACAACAACTTAAATGGTTTGAACACCTGGTCAGAATGAATCCTCACCAATCACCATCAAAGGCATTCTTCTCGAGAATGCATGGAAAAAGACCAAGAGGAAGACCCAGAGGAGGATGGATGGATGCAGTGACAGAGACGTGTGACAACAAAGGAAAACCACTGGTTCAGACAATTCGAGCAGCACAAGAACGACAAATGATATAAACCACGACACCTTTTAGGTATCAGTGAAAAGAGAAAAGAAGAAGAAAGAAGAAGGATAGGTCGACTGGGAATTTCATTCCTTTGAACTGTTGGTATTGCAAACGTCGGGTGTGGCTCACGCACAGTCGTTGATATAATTTCTGATGACTTATGGTCCGCGCCTCGGATATTCCAGGTTTAAACTGTCGCTGTGCTGTTGACTTACGTGGGAGCCATGAGTGGTGGATGTGTAAATTAGTCGACTAATCGTCTGAGAATCAGATTATTCAGTTATTTGTCTCGGTGTTCGCCAAAGCCATCATGATACTCTTTCGGCAAACTCAACAATAGCCTTCATTGCTCTTGTTCACGTTCCCCATTAATTCCCCGCTGATTTACAAATAGCTGACTACTCCCACGTTACTAACTTTGTAAACCAAACTTTTGTTGGTCCACGAATAGCTGACATCCCTTCCCCTTTTGTCACCTACAGACTGCTACCCTCCAGCAGTAGCAGAAGCTCCACCCAACTATCAATCATGCTTCCCCTAAGCAGAAGCTCCACCCAACTATCAATCATGCTTCCCCTAAGCAGAAGCTTCACCCAACTATCAATCATGCTTCCCCTAAGCAGAAGCTCCACCCAACTATCAATCATGCTTCCCCTAAGCAGAAGCTCCACCGAACTATCAATCATGCTTCCCCTACATGTCAGTCACTGTAAATTAAAATTTATTATATTTCTTCACATTTGGAATCCAAAAGCAATAAGTCAAATCTTAACAACCAGCTAACCCTTCTCATTTATATCCAATTATGTTTGGCAGGTGACTCTGGTGTGCTGCTATCCAAGCTGTCAGATAAAGTGGTATTTGATGGATATCTAGGTCGAGCATCAGATACCAACGACAGAATCATCAAGGATGTGCTAGAACCGGGAGACTTCTATGTCAATACCAATGATGTTTTCCTGCTTGACTTTGATTACAATTTGTTCTTTAAAGAGAGGATAGGCGATTCTTTCCGGTATTTACATTTTTGCTCATTTTATTTTTCCTCTCACATCATTGTTCATAACTTCATTGTTCATAACTTCATTGTTCATAACATCATTGTTCATAACTTCATTGTTCATAACTTCATTGTTCATAACTTCATTGTTTTAATTTCAGTTCAAATTTTCATTTGTCTATTCTTCCTAGTCTTCATCCATTAAGTGTTCTCTTCTTCTTCTTCTTCTTCTTCTTCTTCTTCTTCTTCTTCTTCCCTTCCTCATTTGCCTTTCAGCGTCGAGGGGAAAGGTCTTTTGCTTTTCTGTTCGTCTTTGCTGCTGTGTTTCTAATATTCCGCCAATCCATCATTTTCATGGTCGGCCCTTGGGTCTGGAGTTCACGCAACGCTTATTGAAGGTTCATTGTGTTTTGTTTTGATCTTTCTACCTTGTGACGTGGCCAAACCTGTTTGTCTGTTGCTTCTTTATAGATTCTATGACGGGGGCTATTCCTAACTTTTTTCTCAGTTCTTCATCTCTGATCTTATCTCTCCGACTGTTTCCTGTCATTCGTCTAACACATTTCATCTCAGTAGTGGTTATATTTTTCTTATTGTTCTAGCATCTAGGGTCCAGGACTGGCATTGGTAGCACAACGTTGGGATGAAGATGGTATTGTAGAGAGCCCGTTTTAGCTCTAGAGTTATTTCCTTGTTGGACAATAGTGGTAATAACTGTCCAATGATTTGACAATAGTGGTGATAACTGTCCAATGATTTGACAATAGTGGTGATAACTGTCCAATGATTTGACAATAGTGGTGATAACTGTCCGTTAAATTGTCAATAGTGGTGACAACTGTCCAATGATTTGATGAGCTTTGTTGCCTCTTGAGCGATGTTTTTCTGGAAAGTAAAGGTGGCCTGGCGGAATACCGACCACGCCATCCAAAAATATGCCGTGATCACAAAAAAATATTGTCACTAACTTCGTGTTCTCCAAACGCCTAGCCAGGCATGGTGGGAAACTTTACTTTACTCTAACATGTCCAATCTAATATTGGACATGTTGGTTAATTATTGTACTCTCTTTATATTAATCTAGATATTGACTTGTTTATAGATGTTGGTTTTACATGCAAAAAACGAATCTGTTGTATTTTTTCTCGACAGGTGGGTTGGAGAAAATGTGTCGGCTGCTGAAGTATCAAACGCCATGAACACAGCTGGATTTGTTCAGGACACAAATGTTTACGGAGTTGAGATTCCAGGTAGTTGAGATTTTAGATGCTTGACATTCTAGGTAGTTAAGATTCCAGGTGCTTTAGATTACTGGTAGTTAATATTATAGTTGCTTCTGTGATTCCAGGTAGATGAGATTCCAGGTAGTTTAGATTCCATGTGCTTGAGATTCTAGATAATTGAGATTACAGGTGTTTGAGATTCCAGGTAGTTGAGATTCCATGTGGTTGAGATTCCAGGTGCTTGAGAATCAAGATAGTTGAAACTCCAGGTGCTTGATATTCCAGTAGTTGATATTCCAGGTGCTTGAGATTATATATAGTTGAATTTCCAGGTGCTTGATATTCCAGGTAGTTGAGATTTGGGGCAGTTGAAATTTCAGACAGTTGAGATTTCAGGCAGTTGAGATTTCAGGCAGTTGATATCTTCCATAATTGATATATATCAGGCATTTGAGATTTCACATAGTTGAAGTTACATGTGCTTGAGACTCCAGGTAGTTAAAATGATAGGTGCGTGAGATTCCAGGCAATTAAGATTTCAGGCAGTTGAGATTCCAGGCAACTGAGATTCCAGGCAATTGAGATTTCAGGCAGTTAAGATTTCAAACATTTAAAATTGATAATAGTTCAGATCCCAGACATTTGAGGTTCCAAACATTTGAGGTTCCAAACTTGTGAGGTTCCAAACATTTGAGGTTCTAAACATTTGAGGTCCCAAACATTTGAGGTTCCAAACTTTTGATGTTCCAAACTTTTGAGGTTCCAAACTTTTGAGGTTCCAAACATTTGAGGTTCCAAACATTTGAGGTTCCAAACATTTGAGGCTCCAGCTATTTGAAGTCTATGTTCCGCAATAAAAGTGTCAAATCTGAATATTTGATCTTCAGCTCATGGGTTTTGCAGACATTAAAATATTGCTGATATAATTGGTGATATAAACCTGACCAAGACCCTATTAGGCTACCGCTTGTCTATGCCAGAAATAGACTGTCCTGAAATCAAAGAAAGAAAGAAATTCCGGTAGTAAATATAAGCTTACCTGACTTTCAAGGTGTTTGACAGAATGTAACAAATATTTGAGATAGGGGCCAGAGCGCGTTATCGAAATCAGAGAGCAAACTATTTCCAAGATGAAGGAAAAATCTGTAGGAGTAGAATAAATGCCATTTTAATGGATGGGATCAATGTGGATAAGCTATGTACATGAATACCCGAGTTGGCACAGACTTTAAGCTTAGCTTTCATGATTTACATTGAGTTATATCAAGATATACATAAGTGACAATATCAACAAGATGCTCAATATCACAGATACATTCTCCTCCTTAAAGGGAAAAAAATAGGACTTGAACCAAAATTGATAAATAAAAAATAATGAAAAGAAACAATACCAGAGAGGGCAATATATATCTCAATCGCCAGGCATAGAAAAGAGTAGACCACTATATATATCTTGGAAGTAATATAGATCAAGAAGGTGAAACAAAGAAAATGATCAGAAGCAGGATGGCAAAAGCAGCAAATAATTTTTTTTTAATACCCGGACAAAATATGCAAATCAAAAATACTAAGCAAGAAAACTAAACTGAGAAGAAAGCACAGGCTAAGGGACATATGGGAAGAAGGTAAAGGTTAAGCGACACCATGGATAGAGGGCATAGACTTAGTGACACAAGGAAAGAGGTTACGGACTGAGCGACACATGGGTAGAAGGTAGAGGTTGAGCGACACATTGGTAGTAGGTATAGACTGAGCAACACATGGGAAAAAGGTACAACCTGAACGATACATTGGTAGAAGATACAACCTGGACGACACATGGGAAGAAGGTAGAGGTTAAGCAACACATTGGTAGGAGGTATAGACTGAGCGACATATGGGAAGAAAGCACAGAGTGAGCTGCAAATGGGAAGAAGGAACAGACTGAGCGACACATGGTAAGAAGGCACAGAGTGAGCGACACATGGGAAGAAAGCACAGACTGAGCGACACATGGTAAGAAGGCACAGAGTGAGCGGCACATGGGAAGAAGGCACAGAGTAAGCGGCACATGGGAAGAAAGCACAGAGTGAGCGACACATGGGAAGAAGGCACAGAGTGAGCGGCACATGGGAAGAAGGCACAGAGTGAGCGACACATGGGAAGAAGGCACAGAGTGAGCGGCACATGGGAAGAAGGCACAGAGTGAGCAGCACATGGGAAGAAAGCACAGACTGAGCGACACATGGTAAGAAGGCACAGAGTGAGCGACACATGGGAAGAAGGCACAGAGTGAGCAGCACATGGGAAGAAAGCACAGAGTGAGCGACACATGGTAAGAAGGCACAGAGTGAGCGACACATGGGAAGAAGGCACAGAGTGTGCGACACATGGGAAGAAAGCACAGAGTGAGCGACACATGGGAAGAAGGCACAGAGTGAGCGGCACATGGGAAGAAGGCACAGAGTAAGCGACACATGGGAAGAAGGCACAGACTGAGCGACACATGGGAAGAAGGCACAGAGTGAGCGACACATGGGAAGAAGGTACAGAGTGAGCGACACATGGGAAGAAAGCACAGACTGAGCGACACATGGGAAGAAGGCACAGAGTGAGCGACACATGGGAAGAAGGTACAGAGTGAGCGACACATGATAAGAAGGCACAGAGTGAGCGACACATGAGAAGAAGGCACAGAGTGAGCGGCACATGAGAAGAAGGCACAGAGTGAGCGACACATGGGAAGAAGGCACACACTGCGCAACACTCTAGAAGAAAGCAGTCAGCAACTTATAGCTGACTGTCGACATTAAGTTCAAGGAATTGATCGATTAACTAATCGATTTGTCACTCCACTTTCGTTTAGTTATCCTGAAAACAGGCAAACTATTCTGACAAATGAGATGGGTCGAGGATGAATTGATCTGTGATTTGTCGAGCCTTATAGAGCTGTACAATACAACAAATCTATGCTCACGTAACGCAAATTTATCGCCTGGATAGTCTAGTAGGGCGTACACGGAGCGACTTTGTGAGAAAAATATTTACCGATGCCTTTTGGAAAATGTTGTGATAGGTGGTTGAGCGGATATTGGGAATTCCGAACATCAATAAAACTAGGTCCATCGATAGGGTAGAATAGAATGACAGACGAAAAAAAGAGGAGTAATGTCGAACAAGAGCTGAAGATGAAGAATAGATGAAATGTCAGTGTTTTATTTAACCAATTGATTTGTTTTCTAATTGCGTATTTCATTTAATTTATTTGACAATATATCGATGTGGACATCCATGCCCATTTGATGTTTTCTTTCCCTTTTATTTTCATCCCTTACAACTCGCTAATTTCTTCTATCACTACTCGCTAATTTCTTCCATCATTACTTGCTAATTTCTTCCATCACTGCTTGCTAATTTCTTCCATCATTACCCGCTAATTTCCTCCATCACTACTCGCAAATTTCTTCCTTCTCGAATCGCTAATTTCTTTCTTCATTACTCGCTAATTTCTTCCATCATTACTTGCTAATTTCTTCCATCACTACTTGCTAATTTCTTCCATCACTACTCGCTAATTTCTTCCATCATTACTTGCTAATTTCTTCCATCATTACCTGCTAATTTCTTCCATCACTACTCGCTAATTTCTTCCATCAATACTCGCTAATTTCTTCCATCACTACCTGCTAATTTCTTCCATCACTATTCGCTAATTTCTTTCTTCATTACTCGCTAATTTCTTTCTTCATTACTTGCTAATTTCTTCCATCATTACTTGCTAATTTCTTTAATCACTACTCGCTAATTTCTTCCATCATTACTTGCTAATTTCTTCCATCATTACTTGTTAATTTCTTTCATCATTACTTGTTAATTTCTTCCATCATTACTTGCTAATTTCTTCCATCACTACGCGCTAATTTCTTCCATCATTACTTGCTAATTTCTTCCATCATTACTTGCTAATTTCTTCATCATTACTTGCTAATTTCTTCCATCACTACTCGCTAATTTCTTCCATCACTACTCGCTAATTTCTTTCTTCTTTACTCGCTAATTTCTTCCATCACTACTTGCTAATTTCTTCCATCAATACTCGCTAATTTCTTCCATCAATACTCGCTAATTTCTTCCATCACTACTCGCTAATTTCTTTAATCGCTACTCGCTAATTTCTTTCTTCATTACTCGCTAATTTCTTCCATCATTACTTGCTAATTTCTTCCATCACTAATCGTTAATTTCGTCCATCACTACTTTGCTAATTTCTTCCATCACTAATCGATAATTTCTTCCATCACTACTCGCTAATTTCTTCCATCACTACTCGCTAATTTCTTCAATCCCTACTCGCTAATTTCTTCCATCACTACTCGCTAATCTCTTCCATCACTACTTGCTAATTTCTTCCATCACTACTTGCTAATTTCTTCCATCATTACTTGCTAATTTCTTCCATCACTACTTGCTAATTTCTTCCATCATTACTTGCTAATTTCTTCCATCACTACTTGCTAATTTCTTCCATCATTACTTGCTAATTTCTTCCATCACTACTTGCTAATTTCTTCCATCACTACTTGCTAATTTCTTCCATCACTACTTGCTAATTTCTTCCATCACTACTCGCTAATTTCTTCCATCACTACTTGCTAATTTCTTCCTTCTCTACTCGACAATTTATTCCATCATTACTCGCTAATTTCTTCCATCACTACTTGCTAATTTCTTCCTTCTCTACTCGACAATTTCTTCCATCATTACTCGCTAATTTCTTCCTTCTCTATTCGCTAATTTCTTCCATCACTACTTGCTAATTTCTTCCCTCACTACTCGCTAATTTCTTCCATCACTACTCGCTAATTTCTTCCATCACTACTTGCTAATTTCTTCCTTCTCTACTCGACAATTTATTCCATCATTACTCGCTAATTTCTTCCATCACTACTTGCTAATTTCTTCCTTCTCTACTCGACAATTTCTTCCATCATTACTCGCTAATTTCTTCCATCACTACTTGCTAATTTCTTCCATCACTACTTGCTAATTTCTTCCCTCACTACTCGCTAATTTCTTCCATCACTACTCGCTAATTTCTTGCATCACTACTCGCTATTTTCTTCCATCACTACTCGCTAATTTTTCCATCACTATTCGCATTACTCGCTAATTTCTTCCATCATTACTTGCTAATTTCTTCCATCACTACTTGCTAAATCACTACTCGCTTTCTTCATCATTACTTGCTAATTTCTTCCATCATTCTGCTAATTTCTTCCATCACTACTCGCTAATTTCTTCCATCAATACTCGCTAATTTCTTCCATCACTAATTTCTTCCATCACTATTCGCTAATTTCTTCTTCATTACTCGCTAATTTCATTACTTGCTAATTTCTTCAACATTACTTGCTAATTTCTTCAATCACTACTCGCTAATTTCTTCCATCATTACTTGCTAATTTCTTCCATCATTACTTGCTAATTTCTTCCATTTACTTCCATCATTACCTGCTAATTTCTTCCATCACTACTCGCTAATTTCTTCCATCAATACTCGCTAATTTCTTCACTACTTGCTAATTTCTTCCATCACTATTCGCTAATTTCTTCCATCACTCATTACTTGCTAATTTCTTCCATCATTACTTGCTAATTTCTTTCACTCGCTAATTTCTTCCATCATACTTGCTAATTTCTTCCATCATTACTTGCTAATTTCTTCCATCCTTACTAATTTCTTCCAACTAATTCACTTGCTAATTTCTTTCAATCGCTAACATTACTCGCTAATTTCTTACTTGCTAATTTCTTCATTACTTGCTAATTTCTTCCATCATTACTTGCTAATTTCTTCCATCCTTACTTGTTAATTTCTTTCATCATTACCTGCTAATTTCTTCCATCACTACTCGCTAATTTCTTCCATCAATACTCGCTAATTTCTTCCAACACTACTTGCTAATTTCTTCCATCACTATTCGCTAATTTCTTTCTTCATTACTCGGTAATTTCTTTCTTCATTACTTGCTAATTTCTTCCATCATTACTTGCTAATTTCTTCAATCACTTCTCGCTAATTTCTTCCATCATTACTTGCTAATTTCTTCCATCATTACTTGCTAATTTCTTCCATCATTACTTGTTAATTTCTTTCATCATTACTTGCTAATTTCTTCCATCATTACTTGCTAATTTCTTCCATCATTACCTGCTAATTTCTTCCATCATTACTTGCTAATTTCTTCCATCACTACTCGCTAATTTCTACCATCACTACTCGCTAATTTCTTTCTTCTTTACTCGCTAATTTCTTCCATCACTACTTGCTAATTTCTTCCATCAATACTCGCTAATTTCTTCCACCAATACTCGCTAATTTCTTCCATCACTACTCGCTAATTTCTTCCATCACTACTCGCTAATTTCTTTCTTCATTACTCGCTAATTTCTTCCATCATTACTTGCTAATTTCTTCCATCACTAATCGTTAATTTCCTCCATCACTACTTTGCTAATTTCTTCCATCATTACTTGCTAATTTCTTCCATCACTACTTGCTAATTTCTTCCATCATTACTTGCTAATTTCTTCCATCATTACTTGCTAATTTCTTCCATCACTACTTGCTAATTTCTTCCATCATTACTTGCTAATTTCTTCCATCACTACTTGCTAATTTCTTCCATCACTACTTGCTAATTTCTTCCATCACTACTCGCTAATTTCTTCCATCACTACTTGCTAATTTCTTCCTTCTCTACTCGACAATTTCTTCCATCATTACTCGCTAATTTCTTCCTTCTCTATTCGCTAATTTCTCCCATCACTACTTGCTAATTTCTTCCCTCATCCCTCACTACACGCTAATTTCTTCCATCACTACTCGCTAATTTCTTGCATCACTACTCGCTATTTTCTTCCATCACTACTCGCTAATTTTTTCCATCACTATTCGCTAATTTCTTTCTTCTTTACTCGCTAATTTCTTCCATCATTACTTGCTAATTTCTTCCATCACTACTTGCTAATTTCTTCCATCACTAATCGTTAATTTCCTCCATCACTACTTTGCTAATTTCCTCCATCACTAATCGCTAATTTCTTCCATCACTACTCGCTAATTTCTTCCATCACTACTCGCTAATTTCTTCCATCACTACTCGCTAATTTCTTCCATCACTACTTGCTAATTTCTTCCATCACTACTTGCTAATTTCTTCCATCATTACTTGCTAATTTCTTCCATCACTACTTGCTAATTTCTTCCATCATTACTTGCTAATTTCTTCCATCACTACTTGCTAATTTCTTCCATCATTACTTGCTAATTTCTTCCATCACTACTTGCTAATTTCTTCCATCATTACTTGCTAATTTCTTCCATCACTACTTGCTAATTTCTTCCATCACTACTTGCTAATTTCTTCCATCACTACTTGCTAATTTCTTCCATCACTACTCGCTAATTTCTTCCATCACTACTTGCTAATTTCTTCCTTCTCTACTCGACAATTTTTTCCATCATTACTCGCTAATTTCTTCCATCACTACTTGCTAATTTCTTCCTTCTCTACTCGACAATTTCTTCCATCATTACTCGCTAATTTCTTCCTTCTCTATTCGCTAATTTCTTCCATCACTACTTGCTAATTTCTTCCCTCACTACTCGCTAATTTCTTCCATCACTACTCGTTAATTTCTTGCATCACTACTCGCTATTTTCTTCCATCACTACTCGCTAATTTTTTCCATCACTACTCGCTAATTTCTTTCATCATTACCCGCTAATTTCCTCCATCACTACTCGCTAATTTCTTTCTTCTCTACTCGCTAATTTCTTCCATCACTACTCGCTAATCTCTTCCATCATTACCCGCTAATTTCCTCCATCACTACTTGCTAATTTCTTTCTTCTCTACTCGCTAAGTTCTTCCATCACTACTCGCTAATTTCTTCCATCACTACTCGCTAATTTCTTTCTTCTCTACTCGCTAATTTCTTCCATCACTACTCGCTAATTTCTTTCTTCTCTACTCGCTAATTTCTTCCATCATTACCCACTAATTTCTTCCATCATTACTCGCTAATTTCTTCCTTCTCTACTCGCTATCTTCCTTCCTTCTCTGTAATCGTTGGACACAAATGGCCCTTGTAGGATGTGAAGGAAAAGCTGGAATGGCAGCCGTTAATCTGAAAGAAGGTGAGGACCTCAGTGACGATAAGGTTGATGAGCTGGGGCGACTGTGTAATCAACTGCTGCCTAGTTACGCCAGACCCAGGTGGGCATGTTTCATTATTTCTTCACTTTAATCAGAACTGGAGTTACCTGATTATATTAAAACAACTAAACTTAGTGATTATTGTCGTCATTGCTATTGTATGAGCCAGTCTGTAAATGATCAATATCATGTGCCATAACGGTTGATCATGTTCTTCCATAATCTTCTATCCACAGTGCATCGTATCAACTCTGTTGTTGATAGTTTTCCATGTCATGACACCAAACTATCTAATACCATCTCTCTTTGTCGTCCACGATCTCTCTTTCGTAATATTTTGCCAGTTGTAGCCAAGTATCCCAACTTTACTCTTCTCGTGAAGTGCCAGAAAAAATGTTGATTGTTACTTTGTAATATCTTTTTTAGAAGCTCCCTTTTGTGTTGGTCTCTTTGAGAATGTCATCATTGGTCTTTTAAGCTGTTCATGAAACATTCAACATTCTTCTAGGAAATCCCATCTCTGACGCCTTTCATAGTCTTTCATTTGTTTGTCTACTTTCCACGATTCGCTTGCATAGATCAGAATTGGCTCTATTCGGCACTGATGAACTCTGTAAAAGGTACAATTAGTTAACTGTGACCAATGCCTGGGTAATTCTATGTTTTGCTATATATATATATATATATATATATATATATATATATATATATATAAAAGAAGTAAAATACCCCCCCCCCCGTCACATCAAGTGGCGTATAGGGAATATGGTGTTAAATTGGTGATCATAAATTTTACAGACCTTCGGCACATGATTTTTGGGGTAATGTGGTCAGCATTACACCAGTGCCGCTTTACTTTCCCAGAAAAATATCCGGTACCCATTAAGGGCTGGGTGAACCTGCAAGCCGTCGGTTGGGATCGAACCCTACCTCATGTCCTTTGTAGTCCAGTTAACTAACCACTGAGCTATCGCGGCTCCCATGCTTATATACCATCATCATCATCATCATAAAGTACCGGGCCTGCTGGCGTAGGTGATCATGTCTCTCCACAACTTTGGATCTCAGCAGCTATTTATCATTTCTGTTGTTGACCTTCTGCCAAACCATTCTCTTAAGCTGTCTGTTATTTTTCTCTCTTTGCTTCCCTCTATCTCTTCGTCCCTCAATTTTTCCAGTTGTTACAATATATTCCAGTTGTTCTCTTCTTATTACATGGCCAAAAATGATGATTATTTCTTCCTAATATTGGAATTTAGCTCTCTTTTTGCTTTGACCTCTCTCATCTTCATTACTTTTCGTAGCTGTCCATGGTACTCTCAACATTCTTCTGTAAAACCACATTTCTATAGACTCCAGTGATTTTCTTGTCTATTGTCCTATTGTTCATGATTCGCATCCATATGTTAAGACTGGCTCTACATAACATTTAAGAACTCTTTTTCTTGTTTCTTTTGTCAAAAATGGATTGCATAGTATCTTCCTCATTTTTGGAAAGCTGCCTTTGCCTGAGCCATTCTGTATCTCACCTCTTTTGTACATCTTCCGTCTGAGGTTAACAAAGTTCCCAAATATTTAAATGCATTTACCTGTTTTAATATTGTTCCACTTGTCTTTATTTTGCACTTAGGTGATGTCTTTTTCTTTGTTGTTACCATTACCTCTGTCTTTTTGCTATTAAGGCTGAGTCCTCTATTTTTGCTTTCTTTCACTATAATGTCCAACATGTCTTGTAACTCATTTTCGCTTTTAGCGATTAAGACTGTATCATCAGCATACCTTAGATTATTTATATTATGACCTCCAATTGTTATTCCAGGCATGCTCCTGGATCTTAAAATAATCTCACTATAAATATTAAACAAATCTGCTGACAGCTCACAACATTCTCTAATACACTGTTTTATTTGTTGAAACTTTCCCAATTGGTTTCCAGTTTTTATGGCCGCTGTTTGTTGCCAGTACATGTTCTTTATTATTCTTAAATCTTTGCTGTCTACGTTTATGCTTTCTAAAATGTTGATATTTTCTTGGTGCTTTACTTTGTCAAATGCCTTGGTGTAATCTATGAAACATAGGTATAGATGTGTTTTCACCTCTATGGCTCTTTCTACTAAAAATCTTATGACATAAATGGCATTGCTTGTTCCTTTATCTCTAACAAAACCACACTGTTCATCGCTAATTTCTGGACTGCTTTTGTTTCGCACTCTTCGCATGGTGATTCTTAGTAATATCTTAGTCATATGACACATAAGACTTATTGAGCGATGATCATGGCATTCAACCGCACCCGATTTCTTTGGTAGGGCTATGAATATTGATTTGAGCATGTTGTCTGGTATATATCCGCTGTTGTAGATATCCTTCAATATTTTTGTTATTATTTCTATTCCAAAATCACACATGGCTTCAATCTCTTCTTTAGTTATATTATCTGGTCCAGGAGCTTAGCCTGCTTTCATATTGTGCAAGGCGTCTTCCACTTCTTCTCTGAGTATTTCTGGTCCTTCTCCATTATCTTTAATATTTACTTCCGTTTGTTCATAATTATAAAAATCTTTGATGTACTCTGTCAATCGTTCCCTTATGTTTTCTTGATCAATCAACAGTTCTCCTTCCTTTGATCTTAGACATCCAGTTTTTGATTGCGTTTTTCTTTCTGTTAATTCCTCAATTTGTTTGTATATAGCTTTAGCATCTCCTTTTTGTTGCATTTCAATCTCTTTGCATCTCTCTTTTAGCCAATCTTCTTTTGCTTCATTGCATTTTCCTACAATTTCTTTATTTAATCTTTTATACTCATCTTTATTTTCTTTATTTCTTCTTCTTGTATTGATAGCGATGATTATTTTATGGTCACAGTCAATTGTGACCTTTGAACTCTTTATCCCATACAGCGAAAATCGTTAGTTTCCAAGACATAAGATTTTCCTGACCGCTCTATTATCAAACATCAACAGTGATGTGACATGCTCTGGAAATATGTAATAATATGTATATATCATCATTTATCATCATCATCATCATCACTCATCATCATTGAGTCCTGGCTCCACATTGAAGGTTGGCTACCATGTAGCGCCATTCTGCTCTGTTTCTTACTTTGATAGTGCAGGTTGTCATAGTTGACACTTGTTTATCTTTTGATGTTACTCGTGCATGTTAGTCTTGGTCTGCCTGTGCCTCTTTTACCTTGCTTTATCTCTTTCAAGATTACGTTTTGTAGGATGCTGTGTCTTTTGGCACGCCCCAAAAGTCTCACTTTTCTTGTTCGAATTGCGTTTAGTAAGAAGTAAAAAAGTAAAGAGCCCCCGTCACGCCAAGTGACGTATAGGGAATATGGTGTTAGTGACCATAAATTTTACAGACCTTCAGCACATGATTTTTGGGGTAATGTGGTCGATATTATGCCCGTGCCGCTTACTTTCACAGAAAAAAAATCCGGTACCCATTTAAGGCTGGGTGAACCCGGAAGCTGTCAGTTGGGATTGAACCCTACCTCTTGCCCTGTGTAGTCCAGTTCAATTGTATTTAGTAGTTCTCATTTAAGTTGTCTTGAAACTCATGATTACATTTTCTTTCTATCCACCCATTTCTTCCTATTTGTCTATAAACCCACATTTCAAAGACATCAGTTAATTTTCATTTCTCTTTTCTTGTCTAAAGTCCATGTTTCAGCACCATATAGGAATGTTGATAAAATATAACATTTTGCTATTGTTAGTTTTAGCCCTGATGTTATTTGTCTTGACGTTAGTAAATTTTTCATGGCATTAAATACTATATATATATATATATACAGAAGAATGTTGCGGATACCACGGACAACGAGGAAGAGTAATATATTTACATAAGATCTGTACCAGCCCTGGGTCAACCACACCTGTTCTCAGCAGTAAGGCCCGGCTTGAAACGTCAATTACTCATCGACGGAAAAAAAAATGAGTACCTCCGAAGTCGGAGTTATCTCCCTGTGCGGCGAGGGACCCCTGTGCACACGGCTGCCAGGGTAAAATGGATTAACACGCAAAATTCAATTCTTAGTCTCTAGGGACTTCGTCAGATGTAAAAGCTGGCGAACGGAAAAAAAATAATTTATATAAATATATATATCCACACACACCCAAAGATTAGGAAATGATGTACTCGAGGTGTCATAAAGCACGTTAGCATTGACGTCATATGTTGTGTCTTGGGCGATGGTGAGATGACGAAATCCCTTGGTGATTGCAACGTACATTACCCTGACACTTACTGAAGGCTGCTTGCTGCCAGAGCTGCAGAGTTTAGTGCTTGTGCACACCGTGAGCTGTGTTTTTCATCCGGATCGTGTTTCAATATTCCGATTGTGGAACGATGAATGATGATATCGTATGCCAAAGGACTGAACTAGCTGCATTCGCTTTCGGTGTCTCTTGGCCTTATGTCTTTTGGCGTGTAGTGAAGCTGCTATGATGGGGACTGCAGCTGCTTTTCTTTGTTTTGATCCTTCAATGAGATGAGTTTTAGTTCGAATGTTTCCACTGGCACAGGCATTTGAGCAATTATGGATTTTAATTTGTTTGCATAGATCCCGGGGCCTTCGACTAACCATAACCATAACTTACTGAAGCTGTACTCCAACGAATGTAGTAGTTGGAAATCAAGTAGGACATAGGCAGCATAACCTGACTGATAGAATAGAATAGGAGATAGGAGCATGATCGAAGATCATCAGAACAATCAGATGCCCCTTATCAGTTGAAATACACAAAACACCCTTGCAGCTGCCTAGAATGTGATGAGGGAGTTTTGTTAACACAATAATTAAAATAATGTTGATATTCTCTCAGATTCATCCGGTTCCAAAGACAGATGAGCTTGACCAGTACTTTCAAGCAACAAAAAACCGACCTGATCATAGAAGGCTATGACCCCCATCGTGTGGACGAGCCCATTTACTACCTGGAGAAGAAATCTGAGAAGTACCGGCCATTGGATGACAATGTCTATAATAAGATAATGGAGGGGAGTTTAGCTCTCTAACTTCTGTTGGTATTGGTTACAGTTTTCTTTAGCTGTCTTTATTAGATTGCGTTGTTCTAACGTTTATTCTTGTTTCATTGTGATCTGTTATGACAGTTTGTGCTAATGTGTCATTGTGGTCTGTTATGACAATTTACTCTGTTGTGTCATTGTGGTCTGTTATGACAATTTACTCTGTTGTGTCATTGTGGCTGTTATGAGAGTTTGTGCTAATGTGTCATTGTGGTCTGTTATGACAGTTTGTGCTAATGTGTCATTGTGGTCTGTTATGAGAGTTTGTACTAATGTGTCATTGTGATCTGTTATGACACTTTGTGCTAATGTGTCATTGTGATCTGTTATGAGAGTTTGTACTAATGTGTCATTGTGGTCTGTTATGAGAGTTTGTACTAATGTGTCATTGTGGTCTGTTATGATAGTTTGTACTAATGTGTCATTGTGGTCTGTTATGAGAGTTTGTACTAATGTGTCATTGTGGTCTGTTATGAGAGTTAACCACGGGACTAGTAGGACCTACCTCTGGTATTTGACTGTCATCTCTCACAGGGAGAGGGCAAATCCTGCTTACCGCTAAGCCCCTTTTTTGATATATTTTCCTTCATTTATTCATTTATTCTTATTCATATATTCATTTCTCTAAATTCACTTACATTTCTATATTTGCACATTTCAACTATCCTCCAACATGTAGTAAATCTCTCTCTCTCTCTTTTTTTTCATCATCTCATCTCTTATCCTTCCGTCCAATTCTCCCTAACTTACCTGTCCCTATCAGCGTAGATGTAATAGTTACCTGTGCCTCATCATGTGATGTTCTCGTTTTCTAAAGAAGGCCGCATGTTGGCCGAAACGTTAGTATTGTGTTATGTTCCTTTTTTTGTACAGCTGTCACCATACATTATGTGAGTGCACGTTACACCCCACTACTGGCTCATTATTGTGACAGTTTGTGTGATTGTAATTGTTTGTGACATGACTGTTGCGTGTATTCTTGATAGCTTAGTGCTGTCATAACATTTAGTGTCAAGTAACAATCGTGTACTGTTGTAGTAGTTGTGCACTAGTGGTAGCTTGTTCTCATATAACAGTTTGTACAGTTTAACATTTTGTGACGTCACTAAAATATGTGTTGGCATGACAGTGTGTGACGCTGTGACAGTTCACGTCACGAGTGTTTCTTGTAAATCTATTGGGTCGTTTCGATCACATTCTCTGAATCCTAACACTGTAGTCACAGCCATCTATAGATTTACTTAGGCAGCAGGCAAATTAATGCAGTGCTGCGGTAAAGCTGGTAGCATAAAACAAGTGGTGGAGTGTGCAGCCCTCTCTCTAGATACAGACCTGGATGAGCGGAGAAACTATAGGCACACTAGCAAATATAATGGAGGACAGGCACATAATTGTAGTGCTGCGGTAAAGTTGGTAGCAGTAGCAAGTTTTGGGGTGAAATGTAACCTCGCACAAAGTATGGTGACAGCTTTACAGAAAAGGAACATATCAGAATATTGACGTTTCGGTCTGTATGCGGCCTTCTTCAGAGAACGGGAACAACACAAACGGACAACGGAATAAAAATAAACTCTGCTACATCTAGAATGTGCGGGGCAGGTAAAACAAGGAGTACTAAAAAGAGGGATAAGAACTGAAATTACAAAACAAAAGGGAAAAGTACTACATTATAAGAAGATAAGAACTGATAATATACATTAGCACAGATTAGATTAGTACAGATAATACAGTATAGATTTGCTTTAGAGGCTTAAAGGAAATTCCCAGAAAACATCCAACTTACGTGACGTTTTCAACTTTGAGAGCAGGGCTGATGTGGATAGAGTGACGTCAGCCGTCTAAAGCTCGTATATCTGAAAACGTCACTCTAGTTGGAGGTTTTTCCAGATTTATTTTCTGCCCGCGGGCCTTAGTAGATCTGTAGTTGGCAGTGGTTTTCCACATACATAGAAGTCAGGATGAGGGCTGAAAGGAATACCAAAAACACTTACTAGCCTGATGCTTCCAGTTATAGAAACTATGGACGGCTAATGTCACTCACAACTGTCCCTGCTGGAGAAGGTTACAACGTCACGTTTGTTGGAGTTTATCCTGGTTTCCTTTCCAGCTAACAGGCTTGTTTCTATGAATGGCGATGTCGCGTTTTGCTATATATTTTGTGCTAAATTACTGCCTACGTGGAATATCGTCACAATTTATTTGTATATTTGTTACTCGTAAACACACACAATGTTAATAATTATGTATTCATATCCTATTCTAATCACACTAAGTTCTGCATTACACAATAAATTGTTTTACTCCTGTTTTTTTAATGACTATTATAATATTGTTTGTCCCTTCACAGTAAAAGTAAAAAAAGAAAGCCACTTATGACAAATAATGATACTTTACATAAAGTGATTTTATATGAAACTTGCAAGCTGATGGAAAGAAGAATAAATCGATATTTTGGCACACAGGTGAACTGTGTTCGACTACTAAAAGAATATAACGTTTGTATATTTCATCTTTATCAGAAAGGAAGATTTCAATTTCTCCACAACGAAGACTGCACTGGGCGTATTTCATTTATTGTAAGCTCCAGGCCAAAACCTCACCGCTCGACAGATCTTGGCAAATAAATTAATGAAGAATCGAGAGTTTTGATGCTTGAAGCGACACTGTCCAGAAGTCTCCGAACACTTTTGGATAGGCGGCTGAGCACATATGGGTGAAAACTCGCGTACTAAGACGTCATTTCAAGTCTCGTACTTGTCCTTTTATTACCGCCTTCCTCTTGCCATTTGTCTACGTCCTTGCCCTTTACTATGACCTTCAGCATGAGGTCAAGTTTCTATACCCAATACGGGGTGCTTGTTTTTAACTTTAACTGTATATATATTTTGTTGTTCCTCTTGCTAATGACGTCACACTGCCAACTATAAAGACACTCAAAATAGATCTTGCAGTTTCTTCTCTAGCGTCCTGCAATAAACATATGGAGAATCAGCCTTTCCCATTCAACAACAATCAATCTACCCCCATCTCACCACCAACTTCACGCTAGTAATGACCCATGAGAATGACTTGCTTTATGGAGGGGTAAATGCATCAAGATACATCAAGATACATCAAGATACATCAAGATACATCAAGATGCACAGAAATACGATGTTGTAAAGCTGATGAGAATAATGATTTTTTTTTTTAAAGTGAAAAACAATCATCACCATCATGCAGCATAAAAATAAACGAGACAAATCTGAAACAAGTGCAACGTTTCAAATACTTGGGCACAATAATAACATCCGATGGGAGATGCACCACAAAAATAAAAAGCAGAATAGCTCAGGCCAAAATAGCATTTCAGAAAATGAAAAATATCTTATGCAACAAATCTATGTCAATTAAAAATGAGAAAGAGAGTTCATCGGTGCTATATAGAACCAATTCTGACCTATGGAAGCGAATCATGGACAATAGACAAACAAATGGACAGACGATTAGAGGCCACATAGATGGGATTTCTCAGAAGAATGTTGAAAGTTCCCTGGACAACTAAAAAGACCAATGAGGAAGTTCTGAAAGAGGCCAACACAAAAAGGGAGCTCTTAAAAAACATCAGAAAGAAGCAACCAGCATTTTTCGGGCACATCATGAGAAGAGGAAAGTTGAAATGCTTGGTTACAACTGCAAAATAAAAGGAAAGAGATATTGCGGACGACAAAGAGAGAAAACACTGGATCGCTTGGTGTAATGGCATGGAAAACAGTCAACAACAGAACTGATACGATGCACTGTAGATAGAAGATTGTGGAGGGACATGATCGCCTACGCCAACCGGTATGACACATGATGATGAAAAGTGAAAAAAGTGGTGTGGAAAAAGCTTTACGTGGGTGAGAAACAAAACAAAAGTGGAACGGCGTTTCGGCCTTAAAGACTTTCAGCTCGAACAACGAACAACAACAAAATATATATAAAGACATACACATAAATCTAACTAATTCATTTGGTTTATGGATCGTGGTACCAGCCTTGTCCCATAAATTATATATTGCCTTTAATGATCATGTAACCATCTTCCTCAAAGATTTGTGTGAGGAAAATCTAAACATTGCAGTCATTTCATAATATACATTTTATACATTTGCCTTCGTTAAATTTACTTCTTAATATATTATTTTGAGTTAGATACTATGCACCATGTTATTGTATGTAAATGTGCCTCGTCGTTATTGCTTAATTTTTGTACATTTTCATGTAAAACACATTCCAAACGTCACAAATATCCTACACCAACAGTTCTCAAATTTTCATTTACTGCAGCGCTTCATTACATTTGGTAGGGTTCGATTCTAACTAACGGCTTCCGGATTCACTCAGCCTTTAATGGGTACCGGATTTTTTTCTGGGAAAGTAAAGCGGCACGGGCGTAATACCGACCACATTACCCCAAAAATCATGTGCCGAAGGTCTGTAAAATTTATGGTCACTAACACCATATTCCCTATACGCCACTGGGGGTCACGGGGGGCACTTTACTTTTTACTCAATACATTCGTCTTGTTGTCGCGGTCACCCAGTTTTTATAGTCGTCTGTGATTTCATTATTTCGTTCTCTCTTTCAATTTATCTATAAAATATCATATTTTTTTGGCGAAACCTTCGCAGGTCCGGGGGGCCCGCACCACAGTTTGAGAATCTCTGTCCTAAATCGATTTATCATAATTGAGGCTCACAAACATACCTCATTTTGTACCAAGTTAATTATAAAAGTTCCCAATTTTGTTCTGCTCAAATGATTTTTACATTTATTTTAAATTGAAACATGCATGTTTGCAGCAAATGTATTTACAACGTCTAGTTATGAACGTTGCTAAGTATATTTTTAAAAAGCCCAATTTATGAGGTACACAGTTGTTGCTTGTTATTTCGATGGTGACAATTCTATGTCAGCGGTTCCCTTCGTCATTACTAAATGTTTGGTGTAGAGGCTATCACGTGTCACTGAGCCGACAAATGTTACAGAACATTCAATGTAAAGATGTCAACAAGTGCGTGGTAATCGTTGATGTGTACATTATTTAATGCTTATATGTATGAAAAAATAGCGGTTAAAAGACACAGCAGCCTACTAAAAGTAATCTTGGAAGGGAAAATACAAGGTAATAGAGGCAGGGGCAGACCAAGACTAACATGGTCGAGTAACATTAAACGATGGGCAAATCAGCCTATGACAACCTGCACCATCAAAGTAAGAGACAGAGCGGAATGTGCTCCATGGTAGACAACCTTCGATGCGGAGACGGCACTCGATGATGAATGATGACATGTATGAGTGTATTCGATATACATTAATATTCTTCATACATTAATAACGTGATAAACCTTGTAATCATCGCAGTAAATGCTTGTACAATACATCATAACCTCACCAACATTTCTCCTGACAACGACAATATCAAGTTATGTTGGAGTCGCAGACAATCATTATTGTCTGCCGAATAAAAATCTGGTATTCTGTGCAACATTATTCATATATTTCTCTGTATTAAAAGTTTATTCATTACAAATATAATCCTGCGATATTTCTTTAAACAATAAAAACTTCAGAATATATGTCTTCAGCCTGACCTGTTTTGTTTTATGTCTTTTTTCTTAACCACTCCAGAAAAATATTGTTCCCATGGAATACGTTCTCGTGTTTTTATTCAAACTGTATTTGCAATTCGTGGTAGAGCAGTGGATAATCCACTCGTTTACTGAAGTCAAGAGACCGGGTTTGATCAATCGACACAGATTCACCAAACTTTTACTGAGCACTGGAGATTGTTCTTCCCTGAGAATGAAAGATGATTTGGTGTAATATCGACCACATGGCCATTATATACACTAACAGCACTAACATTATTAACATGCTAAAAGCACTAACATTACTAACAGCACTAACATCAATAACGTCACTAACATCAATAACATCGCTAACATTACTAACATTATTAAAAACACAAACATCACTAACAGCACTTACATCACTAACATCAGTAACATCAGTAACATTACTAACATTACTAAAATCTCTAACATTAATAACATTACTAACATGACTAACATGACTAACATGACTAACATCACTAACATCACTAACATCACTAACATTACTAACATTATTAAAAACACTAACATCACTAACATCAATAACATCACTAACATCAATAACATCGCTAACATTACTAACATCACTAACATCAATAACATCACTAACATCAATTACATCACTAACATCAATAACATCGCTAACATTACTAACATTATTAACAACACTAACATCAATAACATCACTAACATCACTAACATCAATAACATCGCTAACATTACTAACATCACTAACAGCACTAACAGCACTAACAACACTAACATTACTAACATTATTAAAAACACTAACATCACTAACATCACTAGCATCACTAACAGCACTAACATCACTAACATCACTAACACCACTAACAACACTAACAATAATAACAGCACTAACATTACTAACAGCACTAACATTACTAACAGCACTATCATCACTAAAAGCACTAACATTACTAACAGCACTATCATCACTAACAGCACTAACCACACTAGCAGCACTAACATCACTAACATTACAAACAGCACTAACATTACCAACAACACTAACATTACTAACATCACTAATAGAACTAACATAACTAACAGCACTAACAGCACTAATATTACTAACAGCACTAAAATTACTAACATCACTAACATCAATAACAGCACTAACATTACTAACAGCACTAACATTACTAACAGCACAAACATTACTAACAGCACTAACATAACTAACATTACTCACTTTACTAACAGCACTAACATTAGTAACATCACTAACATTACTAACAGCGCTAACATTACTAACTTTACTAACAGCACTAACATCACTAACAGCACTAACATTACTAACAGCACTAACATCAATAACAGCACTAACATCACTAACATCACTAACAGCACTAACATTACTAATATCACTAACATCACTAACAGCACTAACATTACTAACAGCACTAAAATCACTAACATCACTAACAGCACTAACATTATTAACAGCACTAACAGCACTAACACCACTAACATCACTAACAGCATTACATCACAAACATCACTAACATCACTAACATTACTAACAGCACTAACATCAATAACATCACTAACAGCACTAACATTACTAACATTACTGACATTACTAACATCACTAACAGCACTAACAGCACTAACATTACTAACAGCACTAACATCACTAACATCACTAACATCACTAACATTACTAACAGCATTAACATTACTAACAGCATTAACATTACTAACATTACTAACAGCTCTATCATTACTAACAGCTGTAACATTTTAAACAGCACTAACATTACCAACATCACTAACAGCACTAACATTACTAACAACACTAACATTACTAACATCACTAATAGAACTAACATAACTAACAGCCCTAACAGCACTAATATTACTAACAGCACTAAAATTACTAACATCACTAACATCAATAACAGCACTAACATTACTAACAGCACTAACATTACTAACAGCACTAACATTACTAACATCACTTAAATTACTAACATCAAAAACAGCACTAACATTACTAACATCACTAACAGCACTAACATTACTAACATTACTAATAGCACTAACATTACTAACATTACTAACATCACTAACAGCACTAACATTACTAACTTTACTAACAGCACTAACATTAGTAACATCACTAACATTACTAACAGCGCTAACATTACTAACTTTACTAACAGCACTAACATCACTAACAGCACTAACATTACTAACAGCACTAACATCAGTAACAGCACTAACATCACTAACGTCACTAACAGCACTAACATTACTAATATCACTAACATCACTAACAGCACTAACATTTCTAACAGCACTAACATCACTAACAACACTAACATTACTAACAGCACTAACAGCACTAACAGCACTAACACCACTAACATCACTAACAGCATTACATCACTAACAGCACTAACATCACTAACATCACTAACATTACTAACAGCACTAATATCAATAACATCACTAACAGCACTAACAGCACTAACATTACTAACATTACTAACATTACTAACATCACTAACAGCACTAACAGCACTAACAGCACTAACATTACTAACAGCACTAACATCACTAACATCACTAACATCACTAACATCACTAACATCACTAACAGCACTAACATTACTAACAGCACTAACATCACTAACAGCTCTAACATTACTAACAGCACTAACATTACTAACATTACTAACAGCTCTATTATTACTAACAGCTGTAACATTTTTAACAGCTCTAACATTACTAACATTACTAACAGTACTAACATTACTAACAGCACTAACATTACTAACAGCACTAACATTACTAACAGCTCTAACATTACTAACATTACTAACAGCACTAACATTACTAACAGCACTAACATTACTAACAGCTCTAACATTACTAACAGCACTAACATTACTAACAGCATTAACATTACTAACAGCTCTAACATTACTAACAGCTCTAATATTACTAATATTACTAACAGCACTAACATTACTAACAGCACTAACATTACTTACTGCTCTAACATTACTAACAGCACTAACATTACTAACAGCACTAACATTACTAACTGCTCTAACATTACTAACATCACTAACAGCACTAACATTACTAACTTTACTAACAGCACTAACATTAGTAACATCACTAACATTACAAACAGCGCTAACGTTACTAACTTTACTAACAGCACTAACATCACTAACAGCACTAACATTACTAACAGCACTAACATCAATAACAGCACTAACATCACTAACATCACTAACAGCACTAACATTACTAATATCACTAACATCACTAACAGCACTAACATTACTAACAGCACTAACATCACTAACATTACTAACAGCACTAACAGCACTAACACCACTAACATCACTAACAGCATTACATCACTAACATCACTAACAGCACTAACATCACTAACATCACTAACATTACTAACAGCACTAACATCAATAACACCACTAACAGCACTAACATTACTAACATTACTAACATTACTAACATCACTAACAGCACTAACAGCACTAACAGCACCAACAGCACTAACATTACTAACAGCACTAACATCACTAACATCACTAACATCACTAACATCACTAACATCACTAACATCACTAACAGCACTAACATTACTAACAGCACTAACATCACTAACAGCTCTAACATTACTAACATTACTAACAGCTCTATTATTACTAACAGCTGTAACATTTTTAACAGCTCTAACATTACTAAAAGCACTAACATTACTAACAGCATTAACATTACTAACAGCACTAACATTACTAACAGCTCTAACATTACTAACATTACTAACAGCACTAACATTACTAACAGCACTAACATTACTAACAGCTCTAACATTACAAACAGCACTAACATTACTAACAGCATTAACATTACTAACAGCTCTAACATTACTAACAGCTCTAATATTACTAATATTACTAACAGCACTAACATTACTAACAGCACTAACAGCACTAACATTACTAACTGCTCTAACATTACTAACAGCACTAACATTACTAACAGCACTAACATTACTAACCGCTCTAACATTACTAACAGCTCTAACATTACTAACAGCTCTAACATTACTAACATTACTAACAGCACTAACATTACTAACATCACTAACATTACTAACAGCTCTAACATTACTAACAGCACTAACATTACTAACATTACTAACAGCACTAACATTACTAATAGCATTAACATTACTAACAACACTAACATTACTAACATCACAAACATTATCCCACAAATCATGTGCCGAAGGTCTGTAAAAATTATGGTCACTAACACCATATCCCCTATACGCCACGTGAATTGGCGTGGCACGTTACTTTTTTTTCTTAACGGCACTAACGCCATTTTACGCCACCTGATTCGGAACAGCGCTCTTTCTTCATTATCTGAAACTAAAATAAGCGCTTTCACTGATCAGACCATAACCATATTTCATGTTCCATAAAGTATAACATGTTATATAAAAGTAATGCCGCATACACGAAGCAACAAAAATCTGAACAGCAAAAACAGCAATTTTAACATGAAAAATATACTCACATCAAAAGCAAATAACACCTGAACTAGAACTAAGAATAATAAAATGGTATATATACTCAACATTCCTAAATGGTGCAAAAATGCACATTAAAAAAGAAAACGGTGTAGAAAATCGACGTTGTTGAAATGTGGATCTATAAGAAAATGAAGAGAATTAGCTGGAAGGAAAAGACAAGCAGCGAAGTTTTGAATCTTCTTAAATTGGAGAAAGAACAACTTAACACAATTCGAATAAGAGAACTGAAATTTGTAGAACATGTGAAGATGCACAATATTCTGCTAAAAGTCATCATAGAAGGTAAGATGCAAGGTAATTGAAATAGACCAAGACTAATGTGGTTGATAACATCCAAAGATATGGATATGTGAACGCATGACAAAGGGCACAAGCAAGACAAAAGACAGAGAAAGTTTGCGCTCCATGGTAACCATCCTACGATATGGAGACAGCAACAATGAGTGAAGAAAGTATAGCCGTTTAATAAAAAAAAATTACAGCTCTTCGGCACATGATGTGTGGGGCAATTTGGTTGGTATTTCGTCCGTGCCGTTTTACTTTCCCAGAAAAAAATCCGGTACCCATTTAAGGCTGGGTGAACCGGTGCCGTCGGTTGGGATCGAACCCTACATCTTGTCTTTTGTAGTCCAGTTCACTTACCACTGAGCTATCGCGGCTCCCATAACCGTTTAATAATGATACTGTATTTCCAGGAAAAATACGCAAAGAAAAGATAAATCGTAAATGACATTCTTGAAAGAAGTGCTCAATCACAAACAACTTTTCACATTAGTAGCATAATACAAGCAGAGAGGAGCTAGCAGTCCCAGGTCACCACAAGATCAACGAGAAAACAGATCAACCTGTAGAGTCCAGTCGTATACAAGAAAGACAATTTAATGAATCGTGGTCATATCAGATGATGGGTCAAGAAAACTATTAGAGAAAAGGAAAAAAAAAAACTTTAACCCAAAGTACCATAGACATGACGTCATATCGAGCTTCCAAGATCGATGTACAGACTGTGTCAGAAATCAAGAGAGTGAAGAAACACAAGTTCTTAAAATTCCCCATTGGGAACTGAGTTGATTGTTCCCGTTGAGGTTAATCTCCAGAAAATGCAGAACAAATTACTCAATCTTTAAAATGGGGAGATGTAGAGTAAGGCTAACTTAGGGTATCAGATACACTTATGGATGATATATGGTCACAACTCTCTACCACAGTAATGAATTTAAGAACATAGTGTTGTGCATCACTAAAGATCATATTGTTGTGTATCACTAAAGACCATAGTGTTGTGTATCACTAAAGACCACATTGTTGTGTATCACTAAAGACCATATTGTTGTGTATCACTAAAGACCATATTGTTGTGTATCACTAAAGACCATATTGTTGTGTATCACTAAAGACCATATTGTTGTGTATCACTAAAGACCATAGTGTTGTGTATCACTAAAGACCATATTGTTGTGTATCACTAAAGACCATATTGTTGTGTATCACTAAAGACCATATTGTTGTGTATCACTAAAGACCATAGTGTTGTGTATCACTACAGACCACATTATAGTATAGAAGTCGGTACCGATTTCTAATGTCAGAACTGGAGATATGCTTCTGCTATAATGCTTATATAACAAAGTTATAGTAAATTTACATTCCAAAATATTCAATGCTATAAACGCGTTAATAACAGAAGCATGCTGGTCTTGCTGTCTGCGACATGTTTCACAGCTATTCATCATCATCATGTGCCATACCGGTTGGCGTAGGCGATCATGTCCTTCTACACATCTTCTATCCACAGTGCATCGTATCAGTTCTGTTCTTGACTGTTTTACACGCCATGACACCAAGCTATCGATAAGTTATATTATATAGAGTGTCTTCTCTCTTTGTCGTCCGCGATCTCACTTTTCTTGTATTTTGCTAGTTGTAACCAAATATTCCATCTTTCCTCCACTCATGATGTGCCAGAAAAAATGTTGATTGTGTTTTTCTGTTGTTTTTAGGGTATCCTTTTTTGTGTTGGCCTCTTTGAGAAATTCCTGATTGGTATTTTAGCTATCCAGCAAACTTTCAAAATTGTTCTGAGAAATACTCTGTGGCCTATTATCGCCATTTCATTTGTTTGTCTACTGTCCATGATTCGATACCATAGGTCAGAATTGGCTCTCTATAGCACTGATGAACTCTCTTTCTCACTTCTATTGACATAGATTTGTTGCGTAAGACGTTTTTCATTTTCTGAAAAGCTATTTTGGCCTGGACTATTTTGCTTTCTATTTCTATGGTTCATCTTCCTTTTGATGTTATTATTGTGCCCAAGTATTTGACGCGTTGCACTTGTTTCAGATGTGTCATGTTTATATTTATGCTGCATGATGGTGATGATAGTTTCTTCGACATGACCATTTATTCTGTTTTATTACCGTTCAGACTGAGACCTTTGTTGCTTTCTTTTACTTTTATGTCAGTCATTTCGTGTAGTTCATTCTATGTCTCTGCTAGTAAGGCTGTGTCATCCGCAAATTGTTTGTGTTGTGACTGTTAACTTCAATTCCTTTTTTGTCTACTATTGATCTCATAATATGTTCGTTGTGAAGTGAAAACAAATCCGACGACAGAACACAGCCTTGTCTGACTCCTTGTTTGATATATTGGAACTATTTTATTTTTGTTTGCTAATTATTAAGGCTGCTGTTTGTTACCAGTGCACATTTTTTTAATTCTCAGATCTTGCCATCCATGTTTAATTTCTCCAGCATATTGATTATTATCACAGCTATTACTAGGGCTGTTTGATCATGCACGCAAAACGGAAATAGATTAAGATGATTTTAGACAGCCAGACAGACAGACAGACAGACAGACAGACAGACAGACAGGAAGGCAGACAGACAGGACAGACAGACAGACAGACAGACAGACAGACAGGCAGGCAGGAAGGCAAGCAGACAGACAGGTAGGCAGGAAGGCAAGCAGACAGACAGGTAGGCAGCAGATAGGGGTCGACAATGGCAGGTGGCTCTGGAACTTGGTATTATGTGGATATTTTAACTAGATTTCCTACTTTCCCCGATTATGATGGACACATTGCGGGTTGTATACCCTATATGTATTACAACGATATCTTCTTTATCCTTCTGACTGATGTCTCCAACTGACTGTAACTGACCATTACCAACAATATTTCATACAATCGTCGAGAATCTTGATTGCCCTAAAATTGTATCCATATTTCTTCCTTCCAACCAATATTGGCACTTTTGTTAAACTGGTTGGTGTTTGCGTAGATTACAGGTCGTCGCGTCGCTGTCCGCATGAGGAGAGATAGCTGCCTCTCCAGCATGAGGAGAGATAGCTGCCTCTCCAGCATGAGGCAACCTCATGCCTTGTGTTCCCCAACGGAGTGGCATCACGCATGTTGGATGTGAATGTATCAGAGGCGCAGGGAAACAACACATTCTATTTTTTTTTAAATAGTATTTTACAAATAATGAGTATTTTCTGCAGACATTATATTCTTGCTAAACATTGCCGTGTGAGTATAAACGACTTAATGACGCTGTCTTGGAACCATCAATTCATCATCATCGAGTGCCATCTTCGATCGAAGATTCGCTACTACAAAGCGCCATTCCGCTCTGTCTCTTGCTTTGAAAGTGAAAAGTTGTCGTAGGCTGATTTTTCTATCTTTTGATGTTACACTTCCACGCTAGTCTTGAAATGCCTCTGCCTCCTTTACCTTGTATTTTCCCTTCCAAGATTACTTTAATAGACTGTTGTGTCATTTATCATGCTCCAAAGATCTCGCTTGTTTTGTTTGAATTATGTTTTATAATTCTTTTTTTTATTTTTAGTTCTTTTAAATTCAAATTTCAAGGATCAAATTTGATGCTTTGTTTTCTTGACTATATCCCAATAAATAGAGATAAAGCCGTACATTAAAAAGTAAAGTACCCCCGTCACGCCAAGTGGCGTATAGGGAAATAGGGTGTTAGTGACCCTATATTTTACAGACCTTCAGCATATGATTTTTGGGGTAATGTGGTCAGTATTACGCCCGTGCTGCTTTACTTTCCCAGAAAAAAATCCGGTATCCATTTAAGGCTGGGTGAACCCGGAAGCCGTCGGTTGGGATCAAACCCTACCCCTTGTCCGTGGTAGTCCAGTACACTAACCACTGAGCTATCGCGGCTCCCTAATAGAGATAAAGCCGTACATTAAAAAGTAAAAATAAAACAACCCAAGCGCACAATCTTGGGCTCGGTTTGACCTTCTCTACAATCACCGATCTCCCACTCTTGAAACTACCGATGACAGATTTGTGCACATCGGCAATGACAGGCAAATAACAACAACAGTTAGGTCAACGCTGTTTAGCGCGTGTTTTTTCTTCGTAGTTTTTGTCGAATTAATGAAATGTATTAGTAAGACTGAAATGAGTTACAAGAAATGTTAGACATTATAGCGGAGGAAAGCAAAAATAAAGGACCCAGCCTCAATAGCAAAAAGACAGAGGTAATGGTAGCAGCAAAGAAAAAGACCACCGCAATGCACTATAATGACAAGTCGGACAATATTAAAACAGGTAAATGAATTTAAATATCTGGAAACTATGTAAACCTCAGATAGTAGATGTACAACAGAGGTGAAATGCAGAATAACTCAGGCAAAAACAGTCTTCCAAAAAATGCAGAAGATACCGGGCAATACAGTTTTGACAATAGAAACAAGAAAAAGAGTTCTTAAATGTTATGTAGAGACAATCTGAACATATGGATGTGAATCATGAACAGTAGGACAACAGAAAGAACATCACTGGAGTCTGTAGAAATGTGGTTTTACAGTAGAATGTTGAGAATACCATGGGCAGCTAAGAAGAGTAATGAAAGCGTTCTGAAAGAGGTCAAAGCAAAAAGAGAGCTAATTTTCAATTTTAGGTAGAAACAATCATAATTTTTTGACCATGTAATGAGAAAGGAACAGTTGAAATATATTGTTGCAACTGGGACAATTTAAGGACGAAGAGATAGAGGGAAGCAAAGAGAAAAGATACCAGAGAGCTTAAAAGAATGACTTTGTAGAAGGTCAACAACATAAATGATTAATAACTATCGAGATCGGAAGTTGTGGAGAGACATGATCACCCACGCCTGCAGGCATGGTACTTGATAATGATTATGAATGGTAAGAAAAAACGCTCGCACTTGCTTGTATAACCCACATAAACATAAAAAAACACTAAAACACATCATTTCGCATAATCTCTTGACACTTTATTAAACCATATCAACCGCTGAAATATTCGTATAAAGCTGAAATAAAACACCGAAACATGTTAATAACATGCAAACCATATGAAGACACTGAAATAACTAATATAATCTGGTGAAACGCCTTGAAAATATGCAACAATTTTCTATAACCGTCTGTAGCTTCACAAAAGTATAACAATTTCAATAGCCGCGATAATTAGAGACATTCATGAAAGACTTATCACCTTCATACACTTTTGTTTCAGCAAGACCCATCAAAGCCTTCTCTCATGTAACGTTTTGGTTGCTCACTGTTGTTTGTCAGTGATAATTTGGTAATGGAAGAATGGTTCCAGGGCGAGGAGGTAGACCAAAAGAAGTTGATTTAAATGTATTAAGGATGCCTTGAACATGACGACAGAAGAAGTGGAAAATCTGTCTAGAGACAGAGATTCTTTCAGACGGGGTGTGGTGGCTGCACTGTTTCGCAAATGACATGCGATCTGATGATGATACTTTTGTTGATTTGCTCATTGGTGTCTTTCCATGGAAATAAAATCTATGACCATCTTCTTTTATATATTCTAAGGGGTTAGAAGAAGCTGGTTTAAAAAAAAAATGTAATATCAGTTGTTGCAAATTGAATATTGTATCCCTCGTAACTCTACCATTTTTCTCTTTAAACATGTTTCTTTTGGCGGTACCAGCATGAACTATTAAAATTTCATGCACACATAAACATAAATGTTAACTTTAACTAAACATTTCATAGTTTATGTATGATCTCACAAATTGAAACCACTTTCATAAAATATCAAGTTTAAGAATAAATGGAATGAATCACTCCGGACATCTTTATCTATAAATGCTGCAACGTTTCCAAAATTGGAACTAAAATGACACCTTGAGATGGAAACAAACAACCGCGTAGCACATCAAATCCCTAGCTCTCACGTCGTATCTTGTCTGCAGGATTTATCAGTCCGTGGTAGAGCAATTTAAGTATCAGAAAAAAAAGTACATTGTAAGTCTGTTTAAATCGTATCAGAAACAGGAAACTCTAGCCCACTGATTTTGTTTTGAATATTCCTGTAACTCTTCCTGAAGTGGTAATCTCAATCCTATATTGGTAAGCTTGCATTGTATTCACACCTTAAGATGTACGTAGAGTATGACATTAATGCCAATAATTCTCATAGACTAACGATACATTTTATGAGTGATGTCGCGGCCGAATTCTCTATCGGAAAAAAAACTGGAATGATCTGGCTGTAGATCGTAGCACGCGGATTACAAAAATACAAAAATGACACAGCAACATTCGAGGCTGGCAGTGCTGATATCAAACTCAGAAGGTCAAAGGAGCAAGAGAAGCGAGACGAGGCCAGGCAAACCCATCTTTTTCATCTTGAGAACGGATCTGTCTATCCAGTTTTGGCAGATTCAGCCACGAGAGAAGCTGTTCAGCAAAAACAGCATACAGCATACGATACTAATATTTTACCAAACTACTAACTTACCAAACTACTAACATCAGCTTTACAGAAGCTTCGCATCTCTACGCATCTTGGTGCATCTTGATGCCTTTACCTCTACTAACTTATTGCTTGCTACTAACCGTCTGTCAACACGCCAAAGACCATATATATATATATCGTTATATGGTGTATACTACAATACTAATATGGCTATTTTGTGGCTGTACTAATTTGACTATACAATTTATTGTTGAATGGCGTACGTTTAACCATTCACACAGTTTTTCTACATGAAATGTAAATTATAATATCCAAACTCTAAATTATTGCAGCTTTAAACAAAAATTCACTTAACCAAAGTACAATTTTCGTATGCACTTTTACATCAAATAAATTTAATGAAATTTTGATCACAAAACATACAATTTCTACCGTTATCATTCATGCTGTGATTCTTGGTGGGTTCAAGACTTGCTAGAACATAAATCATAAGCGATCCTCAAGGACATCGAAATGAGTTGATGAGGTTGTGATAGAGAGTTGTAAAGTTGAGTGCCTCTGTTGAGTGAACACACAAGATGAGTTTATCGTCATGAAGATACATGAACCTAGTGACGTTGTTCATACAGTGACAAGCATGCAAAGTGAGGTCATTTCTACCGATTG
This sequence comes from Megaustenia siamemsis, assembly GCA_032433765.1. Classification (NCBI taxonomy): domain Eukaryota; kingdom Metazoa; phylum Mollusca; class Gastropoda; order Stylommatophora; family Ariophantidae; genus Megaustenia; species Megaustenia siamemsis. The sequence goes on along the minus strand of JAVIAB010000051.1, from coordinate 14,211,824 downwards.
TTTAAACACTCCAACATAATAATGGGCATTTCTTATTCATCTACCTTTCAGCTCCCTGTGGAACATAGGTCTTCAACAAACACTTTCCAAGTCGTTCTATTTCTTGCCATTCTTTTAAGATCATTCCATGTCTTCCCCATTATCTTCATCTCTACTTCTATCTGTCTTCTCCAAGAATTCTTTGGTCTTCCTCTTTGTCTTTCCCCTTGGGGATTCCAAAATAGGCCTGTTATGTAATACTCTCAATTGGCTTCCGCAGTGTGTGTCCTATCCAGCGCCATCGATAATGGGCCATATTGTGGGAATATAATGAGCTAGATAGTGTGACAACAAACCAACAAAACTGTTACAGCTAAAACAAAGGAAATCGTCTAGTATGTGCAACGAGATTTCTGTGAAAGATATGACTGATCAGTTCAAACATGATGCTGTTGAAAAAGAAAAAACTATTCTTTTAAGGCATCAATATTTGTTTCGGCAAGGCTCGGCAAGTTCTGTACTCAGGCAATAACTCAAGCGAAAACTTTGTCCATTTGTGTAGCGGTGTTAATTAAATGACATTTAGATAGGGAAGAAAACATTATTATTTGTGGAGTCTGTTTGTGCACACATTCTGGTGTTTCAACATTCGGAGAATTTCGCCGTCCCCTGGCACATCAGATCCCTCAGCCCTGACTGTCATGGTGAGTTTTCAGTCAATACGTCACCGGATCTATAACCTACTTTCCGTAGTTGGGTCATTTAGAATATGTTGTTAGGATCATCATGGATCATTTAGAATACGTTGTTAGAATCATCATGGATCATTTAGAATACGTTATTGTTAAGATCATCATGGGTCATTTAGAAAACGTTGCTAGGATCATCATGGGTCATTTAGAGTACGTTATTGTTAGGATCATCATGGGTCATTTAGAATACGTTGTTTGGATCATCATGAATCATTTAGAATATGTTGTTGTTAGGATCTTCATGGATCATTTAGAATACGTTGTTTCGAGCATCATGGGTAATTTATAATATATTGTTGTTAGGATCATCATGGGTCATTTAGAATACGTTATTGTTAGGATCATCATGGGTCATTTAGAATACGTTATTGTTAGGATCATCATGGGTCATTTACAATATGTTATTGTTATGATCATCATAGGTCATTTATAATATGTTATTGTTAGGATCATGATGGGTCATTTTGAATATGTTATTGTTAGGATCATCATGGGTCATTTAGAATATGTTATTGTTAGGATCATCATGGGTCATTTAGAATATGTTATTGTTAGGATCATCATGGGTCATTTAGAATATGTTATTGTTAGGATCATCATGGGTCATTTAGAATATGTTATTGTTAGGATCATCATGGGTCATTTAGAATATGTTATTGTTAGGATCATCATGGGTCATTTAGAATATGTTATTGTTATGATCATCATGGGTCATTTAGAATATGTTGTTAGGATCATCTTGGATCATTTATAATACATTGTTGTTAGGATCATCATGGGTCATTTAGAATATGTTATTGTTAGGATCATCATGGGTCATTTAGAATACGTTATTGTTAGGATCATCATGGGTCATTTAGAATATTTTATTGTTAGGATCATCATGGGTCATTTAGAATATGTTATTGTTAGGATCATCATGGGTCATTTAGAATATTTTATTGTTAGGATCATCATGGGTCATTTAGAATATCTTATTGTTATGATCATCATGGGTCATTTAGAATATGTGGTTAGGATCATCATGGATCATTTATAATACGTTGTTGTTAGGATCATCATGGATCATTTAGAATACGTTATTTTTAGGATCATCATGGGTCATTTAGAATATGTTATTGTTATGATCATCATTGGTCATTTAGAATATGTTGTTAGGATCATCATGGGTCATTTATAATACGTTGTTGTTAGGATCATCATGGGTCATTTAGAATACGATATTGTTAGGATCATCATGGGTCATTTAGAATATGGTATTGTTAGGATCATCATAGGTCATTCAGAAAATGCTATTGTTAGGATCATCATGGGTCATTTAGAATACGTTATTGTTAGGATCATCATGGGTCATTTAGAATACGTTGTTGTTATTGTCATCATGGCTCATTTAGAATACGTTATTGTTAGGATCATCATGGGTCATTTAGAATACGCTATTGTTAGGATCATCATGGGTCATTTAGAATATGTTATTGTTAGGATCATCATGGGTCATTTAGAATATGTTGTTGTTAGGATCATCATGGGTCATTTAGAATATGCTAATTTTAGGATCATTATGGGTCATTTAGAATACATTATTGTTAGGATCATCATGGGTCATTTAGAATATGTTATTGTTAGGATCATCATGGGTCATTTAGAATACGTTATTGTTAGGATCATCATGGGTCATTTAGAATACGTTATTGTTAGGATCATCATTGGTCATTTAGAATACGTTATTGTTAGGATCATCATGGGTCATTTAGATTACGTTTTTAGGATCATCATGGGTCATTTAGAATACGTTATTGTTAGGATCATCATGGATCATTTAGAATACGTTGTGAGGATCATGATGGGTCATTTAGAATACGTTATTGTTAGAATCATCATGGATCATTTAGAATACGTTGTTAGGATCATCATGGGTCATTTAGAATACGTTGTTAGGATCATCATGGGTCATTTAGAATACGTTATTGTTAGGATCATCATGGATCATTTAGAATACGTTGTTAGGATCCTCATGGGTCATTTAGAATACGTTATGGTTGGGATCATCATGGGTCATTTAGAATACGTTATTGTTAGGATCATCATGGATCATTTAGAACACGTTATGGTTGGGATCATCATGGGCCATTTAGAATACGTTATTGCTAGGATCATCATGGGTCATTTAAAATATGCTGTTATTAGGATAATCATGGGTCATTCAGAATGTGCTATTGTTAGGATCATCATGGGTCATTTAGAATACGTTATTGTTAGGATCATCATTGGTCATTTAGAATATGTTGTTGTTAGGATCATCATGGGTCATTTAGAATACATTATTGTTAGGATCATCATGGGCCATTTAGAATATGTTATTGTTAGGATCATCATTGGTCATTTAGAATACGTTATTGTAAGGATCATCATGGATCATTTAGAACATGTTATGGTTGGGATCATCATGGGTCATTTCGAATACGTTAATGTTAGAATCATCATGGGTCGTTTCGAATATGCTATTGTTAAAATCATCATGGGTCATTCAGAATATGCTATTGTTAGGATCATCATGGGTCAATTAGAATACGTTATTGTTAGGATCATGATGGGTCATTTAGAATACGTTATTGTTCGGCTCATCATAGGTCATTTAGAATATGTTATTGTTAGGATCATCATGGGTCATTTAGAATATGTTATTGTTATGATCATCATGGGTCATTTAGAATACGTTATGGTTAGGATCATCATGGGTCATTTAGAATACGTTTTTAGGATCACCATAGGTCATTTAGAATACGTTATTGTTAGGATCATCATGGGTCATTTTGAATACATTGTTAGGATCGTCATAGGTCATTTAGAATACGATATTGTTAGGATCATCATGGATCATTTAGAATACGGTTTTGTTAGGATCAGCATGGGTCATTTTGAATACGTTGTAAGGGTCGTCATGGGTCATTTTGAATACGTTATTGTTAGGATCATCATGGGTCATTTAGAATACGTTATTGTTAGGATCATTTAGAATACGTTGTTAGGATCATCATGGATCATTTAGATTACGTTGTTAGAATCATCATGGATCATTTAGAATATGTTGTTGTTAGGATCATCATGGATCATTTAGAATACGTTGTTAGGATCATCATGGATCATTTAGAATACGTTGTTGTTAGGATCATCATTGATCATTTAGAATACGTTGTTAGGATTATCATTGATCATTTAGAATACGATGTTAGGATCATCATGGGTCATTTAGAATACGTTGTTAGGATCATCATTGATCATTTAGAATACGTTGTTAGGATCATCATTGATCATTTAGAATACGATGTTAGGATCATCATTGATCATTTAGAATACGTTGTTAGGATCATCATTGATCATTTAGAATACGATGTTAGGATCATCATGGGTCATTTAGAATACTTTGTTGTTAGGATCATCATTGATCATTTAGAATACGATGTTAGGATCATCATTGATCATTTAGAATACGTTGTTAGGATCATCATTGATCATTTAGAATACGTTGTTAGGATCATCATTGATCATTTAGAATACGTTGTTAGGATCATCATTGATCATTTAGAATACGATGTTAGGATCATCATGGGTCATTTAGAATACTTTGTTGTTAGGATCATCATTGATCATTTAGAATACGTTGTTAGGATCATCATTGATCATTTAGAATACGATGTTAGGATCATCATGGATCATTTAGAATACGTTATTGTTAGGATCATCATGGATCATTTTGAATACGTTATTGTTAGGATCATCATGGATCATTTAGAATACGTTTTTAGGATCATCATGGATCATTTAGAACACGTTTTTAGGATCATCATGGATCATTTAGAATACGTTTTTAGGATCATCATGGATCATTTATAATACGTTTTTAGGATCATCATGGATCATTTAGAATACGTTGTTAGGATCCTAATGGGTCATTTAGAATATGTTATTGTAAGGATCATTATGGATCGTTAAGAATACGTTGTGGTTGGGATCATCATGGGTCATTTAGAATACGTTATTGTTATGATCATCATGGATCATTTAGAACACGTTATGGTTCGGATCATCATGGATCATTTAGAATACGTTATTGTTAGGATCATCATGGGTCATGTAGAGTACGATATTGTTAGGATCATCATTGATCATTTAGAATACGTTATTGTTAAGATCATCATGGTCCATTTAGAATACGTTATTGTTAGGATCATCATGGGTCATTTAGAATACGTTATTGTTAGGATCATCATGGATCATTTAGAGTACGATATTGTTAGGATCATCATTGATCATTTAGAATACGATGTTAGGATCATCATGGGACATTTAGAATACTTTGTTGTTAGGATCATCATTGATCATTTAGAATACGTTGTTAGTATCATCATTGATCATTTAGAATACGATGTTAGGATCATCATGGATCATTTAGAATACGTTATTGTTAGGATCATCATGGATCATTTTGAATACGTTATTGTTAGGATCATCATGGATCATTTAGAATACGTTTTTAGGATCATCATGGATCATTTAGAATACGTTGTTTGGATCCTAATGGGTCATTTAGAATATGTTATTGTAAGGATCATTATGGATCGTTAAGAATACGTTGTGGTTGGGATCATCATGGGTCATTTAGAATACGTTATTGTTATGATCATCATGGATCATTTAGAACACGTTATGGTTCGGATCATCATGGATCATTTAGAATACGTTATTGTTAGGATCATCATGGGTCATTTAGAGTACGATATTGTTAGGATCATCATTGATCATTTAGAATACGTTATTGTTATGATCATCATGGTCCATTTAGAATACGTTATTGTTAGGATCATCATGGGTCATTTAGAATACGTTATTGTTAGGATCATCATGGATCATTTAAAGTACGATATTGTTAGGATCATCGTGGATCATTTAGAATACGTTATTGTTAGGATCATGATGGTCATGGAGAATATGTAACTGTTATGATCATCAAGGGTCATTTAGAATACGTTATTGTTAGGATCATCATGGGTCATTTGGAATACGTTGTTAGAATCATCATGGGTCATTTGGAATACGTTGTTAGGATCATCATGGGTCATTTGGAATACGTTGTTAGGATCTTCATGGGTCATTTGGAATACGTTGTTAGGATCATCATGGGTCATTTGGAATACGTTGTTGTTAGGATCATCATGGGTCATTTGGAATACGTTGTTAGGATCATCATCACTGCACACCGGACGAACCCGTAGGTGCTCCGACATCCCTCTCGAGAAAATTCGAGGAGAATTCTGGTCCACGTGCACGAACTCCGTGACACAACCTAGGATCCACGGTTTGGGTAGGTTTCTACTAACAATTTTTCCCGAACAGCTGCCATACTCATGACCTAGTATTTTCTATTTTAACTTATAGGGTTCTTTAACGTGAGCGAGTGCACACGGGATTTCTTGTTTATAGCCGTTATGCCAGAGGCCAGACATCGAATATTTCCACTCAAGAGATCAGGGGAGGGTTTCGTCATTATCAAATAACGGATTAAAGTAAAAAAAAATGAGAACATGTCTATTCATTGACGTTTCTATAACAGAAATGTATGTGTTTACTGATTATGTTTACTGATTTTGTTTACTGATTATGTTTACTGATTTTGTTTACTGATTATGTTTACTGATTTTGTTTACTGATTATGTTTACTGATTTTGTTTACTGATTATGTTTACTGATTTTGTTTACTGATTATGTTTACTGATTTTGTTTACTGATTATGTTTACTGATTTTGTTTACTGATTATGTTTACTGATTATGTTTACTGATTTTGTTTACGAGTCGTTCTATTTCTGAAGATACCCCGTTCTAGTTGACTCTTGTATGATAGTTGCTGTCTCTTGTACGAGACAACATGGAGAATGCGGCGTTACTGACGGAAACTCTTTGCATATGTTGTTACACTTTAATCATTAAAATGTATTGTTGTGAAATACAGGCTATTAGTCGTCAGTGTAATCAATAACGATGGATGATGCACACAATATAATTTTATTTTAAATGAATTTCCATATGATTCTATCCAAGGTAGCAGAATGTATATATCGAAGTAGTGATATTTTGACGATATCATGCAACAGAAGTAAGTGCCACATCTCGCGTAATTTAATTAATAGAAAAAATGAATGCATCGCGTGGTGGTGCGGCGACTTTGGTTGGCTAAAAAGTAGGCGCATGGTGTTGGAAGTCCGTAATAGAAGCCGCGATAGACAGAATAGATTATTTTCTATCGGGGGTGAAATAAAATCACAGGTTTCCACACATCATGGCGACTACTTTGACCCAGCGGCTTTTTTTTTTGCGTTTTGGTCCCGTCGAGAGACCTGTCCCCCATCCCCTCACGACATACGCCATCATATGTATATAGTAGATGTGCCGTATGATAGTTTTTAAAAAAAATGATTTTTGACATGACAGTACCAAAGATAATGTGGCTATACGTGGGCTTCCAAGTAAGTCTAACAAAATCTCTTTACGATTGGATTATCGTATTTCTTGGACCTGCTTGATTGATATAAAGGACCGGAGAATAAAAGCCACATGTTCAGTTGTCAAGAGATGTCAAGGCTGAGTTTATCCTTCATTCCGATAGAAAACAGCTTTCGACCCTGCCGTGATTTGAACCCGTATTCTCCTGGTTTAGAACACCAAGAGCTATCGATTCGGTCACCCGTTCCTCTTCAAACAAGTCGACAAATTGTAAATGGCTATCAAAGACACACCAATTGAATGCTATAGGACTGTTTAGTAGTTATATTATGACTGAGGCGATAACAACGAAGGAAAAAGAATGAAATGACAACGGTTGTGACCACTAGTGATACGAAAATTAAAATCTATCACGCTCGATATAAGAAAGATTATAAGAGAAAACGATAGGTTCTGTGACTGCCTCAAGAAAGCTAAAACCTATCCAGGAGCAGATATTAAATCAGATCTCAATCCTGTAATGATAGAAATGAAAGTCGAACTAAAGAGAAATACGTAAAAAAAAAAAACTGCTTCATCAACAATACCACTAAATATAACAGCTTTAAATCAAAAATACTTTAAAAATGTAAAAGATACTTATATAATACAAGTAAAGAACACATATCAGAAGCTACTAGAAGAAGGGACTAAGCAGAAGAGAAAAATCTACTGAAAAAGTTTCAACCAAATGACAATGCATAAAGAAAAGCATACTAAATAACTTGCGACATCTTCCCCAAAAAAGAAAAGAACAAAAAAAAAATGGATAACTGCCACCATCTTGGAAAAAAAATTGAACAACGAAGACAAGCGAAGAAGACTACCCAATACAACAAAGTAGTTAATGAAATACGCAAAATGTGCAAAAAGGCAAAAGAAGATTGGTTTCGCCAAAATGTATAGAAATTGAAACTGTGGAAAATAAAGATCTAAGAATGATGTTCCCAGAAATAAAGAGAATGATTAACAAAAATGTTCAAATGCCACAGAAAGTGGATGCATTGCTCACAAAAAAAGAAAAATGCAAACAAACAAATAAGATATAATCAATAGATGGCATCGATATCTAACATACTTATTTTATAACGAAAGGTAAAAAAAAAATCAATGCATGTCAGGCTATAAAATCTTAAAATCTGGTTTAATAAAAAGCTATACAAACAATGAAAAAGGAAACAAAGGACCTGACAACATATAGATAGAGATGATAAAGGCACTACAAGATTTTGGCATTGAAGTGGTCACAGACATATACAACGACATATACCATACAGGATAAATATTTAAAAAAAAATAAACTTTCATTGCATTGCCTAAAAAGGAATGGTGCAGTTGAATGCAGTGATTTTAGAACAATAAGCTTAATGAGCCATGTTACAAAAATCGTGCTAACAATGAAGGATTCGCAATAAAATCAACGTGGAATTAGAACAACAATTTGGATTTAGGAAAAACAGTGGGACAAAAGAAACAATATTTTGTATCAGTACATTATTCGAAAAGTACACAAAAGTAAACAAACCACTATATGCCTGCTTCATAGACTACACTAAAGCTTTTGATAGAATTCACCATAAACAACATATAGACTGCCTGAAAGATAAATCTAGATGACACGGACATACGACTAATATGTAATTTATAATAGGAGCTAACAGGAAAAATAGAATATAACAAAAAGAACTCTACACCTATTGATATAAAAAAGGAGTGCGATAAGGATGCATCCTATCACCAAGCTCGTTCAATATATATACAATAAAGAAATCTAAAAATATCATAGAGATGTCAGGCTTAAACATTAATGGAAAAACAATCAATAACCTGATATGTGCAGACGATACTGTATTATTAGCAGAAAATCCTACAAATCTGCAACGATCATTTAATGAAATAACATGACAAACTAAAAAGTTGGAAAATATGAATATCAAAAAAGGTTAAAACTATGACCATAAACAAAGATATTACTCAAAACCTAAAAGTGGGTAACAAAGTTGAAGGAATAGATCTAGAGACAGTTCAGGGTAACAACTACATTGGACATACTGTAAACAGGGATGGAAAATGTAAAACTGAAATAAAGAAAAGAGTAGGAATGGCAAAAGTAATTTTAATGTTGAGAAAACTATATGAAGAATGGCGTAGGTAAAAATCTTTCCAAAAATATGAGGAAGATACTATGCAATCCATTTTAGAGATATACAACAGAGGTGAGATGCAGAATGGCTCAGGCAAAATCAGCTTTCTATAAAATGACAGTAATCCATTTTTGACATTAGAAACAAGAAAAAGAGTTCTTAAATGTTATGTAGAGCCAGTGATAACATATAGATGTGAATCATGGACAATAGGACAACAGACAAGAAAATCATTGGAGGCTGTAGAAATGTGGTTTTGCGGAAGAATGTTGAGAATACCATGGACAGCTAAGAAGAGTAATGAAAACGTTCTGAAAGCGGCCAAAGCAAAAAGAGAGCTAATTTCCAATATTAGGAAGAAATAATCATCATTTTTGGCCATGTAATGAGAAGAGAAAAGCTTGAATATATTGTTACAACTGGGAAAATTGAGGGACGAATAGATGGAGGGAAGCAAAGTGAAAAGCTACAAGATAGCTTAAGAGAATTGCTTTGTAGAAGGTCAACAACAGAAATTATAAATAACTGTCGAGATCGAAAGTTGTGGAGAGACATGATCACCTACGCCAGCAGTCCCGGTACTTGATGATGATGATAATGAAAACTATATAAAACATCAAAACAAATAACAGCAGGGCTAAAACTAAGAACAGCAAAATATTATATCTTTACAATATTCCTGTATGGTGCAGAACGTGGACATTAGACAAGAAATCAGAACAGAAAATTGAAGCATTTGAAATGTGGATTTCACTGAAGAATAGGAAGAATTGGATGGGAAGAAAAGTCTTAACTCTTTCAGTACGGAAGGTTGTTATCCATTTAGCCGTTGAGATTTCAGAGACAAAAATTGTAATGTTTTTAAATAGCAATCTACATGTTTATATGTATCTAACACTTAACATATGATATCTAAATGTTTAGACAATTAAACAAGGAGTTAGATTTCACCAATACGAAGATGATACAAGACATATACAAATAATATAGTTTGATGGGTTTATACTAATCAAATTGAGAGTGACGCACTGTGCGGCTGAACGTAAGGAAAGAGTTAAAACAACTAAAAATGAAAATAGAGCACTACACAGTTAAAACAAGACAAATGAGAATTTTAGGACACGTTAAAAGACAGAGCAACCTACAAAAAGTAATCTTGGAGGCGAAATACAAGGTAAAAGAGGTAGGCCAAGACTAATATGGACGAGTAAGATCAAACGATGGGCATTTCACTCAATGAATATATGCACTATCAAAGCAAGAGATAGAACGGAATGGCGCTCCATGGTAGCCAACCTTCGATGCGGAGACGGTACTCAATGATGACGATGATAATATAAAGGATAAAAGAAGAAGATTGTGTGAGAGTGAAACTAACCAGAGAACAGAATTTCTCAGACTTCAGAATTATGAAATATGAGAAGTTTAGAATATCTAAAAACATGAAATCACAGAAAGCTTTAATTTTAATAAATTCCATGTCATATCGCATTTGAAATTTCACTGAAAAAATAACCGTGACGTAATTGATACCCGCATTATGAAAAATAAACAATGAGCCGAAATCAGGCACCTGTACATGTGTGTAAACTGTCAATCACACTCTTATATGTGATACAACGTAAATTATCTACATTTAAAGATTTTCTGCGAAAAATAGCTTATGTTTGTTGTGGGTACACAGTTAAAAATAAACGTCAATAATATAAGATTGAAGTGTGCTTGAACTACACTAACTGATCAGCGCTAGATGTGGTCCCATCAAAATCCTATGTAATCTGACAAGACGAACTGAACAACCTAAATCACGTGTGTGATTTAGTGTGTGAACGCCAGCAACTTTTTGAAGTCAATTGTAACGTCATCAACATTAGAAATCAGAGATCAATGAGCTGTTTGCAGACAATCAGACACTAATACATGGACAAATAGAAGATCTACGAGAACACTCAAATAGATACCATAGCACAGGCACAATATACAGCATGAAAATCAACATCAACAAAACAGAGGTAATGAATATCGCAAAAAAGAAACAGAAGTTCAACATAGCTACAGACAATTAAAGCAAGCAGAGGAATGTAAATACCTAATAAGTCCAGTGACAAATGACAATTCACAAACAACATAAATAAATTCAAGATGCAACAATGCTTGTCAAATCATTGGACAGTTATCACCACTGCTGTCCAACAAGGAAATAACTCTAAAGGTAGAAAGGACACCCTGCAATACAATCTTCATCCCAACGTTGTGCTATCAATGCCAGTCCTGGACCCTTGTGGCAAGAACAATAAGGAAAAAAAAAAACCTCTACTGAGATGAAATATGTAACAGCCTGATAGATAAGATCAAAAATGAAGAACTGAGAGAAAAACTAGGAATAGCCCCCACCATAGAATATGAAAAGAAACAACACATAAAATAGTTTGGCCACGTGACGAGGCAGAAAGATTAAAACACAACACAACGAGCCTTCAATAAACGTTGCGAGAACACCAGACCCAAGGGTTGCCCGCGAAAAGGATTGATCGACGAAATATGGAAAAACTAGGTAACATAACAACAGCAGTGGCGAACAGAAGAGCAAAGGACGTGATCTTCCGGGCAATGTGATGGATAGGCGGCAGGAACCATTGAAGGCTATGTCTGAAAAGTGTTCCTTTGTGCAGTTTCCTCATATTCCAAGTCCGGCTTGTTGCAGGAGCTACTGAGTTAAGTGCTCTGTGCACACCGTGAGCTGTGTGTTTCATCCGTTTTGATCATGCTCCGATATTCCAATTGCTTACGATGAATGCTGATATCGTATGACAGGAACAGTTAGCGTGTTCACTCTCTGTGCGGTTTCGCCATATGTCTTTTGGCGTGTGCTGAGACTGCTATGGTGGGGACTACAGCTACCTTTCTTTGCTTGGGAGATGTGTTAGCAATTCGGATGATTCCACTGGCACGGGCGGTTGAGCAATTATGGATTTTAATTCGTTTGCAGTGATACCGAGGCCTACCATAACCAGATAACCAGATAACCAGATAACCAGAGCAAAGGACCGCAAGTTATAATTCCCCTCGACGGTGAAAGGCAAATAAGGAAGGAAAAAAGAAGAAGGAAAATATTTTAAATTATTGTTCTTGTTTGTTCACCAAAATTTTGTTAGAAAATGTATGGAAATGTAAGTAAACACAGAACGCAATTCATCATCAGCATCATTGAGTGCCGTCTCCGCATCGAAGGTTGGCTACCATGGAGCGCCATTCTGCTCTGTCTCTTGCTTTGATAGTGCAGATTGTCATAGGTTGACTTGTCCATCTTTTGATGTTACTCGTCCATGTTAGTCTTGGTCTGCCTCTGCCTCTTTTATTTTCTCTTCAAATATTACTTTTATTAGGTTATTGTCTCTTTTAACATGCCTCAAAAATTTCATTTGTCTTGTTCTAATTGTGTTTAGTAGTTGTCTTTTCATTTTTAGTTGATTTAAAACTACATCGTTTGTTTTCTTTCCATCCAATTCTACCTATTCTTCTATAAATCCACATTTCAAAAGCTTCAATTTTCTGTTCTATTTCCTTGTTGAATGTCCATGTTTCTGAACCATACCTCAATTAATGTTGTGTTATTACATATTACTTTTGAAAACCCTCGCCAGTACCTCGGAGTTTTTTTTCATAAGACCTGTATGAGTTATCACAAATGAGTTAGAAAAGTTCACGAGCAATGTCTACGGGTTATGATAATGGTTCTAATACAAGGACAGAAGTAACCCAATGCTACTATAGTCCGTCCAGAAATTCATAATCACACCTGAATTAGTTTTGCGTCATAACCGCTTGTTATTTTGGTTTCACATTTTGCATGCAATCTTAGAATATTGATGACGCAAAGATTTTGGTATTTTTTATTCCACAAACACAACAGATTTTGCACATCAGCGAATTTCTTTGATCTTTTATGACGATATCACACAAGTTGATTCAAATTTTAGAGTTTACAGTAATCGTGTTAAATTTTCCAGTCTACTGCAATTCTTGTCAGAGGCGTATCTACATAGTGCTTAATTGTAGGTGTTCGTTATGTGTATTTGCAAACATGAATTCAATTGGTTACAATTAGTCTTGTCCTTCGGTCACCATTAGACCCCAGGACCGATCTAACTGCAGCTGGAATTGAATTCATCCTAATTTTAATCATTCCGAATCTGACGATTCAAAGAGGTTGATAATCATTACTGGCTGGACAAATAGTAATCCATCTCGTTTCCAGTACTCATCTTCCACCCGCAACACATGTTCAACACACTTCTTTTGCATAGTTATAAATTTGCATTTCAAACTCATTGTAATTTAGATATAAATGTTGGTATTTAAAGTCAACAAATTGTCTACTGAGTCTTCACAAAATTAATAAAGATACGCCTTCCCTTCGGTAATTAATGCCCAGGCCGTGGTGCGTCATGACGTTCAATAACAATTCAGTTTTGTGCACGGGATTTTCCTGAAGTTAGTGTTTCTGCAATAGCCAAACTATTTTACGTCAACGACCGCACCAAATTAATGTATATATCCTAAAATGTTGTCAAATTCGAACAGGGTGAATTTAATATACCCTAAAGAAGAAAACTTTTGAACTAGATCAAATTTCTCAGAGCAAAAAATATTTCTATAACGTCATCAATATTCTAAGATTCCATGCAAAATGTGAAACCAAAATAACAAGCGGTTATCACGCAAAACTAATTCAGGTGTGATTATAAATTTCTGAACGGACTATAATATTAGCCCAATTGACACACAAGTTATACCGCTATCAACAAATGAAAGTAAGTACATTCAATGAAGTATGTAAATTAAACAACTTAATAAGGGTTAACTAATTTTGATGGAGATCATATAATAAATAGTGAAATATGACACAGTAAATAGTGAAATATATACTCATCACACAGTACATAGTGAAAGATATACTCGTCACATTGTGTGAATAGTGAAATATATACCAGTCACACAGTAAATAGTAAAATATATACTAGTCACACAGTAAATAGTAATATATATATTCGCCACACAGTAAATAGTGAAATTCATACAAACTAATCGTTATATGTGACAAGGAACATGGCACAGTACAGGTAATTAGTCAACGCTTGAAAGAAGAGAAACACAGGAGAAACGTTAGAACATCTGTCTATTAGGAAGACCGCTAGCTCGTCTTGTACGTCACTTCCTGTCACTTGGTTGTAAATAATGAATTTGATTTCCACTTCTGTGCATACTTTATAAACATACAATTCATATCATTTTCTAAGTGGTACTTGTGGATATTTGAATAAACAGTGACCTCAAACGACAAGAAACTTTCATACAGGATATACCTGAGCTAAATTACCAGGCAGGACAATATCTCTCTCTTGTCCGTGAGTCTGATGTTGCAATCGAGAGTCAGAATTGTAACCGGCGTCAACATTCATAGTCTGCAATGAGGTCAAGGTTAGGATTCGACCATTTGGTTCTTCACTGTCCAGGGCTTTAGCCGCGTTGAGGTGTGACACATACATTTTAGTTGACGGGTGTGGCTCTAACGGGTTGAAAGACGAGGTAAAGGTCATGTTGGAGACATCTCCAGATTTCTTCACGTTGTGCTCCACAATGTCTGCCCCAAGGAATTCTTCTTCTGCCGTTACACGAATTCCTATCGTTTTCTGAATCGGCTGAAAGAAATAATTCGTCATGTCACAAATGAGAATATTGTTGGTCGAGTTTATCTAAATTTGTATTATCAAATTTTGGCTATAGTTAACAAAGATGGCACTGTAAGAGGCATTTACACGTCCTTTTATATATATATATATATATTTAAAAGAGTGTTTGAAGAATGTTGAGAATACCATGGACAGCTAAGAAGTGTAATGAAAACGTCATGAAAAAGGCCAGTGCAAAATTATAGCTAATTTTCAAAATTAGGAAGAAATAATCATTTTTGGGCCATCCAATGAGAAGGGAACAGCTGGAATATATTGTGACAACTGAGAGAGTTGAGGGAAGAGGATTTATAATAATATTTAACCAGGTGAATTTCGGTGTCATTTCCGGTCAAAAATCATTTTCTATGGATTATGAGAAGAGGAGTTGGTGACGGGGGGAAATAATGGGATGAATTTAACTAATCTAACTTGTAAACTATGTGTTGAATGTATCGTACAGGTAATTGTGATTTCTGGTTCCGCGGTAGACAATCCCCATGACAATAAACACATCCCCCCCCCGCCCTATAGCTACACATGAAGGGTTTGAGTCAATTATAAATACGCGTGCTATAAACAGGAACGTTGTAACAAGAGAAGCTGCGGATAAAACGGAACTTGAAAGGAAACTAGCATTACAATCATTATTCTTGTGTGGTCTGCCGGTGGATTCCTATGGGGCGGACAATAATAACGACAGAAAGTATGTTATACAAGGTGGTGGTTAATTCTAAGTGTTTATTTCATCCCCGATTTTAAAAAAAATAAGATGTTGACACTAAGGTGGATCGAACACGTGTTCAACCTAAATGGAGACCGAGAGGCATTTATGAGCTCGACCACAAGCTCGGGCATTAACCATATGACACTAATGAAACATCTCGTTATCTTTGGCGATTTGTTGAAAGAACAATTTAGTGCAACACAATCAAGATAATGACATTTTTCATTAAACTATAAACTTGAGTGTTTAAATGGACGCAACACTTGAATGAATATTTTAATTCTAATGAGTTGTAAACATTTACTGATTACACTTTTGAGTAATAATGGTGGTCTTTTACAAACAAAATGAGGTTTGTAACTGAAGGAATAGTAGAACGTTAATTTAAAATAGATTATTCATATCTTTTGTGAAAAGGCACTCTTTTTTAAACTCCGTCTCTCTTTCTCTCTCTCCCTCCCTCCCTCCCGCCCTCCCGCCCTCCCTCTCACTCTCTCTCTCTCTCTCTCTCTCTCTATATATATATATATATATATATATATATATATATAAACAAGACAGAAGAAATTAAACCGAAAGAAACACAAGACACCAACATAACGAGAGATGGTAATATCCTAAAACAATATATATATATATATATATATATATATATATATATATATATGAGGTATTATCTATTTCTCTCAAAGAGACAGCTAATTTCCAATATTAGGAAGAAACAATCATCATTTTTTGGCCATGTAATGCGAAGGGATTATCTGGAATATATTGTGACAACTGGAAACAATTGAGGGACGAACAAATAGAGGGAAACAAAGAGAAAAGATACTAGACAGCTTAAGAGAATGCCTTGGCAAAGGTCAACAGGAGAAATTATAAATAGCTGTCGAAATCGAAAGTTGTGGAGAGACATTATCACCTACGCCAAAAAGCATGGTACTTGATGATGATGATAATCTATCCCTGTCATTCACTGTCGCATGAGAATGGTCGGAATAACATCCTGACATTATTTTATATTGTCTTCCCATAGTTTCCTATGCCTTTCATTCTTTTTATTTTATATTGTCTTCCCATAGTTTCCTATGCCTTTCATTCTTTTTATTTTATATTGTCTTCCCATAGTTTCCTATGCCTTTCATTCTTTTTATTTTATATTGTCTTCCCATAGTTTCCTATGCCTTTCATTCTTTTTATTTTATATTGTCTTCCCATAGTTTCCTATGCCTTTCATTCCTTTTGTTTGCTCTCCGTTTTTCCTACAGAAATAACTTAACAAGTCATTTATTCAAATGTTATGTTATCAAATTTATGTGTGAATTGTGAGAACTTACGTAGAGCAGCAGAAACGTTGTCGAAGCTGACCACACCATCTCGGCGACAACGGCCAGGACTTGAACTCCCAACATGTAGAAACCGCCCCCATGAAACAGACCGTTCCTGCCAGACGTCAAGTTTTCAACTCGATCATTTGCAGCAAACAAGCCAACAGCAATGAGTCCCTGTTTTAAAATGGAAACAGCAGCCTCGTATTGGTTCTTATTATCTCTCTGTTCACTCATTCATCGACATATCAATGTGTCTGCTTTAGGTAAATTCATACATTCAATACACGAATGAAGAACTGAGAAAAAAAGCTAGGAATAGCCCCCGTCATAGAATATATAAGGAAACAACAGCTAAAATAGTTTGGCCACGTGACAAGGCAGAAAGATCAAAACATAACGAGCCTTCAGCAAACGTTGTGAGAACACCAGACCCAAGGGTCGACCACGAAAAAGATGGATGGATGGAATATTATAAGCACTAGCAAACATAACAGCAGCAGAGACGAACAGAAGAGCAAAAGACCGCAAATTATATCTCCCCTCGACGCTGAAAGGTAGATGAGGAAGGAAAGAGAAAGAAGAATACACGAATATCTGAACACACATAGTATTGTATAAAAGCAGTTGTTCTTCTTTATTTCGTTTCAACTTTGAAGGCTTATTAGTTTGCGATCTTTTTTGCTCTCGGTTGGCCTTTCTGCTCTCTCATTTCAGATTTATGTTTCTACCTTCCGTCCATTCATCTCTTTGGAGGACGCAGTGCCAGTCTACTGTTTGTTGATAACTATGTGGATTATGTCTAGATAATTCAGGTTTGTCATTTAGCAAAACCAATAAGTTTATTATTTCTTTTTTGTTGTATTCTACTGCGGGTGTAATCCCTGACTGTCTTCTTACTTAATCTCTCAAGTCTAATCTTGTCTTTTAAGCTGGATCTCGTTATATATCTGTCACCTTTACATTCAGTGACATTGAAATGTTGTATTGTTATAGGACATAGCACTCAAGGTCGACAAATAGTACAACGTTGAAATGTTGTATTGTTATAGGACATAGCACTCAAGGTCGACAAATAGTACAACATTGAAATGAAGATTGTTCTGGATAAGCTCACTTGCCTTTTATTAAGCTTTATACTGATGAGATCGACGTACATAGTGTTTTTGTTATTTGATTATTTTCCTATCTTAGTGGCAATTTGACGAAATATGTCGGTGCTTTGTCGTCTGTTGCATGTCTTGTTGCGGCTTCTGGAAAACACAAATGTCTTCCACTTTACGTGATTCATGGTCATTCTTTGCAGGTAGCCCTGGTTTGGTCATTCTTTGCAGGTAGCCCTGGTTTGGTCATTCTTTGCAGGTAGCCCTGGTTTGGTCATTCTTTGCAGGTAGCCCTGGTTTGGTCATTCTTTGCAGGTAGCCCTGGTTTGGTCATTCTTTGCAGGTAGCCCTGGTTTGGTCATTCTTTGCAGGTAGCCCTGGTTTGGTCATTCTTTGCAGGTAGCCCTGGTTTGGTCATCTTTGCAGATAGCCCTGGTTTGGTCCTTCTTCTTCTTCCCTTCCTCATCTACCTTTCAGTGTCGAGGAGATAAATAATATTTGCGGTAAAGGTCAAGTACGAGACTTGAATCAGCGTCTTAGCACGCAAGTTTTCACCTATATGTGCTCGGCCGCCTATCCAGAAGTGTTCGGAGACTTTTGGGTAGTATCTCTTCAAGCATCGAAACTCACGATGCCAGGTAGTATTCCTCAACTTCCCAGAGTACTACCCTATTTCCTATTTTTGCCAGCGACTAGTTCGACCTTAGGAGTATTTTTTGTTCCCAACCACAAGTACAATTCACACTGCTTCCAGTGGAAATCAAACACGAGCTGTCCTAACGTCGGTAGTCCAGTCGGGTAGTTTTCCCAACTAGGCTACCGAGACCCCTACTTTTCCCCCTACCCCCCCCCCCCTTTCCCCCCAAAAAAATATTTGCGGTCTTCTGTTTCTCTGCTGCTGTTATACTTCCTAGTGTTTCTAAATATTCCATCAGATAAGGATGGGTTGCGTCTCCTCTACTATTGGTATCAACATTAGTAGCATCGATCTACCCCAATCCTATTAGAACCATCATCATTTTACGCAGATGATGCTTGATAAGCTCTGATCTGAAATATATTTTCCTGGTCAGATTGTTATTTGTCTGTCAATGTTTTGTCAAGCATCCATTACCAGTGGGTTTCCTATTACGCACTGCCTTTACCTGACGAATCTGCGAAGTCTTTTGACTTGCAACGACAACATTTTTCTATTGAACGCAGTAACTAAAGAAGACGAGCACTCGTATAGAAGTCCCATGTGCCACAGAGATCACCGATCTCTCAAAGTTGATAGAGATCAAGTCAAGCCTGGAACTCACTGCATGTCTAATCATGTGACCGTTTCATCATTTATTATGATCATGCCACCTATACAACCCCATTGTCTGCCATCATCTCCCCTTGGATGAACCAAATCAGCTCTAGATGACAACTTTAGTGCACAACTTTTAAGATTTTAATTTTCAAACTTCATTTAATGAAGCAGCACTTCGAGAACTTACAAACTGTCAGACACTTTTATTAGATCCGTGATTAGAACACTTAATAAATTAGCTGAGATTATGTGAGAAGATTGTCTGGTGTTCTCTCAACATGTGAAGAGGTAATCACTGCTTGTCATAAGTTGACTCAAAAATGATCCCAAAAAATCAGAGCGTGGAACATGTTTTTGTAAGTTCGTGTTCTCAAAATTAATTCGAATCGTTATCAAGCTCAGTGACTGTCGTCATAATGGTAAATAAATGTGTTATTACATTTTATTTTTACAATATAGAGTTCATTTATCTTGAAAATGACTTTTTATTTATCATAATAAGCTCTTATTTGTCATAATTAGCTCTAAATGAGTTAATTTAAAGTTTAATGTGAGCATACACCGATCGTGTGCAAACAATAATCAACAATTGATCACAATTCAATGCGTATTTTTCTGTATTGAGCAAGTTCACATAAGAAATATATTGTTGACGATTGTTTTTAATTTAAATATTGTTTTTTGTGTGTTTGTCCGACGGGCAGTGCGAATGATCTAATTATTAATAAACAAAGGAGCAAATAAACAAAACAAACAAGAGAAATAACTAACTAGCTAACTAACTAACTAATTAACTAACTAACTAACTAACCAACTAACTAACTAACTGACTGACTGACTAAATGACTGACTAACTAACTAACTGACTGACTAACTAACTGACTGACTAACTAACTAACTAACTAAATATCTAACTAACTAACTAAATGACTGATTGACTGACTGACTGACTATCTAACTAACTAACTCATTATTAACTAACTAACAGCTCCGCTCACTAACTAATTGACTAGCTAATTAATGATATAACTAACTCACTGACTGATTACCGAACTACGAGTAACAAATTTACTACTTAACTAACCAATTAACTAACTAAAGTACTAGTTAGCTAATTTTCCATCTGACTGACAGACTAACTAGCTATTGTTTTTTTTATGGCAGAGCTTTTATGTGAATTGTGAAGACCAAACGACACTAGAAGCAGCCCTCGTGATCGATGGACGTGACCTGACGTCAATGTTACAACTAAGAAATGCATAACAAACCGGAATTGGTACAACATGAGGATGGTAAACAATTGAGACTAGGCAAAGCCTGGTGTGAGCATATAAAGGACAATTAAGCCGGACATTTAAAAGGATGGAAATGGCAGGACAAAATCACTAAGGTAGAATCATGGAAAAGTACCAGTCAAATACCAGTGGATAAAGAGATACAACGAAGACCATGGCGATGGACAGGACACACTGCGAAAGCCAACGGGGAGTATTACACAACATGTCGTTTTTAGGCATCTCCAAGGAAAAAAGATAAAGAGGAAAGCCTAAATATTCTTGGAGAAAACAGATGGAAGCAGAGATGAAGATGATGGAGAAGACATGGAATGATCTTAAAATAATGAGAAAAAACAGAACGGCTCTGAAAGTTTTTGTTGGATTCGAAAGATAGAAGACGAAGAAGAAACGGGAAGTTTAATTAAATTTTCGTAAAGTGAAGTAAAAGTAAAAAAAGTAAAGTACCCCCGTCACGCCAAGTGGCGTATAGGGAAATATGGTGTTAGTGACCCTATATTTTACAGACCTTCAGCACATGATTTTTGGGGTAATGTGATCGGTATTACGCCCGTGCTGCTTTGCTTTCCCAGAAAAAAATCCGGTACCCATTTAAGGCTGGGTGAACCCGGAAGCCGTCGGTTGGGATCGAACCCTACCCCTTGTCCGTGGTAGTCCAGTTCACTAACCACTGAGCTATTGCGGCTCCCGTCAAGTGAAGTGACAAGAACAAATAGGAACACAAGGTTCCATGTGCAAATTATTAGCCCCCTCGTCTGGTAACGAGCAGATCTTGTCTGACTTCCAGAAGTAGCAAGGTTTAATATACAGACCAGACCGACACAGTTTCACAGTTAACAAAGTACCTGCTAACGAATACCGGAGATTCTGCCGCTATATCGCCCATAATGTCTCGCTGATAATGAAGGAAATGTGGACACCGCTAACATTAGATTTTAAAGGAGGTAGGTGAAGAGAACTTAACATCATATTCGATATACGCCAATACAGACAAGAGAACTTAACATCATATTCGATATACGCCAATACAGACAAGAGAACTTAACATCATATTCGATATACGTCAATACAGACAAGGGAACTTAACATCACATTCGATATACGCCAATACAGACAAGGGAACTTAACATCACATTCGATATACGCCAATACAGACAAGAGAACTTAACATCACATTCGATATACGCCAATACAGACAAGGGAACTTAACATCACATTCTATATACGCCAATACAGACAAGAGAACTTAACATCATATTCGATATACGCCAATACAGACAAGAGAACTTAACATCACATTCGATATACGCCAATACAGACAAGGGAACTTAACATCATATTCGATATACGCCAATACAGACAAGGGAACTTAACATCCAAACTCCATTAGAGAGAAGGGAACATTAAAACCATATTCGATATACGCCGATAGAGAGAAATGAACAGCAATATTTTATTCTACAGATCCTTGTAGTGAAGGGAACACTTTTTACAAGTAATTAAAAACTGGAATTGTTGCCCTTGTACACTCTTATACAGTGCTTGTCAAAGTATGCGCCGAGGCTGCAAAGGGCGACGTCAGTCTTTGTCTAAGTCGCCGCGGCGTAGATATGGTTGTGTGCCTACTCAGTGGATAGAGATTATACAATTAAACGTCTACATAGCTTAATCTCCTATTATATGGCTGTGAAACATGGAGAACAACAAAATTTACAATCACGAAGATACAGACTTTCATTAATGGATGCTTACGCAGAATAAAAGGATGGAAATGGCAGGACAAAATCACTAACATAGAATTATGGAAATGTACCAGTCAAATACCAGTGGATAAAGAGATACAGCGAAGACGATGGCGCTGGATAGGACACACACTACGGAAGCCAACTGAGAGTATTACACAACAGGCCCTTTTTTAGAATCCCCAGGGGAAAAGACAAAGAGGAAGACCAAGGAATTCTTGGAGAAAACAGACAGAAGCAGAGATGAAGATGAGGGGCAAGACATGGAATGATCTTAAAAGAATGGCAAAAAACAGAACGACATGGAAAGTGTTTGTTGAAGACCTATGCTCCATTGGGAGCTAAAAAGGTAGAAGAAGAAGACAGCTTAATAGTTTTGTTTACACTGATGAGGTTTTACAGGACAATGTTAGTTCTGTCGTCATTTATTATCTTTATATCCGATAACGGAATCCGAGTTTACCCGAATTATACGATCGTAAATAACATAAGGGAGTCGCTGTTATATGATCAGTGGGGAGAGAGTGTCGTGGATGTCAACAGTTTGGGAACCAGAGCTCTAATGTAATGGATTTGAGAAATTAGTCCCATCAAAATGAAGGTCATAAAGGGGTTGAGCAGGGTCTAAAAAATAGAAAATATTGTGACACGTGTGTCAACAGAATATTTATAATCTTAGGTCAAGATCTAAGAGTTTGATTGGAGGACCATTCCAACTAGCCAATGAACGAGCTAGGTTTTGGCGCTGTGAAATTACGTCAGAGATACAGCAGAACAGAAAGTCGTCAGTTGTCCATCGGGGCTAGAAGATAACAATCAATGTGGGCAAGTAAAGACCGTGTGAAACATTGAACAGAATGACTTATGGAATGAATGAGATCATACCAGGCTCGTAACTAAAGCAAAGGTAAAGGAAATAAATATCTATAGAATTAGTTATAAGAGTAGAGTAGAGATTAAGGAAATGAGTAAATCAGATTTGGTCCAAAAAAAGTTATATCGGGTCAGTTTCCTGTTAGTTTAACGACAATGAAACACGTCGTTAACAATGTTAGTAGAGAAAGTGATTGTGAGAACTTCGGTACCAGGTTTGAGACAGATTTATTTAACTTATTATTGATTGTTGAATAAAACGGAGTACTGATAATCAGACCACTCCCACAAAAAGACCTGATTTGGCTCGATCAGTAATTGTTTAAAAAAAAAAAAATAAAAGTAAAGTACCCCCGTCACGCCAAGGAAACAACAGATAAAATGGTTCGGCCACGTGACAAGGCAGAAAGAACAAAACACAACACAACGAGCCTTCAACAGATGTTGTGAGAACACCAGACCCAAGGGTCGACCACGAAAAAGATGGATCGATGGAATATTAGAAGCACTAGGAAACATAACAGCAGCAGAGGCGAACAGAAGAGCAAATTATATCTCCCCTCGACGCTGAAAGGCAGATGAGGATGGAAAGAGGAAGAAGTACATGAAGAGAAAGCGAATTTTAAACAGTAGACCTCTATGTGATTAGTCTCAGTGATGGAGTTACAGAAGAAGTCATAGAAGTACTCCACATGAAAGAAGGATACAGAGGCCGCATAAAGCTACTGATGCTGCTGTGCTCTCCCAGATTAAGAGCTGTGTGCTCCACGCATGTGCGTGTGTGCTCAGCACATCATGTTTGTGTCCATTCAACATCAGTACAAATGTGTGTGTGCTCAATGCATAATGGTGTCCATTCAACATCAGTACATATGTGTGTGTGCTCAATGCATAATGTGTGTGTCCATTCAACATCAGTACAAATGTGTGTGTGCTCAATACATAATGTGTGTGTCCATTCAACATGAGTACAAATGTGTGTGTGCTCAATACATAATGTGTGTGTCCATTCAACATCAGTACAAATGTGTGTGTACTCAATACATAATGTGTGTGTCCATTCAACAACAGTACAAATGTGTGTGTACTCAATACATAATGTGTGTGTCCATTCAACATCAGTACAAATGTGTGTGTACTCAATACATAATGTGTGTGTCCATTCAACATCAGTACAAATGTGTGTGTACTCAATACATAATGTGTGTGTCCATTCAACATCAGTACAAATGTGTGTGTGCTCAATACATAATGTGTGTGTCCATTCAACATCAGTACAAATGTTTGTGTGTGTGCTCAATACATAATGTGTGTGTCCATTCAACAACAGTACAAATGTGTGTGTGTGCTCAATACATAATGTGTGTGTCCATTCAACAACAGTACAAATGTGTGTGTGTGCTCAATACATAATGTGTGTGTCCATTCAACAACAGTACAAATGTGTGTGTGTGCTCAATACATAATGTGTGTGTCCATTCAACAACAGTACAAATGTGTGTGTGCTTAATACATAATGTGTGTGTCCATTCAACAACAGCACAAATGTGTGTGTGTGCTCAATACATAATGTGTGTGTCCATTCAACATCAGTACAAATGTGTGTGTGTGTGTGCACCTAGACCATGAGTGTCGGTGCCCATACTAATCACACAGTATGTGTGTGTGTGTGTCTAATAAATTGGTAAAATGTCATGGTTGTTAACAATGATAATACTGACAATGATAATACTGACAGTGATAATATCAAAATACAAATGCACCTAACCAGAGTTTCCGAGGCTTGGTTTATAACGATTTTCACGATTTTTGTTACGAGAACTACTAAACACAATTCAAACAAGACAAATGAGATTTTTGAGACATGTTAAAAGACACATCAGCCTACTAAACGTAATCTTGGAAGGGAAAATAAAAACTATAGAAGGGAGAGCAGACCAATACTAACATGGACGAGTAACATTAAAAGATGGACAAGTCAGTCTATGACTACCTGCACGATCAAAGCAAGAGACAGATCGGAATGGTGCTCCATGGTAGCCAACTTTTGATGCGGAGACGGCATTCACTGATGATGACGGCATGAGATGATAGGGTCTCGGTAAACACGTATTTATAGAAGATGCGCTGTATATATAACTTATTTTTTGGTCTAATATGCAAATGATAAGCTTATTAATTAAACCCCATTTGCTAATTAAATATCTTCTTTTCAATAAACCATAGAAAGCGTTGTAAAAATATGACAACTCAAATATAAAAATTAATCATCAGTGGGATTTATACACACAACGTCTGCATTACTCACCCACGCCCCTGAAGCACCATGTACCGCCACTGCAGAAACAGGGTCATCAACCTTCAGTTTGTCCAGTAGGATATCCGTTCCTATAGTCAGAACACCGCCAATTGCTCCGATAACGATAGCCTCCCAGGGGCGTACCAGCGGACATGAGGCTGTATGTATAATGATGATATTAATTGTGTCAGAACTTGAACTGACAGTAACTGTAACGGTGGTGGTAGGTTGACAATTATGCCAGGGGGACAATTCTTAGTCACGTCATATATAAACGCTTATTTCGGTAGTCAGGTTATCGTCATAGAAAGGCAGATAAAATATAAGGTAGGTAGGGCAGATATATATAAGGTAGGTAGGGCAGATATATATAAGGTAGGTAGGGCAGATACATATAAGGTAGGTAGGGCAGATACATATAAGGTAGGTAGGGCAGATATATATAAGGTAGGTAGGGCAGATACATATAAGGTAGGTAGGGCAGATATATATAAGGTAGGTAGGGCAGATACATATAAGGTAGGTAGGGCAGATACATATAAGGTAGGTAGGGCAGATACATATAAGGTAGGTAGGGCAGATACATATAAGGTAAATATGGCAGATACAATTTAAGGTAGGTAGGGCAGATACATATAAGGTAAATATGGCAGATACAATTTAAGGTAGGTAGGGCAGATACATATAAGGTAAATATGGCAGATACAATTTAAGGTAGGTAGGGCAGATACATATAAGGTAAATATGGCAGATACAATTTAAGGTAGGTAGGGCAGATACATATAAGGTAAATATGGCAGATACAATTTAAGGTAGGTAGGGCAGATACATATAAGGTAAATATGGCAGATACAATTTAAGGTAGGTAGGGCAGATACATATAAGGTAAATATGGCAGATACAATTTAAGGTAGGTAGGGCAGATACATATAAGGTAAATATGGCAGATACAATTTAAGGTAGGTAGGGCAGATACGTATAAGGTAGGTAGGACAGATATATATAAGGTAGGTAGGGCAGATAAAATATAAGGTAGGTAGGGCAGATATATATAAGGTAGATATGGCAGATAAAATATAAGGTAGGTAGGACAGATATATATAAGGTAGATAGGGCAGATATATATAAGGTAGGTAGGGCAGATATATATAAGGTAGGTAGGGCAGATATATATAAGGTAGGTAGGGCAGATACGTATAAGGTAGATATGGCAGATAAAATATAAGGTAGTTAGGGCAGATATAAATAAGGTAGGAAGGCAGATATATATATAAGGTAGGTAGACAGACAGAAAAACAGAAAACATGGATTTGGATGTGATGTTGGAATGGGCATATTGATGAATGATTAGATTAACAAGTGGTTGGGTTGATGAATGATTATATTAATTAGTGGAAGGTTTGATGAATGATTAGATAAATGAGTGAATGAGTTGATGAATGGTTAGATTAATTAGTGGAAGGTTTGATAAATGATTAGATTAATTAGTGGATGGGTTGATGAATGATTAGATTAATGAGTGGAAGGTTTGATGAATGATTAGATTAATTAGTGGATGGGTTGATGAATGATTAGATTAATTAGTGGAAGGTTTGATGAATGATTAGATTAATTAGTGGATGGGTTGATGAATGATTAGATTAATGAGTGGATGGGTTGATGAATGGTTAGATTAATGAGTGGATGGGTTGATTAATGATTAGATTAATGAGTGGATGGGTTGATAAATGGTTAGACGAGAAACGAGATAAACAAGCAGAATGTATTACGATAGTTTCATTAAAACACCCTAAAATTATAATACGACATATCGACTCATATTTGTTACTGAATGTTTATTTGTTAGTGCCATGATAAACAACATATATATATATATATATATATATATATATATATATATATATATATATTATGGTTTACCATCAAAAATCATAAATATTATCAAAGACATGTATGATGGTTACACATGTGCAGTTCGAACAGAGGAAGGACTGAGCGAATGTTTCCCAATAGAAACTGGGGTTAAACAAGGATGTATTTTATCGCCCTTGTTATTTGGAATTGTTATGGACTTCATAATGAAGAAATGCTGCACTGGTAATAAAGGCATCGAATGGATACAAGGAGACCATTTGGAGGACCTCGACTTTGCTGATGACATAGTTCTCATCAGCAGTCAGATAAAAACGATGCAGGAAAACACAAATGAACTATCATCAATAGCCAGCAAATTGGGCTTGAGGTCAATCATGAAAAGACTAAAGTCATGAAAAGTTTAATTCCAACAAGTGACAAAATATACATGGAAAACAAACCAGTAGAAGAGATCGATCACTTTATCTATCTTGGAAGTCACATTGATCGAGAAGGGGATACGAGCAAAGAAATTAGAATCAGACTGGCTAAAGCAGCAATGTCTTTCAGAAGCCTTGAAAAGTTGTGGAAATCAAAACTCATTAGCACAAACACAAAACTTAGGCTATTCAAATCAAATGTACTATCAACCCTTACGTATGCGTGTGAAAGCTGGAAAACAACAAGAGATATAGAAACAAAGTTGAACGCATTCGAAAATAAATGTCTAAGGAAAATACTTGGTATAGAATGGAACGAATTCAAAACAAACGAGGAAATTAGAGAAATCGCCAATCAACCACTAATATCTTCAGTAATAAAGAAAAGACGATGGTCATACGTTGGACATGTGATGAGAAGAGATAATAATCGAATAGCAAAGCAAGCCCTCATATGGGAAACAACAGGTAAAAGAAAAAGAGGAAGACCCAGGGAGACACTGAGAAGAACATTGATGAGAGAGGCAAGAGCAGCAGGAATCGGCTCCCTCAATGAGATAGAACTGCTTGCACAGAACAGAGACAGATGGCGAGATTTAATAAAATATCTTTAAAAGAAAACTGCTAGAACAAAAATTCATATAGGAGAAGGTGTATCTTGGTCTACGCCCTATGGGCCGGTTACGGCTCGAAAGGTCAATAGATATATATATATATATATATATATATATATATATATATATATATATATATATATACTTCTATCTTTGACTACATGTTGATATTGAAGCCATTTAGAGAACAAGGCTTGCAGATTGTGGTTCAGCCAGGAAAAAAAAGATTATAATTTTCTCTGGCAGGGGCTAAAACTTGAGCAGCCTAGCTTACATGGAGTCGGTTTTGCTGTGCATAATAAGCTCAAACATTATATAAACACCCCAAATGGTGCATCATAACACATAATAACACTAAAATCCATTCAAAAGCTGGACCAGTCAACATATCATTAGCGCCTATTCCCAACAATGGCAGCAATTACAGAAGATAAAAGTCAATTTTACGAGATTCTCCAAGTTACCTTGGATTCAATCCCCAAAGTAGAATAACTTTACGTATTAGCGATCTAAACGCACACATTGGGTCCGGCCATCATGCCTAGGTCATCACGGTATTGGTAAAATGAACGAAAATGGTCAGAGACTTCTAGAATTTTGTTCCCCTAACAACCTGTGTGCTACCAATAACTTTTTCAGTTGTAAGAACTGACAACAAGCAACATGGCGCCACCCAAGGTCCTGGCATTGGCACCAGCTGGACTTTGTATTAGTTCGCAGACAACACTTAAATAATGTTAGAATAACCAGAGCATCCCATATCGCAGGCTGTGACATAGACAGCACTTAAATAATGTTAGAATAACCAGAGCATCTCATAGCGCAGACTGTGACACAGACCACACTTAAATAATGTTAGAATAACCAGAGCATCCCATAGCGCAGACTGTGACACAGACCACACACTTGTCATGAGTAAAGTGAAGGCAACCACCAAAAGGGTATACAAACTAGAGAACGATCCTCGCCAAAGATTAATATCGCTGCAACACAATTACCCGACAACTAAGTCCTGTTCAAGAATGCCTTCCAGAAATGCATGGAGAAAGCAGAAGACATAATCACTTTAGATAATTCATGAAACCGGCTAAAATCGCACATCCTTAACTGTGTAATCTCTTCTTTTGGTAAAGATAAACACTCCACCAAGTATTTGGTTCAAGAAAACTCGAAAAACACACGCCACTTATAGATAAGAAGAAGAAGGCTTTCCTAACCTTAAAGAATTACACATGCCAAAAGACAAATTCAAACAAGCAAGAGCAGAAGTACAACGGTAATCAAGGAGATGTGCGAACGAGTACAGGTCAAATCTGTGATCTATGATCCTGAAAGCTGCTGAGCTGGGTGTTTCATGAACTATTTACAAGAACATTAGGATTGCTCTAGGCCCAAACATCTCAAAAATTGCTCCCTTAAAAGATGCTGACGGTGAGCCTATCAGTGACAAAACTAAACAGCTGGAAAGATGGGTCGAACATTACTCAAGCCTATATTCTGTAGACAGACCAGCAAGCCCACTCCTAGACCAGCAAGCCCACTCCTAGACCAGCAAGCCCACTCCTAGACCAGCAAGCCCACTCCTAGACCAGCTAGTCCCAAAATACTCAGTGCTGACTCAACAGGACAATGAACCTACTGATAAAGAACTTCATGACGTCATCCACGACCTCTCAAGTGGAAAAGCTTCTGGTAATGACAACATCACAGCGGAAATACTGAAGGAAAACTTTGAAACACTCCTGCCCCACCTCTACAAGCTCATTGTCCAATGCTGAAGAAGTGGTGATATACCCCAAGACATGAAAGATACCAAGATTGTAACGTTATATAAACATTTATATTGCAACAATTATAGGGGTTTATTCCTGCTGAGTTTAACTGGAAAGTCATTTACAAGAATTGTTTTAAAGCGCCTACATCAATTGGCGGAACGTATCCTTCCTGAGTCCCAGCTTGGGTTTAGAGCTGGACGGTCAACCACGGATATGATTTTTACTCTCTTCTTTTTACCCTACTCTATTCGGCATATTTTTCGCTGCCCTTCTACACAATACGTTTGCAACCGTCTCTGGAGACATTACATCCGTACAAGATCTGACGGCTCCTTATTCAATCTGGCACGTCTGAGGTCAAAATAAAAAACAATTGAGACCCTAATCAATGAGCTTCTATTCGCTGATGATGCAGTATTGGTTGCTCATGATGAATCCGTCCTGCAGTCAATGATTGATATTACAGCTAGATATTGTGATTTATTCTCCCTGTCAATGAGTATACAGAAGACTGTAGTGTTTTAACAACGTATAGCCAGTCCCGCAGTTATATCATTAAATAACACACCCATGGAATCTATGAGAAAGTTCACCTATCTCGGTTCTATGGTCTCAAAAACTGTCTTCCCTGAAGAAGAAATAAATTCCCGAATCGGAAAGGCAACTTTCATATTTGATAAACTTAAAGATAGAGCATGGGCCAACACCAGTTTAACACTTAGGACTTTTATTCAAATTTACTAAAGTTGTGTGCTAGGTACACTTCTATACGGATAAGAAACTTGGACTAACTATGCAGGGCAGGAGAAAAGGTTAAAAAGCTTTCATGTACGTTGCCTTCACAAGATTATGAACATCAAATGGCAGGACAAAGTAACCAACTCTTATGTTTTACAACGAGCCAAACTCCCATCGATCATAGCAACACTTAGGAGTCGTAGACTAAGGTGGCTGGGCCATGTAAGAAGAATGGCAAACAATCGTATTCCCAAATAAATATTGTATGGCGAACTTAAGGGCGGAAAGAGAAAAAAAGGGCAGACCAATGCTGAGATATAAGGATGTTTGCAGGGCTTCCTTGAGGGCATTTTCTATCAGTGAAAGAAACTGGGACAATGTGGCTTTGGATCGTAGCACATTGAGAGCAAAAATAAAAAATGACACAGCAATTTTCGAGACAGTGCTAATATCAAATTCAGAAGACAAAAGGCGCAAGAGAAAAGAGACAAGGCCAGGTACCGCAAAAACACCTTGCTCGTACTGTGGATGGATCTGTCTGTCCAGGATTGGCAGATTTAACCACAAGAGAAGATGTTCGGCAAAGCAGCGTCCAGTATGAGACACTAATATTTTACCAAACTACTGACGTATCATGATTGCTTGCTATCAACCGTCTGTCACGACGCCAATGGCCATATATTTATATCTACAGTGCACATTATCAAATTTGTGTTAGTCGTTTTCCATGCCATGGCACCAAACTATCTAGTGTTGTCTCTCTTTGTCGTCCGCGATCTCTCTTTCCTTGTATTTTGCCAGTTGTAACCAAGTATTCCAACTTTCCTTTTCTTATGATGTGCCTGACAATTGTTGATTGTTTCTTTCTGATGTTTATTCTTAGGAGCTCCCTTTATGTGTTGGCCTCTTTGATAATTTTCTCGTTGGTCTTTTTTAACTGTGCAGGGAACTTTCAAAATTTTTCTGAGAAATCTCATCTCTGTGGCCTCTAATCGTTTTATCATTTGTTTGTCCCCATGAATTAAAAGTCAGCCCTAGTATAATTAGGGTTAAGCGAATGAAAGGGCTAGGAGTGTGCATAATAATCAAGCTACAGAAACTACCTGAGTTCACACCTTGCGGATCGTTCAGCTGGAAAGGGCTGAGCGCCTATGGGTTGGTGTTGAGTGAGTTGCAATCGCACATGGGTTGGTGTTGAGTGAGTTGCAATCGCACATGGGTTGGTGTTGAGTGAGTTGCAATTGCACATGGGCTGGTGTTGACTGAGCTGCAATCGCACATGGGTTGGTGTTGAGTGAGTTGCAATCGCACATGGATTGGTGTTGAGTGAGTTGCAATCGCACATGGGTTGGTGTTGACTGAGTTGCAGTCGCACATGGGTTGGTGTTGACTGAGTTGCAATCGCACATGGGTTGGTGTTGAGTGAGTTGCAATCGCACATGGGTTGGTGTTGAGTGAGTTGCAAATGATTTTATTCAAATAAACATACTCTCACACGTACACTTCACTCACAATAATCTGGTAAAATAAATATCAAATGTTATCAAGCAGCTAAACATAAGTAGAGACGAGACAATCTACAATGTTTCGGCACAATTCTTCATCGTTAACAAAAGAAAAACTAACTATAAAAACACACACAAAAGGCTAGTACTTAACTATCTTAAAAGAGCCATGTAAAGCGGTTGACTCGTGGTAGATCTGAATCAACTTGCTTTTTGTGTGTTTTCGTATTTATTTTGGTTGTTTTGATCACAATGTAGGCCTTTACCGTAGTATAGTAGTTTGTCTCGTCGCTCAATAATATATTGACACATGACTACAGGTGCACAACGGCACGACCTCTCTTACCAGTGATTGACACGAGGGCCCCAAGGACAGAGTTGACAAGGAACCCAATGTCGAATTTCTTGTTCTGTGTTACATAGCTGCAGAAAGAGAAACAATGATGTTTTATGTCATAACGGGAATGAGAACATAAACTAGTCAGTAAACAAATAGTAAAGTACCCCCGTCACGCCAAGTGGCGTATAGGGAATATGGTGTTAGTGACCATAAATTTTACAGACCGTCGGCACATGATTTTTGGGGTAATGTGATCGGTTTTACGTCCGTGCTAAACTAGTCAGAAGTTCACCATAATCACATGACATACATGTTGGTTATCGTTCCAGCAGAACTTGGACCACCCGCTCTTCCATTCTTTAATGAAGTACACGTGATGCATTGGATACAATGACACTCCAACACACCAGGAAATGATAAGGTAGATGCATTAGCTAAGAGAAGATCCAAACAGACACAATTTAACACCGCCTTCTCATTAAACACAGCCAAACAAATCATAAACACTAAAAGTAGAGAAGATTAGCTGAATGGATGGGCCATAGGAAAAACATGGAGAGATTTTAAAATATATATGCCAAGGCTAACTCCCAAGTCAACAGTAACAACTTAATAAGAAAAGACCTCACCACCATTTTCAGACATAAAACCGGCCATATACCACTGAACAACCACAGCAATAGGATAAACGAACCACACTCACCAAGTCCACTCTGTGAACACTCCCGTAAACCAGTAGAACATCACCTTTTTGAAAGTTCAAAGCTCGCTGATATCAAAGCATCTCTGCTACCTCAAAGATCTGATAAATGGAATATCTCGTACAAGGAATCTCAGAATTACCTGCAGATATCGGTACTTGGCATTAGGTCGAAGGGTGTCAGCTCAGAGGTTTCTGGATCCATATCTACAGCAATCAAGTACGTGTGGATCTCTCTACCCACCCAGGTATGAACCAGAAAAAAAGAAAAATCGCATCATTGCGTCAGTAAGCACGTTCTACTTCTAGGTCCTGGAGTCACGGCTGAGTCTACTATGCTCATTCCATGGCACCATGCCTACTGGTTGCGTTGAATTTTACTAAGGTTCTCAGGCAAACAATAAGACAAAGTGATCATAAACATCTAGAGGAACTGTGCTAACAGGAAAAATGAGTATACTTTTCTCTAGCTTAAAACTCATTTATTTATTCTTACCTCTACTAAGCGTGTTTTTACATGTTTATATCTTACTTGATCATTTGTCATATTGTCCTTTGCGGACCCTTTCTCTTTCGATCGCTTACCTCCCCTCTGACTTAGGAAGGTCAGATTTCTATTAAAATTTATCATCTCGCGTGCCACGACCACGAATGCAGATGGGCATATTCCTTTACATATACTGCCATATATACTTGTCTCTTGTGCTCTTGTTGAGTTTATTGTTTCTCCTCTTGCCAATTTGTTATTGACGTCTAGTATTTTATGTGACTTTTTTCTTCTGTCTCTCCTTCGCTTGTCTTGCTCGTGTTTCCATCATCAAGCTTTCTCCTTCTATTGTCCAACAAGATAGATAGCTCTTTTCTATTGAACTGAGAGAGATCTCACCCAACACACTATTTTTACTGCTTTAATGTAAATTGCATTCTCAATTTTGTAGAATCACTTCTAAATTACATCAAATGATCTCTAATTTGCTTACTAATCATCCATGAGTCACTTCCATTAGACAAGATAGGATTTGTGTGAAACTGAGTAACACTTTTTCCTTGACGTCTATTAACATTTATATTTTGCCTAACGCATGTTCCCTCTTATTGAATTGCTGTCTCTGCCCGAACCATTCGGTATCTTATTTCTCACCTGCAATATTAAATTAGGCATTTCCTCTTTACCATGTATGTTTTAGTTAATGAAACAAGAAATAACGTTGTTAATGTTTATTTATTGCTTTCCAAGTAACGCCGACGTTCACTCTTGTTACGATTACACTTATCCATGCAGTTCACAAGTTGTACTACCATAAGCTGTCCAACCTTTAGTCATCTAATGAAATAACCAAAAATATGTAAAGATACGTTTCATCAAAGAGCCTGCCTGGGGCATGGCTGTGTAATCAGTGATCATTTAACGATGAAAGCGAAGATGACTCACCATTATCATCATCATCATCATCATGTTCTATACCGGTTGGCTTAGGCTATCGTGTCCTTCCGCAATTCTCTATCCACAGTAAAAAAAAAAAAATAGTAAAGAGCCACCGTCACGCCAAGTGGCGTATAGGGAAATGGTGTTAGTGACCATAAATTTTACAGACCTTCGGCACATGATTTTTGGGGTAATGTGGTCCGTATTACGCCCATGGCGGTTTACTTTCCCAGAAAAAAATCCGTTTAAGGCTGGGTGAACCCGGAAGCCGTCGGTTGGGATCGAACCCTAACTCTTGTCCTTTGTAGTTCAGTTCTCTATCTACAATAATCGTATCAATTTTGATGTTGACTGTTTTCCGAGCCATGACACCAAGCTATTCAGTATCTTCTCTCTTTGTCGTTCGCGATCTCTTTTGCTAGAAAAACAAAAAATGACTCAGAGGAAGAAAAATAGATGATAACACTTGCCTGATGAATGTACCGATGATTCCACCCGACATAGAGGCTAGCAGTGTTGTTACTGCAGTTCTGGAAATGAGTAAAATGTATGTTTCAGTTATGTTAAATAAGAAGGTGTGTCTTGTCCGTTGTTTATGCTCTAGTGATTTTAATGAATATTGCAATTATCACGTTACTTATATGTTGATGAATTATTTCATTTAATATACGTACATATCACAGAAATTGTCTATTAACTTATTACTCGGATATCTACTAAATTTACTGACTCACAGAGTCACTGGCTGATCACAGACTGTCTGATTAACGACTAAGTGACTGAATAAATCACTCACTAACTGACTAAATGAATGTATCACTGAGTAACTCAATGACTTACTCAGCGGCAGATTGACTGGCTGACGGACTGACCATTTGACTGACAGATGCTGACTAACTGATTGACCGACATAGTGTCTCATTCACTTAACTAACACCTCACTCAACCATTCTTCCACGCACCCATTTACTCACTCACTCACTCACTCACTCACTCACTCACTCACTCACTCACTCACTCACTCACTCACTCACTCACTCACTCACTTACTCACTCACTCATTTAGTCACTCAGTCATTTATTAATTCATTCAGTTACTCAGTCATTCACCAATTCACTCACTCATTCACTCACTCAACAACTCACTCAGTCAACCACCAACTCATTCGCTCACCGATCAACTCATTCATCCAAAGACCAACTCACTCACCCACCAACTCACTCACCCATTAATTAACTCATCCACCCACCCACTAACTCATTCACGTACCCACCAACTCAAACACGCACTTACCAACTCACTCACCCATCCACAAACTCATTCACCCATCCACCAACTTATCCACGCATCCCATATCTCATCCATACCCCCACCAACCAACTCACTCATCCACCCAACTCACTCACCCTCGCACCAAAGCGCTCATTCACCCACCTATCAACTCACCCACTCACGTACCAACGCATTCATTCACTCACCCACCAACTGACACATGCACTGACACCAGCCCACTCATTAACTCAAACACCCACGTACTCACTCGGCCACCTTTCAACCCACTCACTCAATTACCAACTCACCAATTCACCCGCCAACCTCACCCAACTACTCACTCACCAACTCAATCACTCACCTACCCAGGTACTCACTTATCCACCGATAACTCACTCATCAAACTACTAGCTCACGCACTCACTTACCAACTCATTTACTCACTCACCCACACACCAGATCAACCAAACACATATACACTCACCAACAAAATCACCTACTCAATCATCAATCTACCAACTCCTTCACCCACGCGCCATCTTAATGTCACAATCCCCCCACCAACCCCTTCACCCACCAACCAATTCACTCACTCAACCACCCATCCACCCTTCAACTTACCCACCCACCAACCCACTCACCGACTCAATCACCCACCTATCCACGTACTCACTCATCCACATATCACCTCACTCACCTACCTATCAAGTCACTCATTCATGTGCCAAATCACTCACTTACTCAGCCACGAAAACTCACCCACAAAATCACTCACCAAAAAAACCAACTGACTCCATCATAAACCAACAGTAGTAAGTAATTCCTGTATACGTGCCAAAAGTTCGGCCACATTTTATATATGTCCTATATAACAAGGGAGCCGCGATAGCTCAGTGGTTAGTGAACTGGACTACTACGGACAAGGGGTAGGGTTCGATCCCAACCGACGGCTCCGGGTTCACCCAGCCTTAAATGGGTACCGGATTTTTTCTGGGAAAGTAAAGCAGCACGGGCGTAATACCGACCACATTACCCCAAAAATCATGTGCTGAAGGTCTGTAAAATATAGGGTCACTAACACCATATTTCCCTATACGCCACTTGGCGTGACGGGGGGTACTTTACTTTACTTTTTACTATATAACAAGTGTCTGAACATTTTATAATGTGGCCGCACATTTTTTTTGTTCGGCGTTCGGCTGGAATGGTGCTTTTTTTGTTCGACTGGTTCCGGCCGTGACCTGGTGATCCGAAGCTGGCTCGGCTGTGGTTGTTAGGTCTAATGGCCAGGGCGTCTCGTGATTATCTTATTGTTATGGATTTTAAATGCTGACGGGTAGCGTTGACCTTGTTTATGGGTAGAACTAGGAAAAATTAAAACGCATGTTTAAAAAAAGGGAAATATGCTGAAGCGTGTTCTCTAACTTTATTCTTTATAGGTTTTTAGTGTTAGTCTACATCGTTGACCTCTATCAGCTGAACACATGACAAGTAACGCTTATATGATTGGGTTCACTGACCACCGGGGTGACAACCGATGTGCTGCAATGCGAATGTTTACTTTTAAAATCTATTACCGTGTCGCGGTTCTAAAACTTGGGGAAAGCGGTTTTGAGGGGTGAATATG
This sequence comes from Megaustenia siamemsis, assembly GCA_032433765.1. Taxonomy (NCBI): domain Eukaryota; kingdom Metazoa; phylum Mollusca; class Gastropoda; order Stylommatophora; family Ariophantidae; genus Megaustenia; species Megaustenia siamemsis. Next base: position 14,173,723 of record JAVIAB010000051.1, on the reverse strand, counting down.
TTGTGTGTCATGTGTTTATATTTTGAGGAAAGGTAACCTGATTTAGTGGTATCTCGGGTGTAAGTGTGGTTGTGTATTATCCCTTGAGGTATCTGTGTGCTGATATCGGGTGACCATAAGACCAGGTGTGGAAATTTAAATAACGTGTTGCTTGTGATGATTCTAAAAATGGAGAAAAGGAGTGTTTTCCCTTTTGATTGTTCGTCTCATCATCACCATGACCACTCACATGTACTCTCTCTCTCTCTCTCTCTCTCTCTCTCTCTCTCTCTCCATCTCTCTCTTTTCACATTCAAGTTAAAACAAGTCAAATAAAACAAATACTTTCTATATTTAATTTCATAGCTTTTTTATTAACACAGCAGGGAACAGATATTTGAAAATATATTACTGTCCTGTTGATGAATTTATTAATTTTAACCGTCATGGCTTCCTCCCTCCTGTTTTGGTGGTACTGTCTGTTTGTGTAAATGTCTATCAAACACAGTGGCATAGGAAGATTGATTAGCGTTCAAAACACAACCCCCACCCCCTCCCTCCATTTTCACAAAATCTTGATCAAAGATGGAATAGGTATTTGGTGACTCTGTTGATTCAACCGGGGCATCCATGCTGAACGCATGATCTTTCGTCTGGTTAACAAGAGTGAGGTTTTGGTTAACAAGAGGTGGCGTGTATTTGAGGTTCTGGTTAGCAAGAGGTGGCGTGTAGTTGGGGTTCCGGTTAACAAGAGGTGGCGTGTAATTGTGGTTCTGGTTAGCAAGAGGTGGCGTGTAGTTGAGGTTCTGGTTAGCAAGAGGTGGCGTGCAGTTGATGTTCTGGTTAACAAGAGGTGGCGTGTAGTTGAGGTTCTGGTTAACAAGATGTGGCGTGTAGTTGATGTTCTGGTTAACAAGAGGTGGCGTGTAGTTGAGGTTCTGGTTAGCAAGAGGTGGCGTGTAGTTGAGGTTCTGGTTAACAAGAGGTGGCGTGTAATTGAGGCTCTGGTTAACAAGAGGTGGCGTGTAGTTGAGGTTCTGGTTAGCATTAGGTGGCGTGTAGTTGATGTTCTGATTAACAAGAGGTGGCGTCTAGTTGAGGTTCTGGTTAACAAGAGGTGGCGTGTAGTTGAGGTTCTGGTTAGCAAGAGGTGGCGTGTAGTTGAGGTTCTGGTTAACAAGAGGTGGCGTGTAATTGAGGTTCTCGTTAACTAGAGGTGGTGTGTACTTGAGGTTAGCATAAGCGGATAAAACTTAATCTCGCATCTCAACTAGCGTGATAAATTCCTCTCTCGAGAGTGTTGTCCCAGTTCTGGTAGGAAACTTAAAAAAAACTCTCACCGCTATATGTCCTTATGTTTATCAATGGTCTGTTACGAAAAACACATACTGAGACTGCCTTAGCGCCATCCTTTCACAATGGAATATATTCTCATTACCACGTGACATGGAAATGCGCTGATCACAAATCTCAAACGAACTTGGCATATTCACGCTACACGACTCCATATACAAAGAAAACAAACACAAACCACTCAGTAGCAGGCGCTGTTTATCTGTTTGTGCATATACACTGGTCGACTGAGCTTTATACCTCACTGTAATCGCGCCGAGGACCGTCTATTTATAGTAACTAATGCAATACGTTATCAGGCGTGTTGAGACATGTTCAGTTATGACCCCCCACCCGGAAGTGACCCTCGGACTGAACCAGGGCCGATGTGTTTGAAATCCCCGGCTGACCTGGCCGATGATGTGTGAAATAATTGTGTATGTATGTGTGTGTGTAACAATTCGGTCTCAGGTAACGTGTACTGAGACTAGGAAACCCCGTAGTGTTTATATGGGATGTAGTTTTTAATATATGTGTGAGTTAAAGAGGGGAATCCTCGCGTGCTGACCTAAAATCACTTGTTGTCACTATTACATCAAATCCCATCCGACGTCGTCGAGGAGGGAAAATACTTTTTTTTGGGTGGTATAATCACTAAAGTGTCATTTGTGAGGATGGATCCCCGATGGAAACATCCATTCACAGCTCTGATAGCCGGACCTACAGGGTATGGGAAAACGGTATTTGTGCAAGAGTTTATACAGAACCTTCACGAGTTAGCTGTCACGTACCGGAGTAAGTTATATGGTGTTATGGGGAATGGCAACCAATATACGAGACTATGGGGTCAGTAAGATTTATCGAGGGTTTACCAGATATAGACACATTTGAAGGTGATCAGAAGAGAAGACTGATCGTCATCGATGACTTAATGTCGGAGACGGACGAGAGGGTAACAAAATTATTCACCAAAGGTAGTCATCACAGATATATTAGTGTGATGTACATTGTTCAAAACCTATTCGGAAAAACAGGGAACATCGAACCATAAGCCTCAATACACACTATTTAGTCCTTTTCAAGAACCCGAGAGACGGAAGTCAAATTTTCAATCTGGCTAAACAAATGTACCCAGGCCATGTGGGGTACCTCCAAGATAGTTTTAAGGACGCGACAGCGTCCCCTCACCGTTACTTGTAGGTAGATCTTTGTCAGGATACACCGGATGATCTTAGCTTGAGAGCAGAAATATTCCAAGGGGAGATACAAATCGTCTACGTCTCAAAGTAAAAAAAATGTTATGTGCGGCCACACCGAGCGGTTTATGAGCCATATTGAAAACAGCATCTCCTAAACTCATTAACTTTTGTGCGAGTGTTGTCATTACATATTAAAAGGTAATGTTGGACTCACTCAGCGACAGAAGTGACACAAGAACACTACGTCGATACAATAACAATTTGAGACTTCTCACTAAAAAGAAACTGACTCTTAAGCGGCGGAAAGAGATTCTACAAACCGGTGGGATCAAAGATGCTTTGATCCGATTTATATTAAGTGTACTCGGTGGAGTACTAGGTGCACAACAATAACTAAAAATAATTTTAATGGATCCTCGATTGCTCGAGGGACTGAAAAAGACTACTACCACGTACACCCAACCCGAGGCGATCAATGACAACTTGAGAGATTTAGATGATGAAATGCAATGTATCCTAGTCTGCGATGATTTATCACCCGCTAATAAGGCCAGAGTGTACCAACGTGCTCTGCATCAGTATCTAACTAGATTGGAGCAGTATAAACGACGGTAATTGGGCTCGGTCGATCTCATTCAACACAACACATCAACGGAAAAAAACACCTTCTCCAGCACCATCACTCGAGGTACCTACAGAGCAGACCAAAACACCAGCAGCGGAAACCCCAAAGATAGGTAAAGAAAACACCCCGCAGGTACCCACGTATAAACTGAGACCTAAAAAAGGAAAAGGCGAAATCCAAACACCAAAATGGGGACGGTGGAGAAAATATTGAGACGCCATTACTTTGACACTAGTCGTCCAGGGGCGTATAGTGGTGCAAACGCCCTGCAAGGTAACACCAAACTAGGAGTTAAAGAGATCAATCGGTGGTTGAGTCATCAGGATACCTATACCCTTCATAAACCAATTCGTCGCAGATTTGAAAGACGTCACATTATAACGAGTGGACCCCAACAGCAATATCAGGCAGACCTAATTGATTTGAGACATTTGAATAAAACCAACGACGGGTATTCCAATTTGGTTTCTTGCGTGGACGTTTTCAGTAAATTCGCGTTGTCTGTACCAATACTAACCAAAACGGGGAAATCCTTAGCGGCAGCCGTCGGTAAGATATTTCTTGATGGGAAACCCGCGAGTTTTCAAACCGACAAAGGGTCAGAGTTTCTGAACAGAACATTTAAGAAATTCCTCGCTGACAACAACGTTCATTTTTTCACTACACAGAACAAAGATATTAAGGCCGCCGTGGTGGAACGCTTTAATAGGACTATGAAACAACGGATGTGGCGATATTTCACGAAATCCAGTCAACTGTCTTATGTCCGAGTCCTACCCGCCCCTACTTCGAAGTTATAACCACTCGTCTAACAGAAGTATATAAAATGGTACCGGTCGACGTCAGCATAGACAATCAAGAGCTGGCGTGGAACACGTTGTATAGTAACAAACACAGCTTTAAATTTGAAAGTCCCCTGCATAAGGTCGTTGATCAAGTTAGACTGGTCCTGGGCAGAAACATTCCCGGCTTGGACGGAGGAACTGTTTTCCATCAGTCGAGTAAATGAAACAAACCCCGTTACATATGTGTTGACAGGCGATAAGGGCGACGAGATAGAGGGGTCATTCCACACACCAGAAATTTAAAAAGTTGGAGACAAGCACGAGTACAGAATCGAGAGTATCATAACCGAGCGCCGCACATCATTTGGCCGAAAAGAGAGTTTAGTCAAGTGGTTTGGTTACGATTCCTCATTCAAGAGTTGGATACCGACCAAGGACATTGTCAGATACAAAAACTAGAGATGAGAAAAGAAGAAGAAGAAGAAGAAGAAGAAGAAGAAGAAGAAGAAGAAGGGAAACTTTTGGAGAGTCTGTTTTGCGATCCGTATACTCAGGAGTGAGAAGAGAGCGAACCATGCTGTGGCCGGTGTTTGGGAAACTATCCCCCCGCTTAGAGGTTGTCTTTATTTGTCAAGTGGTAGTTATATATGCCATTGTCGTGGTCTCACTGTTCAATCTAACCACCGAAAAGCCAGAGGCAAATAACTGAAAACTGTGGATAGCCCTACTGAGCAGCTGTTTGGGTTACATACTACCGAATCCAAACTTAAATAGGAGACGGTGAAACAAGTAAGATGAGTTTTTATGTCACCCTACCCAGTAATGCATATATGGAGATTTTTTAGGATAATAACCCCGGCCAATTTTTCGTTAAACCCCCTCAGACCATTGACATTTCGACGCAGTATGAGATCGCGCTGGTGGAGATACAGTTTCCGCTTATTTTTTTCAATGTAATAGAGGGTGATGTCTGGATTCTTTACGAAGCTCTCGCAAACAATGAAATTTTCGGCGTTAGATTTCCCTTCACCGTGACCCTGGCACCGGGGTTATACAAGATATCCGATGCTTTCATCGACGCGTTGAATGCGTTAATCATAAAAGAGGAGGAGGTGTCGAGCGCGGGTGCAAAAGCGGCAAAAATTTGATTCCTTTACGCAAAGGAGGTAAATGAAGCCATCTTGAAACTCTACGAAAAATTGGTCAGCGTTACCATTAGCGACACTTTGAAAATCATGTTATCCTTACCCACGACCTGCAAAACAGACGCAGCACCCGATATCTACAGCGTGGGCGCAATGGACTTGAAAAGTGCTGCGAAAAATGTCTACGTCTACTGCGATCTCGTTTCACCAAGACCGGTCAGGGATGTGATGGTACCTCTCCTCAGGAGCGTGCCTGTTCTCAACAGAAATCACACAGTGGTGTTTCAGATCTACGATAAGCCTCACTACGTACGTCTGAGCAGATTTTCCTTCGTTACCGTGGAAATCCTTTTAGCCAACGAACATGGGAAAACCATCCCATTTACCAGCGGGACGTCGGTTCTAGCGGTACACTTTCGAGTGAAGAAACATCTCGATCTAGTGTTATGGTGAGACACACACCCCATCATCGCGATGTTGAGTTATACAAAGACTTTTACTGCAGTCAGGTGGGTGATGGAATCACGTGTTTTTAGGAGGTCGAAATCAGAGCGGTCGAGAAATCGGTAATTTCTTTGGAGCAATCGGGAGGGCTATTTTACCCTGGTTAAAAACCGGGGTAAAGCCTTGCTCAGAGAATAACTGGGGACCGGTCTGCAGGGGTGTTCTCCCACAGCCAAGACAATTTATTTTTGTCTCAAACCACAACCCGTATAGTGATAGGTCTGATTACAGTCAGTGCCTTTAATGGTGTTTATACCGCTAGACCGTTCAATTTTCAACACTTTGGTTTGACTTATATGAACCTGACGGTCGACGGGAGATGTATTTCCAGAAAGCCTCTATCTAAGGACTTTGAACGAAATCAATACGCTAGAGCCTTCTTTAGTACAAATCTGGGCATTGGTCTGATTGGTAAAGACGCTGGGAATAACATTGATTATCAACAGTTCAAGGACGGCTTTTGTCTATTTGGTTTTAACCTCTCCTCCAGCCTACTAGACGGGTCCCACTTTGAGCTAGACACAAGCTGACCCTTGTCGATACAGCTCAAGTTCGCCGCTCCCACAACTACTCCCCTACAAGTTATCGTCTACACCGAGTTGGACTCAGTACTCGAGGTGTCCAAGACATGGCAGGTTCTAACAGACTTCGCTGTTTGAGAGAAAGAAAATGAACACGGTTGAGCTTTACAACCTTTCGATGTCTTATAGTTTCATTCGACGTTGTTCCCTTGTTAGTGTCCTTCCACGAAACCACTTACCGTCCAGCATCGATCCAACCGCGACTGCAGCCTTTGTCATAAACACCGACCCTGCCCACAAACCTGGTGAGCATTGGGTAGCCCTCTTTTACAACAGTCTCGGAGAATGTGAGTATTTCGATTCCTACGGTTTACCTCCCAAACTTTATCGAGCGGAATTTACACATTCCATTCGTCTACAACCCACGGGTGGTGCAAGATTTATTTAGCAACATGGGTGGTCTATATTGTGTTTTTATATAATTTTTAAGTGTCGTGGCGCGAAGCTTAACAGAATTCTCATGCCTTTTTTGTCGAGACAACACATTAACGCCCGTGTCATTTATCGTTTGCTCATCCCGTGGATAATTCGGCTTCGGGGGCGGGGGGACATGGATGTCCAAATTCATCTACCGGTCAGTAACATATAATTTTTTTGGATAGATATTTAACACAAACAGACAGTACCACCAAAACAGGAGAGAGGAAACCCAGACGGTTGACATTAATAAATTCAGCAACCGAACAGTAATATATTTTCAAATATCTGTTCTCTGCTGTATTAAGAAGAAAAAAAGCTGTGAAATTAAATGTAGAAAGTATTTGTTTTATTTAATTAGTTTTAACTTGAATGTGAAAAGAGAGAGAAAGAGAGAGAGAATACATGTGGGTGGTCATGGTGATGATGATGATGAGACGAACAATCAAAAGGGAAAACACCCCTTTTCTTTATTTTTAGAATGATCACAACCAACATTTAAATTTCCACACCTGGTCTTATGGTCACCCGATATCAGCACACAGATACCTTAAGGGATAATACTCAACCACACTTACACCCGAGTTAACCACTGAATCAGGTACTCCTTTACTCAAAATATAAACACACGACACACAACATATTCACCCCATCAATACCGCTTTCCCCAAGTTTTAGAACCGCGACACGGTAATAGATTTGAAAAGTAAACATTCGCCTTACAGCACGTCGCCGTCACCCCGGTGGTCAGTGAACCCGATCATATACGTGTTACTTGTCATTATTCAGCTGATAGAGGTCTACGATGTAAGTTCGGGCCAGTTCATAGCACAGTCTTATACGGGCGGGCTGCATGTTTTATTGAAGAGTAACACTTTAAAACTCTCACTTTTATTATTTCGTTAGAGATCGAAAGTTGTGGATGATCACTCTACACCAAAAGGTACTTGATGATGCTGATGAGGGAATGGTATTGATGATGGTACATGTCGACGATATTTATCATTTCTGTTGTTGACCTTCTGCCAAGCATTCTCTTAAGCTGTCTGATATTTTTTCTCTTTGCTTCCCTCTATCTCTTCGTCCCTCAATTTTTCCAGTTGTTACAATATATTCCAGTTTTTCTCTTTTCATTACATGGCCAAAAAATGATGACTGTTTCTTCCTAATATTGGAAATTAGCTCTCTTTTTGCTTTGACCTCTGTCAGAACATCTTCATTACTCTTCTTATCTGTCCATGGTACTCTCAACATTCTTCTGTAAAACCCCATTTTTACAGACTCCCGTGATTTTCTTGTCTATTGTCCATGAATCGCATCCATATGTTAAAACTGGTTCTCCGTAACACTTAAGAACTCTTTTTCTAGTTTATAGTGTCAAAAATGGATTGCATAGTGTCTTCCTCATTTTTTGGAAAGCTGCTTTTGCCTGAGCCATTCTGCATCTCACATCTTTTGTACATCTTCCGCCTGAGGTTAACAAAGTTACCAAATATTTAAATTCATTTACCTGTTTTAATATTGTTCCTCTTGTCGTTATTTTGCACTGAGGTGATGTCTTTTTCTTTGTTGTTACCATTACCTCAGTCTTTTTGCTATTAAGACTGAATTCTTCACTTTTGCTTTCTTTCACTATAATGTCCAACATTTCTTGTAACTCATTTTTACTCTTTGCGATTAAGACTGTCTCATCAGTATACCTTTGATTATTTATGTTATGACCTCCAATTGTTATTCCAGGCATGCCCCTTATGGATCTTAAAATAATCTCACTATAAATATTAAACAAATTTGGTGACAGCACACAACCTTGTCTAACACCCTGTTTTATTTGTTGAAACATTCCCATTTGGTTTCCAGCCCTTATGGCCGCTGTTTGTTGTCAGTACATATTCTTTATTATTCTTAGATCTTTGCTGTCTACGTTTATACTTTCAAAATTTTTGATTATTTCTTGGTGCTTTATTTTGTCAAATGCCTTGGTGTAATCTTTGAAACATAGGTATAGATCTGTTTTCACCTGTATGGCTCTTTCTGCTAAAGATCTTATGATATAAATGACATTGCTTGTTCCTTTATCACTAACAAAACCACACTGTTTATCGCTAATTTCTGGACTGATTTTGTTTCGCACTCTTCGCATGATGATTCTTACTAATATCTTAGTCATATGACTCATAAGGCTTATTGTGAGATGATCACCGCATTCAATCGCACCCGATTTCTTTGGTAGGGCTATGAATATTGATTTGTGCATGTCGTCTGGTATATATCCGCTGTTGTAGATATTATTCAATGTTTTTGTTATTATTTCCATTCCAAAATCACCCATGGCTTCAATCTCTTCTTTAGTTCTATAATCTGGTCCAGGAGCTTTGCCTGCTTTCATATTGCGCAAGGCGTCTTCTACTTCTTCTCTGGGTATTTCTGTTCCTTCTCCATTATCCTTAATATTTACTTCCGTTCGTTCATCATTATAAAGATCTTCAATGTATTCTGTCCATCGTTTCCTTATGTTTTCTTGATCAATCAACAGTTCTCTTTCCTTTGATCTTAAACATCCGGCTTTTGATTGCGTTTTTCTTCCTGTTAATTCCTCAATTTGTTTGTATATAGCTTTAGCATCTCCTTTTTGTTGCATTTCAATCTCTTTGCATCTCTCTTTTTATCCGTGCTTCTTTTGCTTCATTGCATTTTACTACAATTTCTTTATTTAATCTCTTATACTCATATTTATTTTCTTTATTTCTTTTTCTTGTATCCATTAGCTGCAATCATCTGTCATCCATTTCTTTCTTGAATTTGTCCTCACTAGGGTATGAACTCTTTTGATGTTTGTTGCATTGATTCTTTGATTCTTTTAGCATATCCCACTGTTCATCAATGCTTTGTATTTCTCTATTGCATTGTACCGGTTCTGAATTGGAATTTTATATTTGTCTTGCAGCTTCTTGTCTGATTTGAGTAAATCTAAATTTAACTTGATGCTAACTGAGGCTCGTTTTGTTGTTTTTAATTTTACTCAAAGCTTTCTTAAAACTGGTACAAGATCACTATTACAATCTGCACCTTGTCTAGTTTTCACATACATCAGACTGTTTCTAAATCTATTGCTTATCATTATATAATAAATTTGATTACGTGCGTTGTCCCCTGTCTTTTCCATATCCACAGTTTCTGTGATGTTGCTTAAACCAGGTGTTTCCTATCATCATGTTGTGTGCTCTTAAAAAAAGTAAAGTAAAGGTAAAGGTAAAGTACGAGACTTGAACCGGCGACTTAGCACGCAAGTTTCCACCCATATGTGCTCGAACGCCTATGCAGAAATGTTCGGATTTTTCTGTATAGTGTAGCCTCAAGCATCAAAACTCACGATGCGAGGCGACATTACTCACCTTCCCAGGGTAATACCCTGGTACCCATTTCTGCCAACGGCTGGGTCGACCGTGGGGGTATTTTTTTTTCCAACCTCGAGTACAATTCACACTGCTCCCAGCGGGAATCGAACACGGGTTGTCCGAACGTCGGTAGTCCAGTCGGGTGGTTTAAAAGTGAAGTACCCCTATCACGTCAAGTGGCGTATAGGGAAATATGGTATTAGTGACCCTATATTTTACAGACCTTCAGCACATGATTTTTGGGGTAATGTGGTCGGTATTACTCCCGTGCTGCTTTACTTTCCCAGAAAAAAATCCGGTACCCATTTAAAGCTGGGTGAACCCGGAAGCCGTCGGTTGGGATCGAACCCTACCCCTTGTCCTTTGTAGTCCAGTTCACTAACCACTGAACTATCAGTTGTGTGCTCTTGCCCAGTCAATAAGTTTGTCACGTCTATCATTTATCTCGCCTAAGCCATAATGACCAACTACTTCCTCAACTTTTTCCTTTCCTACTTTTGCGTTAAAGTCCCTTAGAACTATGGTGTTTTCATGTGGTTTGCATTTATGAAGTTCATCATTTAAGTCGTTTTAAAATTTATCAATTGTTTCCTCTAGACTGTCTGCTGTTGGTGCATAAACTTGTATAAGATTTATGTCTATTGGCTTTCCATTCAATTTCACTAAAAGAACTCTGTTAGATATTGGGTAAAAGCCTTTCACTTTTCTTGCTCTTTCTGCATCCAAGATGATACCTACTCCTCTTTGGTGTTCAGTACCTCCAGAATAGATTATTTTATGTTTATCAGAATACATCTCCCCTGATCCGGTGTATATCAGTTCGCAAAGTCCCAGTAATTGTAAACCCATTCTTTTCATTTCTTGTATAATGTTTTCTAATTTACCCTTCTGCATGAGTGTTCTCACATTCCAAGTACCTTTCTTTAAGGTTTGTTTTATCTTTATTTTGCTTACAGTAGCTTGATGACGATCGGGTATCACCTGTAGCACGTGGTGTCCCCTACCGAACGAGGGTTTTCCATTGGAATCCCCCTTAACGTTGTTGTCGTTATTTCTATTGTTGTGGCGATTCATAATTGTACAAAGAAGTTACGACGGTGGTTTTCTGTTGCCTTCCGTCGGTTTGTTTACGTTTGACTCCGCTAGCCTTTGACTAAAAGTCTCACTTACAAGGCAGTGGGATTGTTTTAATTCGGGGTACCCTCCCTTAGACTTTTACTCTCCCGAGCTTACCTGCAAGGCAGCAGGGCAGCCACAGGTTGTACTATTTACTGCATACAGTAGCGGGTAAAATTACCCGACCTGACAATAACTTGTTATATAGGCCATATATAAAATGTGGCCGAACTTTTGGAACACGTATACAGGGATTCCTTACTACTACCAACCAACTCACCCACCAACACAACAAAGCACTCACCAACTTACACACAAACTCACTTACTCACACACAAAATCACCCACCAACTCACTCATCATATTTATCAACTTATTCACCCGCCAACTCACTCACCCATCCACCAACTCACTCACCAATCCACAACTCACTCACCAACCCACCAACTCATTCACTCACCCACCAACACATCCGTCCACCAACTCACCCACTAACTCACTCACCCACTACCAACTCACTCACTCACACACCAACCCATCCAATTCATCCACCCGCTAACTCACCCACCGACCAATTTACCAACCAATTCACCAACTCACGCACTAACCAACTCACTCACCTACCCACCAACACACCCACCAATCGACCAAATCACCCACAAACCAACATTCCAACTAACACACCAGCTCATTAACTCACCAATCGGTTCACCGACTCAATCATCCACCAATCCACCAGCTCTCTCACCCACTAACTCACTCAACCATCCATCCGCCACCTCACTGATTCAAGAATCCTCCAACCCACCAACCAACCCACCAACTCACTCCACCACCACCAACTCACTGACTTAATCACTAATTCACCCACCAACTCACCAACCAACTCACTCACATTCCTGCCCACACACCAACTCACTCACCACCCAACCATTCACTCACTCAACCAACAACTTACTCACACAGACAGCAACTAGCACAATTCAACTCACTTACCCACTCATCACCTCACTCACCGACCAAACTCGCTCTCCCACCCATCCACCATCTCATTTACCCAAAACTCATCATCTCACACATCCGCCCACCAAGTCACTCACTCACTTACTCACAAACTCACCCACCCACCTACCCTCCCACTCACTCACGCAAACTCGCTCAAATATTCCATTCACACACTTCTACCTACTATTTGTTTAAATACCCAAGTTACGTTATAGTTACAACAATTAAAATGTTGCAGAATTTGGGAGCGAAGATGGTGTCAGTCTATAACACTCTGCTCATTCTTAAAAAACGTGTTTTTTTTTTAATGAAGATAACAATATTTTGTAATCCATTACCTAAATGTGAACTTTCTAGCTTAAATATTGTAGCCTTTGTGGTATTTTATTGCAATAATGCTGATAAAAATATAATTAATGAAACTGGCACATTTATATTTTTTTATATGAAGTATGAATTTCTTCATAGCAAATAGTATCAGATATAATTTCAGATATCATTTATTATAATCAGTATGAATATAACATACCGCAGCATAAATATAGTATACCGCAGCATGAATATAACATATCGCAGCGTGAATATAACATATCGCAGCGTGAATATAACATACCGCAGCATGAATATAACATAAAACAGCATGAATATAACGTACCCAGCATCAATATATCGTACCGCAGCATGAATATAACATACCGCAGCATGAGTATAGCATACAGCAGCATGAATATAACATACCGCAGCATGGATAGCATACCGCAGCATGGATATAGCATACCGCAGAGTGAATATAGGATACTGCAGCATGGATATAACATACCGTAACATGAATATTATATACTCGTTTAGAAACACTCGACGTGTTCTATTTTTGAAATGTGAAAATGAATATAACAACTAAATTAGCAATGACACACAGCTGTGAAATTCTAATCACAATAAATAAGACTTACTTAGCTGCAAGTTTCCACTTTCCTTTCGATATTCCAAATGTACTTCCGCAATTGAATGCTAGCCAGCCCCACCTGTAATAAATAACGTGTGATGTACGTTTGTGTGTGGTGACAAGGCAACATGAGTTATACAGTCTGTGTCTTCTATGACACTATATCCAATCTGTGTCTTCTATGATACTATATAAAATCTGTATTTCTATGACATCATCATCATCATCATTGAGTGCCGTCTCCGCATCGAAGGTTGGCTACCAAGGAACGCCATTCCACTCTGTCTCTTGCTTTGATGGTGCAGATTGTCATAGGTTGACTTGTCCATCTTTTGATGTTACTCGTCCATGTTAGTCTTGTTCTGCCTCTGCCTCTTTTACCTTGTATTTTCTCTTCCAATATTACTTTTATCAGGCTGTTGTGTCTTTCAACATGCCCCAAAAAGTTCATTTTTCTTATTCTAATTGTGTTTAGCAGTTCTCTTTTCATTTTTAGTTGTTTTAAAACTTCATCGTTTGTTTTCTTTTCTTTCCACCCAATTCTACCTATTCTTCTATATATCCACATTTCAAAGGCTTCAATTTTTTGTTCTGTTTTCCGGTCTAATGTCCATGTCTTCTATGACACTATATCCAATCTGTGTCTTCTATGACACTATAGCCAAACTTTGTCTTCTATGACACTATAGCCAAACTTTGTTTTCTATGACACTATAGCCAAACTTTGTCTTCTATGACACTATAGCCAAACTTTGTCTTCTATGACACTATAGCCAAACTTTGTCTTCTATAACACTATAGCCAAAAGTTGTCTCTCAAAACATATATTATGGTAATAGTTAGTCGAAGTCCGCCGTATCACAGCAAGCGAACTAAAATGTATAATTGCTCAACCGTCAGTACCAGTGGAATCATCCGAATTAAAACTCATCTCGTTGAAGGATCCAAACAAAGAACGGCAGCTGCAGTCCCCATCGTATCAGTTACAGCACACGCCAAAAGACATTAGGTGTAGCCGCACCGAAAGTGAACGCAACCGAACTGTCCTTCGTCATACGATATCATCCTTCATCGTAAACGATCGGAATATCTAAACACGATCAGGATGAAAGAAACACAGCTCCAAAAGTCGTACTCTACCAGCGACAATGTAAGATCAAAATGGAGACAAAAAATAATAATAAATTAAGATTAATATGGAGGCAAACTTCTGATGAGATAGATCAGCAAATCATTTCAGGGGAAGATATATGTTTACAACACTCGAAAAGAAAAGAAGAAAAAAAGAACAAATTAAAAAAAAAAAAAGAACAGACAGCTCGTCGATCCTGCTTCGGGTTATTTTTCTTTTTTTTTGTTTTGTTTATTATTTGTAATTTTTTCCGAGTGTTGTAAACAAACCTCTTCCCCTTCTATGATTCGCAAAATCAAAATGGCTGCATGTGACGCTACTTTTGCAGAGTCTAAAGTAGTTGCTCTTTATCTATATTACTGCCCAGATATATGTAAGTAGATAGATAAAGAGGGAGGAACAGAAAATGATACCACAATAAGGATATCAAAAGTAAGAGGAGCTTTCATTGCACTGGGAAACATATGGAAATCCAAAGAAATTAGGTTAAATGCAAAAATGAAAATTTTCAACTCAAATGTTATGTCGGTCCTATTATATGGATGTGAAACATTGAGAAGAACAAAATTGACAATCACGAAGATACAGACTTTCATTAATGGATGCTTGCGCAGAATAAAAGGATAGAAATGGCAGGACAAAATCAATAACATAGAATTATGGAAATGTACCAGTCAAATACCAGTGGATAGAGAGATACAGCGAAGACGATGGCGTTGGATAGGACACACACTACGGAAGCCAACTGAGAGTATTACAAAACAGGCCCTTTTTGGAATCCCCAGGGGAAAAGACAAAGAGGAAGACCAAGGAATTCTTGGAGAATACTGATAGAAGCAGAGATAAAGATGATGAGGAAGGCATGGAATGATCTTAAAAAATGGCAAAAAACAGAATGACTTGGAAAATGTTTGTTGAAGACCTAGGCTCCACTGGGAGCTAAAAAGGTAGAAGTAGAAGAAAGTAGTTGCTACAACCGTTTCATTGCATTGTTTGTTTTAAATGTGAGTTTTCAAGGAAACTGGACAAGAAGTGACTGTACACTATCTATGAGATGGAAGTCGTTTGGAATCCTCGCCTGTGCGATGATTAGGCTGACATCAGAATTTAGACCTAACAAAGGAAGGGCTTCACTGCAGGCAGGGTAATCCAATATCTGCTCATCCACTGTTCAGCAACCTCACCAACCAACACAATGCTGATCCAGATCGCTCATACTGTTCTATTGAACGTGTCGCGTTCGGTAAAAATGGCGCTTGTATTTATTCATACTTTGCTATTGAGCGTGCTTCATTAACTATATAAATGGTGCGCAGCTCAAAAAGGAAACTTGGGTCGCCTTAACAGCCGTCATGGGTAGCGTAATCTCCATGCATCGCGAGCTAATTGCTACTGATTAGGGCTGCATGGTCGTCGACCTTGTCAACAAAATGCGACAACGTGCTTTAGCGGGAGCTGTGATATGAGTGGAGCGGATATGGGAAATGATCGACTTCAGTGACACTGAATCCATGAACAGAGCCAAATGTGCTTGTTGAGAAAAGTAGTCGGCTTGTGTTCATCAGGACAAACAGTCAGAATGTGCGCTCCAAGACAAATAGCCGGACTTTGTTCTATAAGACAAACGGCTGGACTGTGTTCTCTAAGACAAACGGCTGAACTGAGTTCTGCAAGACAAAACAGCCGGACTATGTTCTCCAAGACAAATAGCATGACTGTGTTCTCCAAGACAAATAGCATGACTGTGTTCTCCAAGACAAACAGGAGGACTGTGTTCTCCCATACAAACAGCAGGACTGTGTTCTCCAAGACAAACAGCATGACTGTGTTCTCCAAGACAAATAGCATGACTGTGTTCTCCAAGACAAAACAGCCGGACTATGTTCTCCAAGACAAATAGCATGACTGTGTTCTCCAAGACAAATAGCATGACTGTGTTCTCCAAGACAAATAGCCGGACTGTGTTCTATAAGACAAACGGCTGGACTGTGTTCTCTAAGACAAACGGCTGAGCTGAGTTCTGCAAGACAAAACAGCCGGACTATGTTCTCCAAGACAAATAGCAGGACTGTGTTCTCCAAGACAAACAGCAGGACTGTTTTCTCCAAGACAAACAGCAGGACTGTGTTCTCCAAGACAAACAGCAGGACTGTGTTCTCCAAGACAAACAGCAGGACTGTGTTCTCCAAGACAAATAGCATGACTGTGTTCTCCAAGACAAAACAGCCAGACTATGTTCTCCATGACAAATAGCATGACTGTGTTCTCCAAGACAAATAGCATGACTGTGTTCTCCAAGACAAATAGCCGGACTGTGTTCTATAAGACAAACGGCTGGACTGTGTTCTCTAAGACAAACGGCTGAACTGAGTTCTGCAAGACAAAACAGCCGGACTATGTTCTTCAAGACAAATAGCAGGACTGTGTTCTCCAAGACAAACAGCAGGACTGTTTTCTCCCAGACAAACAGCAGGTCTGTGTTCTCCAAGACAAACAGCAGGACTGTGTTCTCCAAGACAAATAGCATGACTGTATTCTCCAAGAAAACAGCCGGGCTGTTTTATCCAAGACAAAAGAGCCGGACTGTGTTCTCCAAGACAAAACAGCTAGACTGTGTTCTCCAAGACAAAACAGCTAGACTGTGTTCTCCAAGACAAAACAGCAGGACTGTGTTCTCCAACATAAACAGCGAGACTGGTTTTCAAGACAAAACAGCTAGACTGTGTTCTCCAAGACAAAACAGCTAGACTGGTTTTCAAGACAAAACAGCTAGACTGTTCTCCAAGACAAAACAGCTAGACTGTGTTCTCCAAGACAAAACAGCTAGACTGTGGTCTTCAAGACAAAACAGCCACTGTTAAGCTGATCTATGTTCAGATGATTTTTGAAATAGTTACCGCTGTTTTGTTCCTACAAAAAGTCATAATTATTCAGTTGCCTATCTTCGGGCGTTACCTGAACTAACATCACGACTGAATCTCTTACTTTTAGTATCTTTCATTATCCTCATCAAGTACCGTGCCTTTTGGCGTAGGTGATCATGTCTCTCCACAACTTTTGATCTCGACAGTTATTTATCATTTCTGTTGTTGACCTTCTACCAAGCCATTCTCTTAAGCTGTCTGGAATCTTTTCTCTTTGATTCCCTCTATCTCTTTGTCCCTCAATTTTCCTAGTTGTTACAATATATTGCAGCTGTGTCCCTTCTTATTACACTGCCAAAAAATGATGATTGTTTCTACCTAAAATTGGAAATTAGCTCTCTATTTGCTTTGGCCTTTTTCAGAACGTTTTCATTAGTATCTTTAAGACGTTGTTTTACAGACCAACTTCTCTATATGGCTGGCCCTGCTACTTGTATAGACTGAACAAACACATTCGTGTCTTGAGATCCTACCTCATTTTTGTCTTTTCTTATCCGTATCCTCTTGATTATTTAATTTCTCTTCATTTTCGAATGTTATACTATTTCTTAAGTTCTCTATGTCCTACACTTGTGATGCCAGATTTTTAAAATGAGTTTTCCTCTTACGTGAAAAATAACTAATGACGTTGAAATTTGTTATTTGCGTGAAATGTTAATATTCCGGCTAAATCGTTAAAATACATTTTCACATATTCATTGTTAATTGACTGATAATTAAATAATATTATTTGAGAGTTACTTAATTTTATAATTATTCTTAAACAAATAATTATATATTCATTTATATAACTGACAGTATAGATATGGGTCTTAATTTATTATTGACTTAACAATAAATGTTCGTAAAACCAAAGTAAATATTTATTATTGGTGCATGTGATTGCACGAGTTTCCCAGTCTGTATGTCCATATCATATCTAAGTCCATATGTTATTTCCACATTAGCAAGTAATGGTTAACTCATGGCGATAGCAAACCAGAACTGGCTGTATCCCAACTTCATGTGGTATCTCGGAAACGGGGAACTCCATTTGGATCATGTAGGTAGAAAGCAGCAGAGTGGTTAATGAGCTCGTTGCTAACCAGAACGGTTCTGGTTAATTTCCATTATGCGATGATTTATTTCTTTTCTGGGCCGACCACAGCTCCTATGTTGAGCCGTCTCCGAACATGGATACCACGGATATCTTTCTGGGAAAGTATGGCGATCAGGTGTTATACCACATCCGGTATAAAGTTGGTCTTTAAAAAATGTTGACACCAAAGCTATGTTCCCCATACACCATATGGTGTAGAGGAAATCATGATTTAATTACGTGCAAATAGAGGGTTAAAGAAGAAACAGGGTATCATAAGTAGACGTTGACGAAATCTTGTGTGCAAGAGCAAAAGTTGCAAAATAGAGCTGTTTGGTTTCAAGCTAAATTATAATCAATGGACTATGTTTCTTTCGGGTGAATAGGGAGTAGAAGAAATAAGTAATTATATGTATTGCCATGCCTATCGATGTCTGTCTTGTCATCATCATCGTGTGCCATACCGGTTGGCGTAGGCGATCATGTCCTTCAACAATCTTCTATCACCCGTGCATCGTTTCAAATCTGTTGATGACTGTTTTCCGTGCCATGACACCAAACTACTAGTATTTTCTCTCTTTGTCATTCGCGATCTCTCTTTTCCTGTATTTTGCCAGCTGTAACCAAGTCTCCGAACTTTACTTTTCTCATGATGTGCCTAAACCATGTGATTGTTTCTTCTGATGTTTTTAGAAGCTCAATGTATGTCTAGGTTTGTTAATTTGACAATGACTTACCACAACATAAACATGCCCACTATGGCATTTGCAGGGTTACACATCGCAGGCTTGGTGGCGTCTTTATCGAACCGGCCAATTCTGGGCTTCAACATGATAGTAGCTACAAGTCCAGACACTCCACCTACCATGTGTACCACACCTGCAGGAAATGCGGAAAGACTTTGTTGAAATGTCTGAAGTAATTTTTTTTTTACAATTTAGGAACATCTAAGAAGGTATTGGTTCGAAATGGTAAGCAAGGAGATAATTCTAGATGACATATGTGAAGGTGACAAATTTAGTCAATTATAGTGCGAAAATAATGAGTACAAATATTGTGAGAAGGTTAGGGGTACTTTGAACCATTGTGAGTATGAAAAAGGCATAGTAACGCGAGAGAATAACGGATTCATCTGTGATGTGAGATGGGAACAGAGAGGATTTAATTATGTAAAATAGTAACAGACATAGTCGACAAGTAACCGATCAAAGCGAGAAGTGAGAAGGTAAAGAATATAATTAGGAAGAAAGAAGTAACATATCTAGTTGAGAAGGAAGAAGTAACAAATCTAGTTGAGAAGGAAGAAGTAACAGATCTAGTTTAGAAGGGAGAAGTAACAGATCTAGTTTAGAAGAGAGAAGTAACAGATCTAGTTTAGAAGGGAGAAGTAATAGATCTAGTTTAGAAGGGAGAAGTAACAGATCTAGTTTAGAAGGAAGAAGTAACCGATCTAATTCAGATAGGAGAAGTAACAGATCTAATTTAGAAGGAAGAAGTAACAGATCTAGTTTGGAAGGGAGAAGTAACAGATCTAGTTTAGAAGGGAGAAGTAACATATCTAGTTTAGAAGGAAGAAGTAACATATCTAGTTTAGAAGGTAGAAGTAACATATCTAGTTTAGAAGGGAGAAGTAACAGATCTAGTTTAGAAGGGAGAAGTAATAGATCTAGTTTAGAAGGGAGAAGTAACAGATCTAGTTTATAAGGGAGAAGTAACATATCTAGTTGAGAAGGGAGAAGTAACAGATCTAGTTTAGAAGGGAGAAGTAATAGATCTAGTTTAGAAGGGAGTGGTAACAGATCTCGTTGAGAAGGGAGAAGTAACAGATCTAGTTTAGAAGGGAGAAGTTATATGTCTAGTTTAGAAGGGAGAAGTGATAGATCTAGTTTAGAAGGGAGAAGGAACAGATCTGGTTGAGTAGTGAGGTGGTAGTGGATCTATGTGAGTAGTGAGATGGTAACGGATGTAATGGGGTAGATTGAAAACGGGGTTATATTTTAGAAGTGAGAATATATTTGATGTAATGAAGATGTTATATTCCAAATTAAATTAAGTACTCGAAGTTTATGCAAAGAAAAGAATGGACAGAACCATATAACTAATTGTTTAATTTTAAATCTGCTGTGCATGATTGTAATATAGTAAGTATAGCACCGCCGTGCTGTGGTAAAGCTGATGTGTAGAGAGCGATTTGAACACAGTCCATTGTGACTGCTTTATATTAGAGAACAAAGCCATACCGTTCTGATATTTTTTTAAATTTAGATTCTACATTTCTTTAATGTGTCGTTCGTTTGTTTTTGTTATTGTGGTTTGCTGAGGAAGGCTGTTTATAAACCAAAACCTAATGGTTTTGTATTTTATTCCCATGCCAAGCTTCCTCAATACATTGTGATCAGCTCGTTCCCTGTGTATGACTGCATTTGCTCTAATGCATATTAAAACGATGCTTGTCCAGATGTTGGGGCTAACATTTGTTGAAGACTCTACAGCTACTCAGTATTTAATTGTTGGTTGAGTCTTGCTCTTATGAAAGTATAAAAAGGTTCATGAAGAAACACCTACCCGATCCTGCAAAATCTATTCCGCCAAGTTGTGCAATGAAACCGAATTTTGACCACGCCCAGTGGGCGGGTATACAGTAGATGACAGTGTTGACTAAAGAAAATATAATATAAGAGTCCAATCTCGTTCTTTCTGCCATTGCGCCGGACACGATTGTTGTGGCTGTGGATAAGATAGATAAGTATGAGTCAAGGACACATCAAATCTGTGGCGTAGAGCTTTACTTTGTCCTTTTAACCTGATAGAGAAGTATGAGTCAAGGACACATCAAATCTGTGGCGTAGAGCTTTACTTTGTCCTTTTAACCTGATAGAGAAGTATGAGTCAAGGACACATCAAATCTGTGGCGTAGAGCTTTACTTTGTCCTTTTAACCTGATAGAGAAGTATGTCGTGACAATTATGAATCATAATTAAAACATAAGAATTGTTCTACCTTAAACGATAATAGCAACTTGACTGCAGCCCCCTCATCCCATTATCATCATCATCATCATCAAGTACCACGCCTGCTGGCGTAGGTGATTATGTCTCTCCACAACTTTCGATCTCGACAGTTATTTATCATTTCTGTTGTTGACCTTCTGCCGAGCCATTCTCTTAAGCTGTCTGGTATCTTTTATCTTTGCTTCCCTCTATCTCTTCGTCCCTCAATTTTCCCAGTTGTTACAATATATTCCAGCTGTTCTCTTCTCATTACATGACCAAAAAATGATGATTGTTTCTTCCTAATATCGAAAATTAGCTCTCTTTGTGCTTTGACCTCTTTCAGAACATCTTCATTACTCTTCTTAGCTGTCCGTGGTTTTCTCAACATTTTTCTGTAAAACCACATTTCTACAGCCTCCAGTGATTTTCTTGTCAGTTGTCTTATTGTTCATGATTCACATCCATACGATAAGACTGGTTCTACATAACATTTAAGAAATCTTTTTTTTTTGTTTCTATTGTCAAAAATGGATTGCATAGTATCTTCCTCATTTTTTGGAAAGCTGCATTTCACTGAGCCATTCTGCATTTCACCTCTGTTGTACAATTACAACCATCTGAGGTTAACATTGTTCACAAATATTTAAATTCATTTACCATCCCATTACACAAAACTAGAAAATAGTAATATAGCAGGTCGTTGAAGCACTGTCGTACGTACATTTGTATTATCGTTATTAACGACCATAATATAAGAGTATAAAGGTGGCAATATTTTGATTGTGTATTTACATATATCATTGTTTGTTCACGTAATGAGAAGGGAACAACTGGAATACATTGTAACAATTGGGAAAATTGAGGCATGAAGAGATAGTGGGAAGCAAAGAGAAAAGATTCCAGACAGCTTAAGAGAAGGTCAACAACAGAAATGATAAATAACTGTCGTGATCGTAAGTTGTGGAGAGACACGATCACCTACGCCAGCAGGCCCGGTACTTGATGATATTGATTTACATATTTCTCTAGCTTAATGTAAACTGCAAACAGTCAACAGCAGAACTCATACGATGCACTGTGGATAGAAGATTGTGGAAGGACATGATCGCCAACGCCAACCGGTACGGCACATGATGATTATGAATGTAAACTCCTCCCCCAACCCAATAGGCAAACCTATGATGCAGAATAAGTGCAATAACAATATATGTTTTTAACGTATTTCTTCGGTATAGCCTTTGGCATTTTGGCTGACGGTTGGTAGCAAGCAATCATAAGTTAGTAGTTTGGTAGAATTGTAGTGTCTTCTGCTGGATGCTTCTTTCTTGCTGAACAGCTTTGTTAACATGGATGTGTTCCAGGCCGATAATGTGAAGAAAAAATACTGATTAAAACGAAACATCGTCAAGATCATAGGAAACGTGTGATCCAGTATCATGGTTCATGTACGAATTCCACAGTCGGAGACTTCTCGATGAACAAAGGAAATATTGAAGCACAAAAAGCACCTTTTTAATGGAACAATTATACATTTTTTTGCATCCGTTTTCCGGTTGTCCAAGATGGCGATTTGTTTTAATTTCGGAGTGTGGATTATGTGATAAAAGTGACAGAAAAAGCGTTTTTCACGGATATAGAGGTGTTTTTAAAAAGTTGTGTAATTTGTTCTGTTCAAGGAGGAGGACAACGTCAGATCAGTAATTTTAAAATGTAACCATCTACACATGTACAGTTAGACCGTGACAGATTGCACGGCGATCTAGCACGCGGGGAAACATCGCCTGGCCATCTCCAACGTGTCTTTTTAGGTTAAGCCATTAACTTACGACAGACTCAGCAGGTCGGTAAGGGATACTTGTTTTATGCTCAAAGAAATCACAGAGAAATGAAGATATACCACAAATATAAAGGAGAAAACCATCAATATTTGTTGAAAAAAAAACCAAGAAGTTTAACTTAAAGAAGAAATGACAAAGATAACAATTAAAATACTAGGATTAGCAGACACCCAAATAAAGGGAACACAAGATAAAGAAAACACAAATGAACTACACGATACTATTCTCAGGAATTGACAACACAGAAAGAGCAAAACAGCGAGTAGGCTTTATCACTGACACAGAACGCACAAAGAATATTCTAGAAATAAAATACTACTCTGAAAGAATAATCACAACCAGACTACTATAAGACTAGCGAACAACAACTTAGGTACTGATTTATGCACCATGCAACAACAATGAAAAAGACAATGAAGAACAATATGGCACACTAATGTGAAATTGTCAACAACACCGATGAAACCAACGACATGTTAGTGATGGGAGATTTAAATGGAAGGCTTGGGAAATGCAACAGTGAGAACAGAGATATCCTGTTGCCCTTTTGCGATAAAACAGCTGAAATGAACGAAAATGGAATCAGAATGCTGGAGTTATGTAATCAAAATGATTTATTTACCACCAACACATTCTTCAAACACAGAGAGTCGCACTTATATACCCTGTACAAATGGAATGATACAACATGTAGAAGATAAGATAGATTTGAGAAATTCAAGAAACTTCCAAACGAAGTAAGCACAGTAGAAGATGAGTGAAAAGAGTTTGAGAAAACAGTAATGAACTTCTCAAAAACAGTATGTGGAACGAAACTAAGAACAAAATAAGGGAAAAAGAGCACCCCATGGTGGAACAAAACAATCAGAGAAGCAACTAAAGAAAGGATAGTATTGTATAAAAATTGAAGGAGAATAAGAACCAAGAGGGATATGAAAAGTATGCCTTAGTTTGGAAAAAAAAGTTAAATTTGTTATCAAATAAGCTAGGCAAAACACATGGACAGAATTCTGACAAAATATGAGCAGGGACTAAAGACTGCAATCAATATTGATGCTTATCGCTTCTCAGCCATGTATGCAAGTTATACGAACAATTTTGGAAAAAAAGGCTGGGACCAATAATGGAACTACAGTTAAGTGATTCTCAAATGGGGTTCCGAAAAAAAAAAACAGTGCGTGTACTGATCTATTTACCTTGAAACTGCCAGTAGAAAAGGCGACAGAACACAATCAAAACTTGTACTATAACATTAGATCAGGAAAAATAATTCGACCGAGTAAACAGAGAACAACTGTGGGTGATACTAACAACATACGGAGTAAGCCAACATCTAACCAACCTAGTTACAAGTCTCTACATCAACAGCAGCTGCACAGTCAGAACAGCAGCAAGTTACAGGGACCACTTGGAAGTTAGATGAGGCGTAAGACTGAGGTATGTACGATCGCTCCCATTATTTATTACATACATGGACTATATATGCAAGTTAGCCAAACCATCAGAGACAGAGGAGATCAACGAGCCTCTGTTTATTTCATACATGGACTATATATGCAAGTTAGCGAAACCATCAGAGGCAGAGGAGATCAACGAGCTTCTGTTTGCTGACAATCAGGCACTAATACAATTAGATAGAAAACCTACAAGAACACTTAAAATGACTACACAGCACAGGGATAAAATACAACAAGAAAATCAGCATCAACAAAACAGAAATCATGAATATCGCAAAAGTGAAACAGAACATAAACATAACTATAGACTGTAGACAGCTATAACAAGAAGAGAAATTTAAATACTTTGGAAGTCTAGTGACAAAAGACAATTCACAAACAGTAGAAATAGACTCAAGATGCAACAAAGCTTGTCAAATCATTGAATGACTATCACCACTATTTTCCAACAAAGAAATAACTCTAGAGGCAAAACGGGCACTGTACGATACAATCATCATCTCAGCGTTGTGCTACCAATGCCAGTCCTGGATCCTAGATGCAAGAAACAATAAAAAGAAAATAATCTCTGCTGAGATGAAATATGTTAGACGTATGACAGGAACAGTATGAGTGGTATGATCAGAAATGAAGAACTGAGAAAAAAGCTGGGAATGACCCCCGGCATGGAATATATAAAGAAATAAAAGATAAAATAGTCTGACCAGGCAGAAAGATCAAAACACAACATATTCAGCCTTCAATAAACGTTGCGAGAAAGCCACACCCAAGGGCCGACCCCTTCAAACATGGATTGACTGAATATTAGAAACACTTGGAAACATAACAGAAACGGAGGCAGACAGAAGAGCAAAAGACCGCAAATTATATCTCTCCTCGACTCCGAAAGACCAGTGAGGAAGGAAAGAAGAGGGAATCAATGAAAATGGGATGGGGCGGAAGAGTCAGAAATGACTAACGGCCCAGAAAGAGAAAACAGCAAAGTGTGTGGTACACACGAGGCATGTTCAGGACACGAAAGACGAATGTGGCTGACCACTGTGAAAGAGATTGGAGCCTCATCATGTACTAGTCCAGAGGAAGCCATGGTGAGGAATTCGAACGTTTGTCGGAGAAAAGATCTTAAAATAAGTACTTGGAATGTTAGGACTCTATATCAAGAAGGGAAATTGGAAAATCTTATTCAAGAAGCAGAACGAATAAATACATATATTTTAGGCATATCAGAGACAAGATGGAAAGAATGTGGGTAAATAGAGGACGAAAAATATACATTTATATACTCAGGAAACACAACAGGACATCAAAGGGGGGTAGGAAAACTGATAAAAAGAGAGCTACAAAAATATATAAGTAATCACTGGACATACAGTGATATCATTATACTACTCAAGTTGAAAGCAAAACCGTTCGACATAGCAATAATATAGACATGTGCACCTACTCAAGACTACACAGATGAACAAATAGAGGCATACTATGCAGACCTAAATAAAGTTATGAAGCAAGTGAAATCTTCAGGCATCTTGATTGTAATGGATGACATGAACGCCAAAGCGTTGGAAAAGGTAGATATAAGACCATTATAGGAAATCATGGTTTAGGAAAAGAAAATGACAGAGGAGAAAGATTAATACAATTCTGTGAAGAAAACAGGCTGATAATATGTAACACTTACTTTGAGAACGCCCGGGGATGCCGGGGCCCGAAAGGGGAGTAAAGAATAGCGGCGCTGTACCCTACCAGGCATGTTCATAAGAGGCGAGAAAGGAGGGTTAGGCATGGGACTGACTATCCCATACTGTAAAAAAATAAGCCGAAAAAACTTCACAAACATGAACAAGTCAAAGAAAGATAAAGTTAATCCGTCAACCAGGAAAGAGAAGGGCTCTCTGTCTAAGAGACGTATGACGCAATCCGGAGAAAGCCATAAGGAGTCCGGGTTGCCGACTCACCCTTTGCCTACCAGGAAATCCTCCAGAATTGGCACCTGGAATGTTCGTACCCTTAACGAACAGGGAAAAGCGGCACAAGTGGCAGCAGAAATGACTAACTACAAGATAGATATTCTGGGAATGTGTGAAACAAGATGGCTGGGAGCGGAAAGAATAAAATTGAATACAGGGGAGATGATTTTATCATCAGGACACCAGGAACCAGGAGCATTACATAGCGAAGGGGTAGCTATAATGCTATCAAAGAATGCACAGAAGACACTAATAGAATGGGAGGCAGTGGGACCAAGACTGGTGAGAGCAACATTTAGAACAAACAAAAACAAAATAAAATTACACATTATACAATGCTATGTACCAACCAACGATAAGGATGACTCAATTAAAGATGAATTTTATAAACAGCTACAATGTCAGATGGATGCAAGACGAGCCAAGGATATTATAATATTGATGGGAGACCTAAATGCTAAAGTAGGATCAGACAACAGGGGCTTCGAAAAGATTATGGGAAAACATGGACTTGGAGATATAAACGAGAATGGAGAGATATTTGTGAATTTCTGCGCCCTTAATCAAGTGAGCCTAGGAGGAACAATATTCCAACATAAAAGAATACATAAAGCTACATGGGTGTCACCAGATCATAGAACGGAAAATCAAATTGATCACATATGTATTAATAATAAGTTTAAGTCATCTTTACAGGGTGTAAAAGTATATAGAGGGGCAGATGTAGCTTCTGACCATCATCTTCTGTTAGCCAAACTTAAAATTAAATTAAAAAGGTATACTACAACGAATAAGGGTAGAAAGTATTTCAATGTAGGGTTTCTTAAAGAACAAGGAATTAAAGATAAATTCGTTGTCGTAATATCAAACAAATACCAAGTCCTCCAAACACTAGAAAATACAATAAATATAGAAGATCATTGGAAACAGGTAAAAAATATATGGAAAGAGACATGCGAAGAAACACTGGGGAAAAGAGAACGCCAGGATAAGGCATGGATGACAGCAGAGACCCTGGATAAAATTAAAGAAAGAAAGAACAAGAAAGCAGACATAAATAAAAGCAAATCAAGAAGTAATAAAGCCAAGACACAGGACGCTTACACAGAGGTGAACAAAGAAGTGAGAAGATGCATTAAAAGGGATAAGAGGAAATATATAGATGAACTAGCTAAAGAGGCAGAAGAAGCAGCAAATAAAGGGAATATGAAAGAACTGTACAACAGCACAAAGAAATTAGGTGGAAAATACAAACAGATCAACGCCTTTATCAAAGATAAGAAAGGAAATCTGCTTAGTAATATAAGGAAACAAATTGAGAGATGGAAAGAGCACTTTGAAGAACTTTTGAACAGACCCGGCTCAAATAATCCGCCAGATATACTACCAGCAGAAGAAGAGTTACACGTTAACTGCGGAAAACAAAGCAAAGAAGAAATAATGAAAGCTATCAAACTATTAAAAGATGGTAAAGCCACAGGACCAGATGAAATTCCTTCGGAAGCCATCAAAGCAGATATTAACACCTCTACCAAGATGTTACATGATCTATTGGATACAATTTGGGAGAGGGAAGAAATACCTAAAGACTGGAGAGAAGGTTATATGATCAAACTACCAAAGAAAGGAAGTTAACAGGAGTGCACAAATTATTGGGGAATTATGCTACTATCAGTGCCAGGAAAAAATACTAGGCAGAATCATTCTGGAGAGACTAAAAGAGGCTATAGAGAAACACTTGAGAGATGAACAAGCATGTTTTAGGAAGAACAGATCATGTGCTGATCAAATAACTACTCTACGTATAATAGTTGAACAAAGCTTAGAACTAAAATCCCCACTTTATATTGGATTCATAGATTACGAAAAGGCATTTGATAGTTTAGACTGAAGAATGCTTTGGAAGTTGCTGAGTCATTATGGAATCCCCATAAAGTTTATTAACCTGATAAAAACAATGTATGAAGGAACAAAATGTAGTGTGGTGCATGAAGGACAGCTTACAGAAGCATTTGAAATAAGAACAGGAGTAGGGAAAGGATGCCTTCTGTCTCCATTTCTCTTTCTACTGGCCATAGATTGGATTATGAAAATAACTCAAAACAACAGAAATGGGATCCAGTGGTCACTGACCAAACAACTTGCTGATTTAGACTTTGCTGATGACATAGCTCTCCTATCACACAGCCATCAACAGATGCAGGATAAAATGAGTATATTAGATGAGAGATCACAACAGCTAGTACTAAAGATTAATAGAGATATCATCAACATTATGAGAATTAATGCAGTTGGCAATAACCAAATAAAACTAGGAGAAATACCTCTACTAGACGTACAATCTTACATATATCTGGGCAGTAATAAAGATAAAGAGGGAGGAACAGAAAATGATACCAAAATAAGGATATCAAAAGTAAGAGGCATTTCATTGCACTGGGAAACATATGGAAATCCAAAGAAATTACAAAATACAAAAATAAAAATTTTCAACTCAAATGTTAAGTCGGTTCTATTATATGGCTGTGAAACATGGAGAATAACAAAATTGACAATCACGAAGGTACAGACTTTCATTGATAGATGCGTGCGCAGAATAAAGGGATGGAAATGGCAGGACAAAATCACTAACGTGGAATTATGGAAATGTACAGGTCAAATACCAGTGGATAAAGAGATACAGCGAAGACGATGACGATGGATAGGACACACACTACGGAAGCCAACTAAGAGTATTACACAACAGGCCCTTTTTTGGAATCCCCAGGGGAAAAGGCAAAGAGGAAGACCAAGGAATTCTTGGAGAAGACAGATCGAAGCAGAGATGAAGATGATGGGGAAGACATGGAATGATCTTAAAAGAATTGCAAAAAACAGAACGACTTGGAAAGTGTTTGTTGAAGACCTATGCTCCA
The DNA here is from genome assembly GCA_032433765.1 of Megaustenia siamemsis. NCBI lineage: Eukaryota > Metazoa > Mollusca > Gastropoda > Stylommatophora > Ariophantidae > Megaustenia > Megaustenia siamemsis. The sequence goes on along the minus strand of JAVIAB010000051.1, from coordinate 14,144,387 downwards.
CTGGGAGCTAAAAGGTAGAAGAAGAAGAGACTTTGAGAAAGATAAAACGAAACAATACACATGGAAAAGCCCTGGAGATAAGAAGAGGAATCAAATAGATTACATAATGATAAAAGAAAGGTTCCGAAACAGCGTAACGAAAGCCAAAACCTACCCAGAAGCAGATATTAATTCAGATCACAATCCTGTAATGATTAAAAGGAAAATCAAACTAAAGAGAAACAAGCAAAAGTCTTATTCATCAACAAATCCACTGGATATAACAGCTTTAAATCAAAAAGATATTAAAGATATCTATTCAATACAAGTGAAGAACACATACCAGAAGCTGCTAGAAGAAGGAATTGAGCCATACAGAAGAGAAGATCCTGATGAAAAAGTAGCAACCAATTGGTAACGAATAAAGAAAAGCATACAAGAAACCTGCGACACCTTACCCAAAAGAGAAAATAACAAAAAACAAAAATGGATAACAAACACATTCATAGAAAAAATTGCGGAATATAATAGGAATATTGAGAAGATGTAACAATTTGCTATTCTGTATTTTAGCCCTGATGTTGTTTGTTTTGATGTTAGTATGTTCTTCATGACATTAAAGTTTCTTTTTGCCATTCCAATTCTTTGTTTATTTCAGTTGTACATTTTCCATCACTGGTTATAGTTTGTCCAAGGTAGTTGTAGTTCTGAAGTGTCTCCAGGTCTATTCCTTCAATTTTGATATCCACATGTGGGTTTTGAGTATTTTCATTGTTTATGATCATAGTTTTAGTCTTTTTGATATTCATATCTAGTCCATATTTTTTGCTTGTAATGTTTATTTCATTAAGCAATTGTTGGAGATCTTTAGGATTTTCTGCTAGTAGTACAGTATCGTCAGCATATCTTAGGTTATTGATTATCTTTCCATTAATTTGTAGGCCTGGCATCTCTGAAATGTTTTTAAAAATTTGCTCTGTGTATAGATTGAACAAGCTTGGTGATAAGATGCATCCCTGTCTTACTCCACTTTTTATGTCAATGGGTGTAGAGTTCTGTTTGTTATATTATATTATTGCTGTTTGCTCCCAGTATAGATTACATATTAGTCGTATGTTCATGTCATCTAGATGTATCTTTTTTAGGCATTCTATAAGTTGTTTGTGGTGTCTTCTTCTTGTACCCCCGTCACGCCAAGTGGCGTATAGGGAAATATGGTGTTAGTGACCCTATATTTTACAGACCTTCAGCACATGATTTTTGGGGTAATGTGGTCAGTATTACGCCTGTGCTACTTTACTTTCCCAGAAAAAAATCCGGTACCCATTTAAGGCTGGGTGAACCCGGAAGCCGTCGGTTCGGATCGAACCCTACCCCTTGTCCGTGGTAGTCCAGTTCACTAACCACTGAGCTATCGCGGCTCCCTTGTTTGTGGTGTACTCTATCAAAAGCTTTGGTATAGTCTATGAAGCAGGCATATATTGGTTTGTTTCTGCAGACTATGAGAATGTTTGAAGAAACTAGAAGACGAGAAAGTTTGAAGAACTCATCATCAGCATGTGCCATACCAGTTGGCGTAGGTGATCATGTCCATCCGCAATCTTCTATCTACAGTGCATCGTATCAGTTCTGTTGTTGATTGTTTTCCATGCCATGACACCAAGCAATCCAGTATTTTCTCTCTTTGTCGCCCGCGATCTCTCTTTCCTTTTATTTTGCCAGTTGTAACCAAGTATTCCAACTTTCCTCTTCTCATGATGTGCCCGAAAAATGTTGATTGCTTCTTTCTGATGTTTTGTAAGAGCTCCCTTTTTGTGTTGGCCTCTTTGAGAACTTCCTCATTGGTCTTGTTAGCTGTCCAGGGAACTTTCAACATTCTTCTGAGAAATTCCATCTCTGTGGCCTCTAATCGTCTTTTCATTTGTTTGTCTACTATCCATATTTCGCTTCCATATGTCAGAATTGGTTCTATATAGCACCGATGAACTCTCTTTCTCATTTTTATTGACATAGATTTGTTGCATAAGATATTTTTCATTTTCTTAAATGCTATTTTGGCCTGAGCTATTCTGCTTTTTATTTTGTGGTGCAACTCCCATCCGATGTTATTATTGAAACTAGAAGATGAGAAAGTGTGAAGAAACTAGATGATGAGAAAGTGTGAAGAAACTAGACGTTGTGAAAGTTTGAAGAAACTAGAAGATGAGAAAGTGTGAAGAAACTAGATGATGAGAAAGTGTGAAGAAACTAGACGTTGTGAAAGTTTGAAGAAACTAGAAGATGAGAAAATTTGGAGAAACTAGACGATGAGAAAGTTTGAAGGAACTAGAAGATGAGAAAGTTTGGAGAAACTAGAAGATGAGAAAGTGTGAAGAAACTAGACGTTGTGAAAGTTTGAAGGAACTAGAAGATGAGAAAGTTTGAAGAAACTAGAAGATGAGAAAGTGTGAAGAAACTAGACGTTGTGAAAGTTTGAAGAAACTAGAAGATGAGAAAATTTGGAGAAACTAGACGATGAGAAAGTTTGAAGGATCTAGACGATGAGAAAAATACTTAAAGGAATATATTTTCTATGGTAGAAGACCAGTGTTGACTACTTTTTTTTTTTTTTCTTTTTTTTTTTTGCTAATTCTCTTTATTAAATGTTAAATTCAAAATAATAGTTGTAATAGTAGTAGTAGTGATGGAGTAGTAATAATAATAGTAGTACTTGTATAGTCCGTTCAAAAATTCATAATCACACTTGAATTAGTTTTGCGTGATAACCGTTTGTTATTTTGCTTTCAAAATTTGCATGCAATCTTAGAATATTGATGACGTTATAGAAATATTTTTTGCTCTGAGAAATTTGATCTAGTTTAAAAGTTTTTTTCTTTAGGCTATATTAAATTTACCCTGTTCGAATTTGACACAATTTTAGGATATATACATTAATTTGGTGCGGTCGTTCACGTAAAATAGTTTGGCTATTTCAGAAACATTAACTTCAAGAAAATCCCGTGCACAAAATTGAATTGTTATTGAACGACATGACGCACCACGGCCTTGGTATCAATTACCGAAGAGAAGGCATATCTTTATTAATTTTGTGAAGACTCAGTAGACAATTTGTTGACTTTAAATACCAACATTTATATCTAAATTACAATGAGTTTGAAATGCAAATTTATAACTATGCAAAAGGGTACTTTTTTACTATATCAGCACTTAGGGAATCCAAGATGGGAATCTTAGGGAATCCAAGATGGGGCATTTATATTGTGATATTCATGACTCAGAGAGACGAACGCAACTCGCGCTTGGTCTTAATAGATCGTCATTTTCTCGTTGGATTAAACAAGACTCAGAGTGCACTCATGTTAATCGAGCAAGGAAAAGGAAAGTCGACAGCTTTGACATGGATGTCATAAAACGTGAGATATTGAAAATGTTTGCTAATAATGTACTTGTTACTCTCAGGAATTTGAAATTAAAATTGCATGCAGACTGCAATATTGACATTTCTAAAAGTACTCTATGAAAGATTGTGCGAGGAGCCGGCTTCACTTTCAGAAAAACTGTTGGGGGCAGGAATATTATTTGTGTAAAACCACACTTGGTCATTGCTCGAAGCAAATACCTGAGACAGATCCGCGAGCGGCGGAGTGAACGGTATGATATTGTATATTTGGACGAATCATGGGCCAACGCACACCACACCTATGCTAAAGAATGGCAGTCAGTAAATGGCAAACTCAAAAGAACAATTCCGAGCAGCAAAGGCCAGCGCATTATATTAACTCATGCTGGAAGCACTGAAAACGGCCTTGTCCATGATGAGGGACTTATTTTCCAATCAAAAAGTACCGACAGTAGGGACTACCATACTGAAATGAAAGGAAACATTTTCAGGCACTGGTTGGAGAACGATCTTTTACCAATCCTGGAGAGACCTTCATGCATAGTCATGGATAATGCATCATACCACAATGTCGTATCAGAGGAAGACAAAGTGCCTACTGCATCAAATACAAAAGAGCAAATTAGGACATAACTTGCGAATGAAAATGTCAAATTTCACGACACATATTTAAAACCCGAATTGTTACAACTTATGAAGAATACGAATAAGAAAAAGGTGTACCATGTTGACAAAATCATTGAGAAATACGGCCACACCTCTCTTCGACTCCCTGCATATCATGCGCTCCTTAATCCAATCGAACTTGTCTGGGCTCACGTCAAAGGACAAGTTGCAGAACAGAACAGGACGTTTAAAATGTGTGATGTTGAAGTTCTGACACGCGAGTCTCTCTCAAAAATAGACATTCCGTTCTGGAAGAAGTGTGTTGAACATGTGCTGCGGGTGGAAGATGAGTACTGGAAATGAGATGGATTACTATCTGTCCAGCCAGTAATGATTATCAACCTCTTGGAATGGTCAGATTCGGAATTATTAAAATTAAGATGAATTCAATTCCAGCTGCAGTTAGGACGTCCTGGGGTCTAATGGTGAAAAAGGACAAGACTAATTGTAACCAATCGAATTCATTTTTGCAAATACACATAACGAACAACACCCACAATTAAACACTATGTAGATACGCCTCTGACAAGAATTGCAGTAAACTGGAAAATTTAACACGATTACTGTAAACTCTAAAATTTGAATAAACTTGTGTGATATTGTCATAAAAGATCAAAGGAATTCGCTGATGTGCAAAATCTGTGGAATAAAAAATACAAAAATTTTTGCGCCATCAATATTCTAAGATTGCATGCAAAATTTGAAACCAAAATAAGAAGCGGTTATCACGCAAAACTAATTCAGGTGTGATTTATGATTTTCTGAACGGACTATAGTAGTAGTATAAGTAGTAGTAGTGATGGAGTAGTAATAATAATAGTAGCAGTTGTAGTAGTAGTATAAGTAGCAGTAGTAGTGATGGAGCAGTAATAATAATAGTAGCAGTTTTAGTAGTAATATAAGTAGTAGTAGTAGTGATGGAGTAGTATTTATTAATAGTAGCAGTTGTAGTAGTAGTATAAATAGTCGTAGTGATGGAGTAGTAATAATAATAGCAGCAGTTGTAGTAGTAGTATAAGTAGTAGTAGTAGTGATGGAGTAGTAATAATAATAGTAGCAGTTGTAGTAGTAGTATAAGTAGCAGTAGTGATGGAGTAATAATAATAATAGTAGCAGTTGTAGTAGTAGTATAAGTAGTAGTAGTGATGGAGTAATAATAATAATAGTAGCAGTTGTAGTAGTAGTATAAGTAGTAGTAGTGATGGAGTAGTAATAATAATAGTAGCAGTTGTAGTAGTAGTATAAGTAGTAGTAGCAGTAATCGATACTAAAATAATGTACATACAAAGAAAAAAGTAAAGTCCAATTGGTAAAAAAGGCAAATACTCACACAAACACACAAACGTGTGGCACGAAGATTGATACCAAATAACAGTTTCATAATAAACAATTAAAACCATGTTTGATCTTATCAAAAGCAATGTACAGAAACTAATCGCCTGTTGAGGAAAACCGTCTACTTTTTATGAGAAGCATTTATAATAAAGAAATGTCAGCGACTGCAGCAAATAGAGAAAAATCAATGTCAAGTATATATCGTTGCTCTTCTTCTATGATCTTCACGCAATGAGCGCTATCAAACATATCATGACACAGAAGTTCTCGTCAATATTCAGAACACTGGCAGTTTTAAAGTTGATTTTTTGGGGTTTCGTAACACTCCAAGGGAATTAGTTTAAGACAAATCGATTCTGTATGAGTATGTGTTATAATGTATGCAAATGGAGGACATACTGTTGAATCCATATTATGTAAAATGTCAATGAGAATAAAGATATGGCCTTTGACGTCTTAACAGACGGTTGGTAGCAAGGAACCATGAAAAGTCAGTAGTTTGGTCCAAATATTAGTGTCTTAAACTGGATGATGCTTCGCGGAACCATTTCTCTCGTTACCAAATCTGGCAATATTGGACAGACAGATCCATCCGCAGAACTAACAAGATGTATTCGTGGTGCCTTGCCGCGTCTCCTCGACCTGTACCTTTTGTCTTCAGAATTTGATATCAACGCTGTCTCGAATGTTGCTGTGCAATTTCTTTTCCATTTTTGCTCTCCGTGTACCACGACCTGCTGCCAGATTTTTCCAGTTTCTTTCATTGAAAAGGAATTAACTTGAAGTCCTGCGAACATTCTTATATCTCAAAACGAGTCTGCCCTTTGGTCTTTTTCCGTCCCTAAGTTCGCCATACATAAGGTGACCATACGTCCCGTATTTAACGGGACATGTCCCCTATTTTGGGCCTTGTCCCGTTTTTTTTTTGTGGGTCCCATATGTCCCGTATTTCCCATTTTGTCCCGTAAATGTCCCGTTTTTAGCAATGACATAGTGTAAATCAATAAAATCAATGATATTGCAATTTGTGAATACTTATAAACATGATTTATTTTCCACCTAGAAATTTCCAAGAATTACTCAAATTCTTGGTAGTAGCCTTCACCGCTTTCTAAGTTTCGTTTTCAATACAATCGTGCCAATTATGTTTAGACGCCTCGTACTTTCAGAATGTTTTGTTAAAGTGTCGGAGTTCTGAGTATATTCTCTTATTGTATGGATTTGTTGTTGACAATAATTATCATCGGTGGTGTTAGTTTTTTAATGTTTATTTAATTTATCCTTGTAGATTAAAAATGCCAAAAAGAAAATGTGTCTTTAATAAAGACTTGGAAAAAGAATTTCCTTTTATTAAAAAGACATCATCTGAATCTGACGTTTATTGTGTGAAATGTAGTTGTAAATTTTCTGTTGCTCACGGTGGGAAGACGGATATTGTTCAACATGTAAAAACAGATAAACACACAAAAGCAGACATATCAGCTTGTAGCTCAAGCAATCAAATAACATCGTTTTTTAATAAAAAGAAGACAGACGATAGTAATGAACGCAAACTAGCAGCTGTAGAAGGCGCATTCGTTTATCATACTGTCCAACACAACCACTCTTTTCGATCAACAGATTGTACTTCTAAATTAATTAAGATTTGTTTTGAACCACAATATGTGTGCGCGAGAACAAAATCACAATCTATATTGACAAATATATTTCAACGTGAAGCACTAAGGTGCTTGCAATCTGACCTGGAATCTGTCAACTATTTAACTGTCTACTCTGATTGCTCTAATCACGGCAGCACTAAATTATGTCTGATTCTAGTCAGGTACTTTACGCCAAGTTGTGGAATCAAAGTAAAGATTTTAGAAATTAAGGAACTAGTAGGTGAGACATCAGATATTTTATCTAACTACATTATAGACACCCTGGAAGTAAACAATATTAAGCACAAAATGTTAGCGTTGTGTGCTGACAATACTAATTGTAACTTTGGTGGTGCTGCAAGATCAGGAAAAAACAATGTTTTTTCAAAATTACAGGAAAAATTAGAAAGAAATTTAATAGGTGTAAATTGTGCAGCTCATATTGTACATAACTGTATGCAAACTGCAACAGATTGTCTGCCTATAGACATTGAAGTAATTGTGGTGAAGATATACAGCTATTTTTATATATACACTGTTAGAATTGAGAAACTAAAGGAATTCTGTGACTTCGTTGACACTGATTATAAAAAACTGTTAGGCTACAGCAAAACCAGGTGGCTGGCATTGTTACCAGCAGTCGAACGTATTTTACAAATGTTTCTTCCTTTAAAGTCTTATTTTCTGTCACAAGAGAAGTGTCCCAGTGTAATAAAAACATTTTTTGAAAATGCATACTCGGAAGCGTGGCTCTTTTTCATTCAATCACAGGCCTCAACATTTCATACAAGTGTGCTCAAAATTGAGGTACAAAATATTACAATGAATGAAGTGTACATTGTCTTAAAACATCTAAAACTGAAATTCATAGAAAGAAGGAATGAAGTTTTTTTACCTATTATTGTTAAAAGTAAACTAAAGAAACTACAAGAAGATGGAGATATTAGTGACATTTCTAACTTTAAAGAGTCGGCCAAGTCCTTCTACTCTGCATGTTTTGATTATTTGGATCTATGGACGCAACAGATGGAAGAAATAAAATTTCTAGATTGGATACTGCTTAAAAGATTAATAAATTGGTCAGAGATTGAAGCAACTTTGGACAGTCAATGTGTGAAATATAACATCAAAATAAACGACGGGCAATTATTTGATGAGGTGAGCTGTGCTAAGATTTATGTAACTGAAGATAAAATTAAACAATGGGAAGAAGAGGACAAACCAGTTGACAGAAAATGGGTAGAAATCTTTGACCACTTAAAAACTCAAAATATAACTTACACAAACTTGCTTAAAATCGTTGAGTTTGGTCTCTGTTTGCCTGGAACAAATGCTCCGACAGAAAGGGTGTTTTCACATATGAACAATTTGTGGGATACAAACAAAACACAAATGAAGATAGAAACATTGAAATCCTTGCTGATAACAAAGTGTAATTATGACATGAGTTGTATAGAATTCTATGAGTACATACAGAACAAAGAAGATATTCTTAAGGAAATCCAGTCTGCAAAAAAGTACAACGACCATAAGTGACATCACAAATTTAGATGTTATCACATTCCATCATTAAAATCTGGTGAGTTAATTTTTAGTCATTTCTTTCATTTTTGTACCTTAAATTTAACAAACAATTATAACGTCACGTATTTGTCCCATTTTTTTCTAATAGTGTCCCATATTTGTCCCGTTTTTTTCTAGCGAAAATGACAAAATGTCCCGTATTTGGGCAAAAACCATCTGGTCACCTTAGCCATACAATAATTGTTTGGGAATACGAATGTTTGTCATCCTTTTTACATGACTCAGCCGCCTTATTTCTACGACTCTTAAGTGTTGCCATGATGGATGGGAGTTTGGCTCATTGCAAGACATTTGAGTTGGTTACTTTGTCCTGACATTTGATGTTCATAATCTTTCGAAGGCAACGCACATGAAAGCTACTTAACCTTTCCTCCTGCCTTGTATTAGGTAGTCCTAGCTTCTGATCTGTTAATAAGAAAACGCCTCGTTATTTGACCGTTAATATGAACGTTTATAATTGCATTACTGTTCTGTTTACATCTGTGTGGAGTCCATGATGTCTTTATCTCTTCGTCTTATAGGTTACTTCCTGCATTTCCAGAAACTATGCTCTCCATTATTGTTCCTTCCTAGATATTATGTTGTTTGATCAAAATAAATCCACTTTATTTAATTAATTAAATTCACCACTTGCCAGTTCTAATCCAAACGAGTCAACATCTCTACAGATAATGTATACTCTAATATTATGTGTATTCTGTTAAAAGAACAGTAGTATATACTTGTCATCTATAATCCTGTCAATACTAAAAGTTAATGGAGTTTTTATTTTGTAACTTTGTGAAACTTCTGTCTGAAATTGTTGCTATTTTCATTTTAGACACACAATTTTCAATATGTGATTAGTACTCTCAATTCCCGTCTCGTCACGTTAAACTCTCCCTATTCTGGCCTGACCTTTGACCTTCATGTTCATTTCAACCACCTTCAGGTCACATGTGACATTGCGGAATAAAAATGGCGCGTTGTACTTTGATTTTGTTGCCACTGACCAACTAGAAACAGCAATTTTTTAAATTACATTTTTTGTGTGTGTGAGTGCGAGAGGGAGAGTGCCGTTTGTTTGGCTTGATGGAGGCAGATATCTCAACTGATGATAATGAAGAAGAGGGACTACGTTAACCCTTAACAGCAGCTCACTATTTGTTCTTCTATTTTTGAAAGAGATCTTTCTAAGACAAGTTATAAAATATGCAAGTGGTCTTTTTGTCGAATTTCCCGTGTAGCTCCTACACACGGCGATATAGGTACAGCAAACAGCACGCAGACTTTGTCAAAGAAACGCAGAAAAATGATGAATGCTTCTATTTAGAAAGAAATTATTTAGTTTTCTATTTTAGTTTAAATATTTGTATGATGACGCATACATCGGCATTGATGATTTAAAGAAAGGAGATACAGTGCCGAGGTACAGTGCCGAGGTACAGTACCGAGATACAGTGCCGAGATACAGTGCCGAGGTACAGTGCCGAGGTACAGTGCCGAGGTACAGTGCCGAGATACAGAGCCGAGGTACAGTGCCGAGCTACAGTGCCGAGGTATAGTGCCGAGGTACAGTGTCGAGGTACAGTGCCGAAGTACAGTGCCGAGGTACATTGCCTAATGTAATTTTCTAAATCTCAGAATTCAATAACAGGTTTATAACAACCTCTGTTCAACTAGTTGTGTTTATAACGTTGTATAACTAGTGCACTGAATAATGAAGCGGAAATGATTTCCTGCCACTCAATAAAATAAATCACAAATACCTCCAGAAGTCCGTCACGATCTGCTCCACTCTTTCTTGTTGAGATTAGCCCAACCCCCATTTGTTTATGTTAACATGATTATGTTATATGTGAATATGTTTGTTTGCTTGATAATCAACACTAAAGTATCATCATCATCATGTGCCATACCGGTTGGCGTAGGTGATCATGTCCCTCCACAATCTTCTATCTACAGTGCATCGTATCAGTTCTGTTGTTGACTGTTTTCCACGTCATGACACCTTGCTATCCAGTATTTTCTCTCTTTGTCGCTCGCGGTCTCTCTTTCCTTTTATTTTGCCAGTTCTAACCAAGTATTCCAACTGTCCTCTTGTCATTATGTGCTCGAAAAATGTTGATTGCTTCTTTCTGATGTTTTTAAGAGCTCCCTTTTTGTGTTGGCCTCTTTGAGAACTTCCTTATTGGTCTTTTTAGCTGTCCAGGGAACTTTCAACATTCTTCTGAGGAATCCCATCTCTGTAGCCTCTAATCGTCTTTTCATTTGTTTGTCTACTGTCCATGATTCGCTTCCATAGGTCAGAATTGGTTCTATATAGCACCGATGAACTCTCTTTCTCATTTCTATTGAACTAAAGTATGAACAAGTTAAATCTTCAAATCGACGATCAATGACGTCTAAAAAGATTTCATGTTTGAGACCATCCAAATTTCTTCTTATTCTCTGAGCAAAAACAAGCATGAGAGTAACATGGAAAACCCGGGAAAACCTCCACTAGCGTGACGTATTCAATTATCTGAGCGATAGACGGCTAACATCGTTCTAGCCACAGCCGCCCCTCCTCGCAGTTGAAAACGTCATGATAGTGGAGGTTTTTTTTTTTTTTGGGGGGGGGGGGGTTTCCCTTTATGCGCCCAGGGTTATCTAAAGTAGGCTATATCTTTGATATAGCCAAAGCCATCTATATAAGTAAGATCCTATCATGAAAACTTTAGCCGGTCTCTATACTTGAGATTTAATTCACTTAAAATAATTTACTTTGAAAACGTTTCCAACTGACGTTTGTCACTCTTCATCCATTCTGTTTTGGAAACAAATACGTTTCTCTGGCAACGGTTGCGTTGACTTCCAACATTTTGTAAACATGTAGTGACATTACGTTGCTCGTGTCTAACTTGAATATCGTGTGCATGATAAATATTTGGGACCAACACACACACACGCGCGCGCGCACACACACACACACACACACGCGCGCACACATACTAAAACATCCATTTATTATGTATGAATACACGATGCTAGGGAGCCGCGATAGCGCAGTGTTAATGAACCGGACTACAAATGACAGGATAGGGGTTCGATCCTGATCGACGGCTTCCGGGTTCACCTAGCCTTAAATGGGTACCGGATTTTTTTTCCTGGGAACGTAAAGCGGCACTAGCGTAATCCCGACCACATTACCTTAATAATCATGCGGCGAATAATCATGTGTCACCAACACCATATTCCCTATAGGCCACGTGGCGTGACGGGGCTCTTTACTTACGTTTTATACACGATGCTGAAAGTCAAATAACGAATGAAAGAAGAAAAAAGCATAAACACAAACTTGTGTGAGTGTATGAGTTGATGTTTTTGTGTGTATGTGTGTGCGTGTATGTGGTAAGTGTGCCTGAGCTTATGTCCAGAATGGAACTAGAGCTGCTATTATTTTTCAACCCTCGTTAAAAACGTCGATTGCCCTACAAATTAAGTGTATAATTTTACAGAAATCGTTTTCGTGTTTTATTTCTTTTTGAACGAGTGAGTTCTTGTTAGTGATAATCAGATGAGATTGCTTCTGGAGACGGACTTGAAGATCTTAGACAGGCCTCAACCCGAAAGCTTTCTTTATTGCGACGTTAATGATTGTCCATGTTTAATAACCTGTTCATGCCATCGTGGTATAGATCGGAGGGAATCCTTCATGATTGGCCTATACACTTGCACAGATGAACATTTCTGTATGGCAAACTGATTATCTGTTGACATTTAAAACTATGGCATATGGTCTGGTCATAACAGTTTGATCGCAGTTATTGGACAACGCTTGGATTTAGTTGGAATATTTCTGAAATCATTATTTGGCATCCTACAGTGCTCTAAGTTCAAAATTTCAAATAAATTACCTTCAGCTATATCTTATATAGTCATCTCTATTGACAAACAGAAGCCATTTCCTAAATTATTAATTGATGAATTAGTCAGTTCATTAGACACATTGGTATATATACACTACGGCCCCTGTCTCACAACAATGAGAACGATATATTTGTCTTAAGGACACATTTCATTTGTCAGTGAATGGAAAAGAAAAGACAACTCAAGGCCACTGTTTTACGACAACATATTATAAGTAAAGTCAAGTGCCCCCGTCATGCCAAGTGGCGCATAGGGAATACGGTGTTAGTGACTATACATTTTACAGACCTTCGGCGCATGATTTTTGGGGTAATGTGGTCGGTATTACGCCCGTGCCGCTTTACTTTCTCAGAAAAAAAACCTGGTACCCATTAAAGGCTGGGTGAACCTGGAAGCCGTCGATTGAGATAGAACCCTACCTCTTGTCCTTTGTAGTCCAGTTCACTAACCACTGAGCTATCGCGGCTTCCAACCTATGTTATGGTTCCTAGTAAAGTAAAAAAGTAAATAACCCCCGTCACGCCAAGTGGCGTACAAGGAAATATGGTATTAGTGACCCTATATTTTACAGACCTTCAGCACATGATTTTTGTGGTAATGTGGACGGTATTACGCCCGTGCTGCTTTACTTTCCCAGACAAAAATCAGGTACCCATTAGAGGCTGGGTGAACCCGGAAGCCGTCGGTTGGGATAGAACCCTACCCCATGTCCTTTGTAGTCTAGTTCACTAACCACTGAGCTATCGCGGCTCCCAACCTATGTTATGGTTCCTAGTAAAGAACTTAAAACATTCGTTTTTTGGCAGATCTCAGAAATGTGACAATTGGAAATGTGGAGATAAAGAAAAGATTTGGGGTAACACCATTGCTTGATGAAAATAAAGCACATTAGAAAACAAAATTATCACCAGATAATGTCCCTCAGAGAGCTTTATCAATAAGGTGTAACACGAAGAACAGAAATAGCAGACATAGAAGACGATGATTAATGAAATACTGACGTCACGATGAATATCAAACATTGGACACAGTACTATTTTCTCGACTCTGAGAGGCAACAGAGAGAGGAGAAACTAATATTGTAGCCTTTATAATTAGAAACGTAAACAACATTTTACAACAGATCATGAAAATATAACTGAAAACAGTTTTAAAGAAATAAATGAAAAAAAAATGTATTCATTGAAAATATATTGAAACAAAACATGAAAACTGTATTCACTGAAAACATTTTAGAACAAGAAATGAAAACTGTATTCACTTTCTACTCCCTTACCTTATGCCATTATTTTTTCTGTAACCAATGAAAAACTCAGCGATTGTTGTTATATTTTTTTTTGAGTTTTTTTTATTAAAAAATTAGAAGCCAGAGCACTGACTTGATGGATTCTTCAGAATTTTAGATTGACGCTTATAGCCAATTTCCATATAAGGTTTCTTATTGTTACAATGACTAATATGATCCGATTTTTGCACAAAATTAGCATTTCTGTAATGTAACTTCCAGGGTAGTCTACACTGGAATAATTGTTTGTGTCCATTAGCTTTCTGCTCTCTTGTCTGATAAAACAGTAGGATCTCAGCACAGTTCACGAAGTCCGTAGCCCCTGCTAGAGCTCAGATTCATTAAAAAATATGTACTTATTGTGAATGATAGTCGACCTATTAGTTGCTTTGTTTAATGTTTTGCTTGTTCATAGCTCTGGCCAAAATAGCATTTCAGAAAATGAAAATATCTCGTGCAACAAGTCCATGTCAAAGGAAGTGAAAAATGGAGTTCATACAACCAATTCTGACCTATGGGAGAGAATCATGGACAGCAGACAAACAAATTAAAAGATGATTAAAGGCCACAGAGATGGGATTTCTCAGAAAAATATTTAAAGTTTCCTGGACAGCTAAAAATACAAACGATGACATTCACAAGAGGCCAACACAAAAAAAGCTCCTAAAAAACATCAGAAAGAAACAATCAACATTTTTTGGGCACATCATGAGAAGAGTAAAGTTGGAATACTTGATTACAACTGATAAGATACAGAAAAAAGAGAGATCGCGGACGACAGAAAGAAAACTACCAGATAGCTTGGTGTCATGGCATGAAAAACAGTCAAAAACAGAAATGATACGATATACTGTGCATAGAATATTGTCGAAGGACTTGCTTAACCACGCCAAAAGGTATGACCCATGATGATGATGAATGATACAATAATAATTTTACAATACCGATGATGTTTGGGGTAGTGAGAATATGTCAAATACACCAAAGATGTCAGCTTACCAGTAGTAGCAAATGAAAGCTGAAACACGAACGTGGAGTATACCTCTCCCATCTTATCCGTGTCGACATCCACAAAGAAGTAGCCGACACCGAAGAAGGCATTTGTGCCAGGCTCTTCCCCAAAGCTGAGACCGAAGCCAAACATCCAGTAGGTGAGTCCACCAAAGATGACGTCAATGACATTCTTAACCATAATGTTAACCTCGTTACGGGCGGACACATTTCCTGCTTCCAGCAGTCCAAAACCTGGAAGGACAAAACTTTCCGTTAGCTGAAATGACAGTACACACGAACACAGAAAAGACACAATAACGCATATTTATATGGTTCATTTCAACCGAATTATGTACAAGTAACTTTATCATTTTAATAATATATTTTTATATGTAATTATTTATTTAATTAATGATTAATTTAAGTAAAAAAAGTAAAGAGTCCCCGTCAAGCCAAGTGGCGTATAGGGATTATATTGTTAGTGACCATAAATTTTACAGACCTTCAGGACATGATTTTTGGGGTAATGTGGTCGGTATTACGCCCGTGCCGCTTTACTTTCGCAGAATAAATTCGGTATCCATTTATGGCTGAGTGAACCCGAAAGCAGTCGGTTGGGATCGAAACCTACCTGGTGTCCTTTGTAGTCCAGTTCACTAACCACTGAGCTATCGCGGTTCCCAATGATTAATTTAATTTAAATATAATTAATAATTTTTTTTTATGAAATGAGAGATCTCATTGATTTTCTGAAACGGTCATTGTGTATCAGTTCACGAATTGTTTTCTTCACTTTTTTTTCTGATGTTGTTCTGTTTAAAGGGCGCATTGAATGCTCGCCGTCTTGAACAGACACTCGACCGATCTTCAAAACACGCGTATTGGACAAAGACCTGTGTTCGACCTAAACTAGATTCGCAAAACGCCTGAAGAAGTAATTCTAAGGTCTCTGTGGATGATTACCAAGCAACACATTTGGATGCAAACACTGTTCTAATTTGGCAACCATCGTACTGGGTTCGCGGCCAGTAAACAGGGTGGAATGATGATGTCACATGTGGGCAATGTGATATCAACACATACACAGACTCAGCACACTTGGAAGCATTGAACTTCAGTTTTCGTTCGAACATTCAAGTTGTTACTTCATAGTAATTACAGAACAGGAACTCTCCAATAGCTCTGCTTATATGTGTAGGAAGGGGTGAGCAACCTCGGGTCCGTATACGACCGACGGAGTCATTTGGCCTGACTCTCCAACGCAACTGGGAACCGCTCTAGCTCAGTGGTCAGTGAACTGGACTAAAGATGATAAAAGGTCGGGTTCGATCCTGATCAACGGCTTCCAGGTTCACCCAGACTTAAATGAGTACGGGAATTTTTTTTTTTCTAGTAAAGTAAATCGGCACGGACGTAATACCGACCACATTACTCCAAAAATCATGTGTCGAAGACTGAAGTAATCATACAAATCTTCCAGCTCCATAAACTAAAGTAGTTATACAACTCATCAGACTCCAGACTGAACTAGGCATTCACTATGCCGATACCACAACATGAAGACCAAAATAGGTTAAATAGAAAAACCATACGCATAGCTAGAGAAGATACATAGATCAAAAGCATAAATGAAAACTATAAACTGAAACTGTTGAAGATTTACAAATACTCAAGGGATATACTTAGATTTAACATATTCATTAAAAATTATTATAAGAAGCAGTAGGATTTTTTGCATGTTTAAAGCAATGTGATGGAGAAGTAAATATTACGACAACACAGACATCTTCAAGCTCCATAGACTGAAATAGCCATGCAAACCTTCAAGCTCCATAGACTGAAATAGCCATACAAACCGCCAAGTTATATAGACTGAAATAGTCATACAAACTTTCAAGCTCCAAAGACTGAATTAGTCACAAACAATTGTCCATATTTAACAATAAAAATCAATTTATCAGAGTCACATACACAAGCCAGAAGTAAAGAGTTACTGTACATAGCAGAAGTAAAGAGTTACTGTACATAGCAGAAGTAAAGAGTTATTGTACATACCAGAAGGAAAGAGTTATTGTACATACCAGAAGGCAAGAGTTATTGTACATACCAGAAGTAAAGAGTTATTGTACATACCAGAAGGCAAGAGTTATTGTACATACCAGAAGGCAAGAGTTATTGTACATACCAGAAGTAAAGAGTTACTGTACATACCAGAAGTAAAGAGTTACTGTACATACCAGAAGTAAAGAGTTACTGTATATACCAGAAGTAAAGAGTTACTGTACATACCAGAAGTAAAAAGTTACTGTACATACCAGAAGTAAAGAGTTACTGTACATACCAGAAGTAAAGAGTTACTGTACATACCAGAAGTAAAGAGTTACAGTACATATCAGAAGTAAAGAGTTACTGTACATATCAGAAGTAAAGAGTTACTGTATATATCAGAAGTAAAGAGTTACTGTACATATCAGAAGTAAAGAGTTACTGTATATACCAGAAGTAAAGAGTTACTGTACATACCATAAGTAAAGAGTTACTGTATATACCAGAAGTAAAGAGTTACTGTATATACCAGAAGTAAAGAGTTACTGTACATATCAGAAGTAAAGAGTTACTGTACATATCAGAAGTAAAGAGTTGCTGTACATACCATAAGTAAAGAGTCACTGTATATACCAGAAGTAAAGAGTTACTGTACCTACCAGAAGTAAAGAGTTATTGTACATACCAGAAGTAAAGAGTTACTGTACATACCAGAAGTAAAGAGTTATTGTACATACCAGAAGCAAACAGTTACTGTACATACCAGAATTAAAGAGCTACACTTTGTTTGTACATACCAGAAATAAGAGCTACACTTTGCTAGTACATACCAGAAGTAAAGAGCTACACGTTGCTTCTACATACCAGAAGTAAAAAGCTACACTTTGCTTGTATATACCAGAAGTAAAAAGCTACACTTTGCTTGTATATACCAGAAGTAAAAAGCTACACTTTGCTTGTATATACCAGAAGTAAAAAGCTACACTTTGCTTGTACATACCAGAAGTATAGAGCTACACTTTGCTTGTACATACCAGAAGTAAAGAGCTACACTTTGCTTGTAAATACCAGAAGTAAAGAGCTACACTTTGCTTGTACATACCAGAAGTAAAGAGGTACACTTTGCTTGTACATACAAGAAGTAAAGAGCTACACTTTGCTTGTACATACCAGAAGTAAAGAGCTACACTTTGCTTGTACATACAAGAAGTAAAGAGCTACACTTTGCTTGTACATACCAGAAGTAAAGAGCTACGCTTTGCTTGTACATACAAGAAGTAAAGAGCTACACTTTGCTTGTACATACCAGAAGTAAAGAGCTACGCTTTGCTTGTACATACCAGAAGTAAAGAGCTACACTTTGCTAGTACATACCAGAAGTAAAGAGTTACAATACATACCAGAAGTAAAGAGCTACATTTTGCTTGTACATACCAGAAGTAAAGAGCTACACTTTCCTTGTACATACCAGACTGCATAGTAAATATAATAAAGGCACTGGTTAGGATCCATGTGGCGTCATCCCACGACAGTGAGGAGGAACCCGGATCAACGATTGTAGTGTTGTCAGTCGTCATGACGTCACCGTCATTGTTAGCTGAGGAAAGAAATACTTGTTATCTTGTATATAGAGTATTATACTATTATAAAACCAGAAACTTTAGTGCAATATAAATTAAAGTTATACTATTATAAAACCAGAAACTTTAGTGCAATATAAATTTAAGTTATACTATTATAAAACCAGAAACTTTAGTGCAATATAAATTTAAGTTATACTATTATAAAACCAGAAACTTTAGTGCAATATAAATTTAAGTTATACTATTATAAAACCAAAAACTTTAGTGCAATATAAATTTAAGTTATACTATTATAAAAAATCGGCTCCCTCAATGAGATAGAACTGCTTGCACAGAACAGAGACAGATGGCGAGATTTGATAAAATATCTTTAAAAGAAAACTGCTAGAACAAAAATTCATATAGGAGAAGGTGTATCTTGGTCTACGCCCTATGGGCCGGTTACGGCTCGAAAGGTCAATAGATAGATAGATCATAAAACCAGAAACTTTAGTGCAGTGTAAATTAAAGTTATACTATTATAAAAACCAGAAACTTTATTACAGTACATGTTAAAGTTATAAAACTTTTATAAAACCAGAAACGTAAGTGCGATGTAAATTAGGAATCGCAAGATTCACGACAAGAGAAATGGAAACAAATGTCGTCAAATAAATAGCTGTAAATTAATGACCTTGGTCGATCGTTCGTGTGACAGTGTTCTGAAGTAATAACTGGCACTGTCATGTCGTAGATTTGTTTAGAACTGGGAACGGCAGTGAGTTCTTTGTGTTTGAGTAAAGAGTAAGGGATGAGGGAGGGTTAGTGATGTACAATATGGAGCAGACTTAGAATAGTGTCTTCTACAAACTGAATACGCTATGGAGAGATGTTGCTATAGCATGTGACGTCACAAATGGTGTCGACAACTGACAGCAATGATGTGTGCAAGAGTATGTAGCAGTATAAAAACAAGATCCTTGATTACAGCTTTACGGTTGTAAATGGAGACATAAGACGATCCAACTTTTCCACTTAAAAGATGAACTTCTGCCACAAAACACAGAAAGAAAGAAATAAACATTAAAACAACAGATTACGTCGGTTCTGCATTGTCCCTGTCTTAAAAGAAGGCTAGCTTTTTGGACGTCAGAATGGACGGTTTTATTTTGTCTCTTTTATTAAAAACGTAAATATGTAATTACAATTATCTTTTTACTGTAAAAAAATATTCTATCTATTTCCAGCTTTATTATATGGTGCAGAATCATGGACATTAGATAAAAAAACAGAACAGAATTAAAGCCTTTGAAATGTGGGTATATAGTAAAATAGGTAGAATTGGGTGTAAGGAAAAGAAAACAAACGATGTCTTAAAATAACTAAAAATGAAAAGAGAACTACTAAGAAAACACAATTCAAACAAGACAAATGCGATTTTGGGCAATGTTAAAGACACAACAGCCTACTAAAAGTAATCCTGGAAGGGAACATACAAAATAAAAGAAGCAGAGGCAGAGCAAGACTAACATGGACGAGTAACATCAAAAGATGGACAAACCAGCTTATGACAACCTGCACCATCAAAGCAAGAGACAGAGCAGAATGGCGCTCCATGATAGTCAACCTTCGATGCGGAAATGGCACTCGATGATGATGATTTTCAGCTTTACCACTTTCTCCCCCTCCCGAATGTTTATACCAATCAACTATTTATCGGTTAGTGGCTGCTGTTGTTCATTTCTTATGTCTGATAAAGACGTTTTTGTTGTCATTCTCTGGTTGATTGGACTGCTGATGAGACCAATCTCTGTTGATACAAAGAGAATAACGACGACGACTGGAGCTGACCTTGTCAAAGCGAACATTTCTGAGGAGCGACCAATTTTTCTGCAACCCTCTCATCTCTTTCATCATCTTTGACACGTCAGCTGTATGAGGCTCAAGCATCTACAGTTTACATCACCCTTGACACGTCAACTTTATGAGGCTCAACACTTATGTCAGCATTCTTCTATTATACAAATATTGTTGCTGCAGCTCTATAGAGACACATTTTCTCCCACATTCATTAACGCTCTCAATGCAATTGTTTACTTTCTTGCAGGTAACCGTCAATCGTCTTCTTTAACAAACACTAGTCAGTACCAATTGTGGCTTGGGCTGATTAAGTACTACAACCACAAAGCGCAGTCAATCCAGCAAAAATATAAAATACCAGAACATGAAAACCAAAAAATAGTTAAATAGAGAAAGCATATGCATAGCTATAGAAGATACATAAACAAAAAACATTATTGAAAACAATAAACGGAAAGAGATGGAGACTTTCAAGTATTAAAGGAATATAGTTAGATCTAACATATTTAATTAAGAATTATTATAGAGAAGCAGGTAGGATTTTCTACAAAAAAGTTTAAAGCAATGAGATGAAGAAGTAAGTATTACGATCGTAGAAATCATAAATGATTAAACAATAGAGAAATAAGTGAACCTAAATTACTGTTGGGTTAGTGGGTTAGTTCTTCAACCAACTTCTTAACACACCATCTGCAACTGAAAACGAAAATCATATCGAGACTAATATCTGTAGAACAGGAGGTATTCTTTCTTTAGTAAGAAGTCGCACAAAATAATAGAGAAAATAAGTGCAGCACCTGAAAAACAAAGCATCTGGTTCAGACGAGATATTTACTGAATTAATGAAGGCTGCAGGAGAGTTCGGATTAGATTGGCTACTTCGAATATACAATCTGGCGTGGACCAACATAGATGCATCCCAGGACTGGTTTAAGGTTGCAGTCTGGTGGAAAAATGGGAACACAAGGAATTGTGTACACATTAGAGAGGAATATCACATTAGAGAGGAATATCACATTAGGGAGGAATATCACATTAGGGAGGAATATCACATTAGGGAAGAATATCGCATTAGAGAGAAATATCACATTAGAGAGGAATATCGCATTAGAGAGGAATATCACATTAGAGAGGAATATCACATTAGAGAGGAATATCACATTAGAGAGAATTATCACATTATAGAGGAATATCAATTTAGAGAGGAATATCGCATTAGGGTGGAATATCACATTAGAGAGGAATATCACATCAGAGAGGAATATCACATTAGAGAGGAATATCACATTAGAGAGGAATATCACATTAAAGAGGAATATCGCATTAGGGAAGATTATCACATTAGAGAGGAATATCGCATTAGGGTGGAATATCGCATTAGGGTGGAATATCGCATTAGAGAGGAATATCACATTAGAGAGGAATATCACATTAGAGAGGAATATCGCATTAGAGAGGAATATCACATTAGAGAGGAATATCACATTAGAGAGGAATATCGCATTAGTGAGGAATATCGCATTAGAGAGGAATATCACATTAGAGAGGAATATCACATTAGAAAGGAATATCACATTAGAGAGGAATATCGCATTAGAGAGGAATATCACATTTTAAGTCACGGTTTAAAATAATTGTGTTGTTTGAGTCACAGTTTAAAATAATTGTGTCATTTGAGTCACAGTTTAAAATAATTGTGTTGTTTGAGTCACAGTTTAAAATAATTGTGTTGTTTGAGTCACAGTGGAAAACAATTGTGTCCTTTGAGTCACAGTTTAAAATAATTGTGTTGTTTGAGTCACAGAGTAAAATAATTGTGTCGTTTGAGTCACAGTGGAAACTAATTGTGTCGTTTGAGTCACAGTGGAAAATAATTGTGTCGTTTGAGTCACAGTGGAAAATAATTGTGTCATTTGAGTCACAGTGGAAAATAATTGTGTCGTTTGAGTCACAGTTGAAAAGAATTGTGTCATTTGAGTCTTAGTGGAAAATAATTGTGTCATTTGAGTCAAAGTGGAAAATAATTGTGTCATTTGAGTCAAAGTGGAAAATAATTGTGTCATTTGAGTCAAAGTGGAAAATAATTGTGTCATTTGAGTCACAGTGGAAAATATTTGTGTCGTTTGAGTCACAATGGAAAATAATTGTGTCGTTTGAGTCACAGTGGAAAATAATTGTGTCATTTGAGTCACAATGGAAAATATTTGTGTCATCTGAGTCACTGTGCATCACATAGGCCACATCATTTGTAACACTGATAACTTCGTGTACTCCACCATAGGAGCTCATAACATAGGCCACATCATTTGTAACACTGATAGCTACGTATGCTCCACAACGGGAGCTCATCACATAGACTACATCATTTGTAACACTGATAACACAGATGAAGATAATCCCACAAAGCTACTTATTGCAAACAACCAAACACTAATAGCAACAACATGAACATAAAATATCTAGATGATCTTAACAAAAGTGTGCAAGGACCACAGAGTTATATATAACATAGACAGAAATCTGATGGTTGTAGCCAGAAATAAAGAGACGCATAAATAAAGGTTACGGTAAAGTACACAGCTTGAATCGACGTTTTAGCAGTCGAGTTTCCACCCGTATGTGCTTGGCAGCCTATCCAGAAGACATCTCTTCCGTTTCGTTGATAAAAAAAACTTCTTTAGGAAAGAGTTAGTGCACTAGAAGACATCACAATGAGCGCCATACAGAAAACCCAGCACAGATCACTGACCTGAACTACTCAATTTTTCCCTCCACTATTAAAAGTAGCAAAGACATAAGAAAGTAAATGAAAATAAAAGTACTTGTTTATTAAACCTTTGCATCTGAAGACAAATATCATTGGTTATTTGGTTATGGAAGGCCTCGGTATCACTGCAAACGAATTAAAATCCATAATTGCTCAACCGCCCGTGCCAGTGGAATCATCCGAATTACTAACTCATCTCCCAAACAAAGAAAGGTAACTGTAGTCCCCATCGTAGCAGTCTCAGCACACGCCAAAAGACATAAGGCGAAACCGCGCAGAAAGTGAATACAGCCAACTGTTCCCTGTCATACGATATCATCATTCATCGTAAACAAGCGGGATGTCGAAAAAGGATCAAAACGGATGAGACACACAGCTCACGGTGTGCACAGAGCACTTAACTCAGTAGCTCCTGCAACAAGCCGGAGACAAATATCATGTCGCATGGAAGCGAGGACAAATCGAGAATAACGGAATACACTGACAGATTTAATCAATCTTCACTATTTTTTGCTATCTTCAGTCATTATTTGGTTCTTGCTGAGACATTCTTCTAATCTTCCCATCTCTTTCTATCTTCTATACCTCTCCTTCTACCTCTCCTTCTACCTCTCCTTCTATCTACCTCTTCTACCTCTCCTTCTACCTCTCCTTCTACCTCCTTCTACCTCTCCTTCTACCTCTCCTTCTACCTCCTTCTACCTCTCCTTCTACCTCTACCTCTCTCCTTCTTCTACCTCTCCTTCTACCTCTCCTTCTACCTCTCCTTCTACCTCTCCTTCTACCTCTCCTTCTACCTCTCCTTCTACTTCTTTCACATTGCCTGCAGAATGGTCTTTGCCATTCAGACAATGGAGATACGTGGCCATAACACTTCATTTTGCATATCTATTCCAGTACCAAAAGATCATGTAGGGAACAGAATTCAGTTGTGGCCAATGCGGAGGCCAACAGTCTTATCTGGGATAGCACAGATGAGAAACATGCAGTCATCTATACAGACGGATCTGTAATACAATACAAAGGGAGTGCATGGGCGTTTACAACATGCTCGGCAGGCAGATTAGTTAAGTAAGACAGCGGTGCATGACCACGAGTAGTGTGACGATGGAGGTGATGGCAGTAACCAGGGCATTTATTTGGTTACAAACACAAGACTACACCCACGCCTGTATACTGAGTGATTCGATGAGCATGATAAAAAAAGTGGAGGCGGGCTCTGTACACATGCAATGGGTAGACTCATTGCAGAAGTCAAAAATGCGCTATGTCACATTTGTCTACGTCCTTGGACATGCGAGTGTACGTGGAAATGAAAGAGCGGACAAGTTGGCGAGCTGCGCTGTCGTTTCAGACGGTCAACCAATGGATCGCGCGGACATCATCAATGCTCTCCGAGATGTGGGAAGGGCACATAACTTCGACAACCTTGAGTCCATGTCACTTCTTCGGATGAAAGAGATGAGAGTTAAGATGGGCACAACCAAAAACAATAAACTTAGTGAGTGTATAAGAAGACTTATCAACCGACACAGAAATTGAGTCGATAGACGCTGGAAACTGCTGTACTTGCTGAGGAGGGGATCTGAGCACATATGGACATGTTCCGAGTGCAACAATGATGACCCGCAAATAACTTAATAACTCATAATTAACTTTAGAAGAAATAATCAACTTAGTCCCTAGTTAACTAAAGTTATAGAGATAAACACAAATATAAAATATTAAATACTCTGCCAGGCAGCAAATAGAGGTGCAGCGAACATATCAAATAAACATGAAAATGAATCTAGCAAACTAAACTAGTAGCAACTAAGATACTAAATTACCTTTCTGACTTTTTTCAGTACACGGTTTAGTTTATGTAGTTATATTTCTTTCCTTATTTTACAAAAATATTTGTTTATCATGTTGATCCTCGTATAATTTTTGTTGTTGTGTACCTGATGAAGGCTTTTGCCTAAACGTCATTGTGTGTCTCGTCTCTCTACTAATTTAGCTACTAGATACAATTTTATGTTTGTTTTTAAGGAAAAAACGTCTTAAAGTGTATAATTTAGCTCTTCATACAACGCACAAATGAAATTGCCATTTTTCTGTGAATTATTTTCTAATATTTTGGGCGTGTCCTTAAATATCGATGAAAAACATATCCCAGCATTTCCTACACGGACTAAATTATAATAACAATTGAACTAGAAACAACTTAAACAAAAACAAACATCATTACAAACCTTCCAATGTGAAGTTTGAGCAATATTCGGCCAGCTCTGAGTTGCCACCAGGGCAGTCAGTCGTGGGAATAAACATGGCTGTAGGTCTGGGCTCACAACGTTTGTTTCAGTGACTTCTATTTTAATTACAATTACGGAAGGTCGTAAATGTCTTAATTCTGGTAAAGTGGGAACGCTAGAGGGCAGGTCTTGTCGAGTGAACAGCAGAACATATTAACAAGGGATGTTAGAACATGGCGATCATAAGAGATCTAAGTGGAGAAATGTTATTGTTGCTTATTTTTGCTTTACAGAGAAATGTTAGTTGTTACTGTTGCTATGGCGTAGCTCTACACAAAACAGAGGAATGGTAATGTTGCTAAATTGTTGCTTTAAATAAAGTAGAGAAATGTTACGTATATTGTTTTATTATATTTTAAAAAAGATTTACCAGAAATAGGACAAACGTTATTATTGCTATACTGTAGTTTTACATTAAATAGGAATTGTTACTATTTGTTACAATGTTGCTTTACATAATATGGAGAATTGTTCTTTCTTCTTCTTCCTCTTTTCTCTTTTCACTGATACCTAAAAGGTGTATTGGTGTATATTGTTTGTCGTTCTTGAGCTGCTCGAACTGTCTGAATTAGTGATTTTCCTTTGTTGTTACATGTCTCTGTCACTGCATCTATCCATCTTCTTCTGGGTCTTCCTCTTGGTTTTTCCATGCGTTTTCGAGAAGAATGCCCTTGATGGTGATTGGTGCGGATTCATTCTGACCAGGTGGCCAAACTATTTAAGTTGTTGTTCTATATACTACAGGCAGGGTTTTGTTCCTACCATTTTTCTTGAAACGTTATGAAAAATGTTACTGTTGCTAAATTATTATTCCCTTATACTTGTTAGAGAAATGTCACGTTATACCTATTTCTCTCCAAAGAATGTAGATGTATGCCACGATACCTCTAAAATGGAATAGTGATACTATCTATTTATCTTGAATTACAACAACAAAAAATAACTGGATATCGAAATACTTACTGATTAAATAACAATATGAAAAAAAGTTATTTCAATAAAAACTGAATAATAACATTTATTTGTTTACATGAAATAACTGACACTATTTAGTAAGCAAGACCTTGGAAGCCGATATCAAGCACAAAATATTGGTGTTTTGTTTGTTGCTATTTCACTAGTTGTTCACTAGTTGTTTATATTCAAGAACCTACTTTGAAAGAAACAGTCACATTGACGTCCTTGACACACGCAACACGCGACAAACCATGAGAAGAGCATGTGAACAATCACACAATTAATCACGACAGTCAATCAACGTTATTCACAGTTGATGAGTAATTTCCCTTCAGTTTCAGCAGCGGTAATTGCTGTTAAAAGAAATTCTTCCCAAAATCTGTCACTAAGAGTATCTCGAAAACTCCACCGTTCTAGTAGACCAGTGAGTGTAACACTGGGAATAATATAACCCAGCTAAGCACTGGAGGATGCTCGGGACAATAGTACGACTCCGGTGATCGATACAGATCTAACTTAATAACCGGCTATTGACATTTTGATGATTCTAGACGGAAACTGTTCTGAAATATCTCTTTCAACAGACAAACCTCTCTCGACACACTGGTCACTTGTGTGAACGTATAACGAGATATCTCTTTAATAACGGTACATTCACCGCTCTTAATCGGTTTATGTAAATAGCTACGGAGTTCGTTATTTCAGCTCTTCTATTTTGTAATCATCTTGTCCGAATCTCTGTTAGGGTGCACTTTGATAAGAGACGAACGTTGAACGTAGAGGTGGCCAGAAATGCAACATTTGCTTCTTAATTGTTACCCAATGTTGTAAAGCAACTGCTAATGTTGCGTCACTGACTTGACTTGGCTTGACAGCTTAGTTGACTGACTACTCTGTCAGCTGTAGTTTACTCTTCTAGGTACTAACTATCAAGCTTGTTATGCTTACCTGGGCAGGTGAGATCATAAAATAACACGATACTCCAGGTTTCCTGACAGAACTTAGAAACATGAACACGAGTTTTATCATCATGACGTAATGCGACTGATGACGTATTGGTCGTTTCAAATCTAAATGTTCACGATTAACATGAAATATCTCCTCTTTCCCTGCACTTACAAACTTGATTTTTTGCATCTGGCCTTGTTTTTCCAAGGTCCCACCGATTTCACAAAATTTAATGATGTAGGAAGTATGCTTCATCATGAAGCAGCACTTTCCTTTGATCTCAGTGAATTTACGGATCTTTTTGCTCCTGGAGAAAATAATTTACCGTACATTAATGGAAATCAGCTTCTCGACATAGGCGTCTCTACACAACTTGAAAGTTGGAGGCGTTTATCAACTGTTTACTTTCTATTGTTTACTTTCTTTAAAATACTATGAGAATGTCAATGTTATAGCCTTTACAGACGGTCTAAAACAAATCAGCGTATAAACAGTTCCATTAATGAAAACTATTTAAACAATATACAACAAAGAATACATTTAAAAAAACTAATTATCCGTTGCGAGCGATAACGAGCATGACATATCAAGCAAAGTTATTGTTTATGGGTACGCATGTGACTAAAGAGTCCGATGTAAGCACGGGATCCTCTTCACTGTAAAGAGCTACATTGTTCGTTTTATGTCTTTCCATGTGACTTTCATTATTTTACGTAAACAAGACATATGAAAGTGATTTAGTTTCTTTGCATGCCTGCAGTACACATATCAAGAATCTTTACATTTTCAAAACGTTATCAACTTTAGCTAAAGATTAATCATGCGGACATATAAAAACGTCCATTATTATTTCATTTATTCTGAATCAAAGGAGTCTAACATATTGATTACTAATCTGGGCTGAACGAACGATAGTCCATCTTTTTTCCAATAGTCATTTTCTTCTTTTAAGACATGATCTTCACATTTGCACCAAAAATCTTTGTCAATCTGTGATAGAGCAGCATATGTCAGTCCTTTTATATCGCATAGTTTAAAACTTGTATTCTCAGCTGCCACCTGCCCTTTAATTTTTGCCCAAACGAGTTCAATGGGGTTTAATTGTGGATGATAAGGGGGCAGTCTCAAGCACGTATGACCATGCTGTTGAATGATTTTGTCTATTTGGAATACTTTGGTCTTTTGCGATTTCTTAACAAGTGACAGTAATTCAGGTTTCAAAAATCCCTCGTTAAATGGAATTCCTTCCTTTCTTAGCCAAATCTTTATAACATCTTTTGTACTGGTAGATGTAGGAATTTTGTCTTCTTCTGCCACAGCGTTGTGGTACGACGCGTTGTCCATTACCAGACAGGATGGTCTGTCTAGAATTGGAAGAAGAGTATTTTCAATCCACTCTCTAAATATATGGCCATTCATCTCGGTGTGATAGTCCCTGTTGTCAGTATAATTAGAGGTGAATATAAGTTCTGCATTTTTCACCAACCCTTCTTTTCGGCTGCCTGCATGTGCCATTATAATACGCTGTCCTTTTCCAGTGGGTACACATCTTTTAATACTTCCATCTGATAACTGCCATTCCTTTGCACTTGTGTGGTGAGAATTTATCCAAGATTCATCTAGAAATACAATATCATAACCTTGGTTACGCATTTCCCGTACTTCACGTAAATATTTACTCCTCATAGAAACTAAGTGCGGCTTCTCGCAGATGACATTTCTACCACTATCGTACTTTCTAAACGTAAAACCGATGCTTCTAACAGTTCTCCATAATGTTGTTTTCGACACAACAATGTCATTTTCTGCTCTCAGTCGAATTTTCAGTTTTCTTAAAGTCACAGTTTCTTTGGAATCGAACATTTTACAAATTGCTCTTCTAATCACTTCCTTGTCAAAACTATCTACTACTTTCTTTCTTCCTAGCGTCCTAGTCTTGATTGAACTGGACACTCCGTTAGCTTTAAGCACTTGTTTGAAAAAGCGTTTGCTTATACCCAATGCGTGAATAGTTCTCTTTTCTGGCTTTGAGATGCTTCGATACAGTTTTCCACGCTTAGCTTCTATGCAAAAATATTTATACACCTTTATTGCCACTGATTGCAATGTAAGGAACTTTACTTTTATACCCATTGACTAACAGATCACAAATTTAACGAAATTACCCAATAATTAGGATACGCCGTTGCACATAAATCACAACAAAACGACAGGAAATGGGATGCACCGGATATAAAATTATAACTATGACGCGTTTTATGTGTTTTTTAGTGCTTAAAACAGGGAAATTGGCGCGCATTACGTTCAAGATGACAAGTCCGTGGGTGCTCACTCATATGAAGCGGTAATTCCTCCAAATATATGGTTTGACCAAAATGCCTTAAATTTGTATACTTCAAATAAAGAATATTTAAAACTATACGTTTGTTGGTGAGGAAATGAATGTACTTTTTGGGACCAAAAAATCACAAGACTATATGCAAAATTTCAGCATTATCAATCAATTGGTTGCAGAGATATGGAATTTTAAACACCTTCAAAATATTTTGAAACGACCTATAGATGATCATGTCTTCACAACTTCCTATCCCCACAGCTGTTTATTACTTCTGCTGTTGACGTCATACTGAGCGATTATTCTAAAGAGTTTGGTATTTTTTCCCCGCTTTCTTTCGTCTGCTTTTACATCAGTTTCTGCGGTTGTCACAATATATTCCTGTTGTTCTTTACTCATTATACCCAAAAACAACGGAGGGTCGCGAGAAATAACCGTTGTTACTCCCAAGTTGTCTTTTTTGTCTTTGGGTGGAAACGGCAGAACAAAATCATTAACATAGAATTATGGAAATGTACCAGTCAAATACCAGTGGATAAAGAGATACAGCGAAGACGATGGTACTGGATAAGACACACACTGCGGAAGCCAACTGAGAGTATTACACAACATGCCCTTTTTGGAATCCCCAGGGGAAAAGACAAAGAGGAAGACCAAGAAATTCTTGGAGAAGACAAACAGAAGCAGAGATGAAGATGATGGGGAAGACATGGAATGATCTTTAAAAAATGGCAAGAATTAGAACAACTTGGAAAGTGTTTGTGGAAGACCTATGCTCCACAGGGAGCTGAAAGTGTTTGTTGAAGACCTATGCTCCACAGGGAGTTGAAAGTGTTTGTTGAAGACCTATGCTCCACAGGGAGTTGAAAGTGTTTGTTGAAGACCTATGCTCTACAGGGAGTTGAAAGTGTTTGTTGAAGACATATGCTCCACAGGGAGTTGAAAGTGTTTGTGGACGACCTATGCTCCACAGGGAGTTGAAAGTGTTTGTGGGAGACCTATGCTCCACAGGGAGATGAAAGTGTTTGTGGAAGACCTATGCTCCACAGGGAGCTGAAAGTGTTTGTTGAAGACCTATGCTCCACAGGGAGTTGAAAGTGTTTGTGGAAGACCTATGCTCCACAGGGAGTTGAAAGTGTTTGTGGAAGACCTATGCTCCACAGGGAGTTGAAAGTGTTTGTTGAAGACCTATGCTCCACAGGGAGTTGAAAGTGTTTGTTGAAGACCTATGCTCCACAGGGAGTTGAAAGTGTTTGTTGAAGACCTATGCTCCACAGGGAGTTTTTTGAAAGTGTTTGTGGAAGACCTATGCTCCACAGGGAGTTGAAAGTGTTTGTTGAAGACCTATGCTCCACAGGGAGTTGAAAGTGTTTGTTGAAGACATATGCTCCACAGGGAGTTGAAAGTGTTTGTTGAAGACCTATGCTCCACAGGGAGTTGAAAGTGTTTGTGGAAGACCTATGCTCCACAGGGAGCTGAAAGTGTTTGTGGAAGACCTATGCTCCACAGGGAGCTGAAAGTGTTTGTTGAAGACCTATGCTCCACAGGGAGTTGAAAGTGTTTGTGGAAGACCTATGCTCCACAGGGAGTTGAAAGTGTTTGTTGAAGACCTATGCTCCACAGGGAGTTGAAAGTGTTTGTTGAAGACCTATGCTCCACAGGGAGTTGAAAGTGTTTGTTGAAGACCTATGCTCCACTGGGAGCTGAAAGTGTTTGTGGAAGACCTATGCTCCACAGGGAGCTGAAAGTGTTTGTTGAAGACCTATGCTCCACAGGGAGCTGAAAGGTAGAAGAGGAAGAAGAATCACAAGTTATTATCATGTGTCACCACACACATTATATTTCTTTCTTGCAGACACACTAAATAATTCAAATCGTTGCGAGACAGACATTAGCAACTTGTAGCTCAACTGAACAGTAATTATACAAATTAACAGCGAAGTTAGAGACGTAATAATGGATGACGTCACTGATGAACGTGAAATCAGGTCGTGGGGTTTTGGAATGGCTGAGCTATGATTGACAAGTGTCATTTATTTATTTTGTTGTTAGGATCATCATCACTACACAGTGGACATAGGTGCTCCGATACACTCCTCGACAATCTCGTGAAAATCCTGGCCCACGTGTACGAACTCCGTAGCACGGGATGGGATCCGCAGAGAGGGTAAGTTTCTGCTGATAATTTTGCCCGGGCTGTGGCCATATTTATGGTCTACTCTTTTCGAATTAACTGTTAAAATATCTTTAACGTGCGTCAGTGCACACGGGACCTCCTGTTTATTGCCGTTATCCGAGAAGGCTAGACATCGGATCTCACTACCCAAGAGATAAGAAAAACGTAATATAGATATCACTGATTAATTTGTGAAAAATAATTGTTTCTTTCTAATGTTTTTAGGGAGTTCATATTTTGTGCTTGCTTCTTTAAGAAATTCCCTCGTTATTAGATCTCCGATGATCTTTCGTAAATTTTTTTTAGAAATACAATTTATGTGACCTCTAATTGTCTTTTCGTTTGTTTGTCAACTGTCATGATTCGCTTCCATAGGTCAGAATTGGCTCTAAATGGCACCGATTAACTCCCTTTCTCACTTCTATTGACATACTATGCATAGTAAAAAAAAACCGCACAAAATAAAAACTATACAACATAGTATAAAGTTAAGATTAGAGTTCATACACAAATTAGAAGATAGATAGTTGATTAAAAACACTGCATGACACTTAATGTTGATGATTGTACATAACATAATCAATGAATTCGCTTATTACAAAAACATTAGCTTTCCAGTGGGTCACACGTGATGTAAAGAAAGGATATGGTTAAGAGAATGTCAATGAACATATAAATAGGAAGCAAAAAGAGATTGCGAACGAGCAAACGAGAATCACTGTCATTATCATAGTCTTCATCGCAACCATCATCATCATCATAATCCCCATTGTTTTAGCATCATCGTCATCATTGATATCATTACAGTCATCATGACAGTAATGACCATCATCGCCCTCTTCATCACTATTATCATCACCATAATCACTACCATCATCAATACCATCATCACCCTCATCACTATCATCATCACGCTCATCATCACCCTCATCATCACGATCCTCACCCTCATCATCACCCTCATCATCACGATCATCACTATCATCATCACCCTCATCATCACGATCATCACTATCATCATCACCCACATCATCACGATCATCACTATCATCATCACCCTCATCATCACGATCATCACTATCATCATCACCCTCATCATCACGATCATCACTGTCATCATCACCCTCATCATCACGATCATCACCCTCATCATCACTATCATCATCAACCTCATCATCACGATCATCACTATCATCATCACCGTCATCATGACCGTCACCACCACCATTATCACCGCCATCACCATCGTTAACAACATCATCACTATCATTACCATCATCACAGCCAGCATCAATGTCGCCATCACCGTCATCATCATCATCGGTAACAACACCAGCATCATCACCTTCATCATCATCACCATCGTTACCAGCACCAACATCATCACCGTCATCACAACCATCATCACCATCATCGCTATCATTATCAACATCGTCACCTAACCAGCATTATCACTGTCACCATCACCATCGCCACCTAACCAGCATTACCACTGTCACCATCACCATCATCGCTATCACCATCACCATCGCCACCTAACCAGCATTACCACCGTCATTATCACCATCATCACCATAATCTCGACAATCATCATCACCATCGTTACCTAACCAGCATTACCACCGTCACCATCACCATCGCCACCTAACCAGCATTACAACTGTCACCATCACCATCGCCACCTAACCAGCATTACCACTGTCACCATCACCATCGCCACCTAACCAGCATTACCACCGTCACCATCACCATCGCCACCTAACCAGCATTACACTGTCACCATCACCATCGCCACCTAACCAGCATTACCACCGTCACCATCACCATCGCCACCTAACCAGCATTACCACCGTCACCATCACCATCGTCACCTAACCAGCATTACCACTGTCACCATCACCATCATCGCTATCACCATCACCATCGCCACCTAACCAGCATTACCACCGTCATCATCACCATAATCTCGACAATCATCATCACCATAATCTCTACAATCATCATCACCATCGTTACCTAACCAGCATTACCACCGTTACCATCATCACTGCTGTCATCAATATCATCACTGCTGTCATCAATACTATCATCGTAAAAGAGTTAACACATTTTCTGCGGTCCACCAGTGGATCTCTGTCGAGACTGGACTAAACAATAATTTCCATATGACAAAGTGCAGTAGCCACGCAATATGCAGTGTTTTTTAAATATCTCCAATAGAACGTACACCATTCAGTTCGAAACATCAGTGAAGATAATGTAAAAAAAAAAAACGCTAACAGACGGTGAAGAAGCCACGAATTAATTACAATCATATATAACAATACAGCGAATGCTACAATTCATTCAAACATTAATCATAATAATGTTCCCTACCGGTATAACGAGGAGCATAAACACAAAACAAAAACATTGTTCTTCATCTGCAACGTCGCAGAACCAATCTATTCATCATCATCATGTACCGTACCGGTTGGCGTTGGCAATCATGTCCTTCCACAATCTTCTATCCACAGTACATCGTATGAGTTCTGTTGTTGACTGTTTTCCATGCCATGACACCAAGCTATCCAGTATTTTTCTCTTTTTATCGCCCGCGATCTCTCTTTCCTTTTATTTTGCCAGTTGTAACCAAGTATTCCAACTTTCCTCTTCTCATGATGTGCCCAAAAAATGTTGATTGCTTCTTTCTGATGTTTTTAAAGAGCTCCCTTTTTGTGTTGGCCTCTTTGAGAACTTTATCATTGGTCTTTTTAGCTGTCCAGGGAACTTTCAAAATTCTTCTGAGAAATCCCATCTCTGTAGCCTCTAATCGTCTTTTCATTTGTTTGTCTATTGTCCATGATTCGCTTCCATAGGTCAAACTATTAATCTATCTAATTTATCCATGTAACTTTTTAAAAGTCTTTATAGACCTATCTCTGCTCATTGTTCTGCCTAGTATCTATTTGAGAATTCCTCTTTTGCTGTTTTCCATGCGGTGTACAGTTGAGGGAAACAGTAAATAACTCGAATTTTTTAGAGCAAACTGGCATTTCTTACATTGCTACATTCGTGACACTCTCTTATATTTCTTTCTGACAAGTAATTCTTTGGGTGACAGAGGAATATAAATTTACAGGAGAATGTTTAGCATACCAAGAGCAATACAGAGGAGTGTTTAGCATATCATGGACATTGCATAAGAATGGTTAGTATACCAAGGACAGTACAGAAGAATGTTTAGCATACCAAGGACAGTACATAAGAATGTTTACTATACCAAGGACAGTACAGAAGAATGTTTACTATACCAAGGACAGTACAGAAGAATGTCTAGTATACCAAGGACAGTACAGAAGAATGTTTAGCATACTATGGTAAGTACGGGAAAATGTTTTGAACAAAAGATAGACAGTACAGAGAAATGTTGAGAATACGAGAAACAGTTGCAGAAGAATGTTGAGAATATGAGGGACAGTACAGAAGAATGTTGAGAATACGAAGGACAGTACATAAGAATGTTAGGGAATACAAATGACAGTACAGAAGAATGTTAGGGAATACGAAGGACAGTACAGAAGAATGTTAGGGAATACAAAAGACGTACAGAAGAATGTTGAGAATATGAGAGACATTAAATAAGAATTTTGAGAATGCACAGCTAAAAATAGTAACGAGGACATCCAGCAAGTGCAAGAAAAATGTAACTTATTAGCAACAATAGAAGTGGTTGGAGAAATCGCCATTTTGTGACCACATAATGAGATGCGAGCAATCGAGATAGATCGTGACAAATTAATAAATCGTGAGAAGAAGAGAAAAGTGAAATTCTAAGCGAGTACATACCAGGCAGGTAAGGAAAATGATAATAGGAGGAATTTGAAAGCAGAATTGATAAAGAACTGAAGAGATACAAAAAATTGTGGAGAGACATGATCTCTTACGTCGTCAGTAATGATTGTGATATTGATTGTGATAATGATTGTGATAATGATTGTGAAAATTATTGAGATAATGATTGAGATACTTATTATGATAATGATTGTGAAAATGATTGAGATAGTGATTGTGATAATGATTGGAATAATGATTGAGATAATGATTGTGATAATGATTGTGAAAATGATTGAAATAATGATTTAGGTAATGATTGAGATACTGTTTGAGATAATGACTGAGATAATGATTGCGATAATGATTGTGATAATGATTGCGATAATGATTGAGATAAGCGCATATTGTATAAAATATGTGGTGGTGGGGGTATCACAAGTAGAGCTACAGAAGACAATGTAAAACAAACATAACGTGGTATGAAGTAATTTAACTGATAGACAGACGAAGCAAACTACGACTGTTCGGAAATAAACCTTCATCAGTCACAACACACGAACTATTTTAAAATAATAAACACAGAGTTTTAATGCCATGAAAAAATATACTAACATCAAAACAAATAACACCAGGGCTAACACTAAGAATAGCAAAATATTACATCTTCTCTGTATTCCTGTATGGTGCAGAAACATGGACATTAGACAAGAAAACAGAACATAAAATTGAAGCCTTTGAAATGTGGATCTATAGAAGAATATGTAGAATTGGATGGAATGAAAAGAAAACAAACGATGAAGTTTTAAAACAACTAAAAATGAAAAGAGAATTACTAAACACAATTAGAACAAGACAAAATGAAATTTTTGGGACATGTTAGACACAAGAGCCTAATAAAAGTTATATTGGAAGGGAAAATATAAGGTAGAAGAGGCAGAGGCAGACCACGACTAAAATGGACGAGTAACATCAAAAGATGGACAAGTCAACCTATGGCAACCTGCACCATCAAAGCAAGAGACAGAATGACACTCAATGGCAGCCAACCTTCGATGCGGAGACGACACTCAATGGCAGCCAACCTTCGATGCGGAGACGACACTCAATGGCAGCCAACCTTCGATGCGGAGACGACACTCAATGGCAGCCAACCTTCGATGCGGAGACGACACTCAATGGCAGCCAACCTTCGATGCGGAGACGACACTCAATGGCAGCCAACCTTCGATGCGGAGACGACACCCAATGGCAGCCAACCTTCGATGCGGAGACGACACTCAATGGCAGCCAACCTTCGATGCGGAGACGACACCCAATGGCAGCCAACCTTCGATGCGGAGACGACACTCAATGGCAGCCAACCTTCGATGCGGAGACGACACTCGATGATGATGAAATACATCAACCCAAAAGCGGAAGCTAAACACTGATCTGATGACTTTCCGACATTTTTCTGTTTGTATCAGTGTTTAACGTATGCGTGTGTTTATACCAGTGTTTAACGTACGCTTGTGTTTTTTCTGCGTTTTTATTTTAAAATAGTTTGTGTGTTGTTCCTGATAAAGGTTTATTGCCGAAACGTCATATTTTTCTCGATTCTCTATTAATTTAGCTACATCATACCTTTTTATGTATATTTTACAGAGATAACGATGGAAGTTGTGATAGATATGTGGTTAGAGAACAGGACTACAAAGGAGAAATTTCACCTTATGTCTTTTGGCATGTGCTGAGACTGCTACGATGGGTACTACAGTTACCTTTCTTTGTTTGGGGGATGAGATTCAGATGATTACGCTGGCACGGGTTGTTGAGCAATTATGGGTTTTAATTCGTTTGCAGTGATACCGGGGCCTTCCATAACCAAATAACTACTAAGGACAAATGTTTGGTTCGGTTCCGATTGATTGCTTTTAGGTTCACCCAGGCTTAACATGTTTCGGATTATTTCCAGACATGTTGAGCTGCCTGGAGTAATACTGACCACAGCTTCCATAAAGTGTGCCATTGGTCATTGAAAAATATGGGCACTAACATGATATCCCCCATAAGACGTGGACGATCCTTTACCCCCATATTACAATAATGATGATTATGCTATTCCCACTATGCTGTAAGTAAAAAAAAAAAGTAAAGTACCCCCATCACGCCAAGTGGCGTATAGGGAATATGGTTTTAGTGATCATAAATTTTACAGACCTTCAGCATATGATTTTTGGGGTAATGTGGTCGGTATTACGCCCGTGTTGCTTTACTTTCCCAGAAAAAAATCCGGTACCCATTT
The DNA here is from genome assembly GCA_032433765.1 of Megaustenia siamemsis. NCBI lineage: Eukaryota > Metazoa > Mollusca > Gastropoda > Stylommatophora > Ariophantidae > Megaustenia > Megaustenia siamemsis. The sequence goes on along the minus strand of JAVIAB010000051.1, from coordinate 14,106,569 downwards.
AAGGTTGGGTGAACCCGAAAGCCGTCGGTTGGGATCGAACCCTACCTCTTGCCCTTTGTAGTCCAGTTCACTAACCACTGAGCTATCGTGGCTTCTTACTATGCTGTAAACTAAGATATAATTTGTTATAATTATTGTTACCTACTATAAATCTAAATTTGATACAGTGAAATTATTTATCCACATTCGTACTATTCTCAGCTGCTTTATTGTATGTCTTGCAAGTTCTAAGTTTTTCTCACTCGTTATTTCAATGAAGCTGACAATTACTGAATTATGAGTTCATTTACATGTCGTTTATAGTGGATGAGTTCATTTACATGTCGGTTATAGTGGATGAGTTCATTTACATGTCGGTTATAGTGGATGAGTTCATTTACATGTCGGTTATAGTGGATGAGTTCATTTACATGTCGATTATAGTGGATGAGTTCATTTACATGTCGTTTATAGTGGATGAGTTCATTTACATGTCGTTTATAGTGGATGAGTTCATTTACATGTCGGTTATAGTGGATGAGTTCATTTACATGTCGGTTATAGTGGATGAGTTCATTTACATGTCGGTTATAGTGGATGAGTTCATTTACATGTCGGTTATAGTGGATGAGTTCATTTACATGTCGGTTATAGTGGATGAGTTCATTTACATGTCGTTTATAGTGGATGAGTTCATTTACATGTGAGGACCAGTACGACTACAGGACCTGTGGTGGTGTGTAACGTACACTCATACAAGATATGGTGTCAGCTTTACATAAAAGGAACACAACAAAATACTGACGTTTCGGCCTTCTTCAGAAAACGAGAACAACATTAACAGATAATGAAAAATAGAAACATGCTACTACATCTAGGATGATCGAACAGGTAAGTAACGAAAAGTCTATGGTGACTGTATCCTAGATATATTAGAATTTATATATTTGTCACTATTTATTAATGGTGTTCTCGTTTTATGAACAAGGCCGCAACTTCACTATTTTGACGTGTTCCTTTATTGTAAGACTGTCGTCATATCGTCTGGGAGTGTACGTTACACCCTCACCACTGGTTTTGTAGTCACATGTTAGTGAACTCATCCACCATAAACGACATGTAAATGAACTCATCCACCATAAACGACATGCAAATGAACTCATCCACCATAAACGACATGCAAATGAACTCATCCACCATAAACGACATGTAAATGAACTCATCCACCATAAACGACATGCAAATGAACTCATCCACCATAAACGAAATGCAAATGAACTCATCCACCATAAACGACATGCAAATGAACTCATCCACCATAAACGACATGTAAATGAACTCATCCACCATAAACGACATGTAAAAAAGCAAAGTAAAGTAAAGTAAAGTACCCCCCTTACGCCAAGCGGCGTGTAGGGAATATGGTGTTAGTAACCTTAAATTTTACAGAACGTCGGTACATGACCATAAGAAAAATAGTAGGAACAAAACCCTGCCAAGAATATATAGAACAACAACAACTTAAATGGTTTGGCCACCTGGTCAGAATGAATACTTACCAATCACCATCAAGGGCGTTCTTCTCGAGAATGCATGGAAAAAGACCAAGAGGAAGACCCAGAAGAAGATGGATAGATGCAGTGACAGAGACATGAAACAACAAAAGAAAATCACTAATTCAGACAATTCGAGCAGCTCAAGAACGACAAATGATATAAACCACGACACCCTTTAGGTATCAGTGAAAAGTTAAAAGAAGAAGAAGAAGAAGTCGGCACATGATTTTTGGGGTAATGTGGTCGGTATTACACCCCCTTGCCGCTTTACATTTCCAGAAAAAAGTCTGGTACCCATCGAAAGGCTCGAGGGAACCAGAAGCCGTCGGTTGGGATCGAACCCTACCTCTTGTCCTTTGTAGTCCAGTTCACTAACCACTGAGCTATCGCGGCTCAATCGACATGTAACCGACCTAAGAATTCAGTAATTGTCCATCTTCATTGAAACTACTGGCTCCTTGAGACCAGCTTTACCGCAAAACTGCAATTATTTGTCTCTTTCCCTACATGTGACTACCAATAATTAACAAGCAGATAACTTCATTTTAAATCGTGTCTACCAATAGACAAGCCACGCCTAAGTGAAGTGACAACAAACTCCTGTATGAGAATAATGATCGAACAATAACTAGGACTTTATTACCTCCAATATGTTCCGACTTTAATGAGAGCAGTTAAAGTGTCAGATTATCAGTTCATGAATACACTTCTTTCTCTATATCTTCCTTTCCCTGGCCATTGATCGTAAAGCAGTCAGTGTTTTACTTACCTATTAACGGTATGTAGAACAAAACAGTATTGCACGGTTCTGCACGGTACGTTACCGCCCTTTACTGAGTGCCCACTCTATTTATCTTTCTTGTTATTACATTTCATCCTCTTATTATTGGTTTGCATTTCTTCCGTCTTCCTTACGAGTCAGCTGTATGGCAGTTCTTGTGTTTGTTTCTAACTATCTTCTTAGAACATGATTCTATAACATCATAATCTGTCAGTAATCACTGAGTGATTTTTCATACAAAGGCTGCAGCCGTTGGACAGTTGCCTCATTATTCGACAGGTAAGAAACAAATCAGAAATTAGAATCAGAATAGCTAAAGCAGCAATGTCTTTCAGAAGCCTTGAAAAGTTGTGGAAATCAAAACTCATCAGCACAAACACAAAACTCAGACTATTCAAATCAAATGTACTATCAACCCTTACGTATGCGTGTGAAAGCTGGAAAACAACAAGAGAAATAGAAACAAAGTTGAACGGCATTCAAAAATAAATGTCTAAGGAAAATACTTGGTATAGCGTGGAACGAATTCAAAACAAACGAGGAATTTAGAGAAATCGCCAATCAACCACTAATATCTTCAGTAATAAAGAAAATACAATGGTCATATGTTGGGCAAGTGATGAGAAGAGGTAATAACCGAATAGCAAAGCAAGCTCTCATGTGGGAAACAACAGGTAGGTGAAAAAGAGGAAGACCCAGAGAGACACTGAGAAGAACATTGATGAGAGAGGCAAGAGCAGCAGGATACGGCTCCCTCAATGAGATAGAGCTGCTTGCACAGAACAGAGACAAATGGCGAGATTTGATAACATATCTTTAAAAGAATTGAAAACTGCTAGAACAAAAATTCAGATAAGAGAAGGAGTATCTTGGTCTACGCCTATGGGCCGGCTACGGCTCGAAAGGTCAATAGATAGAAGAAACAAACATCTGAGCCTTGCTTGAATAGAATGTATAAATGATTCAAACCTCAGAAACTCGAGTGTTTCTATGGCTCTGGACATGTAGACGCCGAGGACAAAACGAGAACGCACAGATGGTTTTTAAGGTTTTATAATGATGGATCAGCATACAGGATAAAGAGGACAAATCTGAAACAAGTGCAACGGGTGACACACTTGGGCACAATAATGACATCAAACGGAAGATGCACCACAGAAATAAAAAGCAGAATAGCTCAGGCCAAAATATAGCATTTCAGAAAATGATAAATATCTTATGCAACCAATCTATGTCAATAGAAATGAGAAAGAGAGTTCATCGGTGCTATATAGAACCAATTCTGACCTATGGAAGCGAATCATTGACAGTAGACAAACAAATGAAAAGACGATTAGAGGCCAGAAGAATGTTGAACGTTCCATGGAGAGCTAAAAGGACAAATGATGACATTCTCAAAGAGGCCAACACAAAAAGGCAGCACCTGAAAAACATCAGAAGGAAACAATCAACCTTTGTCGGGTACATCATGAGAAGAGGAAAGTTTGAATACTTGGTTACAACTGGCAAAATAAAAGGAAAGAGAGATCGTGAAGACAAAGAGAGAATATACTGGATAGCTTAGTGTCATGGCATGGAAAACAGTCAACAACAGAATCGATACGATGCACTGTGGATAGAAGATTGTGGAGGGACATGATCGTCTACACCAACCGTTATGGAACATGATGATAATGATGGAAAACATACAGAGTTCACTGAATGAAATGTCATTCTGATGAGAAAAAACAAATAACAGATACAGATAAAACAGGAATTGTTTGCAAATAGAAATGTTACACATGTGCTTACAAGAGAAGCAAAATGTGAGATCACTGTTATAACAAATCTGTCAACAGAAATACTAAAGGAATTACACACTAACTAATTTATAAGAGGTGAGATGCAGAATGGCTCAGACAAAAGTAGCTTTAAAAAAATGGGGAAAATACTATGCAATCCATTTTTGACAATAGAAACAATGAAAAGAGTTATTATATGTTATGTAGAGCCAGTCTTAACATATGAATGTTAAGCATGGACAATAGGACAACACACAAGAAAATCACTGGAGGCTGTAGAAATGTGGTTTTACAGAAGAATATTGAGAATACCATGGACAGCTAAGAAGAATAATGAAAACGTTCTGAAAGAGGCCACAGCAAAAAGAGTGCTAATTTCCAATATTAGGAAGAAACAATCATCATTTATTGGCCATGTAATGTGAAGATAACAGCTGGAATGTATTACAACAACTGGGAAAATTGAGGGACGAAGAGATAGAGGGAATCAAAGAGAAAATATACCAGACAGCTAAAAATAATGGCTTGACAGAAGGTCAACAACATAAATGATAAATAACTGTCGAGATATAAAGTTGTGGAGAGACATGATCACCTACGCCAGCAGGTTTGATACTTGATGATGATGAATTTATGAGAGAACAAAGAAGAAGTGGATGAAGTAGACAGAAGAATTATTACAACAAAGAAGAAGATAAAAAGTATTAGAAAAGGACACAATTACAAGGAAACTGACGAAAATGAAAAGAAGGAAAGAAGAAACAAAACAAACAAAAGAACGAGGGCAAGCAGAAGAAATAAGAAAACGAAAGAAAAATAGCCGATAAGTTAAATGATTGATTAAATCACTAAACTAAATAGCGAACAATAAAGTATTCTACATATTCAGTGACTTTAGTACAAAACATACAAGTAAATCCACAACTCACACATCTCATCATCACCGTCACCAGCCAAGCTCCATTCTTGCTTAGGCATTGCCAAACGGGCCCTCAAATGATATCTGCATCCAGTGTATCCACTCTGAGAATAAAGTAAAGAACACGACTGATTCAAATCGAGTCTGTAGCAATTTATGACGTAATTATTATCTAAAACATGATCTTGCAAGCCCAAACGGTATTTACGTCGCAATATTCAAAGAAATAAATTTATGTTTTAAATATGTCATTATCAAAGCTTGTTTATAGGCCATAGAAAAGAGGACATTAATAGACAAGTTCACAAAAGTAAACAAACCAATATATGCCCGCTTCATAGACTACACCAAAGCTTGTTATGTTTATGGTTATGGAAGGCCCCGGTATCACTGCAAACGAATTAAAATCCATAATTGCTCAACCGCCCGTGCCAGTGGAGTCATCCGAATTACTATCTCATCTTCCAAACAACTAAAGGTAGCTGTTGTCCCCATCATAGCAGTCTAAGCACACGTCAAAAGATATAAGGCGAAACCGCACATAAAATGAACACAGCCATCTGTTCTCCATCATACGGTATCATCATGCCATGAAAAATATACTAACATCAAAACAAATAACACCAGGACTAACACTAAGAATAGCAAAATGTTACATCCTTTCTCAATATTCTTGAAATGTGCAGAAACATTAGACAAGAAAACAATATAAAATTGAAATCTTTGAAATGTGGATTTATAGAAGAATAGGAGGAATTCGATTGAAAGAAAAGAAAACAAACGATGAAGTCTGAAAACAGCTAAAAATGAAAAGAGAACTACTAAACATAATTCAAAGAAGAAAAATGAGATCTTTGGACCATGTTAAAAGACACAACAGCGTACTAAAAGTAATCTTGGAGTGGAAAATACAAGGTAAAAGAGGCAGAGGGAGACCACGACTAACATGGACTAGTAACAGTAAAAGATGGACAAATCAGCCTATGACAACCTGCACCACCAAGGCAAGAGACAGAGCGGAATGACGCTCCATGTTAGCCTCCTTTGATGCCGAGAAAGCACTTAATGATGATGATAGGCCAAAAGTGTCAATTTTACATATTTACAAACACCATTAAATTGATATGTCATAAATGTTTGCTATCAGACAAATAAAAATGTCATTAAGTAAACTAATTTGTTGTCTCAAATATACACAATCAAACTTGGTTATAGTTACAATTTCCTAGTATGTCAATAGTAGCCAAATGTCAATAGCAGCCAAATGTCAATAGTAACAAATGTAAATAATAACTAATGGCAATAGTGATAAATGTCCTAGAGTAACAAATGCCAATAGGAATAAATTTTAATAGTAACTCATGCCAATATCAACAAATGTCAATAGTGGCAAATGGTAGTAGCAACAAATGTCAATAGTAATAAATGTCAATTGTAGCAAATGTCAATATAAAAAATGTCAGTAGCAGCAAATGTCATAGCAAAAAATATCAATAGCAATATATGTCAACAATAATAAATGTTAATAGCAACACATGTCTACAGCTGCAAATGTCAATGTCAACAAATGTCAATGTCAACAAATGTCAACAAATGTCAGCAGTAACACGCCTCTGAAATGTCCTGTAGCCACAAATGTTGGTAGCAACCTGTGACAGGGACTTCAGATTTGCCTTGTCTCAGATTCAAATTCTCGTTATTTCAATATCCGTAGCCACAAATGTCCAAGTCACAAACTGTCCGTAGCGACATATGCCCAAAGTATATGTGTTGTCCAGCACTAAACTCGTATAGATAAGATAACCCCAACTGACGACTACAAAATCATGCATATTTTAATTTTAACGAGACTGGCAATTAAAATTAAGACCATTTCCCCTCCATATCATCACTGATATCATCCATCATAAATGTCAGGGTAAGTTACCAGGTATAAATCATGTTATAAATCATATCATTGCTGTCATTATTTAGACCATTCTAAAAGTGTGGCATTAATAGATCTGTTTTAGACCGCATTGATTTCTTTCATTAGAAATGCAACTGTCAACTCGGTCGAAGTTCGTCCAACAGATTAGCCGAATTGAGGATTTAGTTCAATGTATGACGTCATGTTCATTTTTGGTTGATAATTAAGTGGCAAGGTCGAAAGGTTTCAAAGATCATAAATGTCATTAAAGCACTCGGTGCTCTCATGTCATTAAAGCACCCAGTGCTCTCATGTCAATAAATAAGGCAAGTCGTGTTATTTCCGTAACGCCTCGTGCGATGTTGAGAGTTGATTCAGTGTGCAGGTTAAGATGTTCTCATCGCCGGTCCATATTTTGACTCTTATGTGCAAATGTCTGGGGTTTATTTTCAGAAACCATATTCTCAAGACAAAGAACAGTTTTGCTTTGTGTTTTCAGAAACTATGATTTCAATGTGAAAGAAAGGTTGTGGTTTATTTTCTGAGAAAAGAGAGCTACAAAAAAATATAAGTAACTCTGGACATACAGTGATAGAATTATACTACTCAAGTTGAAAGCAAAACCTTTCGACATAGCAATAATACAGACATATGCACCTACTCAAGACTACACAGATGAACAAATAGAGGCATACTATGAAAACCTAGATAAAGTTATGAAGCAAGTGAAATCTTCAGACATCTTGATTGTAATGGGTGACATGAACGCTAAAGTAGGGAAAGGTAGATATAAGACCATTATAGAAAATCATGGTTTAGGAAAAAGAAATGACAGAGGAGAAAGATTAATACAATTCTGTGAAGAAAACAGGCTGATAATATGTAACACCTACTTTGAGCAAGAGAAAAGGAAACTATACACATGGAAAAGCCCTGGAGATAAGAAGAGGAATCAATTAGATTACATAATGATAAAAGAAAGGTTCCGTAACAGCGTAAAGAAAGCCAAAACCTACCCAGGAGCAGATATTAATTCAGATCACAATCCTGTAATGATTAAAATTAAAATCAAACTAAAAAGAAACAAGCAAAAGTCTAATTCATCGACAAATCCACTAGATATAACAGCTTTAAATCAAAAAGATATTAGAGATACCTATACAATATAAGTAAAGAACACATACCAGAAGCTGCTAGAAGAAGGAATTGAACAATACAGAAGAGAAAATCACGATGAAAAAGTAACAACCAAATGGCAATGCATAAAGAAAAGCATATAAGAAACCTCCGACACCTTACCCAAAAGAGAAAAGAACCAAAAATAAAAATGGATAACTAACACCATCTTAGAAAAAATGGAAGCATGGAGGCAAGTGAAGAACACCGCCCAATACAATAAAATAGATAATAAGTTACGCAAACTGTGCAAAAACGCAAAAGAAGACAGGCTCAGCCAAAAATGTATAGAAATAGAAACTATGGAAAGCAAACAAGACTTAAGAGGAATGCACACAGAAATAAAGAGAATGACTAATACAAATTTTAAAAAAGCCACACTATGTGGATGCATTGCAGACAAAAAAGGAAAAATGCAAACAGACAATAAGGATATTATAGATAGATGGCAGGAATATATAAAATAACTATTTCAGGATCAAAGGGACAAGAAACTAGTTATAAAATGTACATCAGGCTATAACATTTAAAAATCTGAGGTGGAAAAAGCTATAAAAACAATGAAAAAGGCAAAGCAGCAGGACCTGACAGCATACAGATAGAGATGATACAGGCACTAGAAGATTTTGGCATTGCAGTGATTACAGACATATGCAACGACATATACCACACAGGATACATACCAAATGAACTAAAAACATCAACTTTCATTGCATTGCCTAAAAAGAATGGTGCAGTTGAATGCAGTGACTTTAGAACAATAAGCCTAATGAGCCATGTTACAAACATTTTCTAAAAGTTATGCAAGGAAGGATTCAGAATAAAATCAATATTGAATTAGATGAACAGCAATTTGGATTTAGGAAAAGTAGCGGGACAAAAGAAGCCATATTCTGCATGAGAACATTACTCGAAAAATCATCATCATCATCAAGTACCGGGCCTACTGGCGTAGGTGATCATGTCTCTCCACAACTTTCGATCTCGGCAGCTATTTATCATTTCTGTTGTTGACCTTCTGCCAAGCCATTTTCTTAAACTGTCTGATATATTTTCTCTTTGCTTCCCTCTATCTCTTCGTCCCTCAATTTTTCCCAGTTGTTACAATGTATTTCAGCTGTTCTCAATGCCAAAATTGTATAATTGTTTCTTCCTAATATTGGAAATTATCTCTCTTTTTGCTTTGACCTCTTTCATGTACGAAATCAAAGAATGTTACTTTCTATTGTTCTATGTATTAAATGAATTTAAATATTTGGGAACTTTGTTAACCTCAGACGGAAGATGTACAACAGAGGTGAGATGCTGAATGGCTCACCATGGCCACAATACGATGATTGTTTCTTCCTAATATTGGAAATTAGCTCTCTTTTTGTTTGGCCTCTTTCAGAACTGCTTCATTACTCTTCTTAGCTGTCCATGGTATTCTCGACATTCTTCTTTTAAACCACATTTCTACAGCCTCCAGTGATTTTCTTGTCGGCTGTTCTATTGTCCATGATTCACTTCTGTACATTAATACTGGCTGTACATAACATTTAATAACTCTTTTTCTTGTTTATATTGTAAAAATGGATTGCTTAGTATTTTCCTCATTTTTTTTTAAAGCTGCTTTTGCCTGAGCCATTCTGTATCTCACCTCTGTTGTACATATTCCGTCTGAGGTTAACAAAGTTCCCAAATATTTAAATTCATTTAATACATAGAACAATAGAAAGTAACATTCTTTTAATTCATACATGACTACGTAATATATATAAAAGGCGGCGGAAAGTAGAGTCGTTTGGTTAATGAATGGAACCTAAATAGCTGCATTTTACAGACAACAGTTAATGACTTTGCTAAAGGTAAGTTACAAGTCAAAGGTCAGTTATATAAAGTGGCATGACGAAAGATATAATATATCATAGATGGGGAGAGGAAGAACGCATAGAAAACAAATGAAGGGTTATCTACGATCACCTACTGCTAACAATGAAGCACACACTGCGGGCTATCTCATCATGTAGTACCGTGAGAATAAGAAACGCAGAATGGAGATAAGGAATAAGGACAGACAGTCATCAAAGGAATATCCAGGAAATCATGAAGAACTAACAGCAGCAGCTAGTATGAAGCGCTTGGTCATGAACAGAAAACTGCAGCTGTCCACAAAGCTTCGCAGTATTTGAGAATAAAACAGGACCTTGCAATCCCATACCTGACCTTTCTAATCTTATGTCTTACGTTTGCATGACTTTCTATAATAGGCTTCTCATCAACCACACCTTTCAGCTTTTCTTACTAGAGAAATGAACACTTTGCTAGATTCTCGAGCTTCTATTTCTTTCGTAACAAGCTCAACAAAATATTATAATATACACCTCTTGAGTGTTTGCTTTAAGCAATTTTCTCTTCTTCATCTTCTACTTCCTATACCGCAGAGAGCATGTTGGGGCATCACTGACAGACTTTGCTAACTTTTTCCGTTTCTTTCAATCTCTCGTCATTTTTTGCGATGCAACAGAGCCGAAGTTATGTTTTATCTTTCTTTTTATCTTTACATCTCTATCTGCTTCTCCTTCTTTTCATTGTACATACCTTACAAAATTGACTTTACCGATCAGGTGATACGTGGCCGAACTATTTCAATGGTTTGATCAAAAATATCATCATGTGCTCTGATTGCTTGTTGTATCATTTTGCGAAATTTTTCAATGTCAGGGTTTATAATAATACATTCCGTTTATCAACATGAGAAATAATGTTTGTATTTGAATATTTTATTATAAGTTTATCAGTGTTTCTAGCTAATCTTATCCAAGCCTTTCTTTCTTAACTCTGTTACGTCATGTTCGTTATCAAGCGCGGCTTGCTCATTTATAATTCATATTGTTCAGAAAAAAAGTTAAGGTCTTGGCCTCTTTGTTTTGATTTTACCGTTCACGGTTCTAACATACAGACAAAGACAAGTTTGAGCACAGCTCTTCGCTTTCAATAAAAATCGCTTTTCCAGCACTCCCCTGAAAGTTATTTGGTTATTCCAAAAATGCCCATAGGTGCTCAGATCCCCTTCTCAGCAAGTCTCGCAGTCTCCAGCGACTGATGACTCCAGTTCTGTGTTAGTTGATGAGTCTTCTTATACGCCAACTAAGTTTCTCGTTTCTGGCTGTCCCCATCTTAACTCCCATCTCTTTCATCCGAAGGAGTGACGTAGACTCATGGTTGGCGAAGTCCTGTGCTCTTCCCACATCTCAGAGGGCATTGATGACGTCCGTCCGTTCCATTAGTCAGTCTTCAACGACAGCGCAGCTAAGTTCAACCTTGAAAGGATAATTATTGTCAATGAGCGCTTTAAAATAAGCATGAGTTAAAGACTTCTCTTTTGGGATGGGACATATTTGTTAGTATAAAGCAGATTGTGTCATCATATTTTATAGTGTCAGCTGTGCAGCACAAGCCAAATGTTTCCTATATATATATTATAGTAAGTCCAGTTTGCGTTATATCATTTTTATTGTTCTCAGGACTTCTTAAGCGAGCACATCACTAGCAGCAGGGAGCGCATGCACTGTGCTGATATTGTCCTGTCGAAGTGATCACAGTACAAACATGCTGGTTTTATACTCATGTATGTGTGTGTACCCACATGTGGCTTTCAAAACGATATCCACGGACATAAAACATTAAACTATCACATTCACAAACATGCAAATAAAGGCATTGTAAATTAGCCTTTCAGCATCTAGAACGTGAAATGCACTTGAAATAGACACTTTGTTTGGCTCGTCTTACACGTGGAGTCGAATTAGTTCGGATGTCCATCTGTTTTCTTTGCGATGGAGAAGGTCGTCTTCTACCTCTTCTGTTGCTGAATCTGCTTGTTAATAATTTTTGTGGATTTCTGTTTGCTTTATATATTATATATATATATATATATATATATATATATATATATATATATATATATATATATATATATATATTATATGGTTGTGCAACATGGAGAACAGCAAAACTTTCAAAGCATACTTTCATTAGTGGATGCTTGCACTGAAATAAAGGATGGAAATGGCAGGATAAAATAACTAACGTAGAATTATGGAAAATTACCAGCCAAATACCAGTGGACAAAGAGATACAACGAATACAATGGCGCTGGATAGGACATACATTGCCGAAACCAACTGAAAGTATCACACGACAGGCACTTTTTTGGAATCCTCAGGGGAAGAGACAAAGAGGAAGACCCAAAAAAATATTCTTTGAGAAGACAGGTAGTAGCAGAGATGAGGATGACTGGGAAGATATGGAAAGATCTTAAAAGAATGGCAAGAAACAGAAAGACTTGGAAAGTGCTTGCTGAAGACCTATGCTCCACAGGGAGCTGTGTAATAAATTTACATGCCCACATATTCACACAAATAAGAGTACTTGTAAACATAAACTAAAATAAATTGCCACAAATTCACACAAATAAATGTACATTCACACCAAAAATTGCGCGAGAACGTTTCAACTCACACACAGGCACGCACACACACACACACACACACACACACACACACTCTCTCTCTCTCTCACACACACAGACACACACACAGAGGCACGCACACTCACAGTTACTAAACATACTCGCACAGATACATTTATCCTCAGAAAGGTATTCTTGCAGATCAAATTCTCCTGAGCGCATTCACACAAATTCATTAAATTTCATACAAACAATTCAGAAGATGTATATTCAAGTACTTTGATAAGAAGCCGCGATAGCTCAGTGGTTAGTGAACTGGACTACAAAGGACAAGAAGTAGGGTTCGATCCCAAGCGACGGCTACCGGTTCACCCAGCCTTTAATGGGTACCGGATTTTTTCCCGGGAAAGTAAAGCGGCATGGGCGTAATACCGACCACATTACCCCAAAAAGCATGTGCCGACGGTCTGTAAAATTTATGGTCACTAACACCATATTCCCTATACCCCACTTGGCGTGATAGGGGTAGTTTACTTTTTTTTTTTTTTTTTTTTTTTACTTTGATAAAAGCAAATTTCAGAATACATTTTCTTAAAAATCACTTTTAATAAAAAAGCATTATAAGCACTTTCAGACTCTTTCAGTTTCACATATCAAACATATTGATACCTTCGTTTATGTACAGGCACTTTCAAAAGAGATAAATTTACAGAAACATATTTATACAAATACTTACAAGGAGGACGCATTCACTTCAATACATTAATTCCATGTTCACTCATGATATAAAGAATTCACTGACTTTCTAATTCAGAAAATACTTACATTCACATGACTTTGACCAGGTGCACATTCCTTACAAAATCCGTGTAGGGTCAATGAATTCACAGCACTGACAGTTTATCAATATTAAAACAAACCGTTAAAAGTTGTGTTCGTTTATCAATTGTACATTGCAGAACCAATAAACTATTTTCCAATTCTGTAAATACCACATCTAATACATTATTATTACTCCTGTTACAATCATTTACATAAATAAATATAATTCATGTATTGGATATTTGCAAATATTATAATGTAATTTGCATTAATTTTACTCGTGTTATTGAGCAATTAATATAGGAAATCCAGAGAACGATAAAGAAATGATGATCAAATCTACGTCCATAAAGCGTCATCCACCGTCTCTCACGTGATCCCAAGGTATTGATTAATCGCCATTTTTGTGAAGTCACGAACTCGTAGTTTCACCAACGATATCAGCCGAACTGTTTTATTTTTGAAGTCTCTCACTAATCAGCAGACTGATGTTATCGTCGTTGTCATCGTCAAAGTCATCCCATTATCATCATCAGCATCAACATCGTGTGTCTTCTCTTGTGATAGCACCTCCTTTCACTTCTTCTTCTGTCATTTCTTTCAATGCGGGTCATGAACAAGACGATGCGTGTAAGGTCTTCAACAGCTCCTCATATATTGTTGTGCGTGGTAGTTTCTGTGAGCCATGATTGTGCTCTAGTGATGTTGAGTGTGACTCTTTACTGTAGAATATTCGGAGGAGTCTCTTCGGGTGCACCACAATCATCACCATTAAGTACCGTGTCTACTGGCGTAGGTGATCATGCCTCTCCACAACTTTCGATCTCGGCAGCTATTTATCATTTCTGTTGTTGACCTTCTGCCAAGCCATTCTCTTAAGCTGTCTGTTATTTTTTTCTCTTTGCTTCCCTCTATCTCTTCGTCCCTCAATTTTTCCAGTTGTTACAATATATTCAAATTGTTATTTTCTCATTACATGGCCAAAAAATTATGATCGTTTCTTCCTAATATTGGAAATTAGCTCTCTTTTTGCTTTGACCTCTCTCAGAACCTCTTCATTACTCTTCTTAGCTGTCCATGGTATTCTCAACATTCTTCTGTCAAACAACATTTCTACAGCCTCCAGTAATTTTCTTGTATTGTACTATTGTCCATGATTCATATCCATATGTTAAGACTGGGTCTACATAACATTGAAGAGCTCTTTTTCTTGTTCCTATTGTCAAAAATGGATTGCACAGTACCTTCCTAATTTTTTGGAAAACTGCTTTTGCCTGAGCCATTCTGCGTCTCACCTCTGTTGTACATCTACCATCTGAGGTTAACATTGTTCTCAGATATTTAATTTCATGTAACTGTTTTAATATTGTTCCACTTTCTTTATTGTACATTGCGGTGGTGTTTTTCTATTTGTTTTTACCATTACTTCTGTCTAGGTCTACAATAGTATGTTGCATTGTCACTGAGTCTTGTATGTGTGTATGTCCTCTGAGGTGACAGAGATCTGTCCTGAGTCTAAATATCTTGAAATGTGTGTATATGTCCTCTGAGGTGACAGAGATCTGTCACTGAGTCTTGTGTGTGTGTATGTCCTCTGAGGTGACAGAGATCTGTCACTGAGTCTTGTGTGTGTGTATGTCCTCTGAGGTGACAGAGATCTGTCACTGAGTCTTGTGTGTGTGTATGTCCTCTGAGGTGACAGAGATCTGTCACTGAGTCTTGTGTGTGTGTATGTCCTCTGAGGTGACAGAGATCTGTCACTGAGTCTTGTGTGTGTGTATGTCCTCTGAGGTGACAGAGATCTGTCCTGAGTCTAAATATCTTGGAATGTGTGTATCTGGTGAACGTGTTTAATTTATCATGTGAGAGTTGTCTGATAATTTGACAAATTTGTTGCATTTTTTGTCTATTTCTGCTGCTTGTGAATTGTTGTCTCACTGGACTTACTTATTTTAATTAATCTGCTTGTTCTAATTATCTGCCGCCTATCATTACGTTGATGTTGTTTTTCTCTTTCGGATGTTCATGATCTGCATTGTTGGCATTGTTTCATTTTCATGTGGTATTTAGTGCCTGTGCTACTAAGTCCGTTGAAGTGTTCTCGTTGGTCTTCTAAACATTTAATGACAAATTAATTTGATTCGTCAATTTAATCATAATAATTAATAATGTATATATAATTGTGATGATTAAATTAGTGGAGAAGTGAATGTTGCATTAAATGTAGTTTAAAATGTTGGATATTGAATTGATTAAAAGAGAAATGATAATGCAAAATAAGAACAATTTAATAAGAAGTGATAAAAGCTGGATAAAGGAATTGAAAGACGATAACCGCGTTTGTATGTATCTGAAATGGCAAGCAATAAAAGATAATAGGAAATGTTCATAAGGTTTCATTGTCACGTCATGTCTATGCCAAAAACAAGAAGATCTACTGACAGCTTTCAATCATTATCATTATCAAAAGTGTAAGGCGAATAAATGTCATCGGTACATACGACTCAAGAGCATCATTTCACGAGGTAAGCGGGTTAAATGACGTCAGTTAATTCACTTTTTTACAAACCACTACCACATATTCCCTTCCCACATTCAAATGCAAATTAAAACGATTGTCAAAAGCGGTTCTCAAATGAATTCTTGCTGCCTCCTATTTTCTGTATAACTGTTCCCCATCGCCTTCTTATTGACCAAAAAAGAAACGCGTTTCTACATATTTTGCTTAGTTTTAGAACCTTTATCTTCACTCGCCTTTTCGTTCGTCAAAATCTTTTTCACTACTTTTTTATTGCAGTTAACAAGTCTACACCCCCCTACCCATGTTTTATTTTATAATTACACCCCACCCCTTACCCATGTTTTATTATATAATTACACCCCACCCTCTACCAATGTTTTATTATATAATCACACCCCACCCTCTACCAATGTTTTATTATATAATCACACCCTACCTCTACCCATGTTTTATTATATAATCACACCCTACCATCTACCCATGTTTTATTATATAATCACACCCTACCCTCTACCCATGTTTTATTATATAATCACACCCTACCCTCTACCCAAGTTTTATTATAAATCACCCCCCACCCATTCCTTTTCTCTAAAAACAAAACCAGTCTTAAAATATCATATTGCAAGACTCTGTCCATTGATATTTCAAGCTTTCTTCTATCATTTTTATTTGGCATACTATATTATTGTTCAGTCTCTCTCTCTCTCTCTCTTGATATTTCAACCGTGCATGTTCTTTAATAGAAATGATGGGATCTCTTTTTATCCTGGAAGAGAGAGTTCAAGGTCGTCGTCGAGAACAGCAGAGAAAGACTAAAGTGGACTGATATCATTTTAAGGTGGACAGATGAAGACAATGTGTGTCATCAAAACAAGAGGCATAGCAGCGAAAGACTAAAGTGGACTGATATCATTAAAAGGTGGACAGACGAACACAACGTGTGTCATCAAAACAAAAGACATAGCAGCGAAAGACTAAAGTGGACTGATATCATTAAAAGGTGGACAGATGAATACAACGTGTGTCATCAAAACAAGAGACAAAGCAGAGAAAGACTAAAGTGGACTGATAACATTAAAAGGTGGACAGATGAAGACAACGTGAATCATCAAGACAAGAGACAAAGTAAAATGGCACAAGATGGTAGCCTTCGATATGGTTTCGGCAACTAATGAAGGAATCCTTTCTCGAAAGCTGACAAGACACTAATGTCATACGGATTGAAAACAAAATTGTTTCAATTTAAAATTTAACTTAGGCTACATGCCCAAATTAACCAGTGCTATAACCATGCGGCAACTGTTGATTCTGGTTACAAATCCTGATACTATAGCACATTATCCACCTGAATGCTACTTGCTAAATTGTTATACATTTTATGAGTTGAAAACGATTCATATCTGACTACAGAAGTAGAAACAATAAACTAGAATTTGTCATGCAACCATTTCGCAGAGATTATCAGAACATCTAAACTTACTACCTCACAGTATCCATTAAAACACTTGAATCCTCTACTTCACGGTTTCCCTCTAAACACTTAAACCCTCTACTTCACGGTTTCCCTCTAAACACTTGAACCCTCTACTTCACGGTTTCCCTCTAAACACTTGAACCCTCTACTTCACGGTTTCCCTCTAAACACTTGAACCCTCTACTTCACGGTTTCCCTCTAAACACTTGAACTCTCTACTTCACGGTTTCCCTCTAAACACTTGAACCCTCTACTTCACGGTTTCCCTCTAAACACTTGAACCCTCTACTTCACGGTTTCGCTCAAAATACTTGAAACTTTTGCTTCATAGTGTCACCAAAAAATTCTGGCTCTTGAGCCTCTACATCACAGCATCCCTCAAAATGCATGAACTTTCAGGTTCACAGAGTCCTTTTAAATTATTGAAACTTATACTTCACAGTGTCCCTCAAAATACTTGAATCTTTAACTTCACAGTGTCCCTCCAAATATTTGAATCTTCTACTTCACAGTGAATCTCAAAATGCATGAACACTCTAATTCATAGCAGCTTCAAAATACTGACATCTTTTATTTTACAGTCTTCTTCTAAATACTTGAACCTTCTACTTCACAGTATCCTTCGAAATACTTGAAATTTTGACTTCACAGTGTCGCTCAAAATATTGTATCCTATTTCATAATGTCCCTCAATACTTGAATCTTTTACTTCACATTAACTTCAAAATACTTTCACCTTGTACTTAACAGTGTTCCGCAAAATAATACAACTTTCAGCATCACAGTGCCCTTTAAAATACTTGAACTTTCAATTTCACAGTTCTCCTTACAACACCTGAATATTCTACTTCACTGTGACTTTCAAAATACTTGAAATTTCTACTTCACAGATTCCCTCAAAACATTTCAATATGGTATGTTGCCTTAGAACACTAGAACCTGGTACTGTTGCTCTCAAACACTTTAACCTGGTACGGTTGTCCGCAAACACTAGAACCTGGTACTGCTGCCCACAAACACTAGAACCTGATACTGTTGCCCTCAAACACTAGAACCTGGTACTGTTGCCCTCAAACACTAGAACCTGATACTGTTGCCCTCAAACACTAGAACCTGGTACTGCTGCCCTCAAACACTAGAACCTGGTACTATTGTCCTCAAACACTAGAACCTGATACTGTTGTCCTCAAACACTAGAACCTGATACTGTTGCCCTCAAACACTAGAACCTGATACTGTTGCCCTCAAACACTAGAACCTGATACTGTTGCCCTCAAACACTAGAACCTGGTAGTGCTGCCCTCAAACACTAGAACCTGATACTGTTGTCCTCAAACACTAGAACCTGGTACTGCTGTCCTCAAACACTAGAACCTGATACTGCTGCCCTCAAACACTAGAACCTGATACTGTTGCCCTCAAACACTAGAACCTGGTACTGTTGCCCTCAAACACAAGAACCTGATACTGTTGTCCTCAAACACTAGAACCTGATACTGCTGCCCTCAAACACTAGAATCTGGTATTGTTGTCCTCAAACACTAGAACCTGATACTGTTGTCCTCAAACACTAGAACCTGATACTGTTGTCCTCAAACACTAGAACCTGATACTGTTGTCCTCAAACACTAGAACCTGATATTGTTGTCCTCAAACACTAGAACCTGATATTGTTGTCCTCAAACACTAGAACCTGATACTGTTGTCCTCAAACACTAGAACCTGATACTGTTGTCCTCAAACACTAGAACCTGATATTGTTGTCCTCAAACACTAGAACCTGATACTGTTGTCCTCAAACACTAGAACCTGATATTGTTGTCCTCAAACACTAGAACCTGATACTGTTGTCCTCAAACACTAGAACCTGATATTGTTGTCCTCAAACACTAGAACCTGATACTGCTGCCCTCAAACACTAGAACCTGATACTGCTGCCCTCAAACACTAGAACCTGGTACTGTTGCCCTCAAACACTAGAACCTGGTACTGCTGCCCTCAAACACTAGAACCTGGTACTGTTGCCCTCAAACACTAGAACCTGATACTGTTGTCCTCAAACACTAGAACCTGATACTGTTGTCCTCAAACACTAGAACCTGATACTGTTGTCCTCAAACACTAGAACCTGGTACTGTTGCCCTCAAACACTAGAACGTGGTACTGTTGTCCTCAAACACTAGAACCTGGTACTGTTGCCCTCAAACAATAGAAGCTGGTACTGTTGCCCTCAAACACTAGAACCTGATACTGTTGTCCTCAAACACTAGAACCTGATACTGTTGTCCTCAAACACTAGAACCTGGTACTGTTGTCCTCAAACACTAGAACCTGATACTGTTGCCCTCAAACACTAGAACCTGATACTGTTGTCCTCAAACACTAGAACCTGATACTGTTGTCCTCAAACACTAGAACCTGGTACTGCTGCCCTCAAACACTAGAACCTGATACTGCTGCCCTCAAACACTAGAACCTGGTACTGTTGCCCTCAAACACTAGAACCTGATACTTTTGTCCTCAAACACTAGAACCTGATACTGTTGTCCTCAAACACTAGAACCTGATATTGTTGTCCTCAAACACTAGAACCTGATATTGTTGTCCTCAAACACTAGAACCTGATACTGTTGTCCTCAAACACTAGAACCTGATACTGTTGTCCTCAAACACTAGAACCTGATACTGTTGTCCTCAAACACTAGAACCTGATACTGTTGTCCTCAAACACTAGAACCTGGTACTGTTGTCCTCAAACACTAGAACCTGATATTGTTGTCCTCAAACACTAGAACCTGGTACTGTTGCCCTCAAAAACTAGAACGTGGTACTGTTGCCCTCAAACACTAGAACCTGATACTGTTGTCCTCAAACACTAGAACCTGGTAATGTTGCCCTCAAAAACTAGAACGTGGTACTGTTGTCCTCAAACACTAGAACCTGGTACTGTTGTCCTCAAACACTAGAACCTGGTACTGCTGCCCTCAAACACTAGAACCTGATACTGTTGCCCTCAACCACTAGAACCTGATACTGTTGTCCTCAAACACTAGAATCTGATACTGTTGCCCACAAACACTAGAACCTGATGTTGTTGTCCTCAAACACTAGAACCTGGTACTGCTGCCCTCAAACACTAGAACCTGCTACTGTTGCCCTCAAACACTAGAACCTGGTACTGTTGCCCTCAAACACTAGAACGTGGTACTGTTGCCCTCAAAAACTAGAACGTGGTACTGTTGTCCTCAAACACTAGAACCTGGTACTGTTGCCCTCAAACACTAGAACGTGGTACTGTTGCCCTCAAACACTAGAACGTGATACTGCTGCCCTCAGACACTAGAACGTGGTACTGTTGTACTCAAACACCAGAACGTGGTACTGTTGTCCTCAAACACTAGAACGTGGTACTATTGTCCTCAAACACTAGAACCTGGTACTGTTGCCCTCAAACACTAGAACGTGGTACTGTTGCCCTCAAATACTAGAACGTGGTACTGCTGCCCTCAGACACTAGAACGTGGTACTGTTGCCCTCAAACACTAGAACCTGGTACTGTTGCCCTCAAACACTAGAACGTGGTACTGTTGCCCTCAAAGACTAGAACGTGGTACTGTTGCCCTCAAATACTAGAACGTGGTACTGCTGCCCTCAGACACTAGAACGTGGTACTGTTGCCCTCAAACACTAGAACCTGGTACTGCTGCCCTCAGACACTAGAACGTGGTACTGTTGTACTCAAACACCAGAGCGTGGTACTGTTGTCCTCAAACACTAGAACGTGGTACTATTGTCCTCAAACACTAGAACCTGGTACTGTTGCCCTCAAACACTAGAACGTGGTACTGTTGCCCTCAAACACTAGAACGTGGTACTGTTGCCCTCAAACACTAGAACGTGGTACTGTTGCCCTCAAATACTAGAACGTGGTACTGTTGCCCTCAAATACTAGAACCTGGTACTGTTGCCCTCAAACACTAGAACCTGGTACTGTTACCCTCATACACTAGAACCTAATACTGTTGCCCTCATACACTAGAACTTAGAAATTCACAGTGGACTTGAATGCAATTATTCTAGTTTGCTTATTTGAGAAGACATTGATGAGGTCTGGCAAATCCTGAACTCTAAAAGTATCGTGATAATTGTTTGTGTGTGCGGTCAAAAGTTGCAGAAATCGCATGTTGTTGATCCCGATAATTTGCAAGTTACAAATATTCAAATTTGAGGGAGGAAAAACTCCGCAGGCAATTCTAAACAAAAACGAATAAACAACTCCATTATCAAATGTTCTCTTTGCTCCCGAACAAAGGAAATTCCCAACAGGAAGCAGACATATCCAAACCATAAACAGTGGTTATCAAGCTTACCTCCCACAGTCCCTCTAGTAATAACATTCTCTATACTCTAGTTACTGAATAGATGCCCTATTTATCATAAAACAACTAGCGGAGAAAACAATAGAGTATAATAAAACACTATGTACAGCTTTTATTGTTCAAGAAAGGCGTTCAATATGGTGGACAGGGAACAACTGTGCTCCATATTGCCCTTGTACGGAGTGAGTTACCACCTAGTTGAGATATGCAAGAGCCTCTATGAAAGTAGTCGCACTACAGTAAGATCTTCAGCAGGCTACTCTAAACATTTCACCATTAACTCCGGAGTAAGACAAGGCTGCGTACTTCCCCCCTACTTTTCATCACGTAAATGGACAATATATGCAAATTAGCATGTCCAAGCATGGGAAGTATATCAACAAGGATTATAACAAGCGATAACACAAAAGAGAACGAAATATATGTACCAGAAAACAGCAGAAGAGAGGACGAAATAAATGAAGTACTATTTGCAGGCGACCAAGTTCTAATACATGAAACAACTGAGGACCTGCAAGAACATATCAACAGGCTAAACAGCACTTGTAAACAATACAACATGAAGATCAACATAAATAAAACCGCAGCAATGGCAATAGCGAGAAAGAAAGAAAAAATAAACATCATAATAGATAATACAACTCTGAAACAAGTAGCCAATTTTAAATATCTGGGTAGCACGTTAACACAAGACAATAACCAAGAGACAGAGACAGAGATAGGTGTAAGGTGTAACAAAGCATGCCAAGTTATAGGCCAAGTATCAACACTATTGAAAAAAAAAAACAAAGCAATAAGTACGGAAGCAAAAGGGGCAATTTACAAATCCATTTTTCTACCAACTCTGTGCTATCAGTGCCAGAATTGGACGCTGGACTCTAGAACAATAAGGAAGATAACGACCACAGAAATGAAATGTGTCAGAAAAATGACAGGAAACAGCTTAAGGGACAGAGTAAGAAACACTGACCTGAGGAAGAAACTCGAAATTGAATCAGCCATCGAATACATAAAGAAACAACAGAAAAAATGGTTCGGTCACATAACAAGAGAAAAAGAACTAATAATGACTCAAAGAGCCATAAACAAACGCTACGAAAACGCCAGATTAAGAGGAAGACCGAGAAAGAGATGGATAAAGGGAATACTAGAGTCACTAGGAGGGATAACACCAGAAGAGGCTAACAGAAGAGCAAAGAATCGCAGATTGTAACTCCCCTCGACGCCAGCGGCAATGGAGCAAGGATAAATGAGGTAGAAGAGTTAATGAAAGCATTGCATCTGAAGCGCCGACTTCAAGGGAAAAGACGTTCATTCATGTACAGATTATTTCTCTCCACTTGATTGTTATGTACATCCAAATTACAAATGAGCAGAATTTGTAAAGTAAACATCTTGAAGATGCATACATTCCGTTATTACTCAACGCTTGGGACTTCCGTTTCCAAGATGGCGGAATTGAGTCACGTTCTCTCTATCGCTGCAGAAATTCCGTTGGAGTCTTATCAACTTCGGGTTTCCGTTCCAATTTTCTGCATTCCAAATGTTCTACTTGTTATATCTGCGCCATTGAATTGACGTTGCACGCACAGCAACGCTCCGTTTTGACAATTCAAGTGTTGTGAATGCGCCTTCCAACGTCTAATGTTGATCTGCGTTTTACGTCAAACTAAGTGCTGTTCCATGACCGCTTGATGGAGATGGTTGCCGCAAGTTATTTACAAGTTACAACGCATTAATGTGGTGGGCTCCGTCAAGTCAGTCAAGTCAGCGTCTTTGGGAAGTTTGTACCATGTTTCGTTCGTTGTAGACTGCATTCAGTAGAGTAATAATGAATACATGGGCGCAGACATTTTGTGCGTGCTACGTCATCATAATGGATCTTCGTGTGTCCCAAGACCGACCATGCGCTAATCTTGCGATCTTGCGTTTGGTGTGCATCGGGGATAATCTGACGACGAACTGTGTTTTGTATGTTCGGAGTTGGAGTCAAACACGATGTCCTAACATCATCAAGCGCCATACATTTACTATGACGATCATCATTTTCAGGAGGACGTGATCTTCCGGGCAATGTGATGGATAGGCGGCAGGAACCATTGAAGGCTATGTCTGCAAAGTGTTCCTTGTTGCAGTTTCCTCATATTCCAAGTCCGGCTTGTTGCATGAGCTACTGAGTTAAGTGCTCTGTGCACACCGTGAGCTGTGTGTCTCATCCATTTTGATCATGTTTCCATACTCCAATTGTGTACGATGAATGATGATATCGTATGACAGGGAACAGTTGGCTGTGTTCACTTTCTGAGCGGTTTCGCCTTATGTCTTTTGGCGTGTGCTGAGACTGCTATGATGGGGACTACAGTTACCTTTCTTTGTTTGGAAGATGAGTTATAATTCGGATGATTCCACTGGCACGGGCGGTTGAGCAATTATGGATTTTAATTCGTTTGCAGTGATACCGAGGCCTTCCATAACCAATAACCACTAACCAATCAATGCTAGAATTTAGTAAATTGATAATTTAACCCTTGACAACTTTATATACTATGGAAATTTATATAAAATTATGTTATTCAATATTTCTTTATTTGTATTTGTCCATACTTAAATTTGTCCTTTTATGATTTCTAGAGATTGCACGGGTAATCATACAAGACACAATATGTATACATTTTTAGAACCTCTGGTATAGATTATGAGACCAGAGAAAGTCGATTATTCATATGGATTGTCCAGGGAGACAATCTTGTTCGTTCAGACATTAGAAACATGGCATCAATATGTCTCTATCGACTCATGCTTATGCATCCACAACTGTTTTTCCAATAGCCTGCTACTCGATACTGTCCCTCATTATCGACGACTCACTCAGCTAAATCGCAGCAATGCTATTGTTATTTCCACGGATGTCTGCTTTACTAATAAGACTTTTTTTGTAAAATAAAAAAAAATGTGTCTTACTTTTTATGAAGAATGTTTTGAATAAGCCTCACATTGAATGGGAGTCATCAAATATCTAAATAGAATTGTGCAAGTGAAAACGAGACATCGAAATATACATCTTCCTATGTACATGTACTGCTTTCTTCCTCCACGCATCAAATCACTTACATTCTAAAGCACTTTAGCTTGGCCACAACTCTGTGACAATTAAATTACTAGAAAAAATAAACTTTGGAAATTTAAACATAAAAAAACGTGAAATAAGTGATTTTAGGGAAAAAATGCAGAATGCCGTTCATTAATTGCTTTCAAGAAATACATCAAATCCTCTTTAGTTCTTGCTCTCATTTCTCATTTAATCCCCCCCCCCCCTTCCCAGGACTTTTTCTGTTCTCAGATATCACGTTTAATTACTCAGTCTCTCTAAAACTTTCTCCTTGTTTTCTTTCACGGCTTTTCATTTAATTTGCTCACTAACACTCTCCATCTCCACATTCACCACAGCCCGATTGAAAGAATTTATGTCTCTAGCCATATCTCACACTTCTTCTCTTACCATTTTCAAGGTCTCCTTGATGTCTTGAAACCGCTTTCTTCTTGGTCTGCCCCTGATGCGTCGTCCAGGAACCATGCCCTCCATTATCTTTCTTTCCAGCCCGCAGTGTCTTTTGACGTGGCCATAGTGTCTCTAATTGCCTCTGTCGAATAGTGTTTACAAACCAGATTGTTTATGTTTAAATCTGTTAATATGTCTTCATTGCCTTTTTTCATTATCCAAGGTTTCTTAAGATTTTCTCTCTCAAGCATCGACAAGACACCATTAATGAAATACATTTATTGTCATAACAGCTAAAGCTGCTGCATAATTTTTTATTTTTTTGTGCGAAATGAAATGTGACCCAGATTGGATGTTTTCTCTATAAAGTGAATCGTTCAAGCCTTCTTGTGTTATAGAACGCTCTGATCAACCCAATGCCGAACTTCTACCGGGGATATCGGAGCCTACTGACCATCACATGACAACATGCATATAGGTTTACAAACTTGAGTGCAGCTCAGAGTCACTTAGCCTTGAGATGGAATCTTGAAGTTTATCATAGACTCTATGTGTGTTTTTGATTGCTCCAGTAATTAACGATTTCTTTTACTCGAAATTCCCACTGCTAAGCCTTTTAAAATATTTTTATGTAATGTAACAAGACATTGGGTTGAGCAATACCTGATGTTGATTATAATAGATGGTTGCTGCAACTACATATAAGAACATTCTTGTAAGAGATGCCGATCATATAGGTCTACTTTTGTTGCACTATTTTCGTGATCATTTTAATTTGAATTATCTACCTTTCCTTTATCCATTCAACAAAAGTCGTCTATCACATAATGTTCACTAAATATTTTCTTGTTTGCTATTACATTTGTTCCTTGGCCTTTCTCTGCATTTTGTTGTTCAATGTCTTTTTTAAATTATTGATTTACTTTTATTTTCATATATATATATATATACATATACAACCTATTTGCCTATTTCAGATACCATTTTGAAGAGACTGTCTCTGCTGACTAGGTCAACGACCTTTGTAAGGTTGACCAAGGCGATGAAGAGAGGCGTTTACTGCTCTCTAGAATGTTCTTGATGCAGTCGTAAAGAAAAACATGTCTGTAGTTGATCTTCCGGAATTAAAGCCGCGTTGTGATTCAGGATATACGGTCTCTGCGAGTTTCTTTTGTCTGCCGAATATGACTCTGGCGTAGGTCTTGCCGATGGCGCTGAGTAGGGAGACGCCTCTGTTGTTGCAGTTGTATCAAGGACGTTTGGTGTAACAGTGTTTTCTGTGCAATAAAGAGAGGAGTAGTGTTCACCCATCTCTACGTCTGCCTGCCCCTATCGGTAATCACTTCCTCTCTAATGTTAAGATTAAGGGCAGCGTCTACTATACGTGTATGTACATATAGGTTGACAAATATATTAACATCAAAACAAATAACACCAGGACTAAAAGTATGAATAGCAAAATATTACATCTTCTCAATATTCCTGTATGGTGCAGAAATATGGACATTAGACAAGAAAACAGAACAGAAAATTGATGCCTCTGAAATGTGGATTTATAGAAGAATAAGTAGAATTGGATGGAAAGAAAAGTAAACAAACGATGAAGTTTTACAACAACTAAAAATGAAAAGAGAACTACTAAACAGAATTCAAACAAGACAAATGAAATTGTTGTGGCATGTTAAAAGACACAAACAGCATAATGAAAGTAATATTGGAAGGGAAAATACAAGGTAAAAGAGGCAGAGGCAGACCAAGACTAACGTGGACGAGTAACATTAAAAGATGGACAAGTCAACCTATGGCAATCTGCACCATCAAATCAAGAGACAGAGTGAAATGGTGCTCCATGGTAGCCAACCTTCGATGCGGAGACGGCACTCTATGATGATGATGATGATGATGATGATACAATACATGATGGAACAGAATAAACTGATTTCTTTTAAATGAGGACACTAAAGTAATATTCATATTTCTTACTAAAAGTAATATAGACATTAAAACTATTAAACCTTACAATAATAGAAAATATTATCTTAAAGTGGGACCCTATTATATCCCGGGCCCCTATACTAGGTCTGTGTCATATTTTCCCTTGGGGTGGGTGGGGGGGGGGTGTAGGATAATCTCTGCAGAATTAGAAGTTCATATCACGTCTACTAGATCAAACGTAAATACGACAATTATTACTCAATCTGGAGATCCCTCTCACAAAGCCATTGTTTTCAGGGGAATCACCTTAGAAAAACTGTGTTCTATTAGGTTGCAACCACGTTAGTCTAGGCTGTTAAGTTTTGTCAAAATGGATAATAGACTGGAACTCTGCATAACCTTTCAGTTAGTTACTTCCTCTTGTCATTTCATGTTTGTTATATTTTATTTTAAAAGTAAGCCCATTCCAAATTTCATGCAGTTGATTTTTTTTTTCCTCATCTGATCAGATATCGGAGTAGGGGAATCCTTGTTACTTGAAATAAGTACTGCTGCCTGGTATGGTTCAAACAAATAATAATACATTTAACAGTCTACCAGCATCTTACCAATATTTACAATCATCGTTGCAAACCATTAGCATTGCAAAGACATCAACCATCAATATTTAAACGATATTAACCATCAACATTGCAATGATATTAGCCATCAACAGTGCAACGAAATTAACCATCAGATTTGCAACGATATTAAACATCATCATTACAACGATAGTAACCATCAGCATTGCAATGATAGTAGCCATCAACATTGCAGCGATATTAACCACCAACGTTGCAACGATATTAACCACCAACGTTGCAACGATATTAACCACCAACGTTGCAACGATATTAACCACCAACGTTGCAACGATATTAAACATCAATATTACAACGAATATAAACATCAAAATTGCAACGATATTAACCATCAACATTGCAACGATATTAACCACCAACGTTGCAACGATATTAACCACCAACGTTGCAACGATATTAACCATCAACATTGCAACGATATTAATCACCAACGTTGCAACGATATTAACCACCAATGTTGCAACGATATTAACCATCAACATTGCAACGATATTAACCACCAACGTTGCAACGATATTAACCACCAACGTTGCAACGATATTAACCACCAACGTTGCAACGATATTAATCACCAACGTTGCAACGATATTAACCACCAACGTTGCAACGATATTAATCACCAACGTTGCAACGATATTAATCATCAACATTGCAACGATATTAACCACCAACGTTGCAACGATATTAACCACCAACGTTGCAACGATATTAATCACCAACGTTGCAACGATATTAACCACCAACGTTACAACGATATTAACCATCAACATTACAACGATATTAACCATCAACATTACAACGATATTAACCATCAACATTACAACGATATTAACCATCAACATTACAACGATATAAACCACCAACGTTGCAACGATATTAACCATCAACATTACAACGATATTAACCATCAACATTACAACGATATTAATCACCAACATTACAACAATATTAATCATCAACATTACAACGATATTAACCATCAACATTACAACGACATAAACTACAAATTCTGAAATCATTCCGACGACCATGTGAGGCGTAATGTAGTTCGTGCTGTCTGCACTCGTCACAGGTCAATGAAGTGGATAGCTGTAGAGTCGTAGAGTATTCTATCCGGGTTGTTTTGGTCTAGACTAAGAAGAGCAGTACTCTAAAATCCATGTTCTGTGAAGAACTAAAAACTGACAAAAAGAAATTTGTGGAAGTTGATGGTGGAATGTAGATTAGATAATACTATCACATGACAGAGCCACTGCCGAAAGAATTGAAAAACAAACAGATGAAAAGTTATGAGAGATGAAGATTAATGTATTATTATAAGACACGTTATATCTATTATGTGTCCATCTCTTTATTGAATCAAGCATCTCTTATAGTGTTATCTTCTCGTCATTTTTGTTCATCTTGTCTGTCGCTCAATCATTATCTTTACTCTACTTTTCCATTTCGATCGATCTTATTCTATTTTATTTCCTTTACTATGCTTTTTTTACATGATCGTGGCTCTTTATTTAAGTAGAAACTAATTTATTTTAACGAAATTATTTTCCCTTCACATCTATACTTTCATTGAGGAGAGCAAACGGACAAAAATAATAGACAATTTGGCAACTTTCCAAAAAATGAGGAAAATACTGTGTAATCAATTACTGATAATAGAAACAAGAAAAAGAATTTTTAATGTTATGTAGAGCCAGTTTTAACATATGGATGTGAATCATGGACAATAGGACACCAGACAAGAAAATCAATGGAGTCTGTAGAAATGTGAGTAGTAAGGATGGCGCTTAATGCCCGCTATTTCTGCGTTTTTATGCGTTAAATGCCCTGTTATTTTCCTATATAAAAAGTATACACGCAGGTGCGTTTTGTTAAGTGCCCTGTGTTTTTGTCTATATAAAAAGTATACACGCAGTTGCGTTTTGTTAAATGTCCTGTTTTTGTGTGTGTCTATATAGAAAGTATACACCCAGCTGCGTTTTTCCTATATAAAAACTATACACGCAGCAAGACGGATCGACCAACACCGAGAGACCTCGATACCCTGTGTTATTGTCTATATAGAAAGTATACACGCAGCATAACGGATCGACCAAGACAGCGATGGCTGAAATGCCCCCCCCCATTTCGGCGTTTTGTTAAATACCCTGTGTTATTGTCTATATAGAAAGTATACACGCAGCAAGACGGATCGACCAAGACAGCGATGGCGGTTAATGCCCCCCATTTCTGCGTTTTTTAAATGCCCTGTTATTTTCCTATATAGAAAGTATACACGCAGCAAGACGGATCGACCAACACAGCGAGACCTTGGTGAGCATAGGTGACCTCGTGATGCGCACTGCCTCACGATATGTGTGTGCTTGTAAATAAATAGTGTTGTGATGATTTGAAAAGGGAGGAAACCTCTCCGTCTCTATCTCTCTCTCCCTCTCCATCGCTCTCTCTCCCTCTCTCTCTCCCGCTCCATCGCGCTCTCTCTCGCTCCATCTCTGTCTCTTTCGGTCTCGCTATCTCTCTCGCTTTCCATCTCTGTCTCTCGCTATCTCTCCAGCTCTATCTCTTTCGGACTCGCTATCTCTCTCTCTCTCTCTTTCCATCTCTGTCTCTCGATATCTCTCCAGCTCTATCTCTTTAGGACTCGCTATCTCTCTCTCTCTTTCCATCTCTCGCTATCTATCCCCCGCTCCATCGCTCTCTCTCTCTCGCTCCCTCTCCAGCTCTGTCTCTTTCGCTCTCGCTATCTCTCTCTCTCTCTCGGTATCTATCTCCCTCTCCACTGCTGTCTCTCTCTCTCCCTCACCATCTCTGTCTCTCTTGCTATCTCTCCCTCTCCATCGTGTTCTCTCTCCTCTCCATCTTTCTCATCTATCCTCTCTTAGACGTCTAACCTATCAGGCCACCCTCCCTCCTCTCCCTTTATCTCTCCCACATCGTTCCGCCCTCCCGTATATTTTTAGCGTCCCTCCTATTGTAACACTTGATTATTCTCATCTTTTATGTCTAGCACCTCGCCTTCCTTCTCCTAGACTTCTCTGCATCTCTCTCTCTCTCTCGCTCTCTCTCTTCTAACCCCTACTAGACTTCTTTCCTACCATTCGTACTTTATACACATCACCATTAATACAACCGAAATTCCTGTAATGATAACCTACCACATCGTTATGAGATAAGAGAAAAACAGAAAAAATTAAACTTACACTGTAAAATATACCACTACAACACAGACCGCTAGACTGAACAGTACTATGAAAATAAACGTCCGTGAATCAAGCGCGCTTATAACACGAAGTTTCACATGCAACTGGTAAATAAATGTTGGACGACACTATTTCACTCTCGACTAACATCTAGACTAACCAATCAGAGAAGAGGATTTCTATCGGACACCCATCAACGAAATGACTAACATCTAGGTTAACCAATCAGAGAGAGGATTTCTATCGGACACCCACCAACGAAATGACTGACCTCTGGATTAACTAATCAGAGAAGAGGATTACTGTTATCGTGATAACTGACCTCATTTTCCACTTGAAGTGCTGTCGAGTCTGACGCATGGGTTACTTTAAATCGAGTCGGCCCTGATACAATCCACCTGTCGGGTCATTGGTGGGGGAAATAATTCATGTGGCGGGTTATTTGAACGCGCTTTGACCCCTGATGTAATATCAGAGGAGTTGCATAAGGCCCAAAAATTACGCCAAATCACTAAGATTTTACCACCATAACACACAAATTAAGGGTCATATTAAAAAAAGTCGACCTCAAAACCCTAAAAATCTACTCACATAGTCATAATAGTTAGACACAACGAGCAGAAGTTATATTCAAACTCCAAAAAGAGTGGTCAAATTACTAACATTTTACCTCCAGAACACAAAATGTAGGCTCATACTCAAAAAAGCGACCTCAAAACCATAAAAATCTACTCACATAGTCATACTAGTTAGACACATCGAACAGATAGTTACAGCCAAAGTCCCCCCAAAAAAAGTTTGGTCAAATCGAAAATATTTTACCCACAGAACACAAAAATGTAGGCTCATACTCAAAAAATCGACCTCAACACCATAAAAAGGTACTCACATAGTCATACTAGTTAGACACATCGAACAGATAGTTATATCCAAAGTCCCAAAAGAGTGGCCAAATCACTAACATTTTACCTCCAGAACACAAAAAATTTTAACTCATAAGCGAAAAAGTCGACCTCAAAACCCTAAAAATCTACTCACATAGTCATAATAGTTAGACACAACGAGCAGAAAGTTATATTCAAACTCCAAAAAGAGTGGTCAAATCACTAACATTTTACCTCCAGAACACAAAAATGTAGGCTCGTACTCAAAAAAGCGACCTCAAAACCATTAAAATCTACTCACATAGTCATACTAGTTAGACACATCGAACAGATAGTTACAGCCAAAGTCCCAAAAAAAACTTTGGTCAAATCGAAAATATTTTACCCACAGAACACAAAAATGTAGGCTCATACTCAAAAAAGCGACCTCAACACCATAAAAAGGTACTCACATAGTCATACTAGTTAGACACATCGAACAGATAGTTACATCCAAAGTCCCAAAAAGAGTGGCCAAATCACTAACATTTTACCTCCAGAACACAAAAATGTAGGCTCATACTCAAAAAATCGACCTCAACACCATAAAAAGGTACTCACATAGTCATACTAGTTAGACACATCGAACAGATAGTTACATCCAAAGTCCCAAAAAGAGTGGCCAAATCACTAACATTTTACCTCCAGAACACAAAAATTTAGGCTCATACTAAAAAAGTCGACCTAAAAATCCAAAAAAAAGCTACTCACATAGTCATAATAGTTAGACACAACGAGTAGAAAGTTATATTCAAGGTCCAAAAAACGTTATTTTAGACATCCCCATTGCAAAAATTTACATAATAAACCACTTTTATGATTTTACCCCCTTAGCATTTTTGAGGGTTACGCCCATGAAATCGGTAAAAATCGTAAATTCTCACGCAGGCTCACCTAAAACTTTATTTTAGACATCCCCATTGCAAAAATTAACTTAAAAATCACTTTTGAAATTGTAACCCCCTTACCATTTTTGAGGGTTACGCCCCTGAAATCGATAAAAAAATTGAAATATAACCTCAAGGCATACCTCCCACATAATATTTGACACCCCTACATATCAAATTCCAACAAAAAAACAACAAAAAGCTAGTAGTAGGTGAACATACCCGAACATACTACTTCTCGTGCGGTTTTGGCACCGATACTGTACGAAACAGTATCGGTGCCAAATCTATTGTCTTTCGGTGCATGTACATGCACTTTTAAGGGTAAACAGCCACACCTACTACTAGCTTTTTGTTGTTTTTTTTGTTGGAATTTGATATGTAGGAGTGTCAAATATTATGTGGGAGGTATGCCTTGAGGTTATATTTCAATTTTTTATCGATTTCAGGGGCGTAACCCTCAAAAATGGTAAGGGGGTTACAATTTCAAAAGTGATTTTTAAGTAAATTTTTGGTATGGGTATGTCTAAAATAAAGTTTTAAGTAAGCCTACGTGCTAAATTTACGATTTTTATCGATTTCAGGGGCGTAACCCTCAAAAATGTTAAGGGGGGTAACAATTTCAAAAGTGATTTTTAAGTTAATTTTTGCAATGGGGATGTCTAAAATAAAGTTTTAGGTAAGCCTGCGTGAAAATTTACGATTTTTACCGATTTCATGGGCGTAACCCTCAAAAAATGCTAAGGGGGTAAAATCATAAAAGTGGTTTTTTATGTAAATTTTTGCAATGGGGATGTCTAAAATAACGTTTTTTGGACCTTGAATATAACTTTCTACTCGTTGTGTCTAACTATTATGACTATGTGAGTAGCTTTTTTTTGGATTTTTAGGTCGACTTTTTTAGTATGAGCCTAAATTTTTGTGTTCTGGAGGTAAAATGTTAGTGATTTGGCCACTCTTTTTGGGACTTTGGATGTAACTATCTGTTCGATGTGTCTAACTAGTATGACTATGTGAGTACCTTTTTATGGTGTTGAGGTCGATTTTTTGAGTATGAGCCTACATTTTTGTGTTCTGGAGGTAAAATGTTAGTGATTTGACCACTCTTTTTGGAGTTTGAATATAACTTTCTGCTCGTTGTGTCTAACTATTATGACTATGTGAGTAGATTTTTAGGGTTTTGAGGTCGACTTTTTTTAATATGACCCTAAATTTGTGTGTTATGGTGGTAAAATCTTAGTGATTTGGCGTAATTTTTGGGCCTTATGCAACTCCTCTGATATTACATCAGGGGTCAAAGCGCGTTCAAGTAACCCGCCACATGAATTATTTCCCCCACCAATGACCCGACAGGTGGATTGTATCAGGGCCGATTCGATTTAAAGTAACCCATGCGTCAGACTCGATAGCACTTCAAGTGGAAAATGAGGTCAGTTATCACGATAACAGTAATCCTCTTCTCTGATTAGTTAATCCAGAGATCAGTCATTTCGTTGGTGGGTGTCCGATAGAAATTCTCTCTCTGATTGGTTAACCTAGATGTTAGTCATTTCGTTGATGGGTGTCCGATAGAAATCCTCTTCTCTGATTGGTTAGTCTAGATGTTAGTCGAGAGTGAAATAGTGTCGTCCAACATTTATTTACCAGTTGCATGTGAAACTTCGTGTTATAAGCGCGCTTGATTCACGGACGTTTATTTTCATAGTACTGTTCAGTCTAGCGGTCTGTGTTGTAGTGGTATATTTTACGGTGTAAGTTGAATTTTTTCTGTTTTTCTCTTATCTCATAACGATGTGGTAGGTTATCATTACAGGAATTTCGGTTGTATTAATGGTGATGTGTATAAAGTACGAATGGTAGGAAAGAAGTCTAGTAGGGGTTAGAAGAGAGAGAGAGAGAGAGAGAGAGATACAGAGAAGTCTAGGAGAAGGAAGGCGAGGAGCTAGACATAAATGATGAGAATAATTAAGTGTTACAATAGGAGGGATGCTAAAAATATACGGGAGGGCGGAACGATGTGGATGAGATAAAGGGAGAGGAGGGAGGGTGGCCTGATAGGTTAGACGTCTAAGAGAGGATAGATGAGAAAGATGGAGAGGGAGAGAGAACACGATGTAGAGGGAGAGATAGCAAGAGAGACAGAGATGGTGAGGGAGAGAGAGAGACAGCAGTGGAGAGGGAGATAGATACCGAGAGAGATAGCGAGAGCGAAAGAGACAGAGTTGGAGAGGGAGCGAGAGAGAGAGAGCGATGGAGCGGGGGATAGATAGCGGGAGATGGAAGGAGAGGGAGATAGCGAGTCCGAAAGAGATAGAGCTGGAGAGATAGCGAGAGA
Source organism: Megaustenia siamemsis (assembly GCA_032433765.1). NCBI lineage: Eukaryota > Metazoa > Mollusca > Gastropoda > Stylommatophora > Ariophantidae > Megaustenia > Megaustenia siamemsis. Next base: position 14,071,396 of record JAVIAB010000051.1, on the reverse strand, counting down.
CAGAGATGGAAAGCGAGAGAGATAGCGAGACCGAAAGAGATAGCTATGGAGCGAGAGAGAGCGAGAGATAGAGACAGCGAAGGAGAGAGATATCGAAAGAGACAGAGCTGGAGAGAGAGAGAGAGAGAGCGCGATGGAGCGGGAGAGAGATAGGGAGAGAGAGCGATGGAGAGGAAGAGAGAAAGATAGAGACGGAGAGGTTTCCTCCCTTTTCAAATCATCACAACACTATTTATTTACAAGCACACACATATCGTGAGGCAGTGCGCATCACGAGGTCACCTATGCTCACCAAGGTCTCTCTGTGTTGGTCGATCCGTATTGCTGCGTGTATACTTTCTATATAGGAAAATAACAGGGCATTTAGCAAAACGCAGAAATGGGGGGCATTAACCGCCATCGCTGCCTTGGTCGATCCGTCTTGCTGCGTGTATACTTTCTATATAGACAATAACACAGGGTATCGAGGTCTCTCGGTGTTGGTCGATCCGTCTTGCTGCGTGTATAGTTTTTATATAGGAAAAACGCAGCTGGGTGTATACTTTCTATATAGACACACACAAAAACAGGACATTTAACAAAACGCAACTGCGTGTATACTTTTTATATAGACAAAAACACAGGGCACTTAACAAAACGCACCTGCGTGTATACTTTTTATATAGGAAAATAACAGGGCATTTAACCCAGTAAAACGAAGAATTTAAGGGCATTAAGCCCTATCCTTACTACTAATGTGGTTTTACATAAGAATATTGAGAATACCATGGACAGCTAAGAAGAGTAATGAAAAATGAAGAGTAACGTTCTGAAAGAGGTCAATGCAAACACATAGCTAATATTCAATATTAGGAAAATCAATCATCATTTTTTGGCCATGTAACGAGAAGGAAAATGCTGTAATATATTGTGACAGCTGGAAAAATTGAGGGACGAAGTGACAGAGGGAAGCAAAGAGAATAGACACCAGACAGCTTAAGAGAATGGCTTGGCAAATGATCAGCAAATACAAATTATAAATAACTGTCGAGATCGAAAGTTGTGGAGAGACATGATCACCTACGCCAGCTTGCATGGTACTTGATGATAATGAGCTGGTATCACACACAATTACATTTGTTGAGACATATCTTCTACAGAGCGTTGCATTCATCGTAGCCCATCTGAAAGAATCTCTGTCCCTAGACATATCTCCCACAGAACGTTAATCACAGCCCATCTGAAAGAATGTCTGTCCCTAGACATATCTCCCACAGAACGTTAATCACAGCCCATCTGAAAGAATCTCTGTCCCTAGACATATCTCCCACAGAACGTTAATCACAGCCCATCTGAAAGAATGTCTGTCCCTAGACATATCTCCCACAGAACGTTAATCACAGCCCATCTGAAAGAATCTCTGTCCCTAGACATATCTCCCACAGAACGTTAATCACAGCCCATCTGAAAGAATGTCTGTCCCTAGACATATCTCCCACAGAACGTTAATCACAGCCCATCTGAAAGAATCTCTGTCCCTAGACATATCTCCCACAGAACGTTAATCACAGCCCATCTGAAAGAATCTCTGTCCCTAGACATATCTCCCACAGAACGTTAATCACAGCCCATCTGAAAGAATCTCTGTCCCTAGACATATCTCCCACAGAACGTTAATCACAGCCCATCTGAAAGAATCTCTGTCCCTAGACATATCTCCCACAGAACGTTAATCACAGCCCATCTGAAAGAATCTCTGTCCCTAGACATATCTCCCACAGAACGTTAATCACAGCCCATCTGAAAGAATCTCTGTCCCTAGACATATCTCCCACAGAACGTTAATCACAGCCCATCTGAAAGAATCTCTGTCCCTAGACATATCTCCCACAGAACGTTAATCACAGCCCATCTGAAAGAATCTCTGTCCCTAGACATATCTCCCACAGAACGTTAATCACAGCCCATCTGAAAGAATCTCTGTCCCTAGACATATCTCCCACAGAACGTTAATCACAGCCCATCTGAAAGAATCTCTGTCCCTAGACATATCTCCCACAGAACGTTAATCACAGCCCATCTGAAAGAATCTCTGTCCCTAGACATATCTCCCACAGAACGTTAATCACAGCCCATCTGAAAGAATCTCTGTCCCTAGACATATCTCCCACAGAACGTTAATCACAGCCCATCTGAAAGAATCTCTGTCCCTAGACATATCTCCCACAGAACGTTAATCACAGCCCATCTGAAAGAATCTCTGTCCCTAGACATATCTCCCACAGAACGTTAATCACAGCCCATCTGAAAGAATCTCTGTCCCTAGACATATCTCCCACAGAACGTTAATCACAGCCCATCTGAAAGAATCTCTGTCCCTAGACATATCTCCCACAGAACGTTAATCACAGCCCATCTGAAAGAATCTCTGTCCCTAGACATATCTCCCACAGAACGTTAATCACAGCCCATCTGAAAGAATCTCTGTCCCTAGACATATCTCCCACAGAACGTTAATCACAGCCCATCTGAAAGAATCTCTGTCCCTAGACATATCTCCCACAGAACGTTAATCACAGCCCATCTGAAACTAATTTCTTTCTCTAGTCAGAACTCCCACATTGCGCTGCATTCATCACAGCCCATTTGAAAGAATCTCTGTCTGTAGCGAGATCTCCCACTTCTTCTTTTGTCATAAACTTTATCTTACGCCTCTTTAATTGCAACCAAATATCGCATTAACTGGCAACAAATTTATTTATTAAAAATCGTACCTCGCGAACAATAGTCTCTCTTAGGATGCGATAACCATAATAGTTTATCTTTGAAAAGGAGGAAGTAGGGATTGAGTTTCTGATACAACAGACGGAAGATATGACCTGCATGATCCCTTAAACATGTACAAAGTTCAGTTTGACGACAAAAGATTGAACGTTCTACGTTTAACGAAGAAAGAACGTCTACTAAATCTTCGCCATTTCCTTTGACTGACGTCAGCAGATTCCGGTTCCGTAATTAGCTCGACAACGACATTAATGTTAATAGCTGAAACCAATTATTGACATTTATACCAATCATACCTTGAATATATTTTTTGTATCTACTAATCGTCACTAATGAATCCATTTTCATTTCTCTAAATATTTTTTTTTACCTCGAATGACAGGAATTATTGTTTTCCAGACTACAAGATTGGAACACGATTTAGTAATTTGTTTAAAAAAAAACACCCTTCTCTGTCTCTCTGTCTCTCTGTGTCTCTCTCTCTGTCTCTCTCTCTCTCTCTCTCTTGCTCGCTCACTCACTTCTTTCTCTTTCACTCTAAATGTATAGAATACATGCGCGGTCGCTACCAACAATATAATAACAACGTGATGTGTGTAGATATCAAATAAATACTTCTTTAGACATTTTCAATGTAAAAGAAATCAAATTGCATGAAGAAGCAGTTCTATAAACATCCTCAAGAATGAAGCTGTCAAGAATATTTAAAGAATGTTGTCAAGAGTTAGGGTAAGAACTCAGTCATGGTCAATGCGGAGGTCAAGGGTCTCATCTTGGATAACACCGATGAGAAAGATGCAGTCATCTATACAGACGGATCTGTAGTACGACACCAAAGGAGTGCATGGAAATTTACAGCACGCTTAGTAGGCAGAATAGTTAAGGAAGACAGTGGTGCATAAGTTATGACCACAAGTAGTATGATGATGGAGGTGATAGTAGTGGCCAGGGCATTCATCTGGTTAGAGTCACAAGACTACACCCACGACTGCATACTGAGTGATTTTTTTTTTTTTTTTTCGTTTGCCAGCTTTTACCTCTGACGAAGTCCCTGGAGACTAGGAACTGAATTCTGCGTGTTTATAAATTTTTCCCTGGCAGCTGTGTGCACAGGGGTTCCTCGTCGCACAGGCAGATAACTCCGACTTCGGAGGTACTCATATTTTTTTCCATCCATGAGTAATTGACGTTTCAAGCCGGGCCTCGCTGCTGAGACCAGGGATGGTTGCCGCAGAGAGAAATCATTAATAAAAATCCGGTGTAGCCGGGATTTGAACCCACAACCTCTCTGCCTCGAGTCCGGCGACTTGCCTCGAAACCAACCAGTCCCCCGCTGAGTGATTCGATGAACATAGTAAGAATAGTGAAGGCGAGCTCTGTACGCAGGCGATGGGTAGAGTCACTGCAGATGTCAAAACTTCGTTAGGTCACCTTTGTCTACATTCGAAGACATGCGGGAGTACGGGGAAATGAAAGAGCGGACAGGTTGGCTAGCTGCGCTATCGTTGAGGACGGTCAACCAATGGATAGGGCGGACATCATCAATGCTCACCGAGATGTGGGAAGGGCACAGGACTTCGATAACCATGAGTCCATGTCACTCCGTTGGATCAAAGGGATGGGAGTTAAGATGGGCACAGCCAGAAACGAGAAACTTAGTGGGCGTGTAAGAAGACTTATCAACCAACATAGAACTGGAGTCGTCAGTCGCTGGACTCTGCGAGATTTGCTGAGGAGGGGATCTGAGCACCTATGGACATGTTCGGAGTGCAATGATGATGACCCGCAAATAACTGAATTAAATAAATTTCATTTTTTGTTATGATCAGTGTTTAGCTTTATTATTACATTTCTTTCCTTATTTTATATTAGTATTGGATGATATGTGTATATTTTTTTTTTGTATTGTACTTGTTGAAGGCTTTTTCCGAAGTGTCGTAGTTTGTCTCATCACTCTATCGGTTTAGCTGCTGTATACCATTTTCTGTTCCTGTTACATAAAGATGTTAAGTGCCACAGTTTTAGCGGGTTCAATTTCAATCGATCCAGCTTGGAAGTAAATGGTGACATTCTGACTCCTTTAGTTGATCACTTCCCAACGACGCTGTGGCATCCTTTGCCCTCCAATTTTAGGCAAGTCTTTATATAGAGCTTCGCAGCTGAAGGAAATCTGATTATCCAGGAGTTACCATCGAGCATAAGTTTGGGACCTCTATGCTTCTTAATATTCTAGGGTAGGTTGGTTCGCCTGGGTCATAGCTCCCATTGTTCAGCCGTCGATGCATTCAACTACGTTCACAATATGTTGCACATATAATCTCTTCATCTTTACCTATCTGTACCCTCTCTCTCTCTCTCTCTCTCTCTTTCTCTCTGTCTCTCTCTTGATGTCTCACTCTGTCTCTCTCTAGAAACATTTCCCAATTCAGCGATCAAGATGTTACTTATAACTAACAAAATAATGTTTTTGTTAATGGTTTTATCATCAGTGTTAAAACATGTACGCAGACTTGTTAGTAAAGTTAAGATCTCGCTCTCTCTCTCTCTCTCTCTCTCTGCGATCAAGACTCAATCAGAGTAGGATTCCAGACTCTCTCATGAAGTCAGCTGTCTGTTTAAGTGATTCGATTGCCCCATATAGATTTTCTTCCAGGGCGTGGACCACATTGCTCTTCTCAGGTCTGTGTACGGGGGCAATCCTGTAGAACATGTTTTGTAGTCATATTGTCCAGTCTACAGTGGCATAGGCTGGTTGTACATATTTTGAATTTGATGAACATGTGATTTCTCATTCTATTGTGGCCAGTGCGTAGGCGAGGTATGATGACTTGATCCCTCCTTGATAGTTGGTGGTATCCGTCACTCTCGTTATGCTTTGGGTGTTCTCGTTTCCATTTTTCGTGGAACTGACCTTTGAGGGTGGATTTGGCTTCATCATAACTGAGCGGATGGTTCTCTTGTGGTAATCTCCCTTCCTCTTTAGCTAATTTATCTGCGCGTTCGTTCCCGTGTATATTACAGTGTGATGGTATCCACTGAATGACTACTCTCTGGAAGTTATTGCATAGTTGGTCCAGAGTTGTTCTCAAGTCATCTAGTTCATTGTTCTTGGGGTTTTCTAGAGTTGATAATACTGACAGTGCATCAGTCAGAATCACCAATTTATTGTGCATGTTATTTTTGTGTTGAGTAGCCAGTGTGCAGCATCTCTGATGGCCTCAGTTTCTGCTGTAAAGTTGTTTGAGAATTTTCCAGTAGCTATTGACTTGGTGATCTCGTCCTGATTATTCAGCGTCAAGAACACACCTCCCCCTCCATTTCTGGAGGCATTTGTAGCAGAGTCATCTGTGTATATGTTGGACCAAGAGTCCTGTGGGTAGGTATCGTGTATGTGTTTTTCTGCTACGTGTTTTCTTTCTGTGTCTGATTAGGTGCCTTTTTTCATGATTCCTGTTATATTTTCCTGAAGTTCTGGTATTTTATGTTTTCCATGAGGAGACATATCAGATGGGCCCAAGGGTTTCGACATTGTTTGGGAAAGTACTGGGTCTCCAGTAGTTAGTTCTTTGGCAATTGCAGCGAAGTTGCTCCTCTTTTAGTCGTACAATTCCGGAACCAGTTATTCTTTGGTGCATGGGGTGGCTAAGGAGCCTTCTATATTTCTCCGCTTGTTGCAATACTTTAGTGACCCGTCTGTCATCTAAGGGTTGTAAACCTGTTACTGTTTCTAGAGTCTTGATAGGTGTAGATTTCATAACACCAGTGATGATACGAGCAGCCTGGCTCTGTGTTCTGTTAATCTTACTAAGGTGTGATTTGGAAGCCATAGCCCAGGCTGTGACTCCATACTCTTGAACAGGTCTGATTCTTCCAACGTATAGTCTTTTCAAAATGTTACCTGCCCCCCCCTCACCTCCCCCGTCCGTTCCTGCCAATTTCTTCGTAATATTTGATCGTTTTCTGGGTTTTTTCCTTGCTCTGTCTATCTGATTTTTCCAAGTCATTCTGCGGTTCATGGTGACGCCAAGATATGTTGGGTTTTGGTCAATAGGGAGTGTATGATCTTTTATCTTCAAGTTTGCAGAGAGTGTGTTTCTTGATAGGCTGAAAATTGTATATGTAGTGTTTTTTTTCGTTCATTGGTAAGAACCAGGTGTTCGTCCATTTTTCAAGTTCACCTAGGGCATCTTGCATCCTGGGTCCAGCTACCGACATACTTTCCTCGCGAGCCCATAACGCCAGATCATCTGCGTATGTTGCTGACAGTATTCTGGGTGGAATGTCCATTACGATGTCATTTATGAAAATTAAAAAGAGTCCGCCTTGTGGGGCACCTTGTTCGATAGAGACCTTCTTACTTAGTTGACCTTGAACTTGTACTCTGGCCGTTCTATCCTGAAGGTATTGAGAGACCCAATTGAATAAACGACCCTGGATGCCATGTCTAAAAATCTTATTCTATAAACCCTCACGCCAAACCCTATCAAAAGCCTTCTCCATGTCGACCCACACTGCCAGTGTGTGTTTCTTTTCTTGTAGAGCATCCTCTATTTCCTGTGCAATGTAGGTGACCAGGTTATTGAGTTATTTGCGGGTCATCATCATTGCACTCCGAACATGTTCATAGGTGCTCAGATCCCCTCCTCAGCAATTCCCGCAGTGTCCAGCGACTGACGACTCTAGTACTATGTTGGTTGATTAGTCTTCTTGCACGGCAACTAAGTTTCTCATTTCTGGCTGTGCCCACCTTAACTCCCAATTGCAAGGCAGCAGATTGTCTTTTCCGTAGGGGGATTCTGCCCTTAGATGGTCGGCCCTCCCAGGTTTATGAGCACCATCTGCCCAAGCTTGATGTAGTAATTAGTTGGTGATTAGACCATCACCATCACACATCAAACAACAGACTACAGCCCCCCTAGCTATCACGAACTTCCGGGAGTCTCACCGATGCTGACAAGTCATGTACGAAACCCCACTCCGTCTTTCATTGATTACAGTACGACCGTCCTAGGGCTATGCAACTAACTTGACGACGTAGCTCACACAACAATGACTGCACTCACAATATCCCAGTTATTATAGTAAAAGCAGCCAACAGCACACGAAAAGCTGATGCACAATTTCCAAAGTGAAAACTGCTACAGACTAGACTGAGCAAAACTTGCAATGAGTTGTACAATGCAAGAACTTGGCGTCATACAATTACATCGACGGTTTTGGAATATCACACGATGTGTTGGCGTAATTCGCATATATCGCTAGACAGGGAAGGTCGTATTCACAAACTTTTGACTTGACAATGAAGAACAATGAGGTGAGTACAACCTGTTATCATCGGCGAACTTTGCTAACTGGATCAGTTGATTAGCTCAGACGCAGAAGATTACACCGTCGAGCCGAAGCTAATCAGTTCCCTAATGCAACTTCTGCAGCTGTCCAGCGAACGTGACCTCATTCCACCATGTTTGGAAACGGAAGACAAAGTTAAGATGAAAGCCATGTAGTAAACTCTACATGTGTTTTTAAAACACGAGAAAGACAAAGAGAACTTCTAGACAAATGTTAATTTTTATTCTTGAAACACAGATATAATTTTTCTAAATTCAAGAAAATGTGTATATGTGACTGATAGCAAAATTGTTAACACAATTTATTGAAATAAAAATTAAGTAGTCAGTCACCCTTAGCAAGCTATTTCAATATATCTTTACGTCTCTCTCTCTCTCTCTCTCTCTCTCTCTCTGTGTGATAGCGTGGGAGTATTTTTCATTGATAATGTTATCTCTTACAGCTTTTAGACGAAGTGCCCATTCTTTCTGCAGCGTTTACCGACTGGATGTTAAACACTGCAACAGAGCTCCAAACGATAAATTTTTTCTAAATTTGAGGAAGTGACGAGAAGATGGTCTGCCTTAATGTGACTATCAACATAGGAAGTGGTGTGCCTTAATGTGACTATTAACATAGGAAGTGGTCTCCTTTAATGTGACTATCAACATAGGAAGCGGTCTGCCTTAATGTGACCATCAACATAGGAAGTGGTCTGCTTTAATGTGACCATCAACATAGGAAGCGGTCTGCTTAATGTGACCATCAACATAGGAAGTGGTCTGCCTTAATGTGACCATCAACATAGGAAGTGGTCTGCCTTAATGTGACCATCAACATAGGAAGTGGTCTGCTGTAATGTGACCATCAACATAGGAAGTGGTCTGCCTTAATGTGACCATCAACATAGGAAGCGGTCTGCTGTAATGTGACCATCAACATATGAAATGGTCTGCCTTAATGTTACAATCAACATAGGGGTGGTCTCCCTTAATGTGACGATCAACAGAGGAGATGGTGTACCTTGAAATGACTATCAACTTAGGGGGTAGTCTCCCTTAATGTGACTATCAACGGTTCCTGCCTCCTATCCGCCATATTGACCGGAAGTCTTTATAAACAAAAACATGTTTAACAAAACTAAGCTACTATTCTATTACTAATTCATATTTCTGTCTCACATATTCAAGAGTTTTTTTGTTTTTTTTTACTCATGCGAATTTTATGAGAAGAAAAAACATGTTCTAATGTAGAAAATATGAAGCAGGAACTATATATAGTCTTTACACATCTGTTCTAATTTATCCATGCGTGTTTAATGGGAAGTAAGCTAATATTAATTTATTAAACAATTTATTTATAACGTCCCTTTTTAGCCATTATTTCGTTTATGAAACTCAGTTCTCATAAAGTAATTGATGAAATAACCGGATTGAATTCAACTTACAGTTTATAAACCCATCCATTTTTTTACTACTGTTTTAGTGCGAACTCTCCCATAGACATTTTGACAGAAAAGCGAACAGGGCGATCAGCAGAATTATTGTAATCAAGTGTTTCCTGAGGATGTGTGAAAAAAGGTTAGAGTCATTGAGATCCTACAAGGCAACAGTCAATTTATGTGACATAAGTGAAACTCATTTGACAAATAGAGTCTTTAAAATACGCACGCAAGAGGAATCTGAAAAAGAAATTGAGAGAGATAACAATGGAGAAAGAAACGTTTGTATCATGTGTTTTAAATTAAAGGATGATTTGTCCTCACAACGTGGATATTTGTTTTGTTTTGTGTCCTTCTGTTGCATAAATAAAATGTTTTGGACAGTTTTTTAAGTTGTTTACAGTTTTTACCGGTTTCCAGTCTCTTCGAAGCAAGCAGGAGATACCAGTAGAAATGTTCCCTAAAGGAGTTTAACAAGGCTCCAGCCGACTCTGTGTTTGGACTTACAGTTGTAGGGACATTCAAATACTCTAGCAAGAATCAAAGAAGAGCGGCACCACGAAAATGTAGAAGTAGACGATGTTTGGGAAGCTGCCTCAAAGCAGAAGAGTGTTTGTAGAATAGAATTAGCGTTAGAATAGACATAGAAGTTGTTAGAAAATTTCAGTATCACTCTAGTAATTATACCTACCTGGACATACGAGAGCACGGGGAAATGAAAGAGCGTTTGGTTAGCTGTGCTGTCGTTGAAGACTGTCAACCATCGGATCGATCGGGCGTCATCAATGGCATCCGAGATGTGGGAAGTGCACAGTGTTATAGTGTGAGCAATCCGGAAGAATAAAAGAAGAATATGACAGAAGAAGAAAAGAAGGCGTTGTAGAGTGAACAATCATGAAGAATAAAAGAAGAATATGACAGAAGAAGAAAAGAAGGCGTTGTAGAGTGAGCAATCCGGAAGAATAAAAGAAGAATATGACAGAAGAAGAAAAGAAGGCGTTGTAGAGTGAACAATCATGAAGAATAAAAGAAGAATATGACAGAAGAAGAAAAGAAGGCGTTGTAGAGTGAACAATCATGAAGAATAAAAGAAGAAACAACGGAGACAGAGTTAACGATCGTAGATTCAATGACCGGTCTCAGGAACAGTGAGACGTAACAGGCTATAAGGCCTTGTAGAGTAAACGGATAGAGACAGCACGAAAAAGACCTGCGGATGGAAGATCGCTAGACGAGTCTGAATGCCGACACAATTAACAGAATATCGTCCACTAAACCGGGGATGTTACGTAAACAACGGAGAATAGCGTAGGGCTCCGAACAAACAGGTTCGTTGTGAGTGAGCAATCCGGAAGAATAAACGGAATTCGGGGGAGTTCAGATATGCCGCAGATATTCTTTGATTTCAAACGATAGGAGAAGCAGAGTTCTCACTGATGTAAAGCGGCAGGCGCGAATAAAAGGAATCTGAGAGAGAAGTGTAAGAAGGCGTTGTTGCTTGCAACCTAAGAATAGTAGTGATTGACAGAAGCTGTCAAGAACTTGTAGAGAAATGAGAGAATGGCAGAAGTATAAGACGGAGTTACAGAAATAGTGGTTGGTAGAGTGAGAATAGTAGAATGACTATAGTCAGGAATTGACAGTCCTCAGAAAAGAAGGCGTTTAGAGTGAACAAGCCAGGAAAACAAAAGAAGAATATGACAGAAGAAGAAAAGAGGCGTTGTAAGATGAAAATCAGACTAATAAAAGGAAACATCGGAGACAGAGTTAACGAGTAGTTATAGACCGGTCTCAGGAGCAGTGAGAGTAACAGGCTATAATACCCTAGTGGAGATTAAACGGATAGAGACAGCAGAAAGACCTGCGGATGGAGGATAGTTAGAGAGTTCTGAATGCCGAAGAATTAACATAAATCGTTAAGAACCGGGAATGTTACGAAACAACTTCAGAATAGCGTAATCTCCGAACAAACAGGTCGTTTGATGTTTCAGACTAGCGGACTACACGGAATTCGGGGGAGTTCAGATATGCCGCAGATATTCTTTGATTTCAAACAAGATGCAGAGTTCTCCTGATGTAAAGCGGCAGGCGCTAAAAGGACTTCTTAGAGAGAACCTGTGTATGTCTCATCTTTTTTGCTTGCAACCTAAGTAATAGTAGTGATTGACAGATGCTGTCAAGACTCCTCAAGAAATGAGAGTTAGTGGCAGAAGTATAAGGCGGAGTTACAGAAATAGTGGTTGGTTCCTGACGATAGTAAATGACTATAGTCAGGATTCCCACAGTCCTCAGCCATGGGAGTTTCTTACAGTGAAACAAAGCCAGGAACACAACAATTTCTTAGTTCCGAAAATTTTTGACGCACTTGAAAGATATAAAGTCATTTTCCTTAGAATTTGCATCAAGGCGTTCAAGTTTGTTTCTATATCTCTGTTACTTTCTCCAGCTTTCACACGCATACGTAAGATAGAGTAGACAGTTTAGAATGCCTAAGTTTTGAGTTTGTGCTGATAAGTTTTTATTTCCACAACTTCTAGAAGCTTCTGGAAGAGTTTGGAGTTAGCTATTCTGAATTTAAATTTTTAAGTATCGTCTTCATGACTGTGTGATCTTATAAATTTTTTGATTGATTTTTTTTATTCTGAACTACTGGAAATATATTATTTCTCAGTACGAGAGATTTCACTATAGATTCTATAATTTCGTACAGATTTGAGAGATTGTGTGGATTGATCCATATAGTTAAAGATGAGTATGTAATTATAACTGAGAAACATTTTTTGAGAAAAGTGGATAAGAACTATTTATATATTTACATAACAACAACGACATGATTAAATTAGATTGCCAAGGCAGCCTAACATATTATTATTATTATTATTATTATTATTATCTGGCACAACAGAACTTCGACAACCATGAGACCACGTCACTTCTTCGGATGAAAGATGTGGGAGTTAAGATGGGCACAGCCAGAAACGAGAAACTTAGTGGGCGTGTAAGAAGACTTATCAACCAACACATAACTGGAGTCGTTAGTCGCTGGAGACTGCGAGACTTGCTGAGAAGGGGATCTGAGCACCTATGGAATGTTCAGATTGTAATAATGATGATCCGCAAAAATGTCAATAACTATAGTAATTATGGTCATTATCATGAACTTGACCCGCCCCGAGTTTGTTTGTCAACTTAATTCCTGGACACGTTGATGGGTCAAGTCACGTGACCATCCCCACATTTTCCAATAACAGCTGGGACAATTCCACTCTTTCAAAACTTGCGACTTTTCATTTTTATTATTATTATTACTTTTGTATTTACTTTTTTATTGTACTTATTTATTTTACTTATTTATTTTCCTTATTATTATTGCTTAGCTAATTATAATTCTTACAATTCTGTTACAGCTATCACCTCCATTCCCACACCTTTTCCAATAACAGTTTGGATGTTTCCATTCGTAAAACTTGCTATATTATTTTTTTGTTTGTGTCATTACATGCTTACTTTTCAGTTACTGTTAGTGGTAGCCTCCGTCAGTCATAGTTGACTATGGATTTTTTAGCGCCCTTAGAAGTGTTATTTTTTTTTGTTTTCTTTCGTCGTGTATTCTCTTTCTCCATGAATCTGTCTGCTTCTAGCTTGAGGTGAACATTTAGAGTTTGTTTCCAGAGAAGCTATGTCTTCCCATGCTGCAGGGTTTATGTTCAGAGTCTTCATGTCGCGTTTACACACATCTACAAATCGAAGTTTTGGGCGGCCCTAGTTCTTTTACCATATGCCAGTTGTCCGTAGAGTATATCTTTCGGTATGGGGCCATCTTTCATACGGTGTACATGGCCATGCCAGCGTAACCTACGTTGTTTGAGCAGCGTGTAGATATTCGGGGGGCCTGTTCAAGTCATGACCTCCACGATTGTCACTTTATCCTTCCAGGTGATACCAAGAATACGGCATAGACATCGCATATGGAATGCATTTAGCCTTCTCTCCTGCTTTACATAGGTTGTCCAAGATTCGCTGTCATACAGGAGGATACTAATTATGCAAGCATTGTACTCTGCTACTTTTGTTTTAATTGTCAGTTTGCTGTTTTGCGAGACACGCCTAGAAAGACGGGCAAATGTGGTAGCAGATTTACCAATACGAGTGTCAATTTCTGTATCTAAAGATAGTCTGTCGCTGATGATGGGCCCCAGGTAGCTATACTGCTGCACGATATCAAGTTTATGGTTGTCGATAGAGATTGCAGCTGTTGCTTCGACGTCCTGCTACAGATACAACTTTACATTATTTAATCTATCATTGTCAATATACTTTTACAAGTAGAGATTAAACCGTGGTTTTATAGAATGAGTATTCATTCATGATAAAGGTAACACATATCATCTGGATGATGAAGGTAACACACAACACTGCCATGATGAAGATAATTCATATCATCTGGATGATGAAGGTATACACATTACCGCCATAATGTAGGTAACACATATCATCTGGATGATGAAGGTAACACACATCACCGCCATGATGAAGGTAACACATATCATCTGGATGATGAAGGTAACACACATCACCGCCATGATGAAGGTAACACATATCATCTGGATGATGAAGGTAACACACATCACCGCCACGATGAAGGTAACACACATCACCGCCACGATGAAGGTAACACATATCACCGCCACGATGAAGGTAACACATATCACCGCCACGATGAAGGTAACACATATCACCGCCACGATGAAGGTAACACATATCACCGCCATGATGAAGGTAACACATATCACCGCCATGATGAAGGTAACACATATTATCTGGATGATGAAGGTAACACATATCATCGGGATGATGAAGGTAAAAGCTATCACCGCCGCGATGAAGGTAACACATATCGCCGCCATGATGAAGATAAAACATATTACAAACCCTTCCTCTCGACGAAGAAGACATCACCAAGTTTGTTCTTCATTCCTTAAGAGGAGGGGAATGGGTGGTACAATGATTTATATGTTAAGAGACTAAAGAGACTAAAGAGACTAAAGGTGGAAAAGGTATCTCTTTTATACCTAGTGCTTAGTGGGAAAAGTAGATGTATCTATAATTAATACCTAACAGGAACAACCAGTCTGTATACGCTTCGCGAATTGCTGGGACGGGTGGTGGAGCGGATATGGACATGTCTCGACTGCAGTAAAACCGATTCCATGAACAGAATAAAGTATATATTACAGACATGATGAAGATAACACATTAAGTTATAAGCGGGTCATCATCATTGCACTCCGAACATGTCCATAGGTTCTTAGATCCCCTCCTCGGCATATCCCGCAGTGTCCAGCGACTGACGACTCCAGTTCTGTGTTGATTAATCTTCTTACATGCCCACTAAGTTTCTCGTTTCTGGCTGTGCCCATCTTAACTCCCATCTCTTTCATCCGAAGGAGTGACGTGGACTCATGGTTGTCGAAGTCCTCTGTCTTTCCCACTTCCCAGAAGATATCACATACCACCACTATGGCTGAGAATTATTGAAAGTATGAATTCATGTGAAATAACTGAACTATACTTGATGTTAGTAAACACTTTTTTCAAGATGATGAACAAAAACATTATAGATTCGCAACCCGTGGATCAAAGTTAGCTTTCCATATTGATCTCATGATTTTAGTGTTTTGTCGACAGCAACCTTCCTTCCTTGTGTTCTATACAACACTAGGGTTTAAGGTTCTATATTTATGTTCTTATAGAATAAAGGGGCAAATTAAAATATGTATTTTCTTGTATAAAGCTATTGTGATACTAAGTTACATTGTGGATAGAGAGAGGGTGAGAGGGAGGTGAGTACAGGATTTACGTAGTAAGGTACAGTATGGTGGGAGAGAGGATGAGGTCGGTGATTACATGATTTTGGTACTAAGGTAGAGTGTGGGGAGAGAGAGAGGTTGGTGAGTACATGACTTTGGTACTAAGGTAGAGTGTGGGAGGAGAGAGAGGTTGGTGAGTAC
Source organism: Megaustenia siamemsis (assembly GCA_032433765.1). NCBI lineage: Eukaryota > Metazoa > Mollusca > Gastropoda > Stylommatophora > Ariophantidae > Megaustenia > Megaustenia siamemsis. The sequence goes on along the minus strand of JAVIAB010000051.1, from coordinate 14,055,853 downwards.
ATGATTTTGGTACTAAGGTAGAGTGTGGGAGGAGAGAGAGGTTGGTGAGTACACGACTTTGGTACTAAGGTAGAGTGTGGGAGGAGAGAGAGGTTGGTGAGTACATGACTTTGGTACTAAGGTAGAGTGTGGGAGGAGAGAGAGGTTGGTGAGTACATGATTTTGGTACTAAGGTAGAGTGTGGGAGGAGAGAGAGGTTGGTGAGTACATGACTTTGGTACTAAGGTAGAGTGTGGGAGGAGAGAGAGATTGGTGAGTACACGACTTTGGTACTAAGTTATAGTGTGGGAGGAGAGAGAGAAGTGATTACATGATTTTGGTACTAAGGTATAGTGTGGGAGGAGAGAGAGAGAGGTGATTACATGACTTTGGTACTAAGGTAGAGTGTGGGGAGAGAGAGGTTGGTGAGTACATGACTTTGGTACTAAGGTAGAGTGTGAGGCAAAACAAATGTAAATTTTGCAGCCAACATGAATATATAATTTGTGCTTTGATCCCATTTGTGGAGTGTTGCCGAGGTGTTTTGTGGGGGAGTCTTTATACGAGGCTGAAGAATAATGGCCGGAACTCCGTCCTGTTGACACGGGGACTGAGAGTTTTTTTTTTTTTTTTTTATTTAAATCCCGATTTAATTAAAAATAAAAATGATAACACGTGTTTAACCTTATATCGATTCGAACCCATATCCACTCTAAAGATCAGAACGACAAGTTGATGTACTCCACTACACCACTCTCCAAGCTCCTTAAGCTATAGGTATAAGTTGAAGAAATAATGAACCACTGAGGGTTTGAGGAGTTAACGGAATGGCGCGTTAATATACAACTAGAGATGGTTCCACGAAATACATTTTGGAACTACTACTTTAAAGAAGCAACCACGGCAATCAAAAGTATTTTTTATAAATTATAAACTGTTCCCGAGACAAGCAAAAATTGAACATAACATGCATATAGTTTTTATTATTTAAAACGAATAAGACAAGTCTATAATTGTCAAAACTATATCCGTTTTTATTAAGTCTGGCGCTACCTGCAGTCTGAGATTGGAGGTAGAACATCCACGACTAATGCCACCACCTAATTTAGTCTGTTGACGACACTCGTCGCATGCCTAACAGGGTATTGATTGGAATCTGCCTGATAGTCATTACGACAGGTTATTCATGAGTAAAAAACCTGGTAAAGTTTCCTATTGTGTTCTTCAATTATGCTTGGATTTCATCGATCTGTTCGATTGAGAGATTGTTTACGTCAGCCAATCATATTCTCAGAACTATCTTTTTATAGTCAGAAATGAAGCGCGATAAGTGGAGAGTGAGTGTAACGATAGGAAACGAATGATTGTTTTTTTTATGTGCTTAAAGAACATTACTTTTCATTGAAAAATTAGAATCATTCTTTGGCGTATTATCTTTTTTGTGATCGTTTTTTTTTCTGCTCTAGTTTGGTGGAAAGAGAGAGAGAGAGAGAGAGAGAGAGAGAGAGCGAGAGAGAGAGAGAGCAAATTTTAAAAAGCTGTAATAGTGTCTAAGAGACGATATATTCTGATAAAAACCAAACGTTTACTTATAGCTTTCATATAAATGTATGAGAAAATTGCTTCTATCAATTTACTTCAATAGTTACAATTGATATCAGTAAAAAGGCGTTTAAACGTACAGGTGAATTTTATCGACTGTTGCTTGTAGCCTTCAGACAACATTCAATGAGGAGATAATTTGCTACATTCTTGTTACTGGGAAGTTCATGCGCCCTCTTGTTGAAGAATTGTGTTTTCTTCATCCTTGCCACATTGTCTGATATTTCAACACATTTTGTCAGGTAAGACTTGTAATTACATGTGGCGTTAAGTACATTTCACAACCACGATGTGTTGTCTATTTTTCTGAAACGATATTTGTATTAATTTATTAGCTTATAAAATTAATTCATCATATTTTGCTCACTTTCAACCATGTAGAACATATAACACGCAGACCATTATTTGCATATTTCTTTTATTCTGGTGAAATGACCGGAACTATTTGTTTCTTTACGATAGCTTGCGCAAAAGTGGTCACGCCCACTTTCATTAGAAATTGTGTGAATGTTTGTTCTATGAGGAAACACATTCTGGAATGCTTGAGTGGCCTTGTTAGTAGCTTGTATACAAATGTTCACTATTAAATGCCATACATGTGTCTCGCTTGTAAGAGATAGTTCATGTTATATCAACAGCATTTATTATCTTGTGAAAAGATAGAAGTCCGCCGTATAATTTAGGATCTACAATAAAATATCTGAATATTTGAATTTTTTAAAATAATAAAATGTGGGCACTGGCAAGTAGAGATTGTCATAGAAAGTAAAGTGAAACAGCAGAAGACCTACATGATCACGCATGCAGGTTAGTGAGAAATGATATTGCTCGTTATGGTAACAAAGAAAGATAAATTAGAGAGCCTATTGCAATCTATTATCAATCAGAGAGGTGAGCTGGGAAATCGATTGTTTATCGTTCTTAACAGACAGGTAAGCTGTGAAATCGATTGTTTATCGTAGTTAAACAGACAGGTGAGCTGGGAAATCGATTGTTTATCGTTCTTAACAGACAGGTAAGCTGTGAAATCGATTGTTTATCGTAGTTAAACAGACAGGCAAGCTGTGAAATCGATTGTTTTCATGGTTCACAGACAGGTAGGCTGGCAAATCTATTGTTTTTAATTGTTATACAGACAGATGATCTGATAAGTCTTTTGTTTTATTATGATTACGTCAATAGGTAAGCTTATAAATCTATATGTTTTTTTAATAGTCACTAAAACAGGTAAGTTGAGAAATGTAGATTTTTTTATGATGACAGAGACAGTTGGTCTAGTAAATATATTGGTTTTTTTATGATTACAGAGACAGTTGGTCTAGTAAAAATATTGGTTTTTTATGATGACAGAGACAGTTGGTCTAGTAAATATATTGGTTTTTTTATGATTACAGAGACAGTTGGTCTAGTAAAAATATTGGTTTTTTATGATGACAGAGACAGTTGGTCTAGTAAATATATTGTTTTTTTATGGCTAAACAGACAGGTGAGCAATTAAATCTATTGTTTTTTTTTAATGGTTATACATACAGGTGAGCAGGTAAATTTATTGTTTTGTAGTGTTATACATACATGTGAGCATGTACACTTATAGTTGTGTATGGTTATACATACAGGTAAGCAGGTAAATCTATTGTTTTTTTTATAGTTACACATACAGGTGAGCAGGTAAAACTATTATTTTTATAGTTACACATACAGGTGAGCAGGTAAAACTATTGTTGTTCACGATGTTAGGCATTTAAGCTGTTGCTAGTGTTTATTTGTGTGAGGTTGAACTAAAGAACCACGAGAGACATAAACGTAATGATTTTTTAAAAATCTATTATATCAACTAATCCATTTTTGACAACAGAAACAAGAAAAAGAGTTCTTAAATGTTATGCAGGGCCAGTTTACATATGGGTGTGAATCATGAACAATAGGACAATAGACAAGAAAATCACTGGAGGTTGTAGAAATGTGGTTTTACAGAAGAATATTAAGAATACCATGGACAGCTAAGAAGAGCAATGAAAACGTTCTAACGAGGCCACAGCAAAAAGAGAGCTAATTTCCAATATTAGGAAGAAACGATCATCATTTTCTGGCCCTGTAATGAGACGAGAGCAGCTGGAATAGATTGTGACAACTGGGTAAATTGAGGGACGAAGGGATAGAGGAATGCAAAGATACCAGACAGCTTAAGATAATGATTTGGCAGAAGGTCAACAGCAGTAAACAACTGTCGAGATCGAAAGTTGTGGAGAGACATGGTCACCTACGCCAAATGGTCACCTACGCCAGCAAGCGTGGTTCTTGATGATGATGATGATGATGATGATGATAATATCACAGCATGATAGCTTCAATGATCTACGTTAATAAGCACGGCATGAATAACAATATAAACAATATTATTGAAATAATTGCTCAAATAGCAATAAATAATACATTATGTAACATTTTTGTACATAATTGTATACCCTTTTGCGTAACGTTTAATTAATAATTTCATCAACAAGTTTTATTTTAATATTTCTGATTTTCTTCATATTTAGACATTCTCATTTTATAGTAACGGTTACAAAATAGGAAGCGAAGTATTAAAGGTTCTGTCAATGGCAGAAGTATACTTTTTTTTATATGTCAGTTTCTGTTTTGTTAATTAATTATTTTTGGAGTGTGCCTGGTCAGTGAAGATGGCACTTTATCAAAAGCTCGGCATTTTCAGCTTTTATGAATAGTTGGAGAATTGAGAATATAGAATAACTATGGACTTGGGACTAGAGGACACGACACAATCGCTAATTAATGTAAGGGAAATCAGGAGGTACGACAGACCTTGTCAAGAACAGATAGAGACAGATGGTGCGAGAATGTTGTAACGGTGGATAAAAGGTGGGAAAATAAATATAACATTGTGTATAGGAGCTTTACTAAATAGAAGACAATACACAATTATGAATGCTTGGGCCACAGGCCTATGTCAGTATGTTAAGACAAGAAACGCGTGCACAGCACATAACGTTTACATAGATCACAGTCATTCAAATCCTCATTGCACCTCGTGGCACTGTCTTCACAAGGCACTGAAGCTTAGCTGAAGCTAAGCTATATATATATATATAATATATATATATATATATATATATATATATATATATATATATAGAGAGAGAGAGAGAGAGAGAGAGTTGTTATAGTGAGAAATAAAGGTAGCGCACTACACAACCATCTGTGTAGATCAGAGCTTTAGTGTATTTTGAATGTCTACTATTGAGGGCATTACCCACTATTGATGGCATTACGCAACTATTGAGGGCACTATCCACTATTGATGGCATTACCCAACTATTGAGGGCACTATCCACTATTGATGGCATTACGCAACTATTGAGGGCACTATCCACTATTGATGGCATTACCCAACTATTGAGGGCACTATCCACTATTGATGGCATTACCCAACTATTGAGGGCACTATCCACTATTGATGGCATTACCCAACTATTGAGGGCACTATCCACTATTGATGGCATTACCCAACTATTGAGGGCACTATCCACTATTGATGGCATTACCCAACTATTGAGGGCACTATCCACTATTGATGGCATTACCCAACTATTGAGGGCACTATCCACTATTGATGGCATTACCCAACTATTGAGGGCACTATCCACTATTGATGGCATTACCCAACTATTGAGGGCACTATCCACTATTGATGGCATTACCCAACTATTGAGGGCACTATCCACTATTGATGGCATTACCCAACTATTGAGGGCACTATCCACTATTGATGGCATTACCCAACTATTGAGGGCACTACCCACTATTGATGGCATTACCCACTATTGATGGCATTACCCACTATTGATGGCATTACCCAACTATTGAGGGCACTACCCACTATTGAGTTTTGTTCTCTGCATTCTCTGTCAAGTGTGTATACGACAGAAATGTAGCAGTGAAGGCACGGATACCGATTGTTCACATGATTAATATAAGACAGTCCCCGCTTCCCCAGCAGAACGTATTTATAATGTCCGCTTCGTTTACCTGTTCACTTTTTCTTTAGTCACCTTATTTATTCTAAGGGACATGTTCTTAACCAGCGCTTATCCTTTTGAGTATGCGTTTGATTTCCCTATCACGATTCTGCCCTCCACAGTAGGACATTTGATAAGAATTAGTATTGCCATGCAAGAAGTACCTGTCGTACAGCCTATTATAAGACGTATGACTTCATTTTGTACTTTCTTTTTTTAGTCTGTTAATATGGTTCAGACAAACTTTGAGAATAACCATGACGTAATAAATGGGCGAATGGACTAGTCCCCAATACAAACAACCAGAAGCTGTTGTTGAATGCCAGCAGCTGCCGCGACTCTCACATCCGATAAGCCCGTGTGGGCTATTGTTATCACTTGGCCAATTTGTCCGTTCGTTTGAAAGACCAGCAGCGAATTAAATAAACAGAAATAAATCGCAATATGCCATTACATTGGTTTTAATGACCTGATCGTCACACACTCTTTCACAACTGACAGCTCTGTGCTAACGATAGGACTATTCCGAGAACCATGACACTGGTTTTCTTGAGTTGACTCTGTGACACCACAGAGTTGTGCGAAAGAGTTTGATTCATTTTATTTCATGTTAGGACTGAAATTGAAACTGAAATGATGATCTTTGGCGTTGCTATTCTGCTCACATTTTCTGTCATTCGTCATGACAGGTCAAGCAAAGATCTATTAATTCTCTTTAGGTTCGTTCCTTTTATCCAGGAATTGTCTTGTATATTTCCTGTGTTATTTTTGTTTATTATCAAAGTTGCTATAGGTTTTAATATATAGATTATATCTCTTTTCTCTGCACTTCTTGTTCATTTCCATAACTAATTACTATAGCTCTTCTAGACTTTATATCGACAGTAAAGTGTCATCATGATGTCTTAGGCTGTTTATTATGTTTCTAGTTATATTTAAACATAACATTTCCATAATGTCATCATCATCATCATCATGTGCCTTACCAGTTGGCGTAGGTGATCATGTCCCTCCACAATCTTCTATCTACAGTGCATCGTATCAGTTCTGTTGTTGATTGTTTTTCATGCCATGACACCAAGCTATCCAGTATTTTCTCTCTTTGTCGTCCGCGATCTCTCTTTCCTTTTATTTTGACAGTTGTAACCAAGTATTCCAAATTTCTTCTTCTCATGATGTGCCCGAAAAATGTTGATTGCTTCTTTCTGATGTTTTTTAAGTTTTAAGAGCTCCCTTTTTGTGTTGGCCTCTTTGAGAACTTCCTCATTGGTCTTTTTAGCTGTCCAGGGAACTTTCAACATTCTTCTGAGAAATCCTATCTCTGTGGCTTCTATCGTCTTTTCATTTGTTTGTCTACTGTCAATGATTCGCTTCCATAGGTCAGAATTGGTTCTATATAGCACCGATGAACTCTCTTTCTCATTTTTATTGACATAGATTTGTTGCATAAGATATTTTTCATTTTCTGAAATGCTATTTTGGCCTGAGCTATTCTGCTCTTTATTTCTGTGGTGCATCTACCATCTGATGTTATTATTGTGCCCAAGTATTTGAAACGTTGCACTTGTTTCAGATTTGTCTCGTTTATTTTTATGCTGCGTGATGGTGATGGTTGTTTCTTCGATATAACCATTACTTCTGTTTTCTTGCTACTCAGAGTGAGACCTTTCTTGTTGCTTTCTTTTACTATTATGTCTATCATTTCTTTTAGTTCGTTCTCTGTCTCTGCTATTAAGACTGTGTCATCCGCATATCGCAAATTATTTATGTTGTGACCGTTGACTTCAATTCCTTTTTTGTCTACTATTCATCGATATACATCCATAATGTAGACTCCCTTATGATCTTGAACGTGTGAACGCATTCACACCCACTCTCGGAAATTAATAGTGGCCTCCGTCACTCACTGTTGACTATGGATTTTGCAGCGCCCCTAGCAGATATTAATTTTGCTTTTATTTCGCCGTATATTCTCTTTTTTTTTCTATATTCCTGTCTGCTTCTTGCTTGAGATGAAGATTTAGAGTGCATTTTAAAAGATTGTGGTCTGTAGCTATCTCTTCCAAGGCTGCGGGGTTTATGTTCAGTTTTCATGTCACGTTTATATAAGTGGCCAAACAGCTTAACCTATGTTGTACCGCAGCAGCTATACTTTGGAAAATAGCCTCATAGTCCAGTATGGTTAAGTGACCCCACGAGGCATGAATGTATCACACTCATACGCATAGTTTCCTTTTGGTTGCTCCTTCTCTTTTGTATATCCTTCTCTACTACACATATTTGGGATCTTTGGTCTATCTACTATGCCATGTTATTTATAGTTCTCCTCCTCTAGTCCCCAATGAGACACTTCGGTGTTCTCCTCTATACCTTTTTTCTATGCTCCTTACCCCTCATTTGTTTTTATTGTACCCCACCCTCAGACATCTCACTCTTACCGCCTTTTGAGCACCCGTTGGTCTACTGTTCTATTCTTTCTCCTTTGTGTTTGCACACTGACCCCTGTGTGAACTCCTTTGGTTCTGTGTGCATTTGCGCACATTCCTGCACATTTCTACACATTCACGACAGCCACACTGAGGTTCCCATTTCCTCTTCATTTTGACCTCGGCCTGACACACAGGATTGACATTTTTTATTTTCTTTAACATATTTCGATTGTTTTTGTTTTGGATGTTTCGTTATTAATTTTACTTACATATCCGTGTGTGTGTGTTTTTTTTGTTTGTTCCTGCTGAAGGACTATTGGGCCGAAACGTCGTTTAGTCTGTGTCGTCCACTAGTCACGTAAAGCTTCTAACATACCATTTTTTTTTTTTTAATTGTTCCTCACCATTGTCACTAGTTCTATTTAACATGTACATAATAACGTTCACGGAACAACAGCTGGATGGGAGGGGAGGAACTATGACGTTTGCTGATAACATTCTGGTATATCGACAGGGAAGAGGAGAAACGAAATCGCCTCCACACTGCAGAACAAACTCAACCACATCTCTTCCTGGTGTGGAGTATCAGGTGTCTTGATTAATCTTAATAAACCATCACGAAACACCGGTTGTACGAATGGGAGCTGATGATGTGCCCAGGGATAGGTAGAGGACATACCTAGGAGTTAAGTTTGTTCCAGTCTCTGTTATATGGACAATGTCGTCTATGTGATAACAAAAGTCCGCGAAGGACTGGCCGCTATGAAGGTCAAGGCAGCTGCCAATATTGAGCAGAAACTACCTACATTTCTGATCCAGGGACTGGTCTTCGCATCAACTGAGTATGCCCTACCAATCCTCAATGTCTGCACAACACAAATCAACAGACTAGAGAAAGTACAAAATGAAGCGATGCATATTATCTTGTGTTGTCCGAAAGATACTCCCTGTGTTGTAATGAGGTATCGTCTTGATTTTCAAAAAATGAATGACATAATCAAGATCTGGACAACACGAGCACGCCTTAAGATAAGTGCAGATAAAGAGCATCCATGCACCATGATTTCCACACGGGGAACGATGACAGGCTAATAAGAGGCAAATCATGGGTGGGCCATGCAGAAGATTTCATCAACTAGGTCTGTAAGCTTACCAATATTAACGCTGGCGAGGAGTGGGTACAGGTGCCTACGTTATTTAGTGGCACATTCCCGTGTATTGTCACTCAACAGGAAGCACAGGGAAAAGAATCCAATTCTGGCCAATGCGGAGGTCAACGCTCTTATTTGGGACAAACTGACGTGGAAGATGCAGTAATTTGTACAGACGGATACGTAATACAATACAAAAGGAGCGTATGGGCAGCACGTTTACAGCACGTTTTGCATGCAGACTAGTCAAAGAAGACACGGTGCGTTCTTGGGAGCCAAGGTAGCCTAGTTAGGAAACCCATCCGACTGGACTACCGACGTTCGGACCAACAGTGTTCGATTCCCGCTGGGAGCAGTGAGAGTTGTACTCATGGTTGGAAAAAAAAATATCCCCCACGGTGGACCCAGCCGTTGGCAGAAATGGGTACCAGGGTATTACTCTGGGAAGGTGAGGAATGTCACCTCGCATCGATAGGCGGCCGAGCACATATGGGTGTAAACTCGCGTGCTAAGATAGGCGGCCGAGCACATATGGGTGTAAACTCGCGTGCTAAGATAGGCGGCCAAGCACATATGGGTGTAAACTCGCGTGCTAAGATAGGCGGCCGAGCACATATGGGTGGAAACTCGCGTGCTAAGATAGGCGGCCGAGCACATATGGGTGTAAACTCGCGTGCTAAGATAGGCGGCCGAGCACATATGGGTGTAAACTCGCCTGCTAAGATAGGCGGCCGAGCACATATGGGTGGAAACTCGCGTACTAAGATAGGCGACCGAGCCCATATGGGTGGAAACTCGCGTGCTAAGATAGGCGGCCGAGCACATATGGGTGTAAACTCGAGTGCTAAGATAGGCGGCCGAGCACATATGGGTGGAAACTCGCGTACTAAGATAGGCGACCGAGCCCATATGGGTGGAAACTCGCGTGCTAAGATAGGCGACCGAGCCCATATGGGTGGAAACTCGCGTGCTAAGATAGGCGGCCGAGCACATATGTGTGGGAACTGGCGTGCTAAGATAGGCGGCCGAGCACATATGTGTGGGAACTGGCGTGCTAAGATAGGCGGCCGAGCACATATGTGTGGGAACTGGCGTGCTAAGACGCCACGTACTTCACTTTACCGTGTGCGTTATAACCACGAGTGTGGCGATGGAGATGATGGCAGTGACAAGAACATTCATATGGATGGTGTCACAAGACTACACCCACGCCTGAATACTAAGTAATTCCATGAGCATGATAAGAATAGTGGAGGCCCAGACAGTGGACCGAATCATTACAGACGTCAACTAAACGTAGTCTCCTTTCTCAACGTTCCTGGACGTGCAGGATTACGGGAAAATGAAAAAGCGGACAAACTGACTATTAGTGCTGTCGTCGAAGACGGTATACCAATTGATTAGGAGAACGTTATTAATGCCTTTCAAGATACGAGAAGGGCACAGGTTTTCGACAACCATGAGTCCACATCTTTCCTTTGGATTAAAGAGAAGGGAGTAAAGATGGGTACAGCCCGGTACGATAGGGTTTATCATCATCAAGTACCGGGCTTGCTGGCGTAGTAGATCAAGTCTCTCTACAACTTTCCATCTCGACAATTATCTATTATTTCTGTTGTTGACCTTCTGCCAAGCCATTCTTTTAAGCTGCCTGGTGTGTAGTATCTTTTCTCTTTGCTTTCCTCTATCTCTTCGTCCCTCAATTTTCCCAGTTGTTACAATATATTCCAGTTGTTCTCTTCTCATTACATGGCCAAAAAATGATGATTGTTTCTTCCTAATATTGGAAATTAGCTCTCTTTTTGCTTTGGCCTCTTTCAGAACGTTTTCATTACTCTTCTTAGCTGTCTTCTATGCTGAGGTGGGGATCTGAGAACCTATGGACATGTTCGTAGTGCAATAATAATAATCCTCAAATGCCTCATAATTTTAATAGTTAAATTTTCATTCGGTCTCTAACGACCTTTTCATCGTCTTGAACAAACAATTCGCACAGCTATGCTTGTGACTCCTCTTTTCATATCAATATGTATTCTGTTGTTGTTGTTGTTGACGTTGTTGTTGTTGTTGTTGATGTAATGCCACGAGTTCATGCTGACAGTGTGCCTTTTTTCCGCATTGATGTAGCGGGTCGTAATGGCTTTCTTGACATCCCCGGCTCTTACTTGAGCAATTGAAGTTCATCTATCCCTAGCAATGCTGGGAAACTACTAGTCCAGCCCAGAGGTTCTGTAACACCAGGTATTCTATATCAGTAAGAGTCACCACTACAGGGAACACGGCGATCCCAGTTTCTGCTAGCCAGTCTGTTTTGACACAAATTGTCGCAAAGAGAGAGACCATGAGGTGGTAGAACTACTAGGTCTTGGTCAGCTGATGATGCGCCAACCTAGCTACAGCGACCTCAGGTCGCAGGCGCTTACATTCCCCCTCAGAACTCTGTCTGTTATTTGTTATCTTTCTGTCTGTTATATATTATCTTTTCTATCTGTCCCTGTATAAGTTACATATCAGCCTCATGTCTGGATCATAAAAATATATATCTTTCGGTCACTCAATGAGCTGTGTAAGTTGTACTCTGTTAAAGTTAGTAAGTAGCTGGATTATTTTCAACGCTCATGGAACAACTGCATAAGTGCTCAGGTCACCGCCTCAGCAAATCCGGCAGTGTGAAATTGTTGAAACATAAAACTATGATTGATGACAAGTCTTACCCTGTTCTCCCTGTAGCTCTTTTGAATAAGGTGGCGTGGACATAGTTAGCTCTCGCTTGCAGTAAAACTAGTTGCATGTATAGAATAGAATAGAATAAAATAGAATAGAATAGAATAGAATCTCTAAAATTTAGGCAACAGCCTTCTGAAATTGAAGATCGGGGACATGCATCAGGCCTACAGATTCACGAACATTGTCGCATTCTTCATCTTGACATTTTAAAACCTTGGGGATAAAAGATCTGTTCATTGCATAACGACATTAAAAATCAACACCATGATGTAATACGAACAACGATTGATAAGAATAGATACACTCTCAAGGCTTGATTCAATAAAAATACCATAGTCTGGTGCACGATTTCCGAAGTACATGCGCTGAATTCTTAAAGAGAAACATTCACTTGACTTGTCACACGGTACACATAGGAGAGCTGGAAGTAATCGGTGACCGAAAGAAATAATCGTCTATTTTAGAAGAGCTGTGAAAGCCATGACGAAGTGTGCGCAAAGATTTGACAACAAAGGGCGTATTCCCAATAATTCCTTATTCACGGAAACTACCGCAGTCAGGTGGACGAGCTCCGTAGCACTGGTGCAGTCACATCAAAGTGTGACCTCCGATTGCCTTTTAGCACAGCGATTCACATTAGAGAGTTAAAATTGATAGCTTTCAACGCAGCCATCTTGGAACCGGAAGTCAAAACTCTTAGAACTGAGTAATGAGATCTATGTGGCAAACATATATTGGTTTGCTTACTGTTGTGCACTTAGTATTTTTTTTACTTGGTTTTAGCAGATACATGCAGAAGATAGCTACTGTTGTGCACTTAGTATTTTTTACTTAGTTTTAGCAGATACATGCAGAAGATAGCTACTGTTGTCCCACTTTCATTCTGGAACCAACATTTATATCTCCCAACTTTATACTAATTTTATTGCTAATTATAAACATAATTTCCTCCACATTTCAAAGACATAATTCAATTTTTGCAGATGTGCCAACTTGCAGTGTATCCATTCAGCTATCTGAAGATTTTACTGAACATGAGATACGTCATTCATTATGGTCGCACCACTGAATATATGTACAGAGATCGCCTAGCACGCTCGTCTAAATATAGCCGTAATCAGCGTAGTTTTATGATGCAATTAGCCGAAACTATAGCTGGCCATACAATGAGTCAGGTCGTGACTGTCAGGGTGTCTGAGGTTACCATGATTTATGATTTCTTGTTTTAGCACATGTCTCTCCCATCATTGATGTATTCATTGAATGATTGGTAACATTGACAAACTATGTCCTACATTAGAGGCTGAACTATTACACTGGCCGGAAACAGCAGATCGAGAAGGCGAAAGTTTGGTGGCCGAGCTAATTTAAAGTGTGTATCTATCAATTAATTTGTGCTATATAGAACCAATTCTGACCTATGGAAGTGAATCATGGACAGTAGACAAACAAATGAAAAGACGATTAGAGTCCACAGAGATGGGATTTCTCAGAAGAATGTTGATAGTTCCCTGGACAGCTAAAAGTACCAATGTGGAAATTCTCAAAGAGACCAATACAAAAAGGGAGCTCCTAAACAACACCAGAAAGAAACAATCAACATTTTTTGGGCACATCATGGGAAGAGAAAAGTTGGAATACTTGGTTACAACTGACAAAATACAGGGAAAGAGAGTTGCGGACGACAAAGAGAGAACATACTGGATAGCTTGGTGTCATGGCATGGAAAACAGTCAACAACAGAACTGATAAGATTGTGGAAGGACATGATCGCCTACGCCAACCGATATGGCACATGATGATGATGATGATGATGGCCAATCAATTGATGCAAAGAGAATGAGTTGAGTTCACTTACGCCAGGGCTTTGAAATTCTCCACAGCTGTTTGTTTATATTTAAAAGTGACATTTTCGTTCTAATCTTCGATATATGTCATTATTGTTTGACCCATATATCCGTAGTTCTAGTACATTCCCATTATTCTTAACATTGCAATTTTTTTGGAACTGATTTCAATTTATGACACCACAAAGATAAAAAGTTAAATAATATTTTCTACAGTTAATATTTACAAATGATATTTTAGTAGAACAATCCTCCTATGTAAAAGATCAACACTGGTAGTTCTGAGAGTTTCAGGGATGCAATTTTCAATGTACAACCATGAACGTTTTTTTCATTTCAAAACACAGCTCCTTCCAGCCAATTTGGATATGTAATAGAAGAGTTATTTACCTTTGTTGAAAGGCATAACGGAGAAGATCAACTGAAGCGTCAACGACAAACAACTGTGCCTTTAGAAAGGACGACTTGATAATGATACTTTTGGTATAGTTGTCAGAATGATTGCAATCTGACTACCAGGAAGTGATTGCTATCTGACTACCAGGGAGTGGTTACAATCTGACTACCAGGGAGTGATTACAATCTGACTACCAGGGAGTGGTTACAATCTGTCTACCAGGAAGTGATTACAATCTGACTACCAGGGAGTGGTTACGATCTGACTACCAGGAAGTGATTACAATCTGACTACCAGGGAGTGATTACAATTTGACTACCAGGAAGTGATTACAATCTGACTACCAGGGAGAGATTACAATCTGACTACCAGGGAGTGATTACAATCTGACTACCAAGAAGTGATTACAATCTGACTACCAGGAAGTGATTGCATCTGACTACCAGGAAGTGATTACAATCTGACTACCAGGAAGTGATTACAATCTGACTACCAGGAAGTGATTGCATCTGACTATCTGGAGTGATTGCAATCTGACTACCAGGAAGTGATTATAATCTGACTACCAGGGAGTGATTACAATCTGACTACCATGAAGTGATTGCATCTGACTACCAGGAAGTGATTACAATCTGACTACCAGGAAGTGATTACAATCTGACTACCAGGAAGTGATTGCAATCTGACTACCAGGAAGTGATTGCATCTGACTACCAGGAAGTGATTACAATCTGACTACCAGGAAGTGATTGCATCTGATTACCAGGAAGTGATTGCAATCTGACTACCAGGAAGTGATTGCAATCTGACTACCAGGAAGTGATTACAATCTGACTACCAGGAAGTGATTACAATCTGACTACGAGGAAGTGATTACAATCTGGCTACCAGGAAGTGATTACAATCTGACTACCAGGAAGTGATTACAATCTGACTACCAGGAAGTGATTACAATCTGACTACCAGGAAGTGATTACAATCTGACTACCAGGAAGTGATTGCAATCTGACTACCAGGAAGTGATTACAATCTGACCACCAGGAAGTGATTACAATCTGACTACCAGGAAGTGATTGCAATGTGACTACCAGGAAGTGATTACAATCTGACTACCAGAAAGTGATTACAATCTGACTACCAGGAAGTGATTACAATATGACTACCAGGAAGTGATTGCATCTGACTACCAGGAAGTGATTACAATCTGATTACCATGAAGTGATTGCATCTGACTACCAGGAAGTGATTACAATCTGACTACCAGGGAGTGATTGCATCTGACTACCAGGAAGTGATTACAATCTGACTACCAGGGAGTGATTACAATCTGACTACCAGGAAGTGATTACAATCTGACTACCAGGGAGTGATCACAATCTGACTACCAGGAAGTGATTACAATCTGACTACCAGGAAGTGATTGCATCTGACTACCAGAAAGTGATTACAATCTGACTACCTGGAGTGATTGCAATCTGACTACGAGGAAGTGATTACAATCTGACTACCAGGAAGTGATTACAATCTGACTACCAGAAAGTGATTACCATTGTGATGGTATCTAACCATCTGTATTTTGTGCGATGACATCTTGTTGTGCACTGTTCCCTGTTCAATTTAACTGGTCTATATTGGACTGTGTTATTTATTTATTGTTAATATCGGTACCAGAAGACTGGTTTCTCAACCATTATAGAACAAACGTATTATGGGATGGTACTGCCACGACGCAAGCTAAGTTATCTAATATCTTCATGATACGAAGTGCAAAGGAAGATAAATTGAGACAACGATCCAGACAGTTATTGCACCGAACAACTGCAGATTCCTAGATCAATTAATATCCACCATGTATTGGATTGTGCAAGGTTTTATTACAGGGAAATACAACGGGTGCAAGAGGCATTGTAATGAATTTTAATGTATTTTTAGTGCACCTTTTTTGTAATTGGTCATAGACTCATTTTCGAGCATTGAATGGCACAACTAGTTTTACTGTCCATTTTTGGATTGGCCCTAATGGACTTTACTTTCCTTGCAAGCAATTCGTTGTATTGAGCGCCGTACATTTTTGCAATTATAAACTCGTTTTCAATATAAAATTGTAAGAGATTTAAAAAAAAAAAATCTTTTCAACACTGCAATTGGCTCTTGTTTAAGAAATATTTTCTTTACATTTCGCGTGAAATGGGGTTAGTGCTATCTTCTAATTACAAGCAAAAATCGATGTGCAGTCATTATTACATCAACCTTTTCATTCAACTCTTTGTTTGATCGTAATTGGAAACGATTGTAGAAACAACAACCCGATGTTAGCCTCAATCAGTCGCCTCACAATGTTGGACCTGATTGGCTGTTATCAGTCAACCAATGAACTAGAAATGTGTATTGACTAAACTGATGTACTCAAGTCACACAGACCTAGAACAATGCAGGAGACAATGTTTTCTGGGAAATCATTTCCGACTTCTCATTAAAAATCCGTGTCAGTCTTGATTTCTGTAGTTAGATAACAAGGAAATTAAATGAAAGGAAATTTCTTCTTGCAAAACAAAGTGCAGCAAAAATAGTTACTAATGGTGAAGATAAAACGTTGGACAGCTTCATGAAAAAATTCTAACCAATGACAGATTCTTTCCTTCAAGGAGCCATTCCATCAGTGATTTGTTATATTTTTTAAAAATAGAAATCAATGATTCGAGTAACAATATCAATTAGATTTATTGGTCGCTTTGGGATTGGTGCTAATGGACACTTACTTTCCTGTCAATTAGTTCGTTGATTACATTTTTAAAATATATTGTTTATAGATTTGTATCTACCAACATAACAGTTTTATAGGTTTGAAATATTTTCATGAAAATATGAATTGAGTACATTTTAATGTTATAGGATTGTCGTCGAGCCATTAATTCTTAGATCAGTTGCATGTGGAGTAATGCTTTTTTGTATTTCCGTCACTGCTGTAGACATTTTGGTTCCTCATTTCCGGTGAGAATTGCAAGACCTTGTTTCCTATTTCAGTAGACCCCGCTACTGCAGGAACTACTGGGTACCTCATCTAGTTCACTAGTTCGCTGTAACAGAATGTTGCATGGTCACCCTTCCCCTGGAGCTGAAATGAGGGTTTAATCACCTTTTTGTTGATGATCTTATTTTTAAAATTAAAATGAGAAAAAATGTAAATTAATCCCAGAGGCAACGAAGTAGATTAAATTGCCATTGTTGCAGAAATCAAACTTTAATGAAACAAAATATCAGTGAATTTTAATATATTTCTGAACAAATTATTTTCAATTCAAGCAAGACACATTTATATATATATTTAAGGGAAGCTTTTTTGCTACATTTTCTTTATCATATTGGAGAATTCTGACACAATGGTTACCACACACTTCTTTATGTTTCCACTAACGTCTGTTTCCATACATTTTACTTTATCCGTTGCGCTGAGCTTTCCTTCTGCTATGGTTTTTCTCATATAATTTATTTAACTTCTATCGATTAGCATTTCTACTGTCGATATATATAATCTAAGGTATGATGACGATATTGTCTTAATCGCTAAGAGTGATAATGAGTTACAAGAAATGTTAGACGTAGTGAAGCAAATCAAAAATAAAGGATTCAGCCTTAATAGCGAAATACAGAAGTAATGGTAGCTACAAAGAAAAAGACATCACCGCAATGCACAATAATAGCAAGTGGAACAATACTAAAACAGGTAAATCAATTTAAATATCTGGGAACGTAGTTAACCTCAGATGGTAGATGTACCACAGAGGTGAGATGCAGAAAGTCAGGCAAAAGCAGTTTACCCAAAAAAAAATGAGGAAGATACTGTGAAATCCATTTTTGACAATAGAAACAAGAAAAGGAGTTATTAAATGTTACGTAGAGCCAGTCTTAACATATTGATGTGAATCATGGACAATAGGACAACAGACAAGAAAATCACTGGAGGCTGTCGAAATGTGGTTTTACAGAAGAATGTTGAGAATACCTTGGACAGCTAAGAAGAGTAATGAAAACATCCAGAAAGAGGCCAAAAGCAGAAAAAGGGCTAATATCCAATATAAGGAGAAACAATCATCATTGTTTGGCCATATAATGAGAAGAGAACAGCTTAAATATATTGTAACTAGGAAAATTGAGGACGAGGAGATAGAGGAAACAAAGAGAAATATCAGACAGCTTAATAGAATGGATTGTCAGAAGGTCAACAGTACTTGATAATGATGAATATAGATACAGATCCTTTATTTATCTTGCCACATAATCTTTCAGTTTTGTTGATTTTACTCTGATTATATCTTTATCTTTACAAACAGTAAGCAGTCTCGACTTGCGGCACTAACTGTCAGATGATGTTTTACAGAGCAACGCCCGTTATGGCTGATTCTGCCAATATTTGGATGGCACTATCGGCGGCAAATTGTTAACTTGACACATTTATATCATAGGGTCTGTCATTATTCATTAGGGTCTGTCATCATTCCTTAGGGTCTTTCATCTTTCCTTAGGGTCTTTCATCTTTCCTTAGGGTCTTTCATCTTTCCTTAAGGTCTTTCATCTTTCCTTAGGGTCTGTCATCATTCCTTAGGGTCTTTCATCTTTCCTTAGGGTCTGTCATCTTTCCTTAGGGTCTTTCATCTTTCCTTAGGGTCTTTCATTTTTCCTTAGGGTCTGTCATCATTCCTTAGGGTCTTTCATCTTTCCTTAGGGTCTTTCATTTTTCCTTAGGGTCTTTCATCTTTCCTTAGGGTCTGGCATTTTTCCTTAGGGTCTTTCATTTTTCCTTAGGGTCTTTCATCTTTCCTTAGGGTCTGGCATTTTTTCTTAGAGTTTTAAAAATCTTTCCTAGGGTCTTTTATATTCTCTTGGGCTAATATCCAGAAAAGAGTATATTGCAAGTGCTGTATACATCCTCAGATCCATCTCATCCGTCGATCTATCTATCTATCTTTCGTTCACCCGAAGTATTGTCTATATCTACAATGTCGTTTCCTGTATAAATTTTACTGCCTTTTGTAATTCTTGCAGTGGTCCATATAGTTTGTCTGTAGTGTTGTGTCTATGGGCCAATGGATTTTCCTTAGTCTACTATATTCTGTGCAATCTCGAAGTATGTGTTCAGCAGGCTGGGGCGCCCGTCCACATGTACAAGTAGTTGATGTGCCAATCTTGAATTTTGTATACATTGGTTATTGTTTATGAAAGGCCTCGGTATCACTGCAAACGAATTAAAATCCATAATTGCTCAACCGCCCGTGCCAGTAGAATCATCCGAATTACTAACACATCTCCCAAACAAACAAAGATAACTGTAGTCCCCATCGTAGCAGTCTCAGCACACGCCAAAAGACATAAGGCGAAACCGCGCAGAAAGTGAACACAACCAAATTCTCCCTGTCATACGATATCATCATTCATCGAAAGTAATTGGAATATCGAAAGATGATCGAAACGGATGAGACACACAGCTCACGGTGTGCACAGAGCACTTAACTCAGTAGCTCCTGCAACAAGCCGGACTTGGAATATGAGGAAACTGCAAGAAGGGACACTTTTCAGACATAGCCTTCAATGTGTGACAGTGTTCTACATGAATGTATGACTCCTTGTGACCAGTGCAATTCTAATTGGAAGTGATAGCAATAATGTTTTAATGATATTCAGTGTCTGCAACTAGAGGTGTTCAGTTAAATACATCTGACCATGCACACAAAAAACTGAAATAGTTGTAATAATACATTTGTGGGTGAGAAAGACGATAAAAAAACAACACATTAATGAACATTTGCAACATAAAGCTACCAAAACATGCCCATGCCATGTAACAGGTGATATTGTTGAATATTTGTCACGTTTTCAATGCTTTCAGGTTAGACGTTTTTACTAAAAAGATGTGTTTTAGTGCAGAAGTTGTAGCCCTTTGTTTAGTCACCCAGAGAAGTTAAATGTGAGCAATGGCCTGGACTGTTAAAGATGACATTGTTATGTCCTGGACATGATCATTCCTAATATGGGCTAGAATTTACTATTAAAATATCACAATCATAAGATATAAAGATGTAAACTTTGTACTGTTGTAAAGGAAACGACAATACATGAACAAAAAAAGAAATGCAATTACACAGAATACATTTTAATATATGCATGCCGACCCAAGTCTGTGTGTATAGACATGAGAGTGCTAGAGTCACATTTGCTTATCTACTAGATATTTACTTCCTGCTAGACAATTACATCTCAAATAACAAATGTAGACATTTTGGAGCAAGTCTGTTACACTGGACTCTAGTCAACTCTTGTTCTCTGGAATGGTCAGTTTGACTTTTTCTCAACATCACTGTATACGTGTCGGGGTCCATTGTAGCTGGGTATGCAGGTGGGGCCATGGCATGGGCGGCTCGTGCATAAAAGTTATGCTGGTTTGATGGGTCATAGTATGCACTGGCCGCAGCTTCCTGGCTTTGGCATCATATCCATTCATGGGTTGAGCTGTGGGTGGAGGGTATGCCATGTTGGGGTCTACTCCAGGATACGGTGGTGGTGCATCTGTCACGAACACTGTCTGAGATGGTGCAGCATTCGGGAATGTGTCATATGGCACCCAAGCATAAATCCTGATCCCTCTGTCCAGGGAGTATGTTCTGGTATGGGCTGTAGGGGGTTAACATCTCTTGCCATGTCTGGTGTTTGTCTACTAATACGCTTGACTTGGTGGATAAAACTGCTTCTCTTAAGTCACCCCAATGCAAGATTTTGGAATCGGTCCTTCATTGGATGTCTCGGCATGCATGTAAATTTTTCTGCCTGTATCAGCAACTTTGTGTCCCTCAGTTCTCTCAGTGCTGGTATCCTCCACAATTTCTCCATCTCAAATATTGGTGTTGATTTCATTGCTCCTGTGATGACCCTAAGTACCTGGTTTTGTACTTTATCCAGCTCTTGCAGTGTGGTGTTTGCTGCTGAGCACCATGCGGATGATCCATATTCTAAATGTGGGCGTATACTCTGTTGGTAAACTTTACTGAGTATTTTCCCACTCGCACCACATGTGGTTCCACACAACTTTCTTAGAATAGCCATTTTCCCCCTTGCTTTTTGGGTTGCCTTATTTATCTGCTGTTTCCAAGATAGTTTGTTATCAAATGTAACTCCGAGATACGTAGCTTGTATGTCTTCTTTCACAGGCTCATTGTTTATGTAGATGGCTCCTGCTTTTTGTTTTGGGGAGAGTGTGAAAAGTGTAGTACTGCATTTGTCTGTATTGATGCTGATACACTATCTATTTGTGCATGAATTCAGTGCATTCATAGCTCTTTGTAGCAATTTGGAGGACACTGTTGCATACTCCTCTGTGCACCACATTACCAAGTCATCTGCAAACATTGCCACTTTGATGCCATGTGGTAGTTCAGTAACTAGGTCATTGATGTAGATCGTAAAAAGTGTTGGAGATAGTACCCCTCCCTGTGGAACACCCTGGCGCAATAAGACCTTCTTACTCTTAAGACCATCCAGTTGCACTCTGGCTCTCCTGTTATGCAGGTATGCTCTGACCCATTTGTACATCCTGCCATTTACTCCATAATTTCTCAGTTTCTTGAAAAGTCCTTCCTTCCATAACTTATCGAATGCTTTCTTTATGTCTATCAATGCTGCTAGTACAAGTTTCTTTTCTTGAAATGCATCCTCAATTTCCTGGGAAAGACAGGTTGCCTGATCTTCGGTAGAGTAACACTGTCTAAAGCCTGCTTGTTGTGGGACAAGGAGATTTTCCAGGTACCACTGCAGTCTGAGATTGATTATACGTTCCATTGTTTTACACAAACAGCTTGTAAGGCTGATTGGTCTATAGCTGGATGTCGTTGAACCATCTTTTCCTGGCTTTAGTAAGGGTATCATAATTGCTTCTCTCTATGCCTGTTGCACTCTACCTGTGATCCAGCCAAATGTTGTAGATCTGCAGTAGTTTTGACTTAGCTGCAGTTCCCAAGTTCTTAATCATTTCATTGGACACTCCATCACTGCCTAGTGACTTTTTCATTTTAATTTGGATATTGCCAGCTCTAGCTCTCTTTGTGTAATGGGTGTTTCCATGACTTCATTTGTAGTCTCTTCTTGTCTTGCATTTTGTTGCTTTAAACGGGTCTCTTGTCGTTTCTCTAGGTTCACCCGCCGATGAAGCGAAGTAGTACGCACGGCAATATTCCTTTTTGACAAATCAAGTGTTGTGAAAGCGACCTTAAACCGTCTAGAGCTGATCTGCGCTTACGTCACATTGAGTGCTGTTCAAGACAACTCATGTTCAATTCGGATGATTCTACTAGCATCGGCTGTTGAGCATTTATGGGTATTAATTCGTTTGCAGTGATACCGATACCTTCCATAACCAAAGAACCAAATCCACTTTAGTCTATAAATATATATTATTTCTATCCTACATGTTAAGCGATCTTTCAGCCAGTCATTATGCCGATATTTTGTACTATATTTCGGAATAAATTTGCACCGTTATATTAGCCAATATTCTAAAGTAGATTTAGCTATTATTTTAGTCAGTATGAATGTTTAGCTCTCCTTTTAACAAGATTAGATTCGATTAGTTTAGTCGATTGGTTGTCCTCTCTCCACATCAGACCAGACCAGAAGTGCTGAGTTCTTATTGGATATATATCCGTCAACGTGTAGCGACTAACGACACGGTATTGAGTTGGTTAACAAGTCTTCTTTGGATTCCTGAGTAGCGCTCGTGTCTGCCACTTCGCAAGTGAGCCACCTCCCCTGCTCAATCCACAAACACCTAGGCACTGTTCGATGTGGATGTTGAGTCTGCTACATTTGCGACCATGTACTTTTCACCGATTCCGCCCTGTACACCAAATGGCGATTTTATATCAAGGAGAGTTTTACATGTTTCACGTAATATTATTTTCGCCATAATATGCCATCATTGCTAGATGACCTACATAGGTGAGTCGGGACGACATTACGTTACAGATTTTGTGAGCATCTCCGTGATGTTGTACGGAAGACTGGCAGTCCAGTGTCGTCCCACTTCAATTCCCCAGGCCATAGTGGTAAACCCGACATGCAAGTAACTAGCATTGTCTCATGTCACTACAGCAATCGTCGCTGGTTCGCCCTTGAGATACGTCTCATAGTCCCGTTGGGTTCATTGTCCCCACAAGGCATGAACATATCGCTCTCATACACATAGGATACTTCCACACATCTCTTACCCTCATGCACACTCGCTCCTACATATGTGTTTATATTTGTCTGCATGTGTTAATGCGGGTACGTACGCTGTGCTTCTCACACATCTCTTTGTTTGTACAAACCCACAATTACATATATTTGTATGTTCCCTTTTTCCACGAGGATTTACTTTTTGGGAATCAACTCATATTACGTTTGCATTAATAGTAAAGGCTGAGATCTTGTACCCATCTCCACATATTTTTAGCACCCTTCCATTCTTACTGTTTGTAAGATCAATCAATCGTTTAGTCCACATTTATCCACTTATTTTATCTTACAATCAATCGTTTAGTCAATATTTTAACTACTTATTTTATCTTACAATCAATCGTTTAGTCCACATTTATCCACTTATTTTCTCTTAGAAATCAATCGTTTAGTCAATATTTTTACTACTTATTTTATCTTACAATCAATCGTTTAGTCCACATTTAACCACTTATTTTATCTTACAATCAATCGTTTAGTCAATACTTTAACTACTTATTTTATCCTACAAACAATCGTTTAGTCAATATTTTAACTACTTATTTTATCTTACAATCAATCGTTTAGTCCACATTTATCCACTTATTTTATCTTACAATCAATCGTTTAGTCAATATTTTAACTACTTATTTTATCTTACAATCAATCGTTTAGTCCACATTTATCCACTTATTTTCTCTTAGAAATCAATCGTTTAGTCAATATTTTTACTACTTATTTTATCTTACAATCAATCGTTTAGTCCACATTTAACCACTTATTTTATCTTACAATCAATCGTTTAGTCCACATTTAACCACTTATTTTAACTTACAATCAATCGTTTAGTCCACATTTAACCACTTATTTTATCTTACAATCAATCGTTTAGTCAATATTTTAACTACTTATTTTATCTTACAATCAATCGTTTAGTCAATATTTTAACTACTTATTTTATCTTACAATCAATCGTTTAGTCAATATTTTAACTACTTATTTTATCCTACAATCAATCGTTTAGTCAATATTTTAACTACTTATTTTTTTTTACAATCAATCGTTTAGTCAATATTTTAACTTCTTTTTTATCCTATAATCAATCGTTTAGTCAATATTTTAACTACTTTTTTTATCTTACAATCAATCGTTTAGTCCACATTTAACCACTTATTTTATCTTACAATCAATCATTTAGTCCACATTTAACTACTTATTTTAACTTATAATCAATCGTTTAGTCAATATTTTAACTACTTATTTTATCTTACAATCAATCGTTTAGTCAATACTTTAACTACTTATTTTATCCTACAATCAATCGTTTAGTCAATACTTTAACTACTTGTTTTATCCCACCATATAATCAACGTTTTAGTCCATGTTTTAACCACTTATTTTATCCCACAATCAATTGCTTTGTCCATATTTTAACCACTTAATCAGTTCTTCCACCACCCCCTACTTTTTTAGTCTTTTTATCGAATATTGTAGCTTCATCAAGGTTTCATGCATTACAATTAAATCATTTTCTAAGGCAGTTTATTAAAAAAAATGTTTACCTGTAAAATCAATCTACACCTTAGTGATGTTGTTTCGTGAATTACATTTATGGATCACGGCATTCATTATCAAGTACCGGGCCTGCTGGCGTAGGTGGTCATATCTATCCACAACTTTCAATCTCGACAATTATTTATCATTTCTGTTGTTGACCTTCTGCCAAGCCACTTTCTTAAACTGTCTGATATCTTTTCTCTTTGCTTCCCTCTATCTCTTCGTTCCTCAATTTTTCCAGTTGTTACAATATATGTTATAGAAACCACACGGACTCTTTATTGTATTTGTTCATAATGCATATTGCATTTATTAGTCATCAACATTATTCAACTTACGTTCATGAGGAAACGTGAAACAACTTGAATTACTCTTAAAAACACTTCCCGACACTAATGTTCATATTCTCATTGCTATACTACTACTCTCTATCAACTTCTACTAATAATTTCTCAACTGACTTGAACTACAACTTGGAGATTCTAACTTCCTAGCTAACTTGCTTCACTTTCTAAACTTAACTTTCTAACTGTTCTGACTGTTCTAACTCTATCTAACTGCCTTCGGCAGTTCGGCCGAAGCCGGACTAAGCTTACCCAGTCTACATCTTGACTATTCTCATTCTCTAACTAATTTAATCCTGACTGTTTCAAACTTATAGTGTTGAAGTTTAAATACTCCAACCACTCTCTTCGTCTAAAATTCAGCAGCCAGTCAAAACTGTTGCAAAGTGACATTTAGCGCTCTTCTGGTCACTTGAGTTGGTCGCTGCTCACCATTCTGTGACCGACACCTGAACTATCTCCTGTTTTGATGAAAACACCTTGTTTTAGTGAATCTCAATGACCCATTTGTTGGATGACTACTCATGTATCATACGACCAAAGTCATGGGGTCAATGCATGCGCTAGTCATGCTTCTATGGTCACCTCAACAACAGGTTGTTGTGAAAATCGTGAAAATTTCCATTAACTATTATGTCCAGGATAATTCTGGACCTTCCTACCTTTCCTATCTGGACCCACTCCTGGTGGGTGTCCCTGTCATGCCTGAGGTCCCCACCCCTACAAACACCGCGCTATCTTCCAACTTCCACAACCTGCTGCGTGAACAATTCCATGGACCCAAACTCTCTGTATAATTCTACTTTACCTTCCTGACCTCTGTGTGTCCACCACCCACTATAAACTTTTACTCCCTTAACTTCGTCTCTACAACTTGTCATTCTGGAAAATTTCCATTCCTTAACTTTAAACTAATTACTACTGGTCGCTACCATTTGTTACTGCCATTATCTATTGAGAAGTGGGAAACAACTAAGTTACCCGTCCCCATGCTTTCACTAGCTTACTGTTACATATATTCCAGTTGCCCACTTCTCATTACATGACCAAAAAATGATGATTATTTTTTCGTAATATTGGAAATTAGCTCTCTTTTTGCTTTGGCCTCGTTCAGAACGTTTTTATTACTCTTCTTAGCTGACCATGGTATTCTCAACATTCTTCTGTAAAACCACATTTAGTGATTTCCTTGTCTGTTATCCTATTATCCATGATTCACATCCATATGTTAAGACTGGTTCTACATAATATTTAAAAACTCTTTTTCTTGTTTCTATTGTCAAAAATGTATTGCATAGTATTTTCCTCATATTTTGAAAAGCTGCTTTTGCCTGAGCCATTCTGCATTTCACCTCTGTTAACAAAGTTCCCAAATATTTAAATTCATATACCTGTATATATTTTTACCTGAATCACGCCATTAAATAACTCTAAAGACTTGTGCCGATATAACCCGACTGTTTAGTCTAAGAGAAAAGCCTAAAAATGACGATACCGTTGATATTTCGTATACAATTATAAACGATTTTGTTACTGAGTGTGTAAGATTGTTTCAGCTCTTTATACAAATGTTATTGTCCCATCGACAGTTAATCTGGCTCCTATTTCATCAGAGCAGAATGCATGAGACATCGACTCTACCGACGGATCTCAACAATACAAATTGCTCAAGATGTAGTCCCAACATGGCCTTTGATTTGACCACAAAAAACACAACCTTGGAAGATGGCGACGCAACCACCTGGGATGACGCAACCTGGATCTTGACCAGCGCGTTTATAATTTTTACCATGCAGTCAGGTCAGCCTCTCAAACAACTCTCTCTCTCTTTCTCTCTCTCTTTCTCTCTCTCTCTCTTTCTCTCTCTCTTTCTCTCTCTCTTTCTCTCTCTCTTTCTCTCTCTCTCACTCTCTTTTTTCGCTTTTTCTCAATCTTTTTCTCTCTTTCTCTCTTTATCTCTCTGTTACTTCTTCATCTCTCTTTTTCTCTCTCTCTCTCTTTCTCCTTTTCTCTCGCTCTTTCTCCTTCTCTCTCTCCCTCTCTCTCTCGCTCTCTCTCCTCCTCTCGCTCTCTCTCTCCCCCTCTCCCTCTCTCTCGCTCTCTCTCCCCTCTCGCTCTCTCTACCACTCTCTCTCTCCCTCTCTCTCTCGCTCTCTTCCTCTCTCTCCCTCTCTTCCTCTCTCTCACTCTCTCTCGCTCTCTCCCTCTCTCTCTCGCTCTCTCTCCCCCTCCCCCCTCCCCCTCTCTCCCTCTCTTCCTCTCTCTCTCACTCTCTCTCCCCCTCTCCCTCACTCTCTCGCTTTCTCTCCCCTCTCCCTCTCTCTCACTCTCTCTCTCCCCCTCTATCTCTCTCCCTCTCTCTTGCTCTCTCTCCTCCTCCCCCCTCTCTCTCCCTCTCTCTTGCTCTCTCCCTCTCTCTCTCCCCTCCCCCTCTCTCTCTCCCTCTCTCTCGCTCTCTCCCTCTCTCTCTCTCTCGATCTCTCTCGCTCTCTCTCCCCCTCTCCCTCTCTCTCTCTCTCGCTCGCTCTCTCTCCCCTTCTCTCTCTCGCTCTCTCCCTCTCTCTCTCTCTTCCCCTCCCCTCTCTCTCTCCCTCTCTATCTCGCTTTCTCTCTCGCTCTCTCTCTCTATCCCTCTCTCTCTCGCTCTCTCTCTCCCTCTCTCTCTCGCTCTTTCTCTCTCCCTCTCGCTCTCTCTCCCCCTCTCCCTCTCTCTCTCCCCCTCTTCCTCTCTCTCCCTCTCGCTCTCTCTCTCCCCCTCTCCCTCTCTCTCTCCCCCTCTCCCTCTCTCTCTCTCTCTCTTGCTCTCTCTCTTAGCGTGTGCACGTGGGCCACTAAACTTTTAACTCTCAAACTATGCTTAATCATACAGAGGTTGGTAATATTTCAATCAGACAATATTAATGATACGTGCAGTGATTGCAAACACTATTTGAGACATTTAAAACATAGCCAGTGCTACCACTCCGGGTGTTGTTGAACAAGATGATAGTTTTTATTTTCCTATTAAACTTTGGAAATGTGATGATGATGATGATGGTCATCATCATCATCATCATCAAGTACCGTACCTGCTGGCGTGGGCGATCATGACCCTCCACAACTCTCGATCTCGGCAGTTGTCATTTCTGTTGTTGACCATTTGCTTAAGCTGTCTGGTATGTTTTCTTTTTGCATCTCTCTATCTCTTCGTCCCTTAACTTTCCCAATTGTTAAAATATATTCCAGCTGTTCCCTTCTCATCACATGGCCAAAAAATGATGAAAAAAATCATAGATACTGTTTTACTATTTTGGATTATATATAAAATGTTCAGTTTGGGTGACTGGTTAGTCTCGAGGCAAGACGTTGGCCTCGAGACAGAGACGTTAAGGGTTTAAATCCTGGCTGCATCAGTTGGGATTTTTATTTATGATTTCTATCTGCGACAACAACTTCTTGTCTCAGCAGCGAGGTCCGGCTTGAAACGTCAATTACTCATGGACGGAAAAATATGAGCACCTCTGAAGACGGAGTTATCTGCCTGTGCGGCAAAGGACCCCTGTGTACACATTTGACAGGAGAAAATGGATTAACACGCAAACATTCAGTTCCCAGTCTCTAGGAATTTCGTCAGAGATAAAAACTGGTGAACGCAAAAATAATTCAATTTGATCGGATCAAGTGGTAGGTACCTATCAGTCGCTGGACAAAGGGCTCTATTGGACGCACAAGCAAGGGTTCTCTGTGGAATAATAGTGAGCACAATAAATGTAGTTTTGATATTTACTTTGTGAACAGAAGCTTCCACAGCGCGAAATCCCAGTGACTGGTCCGTTGATTGAACAAACACGAGGAGAAATGCAATATATTCTAGGTATTTAAATCGATTACGTTGAGTTAATGAATCGTTGGTTTAGTAACTGATTGGTTATCGAAACCGCCCATATTCCATTAGTGCCCGTCTGAAAGATGTTCTTCCCCTTCAATGGGAGAAAATGATTACGTATGTCGATATTGATTTTCCAATGGCTGAATGATGTTAATTCCCTCTTTGTATTGTCAGTCACATCTTTATACTCGTGTCATGCTCGATTTCACATATTATCTTTTTTTTTTGCTTTAATTAACCTTCTTTCCCACGTTCAAATGCCGATCATTGACCGATACGTCTGTCTCGCTTGAAGTCTCTGGCTAGTGAAATCCGATGTCAAGCCCCCTTGGATAAGAGCGAAGAATAGGAGGTCCCGTGTGCACTTTGCGCAAGTTACAATAACCTTGCCAGTAAAATTAAAAAGTGTAGGCCAAATATTAATGCTGCACTGAAAAAAAAATTAAGAGATGGAAATCTACTCAATTAGCCTTCTATTATAGAGGTCTTCATCAGTGGTACGGAGTTTGTACATCCGAGCTAAAACTACCTTCTGTGCTTTCGCTAGCCTGTGACGTCGATGCTACACGATGTGGAAGGATTTGAGGATGAGATTTGAGTTCATTATAGAGTTGTTCTTTGTGCAATGGAGTTGTTCTATATGTTAGATTAAACTAAGCTAGACAGAGCATGTTTCTTTTGCTTCATATCTTTACTGCTTGTTTTGACTTTTTGTGCTGACATCTTCATAATTTCGAATGCAATCGTAGGCGATTCCTTGCATAGACTGTACATTTCACGTCAAATAGAACGCATCGAAGAAGCTTACGAATATGATTTGGATGCTATAGAGTTTAGCAAGCATAGACTACAGCAGATGTGTGTTGATGTTAACGTGCTGCAAGTGTAGATGTTGACGTGTTGCAAGTGTTGATGTTGACGTGTTGCAAGTGTTTATGTTAACATGTTGTAAGTGTTGATGTTAACGTCTTGCACATGTTGATGTTAACGTCCTGCAAGTGTTGATGTTGACGTGTTGCAAGTGTTGATGTTAACGTGTTGCAAGTGTTGATGTTAACGTGTTGCAAGTGTTAATTTAACGTGTTACCAGTATTGATGTTAACGTCTTACAAGTATTGATATTAACGTCTTGCACATGTTGATGTTAACGTCTTGCAAGTGTTGATGTTGACGTGTTGCAAGTGTTGACATTAAGTTAACGTTCTGCAAGTGTTGACGTTAACGTGTTGCTTGTGTTGATGTTAATGTGTTGCAAGTGTTGATGTTGACGTGTTGCAAGTGTTGATGTTAACGTGCTGCATGTGTTGATGTTAACGTGTTGCAAGTGTAGATGTTAACGTGTTGCAAGTGTTTATGTTAACGTGTTGCAAGTGTTGATGTTAACGTGTTGCATGTGTACACGTCAAGTAAACGTGCTGCAAGTGTTGACGTTAACGTGCTGCTTGTGTTGATGTTAACGTGTTGCATGTGTTGATGTTAACGTGTTGCATGTGTTGATGTTAACGTGTTGCATGTGTTGATGTGAACGTGTTGCATGTGTTGATGTTAACGTGTTGCAAGTGTTGATGTTAACGTGTTCCAAGTGTTGATGTTAACGTGTTGCATGTGTTGATGTTAACGTGTTCCAAGTGTTGATGTTAAAGTGTTGCATGTGTTGATGTTAACGTATTGCATGTGTTGATGTTAAAGTGTTGCATGTGTTGATGTTAACGTGTTGCATGTGTTGATGTTAAATTGTTGCATGTGTTGATGTTAAAGTGTTGCATGTGTTGATGTTAACGTGTTCCAAGTGTTGATGTTAACGTATTGCAAGTGTTGATATTAACGTGTTGGAAGTGTTAATGTTAAAGTGTTGCAAGTGTTCATTTTAACGTGTTACATGCGTTGATGTTAGCGTGCTGTACTTGTAGATGGTAACGTGCTGCAAGTGCTGATGTTAACGTGCTGCAGATTTTATTTTAACCAGTTGTAGATTTTTTTTATGTTAACTAGTTGCAAATTTTGATGTTAACTAGTTGCAGATTTTGATTTTAACCTGTTGCAGGTTTTGATGATAACCTGTTGCAGGTTGTGATGTTAACCTATTGCAGATGGGTGTTAACCTGTTGCAGGTTTCGGGTTGCTGGAGAGCGGTTCGGTCAGCTCAAAGAACGAAGTTAACATCATGGCCAAGAACGTTGCTGACGTCATTTTTGGTGGTATCTCCTATTGGATGCTGGGGTACGGCTTCAGCTTTGGAGATGGCACTGGCACCAACGGTTTCTGCGGGATTGGAAAGTTCTTCATTGACCCGGAAGATTCTGTCATGGGCGAGGAATTCTCGCGGTTTGTCTTTCAAAGCTCTTTTGCAACAACAGCAACCACAATAGTTTCAGGTAGCAAGTGTTACATTAATGTCTTCATTTACGATTTTGAATGCAGTACTGTATCTGAACTCTGTCATGCCCTTTTTTCATTGTTATTTCTATCTTCTTCTTCTTCTTATTCTTTCCTTCCTCATCTGCCTCTCAGCGTCGAGGGGAGATATAATTTGCGGTCTTTTGCTCTTCTGTTCGCCTCTGCTACTGTTATGTTTCCTAGTCTATCTATCTTTCGTTCGCCTGAAGTATTGTCTATATCTGCAATGTCGTTTCCTGTATAAATTTTACTGTCTTTTGTAATTCTTCCAGTGGCCCATATAGTTTTGTCTGTAGTGTTGTATCTATGGGCCAATGGATTTTCCTCAGTCTACTATATTCAGTGCAGTCTTGAAGTATGTGTTCAGCAGTCTGGGGTGCCTGTCCACATGTACAAGTAGTTGATGTGCCGATCTTGAATTTTGTATACATGTGACTATGGAGTCGATTGTGTCCTGTTCTTAGGCGTATAATGATAACTTGTTCATATCTATTCATATTATGAAAGGCATCCTGATTTGGGGCTTGTGGTCATCTGATTGATTTGATTATCTGTTTCTTATGATGGTATGTAACTGGTGTATCTAGTTGTGTGCCTGTTGAACCTTCCTTTGCCAACTGATCTGCTTTCTCATTTCCTGGTATTCCACAGTGAGACGGGATCCACTGCAGGGCAACCCTGTGGTGCTTGCAGAGTTCAGTCAATAAGGTCTGCAGATGTGGTAATTTTCTGGATTGTAGTGCCTGGAGTACTGATCTTGCATCTATGTTTCCTAGTGCCTCTAATATTCCATCGACCCATCTTTTTCGTATTCGACCCTTGTGTCTGGTGTTCTCACAACGTTTGTTGAAGGCTCGTTGTGTTGTGTTTTGTTCTTTCTGCCTTGTCACATGGCCAAACCATTTTATCTGTTGTTTCCTTATATATTCTATGGCGGGGGCTAATCCTAGCTTTTTTCTCAGTTCTTCATTTCTGATCTTATCTCTCAGACTGTTTCCTGTCATTCGTCTAACACATTTCATCTCTGTAGAGGTTATTTTTCTTATTGTTCTTGCATCTAGGGTCCAGGTCTGGCATTGGTAGCCTAACGTTGGGATGAAGATTGTATTGTATAGTGCTCGTTTTGCCTCCAGAGTTATTTCCTTGTTGGACAATAGTGGTGATAACTGTCCGATGATTTGACAAGCT
Organism: Megaustenia siamemsis; assembly: GCA_032433765.1. Taxonomy (NCBI): domain Eukaryota; kingdom Metazoa; phylum Mollusca; class Gastropoda; order Stylommatophora; family Ariophantidae; genus Megaustenia; species Megaustenia siamemsis. The sequence continues at coordinate 14,023,090 of JAVIAB010000051.1, read as the reverse complement.
TTGTTGCATCTTGATTCTATCTCTGCTGTTTGAGAATTATCGTTTGTTATTAGACTTCCTAGGTATATGAATTCCTTTACTTGTTTTAGTTGTCTGCCTTCTATAGTTATGTTGATATTATGTTTATTTTTGGCGACATTCATGACTTCTGTTTTGTTGATGTTGATTTTCATGTTATATTTTGTGCCTGAGATGTTGAGTTTGTTTAAGTATTCTTGTAGGTCTTCTATTGTTTCATGTATTAGTGCCTGATCGTCTGCAAATAAAAGCTCGTTGATCACCTCTGTCTCGGATGGGTTGGCTAGCTTGCATATATGGTCCATGTATGTAATAAACAGTAGGGGGGATTGTACGCACCCCTGTCTTACACCTGATCTAACTTCGAAGTGGTCTGTGTAGCCTGCTGCTGTTCTGACCTGCAGCTGCTGTTGACGTAGAGACTTTTAATTAGGTTGGTTAGATGTTGGCTTACTCCATAAATTTCTATATTTATTATGCAAATTAACAAATTAGAAAAAAGTGTTTTTCTCTGATGTTTTGGACACATATAGTGTATTAGTATATTCCATATAGAAGTGTACTTAGCACGCAACCATGGTCAATTTGAATCTTAGTTCTGGGTGTTAATTTGGTACTGGTCCATGCTCTTTCTCTAAGTTTACTAAATAGCTATATATGTATGTATCATCATCATCATCATCAAGTACCGGGCCTGCTGACGTAGGTGATCATGTCTGTCTACAACTTTCGATCTTGACAGTTATTTATCATTTCTGTTGTTGACCTTCTGCCAAACCATTCTCATAAGCTGTCTGGTATTTGTTCTCTTTGCTTCCCTTTATCTCTTCGTCCTGCAATTTTTCCAGTTGTTACAAAATATTCCAGTTGTTCTCTTCTCATTACATGACCAAAAAAATAATGATTGTTTCTTCCTAATATTGCGATTCATGATTATACAAAGAAGTTACAATGGTGGCTTTTGTTGCCTTCCGTTGGTTTGTTTAAGGTTGGCTCCGCTAGCCTTTGACTAAAAAGTCTCACCCACAAGGTAGTGAGGTTGTTTTACTTCAGGGTACCCTCCCTTAGCCTTTTACTCTCCAGAGCATACCTGCAATGCAGAAGGGCAGCCACAGGTTGTACTGTTTACTGCATACAGTAGCAGGTAAAAAAATAACCTGACCTGAAATCATATGTATGTATGTATGTATGTATGTATATATATATATATATATATATATATATATATATATATATATATATATATATATATATATATACGAGAAGGACTTCATTAGATGACAGTATTCGGCTCGCTGTAGCTTTTGTTTCTTTATTTGGTCACATCTGGCCTTTACGATATGAAAGGTTGTCTACCCCTGACTTTGAGAGATTGAAAGTTGACAATGGAGTTGAATATATATTTCAAGAAACGCTAGATAAATAAGGAGAGAGGGAGAGATACACAAAGAGCGCCTTGTATAACCATTAAATGAGAGAGGAGGGAAAGACTAATAAAACACTGTTTTGATTGATGTCTCATATCGTGATACCCAGCTATCCCGCATCATTGAACAGCTTCAAATGTCAGTTAATGTGACGCTGGTTAATGCCCTTCTCCTGTTTGTGTCTGTATGTGTGTCTGTGATTGAGCGTTCAGCAATAAGTCAACAAATATAGGTTGAGTTAAAACAATTTGTGATGTCGATCCAGGCAATTTATGGGAAATTCAGTAGATTGACACACTGATTCTAGGGCCAAGGACTTTGAATATCCCATTAACGTTACCGTGTCCTAGTAAAACGTTCTTTATTTTGTGAACAAGCAGGACAACTCTTGTGGACTAAATATACAACGGTTGTTTGTCCTTGTCCACCCTCAACATTCCTAATTTAATCAAGGGCAACAACTGAACGAATACGGTCATTAGAGTGCAATGTTTAGTTAACGGATCATCTTCACTGCACATCGAACACGTCCATCAGTGCTCAGATCTCCTCCCAATTATGTCCCTCAGTGTGTGGAGACTAACAACTCCAGTTCTGTGTTGATTTGTTATTTTTCTGTGTCTCTCCGCGTATCGTTCCTTTCAAACATCTCTAATTTTGACCTGATGCTCGTGCAGTCTGGACCTGGCTGTAGGTTCATGATCATTAGATTGCACTGTGATTTTAATTTAAAATGTCTCAAACTTTAATCAACAATAAAGAAAAGAAGTAACGAAAACTGATGTGTAGAGAATGTAGGGTCCATTCAGCCATTCCATTGATAGCGTTGTGAAGTAGAGTGTAAGATAACCAATTCTCTCACAAATAAAGGAAGTATATCATCATCATCATCATCATCATCATCATCATCATCATCATTATCGTCACCATCATCATCAACGTCACCATCATCATCATCGTCACCATCATGTGCTATGCCCCGACTATAACCTTCTACAATTGTCTGTCCACATTACACAATGTCCTTTCTGTTGTTGACTGTTTACCAGTCCTCGAACCCATCTGTCCAGTTCTGTCTCTCTTTGTCGTCGGCGATATATATTTCCAAATATTTTACAAGTTATAACTAGGCATTCACACACTTCTCTGCTCATTGTGTAACCAAACAATGCAGATTGTTTCCTTCTTATGTTTTATTTTTAAGGGAATTCTTGTTTTGTGTTCGCTTTTTTGAGAATTTCCTTGTCTGTTTTTCTCAGCTGTCCAGGGAACTCTCAACAATCCTATGGCAGATCGCATCACTGAATTTATATCATCATCATCATCGAGTGCCGTCTCCACATAGAAGGTTGGCTACCATGGAGCGCCATTCTGCTCTGTCTCTTGCTTTGATGGTGCAGGTTGTCATAGCCTGATTTGTCCATCTTTTGATGTTACTCGTCCATGTTAGTCTTAGTGTGCCTCTGCCTCTTTTACCTTGTATTTTCCCCTTCAGGATTACTTTTAGTGGGCTGTTTTGTCTTTTAATATGGCCCAAAATCGCATTTGTCTTGTTTGAATTGTGCTTAGTAGTTCTCTTTTCATTTTTAGTTGTTTTAAGACTTCATCGTTTGTTTTCTTTTGCTTCCATCCAATTCTACCTATTCTTCTATATATCCACATTTCAAAGGCTTGAATTCTCTGTTCTGTTTTCTTGTCGAATGTCCATGTTTCTGCACCATATAGGAATATTGAGAAGATGTAACATTTTTCTATTCTTAGTTTTAGCCCTGGCGTTATTTGTTTTGATGTTAGTATGTCCTTCATGACATTAAAATGACCGTTTGCCATTCCTATTCTTTTGTTTATTTCAGTTGTACATTTTCCATCACTGGTTATAGTATGTCCAAGGTAGTTGTAGTTCTGAACTGTCTCCAGGTCTTTTCCTTCAATTTTGATATCCAGATATTTTATAGATCTTTAGGATTTTCTGCTAGCAGCACAGTATCGTCAGCATATCTTAGGTTATTGATTATCTTTCCATTAATGTTTAGGCCTGGCATCTCTATGATGTTTTTAAAGATTTGCTCAGTGTATAGATTGATCAAGCTTCGTGATAGGATGCATCCTTGTCTTACTCCTCTTTTTATATCAATGGTTGTAGAGTTTTCTTTGTTATATTTTATTATTGCTGTTTGCTCCCAGTATAGATTATATATTAGTCGTATGTCCATGTCATCTAGATGTTTATCTTTTAGGCATTCTATAAGTTGTTTGTGTTGTACTCTATCAAAAGCTTTGGTGTAGTATATGAAGAAGGCATATATTGGTTTGTTTACTTCTGTGTATTTTTCGATTAATGTTCTCATGCAGAATATTACCAACAAAACTGTTCCAATTACCAACATAAAAATCCGTCTTACTCAAATAAAAGAAATGTGTATTTTAAATTAACAATAATAATTAAGATTTAAAAAGCTTTTTTTTAAAATAACTTTTTTTTCCTTTTATCATCTACTTCTCAGTCCTTCTTATCACCCTGCTCCGGGCTTTCTTCTACTGTCGTGTAATTGTCTCCTCTTTAATTTATATGTTTTTCTTGTATTTGTTATTTTTCAGTCTTACTATCTGTCACTGCCTTGTTTTTTGAGTTTCAGATTTGACATCCGAAGAGAATGATTTTGCAGGTGACAGTTTTTCGCTTTTTTGTCTTTTTTCTACAGGAGCTGTAGCAGAAAGAACTAAATATTTGGCATACATCATCTTTTCCTTTTTCAATACATTTGTCTTCTGTTTCCCCGCCCACTGGGTGTGGTCAAAGCATGGCTGGTTGAATAAACTGGGCGTGGTTGATGTTGCTGGTGACGGACCCGTCCACCTGGTGGGCGGAGCTACGTCTCTGATTGCGACCATTATGATCAAACCCAGGGCCAAGAGATTTACACCTGAAGACGATCATCACATGGGATCTCCAACAGGGGCGCTGCTGGGACTGTTTATCTTGTGGTAATGAGAAGCTAATTGCAGATGTAATTTGTCAGGTGCAAGAGAAAGACCATACTATCTTTAGAAAGAACAATTTTTAAATACTTTCCATTTTAGATTTACCCTTTCTGTTCTGTCTGCAATAAGGCGAGACCTCTTCTCTCTCTCATCCACTATCTCACTCTCTCTTTCTCTCCTCTAATTTCTTGTCTCGAACTTCTATTATTTACCTCCTTCAAAGTCTTATTTTCATCTTCTCCATCGAGTTACCCAATCTCTACTTACTAAAATATATATTTCTTAGTTTCTTCTTTTTTATTTAGTTCTTTCCCTCCCTTTCTGTCTTCTTTTCTTTCTTATATTTTCTTTCATTCTTTATTTTTCCCTTATTCTGTCTGTATTTATCATAAGGGGACATAGTCCTGCCGTAGCAAGGTATTATCTATCTATATCCAGCAAGCTCACTTCTTTATTAGTCATTTTATCCCACTACCTGTTCTATGGTATTTATTGACAAACATCTTTTCCCATACCAAACAGCCATAAGAAAATGTGATCATTCTTGCATACATTTTCTGCAAGCGCCCAACACTTATTTATTTTACTTTCGCGAAATTTCGAAAGATATTAAATGGTTGCAAAAGAAATTATTTCTCACTTACAGAAAAATGCGGTAGCTACTACTTTCAGCCCAACTTGTTCGATTTTTCAAAGAATTTAAAAGTAACGGGTTTTCCTTCCATCTTGAGTCATTACTTGAATGGGCAGACCAGTTAATATGTTTCATGGCTATTACGGAGAGGTGAACTATGATCTTGATTACATGTGGTTCGCTGAGCTTGTCAAATGTCAGCTATGAGTTGCTGACCCTTATCGATACATGCTCTGTCCATAAAGTCCCGTGAACACTTTTCGAAATCAATTGTTGTTGTTGTTGTTATGGATCCAGTAACCTTTGAGCTGATGCCCTTCGGCCCAATGCCATGTAATAATATCTGCAGGTATTTTTAAGTTCTGCTGTTGTTCCGTACAGAGTATTCCATTTGGTGGGTCTTTGAGGAAGTATTGTTGTTCTAATGTCAGTGAGCTCTGGACATTGAAACAGGTGGTGTTCTACAGTTTCTTGTGGGTGATTACAGAGTGGACATACTGGGGTATGGTTTGTTGTATTCTATTAATGTGGTTATTCAGCATAACATGTCCTGTTCTCAGTCTGAAGATGGTGGTTTGGTCTCTTCTTGTTAGGTTGTTGATGTTGTCTTGTGGATTTGGTCTTGCCATATATTTAAAAAGCTCTCTCCCTGTTTTCCCTGAGGCCCATCCATTCAGCCACTCCTCCTTACTGTTGGATTTTATGACTTGTTTGGCTGTGTCCAGTGTGATGGATGTATGTATCTGTGTCTGTTTGGATCCTCTCTTAGCTAATGTATCTGCCTTATCATTTCCTGGTATATTTGAGTGTCCTGGGATCCATTGCATTACCAATCTTATGTTATGTGCTTCAATGAGTTTGTCTGTGTCTATGATAAGCTGTGTGAGTTCTGTTTTGTTCGTGTTGTTTTCCAGTGCTTGCAGAGCCGATTTGGAATCCGTAAATATAACTGTGTTTTTCTTTGATGGTGTGGTATCGAAAATCGTATTTAAATGATAAATTGCTGTTTCAATAGCTGTTATTTCTGCTTCATAATTGTTACAGACTTCACCACAAGGGCCACAAATTTCTTCTGCTGTTCCATCTGGATAATGTATTAGTATTCCATATCCAGCTTTTGAAGTAGCGTTAGTGGCTGCACCATCTGTGTATATATGTATCCAGTCATCTGGATAAGTATCTATTGTTTTCCTTGCTGCTAGTGTTACTGATACTGGGTCTGCTTTTTTACCTGTTCTGTTACATATCTCTACATTTATTTCAGGTTTTTTATAATTCGTACTTGGTGGCATTTCTTTGATGACTCTTGATGTTTGTAGTCGTTTTTCAGGTAGATGGAATTTCTTTTGTATATTTCTAACATGTTGTAATACTGACACCTGTTTAATTCTTTGTTTTGGAGTCCATGTATCTACTAATTTTCTGTTAGGGTGGTCCTTCTCCATTCTTTTTGTCTTTCATAGAGAACCATAGCGGCTTTGTTTCTCCTCAACTCTAAAGGTTCCACATTGCAGTGGATTTCACAGGCTGCAACTGGAGTGGACCTCATTGCACCGCTGATGAGTTGTAATGCATTATTTTGTATCTTGTCCAGTGCCATGTTAGTTGTTTTGCTGCATGTCACTAGGAGCGAGCTACCATGATCCAAAACAGAGCGAACATATCCCAGATAGAGATTTATGTTTCTTTATCTGCTCCCCATAAGGTACTGGAAAGCCTTTTCATTAGTTGAAGTCTTTGTGTTGCCTTCTTAGTGAGATTCTCTACGTGTTTCTTCAGGTTCAGTTACCGGTCTAGTTGTATTCCTAAGTATGTAGGGTGTTCCTCTTTTTGAAGACTATTGTGTTGGAGATTGAGTTTGATGTTTGCCTTAGCTATTTTGTTACTTCTAGTAAATACTGTATATACTGTTTTCTGTACATTTATTTTTATTTTCCAGGTATTACAGTATTCTTCTAGGTATCTCAGGTCTTTGTTTAGTTGTGCTTCAGCTGTTCTAATATTTTCGTTAGTACTCCACATGACCAGATCGTCCGCATATAGAGCTTTTTTATTTATCAAGGTTTTGGTCAGATCATTGATATATATCAAAAAAAGGGTACAACTGAGTGGTGATCCCTGTGGTAATCCTTCTTCTAGCACCTCTTTGTCTGAAATGGATTCATTTAATTTAGTTTGTATTGTTCTGTCAACTAGGAAATATTTAACCCATTTGTACAGTTTCCCATGTATTCCGGCATCTCTCATCTTCAATAAAAGCCCCTTACGCCAGACTCTATCATAAGCCTGCTGCAGGTCTACTAGGATGGCTAGAGTATGTTGTCTCTTCTGAAATCCATCTTGGACCTGTTGTATTAACCTGAGGATTTGGTCTTCTATGTTATTGCCTGCCCTGAAACCAGCTTGTTCGTAGCACAGAGTATTAGAGGTTTCCAGATACCAGTATAGTCTGCTATTGACCATACTCTCAGCTATTTTACCTATGCATGATGTTAAGGATAGGGGACGATAGCTTCTGGGGTCATCTGGAGGCTTGTTCTTTTTGAGCAATGGCACTATATAGGCATTTCTCCATATCTTGGGAATTTTGCGTTCTTTCCATGACTTGTTGATCAGTCTGAGTAATGTTTCTTTCCCTGACTTGCCGAGATGCTTTATCATCTCATTGTGTACCTTGTCAGGGCCTGGAGATTTTCTACATTTTAATTTTCTTAATGCCTTTTCTAGTTCCCTCATGTTAAAATCTTCTTCAAATATTGCAGAATTTGTTATTGGGGCTCTTTCAATTAATTTTAAATTATGTAGCTGAATTTTATCGCTATCTGTAAGTTTGTTCGCTCTGTTGACTGAAGCAAAGTAACTATTAAATTTTTTAACTATATTTTTTTAGAGTTGATGATTTCATTATTAAAATTGATTGGTTTAGGGTTTGGTTCTCTTTTATCACCAGAAAGATGTTGCATAAGTCTCCAGGCTTTATTTCCTTCATGTCGCAAATCGAGTTTACTGCATGTTTCTTGCCATTTCTCTTTCTTTGCTTTTTTAGTAACTAGTTTGACCTTAGCACTAGCCTTGTTATAGCTTATTTTATTATTCAAAGTTGGGTTCTGCTCAAGTATTGTTCTGGCTTTCTTTCTTTCTGATACTGCTGTCTCCAGTTCTGTGTTCCAAAATGGTCGATATTGTGTTCTACATCCTTTAGGTATAGTTTGTTCTGCAGTGTTGAGTATTATTTGTGTGAACATCTCGTTTAATTTTTCTACGCTGTTGTCTGTCAGATTGTTCAGGAGTTGGTCGGATTTTTCTTGATATAGCTTCCAGTCAGCTTTCTTGAAATTCCATCTCGTTCTCTGTTTTGTTTGGATTTTTGTTGTTTTTGTGTCTACTATGGTGACTATGGGTCTGTGATCACTACCTATGTCATCAATAACTTCAATGTGTCAGTAGCTTATGATATCAGCAGAGCAAATGGTCAGATCGGGTCTACTAAGGGAGAGATGAGCTCTATGTACGAGAGTTGGTGTTGATTCTGTGTCCTGCATGATTGTAAGATTAGTTGATTGGCAAAGATCTTCTATGTATTTTCCTGTGGGATTTGAGTTAGAATATCCCCATTGTGTTGAATGTCCATTAAAATCTCCAGCCAAGATAGTTCTATGGTAGTTGACTTGATCAAGTTCTGTTATGTTACAATTTGTGCCTGGTGGGTTGTAAACATTATAAATATTATATTTGCTGGATGCAAACCAAATTGTGGCTTTCTGAACATCTGTTAGTTCTGCATTATTTAGTGGAACTACATCTCCCTGTATATTGTTTTTGATGTAGGTGAATATACCCCTGCAGTTGTTGGTGCACTTACATGGATAGCTGGTGTAACCTGTTATATGTGTGTCTATGTTCTTGTGTAATGTTTCCTGCAGTAGGACAATATGGATCTGGTATTTGTACATGATTTTGGTTAGTTCTGTTTTCTTGTTTTTGAGGCCTGAAATATTAAGTTGTAGTATGTTTAATTTATTTGTTTTTTCTCTCTGACCAATCTTCATGCTCTTTCTTCCATTAAAATATTTATATATTGAACTTTGTTGGATCCGAGGTTTCTGTATGAGTTGTTTGTGTTTCTTCCAGTAGCTAATTTATCGCACAGTCCAGCCTGGTCGCTCACTGTCTGGCGCGGACCTTGTTGACCGAGGCGGCGTCCGAGCTCGTATTGATTTATATTCTTGTTGTACATGGCATTGTTAAAACTGGGGGACCTGTGGGCTATCTTCCTACCCCAGGGTGAAGGTTTTGCAAATCCTCGCCTCAATTCCATCCATGGCATGTATTGTGTCTCTGTCTCTGCTGACATATCATCCATCCATTTGTTCACTTTCTAGGCCCTGTATTCAAGCAGGATTCACAACAGCCCATTCCCCGCCACCTACTGTCACTGGCACTTACTCCGTTCATTCAGGCGTATCTCATGGGGGCCAAATGTATCGACAGAGGATCGTCACGTCCTGGGTCACTTGTGTCTGTGCGATGTACTACAGGACTGTTGAGGGAACATGATGGACTCCTTGTCAGTACTAGAGTCATTTGTCTTCAAGTATGTCAGTAGATGGTCTCGAGGCGGTTTCGCTGAAGCTCTCACTCTGTCCACAGGGGGTTCCTATAGAAATAGTAATAAGATAGAAGACAAGACACTCACTCAAGGGAGAGTGAGGGTGATTAGATGAGGGCAATGGCGTATACCACATGTTGATTGGCTCTAGCCCTGCATCTATAGGGGCTCACCTCCTCCCGACCCAGTTATACCACTGGGAACTCGGTCGCGCCCAAGACCAACTTTGCGATAACAGAGGGACCACGTGTAGGTCTGGCCTTGGGCACAGTGGCCCAGTGGAGTTGAATTTAGTCCATCAAAACCAGAGAGGATTTTGTCAAATCAGAGAGTTTTGTCATCCGACATCCACTGAGCCTGGCAAATGAGAGGCTATGAACGCTTCAAATACCTTTTGGTGATGTCAAGTGCGGACATCACACACCCCCCTTCGAAATCAATTAAAAATTCCACTCTTTAAGAAGTATGTTCCAGTGTTACTATGTTCGTGCGCTTGGCTGCGGTCTCTTCTGTAGGTCAAGTATTGAGGATATGTCATGCTGGAAAATATGGCCAGAACATAGGCCAGATATGGCACAAATTTGATGAGAGCAAAGGGAAGGCTCTTATTGTCCACTACATTGAGCAGATTGACCAAAGAAATGAGGCTGTAATAATAAGGATACAAGGATCCCTTTCAGAATTGTGTGAGGATGTAGCGCTGGGAGAAGATCTCACAATCACAAGCGATATCATTCACACACCACTGTTTCTGATCCAGATGGTGTTCGGTTCGACGACATAGGCGATTTAGCCAACGACCAATTGCAAAAGCTGGCCAAAGAGTTTAATGCCAGCATTCAGAATGACCAAATAAAGGAGGAGTGGCTACACATCTACTTACTACCGCTACCGAAGCCAAACAAGGACCATTCTCAGATCAGTGCCTACAGAATCATCACAATGCAGAACACTGCGGGCAAGCTGCTGGAGAAAATAGTTGCCCGTGTCCTCACCTGTCACCTTGAACAGAAACGCGCATTACCACCCACATTCTGAGGTTATAGATACAACAAAGAGACATGGCTCAATGCGGCAGTCTTTGCCTATGACGTCTTCGAAGGCTTCCACAGACGAGAGGAGACATGTGCTGCTGCTATAGATCTGGATGATGCATACAACAGGGTACCATTTGAATACCTCATGTATATGCTCCTCAAACTGGTGGTGCACCCTTTCCTCATTAGATGAATCGCGGCTGCACTGTTTCAGAGGAAGTTGATACTCAGATGTGGAAGTTGGTCTTCCGGGCCAATATCCATTTGTCCAGGGCTGCCACAAGGCTCACCATTGTCACCAGTTCTATTTAACGTGTACACAATAATGATCACGGATCAACAGCTGGTTGAGAGGGGAAGAACTATGACTTTTGCTGATGATATTCTGGTATATCGACAGGGAAGAGACAGATGGGGAATCGCCTCCACAATGCAAAACGAACTCGATCGCATTTCTTCCTGGTGTGGAGTATCAGGTGCCTTGGTTAATCCTAATAAAGAATCAGTTGCATGGTTCTCACTTAACAATCATATTGTTAACACGGAAACACCGGTGGTACGAATAGGAGCTGGTGAGGTGACCAGGGACAGGGTGATGACGTATCTCGGAGATAAGTTTGATCGCAGCCTGTGTTTTCGGGACAACGTCAACCATGTGATAACAAAATCCCGCAAAGGATAAGCTGCCTTGAAGGTCATGGCAGCTGCCAACATAGAGCAGATGCTACTTACTCTTCTGTTCAAGAGATTAGTCCTCGAACCAATCGAGCATGCCCTAGCAGTTCGTACAGTCAGTAAGAAGCAAATTGACAAGCTAGAGAAAATACAGAATGAAGCTTTGTGCATTATCTTGGGGTATATGAGGGACACTCCTGTGTAGCAATGAGGTATCTTCTTGACTTCCCAACCATGGATGACAGAATCAAGATCTGGAGAGCACGAGCATACCTGAAGATTAGTGCAGATAAAATCATCCATTGCACCATGAGCTCAACACAGAGAAGGGTGTCAGGCTAAAAAGAGGCAAATCATGGGTGGGCCGAGCAGAAGATGTTATCAAAAAGGTCTGTGGGTTTACCAGTGTCAAAGCTGGCGAGGAGTGGATACCGGTGCCTACATCATTCAGGGGCACATTATCGTTTATTGTCACACGTTCGACAGGAAATGTAGGGAACAGAACTCTGTCGTGGTCAATGGGGAGATCAACGGTCTCATCTGCGATAACACCGATGAGAAAGATGCAGTCATCTATACAGACGGATCTGTAAGACGACACGAAAGAAGTGCATGGGCATTTATAGCACGCTCGGCAGGGAGAATAGTCAAGGAAGACAGTGGTGCATACGTCATGACCACGAGTAGCATGGCGATGAAAGTGATGGCAGTGACCAAGGCATTCAAATGGTTAGAGTCACAAGATTACACCCACGCCTGTATACTGAGTGATTCGATGAGAATGATAAGAAAAGTGGAGGCGGGATCTGTAGGTTTGCAATGGGTAGAGTCATTGTAGAAGTAAAAATTACGTAAGGTCACATTTGTCTACGTCATAGAACATGCGGGAGTGCGGGGAATTTAAAGAGCCGATAGGTTGACTAGCTGCGCTCGTGTTGAGGACGGTCAACCAATGGATCGGACGGACATCATCAATGCCCTCCAGGAATTGGGAAGGACACAGGATTAGAAGTCAGACAAGGCTGTGTTCGGTCGCCGGATTTGTTTCCACTTTACAGAGGAAATATTATGAGATCAATTGTAAGTATAAAAGGAATTGAAGTCAACGGTCACAATATAAAAAAATTGCGAAATGAGGATGACACAGTCTTAATAGCAGAGAAAGGAAGGAACAACAAGAAATGACAATTGTAATTGCAAAAGAAAGCAACAAGAAAGGTCTCTGTCTGAACAATAAGAAAACAGAAGTAGTGATCTTATCGAAGAACCAATTATACAGCATAAAAATAAACTTGATACATCCAAAATAAGTGCAACACCTTAAATACTTGAGCACAGTAATAACATCAGATGGAAGATGCACCACAGAAATAAAAAGCAGAATAGCTCAGGCCAAAGTAGCATTTCAGAAAATGAAGAACGTCTGATGCAACAAATCTATGTCAATAGAAATGAGAGAGTTTAGTCAAGGTTTATGTTCCACTCAGCCCCACCACTATTTATATCTGGTCTCTCCACTAAGAACTATGAATTTTTTAATGTTTATGTTCCACTCAGCCACACCACTATTTATATCTGGTCTCTCCACTAAGAACTAAGCATTTTTTTAACGTTTATGTTCCACTCATCTCCGTCTTTATTTATGTCTGGTCTCTCCCATTATATATTTTCAAAGTTTATATTCCCCTCATCTCCACCACTATTTATATCTGGTCTATCTCCTACAGTTTTATCAAAGTTTATATTCCCCTCATCTCCACCACTATTTATATCTGGTCTATCTCCTACAGTTTTATCAAAGTTTATATTCCCCTCATCTCCACCACTATTTATATCTGGTCTATCTCCTACAGTTTTATCAAAGTTTATGTTCCCCTCATCTCCACCACTATTTATATCTGGTCTATCCCCTATAGTTTTATCAAAGTTTATATTCCCCTCATCTCCACCACTTTTTATATCTGGTCTATCTCCTACAGTTTTATCAAAGTTTATATTCCCCTCATCTCCACTACTATTTCTATCTAGTCTATCCCCTACAGTTTTATCAAAGTTTATATTCCGCTCATCTCCACCACTATTTATATCTAGTCTATCCCCTACAGTTTATCAAAGTTTATATTCCCCTCATCTCCACTACTATTTCTATCTGGTCTATCCCCTACAGTTTTATCAAAGTTTATATTCCCCTCATCTCCACCACTATTTATTTATATATAGTATCTCCCACTACAGATTTATTTCTTCTGTGCCATAATTCACCTCATTTCATGGTATCAAACTCATCTAAAAGGAGTTATTTTCTGAAGCAGCAGCTAATGAACATTTAATCTCTCTGGTCGATATTGTAATGATTCACATTTATACAAAAGGATAATCTGAATGAAATCTGCTATTGATTAATCTAGTCCAATTGTTGAGAACTGCCCCATGTTTTCTAGAATGGATATATTACTTCAAATAATTCATTGTAATATAGCACAATTTATATCATATCTCTCTATCTATTTATCTATCTATTATCCTTTCGAGCCGAAGACGGCACATAGGGCAGAACTACAATCTCAAAAGCAGAAACCTTGCGTGCTAAAATGGCACATATTGCAGAGATCACCGCTTTTAAAGTCTATGGTTCTGTTTCCATAACAATGCTTTTTACAATGACAGCTTGTCAAGCCATCGATCAAACTCCTTAGTCGCCTCTTACGACATGCCTGGAAGGTCACAGTGTCACCATTCTTTACTTCCCTGATAATGAGGCCCCGGTAACACACGGGAGTTATTTCATACAATAAAATAATATTAGCTGGTCTGAGAACACAGTGAGACTATTATCTTTGACATCTTTAACTAAACCTTTTTTTCAGTTCAGTGTTTTTACTTTCCTGCATTTTTCTTCTTTGTCAATTATCAAACAGTTCTTTCTTTGTGCATTATTAAACACTTCTTTGTCAGTTAATAAACACTTCTTCTTTAATGATGGACAAAGAAGTGTTTAAAAATGCACAAAGAAAATGTATTTAATAATGGACAAAAAAAGAACTGTTTGATAAATGACAAAAAAGGAAAATGCAGAAAAGTAAAAACACTGAACTGAAAAAAATGTTTAGTTAAAGATGTCAATGATAATAGTCTCACTGTGTTCTCAGACCAGCTAATATTATTTTATTGTATGATAAAATTGTGCTATATTACAATGAATTATTTGAAGTAATATATACATTCTAGAAAACATTTGACAGTTCTTCTTTTTCCATTAATAACACTTCTTCTTTATCCATTATTAACTCTTTTTCTGTTCATTAATAAACACACTAGCAATGTGAGTCGTTTATGATTTCTCTTCACCTGACAAATGTATTCACACGTTCTCCCTGTGTCTGCAGGTGGGGTTGGCTGGCGTTCAACTGCGGCAGCACTTATGGTATATCTGGGGGAAAGTGGAAGATGGCAGCCAGGTAACGTTATTATTTGTGCCGACTTTTAAGCAGTTGCAGAGAAAACAAAGAAATATAGAGGTGGTGATTTTTTTGTTTAAGTTACGAAAACAAATAAATGTATATTGTTCATTAAAACAATGAGTATTGAATTATATGTTACCTACACATTAAGGAAGAGGCAAATAATTATAGTGCTGCTGTAAAGCTGGTAGTGGAACAGTATTTTGTTGTGTTCCTTTTCGTGTAAAATTGTCACCGTACAGTGCATGAGTGTACGTTACACCCTAACCACTTGCTAATATCTACACATTAGCTTTAACAGAAAAACTGTAACTTTTTCTATTTTATTTGTAAATGTGAGTCTCTCCTTCTCTAACATTCCTTCCTTCCTTCCTTCCCACTTTCCTTCCCACTTTCTCTTCTTCCTTCTTTCCTTCGCACCTTCTTTCATTCCTTTTAATTTTCATCATTTTTCATTACATGTACATATTCTCTCGCTCAGAAGTGCATTACATTTTTTATTTCTGTTACCTGCTATATATAACAGGTTTATTCCTTTTAGTTTGCACTTGCATTATTTCATTCGTTTAGCTTACACCTACACTAAACCTGTCACAGCCTCTATATTATTTCTTCAAACTATAAAAACTCGCATGTTTGGAACCTTCATTCAAATGCAGAAAATGACAAATGTCTAAGATTAAAGAGATCCCGATAAAGAATATATTCGCTTCATTCCTCGGCGAAGCCTAGTTTCTTACACAATTATACCGTGTACAAGTAGTAAGTGGGCGCTAAATAAATCAAATACCAAAGTGGGAACGGACTTCAGAAGGCTTGAACTGAAATTAGTCTCAAAGTTGACTTCTACCCTTGGGGTCGTGAGCAATTACTGTCCAAGATCTTACTCTATATATCCCCCCTCCACCTAAAAAAATATATCGGTGCTTAATGAAGTTGAGTTGACCTAGACATCTTAGTAGATTAGTTCATGAACTACTGCCCTGTGGCTAAGATTTGACTATAGCTTGTTTCATAAGTCGTGCCCAACTTTTAAAATCAATATCTTTTAAACCGCTTTTTGTATTTTTTTCAAAATTTGCATGTAAAGTTATAATGATTAGAACCCAACAGGGAATTAATTTCATTAAAAACAAACATTTGGTTATTATTATTGCTTATTTGATTTATATAAATTTATAACGACCCATTGATGTAGTCAAAACTTAGTGTTTACAGTATTTAAGTTAAAAATAGCGATTACAAATCTATACACGGTCAAATTTACGATTTTTCACGCTTTAAACGTGAGTTATCTGACACAATTAGACACTTGTAGAAAACACGAGGCATTGTGTGTTCCATTTCCGTTCATTCATAGGTGTAGACGTGGAACAATAACATTTATCATGAGTCTTAAAATGAAATTCTGCAGTTTACAAAACATCGCAATAAAAATGTATGACTATTTTTGCAAAGAGGCTAAACGAGGAAGATTATTTCATTCTTTAGAAAACCCTGAGAATAGGACAAGACACATTTTGGATTTATCTAAACGGTCATTTAATCGCTGGATTCAAGCACGTGACCGTCAATGTTCCAAATATACAAAATCACAAGGAAGAGCAAAAATGTTGGATAATTTCGACAGTGAACTTATTAGAAGTGAAATTCGCAAAATGTTGGGTATGAATGAAACTGTTACAATAAGAAAATTAAAAGTATCGCTGAAAAAGAACAACAGTATTGAAATATCAAAGTCTACATTATGGAGGAATGTGAGAGCTGCAGGCTTTACATTCAGAAAGTATTCCAATGGACGAAACATCATCTGTGAGAAGCCACATATAGTAGTCATGAGAAGCAAGTACTTACGTGAAGTAAAAGAGGTGCGCAAGCAAGGTTATGATATTGTGTACTTGGATGAAACATGGATCAATGCTCACCACACTAACCAAAGGGAATGGCAGTCATCAGATGGAAAGATTAAGAGATTAATACCTAGCAGCAAAGGACAGCGCTTGATAATTGCTCATGCAGGTAGTCGACAACATGGACTATTACAGAATGCAGAGCTCATTTTTCTTTCAAAATCCATAGACAATCGGGATTATCACTCTGAGATGAATGGTCACATATTTAGACATTGGATTGAAAATTCTGTTCTCCCATCACTAGATCGACCATCTTGTCTAATAATGGACAATGCAGCGTACCACAACATTGTTGCACTTGAAGATAAAGTCCCGACGTCATCCAGTACAAAAGATGCTATTAAGATATGGCTCACAAAGGAGCACGTACAATTTAATAACATGTACTTAAAAACCTGAATTACTATCTCTAGTAAAGCAAAAACAGAGGACAAAAATTTTTCAAATAGATAAGATTATCCAAAAGCACGGTCATATAAGTTTGAGGCTGCCACCTTACCATGCTCATTTAAATCCAATAGAACTAATCTGGGCAAAATTAAAAGGACAAGTGGCAGATGAAAATACAACATTCAAAATATGCGATGTAAAGACTCTTGCTAATCTCGCTTTATTAAATATAGACAAAGATTATTGGGCTAAATGTGAAGACCACGTCTTAAAACAGGAAGAGGAATATTGGAAAAATGATGGTTTGTGGAATGTTCAACCCCAAAGAGTTATTAATCTTTTAGACTCGTCTGATTCAGAATGAAAGTATATAGCCCCCACAATGTTGGCCCCTATATTACCTTAAATTAGTTCAACAAACGGTCCTTTTCAGGACCACACAACTATGAAAATTGGACATACAGGTATACCTTGATATTATCGTCCGTCCTCGAACTGAGCAGACAATAATTATGCTGGTGTTTTGTTTTATCCAGTTATTTCCCCATTACGGCCACGCCTTTACCTAGTGAGAATTAATCATAGAGCAGCAACTACGGTAATTTCTATTCTTTAGGGGTTCACAATTTACAATTTTGACAAACATCAAAGAAATATCGCCGCTTTAAGAAAACTGCAGCTGCAAGATATTTGTTAAATATACATTTAAAGGGTCTTTTGCATTCTAATAACATTTGGAAAATTTCAAAAGTATTTAACAAATGGTTAGAGAGTAATAGCGTTTTGAAGTTGGGCAAGTGATTTGAAACGAGCTATAGTCGGTAATTGTTAGTTATCACGGCGATTGTAATAAGCAAGGATCAAGAACAATCAGACAACTAATCATCATCCAAATAAAACCTGTTACATTCATGGCATTAAATGTAGTGGGAATTAGGGGAAGGGGTGGTAAGGCTAGGTATAACGAACGCTATTGAATGTATAAAGAAAGAACAGCTACAACGGGTAAGATGGAAAGAAAAAAAAATTTACGTGACCTCAACAAATGCTACTATGATACCTAATCAAAAAGCTGACAACGGAAAATATGAATTTGATAGAATATTATACACTAAGAAATATAGTAACAGGGGAAATCAAAAGAAGAACAAAAGACCGCTAAATGTGTCTTTCAACAACACTGAACAGCTAATCAGGAAGGAAAGAAGAAAAAGCAGATTTCATGAACTGGTATTATATTTATTGTTGCACTGTTTTGAAGGTGTTTGTGCAGAAACTAAGTTGATGAAATGAGTAGTCGATCAAAAGTCAGAATGTATGACGAGTATGATGTTAATGTAATTAGGAAGGGACTAGGTACTAAAGCAATAAAACACAAACTCACTGCGCCTCAAGGGACATTATTATTGACATACATTGACCAGTCAAGTCGGAAATAAAACTAAAGAAAGCATCAAAGAATGTATAAAGTGTTAGTAAACATAAGAACGTCGGGGGAATATGAAAATAAAGAAACAAATTAATGTGTGACAGTTGTGGTCATGCTTCAATGAAAGTAGTCATCATTATTATTAATTTATTTATCCTTTAAACTTGTTTGAGTTATTGAGTTATTTGCGGGTCATCATCATTGCACTCCGAACATGTCCATAGGTGCTCAGATCCCCTCCTCAGCAATTCCCTCAGTGTCCAGCGACTGACGTCTCCAGTCCTATGTTGGTTGATAAGTCTTCTTACACAGCCACTAAGTTTCTCAAAACTTGTTTGTGTTCACACTGTGCGTTACACTGTAGGCAGAAACTTTCAGTTAACATTTTAGTTGTTCAATTAGTAAATAGAAAAAAAAATGTAGGTTACGATAATTTTTACAGGTAATAATGTTACATTAAGAATCCCAACCGGTACAGCCGTGCTTAATTTGACTCATTATTGACATGTCACGATCGTGACTGAGTACAGACAAGATCTGGACCCAAAAAAACACATGTGATCTACAGATTGTCTCTGATGATTTACAAATAGACAGCGCAAATAAGGTCATTGCCAATTCCACGTTCAAAAGCCACGATAACTCACTGGTTAGTGAACTGGTCGAGAAGTCGGGTTAGATCCTCATCGACGGCTTACGGATCAACCCAGCCCTAAATTGGTACCGGACTTTTTTCTGGGAAAGTAAAGTGGCACGGGCATTATACAGACCACATTACCCAAAAATCATATGCCGAAGGTCTGTACCAAATTATTGTCACTAACACCATTTTTCCCTATATGCCACTTGGCGTGACGGGGTTCTTTACTTGTTTACACTCCCATGTTTAATGTGTGTACACAGTCAAGCAAGCCTAACTAGTGTAGCTTAATAGCTTTACTCGTGGAACATAGAAGCTCGGGATGTACTTAGTAAAACAGACAGACACAAATACGAATCTATTAAGCAGACAAGAAAGCGTTATTGAGAGCTTTGAGTTTCACATCTGTTACATAGAAGCGAAGAATGTGCCTAATAAAAATATTAAAGAAGAACAAATCAATAACAAGTATTTAGACACACCAACAAATATGTGTGGTTTTTGACCACACAAGATGGAACGTGAGGGCTAATCAGGCATGTGTGTGATATAAATTTAAAAAAAAAACTAATGGCGGGAATGCTCTCCACCATAAATTTAGTGTCGGGTCTGTCGAGAAGGACAGTGTCTACGGGATTGTGCTCTTTTAGAGAGTCTACAAAACGTGTGAAAGCTCCAAGATTATTGATTAAATAGGGGAACTCGAGAACAGCCGAGTTATTGAGGGAAGAGTGGAAGAAGCGTAGATCACCGGTGTCTCGGTATTTGAGAATAAGATGGTGGCCATATTTAATTTTAAAACGGGGTCTGACTATCAAACACATCCATGAGAGCAGCAGACCAGTCTGTGGTGAATGGGCGAGCAGGTGAGTGGAAGAAAGTATGTGGAAATTGTCTTGTTAATACTAGCGTGGGTGTTTATAGCCGACCAGTTTTGTTGATTACATCTCGCACATCATCCGCCAGTGTTGCTAAAGGGTCATCGGGCTTGTGCTTTTTACTCTCAGGCAATCGTTCTTCGTCTATCTTTCGTTTGGTCGATGATAAAGAGGTCACGGTGAAGTGGCTGATGTAGACGGTGCTGATGGTGAAGTGGGTATTGCACCAGGTGCCCAAAAGTGAAGTTGATGTTGTAGAAGAGGCCAAATCTGTTGGTGGTGTTATAGCAGGTGTCGAATGTGAAGCTGGTATTTTAGACGGTGTCAATGGTGGAGCCGGTGTTGTAACAGGTACCGATGGTGGTGCGGTTGGTGTTGTGGACGGTACCAATGGGGAAGTTGCTGCAGAAGATTCTGTTTCAGAAATTCAATGTTTTAGTCCCATATGTTTAGCTAAAGAATCAGTTCTCGTATACGTGCGTTGATAAATGTCACAAATACGGCGTATAAGCTTATGCGCGGCACGAGTGTGCAGCAACATATCTTTGCGCCTTTTAAACCTCCTTGGACACAATGGACACTGATGTTCGCAAGAAGATGCTTCGTTATGAGAAACCATCTGTAGAAAAACAATTAACCCTTTGTCAACAATACTTAACATACCTAATTTAAACACATTAATAGCATAGAAGAACAATCGCAACAAAACTTATAATAACTACTTTAAACAACCAATATGATAAACATATAAAAAACTATGTACAATACGCTCAACAAGACATAACATACGTACTTTAAACACATTATCATTAATACAGTTGAATAACCTTTTATCAATAAACCTTAATATACGTACTTTAAAACACATTATCATTAATACAGTTGAATAACCTTTTATCAATAAACCTTAATATACGTACTTTAAGAGAAAACAGAAACATATTCAAACATTTCTTTGCTCCGCCTCCCATACTAATGCTCTTCTCTGAGTGGTTAATCAAGATATCAGTCGATTTTGGCATAGTTACTCGCTCATTGGTTAATGTATACGTCATCCACATTTGATACCAGGTTATATTTAATCTAGTCTCATGCGAGATTACGTGTTATAAGTTTTGTTGATTCAAGGAAGCTTATTTTCACAGTACTTTTCAGTCTAACGGCTTGTGTTGAGACTATATTTTACGCTTCAAGTTGGAATATTTTCTTTTTTCTCTTAAAGTTGGAATATTTGGGTGATGGGATGATATCCTTTTGTAGCAAGACCTATTACTGCTTTGGGGATTACTCGGAAATTAGCGCCAAGGGTATTAATAAACCAAAACATTTCATCGGCGACACCTCCGGAGGAGGCAGCGGTGTTAGTGGCGGGCGCCTTTCACCAGTGGCCTGCACCGACGTTACCGCGAAATTTTGTGGAGCTTTTAGCCCCTACTTCACTACTTCCTTTAACTCGTGTGGCGTTACACCATTAGCGAACTATTGGAACCACTTAACGTTTCCACAGACTACTTGTACTCTGCTTATGCACTACTATCATTAATGTTGTCATATTGTTTAAGGAATATTAATTTCAATTACTGAAAGCAGATCGATATTTTATATTGTCCTGCTAATCTCCATCATTCTGACATATTATTTGTTTTTATACCTTTTCCTCGTCTTTTTTCACACACGTTGGCAATATAATTATGAACAGTCCCACTATTGTATATCTCCCGCTAAATATTAATAATTTTTAGTTCATATTATATTATTTATTATTATTTTATTATCCGTAGTTGTTTACTTTATATCTGTAAGATGTGAATAAGAAATTGAGGAATAAATGCCCAACCATTCTCACGTGAGGTTTGCACTATAATGTATTTTTCTTTTTTTTCTATTATTCTAAACGGGTTTGTAAAAAATTAATGGGTTAACGAAATAATGGAGGCGATTAATCAATCTATTTTAGCTTTCAGTAAAGGTTTATTTCATTTATTTCCAGCGCTTCATTTTAAAAATTAATGCGAAAAAAATATTTGACAGCATGCTCTATCGTTTCATTACATTGAATATATCACGTGAATATAATTAAGCAGCAAATAGAAACTCTTTATTTTAATAGTTGCGTAAACAGCATACAATGAAAGTCGAAGGGTAAATAAAAGATTCACGCTAACGCTCCATTATCGTCATTGTTTGTAGTCATTGTCTTTAATAATAAGGCAAATGTGAGACTATGTGAAAAGGAAGGCGGTATTATTTTAGCACAAACGTGTTAATGTAAAGCGCTAAGTTAACAAAACTGTACACACAGAAGGAACTCATTTGATTTAATTTTATCTTTTAATATCATCTATAAAAGAAAAGAGTAAAGAGCACCCGTCACACCAAGTGGCGTACAGGGAAATGGTGTTAGTGAGCATAATTTTTATAGACCTTCGGCACATCAGTTTTGGGGTAATGTGGTCGATATCACGCCCGTGCCGCATTACTTTCCCAGAAAAAATTCCGGTACCCATTTAAGGCTGGGTGAACCTGGAAGCCGTCGATCAGGATCGAACCTGACCTCTTGTCTTTTGTAGTCCAGTTCACTAACCACTGAGCTTCTATATCTTACAAGTATTTAGCTTCTCTATCAATCGAACCTATTCTACATAGAGAAACGAGTCATGGACGATAAGTAAGACAACACAAAGAATATTAGAGGCAGTTGACAGGTCGATTATGAGAATACTGCTATATCAAAAATGACGAATGAAGAATGTTTAAAACGAGCTGGCGAAACCACAAATATCCCTCTACTGCATAGTGTGCCAGATATGGCACATACCGAATAACGGTACACCTATAAATAAGATTGAATGCAAAAATGTACTACAAACACAGAAGACGTAGCTAGGATACATAGCTAAATGATTTGAGTGTTCTCCCTTTCTTGAAATCTTCAGTGAAGAAGTTAGAGTTCGTTATTGGTGACTCATCGGAACATCCGCTTCGTCTGTGGCTTTGGTCAATGTGTTGAACTGTTTCTATTCTTATTCTCAGTGCTAGAGTTTTATAAAAATTATTTAATAGAACTATCACATTATTTATTTATTACACACGCTTCCGGGGATTCCCCTTCGTCAGGCCGGCTCAGTGACACAACAAAAGTGTCAGTCTATCGTTTTCATTTTCAAGTGCTTTCTGAACGAGTGTGATTATAATCATCTATAATAAATACAGCTACATTTTATGGCAGCTCTGCACCAAAGAGATCAAGATTTTTGCCGTCCAGTAGTGAAGATAGCAATGTATCTGCTGATTCTGATTGTGATGAATTAGACCTACTACAGAAAGTAGGTACACATATTTCTAACGCTCAACTTGAGGAGTCTGATACAGATTCAGATGACACTGATCAAAATGATGTTGATCAGCTAACTGACATCATCTCTGTTCAGCCTGGCCCAAGCAGCCAGAATAAAAAAAAAGAATGTTGGTCAAACAACTGCTACAAAAGAAAAGATTGACATCAGCTGGAGACATGAACCTCAGAGCTTTGTGCCTGATGAGGGCATGTTTTTGGGAGATAGTCTGCTGTCTGAGGACATATTTAACTTTCAAACACCATATGAGTTTTTTAAGTTTATATTCACAACAGAAATAATTAGACATATTGCATTACAGACTTGCCTGTATGCAACTCAATGTAGACCTGAAAAACCTTTGGACATTGACAATTCTGAAATTGAAGTGTTTCTAGGAGTTCTGTTGTGGATGTCGTTGATTCAGCTTCCCAATACACGCATGTATTGGAAACCAGAGGTAAACATTAATGTCATAACAAGTAAGATGCCGATCAATCGGTTTGAAGAGATTAAGAGATATTTGCATTTTAATGACAATAGTACAGCAGCTCAACGTGGTCAACCTGGATTTGATCGTCTCTGCAAGAAAAGACCATTGCTTGATATGCTGAATGAACAGTTCAAACAAGTACCTGTTGAAGAAAGTCTCTCTGTAGATGAGCAAATGTGTGCTTTCAAAGGTCAACACAGTCTGAAACAGTACATTCCAAAGAAACCTCACAGATGGGGTTATAAACTATTTGTTCTGTCAGGAGTATCTGGCTTTCCTTACAACATAGAAGTTTACACCGGTGAGGAGAAAGGATGCCCTGACCAAAACATCAACTGTGGTGCAAGCGGAAATGTGGTTTTGCGGTTATGTGATGTTGTGCCAGAAAAGAAGAACCACAAAGTTTATTTTGATAACTTTTTCAACAGCCCAGAGCTTCAGCTTTGCCTTGCAAAAAAAGGTATTCTCTCACTTGGAACTGTTCGAATGAATAGAGTACCTAAGTGTAACATAATATCAGATGGTGATTTGAAGAAGAAAGGAAGGGGCGCATTTGATGAGGCATCTGCAGTACACGACTCAGTTAGAATTTCTTGTGTTAGGTGGTTTGATAACCAACCTGTCAATTTTCTGTCAACATTTGTGGACAGCCAACCAGTCGGCAGAGCAAGGAGGTGGTCAAAAGCGCAGAAGCAGTTTCTAGAAATTGACTGTCCCAGTGTTGTTGCTGTTTACAATAAACACAAGGGAGGTGTTGATTTATTAAATTCCCTTTTGGGACTTTATAGAATACAGCTACGGTCCAAGAAATGGTATTTTCGTTTGTTTACACATTTACTGGATGTGTCAATCGTATCAGCATGGCTGCTATATAGGTTACTGGATGTGTCAATCGTGTCAGCATGGCTGCTATATAGGTTACTGGATGTGTCAATCGTGTCAGCATGGCTGCTATATAGGTTACTGGATGTGTCAATCGTGTCAGCATGGCTGCTATATAGGTTACTGGACGTGTCAATCGTGTCAGCATGGCTGCTATATAGGTTACTGGACGTGTCAATCGTGTCAGCATGGCTGCTATATAGGTTACTGGACGTGTCAATCGTGTCAGCATGGCTGCTATATAGGTTACTGGACGTGCCAATCGTGTCAGCATGGCTGCTATATAGGTTACTGGACGTGCCAATCATGTCAGCATGGCTGCTATATAGGTTACTGGACGTGCCAATCATGTCAGCATGGCTGCTATATAGGTTACTGGACGTGCCAATCATGTCAGCATGGCTGCTATATAGGTTACTGGACGTGCCAATCATGTCAGCATGGCTGCGATATAGGTTACTGGACGTGCCAATCAGGTCAGCATGGCTGCGATATAGGTTACTGGACGTGCCAATCAGGTCAGCATGGCTGCGATATAGGTTACTGGACGTGCCAATCAGGTCAGCATGGCTGCGATATAGGTTACTGGACGTGCCAATCATGTCAGCATGGCTGCGATATAGGTTACTGGACGTGCCAATCATGTCAGCATGGCTGCGATATAGGTTACTGGACGTGCCAATCATGTCAGCATGGCTGCGATATAGGTTACTGGACGTGCCAATCATGTCAGCATGGCTGCGATATAGGTTACTGGACGTGCCAATCATGTCAGCATGGCTGCTATATAGGTTACTGGACGTGCCAATCATGTCAGCGTGGCTGCTATATAGGTTACTGGACGTGCCAATCATGTCAGCGTGGCTGCTATATAGGTTACTGGACGTGCCAATCATGTCAGCGTGGCTGCTATATAGGTTACTGTACGTGCCAATCATGTCAGCGTGGCTGCTATATAGGTTACTGGACGTGCCAATCATGTCAGCGTGGCTGCTATATAGGTTACTGGACGTGCCAATCATGTCAGCGTGGCTGCTATATAGGTTACTGGACGTGCCAATCATGTCAGCGTGGCTGCTATATAGGTTACTGGACGTGCCAATCATGTCAGCGTGGCTGCTATATAGGTTACTGGACGTGCCAATCATGTCAGCGTGGCTGCTATATAGGTTACTGGACGTGCCAATCATGTCAGCGTGGCTGCTATATAGGTTACTGGACGTGCCAATCATGTCAGCGTGGCTGCTATATAGGTTACTGGACGTGCCAATCATGTCAGCGTGGCTGCTACATAGGTTACTGGACGTGCCAATCATGTCAGCGTGGCTGCTACATAGGTTACTGGACGTGCCAATCATGTCAGCGTGGCTGCTACATAGGTTACTGGACGTGCCAATCATGTCAGCGTGGCTGCTACATAGGTTACTGGACGTGCCAATCATGTCAGCGTGGCTGCTACATAGGTTACTGGACGTGCCAATCATGTCAGCGTGGCTGCTACATAGGTTACTGGACGTGCCAATCATGTCAGCGTGGCTGCTACATAGGTTACTGGACGTGCCAATCATGTCAGCGTGGCTGCTACATAGGTTACTGGACGTGCCAATCATGTCAGCGTGGCTGCTACATAGGTTACTGGACGTGCCAATCATGTCAGCGTGGCTGCTACATAGGTTACTGGACGTGCCAATCATGTCAGCGTGGCTGCTACATAGGTTACTGGACGTGCCAATCATGTCAGCGTGGCTGCTACATAGGTTACTGGACGTGCCAATCATGTCAGCGTGGCTGCTACATAGGTTACTGGACGTGCCAATCATGTCAGCGTGGCTGCTACATAGGTTACTGGACGTGCCAATCATGTCAGCGTGGCTGCTACATAGGTTACTGGACGTGCCAATCATGTCAGCGTGGCTGCTACATAGGTTACTGGACGTGCCAATCATGTCAGCGTGGCTGCTACATAGGTTACTGGACGTGCCAATCATGTCAGCGTGGCTGCTACATAGGCTACTGGACGTGCCAATCATGTCAGCGTGGCTGCTACATAGGCTACTGGACGTGCCAATCATGTCAGCGTGGCTGCTACATAGGCTACTGGACGTGACAATCATGTCAGCGTGGCTGCTACATAGGCTACTGGACGTGCCAATCATGTCAGCGTGGCTGCTACATAGGCTACTGGACGTGCCAATCATGTCAGCGTGGCTGCTACATAGGCTACTGGACGTGCCAATCATGTCAGCGTGGCTGCTACATAGGCTACTGGACGTGCCAATCATGTCAGCGTGGCTGCTACATAGGCTACTGGACGTGCCAATCATGTCAGCGTGGCTGCTACATAGGCTACTGGACGTGCCAATCATGTCAGCGTGGCTGCTACATAGGCTACTGGACGTGCCAATCATGTCAGCGTGGCTGCTACATAGGCTACTGGACGTGCCAATCATGTCAGCGTGGCTGCTACATAGGCTACTGGACGTGCCAATCATGTCAGCGTGGCTGCTACATAGGCTACTGGACGTGCCAATCATGTCAGCGTGGCTGCTACATAGGCTACTGGACGTGCCAATCATGTCAGCGTGGCTGCTACATAGGCTACTGGACGTGCCAATCATGTCAGCGTGGCTGCTACATAGGCTACTGGACGTGCCATGTCAGCGTGGCTGCTACATAGGCTACTGGACGTGCCAATCATGTCAGCGTGGCTGCTACATAGGTTACTGGACGTGCCAATCATGTCAGCGTGGCTGCTACATAGGTTACTGGACGTGCCAATCATGTCAGCGTGGCTGCTACATAGGTTACTGGACGTGCCAATCATGTCAGCGTGGCTGCTACATAGGTTACTGGACGTGCCAATCATGTCAGCGTGGCTGCTACATAGGTTACTGGACGTGCCAATCATGTCAGCGTGGCTGCTACATAGGTTACTGGACGTGCCAATCATGTCAGCGTGGCTGCTACATAGGTTACTGGACGTGCCAATCATGTCAGCGTGGCTGCTACATAGGTTACTGGACGTGCCAATCATGTCAGCGTGGCTGCTACATAGGTTACTGGACGTGCCAATCATGTCAGCGTGGCTGCTACATAGGTTACTGGACGTGCCAATCATGTCAGCGTGGCTGCTACATAGGTTACTGGACGTGCCAATCATGTCAGCGTGGCTGCTACATAGGTTACTGGACGTGCCAATCATGTCAGCGTGGCTGCTACATAGGTTACTGGACGTGCCAATCATGTCAGCGTGGCTGCTACATAGGTTACTGGACGTGCCAATCATGTCAGCGTGGCTGCTACATAGGTTACTGGACGTGCCAATCATGTCAGCGTGGCTGCTACATAGGTTACTGGACGTGCCAATCATGTCAGCGTGGCTGCTACATAGGTTACTGGACGTGCCAATCATGTCAGCGTGGCTGCTACATAGGTTACTGGACGTGCCAATCATGTCAGCGTGGCTGCTACATAGGTTACTGGACGTGCCAATCATGTCAGCGTGGCTGCTACATAGGTTACTGGACGTGCCAATCATGTCAGCGTGGCTGCTACATAGGTTACTGGACGTGCCAATCATGTCAGCGTGGCTGCTACATAGGTTACTGGACGTGCCAATCATGTCAGCGTGGCTGCTACATAGGTTACTGGACGTGCCAATCATGTCAGCGTGGCTGCTACATAGGTTACTGGACGTGCCAATCATGTCAGCGTGGCTGCTACATAGGTTACTGGACGTGCCAATCATGTCAGCATGGCTGCTACATAGGTTACTGGACATGCCAATCATGTCAGCATGGCTGCTACATAGGTTACTGGACGTGCCAATCATGTCAGCATGGCTGCTACATAGGTTACTGGACGTGTCAATCACGTCAGCATGGCTGCTACATAGGTTACTGGACGTGTCAATCACATCAGCATGGCTGCTACATAGGTTACTGGACGTGTCAATCATATCAGCATGGCTGCTATAGGCGCACGCAATTGCAGCTTCGTAGTCGTCCAAAAGATGTCATCAGCCTCAACGACTTCAAGCAGCAAGTTGCTGAATGTTTGTGCAAGTGTGGCAAATCTTCAATACCTCCTACAAGTTGCTGAATGTTTGTGCAAGTGTGGCAAATCTTCAATACCTCCTACAAGTTGCTGAATGCTTGTGCAAGTGTGGCAAATCTTCAATACCTCCTACAAGTTGCTGAATGTTTGTGCAAGTGTGGCAAATCTTCAATACCTCCTACAAGTTGCTGAATGTTTGTGCAAGTGTGGCAAATCTTCAATACCTCCTACAAGTTGCTGAATGTTTGTGCAAGTGTGGCAAATCTTCAATACCTCCTACAAGTTGCTGAATGTTTGTGCAAGTGTGGCAAATCTTCTATAATTCCTACAAGTTGCTGAATGTTTGTGCAAGTGTGGCAAATCTTCAATACCTCCTACAAGTCGTTGAATGTTTGTGCAAGTGTGGCAAATCTTCAATACCTCCTACAAGTCGCTGAATGTTTGTGCAAGTGTGGCAAATCTTCAATACCTCCTACAAGTTGCTGAATGTTTGTGCAAGTGTGGCAAATCATCAATACCTCCTACAAGTCGCTGAATGTTTGTGCAAGTGTGGCAAATCTTCTATACCTCCTACAAGTTGCTGAATGTTTGTGCAAGTGTGGCAAATCTTCAATACCTCCTACAAGTTACTGAATGTTTGTGCAAGTGTGGCAAATCTTCAATACCTCCTACAAGTTGCTGAATGTTTGTGCAAGTCTTGGCAAATCTTCAATACCTCCTACAAGTTGCTGAATGTTTGTGCAAGTGTGGCAAATCTTCTATACCTCCTACAAGTTGCTGAATGTTTGTGCAAGTGTGGCAAATCTTCAATACCTCCTACAAGTCGCTGAATGTTTGTGCAAGTGTGGCAAATCTTCAATACCTCCTACAAGTTGCTGAATGTTTGTGCAAGTGTGGCAAATCTTCTATACCTCCTACAAGTTGCTGAATGTTTGTGCAAGTGTGGCAAATCTTCAATACCTCCTACAAGTCGCTGAATGTTTGTGCAAGTGTGGCAAATCTTCAATACCTCCTACAAGTTGCTGAATGTTTGTGCAAGTGTGGCAAATCTTCTATAATTCCTACAAGTTGCTGAATGTTTGTGCAAGTGTGGCAAATCTTCAATACCTCCTACAAGTTGCTGAATGTTTGTGCAAGTGTGGCAAATCTTCAATACCTCCTACAAGTTGCTGAATGTTTGTGCAAGTGTACAAATCTTCAATACCTCCTACAAGTTGCTGAATGTTTGTGCAAGTGTACAAATCTTCAATACCTCCTACAAGTTGCTGAATGTTTGTGCAAGTGTGGCAAATCTTCAATACCTCCTACAAGTTGCTGAATGTTTGTGCAAGTGTACAAATCTTCAATACCTCCTACAAGTTGCTGAATGTTTGAGCAAGTGTGGCAAATCTTCAACACCTCCTACTGTAAAAAAGCGAGGCCGCCCAAGTAGTGAAGTGGAATACCAACTTCAGCTGAAGAGAACTAAAGGTCCAACAGTCGCAGTTCCCCTTCAGGCTGTCAGAAAGGACGAAATAGGTCATTTTCCTGTTGTATCAGATACACGACAAAGGTGCAAAAGACCCAATTGTACAAGCAAATCCTTTATCCAGTGCATCAAATGTGCAGTGCATTTGTGCTTGAACAAAAATAACAGCCGCTTTGTTGAATTTCATGTTATGTAACAAATCCTTTTTTTGTGTGTAAATTGTTCATTGTGTGCGCAATGTGCCATAATTGGCTAAAAGCTGCAAATGTATTACAAAATAAAATATTTTTAAAATAAACACATACTTTGTGTACTGTATGTATTTTAATGTAAAAAAATTAGAAAAAAAATTTGGGGCGCAAATTTAAAATAATTCATGCAATAGAGGGATATCAAAATCATAAGGAAAAGATAATCTACATTTATTAGTCATGTGAAAATAAGGCAGGGATAATATTATAACAACAGGCAGAATGAATGGAAACAAGAGAAGAGGAAAACCAAGAGTAGTAAAGGTGAACAGCTTATCCAAATGGCGTAAATAAAAGATCATCGACTGAATTTATCTCACGAATCAAGGACCGAGTGATGCGGAGAAAGATGATCGCCTACGCCAACCGGCATGGCACCTAATGATGATGACGATGATGATGACGATGAGCAATAGAATGTGCATTACAATTGATGCGTATCCCAACAGACTCACACAGTTACTTAGACAAACAAATATCTCAATAATACAATACGGAGATTTGTTAAAGAAATGTTTCTAAAATGTGACCTAACATTAAATAAAAGTGGAGATCAGAAGAGAGCAGACATTGTGTAACTTACATTACAACTCTATAACATTACAAATCTATAACATTACAACGCTATAACATTACAAATCTTCTGTTTCTTGATGTCATCGCACAGAGCAGCAGCGACAACCCTAATGGCAGCCTCTACTGGCGGTGTTATAGGATTTGCTTGGAGGTGAGTTTACTGAAAGTTTTCACAAATACATTTTGATTGCGTCCCTTTTTGAAGATTTCTGTTGTTGCTTCCCTTACAAATGCAAAACATAGTAACAGGAAACTTTTTATACAGAGCTGCCTACCAGGAGGCAATATGACCATCATCAGGGCTCGTGTTGATCAAAAGAGCATATGTTGCCCTCCCCTCTCCCTCTTGAGCAAGTGTTGCGGCTCTTTAGCTTCTTGACACTCCAAAAGAGGTAGGCCTGCCTTACTCTATTCTGTTCTCACTTCTGGTCGAATCTATGGTCTTTACCAGCAGGGTAAACTTACTTGTCTCAGCTTTAACCCAGTACACTGATGTCCTCTTTATGGGGACAGCAGTCTAGAGTGGCTTGTAGTTGCAACGTCCTTTTTGAAAATTTATGTTGTTGCTTCGCTTACAAATGTAACACATACATATATATATATATATCTGTTGGCCTTTCGAGCCGTAGCCAGCCCATAGGGCATAGACCCAGATACTCTTTCCCTTATCTAAATTTTTATTCTAGCAGTTTTCAATCCTTGTAACGATATTTTATCAAATCTCGCCATTTGTCTCTGTTCTGTGCAAGAAACTCTATCTCATTGAGAGAGTCGATGCCTGCTGATCTTGCCTCTCTCATCAACGTTCTTCTGAGTGTCTCTCTGGGTCGGCCTCTTTTCCTCTTACCTGTTGTTTCCCACATGAGGGTTTACTTTATTCTTCGGTTATTATCTCTCCTCATCACATGTCCAACATATGACCATCGTCTTTTCTTGATTACTGAAGATATTAGTGATTGATTGGCGATTTCTCTAATTTCCTCGTTTGTTTTGAATTCGTTCCACGCTATACCAAGTATTTTCCTTATACATTTATTTTCGAATGTGTTCAACTTTGTTTCTATGTCTCTTGTAGTTTTCCAGCTCTCACGTGCATGCGTAAGAAATGATCATCATCATCATGTGCCATACCGGTTGGCGTAGGTGATCATGTCCCTCCACAATCTTCATTCTACAGTGCATCGTATCAGTTCTGTTGTTGACTGTTTTCCATGCCATGACACCAAGCTATCCAGTATTTTCTCTCTGTGTCGTCCGCGATCTCTCTTTCCTTTTATTTTGCCAGTTGTAACCAAGTATTCCAACTTTCCTCTTCTCATGATGTGCCCGAAAAATGTTGATTGCTTCTTTCTGATGTTTTGTAAGAGCTCCCTTTTTATGTTGGCCTCTTTGAGAACTTCCTCATTGGTCTTTTTAGCTGTCCAGGGAACTTTCAACATTCTTCTGAGAAATCCCACCTCTGTGGCCTCCGATCGTCTTTTCATTTGTTTAAGAAATGATAGTATGTTTTATTTTAATAGTCTAAGTTGTGTGCATGTGCTGATGAGTACATATAACTATATATATATATGAACTAAACAGGAGAATTTATAATTATTATTATTACGAGAACATATATTCATATAGCAGACAATAATCATGTAAGCCTATCATTTATGTTGTTTCCAACAAAATAAAAATATATATGCTTCAATTTATTCCTTCTCTCCAACAGTTATATCGTCAACAAGAAAAAGTTCTTCATTCCTCAAATTATCAACGGAGTTTTGGGCGGTCTTGTATCAATAACAGGTCTGTGTTGTGTCGGTGTCATAGGAGGCAGTATGGGATATTTAAAGCTGGGGAATGAAGAGGCTGTGGATGGGAGGGACTAAGCGAAATAAAGGTTAACAACGTATTTAGGGGGAGAAGTAAAAGAGAGAGATAAAGTATAAGAGGGAGAAGTTGTTTACTCATTTCAGGTAACTGTGTCTGCTGGAGTAGATGTTTATGTCGCTCCACATGCTTCTCTCTGCTGTTCTTCACCAGCGATGTTTATGTCCATCTACATTCTTTTCTCTACATTTCTGTATCACAGATGTTCATCTCTATCCAAATCTTTCTTTCTACAGTTCTGTATCACATATGAACATCCAAATCTTTCTCTCTACAGTTCTGTATCACATATGAACATCTAAATCTTTCTCTCTCTACAGTTCTGTATCACATATGAACATCCAAATCTTTCTCTCTACAGTTCTGTATCACAAATGTTCATCTCTATCCAAATCTTTCTCTCTACAGTTCTGTATCACAGATGTTCATCTCTATCCAAATCTTTCTCTCTACAGTTCTGTATCACATATGAACATCCAAATCTTTCTCTCTACAGTTCTGTATCACAGATGTTCATCTCTATCCAAATCTTTCTCTCTACAGTTCTGTATCACAGATGTTCATCTCTATCCAAATCTTTCTCTCTACAGTTCTGTATCACATATGAACATCCAAATCTTTCTCTCTACAGTTCTGTATCACAGATGTTCATTTCTATCCAAATCTTTCTCTCTACAGTTCTGTATCACAGATGTTCATCTCTATCCAAATCTTTCTCTCTACAGTTCTGTATCACAGATGTTCATCTCTATCCAAATCTTTCTCTCTACAGTTCTGTATCACAGATGTTCATCTCTATCCAAATCTTTCTCTCTACAGTTCTGTATCACAGATGTTCATCTCTATCTAAATCTTTCTCTCAACAGTTCTGTATCACATATGTTCATCTCTATCCAAATCTTTCTCTCTACAGTTCTGTATCACAGATGTTCATCTCTATCCAAATCTTTCTCTCTACAGTTCTGTATCACGGATGTTCATATGTCTTCACATCTCTCTCTCGACAGTTCTGTATCACAGATGTTCATATGTCTTCACATCTCTCTCGACAGTTCTGTATCACAGATGTTCATATGTCTTCACATCTCTCTCTCTCGACAGTTCTGTATCACAGATGTTCATATGTCTTCACATCTCTCTCTCGACAGTTCTGTATCACAGATGTTCATATGTCTTCACATTTCTCTCTACAGTTCTGTATCACAGATGTTCATATGTCTTCACATCTCTCTCTCGACAGTTCTGTATCACAGATGTTCATATGTCTTCACATCTCTCTCTCTACAGTTCTGTATCACAGATGTTCATATGTCTTCACATCTCTCTCTCGACAGTTCTGTATCACAGATGTTCATATGTCTTCACATCTCTCTCTTCAGTTCTGTATCACAGATGTTCATATGTCTTCACATCTCTCTCTACAGTTCTGTATCACAGATGTTCATATGTCTTCACATCTCTCTCTCGACAGTTATGTATCACAGATGTTCATATGTCTTCACATCTCTCTCTCGACAGTTCTGTATCACAGATGTTCATATGTCTTCACATATCTCTCTCGACAGTTCTGTATCACAGATGTTTATATGTCTTCACATCTCTCTCTCGACAGTTCTGTATCACAGATGTTCATATGTCTTCACATCTCTCTCTCGACAGTTCTGTATCACAGATGTTTATATGTCTTCACATCTCTCTCTCGACAGTTCTGTATCACAGATGTTCATATGTCTTCACATCTCTCTCTCGACAGTTCTGTATCACAGATGTTTATATGTCTTCACATCTCTCTCTACAGTTCTGTATCACAGATGTTTATATGTCTCCACATCTCTCTCTACAGTTCTGTATCACAGATGTTCATATGTCTTCACATCTCTCTCTCGACAGTTCTGTATCACAGATGTTCATATGTCTTCACATCTCTCTCTCGACAGTTCTGTATCACAGATGTTCATATGTCTTCACATCTCTCTCTCGACAGTTCTGTATCACAGATGTTTATATGTCTTCACATCTCACTCTCGACAGTTCTGTATCACAGATGTTCATATGTCTTCACATCTCTCTCTCGACAGTTCTGTATCACAGATGTTTATATGTCTTCACATCTCTCTCTCGACAGTTCTGTATCACAGATGTTAATATGTCTTCACATCTCTCTCTACAGTTCAGTATCACAGATGTTCATATGTCTTCACATCTCTCTCTCTTCAGTTCTGTATCACAGATGTTCATATGTCTTCACATGTCTCTCTCTACAGTTCTGTATCACAGATGTTCATATGTCTTCACATCTCTCTCGACAGTTCTGTATCACAGATGTTTATATGTCTTCACATGTCTCTCTCTACAGTTCTGTATCACAGATGTTCATATGTCTTCACATCTCTCTCTACAGTTCTGTATCACAGATGTTCATATGTCTTCACATCTCTCTCTCTTCAGTTCTGTATCACAGATGTTCATATGTCTTCACATCTCTCTCTTCAGTTCTGTATCACAGATGTTCATATGTCTTCACATGTCTCTCTCTACAGTTCTGTATCACAGATGTTTATATGTCTTCACATCTCTCTCTACAGTTCTGTATCACAGATGTTTATATGTCTTCACATGTCTCTCTACAGTTCTGTATCACAGATGTTCATATGTCTTCACATCTCTCTCTCTACAGTTCTGTATCACAGATGTTCATATGTCTTCACACCTCTCTCTCGACAGTTCTGTATCACAGATGTTCATATGTCTTCACATCTCTCTCTCTACAGTTCTGTATCACAGATGTTCATATGTCTTCACATCTCTTTCTACAGTTCTATATCACAGATGTTCATATGTCTTCACATCTCTCTCTACAGTTCTGTATCACAGATGTTCATATGTCTTCACATCTCTCTCTACAGTTCTGTATCACAGATGTTCATCTCTATCCAAATGTCTCTCTCTACAGTTCTGTATCACAGATGTTCATCTCTATCCAAATGTCTCTCTCTACAGTTCTGTATCACAGATGTTTATATGTCTTCACATCTCTCTCTACAGTTCTGTATCACAGATGTTCATATGTCTTCACATCTCTCTCTACAGTTCTGTATCACAGATGTTTATATGTCTTCACATCTCTCTCTCGACAGTTCTGTATCACAGATGTTCATCTCTATCCAAATGTCTCTCTCTACAGTTCTGTATCACAGATGTTTATATGTCTTCACATCTCTCTCTACAGTTCTGTATCACAGATGTTCATATGTCTTCACATCTCTCTCTACAGTTCTGTATCACAGATGTTCATATGTCTTCACATCTCTCTCTACAGTTATGTATCACAGATGTTCATATGTCTTCACATCTCTCTCGACAGTTCTGTATCACAGATGTTCATATGTCTTCACATCTCTCTCTACAGTTCTGTATCACAGATGTTCATCTCTATCCAAATGTCTCTCTCGACAGTTCTGTATCACAGATGTTCATCTCTATCCAAATGTCTCTCTCTACAGTTCTGTATCACATATGTTTATATGTCTTCACATCTCTCTCTTCAGTTCTGTATCACATATGTTTATATGTCTTCACATCTCTCTCTTCAGTTCTGTATCACATATGTTTATATGTCTTCACATCTCTCTCTTCAGTTCTGTATCACATATGTTTATATGTCTTCACATCTCTCTCTACAGTTCTGTATCACAGATGTTCATCTCTATCCAAATGTCTCTCTCTACAGTTCTGTATCACAGATGTTCATCTCTATCCAAATGTCTCTCTCTACAGTTCTGTATCACAGATGTTCATATGTCTTCACATCTCTCTCTTCAGTTCTGTTCCCTTCTGCTGTTGAGAACCTATCATGCCACCCTAGACAACTTTCTGACATCTTCTAGCTCTGTTTCCCCCTTATTTCTTCTTCCCTTAAGGTTTTCTGTTGCCACAATAGAGGCTTGTTATTTTCTTCTTATAACAAAATCAAACTTGCTCTTTCACTTCTTGGAAATAATTTCCTTTAACTTTGAATCTTTCAAGGCACCGTCGAATCTCTTATTAGCTGTCTAGAAGTGAATGAAGAATGCAACATTGAATCAATCGAGTATCCCCTCTCCCCCAGATTAATCATACATGAACCAAGCAGCACTTCAATTTCAAGAAACTGTACTAAATTTCATCAACTCGAAAACTATTTATATATTAACACTTAAACGAGTATATTAAGTTATGTTTCGATTAATTAATTAATATTTTTATTAACTTGAGACCAATGCCCGTGACGATTAGAAATTACTCTTGTTTAAATATCATAATGTAGCATCTATCATCTTGCATAATACTTTCGGTCTCAAATCAACAACGAAAATCGGATTCTGGAATGTACAAACAATGGCCGTGCCGACGAAACAAGCACACATGTCTTGGTCATGTGATAGAAGAGATAATAACTGATTAACAAAGTAAGCTCACAAGTGGGAAACAACAAATAGGAGGAAAAGAGGCCGACCCAGAGAAATATTGAAAAGAACAGGGATTAGAGAGGCAAAGTCAATGAAAATGGCTCCCTCAGCGAGGTCGAGATGCTTGCACAGAACAGAGACAAATGGCGAGATCTGATTAAAAAAAAAAAACCATTGCAAGGATTGAGACTGCTTGAAAGAAAATTTCGAAACAGGGAAAGAGTATCTGAGGCTATACCCTAAGGGCCATGTACTGCTCGAAATACAGACAGAAAGAGACAGACAGACATTCGGACGGACGGATGGATTGATGGATGGGTTGGTGGATGGGTGGGTTTGGGTGGGTGGGTGGATGGATGGATGGATAATATTCTCTTATAAATCTGCTTTAAGCTGAGGCAAGTTTTAATTATCAATTCAATTTATGTAGAAATGAAAAACCGATAACGTTAGATAAATTGCTCTCCCAAGTCTGATAATTCTCCTCAAACCAAGGAAATGATTCACATTTAAAGAGTTAATTGATCGTTACAAGTGAATGACTTAATGTATTCTGTAGCCGAGACGTCATTATTGAAACATCGCTCGTTGTCATGGTTGTCCAGTGTTTGATGTAAGCAGACAGTGCAGTATTTTTCTGTCGGGAACTAGACCATTAGTCTTTGGAAAAACATATAGGACATAAATGTACAAGATATTATTTTGTAAAACATTACGTCTGTAGCTTGCAAGATTGTGTCACGTATCGTTTATATAGGTCAGAATGTAACAAAAAAACAGGAATAATTGATAAACAATGGCTCCTTTGGTAACTTCAGCTATCGCTGACCGTATCCTAGTTTTTATAAACTTCAAACACCGCTCGCACGACCCTATAAAACTAATTCACAACATCCCTTGACTCTATAAACTAATTCACAACGCCCTTGACTCTCTCTATAAATAATTCACAACGCCCCTTGACTCTCTCTATAAATAATTCATAATGCCCCTTGACTCTATAAACTAATTCACAACGCCCCTTGACTCTCTCTATAAATAATTCACAACGCCCCTTGACTCTATAAACTAATTCACAACATCCTTGACTCTATAAATAATTCACAACGCCCCTTGACTCTCTATAAATAATTCACAACGCCCCTTGACTCTATAAACTAATTCACAACGCCCCTTGACTATCTCTATAAACTAATTCACAACATCTCTCGAATCTATAGGCTATTTCGCAGCGTCCCTTGACTCAACTAACTCACAACGTCCCTTGACTATATAAAACCTGTCCATAGCGTCCGTTTGATTCTGTATCTAGTTCACAGTTTCGTTAACACAGAAACACACTAGTCCTGTCCTCTTTAAAGCTCTTTCAAATAGACGATCGCATAAAACGTCGTTAAAAATTGGACTCAGAGCTGACTTTCAACGTCAGTGTTATTGAAACAATAGTAGCAAGATCCTACATTACCTCGCCATAATGGACAGGAAGCTGACCAGTTTCTGGCAATAATTCTGGCGACAATTAGCTGTAATGGAAGATGAAATGTAGACAGAGGACGACCAAGGATCTCATTGTTAAATTGGATGTGGCGGGTCGACAGATACTAACATGTAGGCTCTCGGTAAAACATGAAACAAAGCAACTATGCTTACTATGTGGAATCATGTGTTCATGTGTTTACCTTGTGTTTACCTTGTGTTTACCTTGTGTATACTTTGTGTATACCTTGTGTTTACCTTGTGCATACCTTGTATATACCTTGTGTATACCTTGTGTGTACCATGTTACCTTGTGTTTACCTTGTGCATACCTTGTGCATACCTTGTGTATACCTTGTGTGTACCTTGTGTTTACCTAGTGTATACCTTGTATATACCTTGCGTATACCTTATGTGTACCTTGTTACCTTGTGTTTACTTTGTGCATACCTTGTGCATACCTTGTGTATACCTTGTGTGTACCTTGTGTTTACCTAGTGTATACCTTGTGTTTACCTAGTGTATACCTTGTGCATACCTTGTGCATACCTTGTGTATACCTTGTGTATACCTTGTGTGTACCTTGTTACCTTGTGCATACCTTGTGCATACCTTGTGTATACCTTGTGTGTACCTTGTGTTTACCTAGTGTATACCTTGTGTTTACCTAGTGTATACCTTGTGTGTACCTTGTGCATATCTTGTGTATACCTTGTGTATACCTTATGTGTACCTTGTTACCTTGTGCATACCTTGTGCATACCTTGTGCATACCTTGTGTATAACTTGTGTGTACCTTGTGTTTACCTAGTGTATACCTTGTATTTACCTAGTGTATACCTTGTGTTTACCTAGTGTATACCTTGTGTGTACCTTGTGCATACCTTGTGTATACCTTGTGTATACCTTGTGTGTACCTTGTTACCTTGTGCATACCTTGTGTATACCTTGTGTGTATCTTGTGTTTACCTAGTGTATACCTTGTGTATACCTTGTGTATACCTTGTGTATACCTTGTGTGTACCTTGTGTATACCTTGTGTATACCTTGTGTGTACCTTGTGTTTACCTAGTGTATACCTTGTGTATACCTTGTGTATACCTTGTGTGTACCTTGTGTATACCTTGTGTATACCTTGTGTGTACCTTGTGTTTACCTTGTGTTTACCTTGTGTATACCTTGTGTGTACCTTATGTGTACCTTGTGTTTACCTTGTGTATACCTTGTGCATACCTTGTGTGTACCTTATGTGTACCTTGTTACCTTGTGTTTACCTTGTGTGTACCTTGTGTGTACCTTGTGTGTACCTTGTGTTTACCTTGTGTATACCTTGTGTTTACCTTGTGTTTACCTTGTGTTTACCTTGTGTGTACCTTGTGTTTACCTTGTGTATACCTTGTGTATACCTTGTGTGTGCGCGCATGTTTTTGTAGTACCTGCGAGAGTGCTGAAGCAAAATCAGCAACTAGTTAATAGTAACAGACATTTTACTCTTTATGTTTCCTGGCAGCAACTTGTGCCGTCACTGGGATATGGGAATCTCTGATCATTGGAAGTGTGGGAGGTATACTAGTCATGTTGAGTGACGCCCTGCTTGTCAAGCTTCATATTGACGATCCAGTTAGCGCGGTTGCTGTTCACGGAGTGGGCGGAGTTTGGGGCCTTTTAGCTGCTGGCTTCTTCACTCACAAGGATACCATTACTCAGAACTTCTCTCATCGACATGGTCTAATCAAGGTATGCGTCACTATAATCAAGGTATGCGTCACTATAATGAGTTATGTGCGAGTCATCATCATTGCACTCCGAACATGTTCATAGGTGCTCAGATCCTCTCCTCAGTTATTGAGTTATTTGCGGGTCATCATCATTGCACTCCGAACATGTTCATAGGTGCTCAGATCCTCTCCTCAGTTATTGAGTTATTTGCGGCTCATCATCATTGCACTCCGAACATGTTCATAGGTGCTCAGATCCTCTCCTCAGTTATTGATTTATTTGCGGGTCATCATCATTGCACTCCGAACATGTTCATAGGTGCTCAGATCCTCTCCTCAGCAAGTCTCGCAGTCTCCAGTGACTGACGACTCCAGTTCTGTGTTGGTTGATAAGTCTTCTTACACGACCACTAAGTTTCTCGTTTGGCTGTGGCCATCTTACCTACCATCTCTTTCATCCGAAGGAGTGACGTGGACTCATGGTTGTCGAAGGCATGTGCCCTACCCACATCTCAGAGGGCATTGATGATGTCCGGCATTGGTTGACCGTCTTCAACGACAGCTCAGCTAGCCAGCCTTCTGTCCGCTCTTTCTATATATTGTACTGTATTAGCTCCATCACGTACGTGATTGAGTCAAAACCAAAGAGCTTAGTCAGCAGGTCTATCTTATCCTTGTTGATAAGCACAAATACGACTTCATTATCATCAGGTGCCATGTCAGTTGACGTAGGCAATCATTTCTTCACATCACTCGGTCCTTCATGCATGTAAGAATTTCTGTCCGTGATCTTTAATTCAGCCATTTGGATAAGCTATTCACTATTTTTTCTCTTAGTTTTTCTCTGCTCTTTTTTTCTATTCATTTTGTCTGTTATTATATTATTCTCAATGCCCTCATTTCTCATCACATGTCCAATAACTGTAGGTTGTATCTTCCTCGTGATTTTTATTATATTTCTGTTTCTCCGGCTTGTTTTACACATTCTTCATTTGTATTGTTTGCAATCATTGGTATTCTTAGCATTTTTCTTATAACCCACATCTCAGCTGCTTTTAATGTTCATTTTGTTGTCTTGTCTTTTAGCCGTCTTGGGTCATGAAATCGAATGAAAAAAAAAGCGCCAACAAAAATAAAAGCAATAAAGTCAGGCTGGATGCCTTTTCTATATTACGTATAGAAACCGATGTGTTACATACGATTAGTTTTGTGGATCTGGTCAAAGACTTGGCAATGATAAACTGTTGGAGAACACGTTTCAAATATAAATAAAGTGAAAGTATAAAAAAACCCATAATTTTCCATCTTACTGTAAGTTAAGAGGAGTAATGAAAAAGTTCTGAAAGAGGCCAAAGCAAAGAGAGAGCTAATTTCCAATATTAGGAAGATACAATCATCAATTTTTGGCCAAGTAATGAGAAGGGAACAGCTGGAATATATTGTAACAACTGGGAAAATTGAGGGTGGAAGAGATAGAGGGAAGCAAAAAAAAAAGATACCAGACAGCTTAAGAGAATGGCTTGGCAGTAGGTCAATAAAAGAAATGATAAATAACTATCGAGATCAAAAGTTGTGGAGAGACATGATCACCTACATCAGCAGGAATGGTACATGATAATGATGATGACTGTAAGTTTTGCTTATTTTCGTTCAATAAAATTCTATTTTATACTTTATCATTGTTTATATTGTGAATTGCTATACGTCATAACCTAACTTAATCAATCGATATATATATAGCACTACCTACTCTGTGAATATTGCATAGTCTAACTTGATCAATCGATATTTATAGTCCTACATTTTCTGTCGATATTGATTTGCCCAATTTGATCAATCGATATGAGATAAAGCCTAAGTTTGTTACAGTTTTACTTCGACTGTAATACATTTACTAGGTGTGCCTAATGACACTTGGACTGTAATACATTTACTACGTGTGCCTAATGACACTTGGACTGTAATACATTTACTACGTGTGCCTAATGACACTTGGACTGTAATACATTTACTACGTGTGCCTAATGACACTTGGACTGTAATACATTTACTAGTTGTGCCTAAAGACACTTGGACTGTAATACATTTACTACGTGTGCCTAATGACACTTGGACTGTAATACATTTACTACGTGTGCCTAATGACACTTGGACTGTAATACATTTACTACGTGTGCCTAATGACACTTGGACTGTAATACATTTACTACGTGTGCCTAATGACACTTGGACTGTAATACATTTACTACGTGTGCCTAATGACACTTGGACTGTAATACATTTACGTGTGCCTAATGACACTTGGACTGTAATACATTTACGTGTGCCTAATGACACTTGGACTG
This sequence comes from Megaustenia siamemsis, assembly GCA_032433765.1. Taxonomy (NCBI): domain Eukaryota; kingdom Metazoa; phylum Mollusca; class Gastropoda; order Stylommatophora; family Ariophantidae; genus Megaustenia; species Megaustenia siamemsis. The sequence continues at coordinate 13,980,074 of JAVIAB010000051.1, read as the reverse complement.
TAATACATTTACTACGTGTGCCTAATGACACTTGGACTGTAATACATTTACTACGTGTGCCTAATGACACTTGGACTGTAATACATTACTACGTGTGCCTAATGACACTTGGACTGTAATACATTTACTACGTGTGCCTAATGACACTTGGACTGTAATACATTTACTACGTGTGCCTAATGACACTTGGACTGTAATACATTTACTAGTTGTGCCTAAAGACACTTGGACTGTAATACATTTACTACGTGTGCCTAATGACACTTGGACTGTAATACATTTACTACGTGTGCCTAAAGACACTTGGACTGTAATACATTTACTACGTGTGCCTAATGACACTTGGACTGTAATACATTTACTACGTGTGCCTAATGACACTTGGACTGTAATACATTTACTACGTGTGCCTAATGACACTTGGACTGTAATACATTTACTACGTGTGCCTAATGACACTTGGACTGTAATACATTTACTACGTGTGCCTAATGACACTTGGACTGTAATACATTTACTACGTGTGCCTAATGACACTTGGACTGTAATACATTTACTACGTGTGCCTAATGACACTTGGACTGTAATACATTTACTACGTGTGCCTAATGACACTTGGACTGTAATACATTTACTACGTGTGCCTAATGACACTTGGACTGTAATACATTTACTACGTGTGCCTAATGACACTTGGACTGTAATACATTTACTACGTGTGCCTAATGACACTTGGACTGTAATACATTTGCTACGTGTGCCTAATGACACTTGGACTGTAATACATTTACGTGTGCCTAATGACACTTGGACTGTAATACATTTACTACGTGTGCCCAATGACACTTGGACTGTAATACATTTACTACGTGTGCCTAATGACACTTGGACTGTAATACATTTACTACGTGTGCCTAATGACACTTGGACTGTAATACATTTACTACGTGTGCCTAATGACACTTGGACTGTAATACATTTACTACGTGTGCCTAATGACACTTGGACTGTAATACATTTACTACGTGTGCCTAATGACACTTGGACTATAATACATTTACTAGCTGTGCCTAAAGACACTTGGACTGTAATACATTTACTACGTGTGCCTAATGACACTTGGACTGTAATACATTTACTACGTGTGCCTAATGACACTTGGACTGTAATACATTTACTACGTGTGCCTAATGACACTTGGACTGTAATACATTTACTACGTGTGCCTAATGACACTTGGACTGTAATACATTTACTACGTGTGCCTAATGACACTTGGACTGTAATACATTTACTACGTGTGCCTAATGACACTTGGACTGTAATACATTTACTACGTGTGCCTAATGACACTTGGACTGTAATACATTTACTACGTGTGCCTAATGACACTTGGACTGTAATACATTTACTACGTGTGCCTAATGACACTTGGACTGTAATACATTTACTACGTGTGCCTAATGACACTCGGACTGTAATACATTTGCTACGTGTGCCTAATGACACTTTGACTGTAATAGTTTTATTTTGTAAATTATACTTTTATATAGTTTGCCAAACTATAACACCATTGACATGCCCCTAAACAGTAAACTCTCACCCGTTTTGCATCTTCTCATAAGGTTTGTCATATAATATATTGGTAATTTCCCAGTTTAAGTACATACATTATTTCAGAGAAACGAGTGACTTCTCCTTAGTTGGCATCACAACAAAACTATATTAGTTTTCAAATACTGAAAATTATGTTAGGGTTTAGGGTTTGGGTTTACGGTTAGGTCTCCATTAATATGAGAAAACATAATCTTCCTGTGTTTATCACAATCTGAAATCATATTTTAATCCTGTTTAATCTTCTCCAGGGAGGAGATTTCTATCTTCTGGGAGTGCAGACGCTGGCTGCTGTAGTCATTGCTGCCTGGTCCATCGTTTCTTCTGGAATCATCCTCAAAATATTAGACCTTACAATGGGGCTGCGCATGTCAATCGAAGATGAGGAGATTGGGGCAGACATAGTGGAGCACAACATACGGTAATGTTTAGTTATTTGTAGATTCATCAAACTTTGGACAACTTCTAAATGCTGCAGCTTCTGCTCTTTGTATTTTTCTCCCATTTATCTCATGTATAGTAAAAGCATATATACATTTGTGATTATTGGTTTAGAGGTAAAACGCTGGCCTCTGAACAGAAAGGTTCCCAGTTTAAAACTTAGGACAGGCGGGGGGAATTTTCGTTTCGAACCAATCGTTTCGTCGTGTCTTTACCCAACCATGTCTCTGGGTAGTGAGATTCGATGGCTGGTTTTTTCTGGGTAGTGAGATTCTATGTCTGGCTCTCTCTCTGGGTAGTGAGATTCGATGAGTGGCTCTCTCTGGGTAGTGAGATTTGATGTCTTGCTCTCTACCTGGATAGTGAGATTCGATGTCAGGCTTGTTCTGGGTAGTGAGATTCTATGTCTGGCTTTTTTCCAGGTACTGAGATTCGATGTCTGGCTCTCTCTGGGTAGTGAGATTCTATGTCTGGCTTTTTCCAGGTAGTGAGATTTGATGTCTGGCTCTCTCCCTGGGTAGTGAGATTCGATGTCTGGCTCTCTGGGTAGTGAGCTTCGATGAGTGGCTCCCACTCTCTCTCTAGGTATTGAGATTCGATGTATAGCTCTCTCTCTCTCTCGTGGTAGTGAGTTTCGATGTCTGGCTCTCTCTCTCACTCTCTCTCTGTATAGTGAGATTCGATGTCTGGCTCTCTCTGGGTAGTGAGGATATATGTCTGGCTCTTTCTGTTTAGTGAGATGCGATGTCTGGCTCTCTCTATGTAGTGAGTTTCAATGTCAGGCTCTCTCTGGGTAGAGATTCAATGTCAGGCTCTCACTGGGCAGTGAGATTTGATGTCTGGTTCTCTCTCTGGGTAGTGAGATTCGATGTCTGGCTCTCTCCTTGGGTAGTGAGACTCAATGTCACGCTCTATTCCTGGGTAGTGAGATTCGATGTCTGGCTCTCTCACTGGGTAGTGATATTCGATGTGTGGCTCTCTCTGGTTAGTGAGATTTGATGTATGGCTCTCTGTTTTTGTAGTAAAATTCGATGTCTGGCTATCTCTGCGTAGTGAGATTCGATGTCTGGCTTTCTCTCTCTCCATGGGTAGTGAGATTCATTGTCTGGTTCTCTCTCTCTATGGGTAGTGAGATTCGATGTCTTGCTCTCTCTCTATGGTAAGGAGATTCGATGTCTGGCTCTCTCTCTCTCTCTCTATGGGTAGTGAGATTCGTTGTCTGTCTCTCTGTCTCTGGGTAGTGAGATTCGATGTCTGGCTCTCTCTCTCTCTCTCTCTCTCTCTCTCTCTCTGAGTAGTGCGATTCGATGTCTGTCTCTCTCTGGGTTGTGAGATTAAATGTCAGGCTCTCTTCCTGGGGAGTGAGATTCGATGTCAGGCCTCTCTCTGGGTAGTGAGATTCAATGACAAACTCTCCCTGGGTAGTGAGATTCAATGTCAAACTCTCCCTGGGTCATGACAATTTCGATTTCTGTTTCGCTCTGGGTACTGAGGTTCGATGTCTGGTTCTCCTTGGTTGTTGAGATTCAATGACAGGGTCTCTTCCTGGGTAGTCAATTTCGATTTCTGGCGCTCTCTGAGTAGTGAGATTCAATGTCAGGCTCTCCTTGGGTAGTATTGAGATTGGTTGTCTGTGTAGTTCTGTGATATCGATGACTGGCTCTCTCCATGGGTAGTGAGATTCAATGTCAGGCTCTCTCTCTGGGTAGTGAGATTTGATGTCTGGCTCCCTCTCTCTCTCTCTGAGTAGGGGAGATTCGATGGGTAGCTCTATCTGGATAGTGAGATTTGATGTCTAGCTCTATCTGGGTAGTGTGATCCGATATTTGGCTAACTCTGGGTAGTGAGATTCTATGTCTGGCTCTTTCTGGGTAGGGAATTTCGTTGTCTGGCTCTCTCTGAGTAGTGAGATTCAATGTCAAATTCTCCCTCTATAGTGAGATTCGATGTCTGGTTCTCTCTGGGTAGTGAGATTCGATGTCTGGTTCTCTCCGGGTGGAGTGAGTCAATGACAAGTTCTCTTCCTGAGTAGTGAGATTCGATGTCTGGCTCTCTTTCTGGGTAGTGAGATTTGATGTCAGGCTCTCTCTCTCTATCACTCTGGGTTGTGAGATTCGATGTCTGACTCTCTCTCTCTCTCTCTCTGGGTAATGAGATTCGATGTCTGGCTCTTTCTGGGTAGTGAGATTCAATGTCTGGCTCTCTGTCTTTGTAGTGAAATTCGATGAGTGCTCTCTCTGGGTAGTGAGATTCTATGTATGGCTCTCTCTCTTTCTATGTAGTTAGATTCGATGTCTGGCGCTCTCTCTCTCTCTCTTATTAGTGAGATTCGATTTCTGGCTCTTTCTCTCTATGGGTGGTGAGATTCGATGTCTGGCTCTTACCCTGGGTACTGCGATTCAATGTTAGTCTCTCCCTGGGTAGTGAGATTCGATGCAGTCTCTCCCTGGGTAGTGAGATTCGATGTCTAGTTCACTCTCAATGGGTAGTGAGATTCGATGTCTGGTTCTCTCTTTATGGGTAGTGAGATTCTATGTCAGGCTCTCTATCTATGGGTAGTGAGTTTCGATGTCTGGCTCTCTCTCTATGGATAGTGAGTTTCGATGTCTGTCTCTCTCTCTCTCTCTCTCTGTCTGGGTAGTGAGATTCGATGTCTGGTTCTCTCTGGGTAGTGAGATTCGATGCTGGTTCTCTCTGGGTAATGAGATTCTATGTCTGGCTCTCCCTTTTTTGTGTGTAGTGAGATTCGATGTCTGGCTCTCCATCTATCGGTAGAGGGATTCGATGTCTGGCTCTCTCTCTCTCTCTCTCTCTCTCTCTCTCTCTCTATCTATCTATCTATCTTTGTCTGAGTAGTGAGATTCGATGTCTGGCTTTCTCTGGGTAGTGATATTCGATGTCTGGCCCCTACTGGGTAGTGAGATTCTATGTCTGGCTCTCTCTGGGTAGTGAGATTCTATGTCTGGCTTTTTCCAGGTAGTGAGATTTGATGTCTGGCTCTCTCCTGGGTAGTGAGATTCGATGTCTGGCTCTCTCTCTGGGTAGTGAGATTCGATGAGTGGCTCCCTCTCTCTCTCTAGGTATTGAGATTCGATGTATAGCTCTCTCTCTCTCTCGTGGTAGTGAGTTTCGATGTCTGGCTCTCTCTCTCTCTCTCTCTCTCTCTGTATAGTGAGATTCGATGTCTGGCTCTCTCTGGGTAGTGAGGATATATGTCTGGCTCTTTCTGTTTAGTGAGATGCGATGTCTGGCTCTCTCTAGGTAGTGAGTTTCAATGTCAGGCTCTCTCTGGGTAGAGATTCAATGTCAGGCTCTCACTGGGCAGTGAGATTCGATGTCTGGTTCTCTCTCTGGGTAGTGAGATTCGATGTCTGGCTCTCTCCTTGGGTAGTGAGATTCAATGTCACGCTCTATTCCTGGGTAGTGAGATTCGATGTCTGGCTCTCTCACTGGGTAGTGATATTCGATGTGTGGCTCTCTCTGGTTAGTGAGATTTGATGTATGTCTCTCTGTTTTTGTAGTAAAATTCGATGTCTGGCTATCTCTGCGTAGTGAGATTCGATGTCTGGCTTTCTCTCTCTCCATGGGTAGTGAGATTCATTGTCTGGTTCTCTCTCTCTATGGGTAGTGAGATTCGATGTCTTGCTCTCTCTCTATGGTAAGGAGATTCGATGTCTGGCTCTCTCTCTCTCTCTATGGGTAGTGAGATTCGTTGTCTGTCTCTCTCTCTCTGTCTCTGGGTAGTGAGATTCGATGTCTGGCTCTCTCTCTCTCTCTCTGAGTAGTGCGATTCGATGTCTGTCTCTCTCTGGGTTGTGAGATTATATGTCAGGCTCTCTTCCTGGGGAGTGAAATTCGATGTCAGGCCCTCTCTCTGGGTAGTGAGATTCGATGTGTGGCTCTATCTGAGTAGTGAGATTCGATGCCAGTCTCTCCCTGGGTAGTGAGATTCAATGACAAACTCTCCCTGGGTAGTGAGATTGAATGTCAAACTCTCCCTGGGTCATGAAAAAATTCGATTTCTGTTTCGCTCTGGGTACTGAGGTTCGATGTCTGGTTCTCCTTGGGTGTTGAGATTCAATGACAGGGTCTCTTCCTGGGTAGTCAATTTCGATTTCTGGCGCTCTCTGAGTAGTGAGATTCAATGTCAGGCTCTCCTTGGGTAATGAGATTCGATGTCTGGTTATATCTGTGTAGTTAGATTCGATGACTGGCTCTCTCCATGGGTAGTGAGATTCAATGTCAGGCTCTCTCTCTGGGTAGTGAGATTTGATGTCTGGCTCCCTCTCTCTCTCTGAGTAGGGAGATTCGATGGGTAGCTCTATCTGGATAGTGAGATTTGATGTCTAGCTCTATCTGGGTAGTGTGATCCGATATTTGGCTAACTCTGGGTAGTGAGATTCTATGTCTGGCTCTTTCTGGGTAGGGAATTTCGTTGTCTGGCTCTCTCTGAGTAGTGAGATTCAATGTCAAATTCTCCCTCTATAGTGAGATTCGATGTCTGGTTCTCTCTGGGTAGTGAGATTCGATGTCTGGTTCTCTCCGGGTGGTGTGAGTCAATGACAAGCTCTCTTCCTGAGTAGTGAGATTCGATGTCTGGCTCTCTTTCTGGGTAGTGAGATTAGATGTCAGGCTCTCTCTCTCTATCACTCTGGGTTGTGAGATTCGATGTCTGACTCTCTCTCTCTCTCTCTGGGTAATGAGATTCGATGTCTGGCTCTTTCTGGGTAGTGAGATTCAATGTCTGGCTCTCTGTCTTTGTAGTGAAATTCGATGTCTGGCTCTCTCTGGGTAGTGAGATTCTATGTACGGCGCTCTCTCTTTCTATGTAGTTAGATTCGATGTCTGGCGCTCTCTCTCTCTCTCTCTCTCTCTCTTATTAGTGAGATTCGATTTCTGGCTCTTTCTCTCTATGGGTGGTGAGATTCGATGTCTGGCTCTTACCTGGGTACTGCGATTCAATGTTAGTCTCTCCCTGGGTAGTGAGATTCGATGCAGTCTCTCCCTGGGTAGTGAGATTCGATGTCTAGTTCACTCTCAATGGGTAGTGAGATTCGATGTCTGGTTCTCTCTTTATGGGTAGTGAGATTCTATGTCAGGCTCTCTATCTATGGGTAGTGAGTTTCGATGTCTGGCTCTCTCTCTATGGATAGTGAGTTTCGATGTCTGTCTCTCTCTCTCTCTCTCTCTCTGTCTGAGTAGTGAGATTCGATGTCTGGTTCTCTCTGGGTAGTGAGATTCGATGCTGGTTCTCTCTGGGTAATGAGATTCGATGTCTGGCTCTCCTTTTTTTTCTGTGTAGTGAGATTCGATGTCTGGCTCTCCATCTATCGGTAGAGGGATTCGATGTCTGGCTCTCTCTCTCTCTCTCTCTCTCTCTCTCTATCTATCTCTGTCTGAGTAGTGAGATTCGATGTCTGGCTTTCTCTGGGTAGTGATATTCGATGTCTGGCCCCTACTGGGTAGTGAGATTCTATGTATGGCTCACTCTCGCTCTGGGTAGTGAGATTCGATATCTGGCTCTCTCTGGGTAGTAGGATTCTAAATCTAGTCCTCTCTCTCTCTCTCTCTCTCTATGGGTAGTGAGATTCGATGTCTGGCTCTCTCTCTCTCCATGGGTAGTGAGATTCGATGTCTGGCTCTCTCTATATGGGAAGTGGGATTCAATGTCTGGTTTTCTCTCTGTGGGTAGTGAGATTCGATGTCTGGCTCTATCTCTATGGGTAGTGAGATTCGATGTCTGGCTCTCTATCTATAGGTAATGAGATTCGATGTCTGATTCTCTCACTCTGGGTAGTGAGATTCTACGTCCGACTCTCTCTGGGTAGTGACATTCGATGTCTGGCTCCTTCTGGGTAGTGAGATTCTATGTCTGACTCTCTCTCTCTTTCTCTCTGTAGTGAGATTCTATGTCTGTCTCTGTCTCTGGGTAGTTAGATTCAATGTCTGGCTCTCTCTCTCTCTCTCTCTCTCTCTCTGGGTAGTGAGATTCAATGTCAGGCTCTCTCCCTTGGTAGTGAGATTCGATGTCTGCCTCTCTCTCTCTGAGTAGTGAGTTCCGATGGGTAGCTCTCTCTCTCTCTCTCTCTGTAGTGAGATTCCGTGTCTGGCTCTCTCTTTGGGTAGTGAGATTCGATGTCAGATTCTTTCTCTTTAACTGTGTAGTGAGTTTCGATGTCTCGCCCTCTCTTCATGGGTAGTCAGATTCTATGTCTGGCTCTCTCTCTATGGGTAGTGAGATTCAATGTCTGGTTCTCTCTCTATGGGTAATGAGATTCGATGTCTGACTTTCTCTCTCTGTGTAGTGAGATTCGATATCTGTCTCTCTTTCTCTCTCTAGGTAGTGAGATTCGATGTCTGGCTCCTTCTGGGTAGTTAGATTCGATGTGTGACTCTCTCTCCCTCCCTGGATAGTGAGATCGATGTCTGGTTTTCTCTCTTTCTGGGTAGTGAGATTCGATGTCTGGCTCTCACTAGTTAGTGAGATTCTATATCTGGTCCTCTCTCTCCCTAGGTAGTAAGATTCGATGTCTGGTTCCTTCTGGGTATTGATATTCGATGTCTGGCTCTCTCTCTCTCTCTCTCTCCTCTCTCTCTCCTCTCTCTCTCTCTCTCTGGGTAGTGAGATTCGATGTCTGGCTTTCTCTGGGTAGTTAGATTCGATATATTGCTCTCTTTCTCTCTTTAGGTTGTGAGATTCGATGTCTGGCTCATTTTGGGTAGTTAGATTCGATGTCTGACTGTCTGTCTCTCTGTCTCTCTCTCTCTCTCTCTCTCTCTCTGGGTAGTGAGATTCTATGTCTGGTTCTCACCCTGGGTAGTGAGATTCAATGTCAGGCTCTCTCCCTCGGTAGTGAGATTCGATGTCTGCCTCTCTCTCTCTCTCTCTGAGTAGTGAGTTTCGATGGGTGGCTCTCTCTCTGTGTAGTGAGATTCGATGTCTGGCTCTCTCTCTTTGGGTAGTGAGATTCGATGTCTGCCTCTCTCTCTCTCTCTCTCTGAGTAGTGAGTTTTGATGGGTGTCTCTCTCTCTCTCTGTAGTGAGATTCGATGTCTGGCTCTCTCTTTGGGTAGTGAGACACAAAAAGGGAGCTCTTAAAAAAACATCAGAAAGAAGCAATCAACATATTTCGGGCACATCATGAGAAGAGGAAAGTTGGAATACTTGGTTACAACTGGCAAAAAAAAAAAAAAAAAGAAAGAGAGATCGCGGACGACAAAGAGAGAAAATACTGGATAGGTTGGTGTCATGGCATGGAAAACAGTCAACAACAGAACTGATACGATGCACTGTAGATAGAAGATTGTGGAGGGACATGATCGCCTACGCCAACCGGTATGGCACATGATGTTGATCTATACCAACCTTGGCGCAGTTTTGCCTGATTATATTTGTTGTCACGTCTAATCCTACTACTTGTCACACATCACGCGCTTGTGTACATTCACCCTTCAATAGTTAGCTTTTCTAGAACTTTCAGGATTTGTAATTATAGAAAGCGATGGAAAAACAATAATAGAGAACGGGCAGGAGTAACTTTCTGCCTCCCAGAAAGCAGCTTTTGATCGTGAGGATTTGATGAAACATGGGAAGATATCACCGAGAGTTCACCAACGACCATTAAGATTATGAAAATCATAAATAAATGAATCTGTTTCCTTTGTGCTTGTTCCTTAATGAAGACATGCAATTGTTGATTTATCCAGTCTCGACTTATCGCAAAACTAAAATGCCATCTTTATGTTTGTTCCTTATTAAGACATTCAATTGTTGATTTATCCAGTCTTGACTTATCGCAAAATTAAAATGTCATCTTTATGTTTGTTCCTTATTTAAGACATTCAATTGTTGATTTATCCAGTCTCGACTTATCGCAAAATTAAAATGTCACCTTTATGTTTGTTCCTTATTTAAGACATTCAATTGTTGATTTATCCAGTCTTGAATTATCACAAAACTAAAATATCAGCATGTGTTTGTTTTCTTGTTTTTAAACCACAGGAAACTCGAGTATGATGCAAAATGTCAGGGGATCGAAACAGGTTCTCTAGTTAATTTCGTAGAGAAAAAATATATTACCAGGCATTTGGTCAGGGAAACAGGGCATCAGGAGATTGGGCACTGTGCTGCGCTGCCCTGAAAGGAGTGATAGAGAGAAGTGGTAATAGTTGACTTACAAACGACGTATCTTTAACTCTATATTATCCATATTATTGTCATAATTCTACACATGAAACACGCCCTGGTAATAATCACTATTATTGTCATAGTTCTACACATGAAACACGTCCTGGTAATAATCATTATTATTGACATAGTTCTACACATGAAACACGCCCTGTAATAATCCCTCTCATTGTCATAGTTCTACACATGAAACACACCTTGGAAATAGTTCTACAATTGTCATAGTTCTACACATGAAACACGCCCTGGTAATAAACCCTCTCATTGTCATAGTTCTACACATAAAACACACCTTGGTAATAATTCCTCGATGAAACACACCTTGGTAATAATCCCTTTCAATGTCATAGCTGTACACATGAAACACGCCTTGCTAATAATCCCTTTCATTGACATAGCTATACACATGAAACACGCCTTGCTAATAATCCCTTTCATTGCATAGTTCTACACATGAAACACGCCTTGGTAATAATTCTTCCCATTTTCATAGTTCTATACATGAAACACGCCCTGGTAATAATTCCTCTCATTGTCATAGCTGTACACATGAAACACGCCTTGGTAATAATTCCTCCCATTGTCATAGTTCTACACATGAAACACGCCTTGGTAATAATTCCTCTTATTGTCATAGTTCTACACATGAAACACGCCTTGGTAATAATTCCTCTTATTGTCATAGTTCTACACATGAAACACGCCTGGTAATAATTCCTGCCATTGTCATAGTTCTACACATGAAACACGCCTTGGTAATAATTCCTCTTATTGTCATAGTTCTACACATGAAACACGCCTTGTAATAATTCCTCCTATTGTCATAGTTCTACACATGAAACACGCCCTGGTAATAATTCCTCTCATTGTCATAGCTCTACACATGAAACACGCCCTGGTAATAATCCCTCTCATTATCATAGTTCTACACATGAAACACATTTGCCAAGTCAATAATCCCTCTCATTATCATAGATCTACACATGAAACACGCCCTGGTAATAATCCCTCTCATTATCATAGTTCTACACATGAAACACATTTGCCAAGTCAATAATCCCTCTCATTATCATAGATCTACACATGAAACACGCCCTGGTAATAATCCCTCTCATTATCATAGTTCTACACATGAAACACATTTGCCAAGTCAATAATCCCTCTCATTATCATAGATCTACACATGAAACACGTCTTGGTAAAACAAACGCAGGGAGATAGGGTAAAGACAAATCTTTAGATAAAGAGCAGTTAGTCATGGAAGTTACCTCACCTAAGAAACTTAAAACAGCCGGAACCCAAAAGATCCTTAATCTTTAAAACTGTTTTCCTAGGAGAGGTAATTCAGAATATAAACATAAGCGAAGGGGTGGGGGGAGGGAGTAAATCAATGGAAACAGAAGGCAAGATAGGATGTCCGAAGCAATGAATGTAGATGAACAGGGACGCACGATGATGCGTAATCCAATGCAGTGTAATCTGTCATTAAACATAGGAAGGAGACAAATGTGTGTGAATCTAATTATTCACTGACCCATGGTCTTGGTAGATGTTTTCAATTAAACAAACAAATCACTTGTGTTAACATGGACATAGACTGAATGACTCCGGTTCCAGTGCTCCACGTCTTTAAATTGTTCGATCTGACAACTCAGACTTTGTCTGAATGACATTTTGTCACCAACGTTTTCTCTGTCGCAAACAAGAAAACAAGAAAACAAGAAAACAAAACAGAATTAGGGTTTTAGTCTGGAAGACTTACCATGATGACTTCGTAATGCTTGCCTCTAATACACCTTGTTTAAAAAAAATGATGATCATCATTTTCAGGAGGACGTGAACTTCCGGTCAATATGGTGGATAGGCGGCAGGAACCATTAGAGGCTATGTCTGAAAGGGTTCCTTGATGCAGTTTCCTCGTATTCAAAGTCCGGCTTGTGGCAGGCGTTAAGTGCTCTGTGCACACCGTGATCTGTGCGTTTCATCTGTTTTTATCGTGTTTCGATATTCCGATTGTTTACGATGAGTGATGATATCGTGCGATGGAGGACAGATGGTTGTGGACACTTTCTGTGCGGTTTCATCTTATTTCTTTTGGCGTGTGCTGAGACTGTTATCATGGGGACTACAGCTACCTTTCTTTGTTTGGAAGATGAGATAATAATTCGGATGATTCCACTGGCACTGGCGGTTGAGCAATTATGGATATTAATTCATTTGCAGTAATACCGGGCCTACCATAACCATAACACCCTGTAAATTGTAACTCTCTTCCTTGTAGTCACGCCGAATGAAGTCTGTGTCGGTTGCTTGTATTTATCCTTGACCTACGGCCATAGACGACAAGTGACTGAGTGGGGGACAGAAACCGTTCTAGTTCAGCAAACAGGGAGAACACCAGTTCGAAAGACGACATGGTCAGTACTTTTACAAATAAAAGTTCTATCTGTCGTTCAAATAAAAACTTTGACCTAAACAAGTCGAGAGAACATGCAGTCCCATAGAATTTGGCCGCCACACCCTAGAAATGGCTTAAATGTTCAAATATTAGTCTGTTCTCCATTTATTGTAATTTACATGAATGGATTTCCGGTCAATTTGGTGGAGAGGGAACAGGGACCGTTCAGGCACTGTCTGAAAAGTGTTTCTTTTTGCAGTTTCCTCATATTCCAAGTCCGGCTTGCTGCCGGAGCTACTGAGTTTAGTGCTCTGTGCACACCGTGAGCTGTGCTTTTCGTCCGGGTGGTGTTTCTATATTCAGAATGATTACGATAAATAATGGTATCGAATGATGAAGGACAGTTTCAGCTGGGTTCACTTTTAGAGCTAATACGGCTTATGTCATTTGACGTGTGCTATGTTGGCTATGATGGTAACTGCAGCTGCCGTTCTTTGTTTGGATATTCGATGAGATGTTAATTTAAATGATTCCACTGGTACGGGTGGTTGAGAAATTATGCATTTTCATTCGTTTGCAGTGATACCGGGACCTTCGAATAACTATAGCTATGATTGGGTCATCATATTTCTATCACCGATTTCTTGTTATTAATTCCACAGTTAGAGTTTTCATTCTAATCTATGAATAAACCATGAATATTCACATTCAATGTGCTTGTCTTTCAGCTCCTTGCAAGCCAGGTGCAGATCTGAACTCATGTCTTCAGAAGTTACTGAAATGCCATCGACTAGTAGTGAATTCATTTTGCGAATAGATCCCAACCTTGCTGAAAATAGTGCTACCTCGAAAGATGTTGCCACAAATAATACGAGTTTCATGCACTCGCTGTGCAAAAATGTACGCAGTTGCAAACAAGAAAACTCACAACCTACAAATAATGTTCATTTTGTATTATTAGAAACCGGTCATTTTCCAAGAATAGTACAGTTGAGCACCCGGTCACAGACAAGGATATCGACTCTCTGCCAAACGATTCTCCGGGATTCAGCATGATAAGCTATCCTGCACAGCAAGAGGACACGGGTACACGCAGCTTTGGTTTTAATTATTAAGTAATCACATCACACACATCATACATACACACACTCGCACACACTTCTCTCAATTGCTAGAATACTTTGTTTAGTGTGCATGTGAGGAAATCAACAAATTCAATCAAGGGTTATGAACATGGCGTTGTTGATTAGAAATGCAATGTTTGAAATATTACACTCGCAATCAATGTTCACAAAATGTACATGGAAACTAACATATTTTTCATTGAATGTAGACTGCAATCAGACACAAAACTAACTACAAAGCTTTGTTTGAAATTACCTGGAGAGGAAAGAAAACTATGAATTCAATATTGAACTGTCAAACAAATAAGAAGTGCACATTATTATAGAATGTTACGCTATTATAGAATGTTACGTTATTATAGAATGTTACGTTAATATAGAATGTTACGTTATTATAGAATGTTACATTATTACAGAATGTTATGTTATTATAGAATGTTACGTTATTATAGAATGTTACGTTATTATAGAATGTTACGTTATTATAGAATGTTACGTTATTATGGAATGTTGCGTTATTATATAATGTTGCGTTATTATAGAATGTTGCGTTATTATAGAATGTTACGTATTTATAGAATGTTACGTTATTATAGAATGTTACGTATTTAAAGAATGTTACGTTTTTATAGAATGGTACGCTATTATAGAATGTTACGTTATTATATAATGTTACGTATTTATAGAATGTTACGTTATTATGGAATGTTATGAAGGGTGGTAGAGAGACTGCACAAAACAATTACCAGAACCTGCCTGAAACAATTCTAGAGGAAATTATGGGAACGGAGGAGACGAAGATGGATTTATTTTCCAAATTAGAACTGGATAGGACTGTAGTTCACAAATGTACATCCAGGACTGTAGTTCACAAATGTACATCCAGGACTGTAGTTCACAAATGTACATCCAGGACTGTAGTTCACAAATGTACATCCAGGACTGTAGTTCACAAATGTACATCCAGGACTGTAGTTCACAAATGTACATCCAGGACTGTAGTTCACAAATGTACATCCAGGACTGTAGTTCACACATGTACATCCAGGACTGTAGTTCACAAATGTACATCCAGGACTGTAGTTCACAAATGTACATCCAGGACTGTAGTTCAAAAATGTACATCCAGGACTGTAGTTCACAAATGTACATCCAGGACTGTAGTTCACAACTGTACATCCAGGACTGTAATTCACAAATGTACATCCAGGACTGTAGTTCACAAATGTACATCCAGGACTGCATAGGATTGTAGCTCATAAAATAACCATCATCATCATGTGCCACACTAGTTGGCGTAGGCGATCATGTCCTTCCACAACCTTTTATCTACAGTGCATCGTATCAGTTCTGTTGTTGACTGTTTTCTATGCCATGACATCATGTTATCCAGTATTTTCTTTCGTTGTCGTCCGTGTTACCTCTTTCCTTGTATTTTGCCAGTTGTAACCAAATATTCCAACTTTCCTCTTCTCATGATGTGCCCAAAAATTGTTGATTGGTTCTTTCTGATGTTTTTTAAGAGCTCCCTTTTTGTGTTGGCCTCTTTGAGAACTTCCTCATTGGTCTTTTTAGCTGTCCAGGGAACTTTCAACATTCTTCTGAGAAATCTCATCTCTGTGGCCTCTAATTGTCTTTTCATTTGTTTGTCTACTGTCCATGATTCGCTTGCATAGGTCAGAATTGGCTCTATATATCACCGATGAACTCTCTTTCTCACTTCGATTGATATAGATTTGTTGCATAAGATATTTTTCATTTTCTGAAATGCTATTTTGGTCTGAGCTATTCTGCTTTTTATTTCTGTAGTACATCTCCCATCTGATGCTATTATTGTGCCCAAGTATTTCAGATGTTGCACTTGTTTCAAATGTGTCCTGTTTATTGTTATGCTGCATGATGGTGACGATTGTTTCTTTGATATGACCATTACTTCTGTTTTCTTACTAATCAGAATGAAACCTTTTTTATCAAAACAATATAATAAAGCGAAATAAGCATGTAATCTTAAAAACTAGTGTGTTGAATGCATCTTTCAAACTAACAATAATTATTGTAGAAGGCTGTAATTCACAAAATAACAGGCAGGATTGTAGAGGATTGTAGCTCACAAAATAACAGACAGGATTGTAGAGGATTGTAACTTACAAAATAGCAGGCACGATTGTAGAGGGTTGTAACTAACTTTATAACAGGCAGGATTTTAGAGGGCTATAACTCACACAATAATAGATAGGATTGTAGTAGAAGGTTGTAACTAAACAGCAAGAAGGATTGTAAAGGGTTGTAACAAAATAGCAGGCATGATTATAGAGGGTTATAATTCACAAAATAGCAAGCAGGATTGTAGAGGGTTGTAACTCACGAAATAACAGGCACGATTGTAGAGGGTTATAACTCACAAAATAACAGGCACGATTGTAGAGGGTTGTAACTCACAAAATAACAGGCAGGATTGTAGAGGCTGTAATTCACAAAGTAACAGGCATAATTGTAGAGAGTTGTAACTCACAAAAATAACAGGCAGTATTGTTGAGGATTGTGACTCACACAATATCAGGCATGATTGTATGGGGTTGTAATTCACAAAGGAATGTAGAGGGTTGTAATTCTTGAAACAACAGGCATGATTGTAGAGAGTTGTTGCTCGCAAAATAACAAGCAAAAGACCAAATAAAACTGTACAACTTGGAGTTGTCCTTTGAGTTTGGGGATAGGGTTGCGGTCTTAATTTGAGGTTAGAGCTGTCGTCTAAATTTGAGGTTAGAGCTATTTTCTAAATTTGAGGTTAGAGCTATTTTCTAAATTTGAGGTTAGAGCTATTTTCTAATTTGAGGTTAGAGCTATTTTCTAAATTTGAGGTTAGAGCTATTTTCTAAATTTGAGGTTAGAGCTATTTTCTAAATTTGAGGTTAGAGCTGTCGTCTAAATTTGAGGTTAGAGGTATTTTCTTAATTTGAGGTTAGAGCTGTCGTCTTAATTTGAGGTTAGAGCTATTTTCTAAATTTGAGGTTAGAGATGTCGTCTAAATTTGAGGTTAGAGCTATTTTCTAAATTTGAGGTTAGAGCTGTCGTCTAAATTTGAGGTTAGAGCTATTTTCTAAATTTGAGGTTAGAGCTGTCGTCTAAATTTGAGGTTAGAGCTATTTTCTAAATTTGAGGTTAGAGCTGTCGTCTAAATTTGAGGTTAGAGCTATTTTCTAAATTTGAGGTTAGAGCTGTCGTCTAAATTTGAGGTTAGAGCTATTTTCTAAATTTGAGGTTAGAGCTGTCGTCTAAATTTGAGGTTAGAGCTATTTTCTAAATTTGAGGTTAGAGCTGTCGTCTAAATTTGAGGTTAGAGCTATTTTCTAAATTTGAGGTTAGAGCTGTCGTCTAAATTTGAGGTTAGAGCTATTTTCTAAATTTGAGGTTAGAGCTGTCGTCTAAATTTGAGGTTAGAGCTATTTTCTGAATTTGAGGTTAGAGCTGTCGTCTAAATTTGAGGTTAGAGCTATTTTCTTAATTTGAGGTTAGAGCTGTCGTCTAAATTTGAGGTTAGAGCTATTTTCTAAATTTGAGGTTAGAGCTGTCGTCTAAATTTGAGGTTAGAGCTATTTTCTAAATTTGAGGTTAGAGCTGTCGTCTAAATTTGAGGTTAGAGCTATTTTCTTAATTTGAGGTTAGAGCTGTCGTCTTAATTTGAGGTTAGAGCTATTTTCTAAATTTGAGGTTAGAGCTGTCGTCTAAATTTGAGGTTAGAGCTATTTTCTAAATTTGAGGTTAGAGCTGTCGTCTAAATTTGAGGTTAGAGCTGTCGTCTAAATTTGAGGTTAGAGCTATTTTCTAAATTTGAGGTTAGAGCTGTCGTCTAAATTTGAGGTTAGAGCTATTTTCTAAATTTGAGGTTAGAGCTGTCGTCTAAATTTGAGGTTAGAGCTATTTTCTAAATTTGAGGTTAGAGCTGTCGTCTAAATTTGAGGTTAGAGCTATTTTCTAAATTTGAGGTTAGAGCTGTCGTCTAAATTTGAGGTTAGAGCAATTTTCTTAATTTGAGGTTAGAGCTGTCGTCTAAATTTGAGGTTAGAGCTATTTTCTTAATTTGAGGTTAGAGCTGTCGTCTTAATTTGAGGTTAGAGCTATTTTCTAAATTTGAGGTTAGAGCTATTTTCTAAATTTGAGGTTAGAGCTATTTTCTAAATTTGAGGTTAGAGCTATTTTCTAAATTTGAGGTTAGAGCTATTTTCTAAATTTGAGGTTAGAGCTATTTTCTAAATTTGAGGTTAGAGCTATTTTCTTAATTTGAGGTTAGAGCTATTTTCTAAATTTGAGGTTAGAGCTATTTTCTAAATTTGAGGTTAGAGCTATTTTCTAAATTTGAGGTTAGAGCTATTTTCTAAATTTGAGGTTAGAGTTGTCGTCTAAATTTGAGTTAAAAAATGTCCTTTAAATTGAGGTTGGAGATGTCTTCTGAGTTTGAGTTTGAATTTAAAGTTAGAGATGTCCTGTGATTTTGAGGTTAGGACTGTCCTGTGATTTTGAGGTTAGGGCTGTCCTGTGATTTTGAGGTTAGGTCTGTCCTGTGAGTTTGAGGTTAGGGCTGTTCTCTGAGCTTGAAATTAGAACTGTCCTCTGAGCTTGTGAAAAAGCTCCCTGAATTGCTACCCCAGGTACGGACAAAAAATGTTTTCTGTATTTATTGCATTTCTGAACATGTAGATTGACGTTCCGTTTTTAACAGGGCAGTACCTTTTTATTACATTTATACGCAGCTGTCCCAAAGTTTCAATAAAATTATAAATTAAACCTTGCGCTGAAAGTCTCTATTTTTGTTTCGTTTTCAATAAAACATATCTTATGTTAATTTAAAAAAAAACAACTTTGAAGATCTTTTTCTAAGATTTAATTGAATTCAATACAATGACAAATAGGCAAAACTCACTATATCCAGCACCCAGCAACAATATTAAGCTGGTAAGTGTTGTAGCGATGAACAAAAGTGATGTACTAACATTGTAATGTCGATTTTTTTGTCGCTGATGGAGACAAAAGAGACATCATCCAACACTCACGTAGCCAGAAACATAGCGGTTTTTGAGAAGACTTTGTTTTCAATTTGTAAAAGAAAAATCAGCTCGTTTATGGCAGATTTGATGGTGATCATCATCATGTGCCATACCGATTGACACAGGCGATCATGTCCTTTCTCAATTCTCTAATCATAGCACATCGATCAAATCAGTTGTTCACTGTTTTCCGTGCCATGACACCAGACTATTCATTATCCTCTCGCTTTGTCACCCGCTTTGTTCTCTATTTTCGTCTATTTTCAATTTGTACTCAAGTATTCCAACTTTTATCTTCTCATGATGTGTCCAAAAGTGTTGATTGTTTCATGCTGATATTTTTTTAGGAGCTCCCTTTGTGTGTTGGTGTCTTTGAGAATTTCCTAGTTGGTCTATTTAGCTGTCCCGGTAACTCTCAACATTCCTCTGAGAATTCCCATATCTGTGGCCTATAATCATCTTTTCATTTTTTTCTCTACTCTCCTTGATTAGCTTCCATAGGTCAGAATCTGTTCTATATAGCGCCGCTGAACTCTCTTTCTCACTTCTATTGACATAGGCTTGTTGCACAAAAAGTTATGAATTTCCTGAAATGCTATTTTGGTCTGGGCTGTTTTACATTTTTTATTGTCATAGTCAAACAACAATAAGCTCGTTTATAGTGACTGACAGAGAAGTTAAACAACATTAAATCGTTTATAGTGACTGACATTAAGGTTAAACAACATTAGTTCGTTTATAGTGACTGACAGTGAGGTGAAACAATATTAGCTCATTTATAGTGACTGACAGTGAGATGAAACAACATTAAATCGTTTATAGTGACTGACAGAGAGGTGAAACAATATTAAATCGTTTATAGTGACTGACAGAGAGGTGAAAAAACATTAAATCGTTTATAGTGACTGACAGTAAAGTGAAACAACATAAGCTCGTTTATAGTGACTGACAGTAAAGTGAAACAACATAAGCTCGTTTATAGTGACTGGCAGTGAGGTGAAACAACATAAGCTCGTTTATAGTGACTGACAGTGAGGTGAACAACATTAAATCGTTTATAGTGACTGACAGTGAGGTGAAACAACATAAGCTCATTTATAGTGACTAACAGTGAGATGATACAACATAAGCTCGTTTATAGTGACTGACAGTGAGGTGAAACAACATAAGCTCGTTTATAGTGACTGACAGTAAGGTCAAACAACATTAGTTCGTTTATAGTGACTGACAGTGAGGTGAAACAACATACGCTCGTTTATAATGACTGACAGTGAGGTGAAACAACATAAGTTCGTTTATAATGACTGACAGTGAGGTGAAACAACATAAGCTCGTTTATAATGACTGACAGTGAGATGAAACAAACATTAGCAGATTTATAGTGATTGACAGTGATGGTGAAACAACATTAGTTCGTTTATAGTGACTGACAGTAATGGTAAAACAACATTAGTTCGTTTAGAGTGACTGACAGTGATGGTTAAACAACATAAGCTCGTTTATAGTGACTGAAAGTGAGGTGAAACAACATTAGTTCGTTTATAGTGACTGACAGTGATGGTGAAACAACATTAGTTCGTTTATAGTGACTGACAGTGATGGTTTAAACAACATAAGCTCGTTTAAAGTGACTGACAGCGATGGTGAAACAACATAAGCTCGTTTATAGTGACTGACAGTAAAGTTAAACAACATAAGCTCGTTTATAGTGACTGACAGTGAGGTGAAACATTAGCTCGTTTATAGTGACTGACAGTGAGGTGAAACAACATTAGCTCGTTTATAGTGATTGACAGTGATAGCGAAACATTAGCTCGTTTATAGGTACTGACAATGAGGTGAAACAACATAAGCTCGTTTATGATGAGACTTAGTGGTGATGGTGAAACAATATTGTCTCTAATAAAGAGTTTACTATTTATCAAATTGTGTCTCACTCCCAAAGTCTTCACTCAATTGACTTTTGTCAACATTGCCCCTTATACATTTCTTTTTTTTTCCCCTTCCTTTTAATTTTACTTTTCATAAACTTTCCAGACTGTAAATTGACTCTATATATAGTAATATTGTTTTATCGGTGAAATATTCTTGGTCATATTGTAGTCAAAGGCAGTCTACTTGTAAGCGATATTTCTGAGAAAACTCATAAAACAAGATACACGTTCTGTCACTGATCAACATAAGTAAGTTATATCACAATGTTTATGTAATGAAACTTGTTTTTAACCGTCCTAACATTTGTGATAAATAAAGAATGTTGCATAACCTTTTTCCGTCCTGTTCTTGCTATCACAGTGTCCATGTTTTTTTAAGCGGATGGCCGAATCGATAACTTGATGGGCTTCTAACCAGAAAATCGGCCGTTCGAATCCCAGTAGGGATTCACGTTCTTTTTTTTTTTTTTATCTATCGTGAGTGAAATGAAAACTCACTACCCGAACATCGAACACCTCGTTGCACTGGGCAACGGTCATTATTCTCAGATTATACAAGTCTCATCCCTTCCACAACATCCCCATTCCCCCCCCCCCAAAAAAAAAAAAAATCCAGCAGGCACGAGTATTTGGCAAATGTTGTAAATATAGGTAAAGATAGTATCCTGCTTGTTTTTAAGAAATAATGGTCAGTTCTTTCACGACAGAGCACGACAGAGACGGTGATCAAACAAAGACGCTAACTTCATAGAGGACGGCTGAGAGAATGTGTACCTGTCGATGTGTGAACAAAGTGCCTAGTGAGAACAAGTTTCTTCTTCTTTTTTCCTAGTTTGCCTTTCAGCGTCGAGGAGAGATATATTTGGCGGTCTTTAGCTTTTCTGTTTGCTTCTGCTGCTGTTACGATTCCTAGTATTTCTAATATTCCGTCAATCCATCATTTTCGCGATCGGACTTTGGGTCTGGTGTTCTCCAACGTTTATTGAAGGCTCGTTGTGTTTTGACCTTTCTGCCTTATCACGTGGTTAAACCATCTTATTTGTGGTTTGGGGGCCTCGGTAGCCTGTTGGGAAAACCACCCGACTGGACTACCGACGTTCGGACAACCCGTGTTCGATTCCCGCTGGGAGCAGTGTGAATTGTACTCGTGGTTGGAAAAAAAAATACCCCCACGGTGGACCCAGCCGTTGACAGAAATGGGTACCAGGGTATCACCCTGGGGAGGTGAGGAATGTCGCCTCGCATCTGAGTTTCGATGCTTGAGGCGATACTATACAGAAATCTCCGAACACTTCTGGATAGGCGGCCGAGCACATATGGGTGTAAACTCGCTGCTAAGATGCCGGTTCAAGTCTCGTACTTTACCTTTACCTTTACCTTTTATCTGTTGTTTATTTATATATTATATCTCTAGGGTTATTCATAGCTTTTTTTTTCACAGTTCTTCATATCTATTCTTATCCCACAGGCTGTTTCCTGTCATTCGTCTATCACATTACATCTCAGTAATGGTTTTATTTCTTATTTTTCCTGCATCTAGGGTCCAGGACTGGCATTTGTAGCACAACGTTGGAATGAAGACTAAAATGTGTAGAGTGCTCGTTTTGCCTCTAGAGCAGGGTTGCCAGATACACCGTTTTTTACGGATTTCTCCGTTTTTTTTCACGTAATTCGATGACTCCGTTTTATCTTTGCCCGGAGTCGCTAAAACACCGTATTTTAACGCCCACATAAATATTTTTTGTAACATCGATTAAATAATATATAAATTCGTAGTAAATAATATTAATTAAACCATTCGGCGGTTTGTTTTGTATAATTGTTTCTGGATCATACTTTTAAGTGCGCAAATTGTAGTTCCGCGCTAAAATATTGAAGCGATTTCATTTCCGTCCTAGCCCACGACAAGAATCAATTTATTTCCGATCGTCGATGTGTAAACACAGTTTCACCGCTCCATCCAATTCAATCCTCGCATCTACATATTATTAGTAAGTTTATTTTAAAGTTTGTTAACATTATTTTATAATGAGTGATATGGATTTAAAGAAGTCTCCTCCAACGAAGAAATTAAAATTACAACTACAACACAATCAAAGTTACCGTAAAGTGTGGGAAGAATCGTTTTCATGGGTTAAACCAGGACCTAACGAACATCGAGCTTTCTGTGTGTTATGCAGAAAAGATTTTAGTATTTCTCATGGTGGACAAAGTGACTTAAAACAACATTCAGAATCTAAAACGCATAACTAAAAGATAAATCTGATGATGTTAGTGTAAACAAACTTTCACATTATTTTGTTAATGTAAACAATACATCAGAACACGATAATGTTGTCGCGAGTGAACTGGCTTTGGTTTTTCATGCAGTCAAACATAATCAAAGTTATTCTAGCTTGGACTGTGGAAATAAGCTTGTGACACACATTTTTAAAGATTCTGTGATTTCTTCAAAAGTATCATGTGGGCGCACTAAAGCTGAAATGCTTGTCAAGAATGTCTTAGCACCCAGAAGTGTCAATGACTTTTTAGATATTTTAAAGTGTTCGGAACAAGATGTGAGATTTTTTTCATTGGCAACAGATGCCTCGAATAAGTGAAACAGGAAGATGTTTCCAGTTTGCCTTCGCTACTTTGACTCAGTGAAAGTAGTGCAGAATAAACTTCTGGATTTTATTGAAAATGCTGATGAAACTGCTTGTGGAGTTAGTCAGCTAGTGTTGCTGAGTTTAGAAAGACATAATCTTGATATAAATCACATTTCATCATATAGTGCAGACAATGCAAGTGTCAATTTTGAAATTAGACATTCTGTATTTCAATTATTTTTGAAAAAGAATGAAAATATATTGAAGGCCAATTGTACAAATCACATACTTCATAATGCAATCAAGTATGCTACAGACAAATTGGATATTGATGTAGAGAGCATAGTCCTCAAAATTTACAATCATTTCTCAGTTTCAGCAAAAAGAAGAGAGGAACTGAAATCATTTTTTTAATTTTGCGGAATTAGAATGGTCTGAAATATTGAGACATGTTCCAACGAGGTGGCTGTCTTTGACTCCAGCTGTAAATAGGTTTCTCCTAAATTGGGGTGCAATCAAAAGTTACTTCCAGAGTACTGATGACTGCCCAAAATTATTGAAATCTGTTTTTGCTTATTGATGACCCTGAGCAAGCCATTTTGCCAGAGATTTATTTTCACTTTGTAAACAATGTTGGAAACTTGTTGGATGCTGTTAACAAAACACTAGAAAGTTGTGAATTGAGTGTCTTGGGGACATTCAAACAAATGTACATTTTGAACGAAAAGCTTAAACAGAGAATAAAAGACAGTTTTTATGGCAGCAATGCAAATGAACTTATTAATGATTTGTCTGTAACACTGCAAAAAAAATATGAAGTGATTTTAACCAATTTTACAATGATATGCTTCAGTATCTTGACAAAAGGTTTGATGTGACTGCCACTAATCCATATTCATCATTGGCTGCTTTTGCTTTGGATAAAGAAATTCATTTTGAAGATTTGGAAACTGCAGTGTGTATTCTGAAATTGAAAGATCACATATGTGTTGATGCCATGTATGAAGAGTTCTGTGACTTTCAGAGTGTTCTATGTGAAAGTATTAACAAAGATAACAGTGATATCACAAACTGGTTACATTTTTATCTGTTGGGCCAGAACATAAAGTGCTAAACATTTCAAAGATTGTTGGATTTTTATTTAGCATACCAGGATCAAATGCCTTTGTTGAGAGGATATTCTCCTTAATGAACAACAAATGGAATGACACAAGAAATAGGTGTAGCCAGGAACTGATTGAAGCAGAGCTCAGAGTCATGGTTAATTTTGACAATTCATGTGCTGATTTTTTTTAATTTGTCAAAACTGATGCAAGATTATTGAAAGCTGGCAAATCCTCAAGCAAATACAATTAAAATGCCTCTAGAAACACTAGGTGAGAGTTTTTTTTTAATTTAAATAAGAAAATTTTCTTTGCAGAATATAAGCATTGTTTTATTTCTAGTTTCTGTATATAATTTTTCATAAATTTGTTTGAATATAAAGACGAATTCATTGTCACTACCGGTAACAATATACAAAATCATTTGTTCGTAAATATGTAATTAAAATTGAAAAAAAAAAATTCTGCGTAAAAGTACTCCTTTTTTTTTTTTTTTAAATCTGGCAACCCTACTCTAGAGTTTTATTTTCTTGTTGGACAATAGTGATGATAGCTGTCCAATGATTTGATTAGCGTTGTTGAGTCTTTGTGCTGTTTGAGAATTGTTGTTTGTCACTATACTTACTAGATATTTAAATTCATCTACTTCCTCTAATCAGTTTCATAAGAACCGAAAAAAACGAACAAACACTTTTTCACACCAAGCGATATAGTAAAGTAAATAAGTAAAGTGCCCTGTCACGCCAAGTGGCGTATAGTGAATATGGTGTTAGTGACCATACATTTTACAGACCTTCAGCACATGATCTTTGGAGTAATATGGTCGGTATTACGCCCGTGCCGCTTTTTCCTAGAAAAAAATCCGGTACCCATTTAAGGCTGGATGAACCCGGAATCCGTCGGTTGAGATCGAACCCTACCTCTTGTCCTTTGTAGTCCAGTTCACTAACCACTGAGCTATAAGCGATATAGTACAAATTATAATATATTTATTCCCTTGCTTTGTCAGCATGCCCAGTACTTTCGTGGTAGCTGTGGCACAGATGATGTTGGACATCTGTTTCCTTCTTTCTACTTTCTGACTCTCGCCAGTTCATCGCCAGCTCAATATACTCAAGTCAGGTCCGTTCTTTACTGCTGCCTTTCTATATATCTACTGCTTTTTGAGCGTTGACCTTTCTTTTCAGAAGATATCTCGAAAGTCTTTGTGTCGGCCTATTTATTAATCTATAATGTTAATAACAACCTCATCAAAGATATGCTATTTGTTAAAAATACGCAAGGTACATAACACGTGATTTACTTAATAAATTAAAACTAATTGTGTTTGTTTAATATAAACAAGAAGAGTAGAAAATAATTTTTTTTTCGACAATTGTTGTTACACATTAATAAATTTACGCTTGAAAAAAAGAAAGGAATGGAGAATGGCAAAAGATAAATACACAGATTGTGTTTGACAAAATAGAGACTATCGTTACAGGTATCATATTATGGTGAGTGATACAGATATTTATTTATTGACATGTACTATATTGTGTACACACGTCAGCTCAAAGAAATAATGGCATTTGTTCAAACAAGGGGACGTAATCAAATACTCCCAAATTTGTTTTGATCTTTATACAGTGTACACTACAGAATAGTTGTAATATATTTGTGTATTTAGAGTAGTTTCTGTTATTAATGTCGTTGCGTCAATCAGAATGTTTGTCTTGACCTGGTCATGTGCTTTACAATGTTTTTTCCTCTTTCATATTGTAATGTTTATCTCAGATACTCAGATATGTGGTCATGAAATAAGCAAGTGTCGATTTTTTTGGTAAAATAAATAGACTCTATCACTTGACTGGGCAAAAATGCCTCCAGATCAACAGGAAACCAGGCCCATGGATTCTACTGACACAACCATTGACAGAAAACCAAAACCTTGAATTGTACTGACGCAATCACTGGCAGAAAACCAAAACCTTGGATTGTGCTGACACAACCATTGACAGAAAACCAAAATCTTGGATTGTACTGACACAATCACTGACAGAAAAACAAAACCTTGGATTGTACTGACGCAATCACTGATAGAAAACCAAAACCTTGGATTGTACTGACACAACCATTGACAGAAAACCAAAACCTTGGATTGTGTTGACACAATCACTGACAGAAAACCAAAACCTTTGATTGTACTGACACAATCACTGACAGAAAACCAAAACCTTGGATTGTACTGACACAACCATTGACAGAAAACAAAACCTTTGATTGTATTGACACAATCACTGACAGAAAACCAAAACCTTGGATTGTATTGACATAATCACTGACAGAAAACCAAAAGCTTGGATTGTACTGACACAACGACTGACAGTAAACCAAAACCTTGGATTGTATTGACAAAATCACTAACAGAAAACCAAAACCATGGATTGTATTGACAAAATCACTAACAGAAAACCAAAACCTTGGATTGTATTGACAAAATCACTAACAGAAAACCAAAAGCTTGGATTGTACTGACACAACGACTGACAGTAAACCAAAACCTTGGATTGTATTGATAAAATCACTAACAGAAAACCAAAACCTTGGATTGTACTGACAAAATCACTGACAGAAAACCAAAACCTTGGATTGTACTGACACAATCACTGACAGAAAACGAAAACCTTGGATTGTACTGACACAATCACTGACAGAAAACGAAAACCTTGGATTGTACTGACACAATCACTGACAGAAAACCAAAACCTTGGATTGTACTGACAAAATCACTGACAGAAAACCAAAACCTTGGATTGTACTGACACAATCACTGACAGAAAACCAAAACCTTTGATTGTACTGACACAATCACTGACAGAAAACCAAAACCTTGGATTGTGCTGACACAACCATTGACAAAAAACAAAACCTTGGATTGTATTGACACAATCACTGACAGAAAACCAAAACCTTGGATTGTATTGACACAATCACTGACAGAAACCAAAAGCTTGGATTGTACTGACACAACGACTGACAGTAAACCAAAACCTTGGATTGTATTGACAAAATCACTAACAGAAAACCAAAACCTTGGATTGTATTGACAAAATCACTAACAGAAAACCAAAACCTTGGATTGTATTGACAAAATCACTAACAGAAAACCAAAAGCTTGGATTGTACTGACACAACGACTGACAGTAAACCAAAACCTTGGATTGTACTGACGCAATCACTGACAGAAAACCAAAACCTTGTATTGTACTGACACAATCACTGACAGAAAACGAAAACCTTGGATTGTACTGACACAATCACTGACAGAAAACGAAAACCTTGGATTGTACTGACACAATCACTGACAGAAAACGAAAACCTTGGATTGTACTGACAAAATCACTGACAGAAAACCAAAACCTTGGATTGTACTGACACAATCACTGACAGAAAACCAAAACCTTGGATTGTACTGACACAATCACTGACAGAAAACGAAAACCTTGGATTGTACTGACACAATCACTGACAGAAAACCAAAACCTTGGATTGTACTGACACAATCACTGACAGAAAACTCAGTAAAGAACTATAATAAAAAGCTCCCCACTTCACCTGCTTAGGTAGCAAAATGTCCCGATATTGAAACACAACATCTGAACCTATGACCCATATGGCGTTGACACCAAGTACCTTTACTAAAATTACAAGTATTTGAGCACCAGTATAGTGTTGACACCAAGTACCTTTACTAAAATTACAAGTATTTGAGCACCCGTATAGCGTTGACACCAAGTACCTTTACTAAAATTACAACTATTTGAGGACCCATATAGCGTTGACACCAAGTACCTTTACTAAAATTACAACTATTTGAGGACCCGTATAGCGTTGACACCAAGTACCTTTACTAAAATTACAGGTATTTGAGGACCCATATAGCGTTGACACCAAGTACCTTTACTAAAATTACAAGTATTTGAGGGCAAGTATAGCGTTGACACCAAGTACCTTTACTAAAATTACAGGTATTTGAGGACCCGTATAGCGTTGACACCAAGTACCTTTACTAAAATTACAGGTATTTGAGGACCCATATAGCGTTGACACCAAGTACCTTTACTAAAATTACAACTATTTGATCACCCGTATAGCGTTGACACCAAGTACCTTTACTAAAATTACAGGTATTTGAGGACCCATATAGCGTTGACACCAAGTACCTTTACTAAAATTACAAGTATTTGAGCACCCGTATAGTGTTGACACCAAGTACCTTTACTAAAATTACAACTATTTGAGGACCCGTATAGCGTTGACACCAAGTACCTTTACTAAAATTACAGGTATTTGATGACCCATATAGAGTGAGACCAAGTACTTTTACTAAAATTACACGTATTTAAGGACCCATATAGAGTGACACTATGTAAAAAAAAAACTAAATTACCCCCGTCACGCCAAGTGGCATATAGGGAAATATGGTGTTAGTGACCCTATATTTTACAGATCTTCAGCACATGATTTTTGGGGTAATGTGGTCGGTTATTACGCCCGTGCTGCTTTACTTTCCCAGAAAAAAGGTACCCATTTAAGGCTGGGTGAACGCGGAAGCCGTCGGTTGGGATCGAACCCTACCTCTTGTCCTTTGTAGTCCAGTTCACTAACCACTGAGCTATCGCGGCTCCCAGTGACACCAAGTACTTTTATTAAAATTACAAGTATTTAAGGACCCATATAGAGTGACACCATGTGCCTTTACTAATATTAGAGGTATTTGAGGATCTGTATAGCGTTGATACCAAGTACTTTTACTAAAGTTGCAAATATTTGAGACCCGTATGGCGTTGAAACCAAGTACCATTACTAAAGTTGAAAGTATATGAGTACTCGTATAGTGTTGACACCAAGTACCTTTACTAAAATTACGGGTATTTGAAGACCCGTATAGCGTTGACACCAAGTACCTTTACTAAAATTACAAGTATTTGAGGACCCGTATAGCGTTGACACCAAGTACCTTTACTAAAATTACAACTATTTGATGACCCATATAGAGTGACACCAAGTACTTTTACTAAATTACATGTATTTAATGACCCATATAGAGTGACACCAAGTACTTTCACTAAAATTACAGGTATTTAAGGATCCATATAGATTGACACCAAGTACTTTTATTAAATTACAAGTATTTAAGGACCCATATAGAGTGACACTATGTAAAAAAAAAACTAAAGTACCCCCGTCACGCCAAGTGGCGTATAGGGAAATATGGTGTTAGTGACCCTATATTTTACAGACCTTCAGCACATAATTTTTGGGGTAATGTGGTCGGTATTACGCCCGTGCTGCTTTACTTTCCAGAAAAAAACCGGTACCCATTTAAGGCTGGGTGAACGCGGAAGCCGTCGGTTGGGATCGAACCTTACCTCTTTTCCTTTGTAGTCCAGTTCACTAACCACTGAGCTATCGCGGCTCCCAGTGACACCAAGTACTTTTATTAAAATTACAAGTATTTAAGGACCCATATAGAGTGACACCATGTGCCTTTACTATTATTAGAGGTATTTGAGGATCCGTATAGCGTTGATACCAAGTACTTTTACTAAATTTGCAAATATTTGAGACCCGTATGGCGTTGAAACCAAGTACCATTACTAAAGTTGCAAGTATATGAGGACCCGTATAGCGTTGACACCAAGTACTTTTACGAAAGTTGCAAGTATCTGCAGACTCGTACAGCGCCGACATCAAGTACCTTTACTAATGTAGCAACAATTTGAAGACCCGTATGGCGTTGACACCAAGTACATTTACTAAAATTGCAAGTATTTAAGGACCCGTGTAGCGTTGACACCAATTACCTTTACTAAAATTACAAGTATTTGAGATTGAGAAATGCTTAACAAACACATAACTGACACTGTTTAACTCGTGCATGATGGCCGTAGTAACCATGGACGCGAGAACTGGAAATCCACTTCACATCTAGAAAATAGATTAACTGCGTTTGAAAATAAATGTCTTTGAAGACTAAAGAATAATTTGGAGTGACCATACACCAAACAAAACAATAAGAGTAGAAACCAAAAGCAAAAAATGCGTATCAATCTATATACGGAGAAGACGCTGGAAGTACATCGGACATACGCTCAAAATGGAGGAGGGAAGATTCACCGACAGACGTTTATGTGGACACATTGTGATAAGAAAAAAACAATGAAGAGCTAAAAAAAACTCAAAGAAGAACAATTAATAGAGTGAGTTCAACTATAGGCTTCAGAATAAAACAAGACATACAGTGCTGCAAACCTACAAAGACCTACACAATTACAAGATCTACAGATTTGCAAGACCTACAAACCTACAAGATCTACAAACCTACGAGATCTACAAACCTACAAGATCTACAAACCTACAAGACCTACAAACCTACAAGACCTACAAACCTACAAGATCTACAAACCTACAAGATCTACAAACCTACAAGACCTACAAACCTACAAGACCTACAAACCTACACGATCTACAAACCTACAAGACCTACAAACCTACAAGATCTACAAACCTACAAGATCTACAAACCTACAAGATCTACAAACCTACACGACCTACACAACGAAGTAGTGAATCAGCATGTATGGAGAGTTATGATTTCTACGCTATGTCCCGTCTTCGGTCGTGAGGTATTAACTACAGCTGGGCAGACGTCACCGGCCTCACAGCGCGTTTCACCATTAGGGGATACTCGACCGACTGGATAGCATTGCAAAGTCAGCATTGCGATTGGCTGTACAATTTCGCACATGCTCCTCGTGATGGCGATGCAGGTAATACTGAACACAGAAAGTGACCAGACTGTGGAGGTGATTACATCATGTTACCACTTAAAGCACTCATGGATTACACCACGGTTCTGGCGACAGAAAAGGGCCCCGTCCGGAAAATGTTCTAACGCCTAGACGAGCTCATCGTGTACTGTTGGATGAGTTTCAAACCGAGAATGGCTGTGTACACTTTCTGTGCAGTTTCGTCCTATGTCTTTTGGCGTGTGCTGAGACTGCTATGATGGGGACTGCAGCTACCTTTCTTTGTTTGAGAGATGAGATATTAATTCAGATGATTCTACTGGCACGGGCGGTTGAGCAATTATGGATTTTAATTCGTTTGCAGTGATACCGGGACCTTCCATAACCATAACCATAACCATAACCATATAACCATAACCGAGTATGTCAAGGAGTCTCTTCTTCAGATAAGGGAAGACCAACAAAGTCACATTCAGTGTAGCGAACTAGATGATCCCAACCACCCGCGAGGAGCCAATAACGAGTCTCAGCAGAGTCTATGGCGCCTCATTGAAGGATACGAAGGCCGACCAGAGATTAAGAGGGATGGCAGACCAAGGGGCTACAGATCATCGACCGGAGCAAACTCATAGGAAATTTCAAAATTTGATGCCTCCCGTTCATGTTGAAATCTAAACTGGTGTGGCCTTTTCTGATATACGAGATCAATTAGAGTTCTGTGAAAGCAATGGAGAGCAAGATTTGCAAACACGCAAAAATAGCAGCAAAAATAGCCATTAGATTCTTTATGGCTTATGGTTATGGAAAGCCCCGGTAAACGAATTCAAATACATAATTGCTCAACCGCCCATGCCAGTGGAATCATCCAAATTAAGATCTAATCTCCCAAACAAAGAAAGAAAGCTGCAGTCCTCATTATAGCAGTCTCAGTGCACGCTAAAAGATATAAGGCTAAACCGCACAGAAAGTGAACACAGCCATCTGCTTTCCGTCACACGACATTATCATTCATTGTAAGCAATCGGAATATCGAAACACAATCCGGATGAAACCTACAGCACACGGTGTGCACAGAGCACTTAACTCAGTGGCTCCGGCAACAAGCAGCGCCTGGAATATGAGGAAGCTGCAAATGGAACACTTTTCAGACTTAACCTTAATTGTTCTTGTCGTCTATCCGCCATATTGACCACCATTCCTCATTAAACTCTTTATCTCCAGAAACACATTTCCTGTCTCTTGTTGAGATATATCAGTTCACGTTGATTTTTGAGTTAGGGATATTTCCCAATTTTGATTTTCTTCTAATAACTATCGATTGATGAGGTAAACAGGTTACAGTGTTATATCTTATAGTTCCAGCTGAGGTGGGGAGTGAGAGTTGATTTCCTGTGAGAGTTGATTTCTTGTGAGAGTTGATTTCCTGTGAGAGTTTATTTCAAATTGCTGAGTATGGGTCTGTGCTCGCTCATGCCTCATAGTTGTTGGAGAACATTTCCACTTGCTGTCTTCTCTATGTTAAATAAAACAAGACTGTTCTCTATGTTAAGTAAGACTTGACTGTTCTCCACATTAAGTAAAACAAGACTGTTCATTGTGTTAAGTAAAACAAGACTGTTCCCTATGTTAAGTAAAACAAGACTGCTCTCTATGTTAAGTAAAACAAGACTGTTCCCTATGTTAAGTAAACCAAGATTGTTCTCTATGTTAAGTAAGACAAAACTGTTCTCTATGTTAAGTAAAACAAGACTGTTATATATGTTAAGTAAAACCAGACAGTTCTCTATGTTAATTAAAATAGACTGTTCTGTACGTTAAGTTAGACAGGACTATTCTCTATGTTAAATAAGACAAGACATTATTCTATGTTAAGTAAAACAATACTGTTCTGTACGTTAAGTAAGACAAGTCTGTTCTGTATGTTAAGTAAGACAAGACTGTTCTGTATGTTAAGTAAGACAATACTATTCTCTACGTTAAGTAAGACAAGACTGTTCTGTATGTTAAGTAAGATAAGACTGTTCTGTATGTTAAGTAAGACAAGACTGTTCTGTATGTTAAGTAAGACAAGACTGTTCAGTATGTTAAGTAAGACAAGACTGTTCTGTATGTTAAGTAAGACAAGACTGTTCTGTATGTTAAGTAAGACAATACTATTCTCTACGTTAAGTAAGACAAGACTGTTCTGTGTGTTAAGTAAGACAAGACTATTCTGCATGTTAAGTAAGATAAGACTGTTCTGTGTGTTAAGTAAGACAAGACTGTTCTGTATGTTAAGTAAGACAATACTATTCTCTACGTTAAGTAAGACAAGACTGTTCTGTATGTTAAGTAAGACAAGACTGTTCTGTATGTTAAGTAAGACAAGACTGTTCTGTATGTTAAGTAAAACAAGACTGTTATATATGTTAAGTAAAACCAGACAGTTCTCTATGTTAATTAAAATAGACTGTTCTGTACGTTAAGTTAGACAGGACTATTCTCTATGTTAAATAAGACAAGACATTTTTCTATGTTAAGTAAAACAATACTGTTCTGTACGTTAAGTAAGACAAGTCTGTTCTGTATGTTAAGTAAGACAAGACTGTTCTGTATGTTAAGTAAGACAATACTATTCTCTACGTTAAGTAAGACAAGACTGTTCTGTATGTTAAGTAAGATAAGACTGTTCTGTATGTTAAGTAAGACAAGACTGTTCTGTATGTTAAGTAAGACAAGACTGTTCAGTATGTTAAGAAAGACAAGACTGTTCTGTATGTTAAGTAAGACAAGACTGTTCTGTATGTTAAGTAAGACAATACTATTCTCTACGTTAAGTAAGACAAGACTGTTCTGTATGTTAAGTAAGACAAGACTATTCTGCATGTTAAGTAAGATAAGACTGTTCTGTGTGTTAAGTAAGACAAGACTGTTCTGTATGTTAAGTAAGACAATACTATTCTCTACGTTAAGTAAGACAAGACTGTTCTGTATGTTAAGTAAGACAAGACTGTTCTGTATGTTAAGTAAGACAAGACTGTTCTGTATGTTAAGTAAGACAAGACTGTTCTGTATGTTAAGTAAGACAAGACTGTTCTGTATGTTAAGTAAGACAAGACTGTTAAGTATGTTAAATAAGACAAGACTGTTCTGTATGTTAAGTAAGACAAGACTGTTCAGTATGTTAAGTAAGACATGACTGTTCTTTTTGTTAATACAGGACAGTTATGTATGTTAAGTAAGACAAAACTGGTCTGTATGTTAAGTAAGACAAGACTGTTCAGTATGTTAAGTAAGACATGACTGTTCTTTATGTTACGACAGGACAGTTATGTATGTTAAGTAAGACAAAACAGTACTGAAAATTTAAATAAATTAATTTTAATTTAACTAAAAAAGTCTGTTCTGTATGTTAAGTAAGATAAGACTGTACTCTATGTTAAGTAAGACAAGACTGTTCTCTATGTAAAGTAAGACAAGAATGTTCTCTAAGTTAAGTAAGACAAGACTGTTCTCTAAGTTAAGTAAGACAACACTGTTCTCTATTTTAAGTAAGAATAGACTGTTCTCAAAAAAATTTTTTTCTACCTCCTCTCCCTTTGCATTGAAATCTGGGCACCCCAACCTGTGGAGCGGCTGTCCACAAAATTATCCAGGTTTTATTATTTGTTTTTTATTTGTTTTCAGGTGAGCATCATTGTTTGTGGGTGAGTAGATATTGCATGTAGTGAGATCTTTGTTTGTGGGTGAGTAGATGTTGCATATAGTGACGTCTTTGTTAGAGGTGAGTAGATGTTGCATATAGTGAGGTCTTTATTAGAGGTGAGTAGATGTTGCATATAGTGAGGTCTTTATTAGAGGTGAGTAGATGTTGCATACAGTGAGGTCTTTGTTAGAGGTGAGTAGATGTTGCATATAGTGAGGTCTTTATTAGAGGTGAGTAGATGTTGTGCATACAGTGAGGTCTTTGTGGGTGAGTAGATGTTGCATATAGTGACGTCTTTGTTAGAGGTGAGTAGATGTTACAATTAATGAGGTATTTGTGGGTGAGTAGATGTTGCATATAATGAGGTATTTGTGGGTGAGTAGATGTTGCATATAGTGAGATCTTTGTTAGAGGTGAGTAGATGTTGCATATAGTGAGGTCTTTGTTAGAGGTGAGTAGATGTTGCATATAGTGAGGTCTTTGTTAGAGGTGAGTAGATGTAGCATATAGTGATGTCTTTGTTAGAGGTGCGTAGATGTTGCATATAGTGAGGTCTTTGTTAGTGGGTGAGTAGATGTTGCATATAGTGATGTCTTTGTTAGAGGTGAGTAGATGTTGCATATAGTGAGGTCTTTGTTAGAGGTGAGTAGATGTTGCATATAGTGATGTCTTTGTTAGAGGTGAGTAGATGTTGCATATAGTGAGGTCTTTGTTAGAGGTGAGTATATGTTGCATAAAGTGAGGTATTTGTTAGAGGTGAGTAGATGTGCATATAGTGAGGTCTTTGTTTATCGGTGAGTAGATGTTGCATATAGTGATGTCTTTGTTAGAGGTGATTAGATGTTGCATATAGTGAGGTCTTTATTAGAGGTGAGTAGATGTTGCATATAGTGAGGTCTTTGTTAGAGGTGAGTAGATGTTGCGTAAAATGGGTATTTGCTAGAGGTGAGTAGATGTTGCATATAGTGAGATCTTTGTTAATGGGTGAATAGATATTACATATAGTGAGATCTTTGTTAATGGGTGAATAGATGTTGCATATAGTGAGATCTTTGTTAATGGGTGAATAGATGTTGCATATAGTGAGATCTTTGTTAGTGGGTGAATAGATTTTGTATATAGTGATATCTTTGTTTGTGGGTGAATATATGTTATATATAGTGAGATCTTTGTTAGATGTGAGTAGATGTGGCATATAGTGAGGTCTTTGTTAGTGGGTGAATAGATGTTGCATATAGTGAGATCTTTGTTAGAGGTGAGTTGATGTTGCATATAGTGAGGTCTTTGTTAGAGGTGAGTAGATGTTGCATATAGTGAGGTCTTTGTTAGAGGTGAGTAGATGTTGCATATAGTGAGGTCTTTGTTAGAGGTGAGTAGATGTTGCATATAGTGAGATCTTTGTTAGAGCTGAGTAAATGTTGCATATAGTGAGGTCTTTGTTAGAGGTGAGTAGATGTTGCATATAGTGAGGTCTTTGTTAGAGGTGAGTAGATGTTGCATATAGTGAGGTCTTTGTTAGAGGTGAGTAGATGTTGCATATAGTGAGGTCTTTGTTAGAGGTGAGTAGATGTTGCATATAGTGACGTCTTTGTTAGAGGTGAGTAGATGTTGCATATAATGAGGTATTTGTGGGTGAGTAGATGTTGCATATAATGATGTATTTGTGGGTGAGTAGATGTTGCATATAGTGATGTCTTTGTTAAGGGTGAGTAGATGTTGCATATAGTGAGGTCTTTGTCGGAGGTGAGTAGATGTTGCATATAGTGAGGTCTTTGTTAGAGGTGAGTAGATGTTGCATATAGTGATGTCTTTGTTAGAGGTGCGTAGATGTTGCATATAGTGAGGTCTTTGTTAGTGGGTGAGTAGATGTTGCATATAGTGATGTCTTTGTTAGAGGTGAGTAGATGTTGCATATAGTGAGGTCTTTGTTAGAGGTGAGTAGATGTTGCATATAGTGAGGTCTTTGTTAGAGGTGAGTAGATTTTGCATATAGTGATGTCTTTGTTAGAGGTGAGTAGATGTTGCATATAGTGAGGTCTTTGTTAGAGGTGAGTAGATGTTTCATAAAGTGAGGTATTTGTTAGAGGTGAGTAGATGTTGCATATAGTGAAGTCTTTGTTTATCGGTGAGTAGATGTTGCATATAGTGATGTCTTTGTTAGAGGTGATTAGATGTTGCATATAGTGAGGTCTTTGTTAGAGGTGAGTAGATGTTGCATATAGTGAGGTCTTTGTTAGAGGTGAGTAGATGTTGCGTAAAATGGGTATTTGCTAGAGGTGAGTAGATGTTGCATATAGTGAGATCTTTGTTAATGGGTGAATAGATGTTGCATATAGTGAGATCTTTGTTAATGGGTGAATAGATGTTGCATATAGTGAGATCTTTGTTAGTGGGTGAAAAGATGTTGCATATAGTGAGATCTTTGTTAATGGGTGAATAGATTTTGTATATAGTGATATCTTTGTTTGTGGGTGAATATATGTTATATATAGTGAGATCTTTGTTAGATGTGAGTAGATGTGGCATATAGTGAGGTCTTTGTTAGTGGGTGAATAGATGTTGCATATAGTGAGATCTTTGTTAGAGGTGAGTAAATGTTGCATATAGTGAGGTCTTTGTTAATGGGTGAATAGATATTACATATAGTGAGATCTTTGTTAATGGGTGAATAGATGTTGCATATAGTGAGATCTTTGTTAATGGGTGAATAGATGTTGCATATAGTGAGATCTTTGTTAGTGGGTGAATAGATTTTGTATATAGTGATATCTTTGTTTGTGGGTGAATATATGTTATATATAGTGAGATCTTTGTTAGATGTGAGTAGATGTGGCATATAGTGAGGTCTTTGTTAGTGGGTGAATAGATGTTGCATATAGTGAGATCTTTGTTAGAGGTGAGTAAATGTTGCATATAGTGAGGTCTTTGTTAGAGGTGAGTAGATGTTGCATATAGTGAGGTCTTTGTTAGAGGTGAGTAAATGTTGCATATAGTGAGGTCTTTGTTAGAGGTGAGTTGATGTTGCATATAGTGAGGTCTTTGTTAGTGGTGAGTAGATGTTGCATATAGTGAGGTCTTTGTTAGAGGTGAGTAGATGTTGCATATAGTGAGGTCTTTGTTAGAGGTGAGTAGATGTTGCATATAGTGAGATCTTTGTTAGAGCTGAATAAATGTTGCATATAGTGCGGTCTTTGTTAGAGGTGAGTAGATGTTGCATATAGTGAGGTCTTTGTTAGAGGTGAGTAGATGTTGCATATAGTGAGGTCTTTGTTAGAGGTGAGTAGATGTTGCATATAGTGAGGTCTTTGTTAGAGGTGAGTAGATGTTGCATATAGTGAGGTCTTTGTTAGAGGTGAGTAGATGTTGCATATAGTGAGGTCTTTGTTAGAGGTGAGTAGATGTTGCATATAGTGAGATCTTTGTTAGAGCTGAGTAAATGTTGCATATAGTGAGGTCTTTGTTAGAGGTGAGTAGATGTTGCATATAGTGAGGTCTTTGTTAGAGGTGAGTAGATGTTGCATATAGTGAGGTCTTTGTTAGAGGTGAGTAGATGTTGCATATAGTGAGGTCTTTGTTAGAGGTGAGTAGATGTTGCATATAGTGACGTCTTTGTTAGAGGTGAGTAGATGTTGCATATAATGAGGTATTTGTGGGTGAGTAGATGTTGCATATAATGATGTATTTGTGGGTGAGTAGATGTTGCATATAGTGATGTCTTTGTTAGAGGTGAGTAGATGTTGCATATAGTGAGGTCTTTGTCGGAGGTGAGTAGATGTTGCATATAGTGAGGTCTTTGTTAGAGGTGAGTAGATGTTGCATATAGTGATGTCTTTGTTAGAGGTGCGTAGATGTTGCATATAGTGAGGTCTTTGTTAGTGGGTGAGTAGATGTTGCATATAGTGATGTCTTTGTTAGAGGTGAGTAGATGTTGCATATAGTGAGGTCTTTGTTAGAGGTGAGTAGATGTTGCATATAGTGAGGTCTTTGTTAGAGGTGAGTAGATTTTGCATATAGTGATGTCTTTGTTAGAGGTGAGTAGATGTTGCATATAGTGAGGTCTTTGTTAGAGGTGAGTAGATGTTTCATAAAGTGAGGTATTTGTTAGAGGTGAGTAGATGTTGCATATAGTGAAGTCTTTGTTCATCGGTGAGTAGATGTTGCATATAGTGATGTCTTTGTTAGAGGTGATTAGATGTTGCATATAGTGAGGTCTTTGTTAGAGGTGAGTAGATGTTGCATATAGTGAGGTCTTTGTTAGAGGTGTGAGTAGATGTTGCGTAAAATGGGTATTTGCTAGAGGTGAGTAGATGTTGCATATAGTGAGATCTTTGTTAATGGGTGAATAGATGTTGCATATAGTGAGATCTTTGTTAATGGGTGAATAGATGTTGCATATAGTGAGATCTTTGTTAGTGGGTGAAAAGATGTTGCATATAGTGAGATCTTTGTTAATGGGTGAATAGATGTTGTATATAGTGAGATCTTTGTTAATGGGTGAATAGATATTGCATATAGTGAGATCTTTATTAATGGGTGAATAGATGTTGCATATAGTGAAATCTTTGTAAAGGGTGAATAGATTTTGTATATAGTGATATCTTTGTTTGTGGGTGAATATATGTTATATATAGTGAGATCTTTGTTAGATGTGAGTAGATGTGGCATATAGTGAGGTCTTTGTTAGTGGGTGAATAGATGTTGCATATAGTGAGATCTTTGTTAGAGGTGAGTAAATGTTGCATATAGTGAGGTCTTTGTTAGAGGTGAGTAGATATTGCATATAGTGAGGTCTTTATTAGAGGTGAGTAGATGTTGCATACAGTGAGGTCTTTGTGGGTGAGTAGATGTTGCATATAGTGACGTCTTTGTTAGAGGTGAGTAGATGTTACAATTAATGAGGTATTTGTGGGTGAGTAGATGTTGCATATAATGAGGTATTTGTGGGTGAGTAGATGTTGCATATAGTGAGATCTTTGTTAGAGGTGAGTAGATGTTGCATATAGTGAGGTCTTTGTTAGAGGTGAGTAGATGTTGCATATAGTGAGGTCTTTGTTAGACGTGAGTAGATGTAGCATATAGTGATGTCTTTGTTAGAGGTGCGTAGATGTTGCATAT
The DNA here is from genome assembly GCA_032433765.1 of Megaustenia siamemsis. Lineage (NCBI taxonomy): Eukaryota > Metazoa > Mollusca > Gastropoda > Stylommatophora > Ariophantidae > Megaustenia > Megaustenia siamemsis. Next base: position 13,940,045 of record JAVIAB010000051.1, on the reverse strand, counting down.
AGTGAGGTCTTTGTTAGTGGGTGAGTAGATGTTGCATATAGTGATGTCTTTGTTAGAGGTGAGTAGATGTTGCATATAGTGAGGTCTTTGTTAGAGGTGAGTAGATGTTGCATATAGTGAGGTCTTTGTTAGAGGTGAGTAGATGTTGCATATAGTGATGTCTTTGTTAGAGGTGAGTAGATGTTGCATATAGTGAGGTCTTTGTTAGAGGTGAGTAGATGTTGCATAAAGTGAGGTATTTGTTAGAGGTGAGTAGATGTTGCATATAGTGAGGTCTTTGTTTATCGGTGAGTAGATGTTGCATATAGTGATGTCTTTGTTAGTGGTGATTAGATGTTGCATATAGTGAGGTCTTTGTTAGAGGTGAGTAGATGTTGCATATAGTGAGGTCTTTGTTAGAGGTGAGTAGATGTTGCATATAGTGAGATCTTTGTTAATGGGTGAATAGATATTACATATAGTGAGATCTTTGTTAATGGGTGAATAGATGTTGCATATAGTGAGATCTTTGTTAATGGGTGAATAGATGTTGCATATAGTGAGATCTTTGTTAGTGGGTGAATAGATTTTGTATATAGTGATATCTTTGTTTGTGGGTGAATATATGTTATATATAGTGAGATCTTTGTTAGATGTGAGTAGATGTGGCATATAGTGAGGTCTTTGTTAGTGGGTGAATAGATGTTGCATATAGTGAGATCTTTGTTAGAGGTGAGTAAATGTTGCATATAGTGAGGTCTTTGTTAGAGGTGAGTAGATGTTGCATATAGTGAGGTCTTTGTTAGAGGTGAGTAAATGTTGCATATAGTGAGGTCTTTGTTAGAGGTGAGTTGATGTTGCATATAGTGAGGTCTTTGTTAGTGGTGAGTAGATGTTGCATATAGTGAGGTCTTTGTTAGAGGTGAGTAGATGTTGCATATAGTGAAGTCTTTGTTAGAGGTGAGTAGATGTTGCATATAGTGAGATCTTTGTTAGAGCTGAGTAAATGTTGCATATAGTGCGGTCTTTGTTAGAGGTGAGTAGATGTTGCATATAGTGAGGTCTTTGTTAGAGGTGAGTAGATGTTGCATATAGTGAGGTCTTTGTTAGAGGTGAGTAGATGTTGCATATAGTGAGGTCTTTGTTAGAGGTGAGTAGATGTTGCATATAGTGAGGTCTTTGTTAGAGGTGAGTAGATGTTGCATATAGTGAGGTCTTTGTTAGAGGTGAGTAGATGTTGCATAAAGTGAGTCTTTATTTCATGGTTATCAGGCTGGTGATTATGTATTATGTTTCTTACAGTTGGGACCTGTAGGTTTCCCACGCTGGTTCTTGAAGACAATTAGGACCCCTCCTTTGGTCTGTCTTCTCGGTCATGTGTCAAGATTTCGTATCCCCTGATGGAGAATCTGTGTGTACTTGTGAGATTGGGTTCCTGAATGGAGCACACATCAATGTCGTGTTCTTTTATACAATTTTGGAGATCGGGTATTTTGTGTCTTACTCCCTCTGCATTACAATGAATTATTTTGAGCCCATTTCTTCCTTGGTTGTTTCTGAGGAGTTTGAGTTTTTTGTTCCTGATTTATGGGTCCTTTTGGTTCTGGGGAACCTGTGCTGTTCCTGTTTTTCCACGCCTGGAACAGGTGATTCCATATTGGTCTAGGGTCTGTTGTACATCATTTGCTGCATTGCGTAGATGTCCGCTTTTTTTAAGCCCTGCGCCACTTGGGCCTACATCTTTCAACTTGGACTGTTGAGGTTTCTTCTCTGGATGCCTTCTCCCGTAGGCAAATTGCCTTTTCAAGCTTTTGAGCTCTGCCTGCCCACATTTTCTGTCGGGCTTCGTTGCCCTAGTCTTTGCCCTAACAATAACCTACACAAGGTAGTGGTGGTTTGACATTATGTGTGGCCTTCATATGGATGGACTTTATATTTTGCTTTTACACCCCATCTATCCAGGCATATTGTAGAATGTAATGACGACTCTTGAGAATGTTTCTTAAAACACGAGTGAATGAGTAAGAAAACAAGTAAAGAGCCCCCGTCACGCCAAGTGGCGTATAGGGAATATGGTGTTAGGGACCATACATTTTACAGACCTTCAGCACATGATTTTTGGGGTAATGTGGTCGGTATTACGTCCGTGCCGCTTTACGTTCCCATAAAAAATCTAGTACCCATTTAAGGCTGGGTGAACCCGGAAGCCGTCGGTTGGGAGAGTGAATAAATGGTTCAAGGAAATTCAGATTGAGAGCATCTGACACGATAGAGACGTGACTTTTGATACTTCTGCCTTACTTAGAGCAGCAAGACAGATCTCTGATAGAAGTAATGAAGAAAAGATAAAATAAAAACTACGAAAAAGTGAAAGAAAAGAACACAGTTGCGTTCTCGGCAGGATTATCGATAATAAGTCACCGTCGGCTATGCATGTGGTCACGAAGTAGAAACACTAAAAAAATGGCATGTACGATAACACTAAAACACCAACGGGCATGTCAATATCCTTTTGAAATGCCAAAATCACATTATAAAGTTTCCACATGAATAAAGAAATATCTAGGCATTTCGATTTCTAAAGGGGGGGGGGGGAACATTTTAAATTTAAGCGATAATAACCTACCTGTCGGTCTCTCCATTGCCACCGCAAGTCCGTCTAACAAATAATTCCTGGAACTTTGTTCATGAAATGGGCTGCACAGATTCTTAAGCTCGTAAATAGTTTCTGTTATGTATCTAACCTAGAGCAGTTTCTGTTTCATCTACTGAAAGTTGGGCGTGTCATAGCAAACATGGTATATTTAGTGGAGTAGTTGATGTCAATGAATATTATGAGTATTTAAGGAAAAGACTTCGTACAGACGGGCACGCACACAAAAACTGCAAATATCTGTCGTTAGTCAAATGGACGTCACATCATCACATAATGATCATGTTTGTGAATTGAGCCTGGTTTATCAAGCTAATCAAACAGGGATATGAGAACGATCCATAGTTCACAGCTAACTCAACAGGGATATGAAAACGATCCATAGTTCACAGCTAACTCAACAGGGATATGAGAACGACCCATAGTTCACTACTAAACCAACAGACATATGAGAACGATATATAGTTCACAGTTAATCCAACAGGGATATGAGAACGATCCATAGTTCACAGCTAAGACAAACAGGGATATGAGAACTATCCATAGTACACAGCTAACCCAAACAGGGATATGAGAACGTTCCATAGCTCACAGCTAACCCTACAGGGATATGAGAACTATCCATTGTTAACAGATGACCAGGCAGAACTATGAGAACCATTCATTGTTAACAGATGACCAAGCAGAGCTATAAGAACTATCCATTGTTAACAGATGACCAAGCAGAGCTATGAGAACTATCCATTGATAACAGATGACCAAGCAGAGCTATGAGAACTATCCATTGTTAACAGATGACCAAGCAGAGCTATGAGAACTATCCATTGTTAACAGATGACCAAGTAGAGCTATGAGAACTATCCATTGTTAACAGATGACCAAGCAGAGCTATGAGAACTATCCATTGTTAACAGATGACCAAGCAGAGCTATGAGAACTATCCATTGTTAACAGATGAACAAGCAGAGCTATGAGAACTATCCATACATCACAGAATTACATCCAACTTTCCAAACTAAGCATGAGAACTATTTGTGTGTACGAGCATTACCCCCTGATAGCCAAAAAAGTGCGAGAATTAACCTGTTCGCCAAATTACGCTCACAACCAATTAAACTTGTGAAAACTACAAACCATGTTCATTAAATATAACCAAAAAAAGGCACTAAAAGCATACGTATGTGAACTAACCAAGTGATGAACATAATATACATACATTTAATGTTGTCAGTTTCAGACTATCAAGAGTTCTCCGAGTTAAAGCTTTATAGTCAGGTGTTCAAAAAGTTAATGTGACGACAACAATCGCTTATAAACATATATACTCGTATGATATATCGCGCGACGCCTGTGTAAAGCTGGAAAAAACATGGAAATAAAATCTAAAGTGGTGTGTTGAATTATATTAACAATTTAATTTAATGTTTGCTTTTTCATTTGACATAAATTGATGACACAAGATTTGACACATTTTGACACAAGACAGAGAAATTGACATGAGAATACAAAAAGCAAATGCTGTCACATACCAGCTTTCACCATTGCTAAGACATCCAAACATTTCTATGCCAGCTAAACAACAAATGATAAATAGCATTTTCATACCAACTTTGTGCTATGAAAGTCAAACATGGACCCTTTCTAAATCACAATTAAGAAAGATAAATACATGTGAGATGCGATGCTTGAGAAAAGTAACAAACAACACAAGAAGAGATAGAATACCAAATGAAACCATAAGAAAAATGGTAGGAACAAAACCCTGCCAAGAATATATAGAACAACAACTTAAATGGTTTGGCCACCTGGTCAGAATGAATCCTCACCAATCACCATCAAGGGCGTTCTTCTCGAGAATGCATGGAAAAAGACCAAGAGGAAGACCCAGAAGAAGCTGGATAGATGCAGTGACAGAGACATGTAACAACAAAGGAAAATCACTAATTCAGACAGTTCGAGCAGCACAAGAACGACAAATGATATAACCCACGACACCTTTCAGGTACCAGTGAAAAGAGAAAAGAAGAAGAAGAAGAAGAAGATAAATGAAAACAAGAACAAATGAGAAAATTAAACGCTTCTCAAAAAAAAAATAATAATTGAGCTCTCCAACAAACTATGAATACACACATTTATCGATGACATTTTTCTATTGCCATTTTTCGAACTTGGATCAAATTACGGCGGCAGTGTGTTGTTGGCTTATGACGTTTTATTAAAAGATGTTGTCAGAATAAAGAATGTTGCATGTACGATTGTAAAACGTGCCCTGTGCATGCTGAGTTTTGTTTTACATTCGTATCGAACACGTCACAATACAGTATTACGCGTTGTCGTATATGTCACATTTATAGCCGTACACGTCACATTCTTGATGCTACAGTCATGCATAAAGAAGCTAAGAAAACACCACACTACCTATTGCCGCTGTAATTCGATCCAGCTAAAAACAAATCATATCGGTAGTTATGCATATGGTCTGTACATTGTTGGCGGACTCGGTATCAATACAGGTGTGTACACCCGTTGTTTTTTTTTAATGGAGAAGTTTCCAAACAAATGTAGTTTATTGGATAATTAAAATAAAGACAAATAAAAGTAATTCATGCATAAAACTAAAACAACATGCATGAACCATATCTACACATGTTTCTCATATGTTTATTCATATGTTCATCAACTACCAATAGATGCAATTGTCGTGGCTGCGTTGTTAAGGCGATGGACTTGAAATCCATTGGGATTTCCCCGCGTAGTTTCGAATCCTGCCGACAACGAATCTTGTTTATTTCTTCTTCTACCATTCAACTCCACGTGAAGCATAAATCGTCGTCAACAAACACTTTCCAAGCCGTTCTGTTTCTGGCCATTCTTTTAAGATCATTGCATGTCTTTCCTGTTATCTTCATCTTTGCTTGCATCTGTCTTCTACAAGAACATTTTGGTGTCATCATCATCGGGTGCAGTCTCCTCAATGAAGATAGGCTACCATGGAGCGCCATTCTGCTCTGTCTCTTGCTTTGATGGTGCAGGTTGTCATAGGCTCATTTGTCCATCTTTTGATGTTACTCGTCCATGTTAGTCTTGCTCTGTCTCTGCCTCTTTTACTTTGTATTTTCCCCTCCATCATTACTTTTAGTAGGCTTTTATGTCTTTTAACATGACCCAAGAATCGCATTTGTCTTGTTTGAATTGTGCTTAGTAGGTCTCTTTTCAGTTTTAGTTGTTTTAAGACTTCATTGTTTGTTTTCTTTTCTTTCCATCCAATTCTACCTATTCTTCTATCATCATTATCATCATCATCAAGTACCGGGCCTGCTGGCGTAGGTGATCATGTCTCTCCACAACATTCGATCTCAACAGCTATTTATCATTTCTGCTGTTGACCTTCTGGCAAGCCATTCTCCTAAGCTCTGTTATTTTGTTCTCTTTGCTTCACTCTATCTCTTCGTCCCTCAATTTTCCCAGTTGTTACAATATATTCCACCTTTTCCCTTCTCATTACATGGGCAATATATATATATATATATATATATATATATATATATAATTCTTCTATATATCCACATTTCAAAGACTTCAATTCTCTGTTCTGTTTTCTTGTTTAATGTCCATGTTTCTGCACCATATAGGAACATAATTTGATGTACTTCTTAACATTTTTCCTTGTGGATTCCAAAAAAGGGATTGTGTTAAATACTTTCAGCTGGCTTACGAAACGTGTGTTCTATCCAACGCCATTATCTCCCTTAATTTTGGTAACAATGTCTGTTTTTTCTCTATTTTTCTATATTTCTGTCCAGGTGTGTGAACAATTGTATGTCTCTAGAGGTATTTCTCCTTTTATTATTTGGTTATTACCAACTGCAGTAATTCTCATAATTTTGATCTTATTTCTATTTTCTCTCCAAACTATTGAGATCTCTCATCAAGTATGCCCGCTTTATCTTGCATTTATTTATGATTATATGGTAGGAGTGATATATCATCAGCAAAGTCTAAATCATCAAGTTGCTTGGTCAGTGACCACTAGATTCCTTTTCTGTTGTTCTGAGTTATTTTCATAATCAAATTTATGGTCAGTAGAAAGAGAAATGGAGATAGAAGGCTTCGGTGCCTTATTTCTTTTCTTATTTCAAATGCTTCTGTGAGCTGCCCTTCATGAACCACACTACATTTCATTCCATCATATATTGTTCTTATCACTTTAATAAACTTTGTGGGGATTCCGTAATGACTCAGCAACTTTCAAAGCATTCCTCTGTCTAAACTATCAAATGCCATTCTATATCCATGAATCCGATATAAAGTGGGGACTGCAATTCTAAGTTTTGTTCAACTATTATACATACGGTAGTTGGTACATCTTGGTAGAGGTGTCAATATCTGCTTTGATGGCTTCTGAAGCAATTTCATCTGGTCCTGTGGCTTTGCTAACTTTTAAAAGCTTGATGGCTTTCATTATTTCTTCCTTGCTTTGTTTTCCACAGTTTGCGTGTAACTCTTTTTTCTTCTGGTAGTATATCTGGAACATGGACGAGTAACATCAAAAGATGGACAAATCAGCCTACGACAACCTGCACCATCAAAGCAAGAGACAGAGCTGAATGGCGCTCCATGGTAGCCTACCTTCGTTGCGGAGAAGGCACTCGATGATGATGAGTATATCTGGAGGGTTATTTGGGCCGAGTCTGTTCAAGAGTTTTTTTTTCAAAATGCTCTTTCCATCTCTTCATTTGTTCCCTTTTATTACTAAGCAGATTTCCTTTCTTATCTTTAATAAAAGCATTGATCTGTTTGTATATTCCGCTTAATTTCTTTGTGCTGTTGTGCAGTTCTTTCACATTTTTTTTTTTGGCCGCGTTCCCTACCTCTTTAGCTAGTTCGTATATATATATTTCCTCTTATTCCCTTAAATACATCTTCTCACTTCTTTGTTCACCTCTGTGTACGTTTCCTGTGTCTTGGCTTTAGTACTTCTCGTTTTGCTTTTATTTATGTCTGCTTTCTTATTTTTGTTTCTTTAATTTTCTTCAGTGTCTCTGCTGTCATCCATGCTTTATTCTGGCGTTCTCTTTTCACCAGTGTTTCTTCGCATGTCTCTTTCCATATATCTTTTACCCGCTTCCAATGATCTTCTATATTTATTGTATTTTCTAGTTTGTTAGAGGACTTGGTACTTGTTTGATACCGTGACTGCAGATTTAGCTTTAATTTCTTGCTCTTTAAGAAACCCTAAATTGAAATATGTTATACCCTTATGTGTTGTAGTCTATCTTTTCAGCTTAACTTTAAATTTGTCTAGCAGAAGGTGATGTGCTGAAGCTACATCTGCACATCTATATACTTTTACATTATGTAAGGATGATTTAATTAATATTTATATTAATACACTCGTGGTCAATTTGATTCACCGTTCTATGATCTGGTGACAGGCATGTAGCATTATGTATTCTTTTGTGATTAAATATTTTTCCTCCTAAACTCATTTAATGAAGAGCACAGAAGTTCACAAATATCTTGTCATTCTCATACATTATTCCAAGTCCATGTTTTCTCATGATCTCTTCGAAGCCTCTTTTCTCTGATCCTACTTTTCCGTTTAGATCTCCCATCAAGGTTATAACATCATTGGTTCGACTTTCATTGACATGACATAACATCTTTTTATTTTAAAGAATTGACACCAAGACTAAATCTTCCTTATAATCGTCCTACGTTTATGCTGAGTTTTGTGTTACAACCGTATCGAACACGTCACAATACAGTATTACGCATTGACGTATACGTCACATTTATAGCGGTACACGTCACATACATGATGCTACAGTCATGCATAAAGAGTTTAAGAAAACATCATACTGCACATTACCGCTATAATTCGATCAGATTAAAAAATACATAGATAGCATCGATAAGTATTCATAGACAATATAGACCTGTAGATTTTTCGAGGACTGGTTATCAGTACAGATGTGTACACCCGTTGTTTGTATACTGAGAAGGTTCCAAACAGATGTAGCTTATTCTTCTTCTTCTTTCCTTCCTCATCTGCCTTTCAGCGTCGAGGGGAGATATAATTTGAGGTCTTTTGATCTTCTGTTCGCATGTGCTGCTGTTGTTATTCCTTGTTGTAGCTTAGCTTATTGTATAATTAAAATAGAAACAACTAAAAGTCATTCTCGAGTAACGCCAACACAATATGCATAACCGATGCCTACACATATGTTCATAGACGACCAAGGGTTACAGTTGTCGTGGCAGAGTAGTTAAGGCGATGGACTTGAAATCCATTGGGATTATCCCGCGTAAGTTCGAATATTGCCGACAACGGATCTTTTTACTGATGTGGTTAATTTTACGAATATTAATTTATACGGAGATGACCACAAATATACAATATATAATATTGCATCATCATCATAGACTTCTGTGTCCGCAACGAAAGTTGGCTAACATTGAGTGCCATTCCGCTCTGTCTCTTTCTTTGATGGTGCAGGTTGTTATAGGCTGATTTGTGCACCTATCGATGTTACTCATTCACGTTAGTCTTGGTCTGCCTCTTCCTCTTTTACCTTGAGTTTTCCCTTCGAAGGTTACTTTTAGTAGGTTGTTGTGTCTTTTAACATGGCCCAAAAATCGCATTTGTCTTGTTTGAATTGTGTTTGGTAGTTCTCTTTACATTTTTAGTTGCTTTAAGACTTCATCGTTTATTTTCTTTTCTTTCCGTCCAATTCTACCTATTCTTCTATATATCAACATTTCAAAGTTCAAATTTCTGTTCTGTTTTCTTGTCTAATGTCCATGTTTCTGCACCATACAGGAATGTTGAGAAAATATAAAATTTTGCTTTTGCATAGAATACACTAAATATGCGAGGCCATGAGTAGAACTGCAGATAATTATAAAAATACAAATAAATACAAAAATATAAAATGTGGCCTTTTGACCACTTATCACGTTACCTACAAGCAATTTGGTTATGGTTACAGACTATTACGCTCATTCCTTCACATGGCCCGTCTCAGACATGTAAGTACTTGCCTTGTGTGTGTTATTGTATTTATGTGTTAGGAATAGTGCTTGTAAAGATTGAGAACCAGAATTGTTGTGTTAGGAATAGTATTTGTAAAGATTGAGAACCAGAATTGTTGTGTTAGGAATAGTGCTTGTAAAGATTGAGAACCAGAATTGTTGTGTTAGGAATAGTGTTTGTAAAGATTGAGAACCAAAATTGTTGTGTTAGGAATAGTGTTTGTAAAGATTGAGAACCAAAATTGTTGTGTTAGGAATAGTGTTTGTAAAGATTGAGAACCAAAATTGTTGTGTTAGGAATAGTGTTTGTAAAGATTGAGAACCAAAATTGTTGTGTTAGGAATAGTGTTTGTAAAGATTGAGAACCAGAATTGTTGTGTTGGAAATAGTGTTTAAATAGACGGAATACCAGACATGTGTTAGAGATAGTGTTCGTAAAGATGAAGTACCAGAGATGTTGTGTTAGGGTTAGTGTTTGTATAAGTAGAGCACAAGGACTTTTGTCTTAAAGATATTGTTTGTATGGATGGAGTACCAAAAATGTTGTTTTAGGGAAAGTGTTTGTATAGATGGAGTACCGGAAATGTTTTTTGTGTGGAATGTGTTCATATAGGTGGAGTACATGAAATGTTGATTTGGATAGTGTTTGTATAGATGGAGTACCAGAAATGTTGTTTTAGGGATTGTGTTTGTATAGATGGAGTACCAGAAATGTTGTTTTAGGGATTGTGTTTGTATAGATGGTGTGCCAGAAATGTTGTTTTAGGGATTGTGTTTGTATAGATGGAGTACCAGAAATGTTGTTTTAGGGATTGTGTTTGTATAGATGGAGTACTAGAAATGTTCTTTTAGGGATAGTGTTTGTATAGATGGAGAACCAGAAACGTTGTTTTAGGGATTGTGTTTGTATAGATAGAGTACTAGAAATGTTCTGTTAGGGATAGTGTTTGTATAGATGGAGTATCAGAAATGAGAAAGAGAGTTCATCGGTGCTATATAGAACCAATTCTGAGCTATGAAAGCGAATCATGGACAGTGGATAAACACATGAAAAGACGGTTAGAGGCCACAGAGATTTGATTTGTCAGAAGAATGTTGATTTTTTTCCTGGACAGCTAAAAAGACCAACGAGGAAATTCTCAAAGAGGCCAATACAAAAATGGTGCTCATAAAGAACATCACAAAGAAATAATCAATATTTTTCGAGCACATCAAGAGAAGAGGAAAGTTGGAAAATTTGGTTACAACAGACACAATACGGGGAAAGAGAGATTGCGGACGACAAAGAGAGAAAATACTAGATAGCGTGGTGTCACGGCATGGTAAAAAGTCAACAACAGAACTGATACGATGCACTGTAGATTGAGGATTGTGGAAGGGCATAAATGCCTACGCCAACCGGTATGGCACATGATGATGATGAGTATCATAAATGTGTTAGGGATAATGTTTGTATAGATGGGGTACCAGAAATGTTGTCTTAGGATAGTGTTTGTATGGATGGAGTACCAGAAATGTGTTAATGATTAATAATTCAGCAATCACACGGAGAAAATAAATCATGGGAACGTGTCCGTGTTTGAAACCTTCAGAACATGATAAATCAATCTGAGAGTATGTTGGATAAGAATGTGACAGAGAAGACTAGAGGGCAACTTAAAAATGTCGAAAAGGAGGTTGTTGTTTTCGATATTTCATTACTAGTTAGCTATGTAGGATTAGTTTTATTTACTTACATATCTGTGTGTGTGTTGATTGTTTGTTCCTGCTGAAGTCCTATTGAGCCGAAACGTCGTTCAAATTTGTGTCGTCTATCAATCACGTAAAGCTTTTACCATACCATTTTCTCTTCTTTTTTTTTTCAATTCGCCCTTAAATCAGATTGGCTCGATCCAAGTAAACTCATGGTATTAAATGTCAGAATAATCAAATGTTACAATTTTGTTTAGCGGAAATGTATTTTAATGTAATTGATATCCTATTAATTTTTTTTAAGGGGAATAGTTGGTCTACAGGCAAGACATGGTCTCATGACAGAGAGGTTGTGAGTTCAAATCCCGGCTGTACCAGTTGGGATTTTTATTTATGATTTCTCTCTACAGCAGCCACCCTGGTCTCAGCAGCGAGAACCGGCTTGAAAAGTCAATTACTCATCAACGGGAAAAAAAATATGAGTACCTCCGAAGACGGAATTATCTGCCTGTGCTGCGAGGGATCCCTGTGTAGCACGGCTGCCTGGGAAAGACTAGTTCGCAAAATTCATTTCCTGGTCTCTAGGGATTTTGCCAGTGATAAAGGCTGGCGAATGAAAAACATTATCTTGTTTTTACATGCATTTTTTTTTCTTCAGAAAATTTGTCAATAGGATACATGGAAGAGAGTCGCAGCTATCCTAACTTGAAGAAAAATATGTTAAAAAAAAAAAGTAAAATACCCCCGTCACGCCAAGTGGCGTATAGGGAAATATGGTGTTAGTGACCCTATATTTTACAGACCTTCAGCACATGATTTTTGGGGTAATGTGGTCAATAAGCCCGTGCTGCTTTACTTTCCCAGAGAAAAAATCCGGTACCCATTTAAGGCTGGGTGAACCCGGAAGCCGTCGGTTGGGATCGAACCCTACCCCTTGTCCGTGGTAGTCCAATTCACTAACCACTGAGCTATCGCGGCTCCCTAAGAAAAATATGTAGCGACCTGAAAAGGCCTTCGGTAACTGATCTAAATTGTTCTAAAGGGGGGTAGGACGGGTAAATGATTCAAATAATGAATATCAGTCTACAACTTTGAATACATTGCTAGAACACAAAAGGGGGGGGGGGGGGGTAGGACGGGTAAATGATTCAAATAATGAATGTCAGTCTACAACTTTGAATAGATTGCTAGAACACAAAAGGGGGGGGGGGGGGTGGGTAAGACGAGTAAATGATTCAAGCAAAGATTGTCAGTCTACAACTTTGAATAGATTGTTAGAACACTAAGGGCGTTGGACCGGGTAATGATTCAAGCAAAGAATGTCAGTCTACAACTTTGAATAGATTGTTAGAACACCAAGGGGCGTTGGACCGGGTAATGATTCAAGCAAAGAATGTCAGTCTACAACTTTGAATAGATTGTTAGAACACCAAGGGGCGTTGGACCGGGTAATGATTCAGTAAAGAATGTCAGTCTACAACTTTGAATAGATTGTTAGAACACCAAGGCGCGTTGGACCGGGTAATGATTCAAGCAAAGAATGTCAGTCTACAACTTTGAATAGATTGTTAGAACACCAAGGGGCGTTGGACCGGGTAATGATTCAAGCAAGAATGTCAGTCTACAACTTTGAATAGATTGTTAGAACACCAAGGGGCGTTGGACCGGGTAATGATTTAAGCAAAGAATGTCAGTCTACAACTTTGAATAGATTATTAGAACACCAAGGGGCGTTGGACCGGGTAATGATTCAAGCAAAGAATGTCAGTCTACAACTTTGAATAGATTTTTAGAACACCAAGGGGCGTTGGACCGGGTAATGATTCAAGCAAAGAATGTCAGTCTACAACTTTGAATAGATTGTTAGAACACCAAGGGGCGTTGGACCGGGTAATGATTCAAGCAAAGAATGTCAGTCTACAACTTTGAATACATTGCTAGAACACCAAGGGGCGTTGGACCGGGTAATGATTCAAGCAAAGAATGTCAGTCTACAACTTTGAATAGATTATTAGAACACCAAGGGGCGTTGGACCGGGTAATGATTCAAGCAAAGAATGTCAGTCTACAACTTTGAATAGATTGTTAGAACACCAAGGGGCGTTGGACCGGGTAATGATTCAAACAAAGAATGTCAGTCTATAACTTTGAATAGATTGTTAGAACACCATTTCAGAAATAGTGCCAGAGTAGAACACTATTCGGGGATCGAAAGAAGACAAACCAAATACAGAACTGGGTTGATCGAATCACGAGTGCAGATATTCTGAAAATGGGAAACGAGTATTTAGAGAATTGTTCGATGGGCAGTGAAATAATCTGTCTAATCACTAACTAATTAACTGAATAACTGACTAACTCACTACCTGACTAACAAATGAGCTATTTGACTGACTGAATAATTAACTAATTAACTAACGTACTGATTGAATAACTAATTAATTAACTAACTAATTAACTAATAGTAAACTATTTGACTAACTGAATAACTAATTAACTAACTAACTTGTTAACTGACTGAATAACTAATTAATTAATTAACTAACTAATTAACTAATAATAAACTATTTGACTGACTGAAAAACTAATTAACTAACTTGTTAACTGACTGAATAACTAATTAATTAACTATTTGACTGACTAAATAATTAATTAACTAACTAACCTGTATCAAGATTATTTTTTAATGTACTTTTTGTTATCATTATTTGTTGTATCGACACGCAACTATATTATAAAAAAGTAAAGTGCCCCTGTCACGCCAAGTGACGTATAAGGAATATGATGTTAGTGACCATAAATTTTACAGACCTTCGGCACATGATTTTTGGGTAATGTGGTCGGTATTACCGACCGTGCTGCTTTACTTTCCCAGAAATAAATCCGGTACCCATTAAAGGCTGGGTGAACCCGGAAGCCGTCGCTTGGGATCGAACACTACCTCTTGTCATTTGTAGTCCAGTTCACTAACCACTGAGCTATCGCGGCTCGCAACTATATTATGTTTCCTGATTTTGTTGTCGTTCTGTTATATTATTTTACTCCCGCTATTTAATGCAACCATCAAGTTCACGGTTTCTTTCTTGTTCAGTTCTACTTTGAGCTTCACTATTTTCCCTCTCCGATGTAATTTTACTTTGACAATTATTGTGTAACTCCGGTCACTTTAATAATTGTACATCATTGAGTTGAGCTTCGTTGTGTGGCAACATCTATTTTGTATTACAATATTATTTGTTCGTCGATGTCAGGACAGACAGCCATTGTAAAGTTGCTAGTTAGTTTACAGGGGATACGAGTTCGAACTGAATCACAATCGGGGGCTTCGATATCAGCTTTAAATGGGTAACGGATTCCTGTTGAAATGAAAAACGGTACTGGTGTAATGCTGACAGGGACTTCTTACATGTGGAGATGATAACGAAATAGCCGCTATCCCCATATTCGCTTAACGCTACGTAGCAAGGCGGAGTTAGTTTTATCTTTTCTATATCGGGGTCATTTGGAAAACAGAGAAGACGCCTCATAAATGGAAAAAAGGAATCATTGTTAAGATCCCAAAAAAGGGCAATCTTAGAGATTGTAACAATTGGAGAGGCGTGACACTTTTGTCAGTTGCCTCAAAATTATTCTGTAAAATCATCCTAAATAGAATAAAGGATTCAATAGATACAGTAATGCGTGAAGAACAGGCTGGGTTTAGAAAAGGGAGAAGCTGTCTTGACCACATTTTCACTCTACGACTTATATTGGAGGAACACATTGAAAAGCAAAAACCTTTTGTACTTAACTTCATCGACTTCAAAAAAGCATTTGATAGTATTCATAGAGATTCTTTGTGGAAAATTCTGAAGCAATATGGCTTACCATCAAAAATCATAAATATTATCAAAGACATGTATGATGGTTACACATGTGCAGTTCGAACAGAGGAAGGACTGAGCGAATGTTTCCCAATAGAAACTGGGGTTAAACAAGGATGTATTTTTATCGCCCTTGTTATTTGGAATTGTTATGGACTTCATAATGAAGAAATGCTGCACTGGCAATAAAGGCATCGAATGGATACAAGGAGACCATTTGGAGGACCTGGACTTTGCTGATGACATAGTTCTCATCAGCAATCAGATAAAAACGATGCAGGAAAACACAAATGAACTATCATCAATAGCCAGCAAAATTGGGCTTGAGGTCAATCATGAAAAGACTAAAGTCATGAAAAGTTTAATTCCAACAAGTGACAAATATACATGGAAAACAAACCAGTAGAAGAGATCGATCACTTCATCTATCTTGGAAGTCACATTGATCGAGAAGGGGATACGAGCAAAGAAATTAGAATCAGACTGGCTAAAGCAGCAATGTCTTTCAGAAGCCTTGAAAAGTTGTGGAAATCAAAACTCATTAGCACAAACACAAAACTTAGGCTATTCAAATCAAATGTACTATCAACCCTTACGTATGCGTGTGAAAGCTGGAAAACAACAAGAGATATAGAAACAAGTTGAACGCATTCGAAAATAAATGTCTAAGGAAAATACTTGGTATAGAATGGAACGAATTCAAAACAAACGAGGAAATTAGAGAAATCGCCAATCAACCACTAATATCTTCAGTAATAAAGAAAGACGATGGTCATACGTTGGACATGTGATGAGAAGAGATAATAATCGAATAGCAAAGCAAGCCCTCATATGGGAAACAACAGGTAAAAGAAAAAGAGGAAGACCCAGGGAGACACTGAGAAGAACATTGATGAGAGAGGCAAGAGCAGCAGGAATCGGCTCCCTCAATGAGATAGAACTGCTTGCACAGAACAGAGACAGATGGCGAGATTTGATAAAATATCTTTAAAAGAAAACTGCTAGAACAAAAATTCATATAGGAGAAGGTGTATCTTGGTCTACGCCCTATGGGCCGGTTACGGCTCGAAAGGTCAATAGATAGAGATAGATATCGGGGCGTTAATGGGCGGTGTCCGAGTACAACAATGGCTATATCAGAATCAAATATTGTATTAATGATATGATCAAACTGATAGAGAAATCCATTTTGTTTTTGACATTTTTCTTTCAACTACCCCAACTACTCATAGTTGCTCCTGATAACTTGTAGATTATCTCAACCCAAGATTCACTAACAGTATAACTAGTTGTTCACAATTATTTGAAATCATATTTTCTCTCACGATTTCATCTCTTAGAAGTGCTATCAAGCCTGCGAAAATTGACTTTCTTTCATCATAACCTGGCATATTTTAGGGAGCATAGCAAAGGTGATAATGATTTCAATAGAAATTGATGGAAATTTTGCTGGAAGTTTCAGTTTGTTCAAGGTATCTTTATATCAATAATGTGTAGATTTACGTTCTCACTTTTCTAGACGAGGCACGGAAAACTCACGTATTCGTGTATGTGACATATCATGAGTCATGTTTGATCTTTGTAGACAAGACAAAGCAAGTATCAGAATTTATCGATAATAGTTGCAAATTACATTTCTCTATATCGACGTGCAGTCAAAAGTTTAGAAGACTCCATTATTTGTCTATGGCTCAAATTGCTTGAACTATTTATACACTGTCTTCAATTATTGAACAATGTAACTTATTTAACTGTTGATCTCTGTAGGCCATATTCGCTTACACGATTCTCTATGTATATACATGTTGTAGTGCTATAAATGGATGATTATAAATGGTCTAGGTTCAATATGTGAACGTGAAACTTGCACACGGTCACGTTTATTGGTTGTAACATTTAGCGAGAGAAAGAGAGAGAGAGAGAGAGAGACAGAGAGAGAGACAGACATATAGACATATAGACAGATAGACATATAGGCAGATAGACAGACAGATAGATAGATAGATAGATAGATAGATAGATAGATAGATAGATAGATAGATATATAGATAGATAGATAGATAGATAGATTAGATAGATAGATAGATAGATAAATAGATAGATAGATAGATAGATAGATAGATAGATAGATAGATAGATAGATAGATAGATAGATAGATAGATAGATAGATAGATAGATAGATAGATAGATAGATAGATAGATAGATAGATTAGATAGATAGATAGATAGATAGATAGATAGATAGATAGATAGATAGATAGATAGATAGATAGATAGATAGATAGATAGATAGATAGATAGATAGATAGATAGATAGATAGATAGATAGATAGATAGATAGATAGATAGATAGATAGATAGATAGATAGATAGATAGAGACTGATTTCACAAGTTCATCTACTGCACTGTTGACTAATTGCTCACGCTCTTTATCATTGTATCATGTGTGTGTGCAAGAAGAGAGATCGATGTTGTTTTGGTGTTAGAGTGTTCACTTCGCGTTTGAAAGTACCTGGTCTCAATCTTATACAGGTATTATTTTAGTCACATTATGCCTCGTTGCGTCATAAGATGAGAATACGTGTATTGACTCCGTCTCTATTCTCGTATAAAGCGTGTTCTCGTGCAAGTTCTGTATAGATTAGGCAGTCCTCTACCAAACACTATAACAATAATTAATGATTCATATAACAGTTTACAATTGTGAAATGGAGAAAATAAACAGTAGAATATAATGTTCTATTTGGACGATATTTTCATAATTGTTAAGGTTGACATCTTAGCTGACATGGCTGTCAGTCCCGTTAAGCGGATACCGACGTTTATGTGGCTTAATATTGCCTTTAGCGTCTTGACAGACGGGCAGTAGCAAGTAATTATGGAAACGCCAGTAGTTCGGTACAAATGCTAGTATCTTACGCTGGATGGTGCTTTGCTGAATAACTTATCTCGTGGCTGAACCTGCTAATATTGGACATAGAGAACCATCGGCAGAACGAACAAGGTGTATTCCTGGTGATTGGTCTCTTCTTCTTTCTCCTGCGCCTGTTGTCTTCTAATTTTATATCAGGACTGCCTCGGAAATTACTGTGCCATTATTTATTTTTAATCTCCATGTGTTCCAATCTGCAGCCACATTTTCCTAGTTTATTTCACTGATAGAGAATTCCATCAAAGAAGCCCTGCAAAACATCCTTATATCTCAGCACTGGCCTGCCAAGTGGCCTAATAGTGTTATATTAATGTAATTTTGAACATGATGTGTTCAAAGTCTGGACACACTTCTACAGAAAAAAAAAACTCGAAAGCATCTGTTCTTTAATTGTAAACTCGGTGACTTACAAATAAAGTGTGTATGATTGAGATCCTGGCGGTACGTTCACAAGCTCATCTTCAGGTCGCATGTCCTTTCCGAACGTTGCATTTCAACACAGCCCGTGTGAAAGAATCTCTGTCTCTAGCCAGATCTCCCACAGAACGTTCATACAGAACGTTGAATTCACCACAGCCCGTGTGAAAGAATCTGTCTCTAGTCAGATCTCCCACAGAACGTTCCCACAGAACGTTCATACAGAACGTTGAATTCACCACAGCCCGTGTGAAAGAATCTCTGTCTCTAGTCAGATCTCCCACAGAACGTTCCCACAGAACGTTGCATTCACCGCAACCCGTCTGAAATTATCTCCGTTTCTAGACCGATGTGTCTGTTAACATGGTCATGTTATTTAAATTTCTTCTGTAGAATAGTGTTTATAAGACAGTTCATTATAATGTTCGCTTGCTTGCAAACCGTTTGCTAGCCCGATGACTCAAGAAATACACCTTTTCGTCATCCGCCCTCAAAAGGACGTTAAGTGGCCGTGTCTGCGTTGTGTTGTAGTTTGCAGTATCATCATCATCAAGTACCGGGCCTGCTTTCGTAGGTGATCATGTCTCTCCACAACTTTCAATCTCGAAAGTTATTTATCATTTTTGTTGTTGACCTTCTGCCAAGCATTTCTCTTGAGCTGTCTGGTATCTTTTCTCTGTGCTTCCCTCTATCTCTTTGTCCCTCAATTTTCCAAGTTGCTACAATATATTCCAGCTGTTCTCTTCTCAGTACATGGCCAAAAAGGTTTGCAGTATAACTGTGATATTTGCGCCTTTCGGCCCAACATTTGTAATGTTTAAATCTGTTCTTATGTCCTCATTTGCTCTTCTTTTTTTAGTGGTGGGGGGGGGGGGGGGAACAGGCAAATAACTGCAGCACTGTGTTAAAGGTGGTAGCAAAGAGTAAATGGTGGAGTGTAACATACACTCCAACAAAGTATGGTGAAAATTTGCAAAAAAGGAACAAAACAAAATCATGTCCTTTGGGCCCCCAAGTGAAAACAAGAACAACAAAAATGGACAACGAAATGAAGATACACTAAACAACATGTTTTAAGTAACATGAGTAACCAGAACTAGTTGATCTGAAATAGAATGTGAGATAGCATGAGTAGACAAATCGAAATGGAAGATCATTACATTACAAGAAAGTAATGAAATAAAAATAAAATGTAAAAACACGTAGCTGAGAATCCGATCTGCATGAGATGAGGAGTCTCTTGTTTTCTGAAGAAGGTCACTTGTAGGCCGAAACGTCATGATTTTGTTTCATTGATTTTGGTAAAGCTGTCACCATACTTTGTAGGAGTGTACGTTACTTTTTTGTAAAGCTGTCACCATACTTTGTAGGAGTATGCTACTTTTTTGTAAAGCTGTCACCATACTTTGTAGGAGTGTACGTTACTTTTTTGTAAAGCTGGCATCATACGTTGTAGGAGTATGCTACTTTTGTGTAAAGCTGTCACCATACTTTGTAGGAGTATGCTACTTTTTTGTAAAGCTGTCATCATACGTTGTAGGAGTGTATGTTACTTTTTTGTAAAGCTGTCACCATACTTTGTAGGAGTGTACGTTACTTTTTTGTAAAGCTGTCACCATACTTTGTAGGAGTGTACGTTACTTTTTTGTAAAGCTGTCAGTTTCTTTCAGATGTACTTTTAAGAGCTCCCTTTTTGTGTTGGCCTCTTTGAGAACATCCTCATTGGTCTTTTTAGCTGTCCAGGAAACTTTCAACATTCTTCAGAAAAATTCCATCTCTGTGGCCTTTAATCGTCTTTTCATTTGTTTGTCTACTGTCCATGATTCGCTTCCATAGGTCAGAATTGGCTCTATATAGCACCGATTAAGTCTCTTTCTCACTTCTATTGACATAGATTTGTTGCATAAAATATTTTTCATATTCTGAAATGCTATTTTGGCCTGAGCTATTCTGCATTTAATTTATGTGGTGCATCTTCCATCTGATGTTATTATTGTGTTCAAGTATTTGAAGCGTTGTACTTGTTTCAGATTTGTCCTGTATAATTTTATGCTGTTTAATGTTTAAGGCTTGATTAATGTCGTTACACTGCTTAATTAATGTCGTTATAAATTTTTATGAATGTCGTTATAAGACGTGATGAATGTCATTATAAGACTTTAGGAACGTTGTTACAATACTGGATGGAGGTCTTTAAAAGGCTTGATTAACGTATCAACAACGACTTGATGAATGTCGTTATAAGACTTCAGTGTTTTTTTTTACGACTTGATGAATGCTTTTGTAAGACTTGAGGAATATTGTTGTAAGATTAGCGGGATGTTGTTGTAAGACTTGATACATGTTGTTGTAAGTCTTGCGGAATATTATTGTAAGACATGAGGAATGTTGTAAGACGTGAGGAATGTTGTTGTAAGACTTGAGGGATAATGTTGTAAGACTTGAGGAATATTTGTTGTAAGACTTGAGGAATATTTCTTGTAAGACTTGAGGAATATTTGTTGTAAGACTTGAGGAATGTTTGCTGTAAGACTTGAGAAATATTTTTGTAAGACTCAAGGAATGTTGTTGTAGGACCTGAGGGATGTTGTTGTAAGACTCGAGGAATGTTGTTGTAATACTTGACGAATTTTGTTGTAAGACTTCAGGACTGTTGTTATAAGACTTGAGGAATGTTTTTTGTAAGACTTGAGGAATGTTTTTGTAAGACTTGGGGAATGTTGTTGTAGGACCAGAGGGATGTTGCTGTAAGACTTGAGGGATGTTGCTGTAAGACTTGAGGGATGTTGCTGTAAGACTTGAGGAATGTTGCTGTAGGACTTGAGGGATGTTGCTGTAAGACTTGAGGGATGTTGTTATAGGACTTGAGGGATGTTGTTGTAAGTCTTGAGGAATGTTATTGTATGTCTTGAGGAATGTTCTTGTGAGTCATGATGAATGCCGTTGTAAGTCTTGAGGAATGTTGTTGTAAGTCTTGAGGGATGATGTTGTCATTCTTGAGGAATGTTGTTGTAAATATTGAGGAATGTTGTTGTACGCCTTGAGAGATGTTGTTGTAAGAACTGAGGACTGTTGTTGTAAGACATGAGGAATGTTGTTGTAAGACTTGAGGAATGTTGTTGTAGGACTTGAAGAATGTTGCTGTCAGACTTGAGGAATGTTTTGTAGGACTTGAGGAATGTTTGTTGAAAGACTTGAGGAATGTTGTTGTAAGTCTTGAGGAATGTTGTTGTATGTCTTGAGGAATGTTGTTATAAGTCTTGAGGAATGTTGTTGTAAGTCTTGAGGATGGTGTTGTAAGTCTTGAGGAATGTTGATACACACTCTAAGATATGAGATATGACTAAACATAAACACATAAAGATATGAGACATGACGAACATAAACATGCACTTACAAAGATTTGCTATTTGATATAGATTTACCGCTTTAAAACATTATAAAAACATAAATTATGAGATTTGTGGCAAGAAAAGAAACAAAAAGACTTTAAATTTGTGATCTGTTTACACTTAACCTCAGAAATCCTTTGTCAACGTAAAGCCGAAGTCTAAAGTCATGGAATGGATGGCTTGTAACGTATACATTTACATCTTGTTTACAATTCTCATTGATCTGCCCACTCGCCTCATGGGTGTAACAAACATTAGCGATCTCAGCACAGACTTTAATCGTAGCGATGATTCTAGAATATCTGAAGACAATTCTATGATTTCCGACAGCTCTATTACAAAGCTACCACCTGCATTTAAAACTAATTTGAATCAATGTTTTGCCTGGAACAAGGTGAACGTCACAGCTGTCGACTACCAAAAGAACTTCTGTCCTGACATGTGTTCACGTGAAACAGCCACTCAGAAGACGTTTTATGAAATTTTGCCCATTCTATGATGTCAATTGTTTTCCATGTCACTGCACTAGACCACAGTGTGATATTTACGGGACCTGTTGTCCAAGTATTCACCAGGAGAAGGATTCGTCAGAAAGAAAGCACTTTGAGCAAGGAGACACAGTTACGATGTGTGATGATGTCAGCATAAACCAGCAGGGCTTTCTCTACATTCGTTCATGTCCAAGAAACTTTTCAGATCTCGACGTCCGCGCCAAGTGCCTTGATGACGTGCCAGAACATGAGCAGACAATAGAATTGTTCTCCAGAGCTTATGATGGCGTGACGGAAGTGGTCTATTACAACAAGTACTGCGCTGAATGTAATAATATCTCTCAGGTATGTATCTGTGTCTCTGTGTTCATACACATGTACGGGAAATCAGGTATGTATCTCTGTCTCTGTGTTCATATACATGTACATGAAATCAGGTATGTATCTCTGTCTCTGTGTTCATATACATGTACATGAAATCAGGTATGTATCTGTGTCTCTGTGTTCATACACATGTACGTGATATCAGGTATGTATCTGTGTCTCTGTGTTCATACACATGTACGGGAAATCAGGTATGTATCTCTGTCTCTGTGTTCATATACATGTACATGAAATCAGGTATGTATCTGTGTCTCTGTGTTCATACACATGTACGTGATATCAGGTATGTATCTGTGTCTCTGTGTTCATACACATGTACGTGATATCAGGTATGTATCTGTGTCTCTGTGTTCATACACATGTACGTGAAATCAGGTATGTATCTCTGTCTCTGTGTTCATATACATGTACATGAAATCAGGTATGTATCTGTGTCTCTGTGTTCATACACATGTACATGAAATCAGGTATGTATCTGTGTCTCTGTGTTCATACACATGTACGTGAAATCAGGTATGTATCTGTGTCTCTGTGTTCATACACATGTACGTGAAATCAGGTATGTATCTGTGTCTCTGTGTTCATACACATGTACGTGAAATCAGGTATGTATCTGTGTCTCTGTGTTCATACACATGTACATGAAATCAGGTATGTATCTGTGTCTCTGTGTTCATACACATGTACATGAAATCAGGTATGTATCTGTGTCTCTGTGTTCATATACATGTACGTGATATCAGGTATGTATCTGTGTCTCTGTGTTCATATACATGTACTTGATATATGTATGTATCTGTGTCTTTGTGTTCATACACATGTACACATGTGGTGCAGTGTTTCTTTCACACACACAATTTCTTGAGTAGGGGGAGGTGTTAGGGAGGTATCTTTCTATAGGGAAAGTGGGGGGGGGGGACATTTAAATGAAAGACAGTTTTAAGTCTCCAATAATATAGCCCTGATTTGAAAATCTCAATTCAATATTTTTCGTTACTAAAAATTCCTAATGTATTCATTTGTTCATGATCTTCTTTTCTTCCTCATTTGCCTTTCTGTGTGTTCGTTATTGTTATGTCTCATAAACTTACAATCATGTTTTATAACGAGTCATGTCAATTTAATTCCTAGAGTTTTATAATTTTCCGTCGGGTGGAGGAGAGGTAATTTTTTTTTTAATTGGAGGGGCGGGGGGAATCATCCCTGAAAGAAACCCTGCGTGTAAAAAGCTGGGGAGGGTGAACCACAGTCTATTGAAGGTTTAGTAAATCTCTAGTTGTTTGTGTGTGAAACCTACTTTAATCTTGTCACAGCAAACCAAGGACATTGCATGAAAACATTCGATCCAAGCAACGATTCAAGTTTGAACGCATAAAAGTATTGCATGAACAAATATAAACAGAAAGGAAAACAAGTCTTTGAACAGTGGTGGGGTGGGGGTCACTGTAGCAGTGAGGTCAAAGTTCTTTCTGGATACTCACAAATAATCAGTTATATTCAGGCAAAACAGGCAATGACTTTATCTTTTAATAGACATAGACCAACAAAATAGTCAATGACTTTATCTTTTATTAGACATAGACCAACAAAACAGTCAATGACTTTATCTTTTATTAGACATAGACCAACAAAACTGTCAATGACTTTATCTTTAATTAGACATAGACCAACAAAACAGTCAATGACTTTATCTTTCATTAGACATAGACCAACAAAACAATCAGTTACTTTATCTTTCATTAGACATAGACCAACAAAACAGTCAATGACTTTATCTTTCATTTGACATAGACCAACAAAACAGTCAATTACTTTATCTTTCAATAGACATAGACCATCAAAACAGTCAATGACTTTATCTTTAATTAGACATAGACCCAAAAAAAGTCAATGACTTTATCTTTTATTAGACATAGACCAACAAAATAGTCAATTACTTTATCTTTTATTAGACATAGACCAACAAAACAGTCAATGACTTTATCTTTAATTAGACATAGACCCAAAAAAAAGTCAATGACTTTATCTTTCATTAGACATTGACCAACAAAACAGCCAATGACGTGCAGTATTTACTGAGCGCACAGGTCTAGATCATACTTTTCTCTGCCAGAGTGTCCTTCGTCTGCCTCTCCGTTGCCTTGTATGCAGCCACAACTGCAGGAACTGTTGGTGTTAATCTTTATAAATCCCTGGATTGCAGTTCAGCACATTTCATTTTGTTGGCACAGACAAACACACATTGGAATTAAACTTGAGAGCATTTTTTGTTGTGCTTATCTTTAGTTGAGAGCATTTTTTGTTGTGCTTATCTTTAGTTGAGAGCATTTTTTGTTGTGCTTATCTTTAGTTGAGAGCATTTTTTGTTGTGCTTATCTTTAGTTGAGAGCATTTTTTGTTGTGCTTATCTTTAGTTGAGAGCATTTTTTGTTGTGCTTATCTTTAGTTGAGAGCACTTTTGTTGTGCCCATACAATGTATCTGTACATGTTGACGTACATGAGTTTGTACAGACTTTAGTTGAGAGCACTTTTGTTGTGCTCATCGTTACTTGAGAGCACTTTCGTTGTGCTCATCGTTAGTTGAGAGCACTTTCGTTGTGCTCATCGTTAGTTGAAAACACTTTTGTTGTGCTCATCGTTAGTTGAGAGCACTTTTGTTGTCCTCATCGTTAGTTGAGAGCACTTTTGTTGTCCTCATCGTTAGTTGAGAGCACTTTTGTTGTCCTCATCGTTAGTTGAGAGCACTTTTGTTGTCCTCATCGTTAGTTGAGAGCACTTTTGTTGTCCTCATCTTTTGTTTATTGACATAAATGAACGGACCAGTACTCTCTACTTTATATAAACACTTTTATTATTTAAACACTGATACCCCTCTAATACTGATACCCCTCTAACACTGATACCCCTCTAATACTGATACCCCTCTAATACTGATACCCCTCTAACACTGATACCCCTCTAACACTGATACCCCTCTAACACTGATACCCCTCTAATACTGATACCCCTCTAATACTGATACCCCTCTAACACTGATACCCCTCTAATACTGATACCCCTCTAATACTGATACCCCTCTAATACTGATACCCCTCTAATACTGATACCCCTCTAACACTGATACCCCTCTAATACTGATACCCCTCTAACACTGATACCCCTCTAACACTGATACCCCTCTAACACTGATACCCCTCTAACACTGATACCCCTCTAATACTGATACCCCTCTAACACTGATACCCCTCTAACACTGATACCCCTCTAATACTGATACCCCTCTAACACTGATACCCCTCTAACACTGATACCCCTCTAACACTGATACCCCTCTAACACTGATACCCCTCTAACACTGATACCCTCTAATACTGATACCCCTCTAACACTGATACACCTCTAACACTGATACCCTCTAACACTGATACCCCTCTAACACTGATACCCCTCTAATACTGATACCCCTCTAACACTGATACCCCTCTAACACTGATACCCCTCTAACACTGATACCCCTCTAACACTGATACCCCTCTAATACTGATACCCCTCTAATACTGATACCCCTCTAACACTGATACCCCTCTAACACTGATACCCTCTAATACTGATACCCTCTAACACTGATACCCCTCTAACACTGATACCCCTCTAACACTGATACCCCTCTAACACTGATACCCCTCTAACACTGATACCCCTCTAACACTGATACCCCTCTAACACTGATACCCCTCTAACACTGATACCCCTCTAACACTGATACCCCTCTAACACTGATACCCCTCTAACACTGATACCCCTCTAACACTGATACCCCTCTAACACTGATACCCCTCTAACACTGATACCCCTCTAACACTGATACCCCTCTAATACTGATACCCCTCTAATACTGATACCCCTCTAATACTGATACCCCTCTAACACTGATACCCCTCTAACACTGATACCCCTCTAACACTGATACCCCTCTAATACTGATACCCCTCTAACACTGATACCCTCTAATACTGATACCCCTCTAATACTGATACCCCTCTAACACTGATACCCCTCTAACACTGATACCCCTCTAATACTGATACCCCTCTAACACTGATACCCCTCTAATACTGATACCCCTCTAATACTGATACCCCTCTAATACTGATACCCCTCTAACACTGATACCCCTCTAACACTGATACCCCTCTAACACTGATACCCCTCTAATACTGATACCCCTCTAACACTGATACCCCTTTAATACTGATACCCCTCTAACACTGATACCCCTCTAACACTGATACCCCTCTAACACTGATACCCCTCTAACACTGATACCCCTCTAATACTGATACCCCTCTAACACTGATACCCCTCTAACACTGATACCCCTCTAACACTGATACCCCTCTAACACTGATACCCCTCTAATACTGATACCCCTCTAACACTGATACCCCTCTAACACTGATACCCCTCTAACACTGATACCCCTCTAATACTGATACCCCTCTAACACTGATACCCCTCTAACACTGATACCCCTCTAACACTGATACCCCTCTAACACTGATACCCCTCTAACACTGATACCCCTCTAACACTGATACCCCTCTAATACTGATACCCCTCTAACACTGATACCCCTCTAACACTGATACCCCTCTAACACTGATACCCCTCTAACACTGATACCCCTCTAATACTGATACCCCTCTAACACTGATACCCCTCTAACACTGATACCCCTCTAACACTGATACCCCTCTAATACTGATACCCCTCTAACACTGATACCCCTCTAACACTGATACACCTCTAACACTGATACCCCTCTAATACTGATACCCCTCTAACACTGATACCCCTCTAACACTGATACCCCTCTAACACTGATACCCCTCTAATACTGATACCCCTCTAACACTGATACCCCTCTAACACTGATACCCTCTAATACTGATACCCCTCTAATACTGATACCCCTCTAATACTGATACCCCTCTAATACTGATACCCCTCTAATACTGATACCCCTCTAATACTGATACCCCTCTAATACTGATACCCCTCTAACACTGATACCCCTCTAATACTGATACCCCTCTAATACTGATACCCCTCTAATACTGATACCCCACTAATACTGATACCCCTCTAACACTGATACCCCTCTAACACTGATACCCCTCTAACACTGATACCCTCTAACACTGATACCCCTCTAACACTGATACCCCTCTAACACTGATACCCCTCTAACACTGATACCCCTCTAACACTGATACCCCTCTAACACTGATACCCCTCTAACACTGATACCCCTCTAACACTGATACCCCTGAGCGATAGCTCAGTGGTTAGTGAACTCCACTACAAAGAACAAGAGGTCGGGTTCCATCCTAATCGACGGATTTCGGGTTCACCCAGCCTTAAATGGGTACCGGATTATTTTTCCGGGAAAGTAAAACGGCACAGACGTAATACCGACCACATTACCCCAACAATCATATGCCTGAGGTTTATAAAAATTATGGTCACTAACACTATATACGTCACTTGGCGCGACGGGGCTCTTTACTTGTTACTTACTCCCTCAATCAAATTGTTCAAGAGATAGGGATAAAGCTAAATAACATTTGTAAATGTGTCTAACTGTTAACTATTAATTCCATTTAGTTTTTAAAAAAAATTCATCCTTTATGATCTGCGTACTGTCTTCTTTTGACAATGTTTGGACACGATCTAGGATGTCTAGAGTCTAAACAGAGGGTTGTGAATGTACAAACCTGTAAACAACAATTCCCTCTTTCATATCTTTTTCTTGTTTTCTTTTTTTTTCTTTTTTTTTTTTTTTTTTTGGCAGCCAACAATTCTGCTCAATAAAAAAGATCTGCTTCGCTATCATCAAATAGACCTAAACAGTCAAAGCTCAAATTGTAATGGCTGTGTACGTACGTGTGTGTGTACGTGTGTTTGCAGAGGCTTAACAGTGTGTCTGTACTTGTGTGCGTACGTGTGTTTGGTTATCGTTTTGGAAGGCCCCAATATCACTGCAAACGAATTAAAATCTATAATGGCTCAACCGGCCGTCCATGGAATCATCCGAATTAATAGCCCATCTCCAAAGCAAAGAAAGGTAGCTGCAGTTAGCATCAAAGCAGTCTCAACACACGCCAAAAGGCAAAAGGTGAAACCACATAAAAAGTGAACACATCCATCTGTTCCCCGTCATACGGTATCATCATTCATTGTAAGTAATCGGAATATTGAATTACGATCAAAACGGATGAAACTTACAGCACACGGTGTGCACAGAGCACTTAACTCAGTAGCTCCGGCAGCAAGCCCGACTTGGAATATGAGGAAACTGCAACAAGGAACACTTTGTAGACAGTCTTTTACGGTTCCTGTCGCCTATCCACCATATTGACCTGAAGTTTACATCCTCCTGAATGTTTTGAGCGTCATATGATGCGCTTGATGATGTTAGGACATCGATTTTGTCTCCAAATCCGAACATATGAAACACAGTTATTCGTCGGATTATAATCAAACAACTGTTCGTAAGCGCTCAGATCTCCCCTGCAATGTGAATTTGTGAAATGATAAACCAGTTCACAAGTCTACCTTCGATCTCACAGTAGCCCTCTTTAAACTAGACAACATCCCTCCTGGCCAACTTGAAACGCTGGGGTCACACCGGGGCTGCAAAGTCATGAACAAAACTCAGTCATTTCGCCCTTCATTATAAGCGTACGGCCGGTTTAGCGATACGCGATCAGCCATTATGATGACGTACCACATACAACAATGGATGCGCCCATAAACGATCGATTAATCCAGTGAATGCAGCCAACAACGCGCGAAACACCGTTACGATGGTGCAAAATCCCTAAAGCGAAACCTACAGGGTGACTCGGCAGATAAGTCCATATTAATGAGTTGTAACTTGTAAATAATTGGTGTAAAACAATTCCAACGACGGCCATTGAACAGCACTCAATGTGTTGACGTAACCCGCATATCAACTTCAAGATGAAGTGTTTGTACAGGCTTAACAATGTGTCTGTGCACGTGTGCGTACGTGTATTTGTACAGGCTTAACAATGTATCATACATGTGGGCGTACGTGAGTTTGTACAGGCTTAATAATGTATCTGTACGTGTGTGTGTACGTGTGCTTGTACAGGCTTAACAATGTATCTGTGCATGTATGTGTACGTGTGTTTGTACAGGTTTAACAATTTACCTATACATGTGTGTGTACGTGTGTTTGTAGACTCTTAACAATGTGTATATACAACATATGTTTGTACGTGCTTGTATGTCTATAAATAATGCGAACGACAAACAGCTTTCCCATCTTTTCTTCGTGCAGAGCATAATGTGGACCGTGACTATCGGATGCTTGCACTACCAACACCTGTATTCTGCCAGAACTAATAATGAACTGCTCAGACTTAGTCTCAAGGACAACGTCACGTGTGAAGTTCTTCAAGAACATCCGACAAAATTCACTATTGATCCATGTGAAACATGCTGGCATGGTGACGTCATCAGCTCATGTAATGTGACTGGACAGTGGTCAGTGCCTGACGATGACGTGTCCAGCCAATGTGAGAACAATACTGACCTGGCGAGTGTCGTGTCGCGGGTATCTGGGCCCACTCCTGACACTTACTTCAAGAACATCTTCTGTTCAATGTGTAACCCACTTACCGGTACTAAAGAAACGTTTCAGTCGCTCCCAGCTTGTAGACCAAAGACTACGAAACCATACCTTGATTGGCCCAAAATTCTACCTTTCTCACTGCTGCTAGGGTCAATCGTGGACAACAGGAAGGTGGCGTCAGAAATCTCGGAAATAGATTGTTCCATTTCGGAATGGGCTGGTCCTGACAACAAATGTCGTGTTCTAGAGTGCTCACGTGGTAAAGTCTTCAACAACAGAACGTGTACAACAGCAATAAATCACATAAAAGGTCTCGCTTATAAAGCACGTATTTTATATATACCCAAATTATTCAAAGTCACAGAAAACCAGACAGATTGTCCGTCATGTCACATCAAAAACTCGTCACAGCTACTTAAAATATTTGTCAGGCACTTTCAAAGTCAGCGTTTCTTCAAATCAGGAATTTCAGAAACAAACATAAACATAACAGTGGTCCCTAAGAACGACTTGTCGGTCTTAACAAACTTACATCCGACAGGGGTGGTCTCGTGTGACAAAATACATGATGACTCGCAGAATATAAGCGAATGTTCACTTTACAAACAAGTAGACTACATCGTAAATGTAGAAACCTATTTTGTGGCCAAATCGTTGATTTCCCGCGATAAATTTGAAGATGATATTCAAAGGTCACTCCAATTCAATGTGACAAATCTTCAGGAAACAGGTAGCTCGCAGATATCGTTTGTGCCAATGTTTGTGCCAGAAGTACCAGATTTTATTACATGTTTAGACCAATTTTACATACAAAATGGCCAGTTTGAAGACGATAACACCAACACTTTACGCAACTTTCCAGTCTCAAGTAAAAATATATTATGGACTTACACAAATGAATTCTTGAGAGCGTCACCAATTCTAACTTGTCCCTATATTTCGTTTAACCAATCAGAATACACGGCATCTGTCAACTGTTACATCTTCCCACCAACCTGGCAAGTCTCTCTCAATCTAGGTCATGTCACGATCTCTTTTTCAGACCTGACCGACCTCAACAGGCTGTCGGTTTTTGGAGCAGACGGAAGTGACGATGGTCACGTGAAGATTTGTTTGGATCTTCTAGAAGAGAAAATGCAAGAATTGAAAGACAAACACAGACTGTTGGAGGGTGAGAAGAGCTCAGTGTACCTCTGGCAGTTCTACCTGACCCAGGTGTGTCTAGGTGTATCCATGATCTGTCTGCTCATTACTCTCATCCCGTTTTCTCTGTTCCCAACTTTGAGGAACAACGCAGGAACCAACAACATGTTCCTGTCTGGAACTCTCCTACTGGCACAAGCCTCCCTGTTGTGCAGCGTTCACGTGGAAGGTCCGAGCTCGTTGTGTGTCGCCATTGGGATCTCAACACATTTCTTGTGGCTCACCATGACCTGCTGGAGTTTTATTTGTTGTTTACACATGTTCCGTGTTTTTACTGCTAAGACTGTAACCATACAGATCACCTCCATCTCCCAAAAGATTAGTTTCGTAAAAAAAATACTGGCGAGTACATTAACCCCAACTGTTGTCATAGCAACCGTTATGTTCACAACTTATTTAACATCTGGAGGTCAGAGGTTTGGATATACTGATATGAACCCATGCTATCTGGACTCTCGTTTGTTAATTGTGGTATCATATGTTGCGCCCCTTGGTATTGTTTGTGTTGTTAACCTGGGGTTCTTTCTTTCAACAATTTACAAGATACACAAGGTCAAGAGGTTACAGTCTAATCCAAGCGTCAAGAAGAGAGAACTTGAAACATTCACAATTTACATCAAATTATCGACCATGACTGGAGCATTTTGGATCGTCTCCATCGTCTCTGAGACAACCAACAACGATCCCCTTAGATTTGTGACAATTATATTGAACGGCCTTCAAGGTGTTTTCTTGTTTCTCTCGTTCATCTGTAACAAACGAGTAATACGGTTTTGTTTCAGATTTATGTCACGTGATAAAAGTCGTTCCCAAACATTGAGTTCTAGCAGGAAAGGGGATTCCGGGGAAAGTATAACAGACGTGTCATCGACGTCACCGCTTCAAGTTCCATCGTGACTGGAAGGTCGGTTGATTGATGAATGCTTTAGTCTACGACAGGATTAATGTTGACTAATTAAAGTACCCGAAAACAACTGTAACAATGGCAGACACTTTGGTGTTGAGTTGTTTTTTTTTTCCATAGAAACAATACAAATTTCTATCTTGATGATGTATGTAGCTTGCTGGTTACATACACTCCTGATGTTTGATATCATCCACATCCTCCCCTAGCTACACTTGCTTATCTCAAGTATCCTATTTCAAGTACCCTATCTATCTCAAGTATTCTATCTATCTCAAGTACCCTTTCTATCTCAAGTACCCTATCTATCTCAAGTATTCTATCTATCTCAAGTACCCTATCTATCTCAAGTACCCTATCTATCTCAAGTACCCTATCTATCTCAAGTACCCTATCTATCTCAAGTATTCTATCTATCATAAGTATTCTATCTATCTCAAGTATTCTATCTATCTCAAGTACCCTATCTATCTCAAGTATCCTATATATCTCAAGTACCCTATCTATCTCAAGTATTCTATCTATCTCAAGTACCCTATCTATCTCAAGTACCCTATCTATCTCAAGTATCATATCTATCTCAAGTACCCTATCTATCTCAAGTACCCTATCTATCTCAAGTATGCTATCTATCTCAAGTACCCTATCTATCTCAAGTACCCTATCTCAAGTATTCTATCTATCTCAAGTACCCTATCTATCTCAAGTACCCTATCTATCTCAAATTTTCTATATATCTCAAGTAACCTATATATCTCAAGTATCCTCTCACTTAGCACCACGCTATTCACCCATTTCAAGATGCTCTCAAACATAGCACCACGCTAATCACCAATTTCAAGATGCTCTCAAACATAGCACCACGCTATTCACCCATTTCAAGATGTTTTCTCACACATCACCACGCTATTCACCCATTTCAAGATGCTCTATCACATAGCACCACGCTATTCACCCATTTCAAGATGCTCTCTCACATAGCACCACGCTATTCATCTATTTCAAGATGCTCTCTCACATAGCACCACGCTATTCATCCATTTCGAGATGCTCTCTCACATAGCACCACGCTATTCACGCATTTCAGGATATGCTCTCTCACTTACCACCACGCTATTCACCCATTTCAAGATGCACTCTCACATAGCATCACGCTATTCATCCATTTCAAGATGCTTTCTCACATAGCACCACGCTATTCACGCATTTCAGGATATGCTCTCTCACACACCACCACGCTATTCACCCATTTCAAGATGCTCTCTCACACAGCACCACGCTATTCAACCATTTCAAGATGCTCTCACATAGCACAACGCTCTGCACTTATTTCAAGATGCTCTCTCACATAGCACCACGCTATTTATCCATTTCAAGATGCTCTCTCACACACCACCACACTATTCACCCATTTCAAGATGCTCTCTCACACAGCACCACGCTCTTCACCCATTTCAAGATGCTCTCTCACACAGCATCACGCTCTTCACCCATTTCAAGATGCTCTCTCACATAGCACGACCCTGTTCACCAATTTCAAGATGCTCTCTCACATAGCACCACCCTGTTCACCCATTTCAAGATGCTCTCTCACATAGCACCACCCTGTTCACCCATTTCAAGATGCTCTCTCACACAGCACCACGCTCTTCACACATTTTAAGATGCTCTCTCACACAGCACCACGCTCTTCACCCATTTCAAGATGCTCTCTCACACAGCACCACGCTCTTCACCCATTTCAAGATGCTCTCTCACACAGCACCACGCTCTTCACCCATTTCAAGATGCTCTCTCACACAGCACCACGCTCTTCACCCATTTCAAGATGCTCTCTCACATAGCACCACCCTGTTCACCCATTTCAAGATGCTCTCTCACACAGCACCACGCTCTTCACCCATTTCAAGATGCTCTCTCACACAGCACCACGCTCTTCATCCATTTCAAGATGCTCTCTCACATAGCACCACCCTGTTCACCCATTTCAAGATGCTCTCTCACACAGCACCACGCTCTTCACCCATTTCAAGATGCTCTCTCACACAGCACCACGCTCTTCATCCATTTCAAGATGCTCTCTCACATAGCACCACCCTGTTCATCCATTTCAAGATGCTCTCTCACACAGCACCAAATAATCCCATCTATCATCATCACATAGTTTGCTTGACAAAAGTCAAAGTTATGAAAGCATTACTGTACACTCTCTGTGGTATATCGATTCTCTGTACCTCCAAACCGTGTGTGATCTAAGCCTTTGTGTCGAGACCTTTCTGGTAGAGATCATTCTTGACACCAACAGTCAACACCTGCTAGACAATGTACAAAGAACTGATTGAAGTTCATAGCCAAGACACGTCAAACCATTTCCCATTAAGCTGCTTTGAGACAACTCCAGAAGCTAAACGCCCATCTAAGTAATGAAAGGAACACGAGGGAAACTACAAAGATTTCCATTAATTATCAGTCCTGTGCCTCTAGGATAGTTTCCCCTGTCTCCAATGTAAACGAAAGCTAACTTTAGAGATCTGTGGTCACTATTTCTGTTCGACATTTCCTGTAGTTTAACCCCTCGAGTTGTAACATTCGTTTGAGCATAGTCTGCTTTAGTACCAGGTTCAGTTATTAAACAATTAACCAACAAATTATATCAACAAATTATATCAACAAATTATATCAACAAATTATACTAATAAATTATACGAACAAATTATATCAACAAATTATACCAACAAATATGTTCACTGATATTTTGATGAAAAATTAAACAGCCTAAAAGAACAATCGGAGATATTAAAAAACACTATGAATTAAATAAAAAGTAAATATAGTTTTGTTTAAAATCGCTTGCCTATATAAATAATAATGAAAAGATTAAAGAATAAAAATGGTTATAATAAAAATATGATGGACTGACACAATGATTTTTACGAATAAAACTGGACATGAAATGGCGAAAATGTCCAAATAAATATCGTTATCGGGTAATTTCACAGCTATCGTCACAATACAAGATAAAGGTAAGACTTGCAACATGAACTTGCAAACTTTGATGACCATAATCTCACAAACACAACACAACCCTCTTAATGAGTCACCTATGTTGCTTTTGGCTGATAGTTGATTCTGCTTCTGCTTGATAGTTGATTCTGATATTTTTTTAATTTGAACACAAAAATAAACACAGCTTTATATAATAATTTCTAACTAAATACATACACGCTTTGTCAATCAAAATCAGATATTTTCTTGGACCAGTGCGACTGAAGATCAAATCATAAATGTTTACTTTATGGGAGATAACCACCGTACTCAGACTAATAATATGAATTCGTTTGTGAGAACAGTTACGTCAACAAAACAGGGCAACGTAACAGATTTGTGATTGTTTCGTCCTATGTCTTATCTTCAATTCATCCTGTCATGGATCTATTATTCAACTCACGATCAAATTTGAATAATTGGAACCATCTGGGCGTGCACTGAGACAGTCTAAGCAGAGTAAATATAATTATACAACGTTCGCTTTGCCCTGCAGCGTTTGTTCCCTGATTGGACCTCTATTCGATCCCTCATTTATCGATCCGTCCCATAGTGACGTCCTCTAGTCAAAACAGCCAGCTTTTTCAACAAACTAAATGTTAACATTTGAACTATATTTGATCAAGCAATTATAAAAGTAAATGTTATTAGTGAATTGGAAAAATAAATCAGGTTAATAAATTGGATTGAAATAATGCGGTTCAGAAATAGTAAAGCAAACTGGCAAACCACTTTAAACAAATCAGGAAAGTGAACATTTTCAAGTGGTAGATTTCTTGCTCTTTGTGGAAAGTTGGATGTCTACTTTGCACTGATCAAATAGTCGCTATTGTAATAGTGTAATTGATATTTTATGACCAATAGTTTTGTACGAGTGAATTGTGTATTGAACAGGTATTTGTGCCGTGAATAGTACAAGTATTCAACAGGTAAACGTTCAGTGAATAAAGCAAAATATTGAAACTGGTAATAATGATATACATTTGATAATGGTGAATGACTGGCTTTGTGAATGTATCAAAATGTTCAAACTGTTAAAAGCTTTGTGAATAAATCAAAATGTTCAACTATTCATGCTATTTTAAAAGAGCACCACGTCTCTTGAACGATTGAAATGATGAAATTATCCTTATAATTTTACTCACAACTGATATAATTATCCTTATAATGTTACTCACAACTGATATAATTATGCCTATAATTTTACTCACAATTGATATAATTATCCTTATAATTTTACTCACAACTGATATAATTATCCTATAATTTTACTCACAACTGATATAATTATCCTATAATTTTACTCACAACTGATATAATTATCCTTATAATTTTACTCACAACTGATATAATTATGCCTATAATTTTACTCATAATTGATATAATTACCCTTATAAATTTCTCACAACTGATATAATTATCCTATAATTTTACTCACAACTGATATAATTATCCTATAATTTTACTCACAACTGATATAATTATCCTTATAATTTTACTCACAACTGATATAATTATGCCTATAATTTTACTCATAATTGATATAATTACCCTTATAAATTTCTCACAACTGATATAATTATCCTTATAATTATCCTTATAATTTTACTCACAACACTGACAATAAAATATTCTCAGAAACATTTTACTCACACACACCCACACACACACACATATATTTACATTTACTATTTACTCTCACACACACACCCACACACACACCCACACACACATATATATTTACTATTTACTCACACACACACACCCACACACCCACACACACACATATATATTTACATTTACTATTTACTCACACACACACACCCACACACACACACATATATATTTACATTTACTATTTACTCACACACACACCCACACACACACACACCCACAAACACACACATATATATTTATATTTACTATTTACTCACACACACACATATATATGCATGTCGCCGTGATAACCATCATTTAACCTGTAACAAAAACAGAGCTACGTAACGATACTTGCGATAAAATACCTCTTCATGAAACTATGTGAAACAATTATTGTGAATGGACTTTGCATTTTTTAAAACCGCTACCGCAAGTGAAATATGTTACACACATGGCAAAAAACAAGTTAGGAAATAAGATCCAAAGTGAAGATCTGAGAAAAAAGCTAATAATAACTCTTGCCATTTAATACACAAAGAATAAAAATAAAATGGTTGGCCGTATAATAAGACCCAAAGATCAAAATACAATGCAATGAGCCTTCAGCGAATTTTACGAGAACACCAGACCCAAGAGTCGTCCACGAAAGAGATGGATTTGATGGAATATAAAAATAAAAACTAGGAAACATGACTGTTATTATCTTCATATTTATTTATTATATCAATTAATAAGGAGATTATTACAAGAATGACTATTAGTGGACAGTCGCCCGCTACAAGCCAGATTCCCAAAGGAGTCTTTACTATACAAAGCATATAATAATAGAGAAGGGAGGAGAGTTAGAGGCAGACCCAGAGTAAGATGGACCTACCACATCAAAGAAATGCTACAACATCAACTGGCTATGGTTGATGCTGCCAGAAGGACGAGAACCAGAGCTTTATGTCTCAATTGACACCCGAAAGAGTATAAGAGGAAGTGAGGAGAGAGAGAGAAAGAGAGAGAGAGAGACAGAGAGATTCATCGAGTGACAGAGCGAGCGAGAGAGAGGGAGAGGGATGAGGATACAATAGTAAAAGAGGCCTAAGGAAGAACAAAATACCGACAACTTTATCTCCCCTTGACGATTATATTAAAAGAAGGAGAAAAAAGAATGAGTGTTAGAAGAAGAAGCTACTCGGATGTAACTAAGGGAAAACATGTTTTAAATGTTAACTGACCGTCTACTTTAACCATTACTGTCATTTAATGCCATTTAATGTCATTTCTTATATGCAATATCTTCCCAGAGGGTCAAAAGTTCAATAAATTGATTGAAGCTCAAAGTGGTTTAGTTCTGTTGTCAACAAAGCAATTGTTCCTCAACTGCTGTCATCATTCTCTACATACATCGGGTTCGACGGAAGCTGATGAAGCCTGTAGGAACCCTAAAGTGGTCGCTAAAATGGGAGGATTGATGTTTTAAATGTTGACCTGTCGAAGAGGTTAATGAAGTATCGAGATTTAGTTTACAGACTAATCATATCGTGATGTTGTTGCTCACAGGCTTGCCACAAAACCCCGTTTAGAGGTTGTTTGGAAAAGGGCACGTTTGTAACCATTCTTCCGCCCATTCTCCTTTTAACTGGCGTGAGCAGGGTAGACTTAGTGGAGGTTAGAGCGCGTTATTGGTGACTAGGTGAACCAATTGCTAACATATCCTCTCTTGTTTATTCAACTAAATATGTTTGACTGATCGATAACGTCCTCGAGAATGGTTCCCAACCTCGTCACGTTCTTCCCTGTATTCAAGATCTTCATTTTTCTACAAATGAACGTCCTAATCTCACGTGACCATCTTGAACTTAGCGCGTGCATCAACCTTGGCGATGATGACTTCAACATTTCCAATCTTTTCACGAATTTTCCAGAATCTGCTATGGGCCAGAGTTTTCGCGAAGAGGTTGATACAAATATGTTGAGAACATTGGAGAATTCTACTAGCAATACAACGCCAAGTGGAGACCATAGCTTTGGAAACAGTTTCTGTTCGGCTCGTTGTTTAGGAAATGAGCTCATGTACGTTCCGTCTCTTGGAGCTTGTCTAGATGACAACGTCCGTTGTTTTCCCTGCGACTGCTCTATGCCACAGTGTGAGACTTATGGAACTTGCTGCCCAGGTTTGAATCACCATCAGACTCTCACAAGAAACCTAGACACAGTGGCCAAATGTGATGTCACTTCCGTGGAAGATTTGGACTTTCTCTACATTAAGTCTTGCCCAAAAGACTTCTATGATCACCACGTCATTGAAATGTGTGTTGTCGACATTCCAGCGCATGAGCAGAGAACCGATTTATTCGCTAGAGCTTCTGATGAAGATACAGGAATTGTGTATTACAACAAATACTGTGCTGAATGCAACAATGTGACTGTGGTATGTATCTATCATTATACGTTACTGTCACTTATCTAACATTAGCTTCCTCAGGTGGAGATCTTGATAACAAAAGTTAACATTGTTTGTTATACTCATTTAAATGGCTTATTTATTCGCTAAATGTTTGTCTTACCTTTGCTTAATATCCATATATCCTTCATTTTTGATAGTTGACTGTCTGTTTTTGTGTCATCCTTCTTTCGTGAATTCCTTTTCGTTTCACCTCTTAAAATTTTGCACCAAATAATAAGCTACCATCAATGTTTTCTTTTCATCTCAAATTGCTGCTTCATTTTGATTTCTTTACATTTGCCTTGTTTTTACTAACATCACTTACCACAATTGTCTTGCTAGTAAATAAGAACGACAATGAGGACAAGTGATAATTTCACCAACAGATACAGAATTTACAGAGTAAACAGACAACATCCGTTGAAAATATAACAACAGCACGAAGTCATCAGCACATCTAATTAATCAACACAAACGTCATCGGCAAAATAGTGAAGCCAAAATTATTAGCCAGCGTTTCTCAAATTGTGATTCAGGATCCCTCAGGTGTTCGCTGTGTCGTCATAAATGGTCGACGAAGCGCTTGACAAATAGTATAATATTTGGTAGCTAACTAAATGTAAAGAGAAAATGAATGAATAAAAGTCAGCGGGTCAGCTATAACAAAACCTATTTAATGGGGGTCCACGGTAAAGAAAAGTTTGAGAACCTCTGTTATAAGCAATCCTGGCCAATCAAATGCATTTCAATCAAGGAGTTCAACAGGGATGTCCACATTTGTAATTTGGAAACCCCTAACGAATATAGCCACTAAGTGAAACCCCCATTCCCCCTGAATACAACCAGGCTATAAAAACAAACTCACACAATGAATTATAACAAATTACGAACTGGATGCAGCCTGCAAATGAGTGCACTAATAGATGGTGAGATGCTTAACTGTGCTGACGTTGCAGGCTGTCCTATATCAATCTAAAGTTCCTGGACCACCTGAAACGAATGCAGGATAGGTAATTTGCTAAAGGCACAATGTGTAGAGAATCAGTTCTCGGCTAAAGAAACAAAGAAAAACCACTTCTGCGCTACAAAGACGTTTGTAACGTGACATAAATTAGACAGAAAATGATTGAAAAAAATAAAGATAGAGCAATCAGGTTCCTAATATCTTCAGTAATAAAGAAAAGACGATGATCATATATTGGACATGTGATGAGAAGAGATAATAACCGAATAGCAAAGCAAGCCCTCATATGGGAAACAACAGGTAAGAGGAAAAGAGGAAGACCCAGAGAGACACTGAGAAGAACATTGATTAAAGAGGGAAGAGCAGCAGGATTCGGCTCCCTCAATGAGATAGAGCTGCTTGCACAGAACAGAGACAAATGGCAAGATTTGATAAAATATCTTTAAAAGAATTGAAAACTGCCAGAACAAAAATTCAGATAGGAGAAGGTGTATTTTGGTCTACGCCCTATGGGCCGGCTACGGCTCGAAAGGTCAATAGATAGATAGAATCAGGTTCCACCCTCCTTTTTCTTTTTTCCTTGTCCACTTTCCGTTCGTAGAGTGATGCTGTTCAGTAAGCAGGTGAATACAATTTGAGATATCTGCCCAATCTTCCTCTACTACCTTTCAGCTCCCTGTGGAGCATAGGTCTCCAACAAACACTTTCAGCTCTCTGTGGAACATAGGTCTTCAACAAACACTTTCAGCTCTCTGTGGAGCATAGGTCTTCAACAAACACTTTCAGCTCCCTGTGGAGCATAGGTCTTCAACAAACACTTTCAGCTCTCTGTGGAGCATAGGTCTTCAACAAACACTTTCAGCTCCCTGTGGAGCATAGGTCTTCAACAAACACTTTCAGCTCTCTGTGAAGCATATGTCTTCAACAAACACTTTCAGCTCTCTGTGAAGCATAGGTCTTCAACAAACACTTTCAGCTCTCTGTGAAGCATAGGTCTTCAACAAACACTTTCAGCTCTCTGTGAAGCATTTCAACAAACACTTTCCAAGTCGTTCTGTTTCTTGCCATACTTTTAAGATCATTTCATGTCTACTCCATCATTTTCATCTCTGATTCTGTCTGTCTTCTCCGAGAATTTCTTGGTCTTTTTTCTTCGTCTTTTTCTCTGGGGATTCCAAAAAAAGGCCTGTTGTGTAATACTCTCAGTTGGCTTTCGCAGTGTGTGTCCTACCAGCGCCATCGTCTTCGCTGTATCTCTTTATCCACTGGTAGACTGGTACGTTTCCATAACTCGATGTTAGTGATTTTGTTCTGCCGTGTCCCACTCTAGGCGCGCACAATCACAACGGATAAAGTAGCAATTACAGGCAAGCTGAACACAAGCGCGCGACATTCATTGTGCCTCGAAGCGGTGTCGACACGAGTGTATTATCTTATATGAGATTGTGGGGGCCGGGGAGAAAGAAGAGAGAGAGAGAGAGAGAGAGAGAGAGAGAGAGAGAGAGAGAGAGAGAGAGGGCGAGCATAGATATAGTACGAGAGTGAAAGAGAAATCAAGGGGAAGTGAAAAGAGAGGAAGAGAGAAAAGAGAGACATTAAGAGAGAAAAGAAGGAGCAAAAGAGAGACAGAGAGCAAGAGTGAGAGAAAGACAGAAATGAGACAAGAGGGGGAAATAAAAAGCAGGAAAGGAAAGAGAACGATATAGATAAAGGGATAGCAAAAAACAAATGAGAAAGAAAAAAAGATTACAAAAACTGTAATGAAAAAAAATTAAAAAGTAACAAAATAGCATGAGAGAGAAAGTCAGGTCATAATAGAGAAAGTTATAAAAGAGAGAACAGAAGAAAATAGAGCAAGGGAAAGAAAGGAAGAGAAAAGTAAAGAACTAATTCCCTAAAAATTAGTAGGAGCCGCGATAGCTCAGTGGTTAGTGAACTGGACTACTACGGACAAGGGGTAGGGTTCGATCCCAACCGACGGCTCCGGGTTCACCCAGCCTTAAATGGGTACCGGATTTTTTCTGGGAAAGTAAAAGCAGCACGGGCGTAATACCGACCACATTACCCCAAAAATCATGTGCTGAAGGTCTGTAAAATATAGGGTCACTAACACCATATTTCCCTATACGCCACTTGGCGTGACGGGGGGTACTTTACTTTTTTTTTTTACATCTGATGTATATTTTAAAACTTAATTATTTTGTAATGACGTTCTCTAAATCATTTCTCCAGCCAACAATGTGGCAGGTGACTGTCAACTGTGAGCATTACCTGCGCGTGTTCACGGCCAGGAGCCAGGACGAACTACTCCAGCTTAGTCTCAAGGACAATTCCACGTGTCTTGTCGTTCAAGACTTCCCGATGTATCTCTCTCTTTACAAGTGTAAGAGTGGCTGGTATGGGGAACTCATCGACTCATGCAACGTTACAGGACAGTGGTCAGTGCATGATGTCAACGTAAGCAGACAGTGTGAGAGCAACGCTGACCTACCGAAGGTAATGGCCCGAGCATCCAAACGCAACGTGGATACGTACTACAAGAACGTGTTTTGTGCTGTCTGTAATTCCGAGTTTAATCTTGAAGATATTTATAGAAACTATGTTCTAGGACTGAACGAAATTTGTGATTGTAATTCTGACTATTGTTCTAATGTGGGCGGGCAGGATTTGGTGAACAAAGTAAAGAAGTTCTTCCTTTCTCGCTCTTGCTCGGTTCAGTAGTGGATAATTGGGGCTCCGAATCATCTGATTCAGAAATGATATTAATGAATTGCTCCATTTCAGAATGGTCCAGTCCTGACAATAGATGCCTTGCTCTACAATGTGCACTAGGTAAACACCTTAGCGGAAGGAGATGTGTTACATCAATAAACACCATCAGAGGTCTGGGATACGTAGCAAATGTTCTCTACCTACCAAACAGATCAATAACTAATGAGATGTTATCTGAGAGCACTTCACGCGATGTTAGAAGTCACTCACTAGATCACGTGGTCAAACATTTGAAGAAGTTGATTCATGACCCGGCATTTGCAGACACTAAACTAGATATAGTTCTTGTACAGAAGGACTGCAATAAGACAGATACGAATGCGTCGAAAGTTGTTTCATGTGCTAATAATGATGTTGAGGCAGAGAATACAACATGCACTTCACAAACTGACCAATCAGGTTATTTCTTTTATTTAAAAATATTTGTTGTAGCCAATAAATCCATTTCCCGAGACGATTTTGAAAACTATTTACAAAATGTACTGCAACTTAATTTTACAGAAATGAAGGATACAGAAATGTTCAGAATTTGGTTAGCACCAATGTTAATACCGGACCTTCCAGATTTTGTGTTTTGCTTACAAGAATCTCCTGGACGATGCAGCCATACCGAATATTCACACAGTATCCGGGACTCAAGCAACAAAATATGGTCATACACTCACGAATTCATAAAACTGTCTGCTGTTCTGACCTGTGTCCATGTTACCTTTAACCAATCAGAATACACGATTTCTGTCAACTGTTCCATCTTTCAGCCCACCTGGCAAGTCTTTCTCAATCTAGGTCACGCCAAACTAATTTTT
Source organism: Megaustenia siamemsis (assembly GCA_032433765.1). NCBI lineage: Eukaryota > Metazoa > Mollusca > Gastropoda > Stylommatophora > Ariophantidae > Megaustenia > Megaustenia siamemsis. The sequence goes on along the minus strand of JAVIAB010000051.1, from coordinate 13,895,754 downwards.
TCAGACCTGGTCGACCTCAATAGACTGTCAGTGTTTGGAGATAGCGGAAATGACAATGGTCACTTAAGCGTATGTCTCGATCTTCTAGAAGAGAAAGTACAAGAAATAAAGGATAAACAGAAACCGTTTATATTTGAGTACAGCTCAGTGTATCTCTCGCAGCTCTACCTGACCCAGGTGTGTCTAGGTATGTCCATGATCTGTCTGCTCATTACTCTCATCCCGTTTTCTCTGTTCCCAACTTTGAGGAACAACGCAGGAACCAACAACATGTTCCTGTCTGGAACTCTCCTACTGGCACAAGCCTCCCTGTTGTGCAGCGTCCACGTGGAAGGTCCGAGCTCGTTGTGTGTCGCCATTGGGATCTCAACACATTTCTTGTGGCTCACCATGACCTGCTGGAGTTTCATTTGTTGTTTACACATGTTCCGTGTTTTTACTGCTAAGACTGTAACCATACAGATCACCTCCATCTCCCAAAAGATCAGTCTCATCAAAAAGATACTGACGAGTACATTAACCCCAACTGTTGTCATAGCAACCGTTATGTTGACAACGTACTTGACATCTGGAGGTCAGAGGTTTGGATATACTGACAAGAACCCATGCTACCTGGACTCTCGTTTGTTAATTATGTTATCATTTGTTGGACCCCTTGGTATTGTTTGTTTCGTTAACCTGGGGTTCTTTCTTTCAACAATTTACAAGATACACAAGGTCAAGAGGTTACAGGCTCAACCAAGTGTCAAGAAGAGAGAACTTGAAACATTCACAATTTACATCAAATTATCGACCATGACTGGAGCATTTTGGATCGTCTCCATCGTCTCTGAGACAACCAACAACGATCCCCTCAGATTTGTGACAATTATATTGAACGGCCTTCAAGGTGTTTTCTTATTCCTCTCGTTCATCTGTAACAAACGAGTAATGAGAACATGTCTGAAGCCACTAGTGCACCAACAATTCAATTCATCAACAAATGGTTCGAGCAGTACAGGAGTCTTCAAGAAAAGAACAATACACTCATCGTTGGCGCATTAATACAAATGATTCCTGCCAGATTAGAAACGTTTAGTGAGGTCCACACTTCCACTGGCAGTGACTTTGATGAAACAGTTTGACATTTTTGCCAGTTATGAACAAAATTGGTGAACTATCCTAGAGCGTTGATTCAACATTTTAAACATAAATTCAGGGCCGGATTAAGTCCCATAAAGGCCCTAAGCATTTAAAAGATATTGGTTGCCCAACCCCCGTAGGCTATACGTAGTTTGTGTTTGGTGTTCCTCTAACGTTGCAAGAAAGACATGGATGACAGATGGCATTTTACATCTAATGTATACAAGAAGAAAATATAAGGGTACCAAAGATGAGTCATCATCATCATCATCAAGTGCCTTCTCCGCAACGAAGTTTGGCTACCATGGAGCGACTTTCTACTCTGTTTCTTGCTTTGATGGTGCAGGATGTCATAGATTGACTTGTCCATCTTTTTATGTTACTCGTTCATGTTAGTCTTGGTCTGCCTCTGCCTTTTTTACCTTGTATGTTTCCTTCCAATATTGGAGATATCAAAGATGAGTATAAGAGATTAAGTAAAGATTTTGTAAACATATTGTAATAAAATGCAATGAAGTGAAAGAAGCATGGCAAAAATAGAAATGCAAAAATGATTAAAATGCAACAAAAAAGAGATGCCAAAGCTAGATACAAACAAATATTTAAGAATTATCAGGAAGATAAATGCAATAAAAAAATTGGACGTTTAAGATCAAAGGAAGGCGAACTCTTGATTGAACAAGAAAACATAAGGAAACGATGGATAGAATATATTACAGACCGTTATGATGATGAATGAACACATTTTTAAAAAAATAAGGATAAGGGGGAGGGACCAGAAATACTCAAAGAAGAAGTGGAAGACACCTTGTGCAATATGAAAGCAGGAAAAGCTCCTGGACAGGTTATATAACTAAGGAAGAGATTGAAGCCAAAGGTGATTTTGGAATAGAAATAAAAACAAAAATATTGAAACTTACTTATTGAGACGTACTTATATTCATCATCATGTGCCATACCGGTTGACGTTGGCGATCATGTCTCTCCACAATCTTCTATCTATAGTGCATCGTATCAGTTCTGTTGTTGACTGTTTTCCATGCCATGACACCAAGCTCTCCAGTATTTTCTCTCTTTGTCGTCCGCGATCTCTCTTTCCTTTTATTTTGCCAGTTGTAACCAAGTATTCCAACTTTCCTCTTCTCATGATGTGCACGAAAAATGTTGATTGCTTCTTTCTGATATTTTTTTAAGAGCTCCATTTTTGTGTTGGCCTCTTTGAGAACTTCCTCATTGGTCTTTTTATCTGTCCAGGGAACTTTCAACATTCTTCTGAGAAATCCCATCTCTGTGGCCTCTAATCGTCTTTTCATTTGTTTGTCTACTGTCCATGATTCGCTTACATAGGTCAGAATTTGTTCTATATAGCACCGATGAACTCTCTTTCTCATTTTTATTGACATAGATTTGTTGCATAAGTTATTTTTCATTTTCTGAAATGCTATTTTGGCCTGAGCTATTCTGCTTTTTATTTCTGTGGTGCATCTCCCATCTGATGTTACTTATATTACCTAATGGTTAACCCACCCTGCATACGTTATTACGCTGAATGTCAATATTTTACATGAAATAGAAAATGTAAATAAAAAATAATATATAAAACGATTCTTTTATATATATGTTAAAGTGGTGTTTTCTTACATAGTGCAACATTTTTATTTTAAACTAATCATTCATTTGTTGTATATGAGAATCTATAAAAAATGTAAAAAAAATATAAAAAAATATGTGTTGTTTTATAAGTCACGTGACTGTATCACATGTTTGGAGAATTACACAAAGAGAGTTGCGTGATTTAGCTAATTTGTTCTTCTTGTCCTCCTCTTTTTTCTCATTTGGCATCGAGAGGAGATTGAGTTTGTTGTCTTTTGCTCTTCTGTTCGCCTCTGCTGCTGTTATGTTTCCTAGTGCTTCTAATATTCCGTCGACCCATCTTTTTTGTGTTCGACCTTTGGGTTTGGTGTTCTCACAACGTTTGTTGTGATCAGATCGCATGTGATACCTTAGCGATCAAACACGTGGGGGGGGGGGGGGAACATCAGTCGGGCTAAACCTCCAACGTGTGTTTTTCTTAAGTTAAGCCCTTAACTTACGACTGACTCAGCAGGTCGGTAAAGGATAAATGTTTTATGCTCAGAGAAAAAAAACTGTTGGTCTTTGCTGCTGCTATTTCCTTGTGTTTTCAGTATTCCATCAATCCCCCTTTTCCGTGCTTGGCCTTGAAACTGTTGTTCTCGCAACGTTTATTAAAAGCTCGTTGCATTGTGTTTTGGTTTTTCTGTCTTATCATGTGGCCACATCATCTTTATCTATTATTTCTTCATGTTTTCTATTGCATGAATTATTGCTAACCTTTTTATTTCTCAGATCTCACTTTTCTGTTCTCATTTCTCAATCTGTTTCCTATCATTTGTCTAAAATATTTCATTTCCATAGTGGTTATTTTTCTTATTGTTGTAGGGTCTAGAGTTCAGGAATTGCATTCGTAGCATAACGCTGAGAAAGATTATGTTGTATAGTGTCTGTTTTGCTTCTAGAGTTATTTCCTTGTTGGACAAAAGTGGTAATAGCTGTCTGATGATTTCAGAAGCTTTGTTACATCTTGAGTCTATTTCTGGTGTTTGTGAATTGTCATTTATCACTAGACTTTCTAGATTTTTAAACTCATACACGTTTTTTAATTGTCTGCCGCCTGTCTTTATGTTGGTGTTCTGTTTCTCTTTTCGCGATATTCATGACTTCTGTTTTGTCGATGTTGATGTTGATGTTGATGTTGATGTTCAGGTTATAGTGGACGCCTGTGTTCCTTAGTCTAGTTAACTGTTCTTGTAGGTTTTCTATTTTTGCAGCTAATTTCAGTTATTGATAATTTTTAACGCTCACATTTTGATACATTTTTTTTCAAATGTAGAATGGCAGAGTCATTTGTCTCATTAATCTCGAGTACTACAGATTATCTTTGCCTGTTCTATTGAAAATAATAACTGATTGTAAAAATAATATTGGATGTAGTAAAAGTTAATAGTGAAAAATATCCATTAAAATATAATTTTGTAAGGGTTGGGAAAGGCGGAATGTGAAATATGAAATGTCACTGTACTAGATTACAGAGGTGAGGTGAACTAGCTCATTTCCTCCATGTTAATACCTGATGAGGTAGATACCTGATGAAGTAGATACCTGATGAGGTAGATACCTGATGAAGTAGATACCTGATGAGGTAGATACCTGATGAGGTAGATACCTGATGAGGTAGATACCTGATGAGGTAGATACCTGATGAGGTAGATATAAAAGGAGTTATTAAACGTTATGTAGAGCCAGTTATGCAGAAATGTGGTTTTACAGAATGTTGAGAGTACCATGGACAGCTGATAAGAGTAATTAAAATGTTCTGAAAGAGGCCAAAGCTAAAAAGAGAGCTAATTTCCAATATTAGGAAGAAATAAAAATGCCTTGACAGAAGGTCAACAACAGAAATGATAAATAACTGTTGAGATCGAAAGTTGTGGATAGGCATTATCATCAACGCCAGCAGGAACGGTACTTGATGATGATGAGTTAGAAAACCATTTCTAAATTAAATGGATCTCTATTTGAGGGCATTTTATTGGCAAGTGAACACCCTAACCACAACAGACCTGCGCTCCCATAGGTATAGTCGCAGAGAGAATGACGTCAAATGAAGCAGTAGTGCAATAAAAACTAACTATGACGTCACTACACAATTTCCTGGCCCTGCGTTGAAGGCTACTTGGTGGGAGAAAATTAAGGACACATATCAAGTGCTGTCGATACATAATGCACAGGACATGGTATTTATTTTATCAGCACAAGTATTACTGGCAACTGAACTTACTTCCATTTAGAGGAATAGATATCGCCATAGTATTGAGGTGTTGAGGGAAGGTTTCAGAGTCTACCGTCCCCATTTGTCCTGTATACACTCTTTTTGGCGAGGGAGGAAATTAATTATAGGTCTTTTACTTCTCCTGTGTACACCTTTTCTGGCGGAACGACGAGGTGAATTATATGCCTTTTACTACTCCTGTGTACACCTTTTTGGCGCAGCGACGAAGTGAATTATATGCCTTTTACTACTCCTGTGTACACCTTTTTGGAGGAGCGACGAAGTGAATTATATGCCTTTTACTACTCCTGTGTACACCTTTTTGGAGGAGCGACGAAGTGAATTATATGCCTTTTACTACTCCTGTGTACACCTTTTTGGAGGAGCGACGAAGTGAATTATATGCCTTTTACTACTCATGTGTACACCTTTTTGGAGGAGTGACGAGGTGAATTATATGCCTTTTACTACTCCTGTGTACACGTTTTTGGCGCAGCGACGAAGTGAATTATATGCCTTTTACTACTCCTGTGTACACCTTTTTGGCGCAGCGACGAGGTTAATTATAGTCCTTTTACTACTCCTGTGTACACGTTTTTGGCGCAGCGACGAAGTGAATTATATGCCTTTTACTACTCCTGTGTACACCTTTTTGGCGCAGCGACGAGGTTAATTATAGTCCTTTTACTACTCCTGTGTACACCTTTTCTGGCGGATGGAGTGGAGCAGGGTAATCAGTCTTCCTATATGAATGAATTGGAGCCGCGATAGCTCAGTGGTTAGTGAACTGGACTACAAAGGATATGGGGGCAGGGTTCGATCCCAACCGACGACTTTCGGGTTCACCCAGCCTTTAATGGGTACCGGATTTTTTCTGGGAAAGTAAAGCAGCACGGGCGTAATACCGACCACATTACCCCAAAAATCATGTGCTGAAGGTCTGTGAAATATAGGGTCACTAAAACCCTATTTCGTTATACGCCACTTGGCGTGGCGGGGGTACTTTACTTTACTTACTTTTATATGAATGAATTAACAATTACGTTCAAAGAGATGAACATCTAGATGCGTAGGCCAGTATTTAAACTGCAACGTTTGAAGCAGAGTGAACAAGGATGAGCCAACATCAATGTTGACAGATATAAAACAACGCTAACTGAAACAGGTCATACTGTTTGTTATAGTTCATGTTCACGACAACCGTTTGGGTAATGTTTAAACATCAACCTTCCTGTATGGTGCAGAAACATGGTCATTAAATAAGAAAATAGAGCAGACAATTTGAAATGTGATCTATAGGAAAATAGGGAAAATTTGATGGAAAAAAAATGTAAAGGAAGTTCTGAGTCAGCTAAAAATAAAGAAAAAAAGAATGACTTAATACATTTCGTAAAAGACAATTGAATTTTTGTCGACGTGTGAAGAGACATAACAACCGTCTAAAAGTCATATTGGAAGGGGAAGGTGCAAAGTAGCCGAGGCAGAGGCAGACCAAGGCTAAAGCGAACTGATAAATATGAAAAGATAAACAGATTAATTTATGACACTACGCACCATCAAGACAAGAAACAGAGTAAAATGGCGCGCCATGGATGGGGAGACGGCACCCACTGAATGGCGCGCCATGGTAGCTAACCTTCGATGGGGAGACGGCACCCACTGAATAAATGAAGTGAACATCGAAGTCAAGAACCACTCGTCTACAGTTTGGTAGTAGTATTTTACTTTACTTTATATGGATAACGCTATGGTCGGCGGTTCATTCAGTTACTCTCCGTGGGTATAGAATCGATCTTAGACTAAAGGTATTCTTCCTGGGACGCCGCTCCTGTCTGTCGAAACATTCTAGTAAGAGATTTACTTTTCTCTTGGTAGGATCTCCTGAACCAATCATGACACTGCACGCCTGGCCTCCCTGCTCAGCTGACAATATTTCTGCTGATTAACATGAACTCTGCTTACGTCATTAATCTTCCTCTTACCACGACCTTTGTAGGAACCGGTTTAGTACTGCTGGACTGCATCTTCTTAGGTACTGAACTGGAATAAACCTCTGTAGACTTTAGTCTTCAATTCAACTCTCAGGACTTTGATCTGTAACTAGGACATGAATACAGGACGGTGCCATGTTGTCTACATAACAATGACTACTTTAGTTCTGCCGTTGAGGATAACTGGGCTAGAACATTACTACGCAGATTATTATGTAACTCGTGGCGATAGGGGAGAAAAAAAAAAGGGGGGGGGGAAGGGGGGTCCCAAAATGTCGTAAGAAACTACATCAAAATTCCCTTCCACTATTGCATATGTTGTTTTTTTCTAACAAGAAAAAAAACCGTCTAATAATAATTTAATATACCGTTCATCACCTACACAGAATAAAAGGATTGAAACGGTAGGATAAAATCACTAACATAGAATTTTGGAAAAAGTACCAGTCAAATACCTGTGGATAAAGAGATACTGCGAAAACGATGGGACTGGATAGGACACACACTGTGGAAACCAACTGAGAGTATTACACAACAGGTCCTTTTTGGAATCCCGAGGCGAAAAGACAAAGTGATAGAAAAAAATATTTTTGGAGAAGACAGATGTAAGCAGAGATGAAGATGCTGAGGAACACATGGAATAATCTTAAAAGAATGGCAAGAAACAGAACGGCTTGAAAGTGTTTGTTGAAGACCTATGCTCCACAGAGAGCTGAAAGTGTTTGTTGAAGACCTATGGTTCACAGAGTGCTGAAAGTGTTTGTTGAAGTCCTTTGTTCCACAGAGAGCTGAAAGTGTTTGTTGAAGACCTACGCTCCACAGAGAGCTGAAAGTGTTTGTTGAAGACCTTTGTTCCACAGAGAGCTGAAAGTGTTTGTTGAAGACCTATGGTTCACAGAGAGCTGAAAGTGTTTGTTGAAGACCTACGCTCCACAGAGAGCTGAACGTGTTTGTTGAAGACCTACGCTCCACAGAGAGCTGAAAGTGTTTGTTGAAGACCTACGCTCCACAGAGAGCTGAAAGTGTTTGTTGAAGACCTATGCTCCACAGAGAGCTGAAAGTGTTCGTTGAAGACCTACGCTCCACAGGGAGCTGAAAGTGTTCGTTGAAGACCTATGCTCCACAAAGAGCTGAAAGTGTTCGTTGAAGACCTATGCTCCACAGAGAGCTGAAAGTGTTCGTTGAAGACCTACGCTCCACAGAGAGCTGAAAGTGTTTGTTGAAGACCTACGCTCCACAGAGAGCTGAAAGTGTTTGTTGAAGACCTATGCTCCACAGAGAGCTGAAAGTGTTTGTTGAAGACCTACGCTCCACAGAGAGCTGAAAGTGTTTGTTGAAGACCTACGCTCCACAGAGAGCTGAAAGTGTTTGTTGAAGACCTACGCTCCACAGAGAGCTGAAAGTGTTTGTTGAAGACCTACGCTCCACAGAGAGCTGAAAGTGTTTGTTGAAGACCTACGCTCCACAGAGAGCTGAAAGTGTTTGTTGAAGACCTACGCTCCACAGAGAGCTGAAAGTGTTTGTTGAAGACCTACGCTCCACAGAGAGCTGAAAGTGTTCGTTGAAGACCTACGCTCCACAGAGAGCTGAAAGTGTTCGTTGAAGACCTATGCTCCACAAAGAGCTGAAAGTGTTTGTTGAAGACCTATGCTCCACAGAGAGCTGAAAGTGTTCGTTGAAGACCTATGCTCCACAGAGAGCTGAAAGTGTTCGTTGAAGACCTATGCTCCACAGAGAGCTGAAAGTGTTTGTTGAAGACCTACGCTCCACAGAGAGCTGAAAGTGTTTGTTGAAGACCTACGCTCCACAGAGAGCTGAAAGTGTTTGTTGAAGACCTATGTTCCACAGAGAGCTGAAAGGTATAGACTAGAATCCCGTTCATCGTTCTGTGAAGTGTCACCGCTGACAATGTTCACTTCGGCAAGGAAAGAAAATGTTTAAAACAGTCACCATAGATCGTGACCATTGCCGGTAAAAAGTCAGAGGGACCTACACATTTAAACAAAGTTATGAGAAAACTGTGCGGTGACGAGATTAAAGATATAAAATCTATAGCAACTATGTAGGTCACAATTCAATTACTTTAAATGGTGTCTTGCTGCTGCGTAATTTTTTTTTATAGCATAAGTTTTGTTTCCGATAACACAGTGTAGGAATACTAAATATCTGGTTCCGGTTAATTGTGTGCAGCTTGAAAATGACTGATTGGATGTCTAAAAACGCCATTATAAATCATTACTAATTTATTGTTTACGCTTTCAAGGAGAATATTTAAGAGAATAACATAAACTTGTCATATTAATATAAGTAAATCATGTTTCAAGTGCCTGCAGAAGATGTATTTTGAAACACGTTTAGGAATGATATTTTACCGTGGTATAACGATCATTAATCATATGAGCACTGCGCTAAAACAAGGGACGTAACTAAACATTTGATATCAAGGCACAATGGACAATATTTAAAATAGGAACTGAAAGATGGGTCGACTCCGACCAAAATACAACACACTGGTAACTTTAATATTGTTACCATGGAAGGTTATCTTGTCAATATTCAAAATTATATATACACTATGTACAACAACACAAGTTGCAATAAAACAATCTCAAAACTCCGCTAGTCATGTTATATCTTTCCCACGGGACCCCTTACATCTCCCACCTTAATTGTACATCATCATCATGTACCCTGCCGGTTGGCGTAGGCAATCATGTCCCTCTACAATCTTCTATCTACAGTGCATCGTATGAGTTCTGTTGTTGACTGTTTTCCATGCCATGACACCAAGCTATCCAGTATTTTTTCTCTTTGTCGTCCGCGATCTCTCTTTCCTTTTATTTTGCCAGTTGTAACCAAGTATTCCAACTTTGTTCTTCTCATGATGTGCCCGAAAAATGTTGATTGCTTCTTTCTGATGTTTTTTAAGGGCTCCCTTTTTGTGTTGGCCTCTTTGAGAACTTCCTCATTGGTCTTTTTATCTGTCCAGGGAACTTTCAACATTCTTCTGAGAAATCCCATCTCTGTGGCCTCTAATCGTCTTTTCATTTGTTTGTCTACTGTCCATGATTCGCTTCCATAGGTCAGAATTGGTTCTATATAGCACTGATGAAATATGTTTCTCATTTTTATTGGCATAGATTTGTTGCATAAGATATTTTTCATTTTCTGAAATGCTATTTTGGCCTGAGTTATTCTGCTTTTTATTTCTGTGGTGCATCTCCCATCTGATGTAATTATTGTGCCAAAGTATTTGAAACGCTGTACTTGTTTCAGATTTGTCTCGTTTATTTTTATGCTGCATGATGGTGATGATTGTTTCTTCGATATAACCATTACTTCTGTTTTCTTACTATTCAGACTGAGACCTTTCTTGTTGCTTTCTTCTACTATCAATTCTTGTAGTTCAATCTCTGTCTCTGCTATTAAGACTGTGTCATCCGCATATCGCAAATTATTTATGTTGTGACCGTTGACTTCAATTCCTTTTGTGTCTACTATTGATCTCATAATATATTCGCTGTAAAGTGAAAACAAATCCGGTGACAGAACACAGCCTTGTCTGACTCCTTGTTTTATATATTGGAATTGTCCTGTTTGGTTGTTAATTCGCATAGCTGCTGTTTGTTGCCAGTACATGTTTTTTATGATTCGCAGATCATTGCCATCAATGTTTAATTTCTCCAGCATATTTATCATTTCCACATGCTTTACTTTGTCAAATGCTTTCGTGTAGTCTATAAAGCACATATATAGATCTTTCTTTACCTCTATAGATCTTTCTATCAATGTTCTTAAGATGTATATTGCATTATTGGTGCCCTTTCCTTCCACAAATCCACATTGTTCCTCACTTATTTCTGGTTTTATTTTGTTCCTTACACGTCTCATGATGATTGTTAGTAATATTTTAGTCATATGGCTCATGAGACTAATAGTGCGATGGTCTTCACAATCAGTGGCGCCTGACATTTTCGGTATGGCTACAAAGATAGATTTTAGTCGATCTTCAGGTATGGTTCCAGTGTTATATATGTCATTGAATAATTTTGTTATGACTTGTACTCCCAACTCTCCTAATGCATTTATCTCTTCGATTGTTATATTGTCAGGACCTGGAGCTTTGCCTCTTTCCATGTGTTGAATTTGAGTCCTCCACTTCACTCTGCATTATTGGTGGTCCTGTGTCTTCATTTGAATTGTTTAATTCTGGTCTTTCATCATCATAGAGTTGACTGATATATTCTGTCCATCTTTCCATTGTCTTCTCCTGTCCCATTATTATATTTCCTTCCTTTGATTTCACACATCCTGAAACTTTTACTTCTTTTCTTCCTGTTAATTCATTTAACTGATTGTGCATAAATTGTGGGTCTTTCTTTTGTTGTTTTACCATTTCTTCACATTTCTGTTGTAACCATCCTTCCTTTGCTTCTCTGCACTTGTTTTGGATATCTTTGTGCAATATTTTGTATGCTCGTTCTTCTTTCTTTTGTTTTCTTCTTTCGTCCATTAGTTGTAATATTTCTTCTGTCATCCATTTCTTTTTGTTGATTCTTTTAGTCACTGTTAATACTTCTTTTGATGTTTGCTAAATCGATTGTTTGAGCATTTCCCACTGCTCCTGGATGTCCTGTATTTTCTCAATAGCATTATATCTATTTTGTACTATCATGCTGTACTTATCACTCATCTGTTTATCTACTCTTAGCATAACTAATACGGGAGGTCAAAAAGTAATGCACACCAATTTTTTTCTCGGCTAATAATAAAGATAGGAATATGACATTTTGCACACTTGGAATATGACATGTTCCAATTATGTGTACCAAATTGCACAGCATTCTGATAAATATTACGCAATCTATGAACCGTTAAAATGGAGCTTATCAACAATGTCCGTTACAAACAGCGAATTGTCATAGAATTTCTGGTTGCGGAAAAAGAAAATGTGGCAAACATTCATAAACGACTGTGTGCAGTGTACAAATGTACTGCAGTCAATAGGAGCACAGTTAGTCGCTGGGTTCAGAGAATTAAAGCTGCAGAAAGTGTACGAGTGGAGCTGCATGATTTACCGCGTTCTGGACGTGTTGCCTCGGCTACCAGCACAGACATGTTAAACCGGGCTGATGCCATTATTCGTAAGGATAGGCGTATCACTAGTCAGCAATTGGCATTGCAGCTTACAGTCAGCAAGTGAGGTGCAATCGCAATTTTTAAAACTCTCGGATATTCAAAGATTTGCGCTCGATGGGTTCCTCGGTGCCTAACAAATGATCACAGAGTTCAAAGGAAAACATTCTGTTCTGAATTGTTGGAGCGTTTCGGTGTTGAAGGAGAAATGTTTTTGTCAAAAATTGTTACCGGTGACGAAACGTGGGCACATTATTATGAGCCTGAAACAAAAATGCAGTCAATGGAATGGCATCATCCGCAGTCACCAAAAAGAAAAAAATTCAAAACATCTCCATCAGCCGGAAAGGTGATGATCACTGTCTTCTGGGACATTGATGGTGTGATTCTTGTTGATGTAATGACAAGAGGTGAGACAATCAACTCGACAGCTTACATCAATACACTGACAAAACTCAAAAATCGGTTCCACAGAGTTCGGCCTAATAAGCCATCTGCAGATTTGTTACTTCAACATGACAATGCACGCCCTCACACAAGTCTGGTAACACTGGAAGCAATCAACAAATTTGGTTGGGCTGTACTGCCCCATCCTCCTTACAGCCCTGATCTGGCTCCCTCAGATTTCCATCTGTTTGGACCACTCAAAAAATTCCTGCGTGGGACACACTTTGACAATGATGAGGGTGTGATCCGTGCAGTTAAAAAATGGCTACGCGAGCAGGACAAAACTTGGTACAAACGAGGCATTCATGACCTAGTTTCGCGTTGGCGTAAGGCAATACGCTTGGACGGAGATTATGTTGACAAATAGGTATCAGCTACAATCTGTGAAAATTTCACACATTTTGCCCGAAGTTTCCGAAAAAAAAATTGGTGTGCATTACTTTTTGACCTCCCTACGTAGTTCTAATTTTATATTTCTTGGTGATTTCTGTGTCTTCCGCAGTTTTATTCTTATCTTTCCAACTACTGGTACATGGTCACTATTGCAATCTGCTCCTAGCCTTGTTTTAACCGATGTTAGCCCATTCCTGAATCTTCTCTGTATCACATTTTATTTTTTGTATAGTTTATCGTATTATTTTGGTCTTTGAGCGATTCGCTTCTAACTGCGCCGTTTCTCTTGACTGTCTTTTCTTGATTATTTACCATGGCCCTTGACTGTTAACTTTACGTCATCTAAGACGTTAACTTACTCTCTCTCTTCTAATTTCCCTTGAGAATGCTCAAAGCCATATGTATTGCTTATGTAACAAAATATCACATTCTTAACTTCGCGATGAAAAATAAAGTTATACTAGATAGATACAAACATGTTTCTTACCCTCATTGTGTATTTACTTCCCAACAAACAGAAACTGGTCTCTGATCCTGTCAACTTTTTATATTTCTCTACAACACTTATGTCTCTATTATCCAATGTTTATAGAATTTCACACCACACGTGCATTTCTTTACACTGACTCACAAAAAACCAAAAAAAGTACAATGAAGCTGCATCCTGTACAGACAATCACAAACAGGTAATGTATCACACGTTTCTACCAAGACTCTCAGCAATAAAACATCTGCAGATCCATACGCATTTGAGCTGTAAAAATACAATTTAGAACAAATTGTCTTTCTTGGTGACTTTATTGTTGGAACCTGTCATGTCCACCGACAAGATTGCTTGGTTATATATTATCAGCCATCTAACACAATATTGACATCCTGCCATCTAACACAATATTGATATTCTGCCATCTAACACAATATTGATATTCTGCCATCTAACACAATATTGACATCCTGCCATCTAACACAATATTGATATTCTGCCATCTAACACAATATTGACATCCTGCCATCTAACACAATATTGATATTCTGCCACCTAACACAATATTGATATCCTGCCATCTAACACAATATTGATATCCTGCCACCTAACACAATATTGATATCCTGCCACCTAACACAATATTGATATTCTGCCACCTAACACAATATTGATATCCTGCCATCTAACACAATATTGATATCCTGCCACCTAACACAATATTGATATCCTGCCATCTAACACAATATTGATATTCTGCCATCTAACACAATATTGACATCCTGCCATCTAACACAATATTGATATTCTGCCATCTAACACAATATTGATATCCTGCCACCTAACACAATATTGATATTCTGCCACCTAACACAATATTGATATTCTGCCACCTAACACAATATTGACATTCTGCCACCTAACACAATATTGATATTCTGCCATCTAACACAATATTGATATTCTGCCATCTAACACAATATTGATATCCTGCCACCTAACACAATATTGATATTCTGCCACCTAACACAATATTGATATTCTGCCACCTAACACAATATTGACATTCTGCCACCTAACACAATATTGATATTCTGCCACCTAACACAATATTGATATTCTGCCACCTAACACAATATTGATATTCTGCCATCTAACACAATATTGATATTCTGCCATCTAACACAATATTGATATTCTGCCATCTAACACAATATTGATCCTCCTGGACGACCTATTGTCTCTTCCATCTCATGTCCCACAGTTCTCAATTCTGACTTCCTTGACAGTGTCTTTCAACCCATAGTTATGGGGCTCCCTTCGTATGTCAAAGACACTAACGACGCCTGCAACATCTTTGCCTCTTTCATCCTCTTTCCTGATCATTACTACCACCTCTTCGTCATGGATGTCTGCTCCCTTTACACTTCTATTCCCCACTCCGACGGCCTTCAAGCTCTTCAGTTTTTCCTGGACCGTAGGATCAAACCTTCTATTGCCACTGGCGTCTTCCTCCGTATAGCGGAATTAGTCTTGAACCTCAACTCTTTCGAGTTCAATGGCAATTTCTTCACCCAGATTAGCGGTGTGGCGATGGACACTAAAATGGGCCCTAGCATTGCTTGTCTCTTCATGGGCTACCTCGAGCACCGAATCATCCAAACCTACGAGGGCCCTCTTCCCCTTATGTATCGTAGGTACATCGATGACTGCATTGGTCTGTCTGACCTTCCTGAGGATGAGATCTCCCGTTTCATCGAATATGTCGGACATTTCCACGCCTCTATCCACATCACCTACCACATCTCCACCTCCTCCGTATCTTTCCTGGACATCCTAGTCTCCTTGGGCACCTCTCATCTTCTCACCTCGGTCTTCTACAAGGCCACTGACTCCCATAGTTTCCTCCGCTACGACTCCTCTCATCCTACATCCTGCAAGAACTCTCTTCCCTATTCTGAGCTTCTCAGACTTCGTCGCCTTTGCCAAGACGATGAAGATTTCCTTCACAATGCCCACCACATGCTTGATTTCTTCCGCCGACGCCTTTATCCAGAATCAGCTCTCCTCCCTGCCCTGCGTCGAGTTCTCCACACTTCACGTCAGTCTGCTCTTACCCCCTCTACTCATCCCCCCTCGGACAGAGTAGTGCTCGCACTTACCTATCACCCTCACCACTACGCTGTGATTAGGACTATTCACCGCTACCTCCCCATTCTTCGATCTGACCCTACTACCCGTCTGCTCTTCCCTGACCCGCCATTAGTGGCCTTTAGACGTGACCGGAACCTCCGAGACTTTCTTGTAAGGGGCCGTCTTCCTGCTGCCCTCCTTGGCCGTCGAGGTACTATCAGAATCAAACACAGAGTATGCAATACTTGTGACCACATTCTCCAGACATACTGTCCTCTTCCCCAATGGTCCTTTCGAGATCAGAGAGGGATTCACTTGCACATCGCGGAACATCATTTATGCCATCATCTGTAAGCGATGCAAGTTCACCTACATCGGACAATCTGGTCGACGTATCGGGGCTAGGTGCCGTGAACACTTAAATGGCATCACCTGAGAAGCGGACACTCTTGTAGCAGCCCACTAACTCGAGGGGCCATCGAGGTAAGACCGATGTCTTGGTAACTGGCCTAGTATCATGCTCCTCTGATCACCACAGTCGGCTCAATCTGGAACCCTGTCCCTTTGAGGACCCTCCTTCCTCCGACTCCATCCTCCCACCTATGGACTTCTCTTCCTATTTCACTTCTTGGATCTTCTACTCCTCGTCCATCCCTGCTTTCCATATCCTCTTTGAGTAACCCCTACTTGCCTTCTTCATCCAACAAACACCCCCCCCCCCCACCTCCCTTTTTCTCTTCTGACTACCTACATGTCCTTCACCTCCTTATCACTATTTCACCTCTCCACCTGGACTGTACCATCTCTCTGCCCACTTCTATTGTTCCTCGTCAGTAGTGATGGTGGCTGTGAACTCAACAGAAAAGTGGAATAACATGCACCGAAATACAATAGATTTGGCACCGACTTTGCACCGACTTTGCACCAAAACGGTGCCAAAAAAAAAAATTATTTTTTCGAATTCGCGATTTTTTCGAACTTCATAATTTTTTTGGGGGGGAAAAATTTTGGGAAAAATTTTTTGGTGTTCGTCAGTTTGTCGAATCACTGAGAGCTTAACTCAGGTAAATTCAAAAGATCGTGTGCTAATCCGGTGATCGCGCTCCGGTGATCGCCTCTCGCTGTGTGTTATTTGTGAAAGAGTATATTTGTGTCGCCTCGCTCGTGTTAGATGAAAATGAAAGAGTATTTTAAAAGAGTATGTGAAAGTAAACAGAATTATTTAAAAAATATGTATTTGTGAAAGTAAACTCAGAATTATTAAAAATAAAAAAAAAAAAAACAGTCTCCCTTCAGGATTCGAACACGGGTCTACTACGTGACAGGAGGCGACAAGCAATAACATTGAAAGGTTAGTTTTGTCGAACGGTCTCCTGTGTTTCTGAGAGCTTAACCGCAGGTAAATTCAATAGAGACTCGGTGCTAATCCGGTGATCGCCGCTCGCTGTGTGTTATTTGTGAAAGAGTATTTTAAAAGAGTATGTGATAAATAAAAAATACGAAATGTTTCAAAACGTTAAGAAATATAGTTAAATGTGATAAAATTGATTTTTAAAAAAGGCGAAATAATAAAAACTATGAAAAAAATAAGTTAACATACTGACGGAAAACTAGTCAAGAAACTGGAATGACATTTTTGTTGACTGGGCTAGTGGTACTTGAGGAATGCTATTGTTAGGGTCGCTTACAAGGAATCGTGGTCATTGTTAGGAGCTGCATTGTTAGGCTCCGTGTTTAGAGTTAGGTAGAGGCATGTCGGGGACAGCGGTTCTAAAAGGGGGTATCTCGCGGGTCGGATGGCGGGTCGTCGTGCGGGTGGGGAAAGGTGCCTTTATTGGTTATCATCATGTGTGGGGCAACAGGAGGCGACATGTAAAAAAAAATGCTGACAAGCAATTATTAGTATCGTTAGCATCATGTATTCTGACCTTCCCTCCTTGTTTTCTAACACAACTTCCTAGATTTCTGACCATGCCCCTCAACATCCCCCTTCCTACTATCATCATGTGCCTCAACACTATCACCATGTCCCTCAACACTATCATGTGCCACCCTCAACATCCCCCTTCCTACTATCAGCATGTGCCTCAACACTATCATCATCATGTGCCTCAACATCCCCCTTCCTACTATCAGCATGTGCCTCAACACTATCATGTGCCACCCTCAACACTATCATCATCATCATCAAGCCACACAAAGTATCAATCATCTCTGTCACACATTCATGGTAAACCAAAACAAAACTCGTTCTATATTTTCACAACTTTATTAATACATCAAATATACGACACATATATATTACTGTCCGGTTGTTGATAATTTTAAGCGTCTGGGTTTCCTCCCTCCTGTTTTGGTGGTACTGTTTGTTAAATGTCTATCAAACACGGGTGCATAGGAAGTGTCATTAGCCTTCAAAACACAACCGCCCTCCATTTTGACAAAACCTTGATCAAAGCTGGAATAGGTAATCGGTGACTCTGCTGAAACACCCGCGGCATTCATATTGGGTGCCGGATCTGTCGTCTGATTAACAAGAGCGAGGTTCCCTTGATTAACAACTGGGGGCGTGTAGTCGATGAGATTCGTGTTAACAAGAGATGGTATGTAGTTTTGGTGGTTAACGACAGGCGGCGTGTAGTTGATCTGATTAACGAGAGGTGGCGTGTAGCTGATCTGGTTAACAACAGGTGGCGTGTAGCTGATCTGGTTAACGAGAGGTGGCGTGTAGCTGAGGTTAGCATAAGCGGTTAAAATTTCCTCTCGCATCTCGACTAACGTGATAAATTCCTCTCTCGATAGTGTTATCCCAGTTCTGGTAGGAAACTTAAAAAAACTATCACCGCTATATGTCCTTATATTTATCAATGGTCTGTTACGAAAAACACAAACCGAGACTGCCTTAACGCCATCTTTAGACAATGGAACTACAGTCTCATTTCCACGTGACATAAATATGCGCTGATCACTGAGATCAAACGAAATTGGCGTATTCAAGCTACACGACTCCATATTCAAAGAAAAAACAAACCACCTGGCAACAGACGTTGGTTATGTGTGTGCGTGTACACTGCTCGACTGGGGGGTTTTTATACCCGTTTATCGGGTCGAGGACCGTCTATTTATAGCAGCTAACGCAATACGTTATCAGGCGTGGTAATCAGTCGTGTTGCGACATGTTCAGTGACCTCTGGAACTGACCCAATAGGGGGGGGGGGGGGGTGATGTGTGGGGAAATATGATGCGTGTAACAATTCGGTCTCAGGTAACGCGGCTTGAGACTAGGAAACTCCTCCTCCCCCTGTCGTGTTTATATAGGTTGTGGATTTTAAAAATAGGTGTTAGTTGAAGAGGGGGAAACCTCGCGCGCTGACCTAAAATCACTCGTTGTTATTTTCGTCGGGGGCGTAATCACTAAAGTTAGTAGCACTTGCGAGGATGGATCCCCGATGGAATCATCCCTTCACAGCTCTGATAGCCGGTCCTACCGGGTGTGGGAAAACGGTATTTGTGCAAAAGTTTATACAGAACCTTCACGAGCTAGCTGTCCCCGTACCGGAGGAAGTTATATGGTGTTATGGGGAATGGCAGCCGATATACGAGACTATGGGGTCAGTGAGATTTATCGAGGGTCTACCAGACGTCGATAAATTGGAAGGTGGTAAGAAGAGAAGACTGATCGTCATCGATGACTTGATGTCTGAGACGGACGAGCGGGTAACAAAATTATTCACCAAAGGTAGTCATCACAGAGATATTAGTGTGATGTACATTGTTCAAAATCTATTCGGAAAAAATAAAGAACATCGAACCATAAGTCTCAATACGCACTATTTAGTCCTTTTCAAGAACCCGAGAGACGGGAGTCAAATTATGAATCTGGGTAAACAAATGTACCCGGGTCGGGTGGGGTACCTCCAAGATAGTTTTAAGGACGCGACAGCGACTCCTCACGGTTATTTGTTGGTCGATCTTCGTCAGGACACACCTGATAATCTTAGGTTGAGAACAAAAATATTCCCAGGGGAGAGACAAATCGTCTACGTGCCAAAGTAGAGAATCATGTGTGATCAAGCACTTAGACGGCACGGTGAAATGTTGAAATGTATGCGCGCCGCCTCGCCGACCGGTTTAAGAGCCATATTAAAAACAGCCTCTCCCAAACTCATTAACTTTTTGTGCGAGTGTTGTCATAACATATTAAAAGGTAATGTTAGACTCACTCAGCGACAGAAGTGCGAGCTACGTCGACACAAGAACAAGTTGAGACTTCTCACTAAAAAGAAACCGAGTCTTAAGCGGCGGAAAGAGATTCTACAAACCGGTGGGTTCATAGGTGCTTTGCTCCGTCCTATATTAAGTATTCTCGGTGGAGTACTAGGTGCGTAACAATGGCCAAAAAAATGATTTTGGTGGATCCTCGATTCCTCGAGGGTCTTAAACAGACTACTACCACGTCCTATAGCCCACCCGAGGCGATCGGTGACAACTTGAGAGATTTAGATGATGAAATGCAACGCATCCTATTCCGCGATGATTTAGCACCCGCCGATAAGGCCAGAGTGTACCAACGTGCCCTGCATCAATATTTAACTAGATTGGAGCAGTATAAACGACGCTCATTGGGCTCGGTCGATCTCATTCAACACAACACGGCAACAGAAAAAACACCTTCCCCACCAACACCATCATTCGAGGTATCACCAGAGCAGACCAAGACACCACCACCACCACCAGCGGAAACCCCAAAGGTAGGTAATGAAACCACTCCGCCCGTAGCCACGTATAAACTGAGACCTAAAAAAAGAAAGAGCGGAATCCCAACACCAAAATGGGAACGGTGGAGAAAATATTGAGACGTCGTTACTTTGACCCTAGTCGACCAAGGGCGTATAGTGGTGCAACGGCCCTGCAACGTAACACCAAACTGGGACTCGCAAAGATCAAACAATGGCTGAGTCATCAGGATACCTATACCCTTCATAAACCAATTCGTCGCAGATTTGAAAGGCGTCCCATTATAACGAGTGGCCCCCAACAGCAATATCAGGCAGACCTAATCGATTTGAGACATTTGAAAAAACACAACGATGGATATTCCTATTTGGTTTCTTGCGTGGACGTTTTTAGTAAATTCGCGTGGTCTGTACCGATACGAACCAAAACGGGGAAATCCTTAGTGGAAGCCGTCGGTAAGATATTTCTCGATGGGAAACCCGCGAGTTTTCAAACCGATAAGGGGTCAGAGTTTCTGAACAGAACATTTCAGAAATTCCTCGCTGACAACAACGTTCACTTTTTCACTACGCAGAACGAAGATATCAAGGCCGCCGTGGTGGAACGCTTTAATAGGACTCTGAAACAACGGATGTGGCGATATTTCACGAAATCCAATAAGTTGTCTTATGTCCGAGTCCTCCCCGCCCTACTTCGAAGTTATAACCATTCGTATCACAGAAGTATAAAAATGGCACCGGTCGACGTCAACGCAGACAATCAAGAACAGGTATGGAACACGTTGTATAATAGCAAACGTAACTTTAAATTTGAAAGACCCCTGTACAAGCCCGGTGATCGAGTTAGACTGGTCCTGGGCAGAGCCAATTTTAAAAAGGGTTATGCCCCGGCTTGGACGGAGGAACTGTTTTCCATCAGTCGAGTAAATGAAACAAACCCCGTTACATATGTGTTGAAGGATGATAAGGGCGATGAGATAGAGGGGTCATTCTACACACCGGAAATTCAAAAAGTTGGAGACAAACACGAGTACAGAATCGAGAGTGTCATAACCGAGCGTCGCACATCCTTTGGGCGAAAGGAGAGTTTAGTCAAATGGTTTGGTTACGGTTCGTCATTTAACAGTTGGATACCGTCCAAGGACATTGTCAGATACAAAAACTAGAGATGCGAGAAGAAGAAGAAGAAGAAGTGGTAACTTTTGGTGGAGAGCCCGATTTGGGAGCCGTAAACTCGGGAGTCGGGAGAGACGGCGAACCGCGCTGGTGGGGGTCGATGTTTGGGAAACTATCCCCCTACTTAGAACTTGTCTTTATTTGTCAAGTGGTAGTTATATATACAGTTGTAGCGGTCTCGCTGTTCAATCTGACCACCGAAAAGGCAGACGCGAAGGAGGGAAAACTGTGGATAGCCCTACTGAGCAGCTGTTTGGGTTACATGCTACCGAATCCAAACTTGGAGAGGCGACGGTGAAACGAGTGAAAAAAAAATGAGTTTTTATGTCACCCTTCCCAGCAATGCATCTATGGAACTTTTTAAGGATAATAACCCAGGCCACTTTTTCGTTAAACTCCCTCAGACCATTGACATTTCGACGCAGTATGAGATCGCACTGGTGGAGATACAGTTTCCGCTAAATTATTTCAATGTAATAGAGGGTGATGTCTGGATTCGCTATGAATCTCTCGATAACGACGATATTTGCGACGCCAGATTTTATTTCAACGTGACATTGGAACCTGGGTTATACACGAAACCCGATGCGTTCATCGGCGCGTTGAACGCGTCGATCGTAAAAGCGGAGGATGAGTCGTACAGGGGAGAGAAAGGGAAAAAAATGAGATTCATTTACGCAAAAGAGGTGAATAAAGCCATCTTGAAACTTTACGAGAAAGGAGTCAGTGTTACCATAAGCGATACTTTGAAAAACATGTTAGCCTTCCCCACGACCACAATATCAGACACGGCTCCCGATATCTTCAGCGTGGGTGTAATGGACTTGGAAAGTGTTGCGAAGAATGTCTACGTCTACTGCGATCTCGTTTCCCCCAGACCGGTCGGGGATGTGATGGTGCCTCTCCTCAGGAGCGTGCCTGTTCTCAATAGAAATCACACCTCGGTGTTTCAGATCTACGATAAGCCTCACTACCTACCCCTGAGTAGATTTTCCTTCGATACCGTCGAGATCCTTTTAGCCAACGAACACGGAAAAACCATTCCATTCACCAGCGGGACGTCGGTGCTAACGGTACACTTTCGAGTCAAGAAGCATCTCGAGCTGGTATAATGGTGAAACACACTCCCCTTCATAGAGATGTTGAGTTATACGAAGACTTTTACTGTTGTCAGGCGGGCGATGGGATGCCCGTGTTTATAGGAGGTCGAAGTCAGAGCGGTCGAGGAATCGGTAGTTTCTTCGGTGGAATCGGGAGGGCTATTTTACCCTGGTTAAAAACCGGCGGTAAGGCCTTGCTCAGAGAAGGCTTGGGGACCGGTCTGCAGGTCGCACAGGACGCATTGGCCGGGAAAAATGTCGGTGAAGCTTTCAAAGAACGAGCTAAGGAGGCCGGTCAGCGGTTGCTACACGGGGCCGTAGACCACCTGCGTGATAACAACCAATCAGGAAGTGGTTTACGTCAAAGCAGAAAGCGAGTTATGAAGCTACCTCCACCAGGAGAACCCGTTACGAAGAGGATAAAACCGACAGCTGGACGGTTCCCCCTTCATTCGGTGCACAACAGAGGGAAGAAGACGAGGGTGACAAAGGATATTTTCGACTAATAATGTCCCTCATTCACCCCAAATCGTGCGAATGTCTTCACTCTGGTTTGGATTTATTTAGCGTTCCACCAACGCAGACATCTCTCGACTCTGGCCAGTTTATTGAAATTCGGCCGATCGCAGCTTTGTCGCATAGCGCACCGATAGAGTTTTTCATTTCTGGAAACAGCGAGGAGTATCTAGATCTTTTCAACACGTTTTTACATCTGCGGGTCAAGATCACCCTCCCGAATGGTGATAGTGTACCTGTCGATGCTGAGGTAGGACCGGTCAACAATTATCTTCACAGTCTATTTTCACAAGTCGACGTATCGCTAAACGACACGTTGGTTACACCGTCGGAGAATACCTATCCTTTTAGAGCGGTGTTTGAGGCCACGCTAAATTACGGGGAGGATGCGAAAACGGGATACTTGACGGCCGCTCTGTTCTACAAAGACACAGCTGGCCACCATGACGATTTGAAAGAAAATGAGGGTTTTAAAACACGGCGCGATTTGACTTCGGGTAGTAAAGAGGTTGAAATGATGGGTCGTTTGCACTCTGATGTCTTTGTGCAGGATCGTTACATGTTAAACAGAGTCGATGTAAAGATAAAACTCACCCCCTCGAAGGATGTGTTCAGCCTCGCGACTCACGATAGCTCTGTGGGTTATAAGAGTGTTATCACCTACGCCGCGCTCGTGGTAAGGAAAGCTAAGCTAAACCCCGCGATTTCTCTGGCCCACGAAAAGGCTCTCTTGAGCGGGAATGCGCGGTACCCGATCAAGAGGGTTACCATCAAGACCTTTTCCATCGCTAGCGGGATGCTTTCCCACAGTCAAGACAATTTATTTTTGTCTCAAACACCGACCCGTATAGTGATAGGTCTGATTACGGCCAGTGCTTTTAATGGTGTTTACACAGCTAACCCGTTCAATTTTCAACACTTTGGTCTGATTTATATGAACCTGACGGTCGACGGGAAATGTATCTCGGGAAAGCCTCTAACTATGGACTTTGAACGAAATCAATACGCGAGAGCTTTCTTCGGCACAAATCTGGCCATGGGTCTGATTGGTAAAGACGCTGGGAATAACGTTGATTATAGAGAATTCAAGGACGGATACTGCCTATTTGGTTTTGACCTCTCGTCCAGCCTACTGGACGGCTCCCATTTTGAGCTAGCCACAAGCGGACCCTTGTCGATAGAACTCAAGTTTGCCGCTCCCACCACTACTCCCCTACAAGTTATCGTCTACGCAGAGTTGGACTCGGTGCTCGAGGTGTCCAAGACAAGGCAGATTCTAACAGACTTCGCCGTTTGAGAGAGAGTCGAATATGAACACGAGGGAGATTTACAACCTTTTGATGTCGGATATTTTCGTTCGACGTTGTTCCCTTGTTAGTGTCATTCCACGAAACCACTTACCGCCGAGCATCGACCCAACGGCGACCGCGGCCTTTGTCATAAACACCGACCCTGCCCACGAACCCGGTGAGCATTGGGTGGCCCTATTTTACAACGGTCTCGGCGAATGTGAGTATTTCGATTCCTACGGTTTGCCTCCCAGACACGTGGATATTTTAAACTTTATAGAGCAAAACTCACACGTTCCATTCGTCTACAACCCGCGGGTGTTGCAAGATTTGTTTAGCAACACGTGCGGTCTATATTGTGTTTATTATATACTTCTTAAGTGTCGTGGCGCGAAACTTAACAGAATTCTCATGCCTTTTTCATCGAGACAGCACGTAAACGACCGTATCATTTATCGTTTGCTCGCCCCGTGGATACTTCGGCTTCGAGGGGCCCGCCCAGACGCTTAAAATTATCAACAACCGGACAGTAATATATATGTGTCGTATATTTGATGTATTAATAAAGTTGTGAAAATATAGAACGAGTTTTGTTTTGGTTTACCATGAATGTGTGAGAGAGATGATTGATACTTTGTGTGGCTTGATGATGATGATGATAGTGTTGAGGGTGGCACATGATGATGATAGTGTTGAGGCACATGCTGATAGTAGGAAGGGGGATGTTGAGGCACATGATGATGATAGTGTTGAGGCACATGCTGATAGTAGGAAGGGGGATGTTGAGGGTGGCACATGATAGTGTTGAGGGACATGGTGATAGTGTTGGGGCACATGATGATAGTAGGAAGGGGGATGTTGAGGGGCATGGTCAGAAATCTAGGAAGTTGTGTTAGAAAACAAGGAGGGAAGGTCAGAATACATGATGCTAACGATACTAATAATTGCTTGTCAGCATTTTTTTTTTTACATGTCGCCTCCTGTTGCCCCACACATGATGATAACCAATAAAGGCACCTTTCCCCACCCGCACGACGACCCGCCATCCGACCCGCGAGATACCCCCTTTTAGAACCGCTGTCCCCGACATGCCTCTACCTAACTCTAAACACGGAGCCTAACAATGCAGCTCCTAACAATGACCACGATTCCTTGTAAGCGACCCTAACAATAGCATTCCTCAAGTACCACTAGCCCAGTCAACAAAAATGTCATTCCAGTTTCTTGACTAGTTTTCCGTCAGTATGTTAACTTATTTTTTTCATAGTTTTTATTATTTCGCCTTTTTTAAAAATCAATTTTATCACATTTAACTATATTTCTTAACGTTTTGAAACATTTCGTATTTTTTATTTATCACATACTCTTTTAAAATACTCTTTCACAAATAACACACAGCGAGCGGCGATCACCGGATTAGCACCGAGTCTCTATTGAATTTACCTGCGGTTAAGCTCTCAGAAACACAGGAGACCGTTCGACAAAACTAACCTTTCAATGTTATTGCTTGTCAGCATTTTTTTTACATGTTGCCCTGTCACGTAGTAGACCCGTGTTCGAATCCTGAAGGGAGACTGTTTTTTTTTTATTTTTTTATTTTTAATAATTCTGAGTTTACTTTCACAAATACATATTTTTTAAATAATTCTGTTTACTTTCACATACTCTTTTAAAATACTCTTTCATTTTCATCTAACACGAGCGAGGCGACACAAATATACTCTTTCACAAATAACACACAGCGAGAGGCGATCACCGGAGCGCGATCACCGGATTAGCACACGATCTTTTGAATTTACCTGAGTTAAGCTATCAGTGATTCGACAAACTGACGAACACCAAAAAATTTTTCCCAAAATTTTTCCCCCCAAAAAAATTATGAAGTTCGAAAAAATCGCGAATTCGAAAAAATAATTTTTTTTTTGGCACCGTTTTGGTGCAAAGTCGGTGCAAAGTCGGTGCCAAATCTATTGTATTTCGGTGCATGTTATTCCACTTTTCTGTTGAGTTCACAGCCACCATCACTACTCTCGTCCTTCCCACCACCACTCTGCTGATCTACTCCTAGCTCACCCCTTTCCTCTCTATTCACTTGTAGCCACTACTCCTCTATACCTACTATTCCAGTATCCCCCTTATCCTGATGTCCACTTTCATTCCTCTCCTAGGACCCTCACCACCCCCTTTGTTCTATCATTTCCCAACTTCTTTACCTCCTATGTTACCTCTTGCGCACAATTCACCTACTACTCCACTTCTTCCAGACTCCCTCTCCTTCTATTCACTTCTGACCTACCGCCTCTCCTCCAATCCACTTTTCACATACCTGCTTCTTATCCCTCCTCTCCATACCTCCTCTTCTAATACTTCCCTACCTCTCGATTGACTAACTTCCTCCGGACCACGCCTCTATCACTCTACCGCCCTTCTTCCTACCTACTTGACTTATACCGGCTTTCTTATTCTTCCTCGCCTTATCTCTTCCTCTGGTATTCACTTCCCTCCTCTTCCTCCCTTCGTTGACCTACCTCTCAACTCTTCCAGTCCCAGGCCATCCATTCTGTAGAGTCTATCTCTCTCACCCATCTCTCAGTTCACTACTTTGTCTTTTCATTCACTCTTTCTTTCAACCTCTCGCGGGATCTCTCACTTGCATTGTCCGAGTGATTTATTGACCACTTTTCTCCCTCTCCCCTTACCCCCTCCCCCCTTCGTCTTTGTTTGCTAGCAGTTTTGCCCCTCCAGGCCTTTGGTTTTGTGCCTCTATTTTTCCTCTCACCATTGACCATCGTTTTCATAGTAGTTTGGCAGCTTCGCCTATCTTTCTTCCCCACCCCTCCCCCTCCCCGCCCCTCTGATTTGTTTTCCCGCCACACAGGCCCTATTGTCCTTCTAAACTTGTGTGTTTCAGTAACGTGTTACGTTCTAGATGCATCCTTAAAACTCCAAGTCATTCTGATGTGTTCCAGCACGGAGGGCAGACTTGCTGTTTTAAGCTAAGTGCATTTTATGATAAGTTTTTCTCTTTTTCTATTTTATATATCTTGACGCCCATCCTACCTCTTATCACGTAGTATTCATTTCTCTCTTCCCTCTCCTTTCTTATTTCAACATCCTACTTTCCTCTCCCTCCACTTGATCATCTAACATGTAGTTATAGATAATTGTGCTTCACCGTTTGTTGTCGTTGTCCTTGTATTCTGAAGAAGGCCACAGGCCGAAACGTCATTATTGTGTTGCGTTCCTTCCTTGTAAGGCTGTCAACATACTTTGGAGTGTTTAGTACACTCCACCACTGGCTCGACACAATATTGATATTCTGCCACTTAAGACCACATTGATTTTGTCGAGTTTGTATCGTCGATTCACGTGTAGAACTTTGCATTTAAATGCTGATAGCAACCACTGACTTTATAACCCGAGACCAATGTTTCAAGACAAAACATGCACGCGCATGCTCATTGAACTAATTAACTTTCAATGACTGCTTTTTCCTCGTAATCGATGATCCCATCTTCCTAATGTGTCATGTTTCATGACCATGCATAGTACATTTCATGTTTCTATCAAGACCACGTTATTCATAAAGTATTTTTTTGTTATCCAACAAGGTCTATGACCTTAAGTTATTTCCATCTTTGTAGCTCTGTGACCTTTAATCTACAGTCGTCTTCCAAGGTCGTTGTTTTTTGTTTGTTATACAGTGCCCAATCGACCTATACATTAACGCCGTTCAAGACCACTCGTTGCAGTCTGATGGCCAATGAGAACCAATGACACGCTCCGTTTGGGTTGGTCAAGCATCAATTGGAGCCAAAACAATTCATGCATAGAAGAGACATCAATGGCACATATGTGATCAATTAGGGTGCACCACAATATAAATGGTAGTGGTGTCATTTACCACAGGATAAATAATTCTAGTACAAATTACAACTTGTGGTGAATGTCGATAACGTTTGACCAGTTAGGACTGCTTTATGCAGTAGCGAACAATAGACGATGACTCTCTAAGGAAGACATCCGTTGTAACTGCAATAATGACATTACTGGATGTGGATAACGTCATCATCCGCTGTTCTATCAATGAATAGTCACTCTCCCCGGCTAAAGAATCGAAGAGCCTACTTCTTAGTGCGCCGTTGCTGTCCGTGAAAAGCCTACTTTCTAGTGAGCTGCTGCTGTCCATGAAAAGCCTACTTCATAGTGCGCTGCTGCTGTCCATGAAAAGCCTACTTTCTAGTGAGCTGCTGCTGTCCATGAAAAGCCTACTTCCTAGTGAGCTGCTGCTGTCCATGAAAAGCCTACTTCCTAGTGAGCTGCTGCTGTCCATGAAAAGCCTACTTTCTAGTGAGCTGCTGCTGTCCATGATAAGCCTACTTCCTAGTGAGCTGCTGCTGTCCATGTAAATCCTACTTCCGAGTGCGCCACTGCTATCCACGAAAAGCCTACTTCCTAGTGCGCCACTGCTGTCCATGAAAAGCCTACTTTCTAGTACGCCACTGCTGTCTGTGAAAAGCCTACTTCCTAGTGCGCCGCTGCTGCCCACGAAAAGCCTTCTTCATAGTGCGCCGTTGCTGTCTTTGAAAAGCCTACTTCCTAATGTGCCGCTGCTGTCCATGAAAAGCCTACTTCCTAGTGCGCCACTGCTGTCTGTGAAAAGCCTACTTCCTAGTGTGCTGCTCCTTTCCATGAAAAGCTTACTTTCTAGTGCGCCGCTGCTGTCCATGAAAAGCCTACTTCCTAGTGCGCCACTAGGGAGCCGCGATAGCTCAGTGGTTAGTGAACTGGACTACAACGGACAAGGGGCACGGTTCCATCCCAACCGACGCTCCCGGGTTCACCCAGCCTTAAATGGGTACCGGATTTTTTTCTGGGAAAGTAAAGCAGCACGGGCGTAATACCGACCACATTACCCCAAAAATTATGTGCTGAAGGTCTGTAAAATATAGGGTCACTAACACCATATTTCCCTATACGCCACTTGGCGTGACGGGGGTACTTTACTTTTTTTTTTGTACTAGTGCGCCACTGCTGTCCATGTAAAGCCTACTTCCTAGTGCGCCCCTGCTGTCCATGAAAAGCCTACTTCCTAATGCGCCGCTGCTGTCCATGAAAAGCCTACTTCCTAGTGCGCCGCTGCTGTTTGTGAAAAGTCTATTTCTTAGTGCGCCACTGCTGTCCATGAAAAGCCTACTTCCTAATGCGCCGCTGCTGTCTATGAAAAGCCTACTTTCTAGTGCGCCGCTGCTATCTGTGAAAAGCCTACTTCCTAGTGCGCCACTGCTGTCCATGAAAAGCTACTTCCTAGTGCGCCACTGCTGTCTGTTGAACCACGCGAATGAGAGATTTACTATTCTATTGGACAAGACCAGCCATGACGCTGCAGGTCTGACTACTCTGCTCACTTGATGATATTTCTGCTGATTAACTTCGACCCTGATTACGTCATTTTTCCTTCTCTTACCTCGACATTTAGCAAGAACCGAGCTTGACCGTATCATCTTAGATAGTGAAATGTAAATCAGTTCTTGAGACATTGAAACGATCTCTAGGAAGTTCAGACAGAACGACGTTAAACGTATAAACCGAAAGATGAGGTCACTCCCATCAATGTACGGCATACTGGCCGCGGTAACTTTATTCTGGTCACCACCAAAGTCCATCTTGTCAAAATTCGATATAATATAAACACGGTGTTAATCTGTACAAATCGGAAACAAAATATCTCCTTCCGGACATTGAACTCAACTAGCCAGTAACATACTTAGAAACATAAATTGTTTACGCCCACTTTTAACACGATCTGTCAATCAACTAGAATTGTCCGGAATACCGAACGTTGCATCGAAGCTTACGCTGCTGCTTAAGGGAGACAATTCTGATCTCATATCCAGACCCTAAACGCAATCGTCCCTGATCTCAATATCAACACAAAGTATTACGAATCTCCTAGCTGTGTTGAACATCACGACATATTTTCTAATCTCCAATGTGCTCTAACTTTAATATCCAACCCTCCTCGCCGTTAATGTTCGTCATTGTCTTCATCAAGAAAGCTTAGGCTGTGATTGACAAATCCACTTAAGACTGACATGTACAATATGACGATAACAAACTGGGAGGTTTTGTTAGCATGCATTGTTATACTTTGTTACTATCTCACTAATCCTAAATGACATCACACTTTATAATAAAAAAAGATTATTTTGTTGCTGATTAAAGAAATGGAACAAATATAAAAAGGAAATACATTTTATGGGAATATAAATTTCCGCCAATAAAATAGAATTCGTATCTCCAGTTGCAGTACAACAAGGAGATAGGCCATGGTTCAACATGGCTGATGTTAGGATTGTATCCAAAAAGCGAACGATGATGTACTTAATGGTGTATGTACCGACAACAGTAAAGGGTGGTAGAAGAGCTACACAGCAGGAGAAAACAACTGGATCATCACAGGTAGTGTTGTTGCATTTCATCTTTTCTTTTAACAACAAACGTGTTACTGCTGCATTAAGTTATTGAGTTATTTGTGCGTCATTATCCCTTGTCTCCGAACATGTCCATAGGTGCTCAGATCCCCTCCTCACCTTTTATTTACTATGTTTTATTATTGAGAGAGCCGTGATAGCTTAGTGGTTAGTGAACAGGACTAGGACAAGTGGTCGTGTTGGTAGCTCAGTGGTTAGTGAACAGGACTAGGACAAGTGGTCGTGTTGGTAGCTCAGTGGTTAGTGAACAGGACTAGGACAAGTGGTCGTGTTGGTAGCTCAGTGGTTAGTGAAGAGGACTAGGACAAGTGGTCGTGTTGGTAGCTCAGTGGTTAGTGAAGAGGACTAGGACAAGTGGTCGTGTTGGTAGCTCAGTGGTTAGTGAACAGGACTACAAAAATAAAGAGATCGGGTTCGATCATGATGGACGGCTTCCGGGTTCACCCAGCCTTAAATGGGCATTGTGACACGGGCGTAGTACCGACCACATTACTCCAAAATTCATATGCCGAAGGTATAGAAAAAATTATGTTCATTAACACCATAGTCTCTATACGCATCTTGGCGTGACAGTGTACTTTACTTGACTTATGTTGTATTAACTATAGTTTTATATTCTATATTGTTTCATGCTTTCTGCTTGGCTTATGGATGTGTTGTGACAACGTGAATGTGCACTGCGCCTTCACCTACAAATGTTATGGTCTCGTAGAAGAAAACTGAATATTTGAATTCCCTATGTCATGTCATTTGACATTTGTTTAATTTAGTTCAGTTTAATCGACGGATGATCCTCATTGCACATAAGCCACGCCCATTAGTGCTTAAATCCCCTCTCTAGTATGTCTCTCAGTGTGTGGAGATTAACGACTCCAGTTCTGTGTTGGTTTGTTATTCTTCTGTGTCTCCCCGTGTAGCGCTAATTTCTGACATCACCAGTTTTGACCTGATGTTCGTGCAGTCTGAGCATTCTGTAGATTCATGATCATTGATTGAGTCAACAGCGAGGTCCAATATCCCATCCACGTCAACTGCTCCAGACAGATTGTCAGCTCGTTCGCTGCTTCTCACACCGGAGTGTCCAGGAACGCCAATGAAACAGATCTTAATCAATCTTGCTTTCCTTAGCGACACAAAAAACTGCCTTCGTGACTAGCACCCTCCGATTCTCCTAAGCGCACTCACCAAGTCACAATTGAGTCACTCAGAAAGTACACTCATCAAGTCACCATTGAGTCACTCAGAAAGTACACTCACCAAGTCACTATTGAGTGACTCAGAAAGTACACTCATCAAGTCACCATTGAGTCACTCAGAAAGTACACTCACCAAGTCACTATTGAGTCACTCAGAAAGTACACTCATCAAGTCACTATTGAGTCACTCAGAAAGTACACTCATCAAGTCACTATTGAGTCACTCAGAAAGTACACTCACCAAGTCACTATTGAGTCACTCAGAAAGTACACTCATCAAGTCACTATTGAGTCACTCAGAAAGTACACTCATCAAGTCACTATTGAGTCACTCAGAAAGTACACTCACCAAGTCACTATTGAGTCACTCAGAAAGTACACTCATCAAGTCACTATTGAGTCACTCAGAAAGTACACTCACCAAGTCACTATTGAGTCACTCAGAAAGTACACTCATCAAGTCACTATTGAGTCACTCAGAAAGCGCACTCATCACGTCATTATTGAGTCACTCAGAAAGCACACTTATCAAGTCATTATTGAGTCACTCAGAAACCACACTCATCAAGTCACTATTGAGTCACTCAGAAAGCACACTCATCTTGTCACTATTGAGTCACTCAGAAAGCACACTCATCAAATCACAATTGAGTCACTCAGAAAGCACACTCATCAAGTCACTATTGAGTCACTCAGAAAGCACATTTATCAAGTCACTATTGAGTCACTCAGAAAACACACTCATCAAGTCACTATTGAGTCACTCAGAAAGCACATTTATCAAGTCACTATTGAGTCACTCAGAAAGCACATTTATCAAGTCACTATTGAGTCACTCAGAAAGCACACTCATCAAGTCACTATTGAGTCACTCAGAAAGCACACTCATCAAGTCTTTATTGAGTCACTCAGAAAGCACACTCATCAAGTCACTATTGAGTCACTCAGAAAGCACACTCATCAAGTCACTATTGAGTCACTCAGAAAGCACACTTATCAAGTCACTATTGAGTCACTCAGAAAGCACAATCATCAAGTCACTATTGAGTCACTCAGAAAGCACACTTATCAAGTCACTATTGAGTCACTCAGAAAGCACACTCATCAAGTCATTATTGAGTCACTCAGAAAGCACAATCATCAAGTCACTATTGAGTCACTCAGAAACCACACTCATCAAGTCATTATTGAGTCACTCAGAAAGCACACTTATCAAGTCACTATTGAGTCACTCAGAAAGCACACTCATCAAGTCACTATTGAGTCACTCAGAAAGCACACTCATCAAGTCACTATTGAGTCACTCAGAAAGCACACTTATCAAGTCACTATTGAGTCACTCTGAAAGCACACTCATCTTGTCACTATTGAGTCACTCAGAAAGCACATTTATCAAGTCACTATTGAGTCACTCAGAAAGCACATTTATCAAGTCACTATTGAGTCACTCAGAAAGCACACTCATCAAGTCACTATTGAGTCACTCAGAAAGCACACTTATCAAGTCACTATTGAGTCACTCTGAAAGCACACTCATCAAGTCACTATTGAGTCACTCAGAAAGCACATTTATCAAGTCACTATTGAGTCACTCAGAAAGCACATTTATCAAGTCACTATTGAGTCACTCAGAAAGCACACTCATCAAGTCACTATTGAGTCACTCAGAAAGCACACTCATCAAGTCTTTATTGAGTCACTCAGAAAGCACACTCATCAAGTCACTATTGAGTCACTCAGAAAGCACACTCATCAAGTCACTATTGAGTCACTCAGAAAGCACACTTATCAAGTCACTATTTTGTCACTCAGAAAGCACAATCATCAAGTCACTATTGAGTCACTCAGAAAGCACACTTATCAAGTCACTATTGAGTCACTCAGAAAGCACACTCATCAAGTCATTATTGAGTCACTCAGAAAGCACAATCATCAAGTCACTATTGAGTCACTCAGAAAGCACACTCATCAAGTCATTATTGAGTCACTCAGAAAGCACACTTATCAAGTCACTATTGAGTCACTCAGAAAGCACACTCATCAAGTCACTATTGAGTCACTCAGAAAGCACACTTATCAAGTCACTATTGAGTCACTCAGAAAGCACACTCATCAAGTCATTATTGAGTCACTCTGAAAGCACACTCATCAAGTCACTATTGAGTCACTCAGAAACCACACTCATCAAGTCATTATTGAGTCACTCAGAAACCACACTCATCAAGTCATTATTGAGTCACTCAGAAACCACACTCATCAAGTCATTATTGAGTCACTCAGAAACCACACTCATCAAGTCACTATTGAGTCACTCAGAAACCACACTCATCAAGTCACTATTGAGTCACTCAGAAACCACACTCATCAAGTCATTATTGAGTCACTCAGAAACCACACTCATCAAGTCTTTTTTGAGTCACTCAGAAACCACACTCATCAAGTCATTATTGAGTCACTCAGAATGCATACTTAACTCTTTCCGTACGGAAACTTTTTATCAATGTAGCAAAGTAGATTTCAGAGACACAATTTCTCAAAATTTTAAGAAGCAAACTACATATTTATATTTATCTACTATATAACATATTATGTATGAACTTTTAGATAATTGAACAAGGTATTAGATTTCATCACTACCAAGATGATACAAGACGTAAAAAGAATATGGTTTGATGATGGTTCACATTAATCATGTTGAGAGTGAAGCACTGCGCGGTGAAACGCACGGAAAGAGTTAAGTAACAAGTTTCTAGCCAGGCCAAAGTTGTAGTTACCTCCATGATCTCCATTGTCAAACGACTTGTAGTTACCGCAAAAGAACCGCTCTTCTCCTTTACTCCTCTTCCTTTGACCTGGTCCCTGTGATCTCCGACTGCGGCTAACAACGGATATGCCAGTGTAAGTGACTGTCTCACCCTCAGAGAATTGATATAAAAGTTCATGTGACATTACTGATGTGGTGTAGATTCTATTTGTTTGTTTGAATGTATTGCCCGTGTTTATGAAGAATGTTGTTGTCTCTCAGCTGCAGCATTTGTTACAAATTTTGTGTCCTTCTTTATTGCTGTAAAGATGTACTTTTGCTTGTTATCTTATTCTCTTGCTTCAACCAACTTTACCGTACATTTTATTCCCATCAGTACATGATGATTGTAGGCCTAAAGAAAAAGTAACATTATACACTTGTTTAAAGAATGTAGTCGATTCCTTGCCATACAAGGCATATTTTGAAAAGGAGAGAGAAAAATAGCAAGAGGCAGGCCTAGAGTAAGATAGGCAGACAAGAACAAAGTGATGAGGTGAACGTTCGGTTCCATAGAAATTTAAAAAGGTGAGTGTAATAACGAAATGTTGATGTTGAGTAAATCTTTCTCTTCACAGACAACGAAATAGCGAGAACATCGCGTGTAACATGAAAGATGGCGCTTCAGTCTGGTGTTTCTGTACTGGTTTCTATTATGCTGACCATCGCTGTGCAAATTCTGGCATCTGATGACTCTCAGTGTCTACTCATCAATCATGACAAGGGCCACAATCTCACAGATGTTTCTAAATCCTCCACTCAAAGATCTCTGACCAATCAAAGAAGGCATGGTATAGCAGGTGAAACACACCCATTTCAGGAATTATTGTCAAGGTACTTGAAGAGAACCTGTTCTACGTGGAGCAGTGAACATGTCAAGGTCGTTGACTTCCAAAGCAATTACTGTTCGTCTCGTTGTTCAGGTAATATACTCGTTACCATAACGTCTCTAGAGGCCTGCTCTGGCAGTAGGCTACAATGCTTCCCCTGTGACTGTAACAGGCCACTATGTGATGCCTATGGGACCTGCTGTCCTAGTATGAACCACCCAGAGATTGTGACAGGAGCTGCGGGTGTTATCACCGGGTGTGATGCTACATCAGTAGAAGATTTCAGTTTCATGTACATCCGCTCGTGCCCAGAAGACTTTTCTGATTCCAAGGTGCGTACAATGTGCGTTGATGACATCCCCGAGAATGAGCAGACAACTGAATCCTTCGTTCGAGCTCAGGATCGAACAACTGGAGTTGTCTACTTCAATAAACACTGCGCTCATTGCAACAATGTGGCACGGGTATGTACGTTAATTGTCCTCGAACGGTCACTAACTCATTTATATTAAACAGAATGTCGTTTTGCTATTATGAATTAATTAACTGAAGCACTTTAAGTGTGTCGTAGTTACAGTTTGTCAAACTATCAAGCAAATATTATCACTCTTGTCCAAAAATGAAAGAACACTAGAAGCAAAACGGGCACTCTACAACAAAGTCTTCCTCCCAATGTGCTACCAATGTCAGACCTGAACTCATAACACTCAGAG
This sequence comes from Megaustenia siamemsis, assembly GCA_032433765.1. Lineage (NCBI taxonomy): Eukaryota > Metazoa > Mollusca > Gastropoda > Stylommatophora > Ariophantidae > Megaustenia > Megaustenia siamemsis. Next base: position 13,859,345 of record JAVIAB010000051.1, on the reverse strand, counting down.
TCAAGGATAATAAGAAAATTAACTACAGCCGAGAGGAAATGTGTTAGACGCACGACACGGCACAACCTGAGAGATAAGATTAAAAATTAAGAACTGATAAAAAAACTAGGAATAATTCCCGCCAAAGAGTACATAAGAAACAACAGATAAAATGGTTTGACCACGTGATAACACACACACACACAAACACAACACAACGTGCCTTTCATAAACGTTTGGAGAACACAAGACTCAATGCCGACCATGACAAAACATGGATTGACGTCATATTAGAAACACAAATAGAAAACACAGCAGCAAAAAATGCTAACATAAGAGCAAAAGACACAAATTGTATCTCTCCTCGACGCTGCAAGGAAAATGAGGAAGAAAAGAGGAGGAAGAATGCCTATGTTTTTGTTATCATTAATTTGTTTAAATGGCTCTAAATAAAAATTAGCATCAGTGATATATAATAATCATTACGGCTCGCAGCCATTATTATTTACTTGAAATTGTTTCACAATCGTGGAAACGTTGTTGCTGATATGTTAGGCTCTCGTGTGACGTCACTGTAAGGCTATTCGTTGTGCTTTCTGCTGATCTATTTATGTTGAAACCCACCTCCCTCTCTGTCTCACCGACTGTGTTGTGCCCAACAATAATGATTGTAAATGTGACTAGAGAATTGTCTATGTTGTATGCACTTCTTAACTTCCTCGATAAACAACAGGTAAGAGGAAAAGAGGCCGACCCAGAGAGACACCGAGAAGAACATTGATCAGAGAGGCAAGAGCAGCTGGAATCGGCTCCCTCAATGAGATAGAGTTGCTTGCACAGAACAGAGACAAATGGCGAGTTTTGATACAATATCTTCACACAAGGATTGAAAACTGCTAGAATAAAAATTTAGATAAGAGTAAGAGTATCTGGGTCTATGCTCTATGGACCGGCTACGGCTGGAAGGGTGAATAGAGAGAGTTTCCTCGATGTTTTGGTGACAAAGTTGTCCTAATAATCAGTTAATCACGTGGCTCTACTGGACGTTAGCTGTCAATCGGACCGTTTACTCTAGCTAAACATTGTCGCGTGTTTTACATCCATTTAGTTATCTCTTGCCTGCTTTTTCTCTATTTCTTTTGTGAAATATACAATTAAAGGTTTATACTCTGTGTGGTATAACTAAGCATTCTTTTTATTTATTTCTTCACTTCCTTGTGTTTCCATTCCAGTGTCGAGGGAGATGCAAAGTTCTGGTTCTCGCCCGTTAGCAGCTTCAACCATTGTCAATTGATCTTGGTGTTGTGTTTCTTTGATTTTGTCTGTCAGTCTTACTCTAGGCCTGCCTCATGCTCTTCTTCTCTCTCCTCTTTAAATATACTCCTTGCATGATACGGTATCGACATTTGTTGTAGATGGACAAACCAGTTTATTTGCTGTTTCTACATGTAGTTTAAGATTGGTTCAATGCTCGGGTATAAAAAGAAATCAAATACTCTAAATTCTATAGACAGGATACACGTGATTATATGACAGAACTAGATGGTTGATAAGGAATTTACTGTTTATTTTTTGAAATGCTGTGCGTTTATTTTGAAAGGTGGAGTAAAAATTAAACCGTGAATGAATATAAGATACAAACAACAAATTAAATGGTTCGAAAACGTTGCAAGAATGAAACCAGACCAAACAAAATCATAAGATTTCTGCTTCAAAACATCAGGAAGAGACAAGAGGAAGACCAAGGACGAGATGGGTAGGAGGAAACAGACAAGTGAAGGAACTAAAACCCTTCTATCATAACCGTGTCCAGATACGCCCAAGAACTACACTATATCTAAATGGAAGTGACCAAAACGAACTAGCAACAAATCATCTACAGACATTGGATGTGTGTTATACTTTCATCCTTTTGTCCAGCGATGCTTCCTGGCAACAACAGATGGAGAAAACGTGAATTGAGTATGTGTTTATAATGTCTAAGAGGAAACAATTTGGTTGTTGTGATAGAAAAACATTTTGATTGTTGTGATAGAAAAACAATTTGATTGTTGTGATAGAAAAACAATTTGGTTGTTCTGATAGGTAAAACAATTAGGTTGTTGTGATAGGAGAAACAATTTGGTTGTTGTGATAGGAGAAACAATTTGGTTGTTGTGATAGGAGAAACAATGTGGTTGTTGTGATAGGAGAAACAATTTGGTTGTTGTGATAGGAGAAACAATTTGGTTGTTGTGATAGAAAAACAATTTGGTTGTTGTGATAGGAGAAACAATGTGGTTGTTGCAATAGAAAAACAATTTGGTGGTTGTGATAGGAGAAACAATTTGGATGTTGTGAAAGAAAAGCAATTTGGTTGTTGCAATAGAAAAACAATTTGGTTGTTGCAATAGAAAAACAATTTGGTTGTTGCAATAGAAAAACAATTTGGTTGTTGCAATAGAAAAACAATTTGGTTGTTGTGATAGGAGAAACAATGTGGTTGTTGCAATAGAAAAACAATTTGGTGGTTGTGATAGGAGAAACAATGTGGTTGTTGCAATAGAAAAACAATTTGGTTGTTGTGATAGGAGAAACAATGTGGTTGTTGTGATAGGAGAAACAATTTGGTTGTTGTGATAGGAGAAACAATTTGGTTGTTGTGATAGAAAAACAATTTGGTTGTTGTGATAGGAGAAACAATGTGGTTGTTGCAATAGAAAAACAATTTGGTGGTTGTGATAGGAGAAACAATTTGGATGTTGTGAAAGAAAAGCAATTTGGTTGTTGCAATAGAAAAACAATTTGGTTGTTGCAATAGAAAAACAATTTGGTTGTTGCAATAGAAAAACAATTTGGTTGTTGCAATAGAAAAACAATTTGGTTGTTGCAATAGAAAAGCAATTTGGTTGTTGCAATAGAAAAACAATTTGGTTGTTGCAATAGAAAAACAATTTGGTTGTTGTGATAGGAGAAACAATGTGGATGTTGTGATATGAGAAACAATTTGGTTGTTTGGTTGTTGTGATGGAAAAACAATTTGGTTGTTTTGATAGCAAAGCAATTTGGTTGTTGTGATTGGAGAAACAATTTGGTTGTTGTGATAGGAGAAACACTTCGGTTGTTGTGATAGGAGAAACAATTTGGTTGTTGTGATATGAGAAACAATTTGGTTGTTTGGTTGTTGTGATGGAAAAACAATTTGGTTGTTTTGATAGCAAAGCAATTTGGTTGTTGTGATTGGAGAAACAATTTGGTTGTTGTGATAGGAGAAACACTTCGGTTGTTGTGATAGGAGAAATAATTCGGTTGTTGTGAAAGGAGAAATAATTCGGTTGTTGTGATAGGAGAAATAATTCGGTTGTTGTGATAGGAGAAATAATTCGGTTGTTGTGATAGGAGAAACAATTTGGTTGTTGTGATAGGAGAAACAATTTAGTTGTTGTGATAGGAGAAACAATTTAGTTTTTGTGATAGGAGAAACAATTTGGTTTTTACGATAGGAGAAAAAATGTGGTTGTTGTCATGGGATAGGAGAAACAATTTGGTTGTTGTGATAGAAGAACCAATTTAGTTGTTGTGATAGGAAAAACTAATTGGTTTTTGTGATAGGATAAACAATTTGATTATTGTGGTAGAAAAAACAATTTGTTTTTTATGTAGTAGGGTACACAACTGTATAGTAGTGGTCATTTCATAGAGATATAAGATGTGTTAGAGGAATGACAAGAAGCAGCCTAAGATATGAGATGTGTTAGAGAAATGACAGGAAACAGAATGAGAGGTGAGATGTGTTAGAGAAATGACAGGAAACAGAATGAGAGATGAGATATGTTAGCGAAATGACAGTAAACAAAATGAGAGATGAAATGTGTAGAGAAATGACAGGAAACAGAATGAGAGATGAGATATGTTAGAGAAATGACAGGAAACAGAATGATAGATGAGATGTGTTAGAGAAATGACAGGAAACAGAATGAGAGATGAGATGTGTTAGAGAAATGACAGGAAACAGAATGATAGATGAGATGTGTTAGAGAAATGACAGGAAACAGAATGAGAGATGATATGTGTTAGAGAAATGACAGGAAACAGAATGAGAGATGAGATGTGTTAGAGAAATTACAGGAAACAGAATGATAGATGATATGTGTTAGAGAAATGACAGGAAACAGAATGAGAGATGAGATGTGTTAGAGAAATGACAGGAAACAGAATGAGAGATGATATGTGTTAGATAAATGACAGGAAACAGAATGAGAGATGAGATGTGTTAGATAATTGACAGGAAACTGAATGAGAGATGATATGTGTTAGAGAAATGACAGGAAACAGAATGGGAGATAAGATATGTTAGAGGAATGACGTGAAGCAGCCTGAGAGATGAGATGTGTTAGAGAAATGACAGGAAACAGCCTGAGAGATAAGATATGTTAGAGCAATGACAGGAAAGAGTCTGAGAGATGAGATGTGATAGATAAATGACAGGAAACAGCCTGAGAAATAAGATAAGAAATGAAAAAAACTATGAATAATTTCCACCATAAAATACACAAAGAAACAAGATCAAATGTTGTATCTATGCGATAAGACAGAAGAATTGAAAACACAACATAACGAAAATTGAATAAACATTGCGAGAACACCAGACTCAAGGGTCGAACACGGAAAAAAGTGGATTGAAAGATTATTAGAAACATAAAAAATAACAGTAGGAGAGGTCAACATAAGAGCAAAAGACCGTAAATTATATCTCCCCTCGACGCTGAAAGACCAAATGAAGAATGAAAGGATAGTTTTTTTGTTTTTAAATGGACCTCACTGCAAATTAAATCCATTATATGTATGGCCCTTTTCGTCTTGTCAAGCGGTCTAGTGGAGGCTATTGTGTATTTTTGAGGTTTTGTTTTTGTCGAACAGCTTCTCTCGTGGCTAATTCTACCAATGTTTGACAAACACACACGGCCACAGAATGAACAAGTCAGGCTCGCTGATCCACAGGGTTTTCCATCCTTTTTCATGAGTCTTTTCTCTTCTAAGTGTTGCCTTAGCACAGTCTCAAATGATGTTATACCGTTCCTTATACATGCTCTCCATGATATGCGATTACTTGCCAGATGTTCCCAGTCATTTTCACAGATGGAAAAGTCTTTCAGAGATGATTTACAGATATCTCTATATCGTAGTTTAGGTCTGCTGATCTATCTTTTTCCGTGTATTAGTTCACCATATAGTATTTGCCTAGGAATGCGTTTTTCTTCCATTCGCTGGACGTGCCCCAGCCATCTTAATCTTCCACATCTGAGCATCGACATGATTGTTGGTGTCTTGGCACGTTGCAGGACAGTTAAGTTGGTTATTTTGTCCTGTCATTTGATGGGCATTATTTTGCGGAGACATCGCATGTGGAAGACATTTAGTCTTTTTTCCTGGTTTGAGTATGTTGTCCAGGCTTCAGATCTATATAATAGTGTGCTAAGCACACACGTTTGGTATATTAAGAGTTTATTCTTTAGTGTTAGTTTCATGTTGTTCCAGGCCCTTTCAGTTGAAGGCGTGCCGCACCTTTCAAGGAGTGCCACACCTTTCAAGGAGTGCCACACCTTTCAAGGAGTGCCAGCACAAGTCACCACACCTCCCAATGTGGACCATCTCAATGCCTCCCAACTACTCCTCCAATCGCCAGTGGCCGATCAACAAACGTTTCTTGACAGAGCAATTTCCTGGATCCCCCTCTTGAGTTTGTGAATGTCTTCTGGTTTCCTTTGATTCTCTCTTTCAGCATGCAACACCAACGTGGACCGTCTCAACCTTGGACGTCCTTCGTTGTCCGTTAACTCAGCTATGATTCCTCACAGACGATGTATTGTTTATTTAATTAAGTCTTTTGCCCCTCTTTCTAATGATTCATCTCCACGATGCGTATTAATTTGGCCATTATCTTTCTTCCGTTATTATGCCGCGACAACCTCCGTTGACCTTCTTCTTGACCGTTAACTCAAGGCATTCTTCCACAACTCCGGTGAAACCTATGTGACAAAAGACCCCTAACCAACAAAACTATATTAAAATCATCAACTCACAATATCGTCATATTTCTTCATTGGCAGCCTTTATTACTTAATTCTCTTCTGTCTGTTACAATTGCAGTTATTTATATTCCAGTCTCACACTTTCATCCTACTCTATCTAAATGGAGCTAAATTATTCTAACCTTGATGATGCCCTATTCTATACTGGTCCGTTCCCATCGAACGTCCCAAACTACCCTACCTAATACTAAATTCTGGCTTCTACTTGTTCATGATCCATTCCGGATCTATTAATATCGTCTAGTTCCATACCGATTATTCTATATCTCTAGCTAGCAGTTGTAATTCAATCTCCAAGTCTACATTCTTTAATGTTTCCACTGCTCCATATTAATGTTCTCTCTGCTCCATATGTTTCCGTCTGCTCATCTCCGCTGCCAAATCGAGCATGTCATATCTTTGTGTTCCTTCTCAACCGTCTCTATCCCCACGTCATACCCCAATTCGTCATAGATTCCTATTTCGTCATTTCTTCTTCAGTATACTTCTGTGCTTAACTTGTTTCTTCCCTTTCTTTCATTCCTTAGTGTGCAATTCCCCGTTAAACTATTTTCTCTGCTATACAATTCGCCCTTAATATATGCTAATCGTTGCGCTAATCTAACGACTATTCCCTTCTCCCCTGTCATACAATTTTCTCTGCTATACAATGAGTTTGCCGAAGGTCGTAGCTGCCTTACCAATTCGACAGTTTATTTCTTCATCAAAAGAGATGGCTTGCGTAACTGTGGATCCAAGATATGTAAATTTCTGTACTGATTCTAGCGGACAATCTTTTAGAGTAATTGAAAGAGGTTTGATGTCGCCTTGACTTAGTATTACTGTCTTCTGAACATTAATTGACAGTGAAAAAAGGTCGCATGCTTTGTCCAGGTTGTTGATCAGCGACTGTAGGGTGGCCTCACTATGAGCGACTAGGGCAGCATCGTCAGCAAATAACAATTCTTTAAGTAGGGCAACATTTGTTTTGGTTTTTGCTCTTAGTCGTGCTAGGTTGAACAGTGAGCCATCTGGTCTAGTGCGAATGTAAATATCTCCTGAGCCGTTTTCGAAGGCGTAATTTAGGAGGGCAGCCTATGCCTTCTAACACCCTGTAGAGCCCATCTCTGTTTACTGAGTCGAAGGCCTTTGTTAGATCCACAATATGGAGCGGCATATTTTGTTCTCGACATTTTTCTTGCAGTTGTCTGAGTGTGAAAATCATGTCTATGGTTGATCTCCCGGCTCTGAAGCCGCATTGAGACTCGGGAAGCACACGTTCTGCAAGTCTATGCAGGCGTTTAAGTATGTCTCTAGCAAAATCCTTGCCGGTTGTGCTAAGGAGAGAAATGCCTCTGTAATTATTGCAGTCGCCCGTGTCTCCTTTGTTTTCGTACAACGTTACGATCTTAGCATTTCTCATATCATGAGGTATTTCTCCTTGTCTCCAGCATTTGATTAGCAGTTTGTATAGATGTGGAAGTAATACGTTTAAGTTTTCTTTAGTACATCTGTGGGAATGTTGTCATTTCCTGCAGCTTTTCCTCTTGAGAGGGCATTTATAGCGTCAGCAAGTTCGTTCATAGTAGGCTCAACGTCCAGCTTGGACTTCTACTTTTCTCTTTTCACTGATACCTAAAAGGTGTCGTGGTTTATATCATTTGTCGTTCTTGTGCTGCTCGAATTGCCTGAATTAGTGATTTTCCTTTGTTGTTACATGTCTCTGTCACTGCATCTATCCATCTTCTTCTGGGTCTTCCTCTTGGTCTTTTTCCATGCATTCTCGAGAAGAACGCCCTTGATGGTGATTGGTGAGGATTCATTCTGACCAGGTGGCCGAACCATTTAAGTTGTTGTTGTTCTATATATTTTTGGCAGGGTTTTGTTCCTACCATTTTTCTTATGGTTTCATTTGGTATTCTATCTCTTCTTGTGTTGTTTGTTACTTTTCTCAAGCATCGCATCTCACATGTATTGATCTTTCTTAAATGTGATTTAGAAAGGGTCCATGTTTGACTTTCATAGCACAAAGTTGGTATGAAGATGCTATTTATCATTTGTTGTTTAGCTGGCATAGAAATGTTTGGATGTCTTAACAATGGTGAAAGCTGGTATGTTACAACATTTGCTTTTTGTATTCCCATGTCCATTTCTCTGTCTAGTTTTCCATCTTCTGTGAACATTGCGCCTAAATACTTAAATTCCTCTACTTGTTTTATTTCTTTGTCTTTGATCTTGATGTTTAATGGGTGTCTTAATTTGCTTATTCTTATAGCCTCTGTTTTTGCTGTGTTAATTTTCATACTGTAGTTTGTGCAGCTTTTATCTAGAGATGTTAAATGCTGTTGTAGCAGGTTTTCATTCTCATATATTAGGCATTGGTCATCTGCGAAGAGTAGCTCATTGATGTTGGAGTTTTCTACCTCTATGTTATTGATTTGTCCTTGTTGTTGGTTGTTTCCTGATTTATTTTGTCCATATATATGATGAAGAGGAGTGGTGACAGGACGCATCCTTGTCTTACTCCTGTTGTAACCTGAAACCATTCTGACAGACCTTCCGATGTTGTGACGGCACTTTGACTGTTTTTATATAGTGCTATTATATTATCTAGTAGTTGTCCTGCTACCCCGTAGGTTTCTAAAGTTTGCCAAAGTTTGTTCCTGTCCACACGATCAAACGCTTTTTCCTGATCTATAAACACTATATTTAGGTTTCTGTCATATTCTATTGTTTTTTCACATAGTTGTCTCAATGTAAATATAGCATCAGTGCAGCTTTTGCCTTTTCTGAATCCGAATTGATTATTACTTAATTGAGGTTCTATTATGTATCTTACTCTCCTCTCTAATATTTTAGCAAACATTTTACCAACTTGACTCAATAGGGATATTCCTCTGTACATTTCACACTCCCTTTTACTTCCCTTATTCTTCCAAAATGGAACAATGATAGCTTTTTGCCAATCGTCTGGGACTTTTCTTTCTTCCCAAGCCATATTGAATATGATAGTAAGCCAATCTATAGCTGTTTCCTTACAGGCTAGTAGCATTTCTGTTGTTATTCTATCTATACCAGCTGCTTTGTTCTTTTTATTCTGTTTCAAAGCCCATTCTACTTCTGCTGTAAGTATATTCGGTTCCTGTTCATCATACTGCCTATGTTTAAACTCTTTATTTCCGTTTGTATTTCCCTGGTTTAATAATTCCTTAAAGTATTCTCTCCATCTGATTATTATGTTTTTCCTGCTGCTGATTGGTCTACCGTTCTTGTCGTTTATTATAGTGGTTGGGTTATATTCATTATTTCAAACTCTCATTGCTTTTACACTTTTGAAAAATTCTCTGGGTTCTTCTCTACATGTTTTTGCTAATTCTTCACCAAATGCTTTCCATGAGTCTGCTTTTGTTTGTTCTAGGATCTTTTTGCTATCATTTCTGGCTTGTCTATAGTGATTGTAGTCTTCTGTTGTTTTTGTCTTCTGCCACGTTTTATACTTTTCTTTTTGTGTTTCACTGCTGATTTAACTACTTCATTCCACCATCTTGTTAGTTTCTTTCTGCTCTTTCCTATATTTTTTTAGACCACATTTCTCTTGTGTTGACTTTATTAGACCTTCTTTAAACTGTTTCCATGCTTCTTCTTTGTTTGTAGGTTGTATTCGGGTTTGGTATTTGTTGGTTACGGATTCTTCTATTTCTTTTTGTATGTTTACATTCTTTATTGCTTTTAGATCGATTCTTTGTGCTTGAGGTCTTGTCATCTCTAGTTTCCTAATCCATTTTTTCTGCCGTAGTAAAACAGAAAATAAGATTAAAATTTAGAAACCAACAGAAGAGGTCAATTACACATAAAATTGATAGTCATAAACTGAAAGATGAAGCCATAAAGGAAAAGTTTAACATAGAGCTAAGTAATTGTTATACAGCACTCGGTGAAATAGACTTAGATATCAATGAGATGTGGGACTCACAGAGCAAAATACTAATGACAGCAGCAGAAGCAAGTGCTGGACTGAAGAAAATGGAAAAACGAGCTTGGATCTCAGACACCACGTGGAAATACATCAAAGAAAGAAGAGAAGCGAAGAGAGCCATGACTAATGTAAAGACAGATCTTGGAAAGGTTCTGGCAAAAGCAACATACAAAGAATTAGACAACAAAGTGAAAAGTTCAGCAAGAAGAGATACAAGAGCTTATATAGACAATTTGGCAGAGAAAGCAGAAACAGCTGCAATTACAGGAGACAGCAGAACTCTTTATACTGTGCAAAAGATGCTGACAAACACCTATACATCCAGTGGAACACCAATTCTAGACAAATCTGGATCAATGCTAACAACAAGCGCAGACATAAAAGCCCGTTGGGCGGAACACTTCAAAGAAATTCTTAACCGTCCACTACCCCACAGTTTAATAGATTTTGAAACTGAAACACCAGCAGCAGAATTAAATGTAAATTTAGATGACTTCACCTTGAGTGAAATAGAAACCACCTTAAAGCTTATGACCAATAACAAGGCTGCTGGAGAGGATAAGTTAACAGCTGAGATCCTCAAGGCAATTGATAGCCATAATCTAATACATCTCCAAAAAATGTTCAACATCATTTGGAAAACAGAGAAGACGCCTCATAAATGGAAAAAAGGAATCATTGTTAAGATCCAAAAAAGGGCAATCTTAGAGATTGTAACAACTGGAGAGGCGTGACACTTTTGTCAGTTGCCTCAAAGTTATTCTGCAAAATCATCCTAAATAGAATACAGGATTCAATAGATACAGTAATGCGTGAAGAACAGGCTGGGTTTAGAAAAGGGAGAAGCTGTATTGACCACATTTTCACTCTACGACTTATATTGGAGGAACACATTGAAAAGCAAAAACCTTTTGTACTTAACTTCATCGACTTCAAAAAAGCATTTGATAGTATTCATAGAGATTCTTTGTGGAAAATTCTGAAGCAATATGGTTTACCATCAAAAATCATAAATATTATCAAAGACATGTATGATGGTTACACATGTGCAGTTCGAACAGAGGAAGGACTGAGCGAATGTTTCCCAATAGAAACTGGGGTTAAACAAGGATGTATTTTATCGCCCTTGTTATTTGGAATTGTTATGGACTTCATAATGAAGAAATGCTGCACTGGTAATAAAGGCATCGAATGGATACAAGGAGACCATTTGGAGGACCTCGACTTTGCTGATGACATAGTCCTCATCAGCAGTCAGATAAAAACGATGCAGGAAAACACAAATGAACTATCATCAATAGCCAGCAAAATTGGGCTTGAGATCAATCATGAAAAGACTAAAGTCATGACTAGTTTAATTCCAACAGGTGACAAAATATACATGGAAAACAAACCAGTAGAAGAGATCGATCACTTTATCTATCTTGGAAGTCACATTGATCGAGAAGGGGATACGAGCAAAGAAATTAAAATCAGAATAGCTAAAGCAGCAATGTCTTTCAGAAGCCTTGAAAAGTTGTGGAAATCAAAACTTATCAGCACAAACACAAAACTTAGGCTATTCAAATCAAATGTACTATCAACCCTTACGTATGCGTGTGAAAGCTGGAAAATAACAAGAGATATAGAAACAAAGTTGAACGCATTTGAAAATAAATGTCTAAGGAAAATACTTGGTATAGCATGGAACGAATTCAAAACAAATGAGGAAATTAGAGAAATCGCCAATCAACCACTAATAGCAAAGCAAGCCCTCATATGGGAAACAACAGGTAAAGAAAAAGAGGAAGACCCAGGGAGACACTGAGAAGAACATTGATGAGAGAGGCAAGAGCAGCAGGAGTCGGCTCCCTCAATGAGATAGAACTGCTTGCACAGAACAGAGACAGATGGCGAGATTTGATAAAATATCTTTAAAAGAAAACTGCTAGAACAAAAAAATCCATATAGGAGAAGGTGTATCTTGGTCTACGCCCTATGGGCCGGTTACGGCTCGAAAGGTCAATAGATAGATAGTAAAACAGGCTTATGGTCAGTATCTAATATTGCATTTGGTATAGATCTTGAGTGTGAATATGTCCCTCCTTTGATGTCTTCTAGTCAAAATAAAATCGATTTGGGAGGCCTTGTCCGTGTCATTCCATTTATACCAAGTGAGTATTTGGTTATGATTGTGTTGATTAAATGTGTTTGTTATATATAGATCATGTTCTGCACAAATATTTAGTAGGTGTTCACCGTTACTGTTACACTCTGTTTAAACTATATTAAAACATTATTATTATTAGACACCCAGCTTGGACATTGTAGGATATTTGGGTATTGATTGTGCTAGAACTGTGCGTGCTGGTCTGTCATCATTGTATAGATTGGAGTAGTGTTCAACCCATCTTTTCATTTGTTGTCCCTTGTCAGTAATAGGTTCTCCAAACTTGGATTTTATGGGGACTAATTTGATTATTTTTGGTCCAAGGGCCTTTTTTATATTGTCATGCATGGTTTTTGAGTCGCCCCTGTCCGAGGCATTTGTATTTCAAAGCATAGATTGTTCCAGTATTCATTTGCGCATCTTCTTGCTTCGCGTTGTAGGGTGACTTGCGCATGTTTAAGCTGATCCTTGGTGATTTGATTGGGGTTATTTTTTAAGTTCAGTAGAGCCTTTTTCTTATTAGCTATTAGTGGGTCTAGTCTTGCTACATTTTCTTTGACCCAGTCGTTCTTTGAGAACCGTTTTTGTCCGTAGGTAGATAGAGCGCAATTATAGATGTGTGTTTTCAGTGAGTACCAGTTGTCATCCACACTTAATGAATCTTCTACTTCTTCTACAAGTTCGTCAAACTTAGAACTAAAAATGTCTTTGTTTGATGAGATTTTAGTTGCTGTGATGTTAATCTTGGCTAAGATTATAACAATAGGAGAGGTCAACATAAGAGCAAAAGACCGTAAATTATATCTCCCCTCGATGCTGAAAGACCAAATGAAGAATGAAAGAAGATTTTTTTTTTTAATGGACCTCACTACAACGTAAATCCATTACTATCCATTTTAATAAAATGAACAATTGTTTTATTGTTAGTCTTTGCCTACTCCCAGTGACGACACGCAGATCTCTTCTTGTTATATCAGGCCTCTTTGTACCTTCCGGTTAGCTGTATAGATTTGTTACAACAATCAATCAATAGGCTCTAAATGGAGTTATCTCCCCTCTGAGTTGTACATTAATTGTGCGTGATCGGCAAATGTTAATGGGCATTGGGTGGAAGGATATTAATTATTAATTGCTTATTAGTGTCTACGTTTATCCCATCGTGCTCTAGCAATCATGACAGCTACAGGACATTGTTGTACACCACGCCCGTATATCTGTCTAGCCTTCTATCTCACGAAAACAAATATCCAGGTATGTTTCCTTTAATTTTCTGCAAATGAAAGATAATTTACATGAATTTTTCATGATCCTCGTGTGTAGATGTGAGTTTATGATACGTCACAAGATACTTGATTGATTCAAGAAAGCTGACATGAACTATGATGACTATAATGATGGTGTTGTATTTCAGAACTATTGAGTTACAAACACACGGGCCATGAGATAGGTTTGTGGCATTGCCTGTTGTTGGTGCTCGTGATAGGTTTGTGGCATTGCCTGTTGTTGGTGCTCGTGATAGGTTTGTGGCATTGCCTGTTGTTGGTGCTCGTGATAGGTTTGTGGCATTGCCTGTTGTTGGTGCTCGTGATAGGTTTGTGGCATTGCCTGTTGTTGGTGCTCGTGATAGGTTTGTGGCATTGCCTGTTGTTGGTGCTCGTGATAGGTTTGTGGCATTACCTGTTGTTGGTGCTCGTGATAGGTTTGTGGCATTGCCTGTTGTTGGTGCTCGTGATAGGTTTGTGGCATTGCCTGTTGTTGGTGCTCGTGATAGGTTTGTGGCATTGCCTGTTGTTGGTGCTCGTGAACATAGATTCAGCTCACAAACCTTTGGTAGAAAGCAGGAAACAACATTAAATATAAAGATTATGTAGAAAACTAACAAGAAAATTAAATATTTACATTTTTAGATTTGTTTCACTTAGACTTGTTTCAGATTTGTCTTCTTGTTGCTTTTTTCTACTATTATTTTTATAATTTCTTGTAGTTCATTCTCCGTCTCTGCTATTAGTACTGGATCCGCAAGTTAAAATCCGCATATCGCAAATTGTTTATGTTGTTACTGTTGACTTCAATTCCTTTTTTTTAAAATCCTACTACTGATCTCATAATCGCGCGCTCTCTCTCTCTCTCTCTCTCTGCGATCAGGACCCAATCTGAGTAGGATTCCAGCTCCTCACATGAACTCAGCTGTCAGGTTAGGTGTGTTACAAACAGAACATCACACTTAGAGTCTGCCAGATCCACTCTGATTGAACACCCGTTAAAAACGTTGCACTGTGTTCTGCGCCAGTGGCCCAGTGCATCCAATTTCAGCCAGCATTTTATTCAGGTTTGCTTTCCCTAGCCTTTGATTGTCCCCAATCTTCCTGCAAGGCAGCAGGTGATCTTTTCTGTAGGGGGATTCTGCCCTTAGATTGTCGACACTCCCAGGTTTACGAGCACCATCTGCCCGAGTCACTAGAGGTGACTAACACAGACATGCACACACAAAGATATGAGATGTGACAAACACATACATGCACATAGCGATACGAGGCATGACTAACACTGACATACATCAAGATATATGACACATGACTAACATAAACATACACATAAAGATATGAGATATGACTGACATAGACATGCACCCACAAAGAAATTACACATGTCTAACATGGACATGCACACAAAGATATGAGATATGACCAACATAGATAGGCACACACAATGATATGAGATGTGACTAGCATAGCCGTGCAAACACAAGGATATGAGATGTGACATACACAGACATGCACACACAAAGATATGAGATATGACTAACATAAACATACACACAGAGATATGAGATATCACTAGCCCAAACACAAAGATATGACACATGACTAACACAGATTCACACTAAGATATGACATATGAATAAACACATACACACACACACACTAAGATATGAGATATGACTAAACACATACACACTTAAAGATATGAGACATGATTAATACGGACACTCCAAGATATGAGATATGACTAACATGACACACACCAAGATATGAGCCATGGCCAGCACACATACACACACAAGCCAAGATATGAGCCTTGGCTAGCAATGAAACACACCAAGAAATGAACCATGTCCAGCACAGAAATAAAATATCCAGTACACATTAAGGTATCCATATGCTTGGGCTTGTTGTAGTCGGCAGACTCTTCTTAACGTGGGAATCATCGACATACGAGACGCCGGCCCCCATGAACTGTTAACAGATATCGTCCAAACAGTTGTACGGAGATTTGAGAGTGCAATCTGACCCGTAGAACGTTCCCTTGCATGAACAGATCCCGGTTGACTGTTCACAGCTGTCGTTGAAACAGTGGTCAGGACATTTGAGAGTGCAGTCGGGCCCGTAGTACGCTTCCTTGCGCGTACAATCTGCTCTTTCTGCGTCACATATGATGTCACAGCCACCAGAACACGTCTGTTCGCACTGTAGTCCAAAATTACCATGAGGACAAGTGTCATCACAGGTGTAGCCAGGATGTTTGCAATGTTGGCATTTTCCGGATTTTCCTCACATAAAGAACTGACACTAAGACAAGACCCGGAGCAGTCGTGTCCATAAATCCCATGTGAACAGTTGAAGTGACACGTACCGATGATGACGGTGCAACCTTTGCTACTCTCACCACACACAGTACAAAACGACCAAGAATGCCCGTCCAGACAATAGGTGTCTGTAAATGTTTGCACCTCACACACCGTCAGTGCACTCTCGTCCTGCGAAAAGGTCGGTGAGAACTCAAACTTACTGTGTGCCATTGTCGCTTGTATGGTGACTACAATAGTGTTCACAGAAATATTTGGGTATGATATATCATTATACTGGAACACTACACCGCCACTGTCAGAGAAAGCCTTTGGAGTGTCATTCTTTACCCGAATCATAGTGCTAGCTCGATGATAAATTCGAATGGTGTGAGTCTTCTGGGACGTGTCAAAGTTCAGATACCATTAAACAGAATTGGTTCCACTTCTCAATTGTGTGTGTGTGCAGTCATTGTCATAAAGATTGGTCTTTGTTTTGCCATTAACTGCGGCCTCTGGTCCATACCCGTCCACTGTATTAACAAGCATTAAATGTGTCAGTCTAGTTTAAGTTCTGTTTGAGAGCCACATTCCGACCCCCGCCAATGTAGATAGAGCAGATATTTGCAACTATCGCCACTTCAATCCGTAGCATGTTGATTAGACCATGAAACTGTCCGGATCTGTAGGTCCAGATCCCTAGGCGTATTTGCAAACTAGATCAAAGTACTGACACTGGGGTTCGAAACGCTCTCGCCGACAACTGTCACCGTTTGTGCATGTTCCTGTAGCCCTGTCACAAACTGAGCGATTTTAGTAGTGACACTGCAACACACAATTTGCCCCGGACAAGTTAGGCAGTCTACACAAGTTAGGCAGTTAGGTCATTAGCTTCCAATGTCGCAAACAAAGCCAGCAGAATAAAGACTTGATCTACAGCGGTGGTTAACGAAATGTGCACAAACAATTATTTCAAACCCGTGGTTACAATTCTAACAATCCGCCAACTCGCTGTGACAACAGACAGCGCGATGTTCAAGATCAGCATTGTATACACCACGGGGACGAACTTCCATCCGATCTCATAATGTTAAGCGTTAATTCAGAAGCAAAAAATAAAATGGTTAGCGCATTTTGAAAGAAAGTCGTGTGATTCATTTACCATACAAGGTATATATTAATAGAGGACAAGAGAGAAGAGCAAGAGGTAGAATCAGAATAATATGGATAGACAACATCAAAGAAACGCTACAACATCTGTTGACGATGAGTGGAACTGCAAAAAGGCCCTAAGCAGAACTTTGCAGCTCCTTAGAAACCCGAACAGATACAAGAGGAAGTGAAAAATGAAAGACAGAAAGAAGGAAAGAAAGAAAGAAAGAAAGAAATAAAGAAAGTGGTATGCTTGTGTGGCGTAGGTGTGCTATAGCTATAAAACAGCTTAATTGTCTTGTAGGTTAAATACAAAAATAAAAATTTTCAACGCAAATGTTAAGGCGGTCCTATTATATGGCTTTGAAACATGGAGAACAACAAAATTGACAATCACGAAGATACAGACTTTCATTAATGGATGTTTACGTAGAATAAAAGGATGGAAATGGCAGGACAAAATCACTAACATAGAATTATGGAAATGTACCAGTCAAACACCAGTGGATAAAGAGATACAGCGAAGACGATGGCGCTGGACAGGACACACACTACGAAGCCAACTGAGAGTATTACACAACAGGCCCTTTTTTGGAATCCCCAGGGGAAAAGACAGAGAGGAAGACCAAGGAATTCTTGGAGAAGACAGATAGAAGCAGAGATGAGGATGGTGGGGACGTGGAATGATCTTAAAAGAGTGGCAAAAGACAGAACGACTTGGAAAGTGTTTGTTGAAGACCTATGCTCCACTGGGAGCTAAAAAGGTAGAAGAAGAAGAAGAAGAGGAGGAATAATTTACAAGTGAAAATATACAGATTTTTAAAGTTGTCTTAACTTGATAAAACAGTCAGTGTTGATAAATCGTAATAATAATTTACAAATATCAGGTGCACACTAAAATACCCATTTTTATTAAGCAGAATACTTGATGGCACTCACATTTCGCTGTAACACACTCATGACGTCGTTGGCATGATAAAGAAGACATCGCAGTTAGCGCCTAAGATTTAACAGGAAACAATCGATCATTCATGACCATCAATGAACGAAGGAACCGCCGATGTGGAAGCACTCAGACCACGTGTTGGAAAAAGTCTATGAACGCTTTTAGTGGCCATTGTTTTATATAGAACTAACGTTGTGTTAACAGGCAAACTATAGTTATGAAAGACAGTTATGAAGCTCACCTTAACACTAGTAAGCATTTCACTTAACGATATGTGGATTTACTTTGGGTTAGTGCTAGACATCACAATATGTAGTTATAAGGGAGAATAAGATATTCTCACATCAAATGTTCGAGAGAGCATTAAAACATTAGAGTTTAGAAAGGGGAGGGAATTACTTTTACAAATCCTCTTTGATGCTATATCTAAACAAGGACTTAGCTTATCAATACGGGTATGATCTAGTACTGAGCGAATGTAGTGGGGAGTTACTGTACTTGGGATCGATTTAATTATCAAGAGAGCAGGTCAGTTCAGACTGCGGATGGTTGAGTGGATTGAATGTTCCATTTTCTAGTCAAGTAGACAATGTTTTGATTCCTGGTAAGGATTCCTGGTAATGAGATTTTTGGGGCATGTTAAAAGACACATCAGCCTACTAAAAGTCATATTGGAAGGGAAAATACAAGGTAAAAGAGGCAGAGGCATAACAAGACTAACATGGACGAGTAACATCAAAAGATGGACAAGTCAATCTATGTCAGCCTGCACCATCAAAGCAAGAAACAGAGTAGAATGGCGATCCATGGTAGCCAACCTTCGTTGCGGAGAAGGCACACGATGATGATGAAGGTAACAAAACACTTGTTCTGTCAATGGTAAAATACAGACCTTAATCTGTACCTCATGAAACGACTAGACTGGACCATGCGGCCTTTATTCACTAGCTACAAGAAATGGTCTTCGGCAGATCTAACAAAGAAAAATAATAAAATGATAGATATTTATGCACACAACCAATATATTTAATCAGATAGTATAAACAGATACAGCAACACATATACAGATAAGAGAAAAACAATCGAGGAGTAGTGAGTACAGCTCGGAAATGGATTGAACACTCTAAAAGAAAACACGATACTAGCATAGCATGACATTCAATGTAATGAAACTCACAGGGTTTGCGACAACAGGGAATGTCCAGTATTACAAGGAAAATATAAATCATGAACAATTGTCAGGCACAATGGTCTTGACTGAAAGGAAATAGAGAAAATGTCCAACACTAGGGACTGGATGGAGAAATATTGTCTAAATGTCCATGAATAGGAAAAGATAGAGCGACATTGCCCGAATGTCTAAGAATAAAAATTAAAAAAAAAAGGAAAGTAAAGTACACCCGTCACGCCAAGTGGCCTACAGGGAATATGGTGTTAGTGACCATAAATTTTACAGACCTTCAGCACATGATTTTTGGGGTAATGTGGTCGATATTACGCCCGTGCCGCTTCACTTCCCAGAAAAAATCCGGTACCCATTTAAGGCTGGGTGAACGCGGAAGCCGTCGGTTGGGATCGAACCCTACCCTTTGTCCTTTGTAGTCCAGTTCACTAACCACTGAGCTATCGCGGCTCAAGAATAGGAATGGATGTGAGATATTGTTAGTGAGGTGTGTTTTCAAAAGGGATAGGAAGGTCTTTGATTAAATGAATGACTGAATGATTGATTCAATCATGTTTAGCCACCTCCACACACAGATACTCAAGTCGTAGGCGCCTGCCAGCGTCACCAGTAATACCAATATATTCTTTATCGACTACGTTTAATGCAGCCCGGTATCTAATTCTACCTATGATTGTGAACCACTTACGTATTCTTTTTGTGGTAAATATAAATATTTTTTTCATTTCTCCAGCCCATATTATGGAGGGTGACTATCAACTGTCAGCACTACCTGCACGTGTATACCGCTACCACCAATGACGAGTTACTTAGACTTAGTGTCAAGGCCAACTCTACATGTCAAGTTCACCAAACATTCTCAAGAGACCTGCCTCTCTATCCCTGTGATGTCGCCTGGTATGGGGAGGTAATCAGTTCCTGCAACACGACAGGGCAATGGGTAGTGCATAACGATGACGTAATCAACAAGTGTGAGAGCAATACAGACCAACAAAGTGATATGTGGAGAGTTTCAGGGGTCACAGCTAACAAGTACTACAAGAACCTGTTCTGTGTTATCTGCAACTCAAAACCCAGTGTTGGAGACTTCTACAGAGATTACACTCAAGATTCTGATCAAATGTGTTGTTATTTCAGCACGACTAGTACTTTTAAAAAGCCTGAGCCCGAGGTTAAGAGAATTCTTCCGTTCTCTCTGCTTCTTGGGTCTGTTCGGGATAGTCCTGATTCAGATTTGTCAGACGTGGGGTTGAGGTTCAAAGACTGTGCAACATCACAATGGTCGAGTCCTGACAGTAGATGTCTTGATATGCTATGTCCTCCAGGAAAGAAAATAACCAACAGAACGTGCGTCACAATAATGGAAGACATAACAGGTCTTGGGTACACAGCTCGAATGATCTATTTACCAGATAATCCCCAGTTAAATGAAACTTCCAACGCTACAGGCATATCTCAGCTGCTACACGACTTCATCAAACATTTACAGGTTCAGTTAACATTGATTTCATTTGTACAGGGATACGACATACAAGTTAGCTACGTTTTGAATTTAAATCAAGCAGAATGTAATACGCAACATATAGGATCAGGCGTCAAGGCGAGCCATAACTCGACAGCAGAGCAAGGGCAGGGAATTACCGACACACCAGACTTTGTCTTTTATATGGAAGCTTCTTTTGTAGCCGATAATTTCATTTCTCGAGACAAATTTGAAGTCGATTTGTTAACTTTACTTCTGTTCAATGTAACAGAGATACAGGCAGAAAATAATTCCACAATTCTCCTAACGCCATTATTCTTACAAGCTATGCCAGATTTTGCGGAATGCTTTAACCACTTTGCTGGGAACATTCTGAAAGTTGCAGATGCTGACAAAAAGACCGTTGTTCGTGCAATTTCTGGGGCATATATTGAATTATGGAGCTATCGAGAAAGTTTCTTGATTGCGTCATCTATTCTAACTTGTCCCCATATTTCATTTAACCAATCAGAATACACGGTTTCTGTTAACTGTTCCATCTTCCCGCCAACTTGGCAAGTCTCTCTGTATCTAGGTCACGTCACACTCTCTTTTTCAGAATTGATCGACCTCAACAGGTTGTCGGTGTCTGGGATAAACGGAAGCGGTGATGGTCAAATGAAAGTATGTGTGGGACTTCTAGAACAAAAAGTTCAAGAGATCAAAGACAGAAACAACATGGCAGCATCTGAGGACAGCTCAGTGTACCTCTGGCAGTACTACATGACTCTGGCGTGTCTAGGTATGTCCATGATCTGTCTGCTCATTATTCTTCTCACGTTTTCTTTGTTCCCAACTTTGAGGAACAACGCAGGAACCAACAACATGTTCCTGTCTGGAACTCTTCTACTGGCACAAGCTTCTCTGTTGTGCAGCGTCCACGTGGAAGGTCCGAGCTCGTTGTGTGTCGCCATTGGGATCTCAACACATTTCTTGTGGCTCACCATGACCTGCTGGAGTTTTATTTGTTGTTTACACATGTTCCGTGTTTTTACTGCTAAGACTGGAACCATACAGATCACCTCCATCTCCCAAAAGATCAGTCTCATCAAAAAGATACTAGCGAGTACATTTACCCCAACTGTTGTCATAGCAACCGTTATGTTGACAACGTACTTGACATCTGAAGGTCAGAGGTTTGGATATACTGACATGAACCCATGCTATCTGGACTCGAATTTGTTAATTTTATTCTCATTTGTTATCCCCCTTGGTATTGTTTGTTTCGTTAACTTGGGGTTCTTTATTTCAACAGTTTACAAGATACACAAGGTCAAGAAGCTACAGACACAATCAGGTGATAAGAAAAGAGATTTCGAAACTTTCACCATTTACATCAAATTATCGACCATGACCGGTTCCTTCTGGGTCCTGGCCATTATCTCAGAGACCACAGACAACGATCCACTGAGGTTTGTGGCCATTATCTTCAACGGTCTTCAGGGCTTATATTTGTTTCTCTCCTTCACCTGCAACAAGAGAGTGATGAGAAACTATTGGAAGCCCCTACTTCTTCAAAAGTTGAGCTCGTCATCAAATGTTGCAACAAAAGCTGAAAACTCAATTGAAAGAGGAACAAGTAGGTCTTCAGATAAAAGACGATAACTCGATGGCCATTTTCGTCTTGTCAGACGGTTTTGTGGAGGCTATTATGTGTTTTTATTTTGGTTTTGTTTTTATTTTTATCGATCGACTTCTTTCGTGGCTGATTCTACCAATGTTTGACAAACACTCTAGGCCACAGAATGAACATTTCAGGTCCACTGATCTATAGGTTTTCTATCTATTTTTTTTTCATGAGTCTTTTTTCGTCCATGTTTTGCCATAGTACAGCCTCAAATGATGTTATATAATTTTTTTTTATACAGGCTCTCCATGATGTGCGATTTCTTGCCAGATGTTCCCAGTCATATTCACAGATGGAGAAATCATTTAGAGATGATTTACAGAAATCTCTATATCGTAGTTTAGGTCTACCGATTTGTCATTGTCCGTGCATTATAATGGACATTCATAAAAACAATAAACTTTAAAACAGAGCAAATGGCAATGACAATAATAACATAATATAATGTAACGTTGCATGACGGAATATAATATAATATCATCATCATCTAGTACTATAATTGCTAGCATAGGTGATCCTGTCTCTTTAAAAATGTCGATCTCGGCAGTTATTCATCATTTCTGTTGTTGATCTTCTGCCAAACCATTTTCTCTTAAGCTGTATTGTATCTTTTCTCTTT
Source organism: Megaustenia siamemsis (assembly GCA_032433765.1). Lineage (NCBI taxonomy): Eukaryota > Metazoa > Mollusca > Gastropoda > Stylommatophora > Ariophantidae > Megaustenia > Megaustenia siamemsis. The sequence goes on along the minus strand of JAVIAB010000051.1, from coordinate 13,836,577 downwards.
GCTTCCCTCTATCTCTTCTTCCTTCATTTTTTTCCAGTTGTTACAATATATTCCAGCTGTTCTCTTCTCATTACATGGTCAAAAAATGATGATTGTTTCTTCCTAATATTGGAAATTAGCTTTCTTTTTGCTTTGACTCTTTCAGAACGTTTTTATTACTCTTCTTAGCTGTCCATGGTATTCTCAACATTCTTCTGTAAAACTACATTCCGTAAAAGGCGACTAAGGAGGTTGGGAATTTGGTCGTCGCCGGTGCAACAGAGTTCGTGCATCTGAGATTGAAGCCATCTTCAGTGCTTTCGTTACTGTGTGCTTCATAGTGGAGAAATGTGCTGAGCGAACTGAGCACAATGGAGTTTTCTCTTCTATAATGAAGGTGATCTGTCGACTAAAGTAAACTGAGCACAATGGAGTTTTCTCTTCTATAATGAAGGTGATCTGTCGACTAAAGTAAACTGAGCACAATGGAGTTTTCTCTTCTATAATGAAGGTGATCTGTCGACTAAAGTAAACTGAGCACAATGGAGTTTTCTCTTCTATAATGAAGATGATCTGTCGACTAAAGTAAACTGAGCACAATGGAATTTTCTCTTCTATAATGAAGATGATCTGTCGACTAAAGTAAACTAAGCACAATGGAGTTTTCTCTTCTATAATGAAGGTGATCTGTCGACTAAAGTAAACTGAGCACAATGGAGTTTTCTCTTCTATAATGAAGGTGATCTGTCGACTAAAGTAAACTAAGCCAATGGGAAGCCTCTGAAACATGACGTAAGAGAGAACGAAAGAAAAATTACACGAAAAAACTATCCTGACCTTATTTTCAGTACTTCTGAAACGATGAAGTGAAAAACTTAAACAAATAATATTTCAACATAATTTTTTTAGAAAAAAAAAATCTCCCAATGGTAGATGGACTGTGTCAGAAGTTCATATGTTATAAGAGAAGTTTATATCGACATAGAATTATCGGAAGAGAAATATGTATGACAATGGCTAATATGAAAGTCAAACACATTCTGTGAGACCTCAGACTCTAATGTTAAACTGATCAACAAACACATTTTGTAAGGCCTCAGACTCTAATGTTAAACTGAACAACAAACACATTTTGTGAAACCTCAGACTCTAATGTTAAACTAAATAACAAACACATTTTGTAAGACCTCAGACTCTAATATTAAACTAAACAACAAACACATTTTGTAAGACCTCAGACTCTAATGTTAAACTAAACAACAAACACATTTTGTAAGACATCAGACTCTAATGTTAAACTGAACAACAAACACATTTTGTAAGACCTCAGACACTAATGTTAACCAAAACAACAAACACATTTTGTAAGACCTCAGACTCTAATGTTAACCTAAACAACAAACACATTTTGTAAGACCTCAGACTCTAATGTTAAACTAAACAACAAACACATTTTGTGAAACCTCACACTCTAATGTTAAACTAAACAACAAACACATTTTGTGAAACCTCACACTCTAATGTTAAACTGAACAACAAACACATTTTGTGAAACCTCACACTCTAATGTTAAACTAAACAACACAGTGGACGGAGACTTGTCATGATGAATAAAAACTCTTGACAAACATTAAGGGAGCATATATTTATATTTTTTTCACTTTTCGCAACCCCTGATAAATTCATTGGTTCGATATGTAAATGTTTACGTTAATCATCGTTAATTCGACTGTCCTTGAACCTGGTAGTTACTGCTTGCATATCAATTATCGCCATAAATGAAGTCTTTTTATGGACTAGAGTGGTAAAAAAAAACAGCTAATTGAGAATGATCCTCATCAAATTTCTAATTTATTTATTTAAATAGTAAATGTAAACTTCCGGTTATGTCGTCAGCACTGGTTTTAGTTTAGCTTATGTCATTGTAATTGATTATGTTTGTGCTTCACTGCTCTGTTGGAATTTGATAAATGTTGCCAGAGTACATTTCTTGTCTTAATGGTTTCAGTTCCAGCATTTGGATTTGATGTCGAAGCCTTCAGCTTTTGTGAGGACGAATATTCTGAATATGCCACACCACACTTATTAATGATTATTTGATATTCAACTTTTAAGAAAAATCAAAACGAGAAACAGCTTATCAGCAAAACGAGAAACAATTTATCCCCAAAACTATAAACAGTTTATCAGCAAAACAAGAAACAGTTTATCAGTAAAACGAGGAGCCATTTATCACCAAAACGAGAAACAGTTTATCAGCAAAACGAGAAACAATTTTTCACCAAAACGAGAAACAGTTTATCAGCAAAACGAGAAACAATTTTTCAGTAAAACGAAAAACACTATTTCAGTGAAACGAAAAACAATTGATTAGTAAAACAGAAACAATTTAGTACCAAAACAAGAAACAATGTTTCAATAAAACGAAAAACAGTTTAGTAGTAAAACGAGAAACAGTTTATCAGCAAAACGAGCACTGAAACTATGTTAATAGCCGTATATTGGAATTGTGGTAAACTTACTATGATATTTCAGCTTCATCATGTAACTGTACTGTGTGAGACCTGTTTTGGATGTTCTATTTTGTTATTTTTTGTGGAAATGCTCAAAAGTCAAAAAGAAAAATTGGTTGAGCATTCCAGCAATCTGCTGCTAAAACTTCACAACAGTATTCTTCTGTTTTCGTTGACTTGACCGCTCACTGACAAAACATACAACAAATATGCCCTTTGCCTTTGCTGGCGCAACAGCAAAACTACACAAATTTCTTGATAATCATTCAATAGTGTCTCAAGTCTGGGCCACATCGCTCATCAATGCTTCAATAATTTTTAACGCCAATTTATTTATATATTTTTTGGTCTGTTTGTCTGTTTCTCTCTCTCTCTCTCTCTCTCTCTCCCGCTCTCTCTCTCAATCTCTCTCTCCTTCCACTAAGAACACGCAGCGCAGCAGACACCAGAACCTAACGGATACTAAGTTTGTCTGTTTCTCTCTCTCTCTCTCTCTCTCTCTCTCTCTCTCTCTCTCTCTCAATCTCTCTCTCCTTCCACTAAGAACACGCAGGGCAGCAGACACCAGAACCTAACGGATACTAAAATTGGGTTGTGATAAGTCACACCTTGAAGTAAGCATAAAAAAAGTTAAATTACATTTTATGTGGTACCCTTCATATAAAATTATGTATTTCGATGAAAACAATAATAAATTGCAAAGCCTGACATCATTATGTATTGCAAACAAAAAATAGTAAATGGCGGAGCCTGGCATTATGTCTACTTAAGCTTAGAAGAGTCCTTAATTTTATAACAAAAAATTTCCACAATCAATGGCCTGTTTTGTCTAAAACGAACTAAGCCTTTCACTAGCGTTATCTTGTGGGCTGCTCGACGACATAGGACACCATTAGAGACAGCAGTTTGAATCGATGTGAGTTCGTTCTTCAAGCTAGACTTCCCACAGCGATAGACAAAAGCTCATTAGGAGCTTGGTAGATGAATCAATTGTCCATACAATGCAATTAATTAATAAAATAAATAAAGAAAAAACGTGGATGCTTCTTCGCTTGTTTTTGTTTGTACAAACTCAATATCAGAGGCAGCAGATGGATAATAACACAGAGACGTTGAAATATATCTGACAACTAATAATATTACCTAACTATGCGGTTTGATCAACACAGGGACTAACTATACTTTTCTTGTGTTCATTTCGTTCTGATCCACATGCATACAGTTCGATACTTCGATTACGTGTTATATTTGTACATATTTGGGTAGGATAAAAGTATCGATGAGTTAGCAAATTTTGCTGTATAAATATTATAATATTTGTTGATAAACAAGAATACACTGTAAAGGAATTCAAGGTCTTTGATTGGTTTTATTGGTTTCTTTACGCTTCCTCAAGCACAGCTGGTTGTTTTCATTTCAAAGTGGAATTTTAGTTCTAATCTTGCAAAGGTTGACATTTGAGGATAAAGATGTCCTGACTCTAGTGCGTTTCCCTAATTCTTAAAATTGATATTTTAATGGAGTGGTTTCAATTTGTGACAGCAGACACTCAAAATGTCACATTTGTCGCTAGTGTCAATATTTATAAATAAGTAATATTTTAGTAGCTAATACTCGTAATAAAAGGATCAAAGAGTGGCACATTTGTGAGTTTCAGGAGATCCAATGTTCAATTTGTAACCACAAAAGTTGCACAATTTAAGATACAATTCTTCTAATCACTTGGGATGTAGGATAGAAGAATCATGTATATTTGTACTTTCCTATTAATGCAAGTATCTCCCAATAGGGCTGAATACTTGTGTTGCAGACAAACATTTATTGGACGAAACAGAACAAATAGTAGTTTCTAGTTGTTATATACTGGATACAAATAATAATAAATAAAATTAGTATATAGTGAACTTCCGAGGCGATAATATACAATTTATTTCCGGTCTTTGATCGTTACCCTATGCTATAGTCATTGAGAACGCCTTCGTGTAAGACACTGCTACAATAGTTAATTTTTTAGTTAGCTGCGTGGCAGTGTGCCAAGCGTTCGGCATCTCGTGGCAAGGCGCGGTGCCAGGGAGTACGGGTTCGATCCCGCTTCGGGCCATATATTGTTCTTCGTTTTTTTTTATTGTTGTTTGTCTATCAATTTTTCCGAGTGCTAACACATACTTCTTTGTTCTATTATGCTCAAAAATAGCAGCGTGAGGGCGGAGATTTTTAGAAATGTATCCATGTTGTCTACACCCCACTACTGGTTCCTTGCTACCAGCTTTACCGCAGCACTGCAATTAGTTGCCTCTTCCCTATTCATGTTGTATTGAGTGTCTGCACTGTTGAGTCTATTTAAGTGTTCTTGCAGGTCTTCTATTTATCCTTGCGTTAGTGACTGATCGTCTGCAAACAAACGCTCGTTAATCTCCTGTCTCTGGTGGGTTGGCTAACTTAAATACGTCATCATCATTAAGTACCATGCATGCTGGCGTAAGTGACCATGTCTCTCCACAATTTTCGAAATCGACAGCTATTTATAATTTCTGTTGTTGACCTTCTGCCAAGATACCCTATATATATATATATATAGCAGAATATATACCCTTATATATATATATGACTGTCTAGTTATATCTGTTATTGTTTTACGTTTTATTGCTTTAATACCTCCACGAAAGTCACGTTGTCTAACGATGTTAAGTCAACTTCAAAACAACTTTGTTAAGCTTACATTCATATGAAGTAAGTAAAGTAAACTACCCCCGTCACGCCAAGTGGCGTATAGGGAATATGGTGTTAGTGACCATATATTTTACAGACCTTCGGCACATGATTTTAGGGGTAATGTGATCGGTATTACGCCCGTGCCGCTTTACTTTCCCTGAAAGAGGCATGGTGAATCAGAAGCCGTCAGTTGGGATCGAACCCTACCTCTATTTACATTCATATGAAGTTAACCTAAATTAATTATCCTTCTTATACCGTTATCTTCATAATCTCAATTCCATCGACATCTCAATTCTTGGAAATGAGGAAAACAAAATCAGGAATGACTCGAAAAATTGCGCGCAAGAAAGTAAATATGAACTCAAGTTTCGGGGCTATAATAAAACAGTTGTGGTAATGTTGAAATTGTGTACATACAATCATCATTAACTATCAATGAACTGAGTTATTGTGGAGTTTTGCTGCAGCACGGACTGCTCAGTGTCGAACTGTGTCTACGTCTAGATCAGCGTAGTCCAACTTACAGACCACGGGTCTCAAGTGGCACGCGAGACTCATTTGGGTGGCCCGCGAGCCGGTTCAGCGATTTTCAATAACAAAAGCAATACTGTAATTTTCAAATTTTAGATATTGGGAAAAATAAGTGAATCTTGTCGGCAGGTTCTTTAGTTCCCGCGATACAAAATACTCTGGATTCGAGAAATACTTCACGAAATTTATATTGATGACACTAACAACTTGACCGGGGATTCAAACGGATTTTTACAAACATTTCTCTGAGAAAGTCGTTAGATCCGCTCAATAACGCTATCCTCATGAGCGTATGAATTTAGACTACGGTGGATGTTGATGGATTCAGGGCAGATTGTGTGAAAGTCCCAAATTTTTATCAAAATCTCGACTGGATTATCGCGGGTGTGTAGGAGCGGAGGAATTTCACCTATCGGCCAAACAAAAAGAGCTGAATCATGATGACTTGAAAGACAACGAGAAAACGTTGATTGACAGCTTTTGTTATAGTGTCCGATACTATAACAGGGAGAGGACCTCATTGTGCTGGGTAAAGCTAAGACATGTAAGTATACCACGTTGGTAGAAACCTTATTCGAACATAATTGTTGTGTAGAGTAAGTGTCATTATTTTGTGCCGAGCATATAGTGTAAGCTTAGAGTCAATGCAGCAGTAGGTCGACTCCTGGGAGTCATGATTTAGGCGGGCCCACCTCCCTTAAAGTGTCAAGAAACTAAAGTGTCGAAACACTTGTTTGATGAGTCCACTTCTGATGGTCAGGTTGTCCCCTGCTACGTAGCTCTGTATAAAGAGTTTCCTATTACTTATTACAATTGTAAAATTACTGGGATCGCTATCTCAAAGTGTAAATAAGATTGACCAATAAGACCATTAGGTTTTATCCATAGGTTAAGTGTGGGCGTTACCTGAATGGAAAAAAAATAAAACTAAATTTGAACGGGGAGTTGTCAGACAGTCCATAGTCTTCAAACACGCAGTTTTGAGTTAGAATTTTTAAAAAGTCAGAGAGAAAAAAGTGTTGGAAGTCAGAGGATTTTTTTCAGTTTTAGTTTGAAAGTTCACAGACAGTTTGAAAGTTCACAGACAGTTTGAAAGTTCACAGACAGTTTGAAAGTTCAGGGCTGACGGAGTTTAGAAGGACAATTCTTTGACGTTCTCATCTTTTTAAACAAATAAATTACTTGTCTGCTTGTGTAATTATCTACCTTTATATGTACACATACACTCACATACACATACATATAAGAAAATATATGAAGATATATATATATGGTGGCCCGCGACCCCTTGTAGATGGTTGTGTTTTGGCCTCGGGTAAGAAAAGTTTGGACCTCACGTTCTAGATTATATTAGTCCCCTAGTTGTCATGAGATTAATTGCAGTAGAAACTACATTCACATACAGGTAATCTTACTTCAAATGTATCTGTCATTTCACAGTCACCTTTCATGTTTTTATTTTTTTAAAAATCAGGCTAGGGCGCAATTAATATGTTTGGACACCATTTTACATTTCCGCTGTACTGTCTGGATGAAGCAGCAAACAGATGGCCACCTAGAACATGAGTTGTTGCTGTAATAAAACATTGTTGACCTTCCAATCACATCACTCACAAGGAGTGTTGGGAGCAGTGGGCAGCGTGATCCATTCGCTAGAAATACATGATGCCAACCTGGCAATTGTACTTGACGTCATCTGTTGATTAGCACTTGAATCGCAGTGGTGGCAGGGCATGCCATTATCTGGATAAGTCTCTAGCAAACATAAGAAAATAGATGTTCAAGGGGAATAATTCATTTTAACAACACATGTCATCAGGCTGCATGCAACGCATACTTTACAGCGACGGCAGCTTTTGAAATCCCTTTTGTTAAAAATAGAGCAAATTTTCTTGCGGCATTAACGCCACTTACAGGCAGTCGATGATCAACTTTGAAGCTAACTAAATTAATTCAAAAATGGATATTTTTTTAACGCCATTAATAAATGATTCACGGTTTGTTCTTCATCTCAATAACTGTAATTTATTACAGTTTATTATTATTATTATTATTATTATTATTATAACAACCAACATGTTAGTGAAAGAAAATTCCAAGTGCCTAATTAATATTCGCAAAATAATAACATATATCAAAGCTACTGACATCGAACTCTAGCATGTGAAGTGGTCTGAAAAATGCCTGACAGTTGTGCTTAAGTGTTGTCACAAAACATTCAAGATACTGTTGGAATATTTTAATACTTTCTGATGACAATTCTCACGATGAAAACCACACGCTGCCTGTCCAACTGCTGGATATAAAATTGGTATTTTTTTAGGAGACATTACCAGGATAATGCGTCACACATTTGTACATCTATAAACAGACAAGCTTTGCAAGCTGGGTGATAATATTACGTGACTCCAGCGTAAAGAAATATAACAATCAAATAGTTATGTTGGTCTTATTCCTTAAATCGTGTTCTGTTTGTGCATGATTTGTACAGTAATGTCAACTTTCGTTTCGGTGAAGTGATACAGCTCTCTATTTTGACATCACGAAATGTATTCTGTGAGTTTTTTAGCCAAACTCCAGCAACGTATGTTGCTTCACGTCGTAATTATGAGTGGACTATCTCAAGTTACGTGTACACTAACGCCCGCAACAAATAGCAATACTGATGATTATGATACCCACAGATCTAGTAAAATGGAATTGTCAACGCCAGTTTCAGAATATACTGACATTTTACATTTAACAAATGACATTTCCCCCTTTTCCTCAACTTTCACCCCAGGAGAGACCTTTCCATGGAACACGACTCAAATATCAGCGACGGGGTACCAGATAGCGTACTGTGGCAAGGTGTGTCTTGGGAAACACGTTGTGTCTCTTCCAAGACCTGGCAGATGTTCAACTATTGAATGTTTTCCTTGTGGATGCGACAAACCTCGGTGCCAGGATTATGGAACTTGTTGCCCTGACTACCAAGAGTTATCTCTCGCCAGTTCATCTTTTCCCATCACGTTAAACAAATCTTCAAGCTCTACAAATCAGCGCTCTTTCTCTTCTGCCACCAGACAGACAATTCCAAACTCTCCGCACGACCTGAAATTGGCTCTAAAGTTAGGCTGTAAACGTTCGAGAAACAGAAACTTCATGTATATCAGATCGTGTCCCCTTAATTTCACAGAAAATAACGTGAAAAACATGTGTGAGGAGGATATAGCACTTGATAAACAAGACTTGGGCACATTTCTTCATGTCACTGACAATATCACCCTGCATACTTACTATAACAAGTACTGCGCCACTTGTAACTCTGCCACTGATGTAAGTAAACTTTTTTTATTATCAGTTTATTAACATACAACCTTCACACGTGAGATCAAAGACAAAATAGAAACTGAGAAAAGTGAAAAATAATTAAACTCAAAAATAGAGGGAAAACAATGCTGATTCATCTAGGCCAAAACGTCAGTAGTTTGTTGTGTTCCTTTTTAGCAAAGCTGTTACAATGTCTTGTTGGAGTGTACGTTACAACCCATTATTTGCTAATGCTGATATATATATATATATATATATATATATATATATATAAGACAGAGAGAAAAAGAGAAAAAAAATGCAAGGCAGTTTTAGAGATTAGTTTGGGAGGAAGTCACAGCTGAGCAGAACTTATATAGAGAAAGAAAAGTGTGAGTCGACATAATTAGCTAGACCAGAGGTCATTATATTTGAAGAAGATAAAGTTCTGGAATGGTTTGGTACCTGGTAGAAATATTTCAGTATCAACTTGGCGAATTATTAAAACAGGACATGGCAAAGATTAAGTCCACAATACAACTTGTCTTCAACATTTAACTTTATTACTCGTAGAGATATTCTTGATCGCGTTCATTAACTCAACTCTCGAGTTACAATTCTCAAATTCAGCTGGTGAAATATTTGGCTTGATCTGTCTCACTACATGAAGAAGTATTCGCTGCGATCGTCTATGAATCTAAAATAAACTATATATTTAAGAAGTCCCACTAATGGTACAGGGACTTAAGGAATTGTTTCGGGAAAGTCCACACACAGAAAACGAGTGAAAATAGCCCATATCTACATTCCCAAAATATCATTTAACAGCACTGCCTCTTAATATACGTTTGGGTTCCCTAATTGTTACATGATAAAATAGACAAATAATTGGAGTGCTGTGGTAAAGCTGATAGCAGGAGCAAGTAGCGGGGTGTATTGTACACTTCTACAAGGTATGGTGACAGCTTTACAAAAAAGGGACACCATTTTTTACAGTGTATTTTCACAGAGTTTTATGTTATTTGTGAATTTTTCAGGGAACTGTAACAAGACCACATGTTCCAGTAGAATTTATGTTATCTCCTGACTTTTAATGTTCCCGGTAATAAAATATGTTGTAATTATTGCTCGCCCTGGAAGACGTCAATTTGTTCTCTGTCATTCTAGCATTATATGGTGTGACACTTTTGTTTTAAATAAAGTTTTCTGCTTATATGTACAAAAAATTGTGCTCGTTTTAATATATACATTGTGTTTAATTACTTAGATTACTCATGGAAGGATGTAGGTGTTTCATTTAGCACGTAGAATATTGAGATTCTACTGAATTTAACTTTTGTAACAGTATCATAAATTATATTTTATGAAACTTTAATAGAAATATATATATTTAAACATTCGTGGAATATTGGTCCTTTGGTACATAGCAAGCGAATCATGGACAGTAGACAAACGAATGAAAAGACGATTAGAGGCCACAGTGATGGGATTTCTCAGAAGAATGTTGAAAGTTCCCTGGACATCTAAAAAGACCAATGAGGAAGTTCTCAAAGAGGCCAACACAAAAAGGGAGCTCCTAAAATACATCAGAATGAAACAATCAACAATTTTCGGGCACATCATGAGAAGAGGGAAGTTGGAATATTTAGTTACAACTGGCAAAATTAAAAAGAAAGAGAGATCGCAGATTACAAAGAGAGAAAATACTGGATAGTTTGGTGTCATGGCATGGAAAACTGTCAACAACAGAACTGATACGATGCACTGTAGATAGAAGATTGTGGAAGGACAGGACCGCCTACGCCAACCGCTATGGCACATGATGATGATGGTGATGGAATATCATTCAGTGGTCATAATATAAAAAAATCCTGCGGTATGATGATACCACTGTGTCTAACGATAACGGTGACAACGAGTTATAGACAATGAATGCCGTTATTCTCGTCTTCAGAAACAAATAAAACAACTTCTTCTTTCCTTCCTCAACTGCCTTTGAGCGTCGAGGGGAGATATAATTTCCGGTCTTTTGCTCTTCTGTTCGCCTCTCCTGCTGTTATGTTTCCTAGTGCTTCTAATATTCCATCAATCCATCTTTTTCGTGGTCGACCCTTGGGTCTGGTGTTCTCACAACGTTTGCTGAAGGCTCGTTGTGTTGTGTTTTGTTCTTTCTGCCTTGTCACGTGGCCAAACCATTTTATCTGTTGTTTCCTTATATATTCTATGGCGGGTGGCTATTCGTAGCTTTTTTCTCAGTTCTTCATTTCTGATATTATCTCTCTGACTGTTTCATGTCTTTCGTTTAACACATTTAATCTCTGTAGAGGTTATTTTTCTTATTGTTCTTGCATCTAGGGTCCAGGTCTGGCATTGGTAGCACAACGTTGGGATGAAGATTGTATTGTATAGTGCTCGTTTTGCCTCCAGAGTTATTTCCTTGTTGGACAATAGTGGTGATAACTGTCTAATGATTTGACAAGCTTTGTTGCATCTTGATTCTATCTCTGCTGTTTGAGAATTATCGTTTGTCATTAGACTTCCTAGATATTTGAATTCCTCTACTTGTTTTAGTTGCCTGCCTTCTATAGTTATGTTGATGTTCTGTTTATTTTTGGCGACATTCATGACTTCTGTTTTGTTGATGTTGATTTTCATGTTGTATTTTGTGCCTGAGATGTTGAGTTTGTTTAAGTGTTCTTGTAGGTCTTCTATTGTGTCATGTATTAGTGCCTGATCATCTGCAAATAGAAGCTCGTTGATCTCCTCTGTCTCTGATGGGTTGGCTAGCTTGCATATATGGTCCATGTATGTAATAAACAGTAGGGGGATAGTACGCACCCCTGTCTTACACCTGATCTAACTTCGAAGTGGTCTGTGTAGCCTGCTGCTGTTCTGACCCTGCAGCTGCTATTGATGTAGAGACTTTTAATAAGGTTGGTTAGATGTTTGCTTACTTCGTATATTGTTAGTATCTCCCACAGTTGTTCTCTGTTTACTCTGTCGAATGCTTTTTCCTGGTCAATGAAGGCTATTTATACGTTTTGATTGTATTTTGTCGTTTTTTCTGCAAGCTGTTTTAATGTGAATCGTGCGTCCCTTTTTTAATCCCGCATATATTTATCGTTGCTACTTTATGTTTATCTATCTCTATCTTCTGTGTATTTCTTTCAGCATAAAACATGTATCCCTTACCGTCCTGCTGACGCAGTCGTATGTTAAGGGCTGAACTTAAGAAAAACACACGGTGGGGGTTTAACAACAACAACTGTAATAAAGAAAAGATATCCCTTGACGGTACAGTTTTAGTAAATGGAATTGCATTTTTTTTTAAAACAGGTCAATAGATAAGTGAGTAGGATGTTAACATAAAATAACAGCTTTACATGAGAGATAAGAATAACCAAGACAAAGACTGCATTACAGTGAATGTAGAAGATATAATGCAAGCTATTTTTGTTAATGGAGCCGAAGCAAATATAGTTCTTCAATGTTATGTGGTGCCAATCCTGACGTATGAATGTAAATCGTGGACATTTGGACAATAAAAAGAAAATTGCGGTAGGCCACAGAAATGTGGTTTTAAAGGAGGATATTCACCATGGACAGCTAACAAAAGTCAAGAGGAATTTAATTTAAAAAGGCAACAAAGTAAAAGTAAAGCTGTTCTAGAAGATCACAAGGAAACAATCATTGTTAGCCGCCATGTTGTGTGAATGCAACGGCTGTTACACTGTTAGGGAAGTTGTGATAGAGGAAATCAGAGAAAAGATACAAGATAGAGCTGATCAACAGCTATAGAAATATAATGTTGCGGGGGGAGGGGTGTGTCTGATCACATGCGGAACCGGATATGGCATATACTAATGATGGTATTGGTAGTGGTTGTCAATTATCTTATGTCTTTAATGTGTTTTAAATCTGTATTGAATTTGATATTGTGTACATATTAAACCAATATGTTGTTTATGTTTAACATTTCTTTGCTGTTTCTATTATCCAGTATATCCCCTGGGATCTGTTGGTGGCGTGCGATAACTTTATGAAAGTTTACCACGCAAGCTCTGTCCAAGAATTATTTGTACTCATACACGCCTCGGACTCTCGATGCAACGTATCCCAGGTTGCTCCCAATGATATTTCGACGCACGAGTGTACCGGAAGTTGGTTGGGTGATACCATCGTTAGCACGTGCAATACAACTGGAGATTGGGATGTTTACGACGGAGATATTGAAGAGAACTGCAAGAAACAATCTTCTGTTGCCGAACGTGTGCGACACGTCACAGAACACGTTCACATATACCAGAACTTGTTTTGTGCTCTTTGTAACATGAATGGGTTTTCTCAGTTTTCCAACTTTTGCTCTGAGTCTTTTATGACCGACCAGCTACCGCAAGAAAGAAGTGTTATTCCAAATCGACGATTCACTATTTTGCTGAACTTCAACTTTCAGAACAACCCACACAGGTCAGCTATAAACGTGAAGAAATGCTCCGACGACATAGAATGGACCAGTCCAGAGCACCTGTGCTTACCCTTGCAGTGTAGTCTTGGAAAAATTTTAACAAACGGAATCTGTTCCTCTGCAATTTCAAAAATACGTGGATTGGTTTATAAGACAAAAATCATGTATTTGTCAAGAGTTTCAACTAAGATAGACCGTAACGTAAATATGACGCAGAGTGGCATCCCTTTTCATCTGCATTCTCCCGGAGAATACTTGGATCGGTTTCAAAACACATTAGACGATATGTTGTCTGATGTTGTTGATGAGGTTGACATTAAATTAACTTTGATATATTCTGACCACGCCAACAGTTCACAGAAGTGGTTTCATCAACAATACAATGTAACAGCCTCGACAAAATTTGGTTTCTCAAATCACTTTCAGATCCATGGGTTCGCAATTGAAGGTTTTATTCGAGTTTATGGCTTCTTATATCGAGACGAAGTGGAAAAATATCTGACTGATGAGCTCATCTCAAGACATGTACATCTCAGCTTTGATCATAACACATCTTTAACACTGACCCCCATGTTAAATACTGACAGACGAGACAAACCTATCGACTTCATCACTTCTGATAGGTTCTCGTGTATTCAAACTACAAAAACTACAATTAACATCACTGATTATAACAATGCATTTTACACAGACAGAGAGAATGCAATATTTCTTCACTTTCTGTTAATCTGCCCATTTGTTAGCTTTAATCAAACCCAGTATGTACTTGACAAAACTGCTTCCAACTTTACTGAATACACCTACATCACTTTGTATATCGATGACGTTGTAGTCATTATTTCCCAGGTAGATGAGCTAAATCTGTTAACTATAGATCAACACGGATTGCTGAAAGTGTGTAGGGAATTACTGGATCAGAAAATCAATAATTCACGTCCAGGTATTTCCGAAATCAAAAGTTTTTTAGACATGGTAGAAAATATCTTAATTATAGTCTGTCTGAGCGCATCTGTCACATGTCTTGCTGTCACGTTACTGACCTACTCACTGTTCCCAGTGCTGCGCACTGTTGCTGGAAAGAACAACATGATCCTGTCAGGACTTCTAATACTGTGTCACTCAATTCTACTGAGTTCTTTTCTCCTCCCTCACAACGTCAACCTCTGTACTTTCGTTGTCATCTCAACCCACTTTCTATTCCTGGTTATGCTCTGTTGGTGCTTCACTTCCTGTCTCCACATGTTTAATACTTTTACTGCAAAAACTCGGATCATCCGGGCCACAGTCTCATCAAAAAAGATGTATTTCATAAAGAGGGTTGTGGCCTGCTCGGTTATCCCTACCCTGATAATCGTTGTTCTTGTCGTCACCCACTATATCACGTCTGAGGACAGATTTAACAATTACGGGGAGACATTGTGTTCACTAGAGACAACAACACCCACTACAGTCATGAAGATTATTCCCGTCTGCTTGATTCTCTTCAGCAATATCTGTTTCTTGACAATTAGTATAATTAAAATTAACCATATTCCCAAACTACAAATAGGCGATATCAAACGAGATAATTATAAAAACATATTAATTTACCTAAAGTTATCGTCTATTACAGGAATGTTCTGGGCCCTAGATATTATTCATAATTTCTTTGACTCTGACCCCTTGTTTATCGTTGACATTTTACTGAACGGTCTTCAAGGTGTGTTCATATTCCTCTCTTACATTTGTAACAAAAGGGTGGCCGGACTCTACAAGCGAGCGTTAGGGTTTGAGAAGGTCATACCTGCGCCATCATCGCAAATAGACACAATACCTACAGTGGCATCTGACATCAGACATGATAATCATCGTGAAGGCAACTCCTGTGACATGGCGCTTTGTTCTATCAAATAGAATGGACCGGCTTTATGAGTGAACATAAATAACGGAGGCTGAACATAAATAACGGAGGCTGAACATAAATAACGGAGGCTGAACATAAATAATGGAGGCTGAACATAAATAATGGAGGCTGAACATAAATATTGGAGGCTGAACATAAATAATGGAGGCTTAACATAAATAATGGAGGCTGAACATAAATAATGGAGACTGAACATAAATAATGGAGGCTGAACATAAATAATGGAGATTTAACATAAGTAATGGAGGCTGAACATAAATAATGGAGGCTGAACATAAATAATGGAGATTTAACATAAGTAATGGAGGCTGAACATAAATAATGGAGGCTGAACATAAATAATGGAGGCTGAACATAAATAAAGGTGATTTAACATAAATAATGGAGGCTGAACATAAATAATGGAGACTGAACATAAATAATGGAGACTGAACATAAATAATGGAGGCTGAACATTAAGAATTAATATAAATATATATTGTCCTTTCGAACACTAAAACGGCACTACGGCAGAACCACAATCTCAAAAACAGAACTTGCGTGCCAAAATGGAACATATTGGAATACTGCTCTAAAATATATGGCGCTATTATATATATATATATACTATTTACAATGACAGAGAGATCGAACGACAAATCGATCAAATCCTAGATAGCTTTACGACATAGCATGGAACAGTCACAGTGTCACTATTCTTTACTTCTCATAATGAACCCTGGTAACACACAGGAAATATATATATATATATATTATATATATATTCTTATAAAATATATAAGATTAAAAAGCCCCTTCACGCCTTTAGTATGGAGAGTGAGAATATATAGAATATTTATCTTCACATTATAGCGAGTGTTTTCCAGTCAATTCGCTGACTCCGTATATGTGAAAAACACATCATCATGTGAAAAACACTATCATTAACATATGTCCCAATTAGTACCAGGCAACTCAAAAAATATCTCATTCATAGTTCATGTCTTTGTTCACCTTTATTTTCCTAAAGTAAAGTGGCTATGTATAGAACGTCATATAGGCAATATACTAACTTTACTGAGTCAGATACTCAACACTAAAGTCGACTATAACACTTAACTCTTAACACTAAACTTTAACACTAACCTCTAACACTAAACTCTTAACACTAACCTCTTAATACTAAACTCTTAACACTAAACTCTTAACACTTAACTCACTCTCAACTCTAACACTCAGCTCTTAGAACTCTCAACTCTTAACACTCAGCTATTAACTCTCAACTCTTAACACTCACTCTTAACACTCACTCTTAACACTAAACTCTTAACACTAAACTCTTAACACTAAACTCTTAACACTCAACTCTTAACACTCAACTCTTAACACTCAACTCTTAACTCTCAACTCTTAACACTCAGCTCTTAACTCTCAACTCTTAACACTCAGCTCTTAACTCTCAACTCTTAACACTCAGCTCTTAACACTCAACTCTTAACACTCAGCTCTTAACACTCAACTCTTAACACTCAGCTCTTAACACTCAGCTCTTAACTCTCAACTCTTAACACTCAGCTCTTAACTCTCAACTCTTAACACTCAGCTCTTAACTCCAACTCTTAACACTCAGCTCTTAACTCTCAACTCTTAACACTCAGCTCTTAATTCTCAACTCTTAACACTCAGCTCTTAACACTCAGCTCTAAACTCTCAGCTCTTAACACTCAGCTCTTAACACTCAACTCTTAACACTCAGCTCTTAACACTCAACTCCTAACACTTAACTCTTAACACTTAACTCTTAACACTCAACTCCTAACACTTAACTCTTAACACTCAACTCTTAATATTAAAAAAAGGCAAAATAAAGATTTGTAGAAGCCAATTACTTTCCTTGATCTTTGTGTTCAGCGATTACTTACGTGTGCTGTCTATATATGAGTTTGTACAAACACTTGTGTGTGTGTGTGAGTGTTAATCTGCTTGTGTTTGTGGGTATGTGAATGTGTGTGGGAGTATGTGTATATGTATATGTGTGAGAGTGTGTATATTTTGTCACAGTATGTGAGTCTAAAGAGACAGCGGCTGTATTTCCTGTATCTCTACAGACGTGGCTGCCTGCTTCTATTTAAATGTGCTGCCTACAGGCCAGAGATGTCTTGGAGACAAATAATAATAAATAAATATTATTATAGAGGGAAACTTCCGAGGCGATAATCAGCGAATCAATTCAGAATTTTTCCGAGTGCTATAAACATACCTCTTCCTCAGAAATGTCTTGTCTGCTTTTATCTGGTTATATACTTCGTTCAAACTATACGGGGCAACCGAATCACTGAAACAGACAGCTGCCTTCATAAGAAAGTCCGGAATCCTACTCTGAATGAGCCATGATCGCAGAAGAATAATACTTCCTTTGTTCTTATTGCACGCAGTTTACTGGCTACAGATTACTGAAAACCTGAATACATTTATTTATTGATTCTAGCAGATCCATTGACTTAATGATCGTCAGGTCCATAATTACAGGATTCCGTATCTTCTATGTGCCTGACTGACACAAATACTGATTAGAAAAAAAAAACTATCTTTACGGCATGATCACATCACTGGGGTCTACCGGAGGGAATTGTGGGAACATTTAATAAAGGCTGCTTTCCCAGTGCAGCCGTGGCGAGGTGTTCAGGTCTGAGATTGTATGTCAACCCTGACAGAAGAAACGTTTGACTCTACCGGGATTCGAACCTGCGCTCTGCTGGTTTGGAGCCCGACGAGTTGCCTACTGATTGATTTTCTCAATGATTCAGCTACATTTTCATTTTGAATTGTTTAATCAGCTCTAGTCAAGTTAATGTATTAAAAGAGATATGTAATTCCGACAAAGGCATTAAAATGGTAAATTACAATAATACAAATTGTAGGTTTTTAAAGGTGAAGACAAAACAATTATTTTAAAAAAGGCCACAATTAATTGTTTTTGGAAACTACTGACATTTTTAGAAAGCGTTGAATCACAATATGTGAACAAAAGTAATTGAAACAAGTGGGCTGTGGTGACACATTGAATGCCATCATGGACGCTGCATGACGAACCGACTCACAAAATTACTCTCAATTAGCAACCGTGAACAGACTGCACGAACTTCATGTTAAGTTGAGAGATGTTAAAGGTAAGCAGGAAGTCAAAACATACTTTTCAGTCAATGGTGTCGTTAGTGGTTGCACTTTGAGGAGTGTACTTCGGAGTCGATCTGAGCACTTATTGACTTATCCATGTGTAATGAGGCTGACCTGTCCACCAAAGTAAACTAAACTAAACTAAACTAAACTAAACTAAACTAAACTAAACTAAATCGATGAAAACAAAACTCTAAATTTCCAAGTCATTACATAAAAAAGTCAGAATATTACATTATAACGCGAGATAAAGATCTACAACAAAAAAATGATGATAATACTCTTGACTATTTAAAGCAGTCATCATCAGATCGCATGTCCTTTACAGAACGTTGCACTCACCTCAGCCCGTCTGCAAAAACCACTGTCTTTAGACAGATCTCCCACAGAACGTTGCACTCACCTCAGCCCGTCTGCAAAAACCACTGTCTTTAGACAGATCTCCCACAGAACGTTGCACTCACCACAGCCCGTCTGCAAAAACCACTGTCTTTAGACAGATCTCCCACAGAACGTTGCACTCACCACAGCCCGTCTGCAAAAACCACTGTCTTTAGACAGATCTCCCACAGAACGTTGCACTCACCACAGCCCGTCTGCAAAAACCACTGTCTTTAGACAGATCTCCCACAGAACGTTGCACTCACCACAGCCCGTCTGCAAAAACCACTGTCTTTAGACAGATCTCCCACAGAACGTTGCACTCACCTCAGCCCGTCTGCAAAAACCACTGTCTTTAGACAGATCTCCCACAGAACGTTGCACTCACCACAGCCCGTCTGCAAAAACCACTGTCTTTAGACAGATCTCCCACAGAACGTTGCACTCACCTCAGCCCGTCTGCAAAAACCACTGTCTTTAGACAGATCTCCCACAGAACGTTGCACTCACCTCAGCCCGTCTGCAAAAACCACTGTCTTTAGACAGATCTCCCACAGAACGTTGCACTCACCACAGCCCGTCTGCAAAAACCACTGTCTTTAGACAGATCTCCCACAGAACGTTGCACTCACCACAGCCCGTCTGCAAAAACCACTGTCTTTAGACAGATCTCCTACAGAACGTTGCATTCACCACAGCCCGTTTGAAAGAATCTCTGTCTTTAGACAGATCTCCCACAGAACGTTGCATTCACCACAGCCCGTCTGAAAGAATCTCTGCCTTTAGACAGATCTCCCACAGAACGTTGCATTCACCACAGCCCGTTTGAAAGAATCTCTGTCTTTAGACAGATCTCCCACAGAACGTTGCATTCACCACAGCCCGTCTGAAAGAATCTCTGCATAGACAGATCTCCCAGAAACGTTGCATTCACCACATAAGAATCTCTTCTTTCAGATCTCGCTGAACGTTGCATTTCTAGACTGTCTCTAGGCCATTTATTCTGTTGCGATGTTCAAGGTCTCCTTGATGTCTTAAAATAATTTCCCCTACTGCATGGTCCTAGAAACATGCCTTCCAATAATATTCTTTCCAGCTCGCTGTGTTTTTAGACGTGGCCATAGTTTTTTTTAAATAATAATCTCCTTCTCTAGAATAGTGTAAAAAAAAAAAAAGTACCCCCGTCACGCCAAGTGGCTTATAGCGAATATGGTGTTAGTGACCATAAATTTTACAGACCTTTGGCACATGATTTTTAAGGTAATGTGGTAGGTATTACGCCCGTGCCGTTTCACTTTTCCAGAAAAAAATCAGGTACCCTTTAAAGGCTGGGTGAACCCGGAAGCCGTCGGTTTTGATCGAACCCTACCCCTTGTCCTTTTTAGTCCAGTTCACTAACCACTGAGCTATCGCGGCTGCCCTAGAATAGTGTATATAAGCCAATTCTTTTAAGGTTTACATTATTGAATATGTCTTCGTTGCATTATTTCATTATCCAAGATATCTTAAGGATTTTTTGGTAGCATTTTTTTGGAATGAATCAATCGATGTTATTCCTTGCTGTTGGCGAGATTGTCAATAATTCACGACCGTTTGTTGCTATCAGGAAGATCCATGGCCTTAGTAGTTTTAATGTTACTGCCTTGCTGGTATTGTGCCACAAGTTGTTCATTATATTTAATGTTCGTGTTGCTATTGCTAAACTTCTTGTGATCTCTTTCTGACAGTCTCCATTGTTAGTTACTACAGATCCCAGAATCAAAGTTTGTTATAATTTCAAATTCTTCACTGTTGATGATGATTTTGGTTTGACTTTTTGTTTTGTCAAAGTAAATTATCTTAGTTTGCTGTTTGTTTAGATGGAAGTTTTCATCTTCACTGTGATTTTTGTTGACACTCTTAATTGTTTCTTTTACAGAAACATTTGAAATAAAATGAAGAGTAAGGCAGTGAAGCTTTCTATCTCCATTTCTCCTTCTGTTGGCAATAGAAAATAATCATCATCATCATGTGCCACACCGGTTGGCGTAGGCGAGCATGTCCTTCCTTCTATCTACAGTACATCGTATCAGTTCTGTTGTTGATTGTTTTCCATGCCAAGACACTAAGCTATCTAGTATTTAATCTCTTTGTCGTCCGCGATCTCTCTTTCCTTTTATTTTACTATTTGTAAACAGAATATTCCAACTTTCCTCTTCTCATGATGTGCCCGAAAAATGTTGATTGTTTCTTTCTGATGTTTTTAGGAGCTCTCTTTTTGTGTTGGCCTCTTTGAGAACTTCATCATTGGTCTTTTTAGCTGTCCATGGAACTTTCAACATTCTTCTGAGAAATTCCATCTATGTGGCCTCTAATCGTCATTTCATTTGTTTGTCTACTGTCCATGATTCGCTTCCATAGGTCAGAACTGATTCTATGTCGCACCGATGAACTCTCTTTCTCCCTTCTATTGACATAGATTTGTTACATAAGATATTTTTCATTTTCTGAAATGCTGTTTTGGCCTGAGCTATTATGATTTTTATTTCTTTGGTGCATCATCCATTTTTTTTTTGTTTTAAAAATTCTTCCATCTGATGTTTTTATTGTGCTCAAGTTTTTGACGCGTTGCACTTGTTTCAGATTTGAAATGTTTATTTGTATACTGCATGATGGTGATCATTACTACTATCTTTACGTCACATAGTACCATTTGTGTATGACGGGGGGCAACGACAGAACCAGAGTAATAAAGGCCGCTTGGTCAAAGCAGTGACGTGTGAGACTCAGGATTTTTATTTCACCCCCGATAGAAAAAAATCCTTTCTGTCTACTCGAACACCGAACGTCGGCTTTTCAGCCAGCGGAACATAGTGCCACGCGCTCCCTGGTGATCATTGTATATTCGATATAACCATTACTTCTGTTTTCTTGCTATTCAGACTGAGACCTTTCTTGTGGATTTCTTTTACTATTATGTCTATCTTTTCTTGTAGTTCTCTCTGTAATTCTCTGTCTCTGCTATTAAGACTGTGTCATCCGCATATTATTTATGTTGTAACTGTGGGCGTTACTTCCTTTTTTTTTGTATACAATTGATCTCATAATATGTTCGCTGTAAAGTGAAAACAAATCCGGCGACAAAACACCTTGTCTGATTCCTTGTTTTATATATTGGAATTGTCCTGTTTGGTTGCTAATTTGTATAGCTGCTGTTTGTTGCCAGTACATGTTTTTTATGATTCGCAAATCTTTGCCATCAATGTTTAATTTGTCCAGTATATTGTTTATTTCCACATGCGTTACTTTGTCAAATGCTTTTGTGTAGTCTATAAAGCACATATATAGATCTTTCTTTACCTCTGTAGAACTTTCTATCAATGTTCTTAAGATGTATATTGCATTATTGGTGCCCTTTCCTTCCACATATCCGCATTGTTCCCCACTTATTTTTGGTTTTATTTTGTACCTTACACGTCTCATGATGATTCTTAGTAATATTTTCATCATATGGGTCATGAGACTAATAGTGTGATGGTCTTCACAATCAGTGGCACCTGACTTCTTCGGTATGGCTACAAAGATAGATTTTAGTAGATCTGCAGGTATGCGTCCAGTGTTATATATGTCATTTAGTAGTTTTGTTATGATTGTACTCCCAGCTCTCCTAATGCATTTATCTCTTCGATTGTTATATTGTCGGGACCTGGAGCTTTGCCTCTTTTCGTGTGTTGATTTGCCTCCTCAACTTCACTCTGCATTATTGGTGGTCCTGTGCCTTTGTTTGAATTGTTTAACTCTGGTCTTTCATCATTATAGAGTTGACTGATATATTCTGTCCATCTTTCCATTGTCTTCTCCTGTCCCATTATTATATTTTCTTCCTTTGATTTCACACATCCTGAAACTTTGACTTCTTTTCTTCCTGTTAATTCATTTAATTGATTGTGCCTAAATTGTGAGTCTTTCTTTTGTTGTTTTTCCATTTCTTCACATTTCTGCTTTAACCATCCTTCCTTTGCTTCACTGCACTTGTTTTGGATCTCTTTGTGCAATATTTAGTATGTCCGTTCTTCTTTCTTTTGTTTTCGTCTTTCGTCCATTAGTTGTAATATTTCTTCTGTCATCCATTTCTTTTTGTTGATTCTTTTAGTCACTGGTATTACTTCTTTTGATGTTTGTTGAATCTATTGTTTGAGCATTTCCCACTTTTCCTAGGTGTCCTGTATTTTCTCAATAGCATTATATCTATTTTGTACTATCGTGCCATACTTATCACTCATCTGTTTATCTTCTCTAAGCATATCTAGTTATAATTTTATATTTCTTGGTGATTTCTGTGCCTTCCGCAGTTTTATTCTTATCTTTCCAACTACTGGTACATGGTCATTATTGCAATCTGCTCCTGGCCTTGTTTTAACAGATGTTAGCCCATTCCTGAATCTTCTCTGTACCAGTATAAAATCAATTTGATTGTGTACTTTTTTGTCTGGGCTGTGCCATGTCCATAGTCGCCTAGGGTGTTGTTTGAACCAGGTGTTATCTATAATCATTTCATTTGTATTTGCCCAATCTATCAATCTATTCCCTCTGTCATTCGTCTCTCCAAGGCCATGTCCCCAGTCACATTTTGCACTTTAGCTGTTCCTACCTTTGCATTGAGATCCCCTAATATAATAGTTATTTCTTGGGATTTACACTGTTCCATGGTCATCTCTAGCTCGTTGTAAAACGTGTCAATGTCTTCTTCTTCGTTATTACTTGTTGGTGCAAAAGCTTGAATTATGTTGATATCCTTTGGTCTACCTCCCAATTTTACTAGCAGAATTCTATCTGATACTGGGCAAAATCATTTCACTGTTTTTTTTTCTCTGTCTAACATGATGCCTACTCTTTTGTGTGTGGTTCCCCCAGAGTAAATTACATTTCCACTATAGCGTTGTAATAATCCTGCTCCTGTCCATCTCATTTCATATAGTCCCAAGATGTTCAATTTTATTCTCTTCATTTCTTAGCTGATGTTTTCCAGTTTACCAACCTGGAATGCTGATCTAATGTTCCAAGTTCCTATTGCAAATGTCTCTTAATTTTTGATTTTGCCCGCAGTAGCTTGATGACGATCGGGTGTCACCTGTAGCACATGACGCTCCCTACCGGACGAGAAGTGTCTGTTAAGACCCCATTAACGTCGTTAGCTGTAGATATTAAGTTGTGCTTTGTCATGATTGTTCTAGGCAATTTAAGAAGGTAGTTTGCCATTAATTTCCTTCTTGGCAGTGACTGTACTAGTCGGAGATCGCAGCCATTGTCTCTATACATGAGATCCTCTGCCTGCCATTGCAGTGTGGGGACCATAACCGGCACTACTTATCGGCTGTTCCCACAGCACCATCCAACACCTGCTCCAATGGCTTCACATAACCCTGATATGGGGGCTAAACGGGAGCTCCACCTTGTCCAAGGGTGTCCCGAAGACTAGCGGAGGAAAGGAGACGTCTTACTCCTCCTTTGGTAGGGCAGAACTCTACCCCGCTAACACCATAGAAAATATTATGGTTATTAAAATAACTCAAAACAACAGAAACTGAATCTAGTGGTTACTAACCATGTAACTTGATGACTTAAACTTTGCTAATGAATAAGTTCTCCAATAACATAATCAACAGATGCAAGATAAAAATGAGCTTACTTGATGAGAGATCAAACTGGGACTGAAAATAAATATAGATAAGACCAAATTTATTAAAATTAATGCAGTTTGAAATAACCAAATAATAATAGGAGAAATACCTCTACTAGACGTACACTTTACATATATCTGGACAGTAATATGGACAAAGAAGGATGAACAGAGAATGCTAACAAAAAAAAAAGAATTCATAAAGCCAAAGGAGCTTTCGTTACACTAGGAAACAAGGAAATCCGAAGTGACTAGATTAATTACAGATATATACATTTTCAACTCGTGACTAGATTATATACAGACATACACATTTTCAACTCGTGACTAGATTATATACAGACATACACATTTTCAACTCGTGACTGGATTATATACAGACATACACATTTTCAACTCCAATGTTAAGTTAGTCCTATTATATGGCTGTGAAAAATGGAGAACAACAAAAATGATAATCATGAAGATGCATACGTTCATTAACGGATGCCTGGGTGTAATCAAAGTTTGGAAATGGCAGGACAAAATCACTATTGCAGAATAGTGGAAAAGTACCAGTTAAGTACCGGTGGACAAAGTGATACAAAGAAAGACGATGGCGCTAGATAGGACACACTGTGGGAGCTAACTGAAATTATTACACAACACGACCTTTTTTTGGAATCCACAGGGGAAAAGACAATGAGAAAGGCTAAAATATTCTTTGGCGAAGACATGTGGAAGTAGAGATGAAGATGATGGGGGACGATATGTATGATCTTAGAAAAAATCGCATGAAACAGAACGGCGTGGAAAGTGTTTGTTGAAGACCTATGCTCCACAGGGAGTTGAAAGTGTTTGTTGAAGACCTATGCTCCACAGGGAGTTCAAAGTGTTTGTTGAAGACCTATGCTCCAATGGGAGTTGAAAGTGTTTGTTGAAGACCTATGCTCCACAGGGAGTTGAAAGTGTTTGTTGAAGACCTATGCTCCACAGGGAGTTGAAAGTGTTTGTTGAAGACCTATGCTCCACGGGGAGCTGAAAGTGTTTATTTAAGACATGTGCTCCATAGGTAGCTGATAGTGTTTCTTGACGACCTATGCTCCACAGGGCGTTGAAAGTGTTTGTTTAAGACCTGTGCTCCACAGGGAGTTGAGGGAAGAAAAAGAATTATCTCTTGTAATCTATCTGCACTGTTTGAGAGGAGGACTGTGTCATCAGCGTATCTGAGTTCTGGAATTATGTTGTCATTTATTGTGAAAGGGTTAACTTCACTAATCTGTCATCGTTTATGACATTTCTCATGATGTTCTCAGGAAAAGATGTTGAACAGGTATGGAGAGAGGATGGAACTCTGCCTCAAACCTTATTTGTACTTCAAACCAATCGGATGTTTCGCCCACTATTCTAATAGATGCTTAGTGTTCTTGATATAATGATTCGATAAGTTGTGGTAGGTGTGATGGCAAGCCCATGTCCTCATGATGTTCCACAGTTTCTGACGTTTTGAAGCAGTAAACTTTGTTATTCAAGCATCATGTCTGTATGTGATCCCTTCTTGCTAGCAATTACTGTACACAAATATTAAATTACTGAGATAGTCAACTGAGAAACCCGATAATTTTACAAGATTATTAGAACTGACAACAGCTGTCAGAGACACGTAGATTATTCAACTTTTGCAGCTCGATACTAGAAAATACACTTACGTTATTGCTCGTACTAGTCTTGATTTGTATTTGATATTCATCTCCTGGCACCACCAATATAGTTCCATCCTTTCAGAGGCTAATTAAGTACTCGTATGTGACTGAACATCATCGAAATAATCAATAAGCAATTATATTTTGCTATAATATCCGTGAAAACACTCATTTTCATGCTTCAGCATTTTGAGCAAGGATGTTATTAATTATTAATTTACGAACGGAGTTTTTCTTTTTCATTTTCGTTATAGAAACTAGGTTGAGATCTTGGAGAGCCTTGAAAGGTCCATTACTCTTCTAGAATACAAATCGTTGAGGTTGCAGATTTGAACCTGAAAGGGGAAATAAGACAATTAGTCTTCAGCTGTTGATTTATCTCCCGCTTAATAACTAGAACAGTTTTATGCTGTTTTTTTGTTAATATACCTTTTTGTGTAATGAATGGTTGCACGGAGATTAATTTATAGAAACTACTATGTCTTTGATGTGCTTATCAGAGGAATTCTGGAAATTCTTGTGGATTAAAATCATGACTTTGTGTGTGATTTCAGCGATTAGCTATTCATCAAACACGACACAAAATGAAATTCTCTTTGGTGTAAATGACACACTTACGATAGCAGAAACTAAGCTCAATTTGTCCGACTATGCAGATATTGAAAGTGATGTCGGTGGTGCAATGCACTTTATTTTATCACCAAAAGTTAACTCCAGAATTTTCAATTTATCATGGGACAAAAGCAATTCGCCTAAAGAATTTCAGGCGACAAATTGCGCCAGAGTGTGCCAGGGATCGCACCTTTTAGGTTCTAATGTCTGCTCAACCATCAAATGTTTTCCCTGCAGCTGCAATCAACGTTTGTGCCAACATTATGGAACCTGTTGTCCAGGCGGTCACGAGATGCCTCCCTCAAACTCTTCACCTCCATCTACGTTCGACAACTCTTCTGGAACTAACAGCCAACAATCTGACGTCACAACCAACAACTCTACCGTGAGATTTCATCACATTCCAGACTCGAACTTTGACAGGAACTTCGAATGTGAGGGTATACGGGAGAACACTTTCCTGTACATCAGGTCGTGTCCATCAAACTATTCAGAAAGTCACGTGAAGTCCAGATGTGAAATAGATATACCGATAAGCGAACAAGACCTGGTCACGTTCCTCCGTGTGACTGACAACGTCAGAGGACTCACGTACTTTAATAAGTACTGTGCCAACTGTAATGATGTCAGAAATGTAAGTAGAAAAAAAAATATTATTCTACAGTGAACATTATAAAAATGAATACATGGTATAAAATGTATCAATCCAGGCAATGTGTGTTTAACTGACATGAAGTAACTATGGAAAGATTCTGACAAACAAAAGGTCCCTCAACTGGATTGTCTTCAAATGATTTGTAGCTCTTCTCAATATAACAAGACAACTGTCAGTTATTGCAAGTATAATAGTCAAACATTATTTTAATGTTTTCATTTCTAAACTTTAAAGAAAAGATAGTTCTCTGACGAGACACTTTCTTGCTGTAGTAGATATATGGATGTTCTAACGATTGCATGAGCCCATACCTGTAGAGTTCCAATATCGTCTCTCTAACCAAACATGTCGGTTGCATGACAGACTAACTAAGACATACACGCCAGCTGGATGGCTATTGAGCAAAAATAAAAGAATCTTTGACCAATTACCCCGTAATTGTAGGTCTCAAACCTAGAGAGACATTTTCTGAAAAAAAAGAGGAAGACAGCTGTAAAAACAAGTCACAACTTCTTTAATGATAACTCTTCGAATGACAAGAACGTAAAGAACAAATTCAGATGTATTTATGTTTTAAATAAAGCAAAGGAATATATCATTCAGAAGTATCCCACGTGTCTATGGGGGTTTAGGTATACAAGTAAGGACAAAATACTTTGGAAAATTAGGAAGGCTAATTTTTTTTTTTTTTTTTTTTTAAATTTTGAAAATGTAATTTTTGTCAGCGAAGAGTTTAAAATATATTTTGTAATGTACAACTTCTTTGAACTTATATAAATCACAGAAGAGAGGTAATTAGTGAACTTGTTAAATGTTAACACAATGTTTGGTTTAACTTCCTCGACCGACTAGCTTTTGGGTTCACCCAACCTCAAAGTGGATTCAGTGTTGCAAGGTAGGAGCATGACAAAAGGGGGAGATAATTGACATGGAGGAGAGAAAATGAGGGAATTTGTGGAGTCAGACCACTGGAGCAAGGGTCACGGGAGATGGAACGAGATCAATAGGGAATGGAAGATGTGAGACTGAGAAGGATGAGTTGAGTTAAATTGGAGAAGTGAGATACAGTATGAGTAATAAGGGAAAAGGATGAGTTGAGTTAAATGGGAGATTCGCGACAGTATGATTAATAAGGGAAAAGGATGAATTGAGTTAAATGGGAGATTTGCGACAGTATGATTAATAAGGGAAAAGGATGAGTTAAGTTAAATGGGAGATTTGCGACAGTATGATTAATAAGGGAAAAGGATGAGTTAAGTTAAATGGGAGATTTGCGACAGTATGATTAATAAGGGAAAAGGATGAGTTCAGTTAAATGGGAGATTTGCAACAGTATGATTAATAAGGGAAAAGGATGAATTGAGTTAAATGGGAGATTTGCGACAGTATGATTAATAAGGGAAAAGGATGAATTGAGTTAAATGGGAGATTTGCGACAGTATGATTAATAAGGGAAAAGGATGAGTTAAGTTAAATGGGAGATTTGCGACAGTATGATTAATAAGGGAAAAGGATGAGTTAAGTTAAATGGGAGATTTGCGACAGTATGATTAATAAGGGAAAAGGATGAGTTCAGTTAAATGGGAGATTTGCAACAGTATGATTAATAAGGGAAAAGGATGAATTGAGTTAAATGGGAGATTTGCGACAGTATGATTAATAAGGGAAAAGGATGAGCTGAGTTAAATGGGAGATTTGCGACAGTATGATTAATAAGGGAAAAGAATGAGTTAGTTAATTGGGAGATCTGAGACAGTATGAGTAATAAGGGAAAAGGATGAGTTAGTTAAATGGGAGATGTGAGACAGTATGAGTAAATAAGGGAGAAGGATGAATTGGGTTAAATGAGAGATGGTGAGAATTATAAGTAATAAGGGAGAAAGATCGGTTGAGTTAAATGGGAGATGTGAGACAGTATGAGTATTGAGGGAGAAGGATGAGTTGAGTTAAATGGGAGATGTGAGAGTATGAGTAGTAAGGGAAAAGGATGTGTTGAGTTAAATGGGAGAAAGGAGACAGTATGAGTAGTAAGGGAGAGGGTTGAGCTGAGTTAAATGGGAGATGTAATACAGTCTTAGTAATAAGGGAGAAAGATGGGCTGAATTTATTGGAAATCGTGAGGGGAGTTTAGGTTGTGAAGTTGAGAAATTGAATCGTAACTCTCCGGTCGATTGAGACGATCGTTTGTTAATACCAGCAATAGGAGGTCAACATCAAGAATGGACCGATCGCGAGGGATATCTAGATTAGACCAAGACTAGACCGACAGTTTAACTCAAGTTGGAGATTAAATTGTGCTCAAGCAGATGAGAAACACAGTTGCTAGACGTTGGGTCAGAAGTTAATGAGTGTTCCTTGGATGAGATATCTATTAGCTATTCCACGAAAACAGTTTATTTTGTTTAATTATATGTAGAACACTTCAAATAGAGAGGTATGATACTACACTTCATAGATTCTCCAGTAACTGAACAAAGTATTGACGAGTTATTAGCGTTTAGAGACGGCATACTATTTTATACAGAACAAGAAATCCCTTTTTGAGTCCATTATTAGTATGTGCCTGGTCGATGGTAAATGAACGTGTTGAAAGTTTTACATGGGAAGTAGGTCATAAACTCTTGAGGCGATAAAAGAGAATGTTCACGATACCCGGGCATGTCACTGCTGAGCCACGTAAGTAAAATGTATGTCGAGATTAAAGAAACAAGATTAAGGCCTTTTCTTTATAGAACAACAGTTGGCGGAAGGACATATGGAGTTTAGACACAGATGGAAGCTGCACACTTGTATACTTTTCACTTGGCAACTAGAAGAGAAGAATATAGAATCATCACTCATTGTAAACAATCGGAATATGGAAACACGATCAAACAGAAGAATGTACCCAGAGACTAGTGGTATACCCGGCTTGTTGCAGGAGCTACTGAGTTAAGTGATATGTGCACGCCGTGAACTGTGCGTTTCATCTGTTTTGGTCGTGTTTCGATATTCCGATTGTTCACGATGAGTGATGATATCATATGATGGAGAACAGATGGCTGTGTTCACTTTCTGTGTAGTTTCGCCTATATAACTTTTGGCGTGTGATGAGACTGCTATGATGGGGACTACAGCTACCTTTCTTTGTTTGGAAGATGAGATAGTAATTCGGATGATTCCATTATTTGGGCGGTTGAGCAAAAATGAATTTTAATTCGTTTGCAGTGATACCGGGGCCTTCTATAACCATAACCATAACAAAATATAAGAAAAAGCATTCGATAGAAATATATTATCTCAAACATTAGCTCATTAAGGAGTAAATGACCACCTTATTAGATGTTACAAGAGCAAATATAATAACTGCAGAAGTGTGTTTAGAGCGAGTAAAGGAACATCCAAACAATCAGCTATAACATCTGGAGTAAGACAAGGCCACGTGTTGTCACCACTCTTGTTTATCACTTACATTGACAAAATATGTAAAGATGCTAAATCACAAAGTGAAGATATGAATGATCTACTGTTTCCTTATGATCAGACCCTAATAGATTTGATGAATGCATAACTTCAACATTTACTGTCCTTGAATTAAGAATGTTGTGCTATCAATGCCTGCCCTGGACCCTAGATGCAAGAACAATAAGAAAATAACCTCTACAGAGATGAAATGTGTTAGACGAATGACAGGAAACAGTGTGAGAGATAAGATCAGAAATGAAGAACTGAGAAAAAATCTAGGAATAGCCCCACCATAGAATATATAAGGAAACAACATATAAAATGGTTCGGCCACGTGACAAGGCAGAAAGATCAAAACACAATACAACGAGCCTTCAACAAACGATGTGAGAACACCAGACCCAAGGGTCGACCTCGAAAAAGATGGATTGATGGAATATTAGAACCACTAGGAAACATAACAGCAGCAGAGGAGAACAGAAGAGCAAAAGACCGCAAATTATATCTCCCCTCGACGCTGAAAGTCGGATAAGGAAGGAAAGAAGAAGTACAAGAAGAATTAAGAATGTAAAAAACAATAACATGTAAATAGTCCTGAAAAAAAATTAAATATAGCTATCATCTAGAACATCAAGTTATAAAACATAGATATAGAACATCAAGTTATAAAACATAGCTATAGAACATCAAATTATAAAACATTGCTATAGAACATCAAGTTATAAAACATAGTATAGAACATCAAGTTATAAAACATAGCTATAGAACATCAAGTTATAAAACATAACTATAGAACATCAAGTTGTAAAACATAGCTATAGAACATCAAGTTATAAAACATAGCTATAGAACATCAAGTTATAAAACATAGCTATAGAACATCAAGTTGTAAAACATTAGCTATAGAACATCAAGTTATAAAACATAGCTATAGAACATCAAGTTGTAAAACATAGCTATAGAAGATCAAGTTATAAATCATAGCTATAGAACATCAAGTTGTAAAACAAGTAACAAACTTTAAATATCTAGGTAAATTCTCTGAGGATTATAAAATAGATAAATAAATAGATAAATACAATGCAATAAGACAAACCAAATATTGAAACAGCTATTCCCTATATTTCAACACAAAGCAACATCTAATACCACCAAGAAAAATCGTATACAGAGTATATTCTTTCCAACATAGTGCTACCAATGCCAAACATGGTCACTTACGTCTAAGCATATAAGAAACCTTGATAGCACAGAGATCCAATTAGTTAGAAAAGCGCTTGGAGTAACCACAAAAGACAGAATCATAACATATATTATAAGAGTAAGAGAGACATTGAACCAATCCTAAGCTACTTATAGAAACAATAAACAAACTGGTAAATCTAGAAATATTGCTGTGTGATTCCTAAACATAGAAAAAAAAAGTAAAGAGCTCCCGTCATGCCAAGTAGAGTATAGGGAATATGGTGTTAGTGACCATAAATTTTACAGACCTTCAGCACATGATTTTTGGGGTAATGTGGTCGGTATTACGCCCGTGCCGCTTTACTTTCCCCAGAAAAATTCCGGTACCCATTTAAGGCTGAGTGAACCTGGAAGCCGTCGGTTTGGGTAGAACCCTACCTCTTGTCCTTTGTAGTCCAGTTCACTAACCACTGAGCTATCGCGGCTCGATTGCTAACCATACAAAGCATATATTAAAAGAGGAGAAGTGAGAAGAGCAAAAGACAGATCGAGAACAAGATGGACAGACAACATCAAAGAAACGCTACAACAATATCAATTGACAAGTGAAACCGCCAGGAGGGCGCGAACCAGAACTTT
Source organism: Megaustenia siamemsis (assembly GCA_032433765.1). Lineage (NCBI taxonomy): Eukaryota > Metazoa > Mollusca > Gastropoda > Stylommatophora > Ariophantidae > Megaustenia > Megaustenia siamemsis. The sequence continues at coordinate 13,803,767 of JAVIAB010000051.1, read as the reverse complement.
GTATTTCCCTCGACACCTCGGAAGGGCACAAGAGGAAATTAATAAAGACAAAGAAAAGATATCTAGAAGAGCATGACCTAGAGCACATTCCAACCTTCAGCAGTTGTATGGGGAAAGACGGGAGACGGGTACATCAGGAAATTGTATTTTCTGAGAAAGGAAAACGACCGGACGTAGCGCTGACCATGTAGTCAACACATATGAAGATGTGATAAAAAAAAATGGCCTGAAACCTAATTTTCATATACAGTACATTCTAGGTATGAAAATTGTGTTCTTTTTAATCAAGTCCATTGTACAAAGAAAAAAATATCTTAAATGTTATGTAGAGCCAGGCTTAACGTATGGATGTGAATCATGGAAAAAAGGACAACAGAGAAGAAAATCACTGGAGTCTGTAGATATGTGGTTTTACAGAAGAATATTGAGAATACCATGGTCAGGTAAGAAGAGTAATGAAAACGTTCTGAAAGACGCCAAGGCAAAAAGAGAGCTAATTTCCAATATTAGGAAGAAACAATCATCATTTTTTGGACATGTAATGAGAAGAGAACAACTGGAATATATTGTAACAACTGGGAAAATTGAGGGACGAAGAGATAGAGGGAAGCAAAGAGAAAATATACCAGACAGCTTAAGAGAATGGCTGGCAGAAGGTCAACAACAGAAATGATAAATAACTGTCGAGATCGAAAGTTGTGCAGATACATGATCACCTACACCAGCAGGTTTGGTACTTGATGGATGGCATAAAACATTTATTACATTTCATACAAAAGAGAATAATTATTATTATGTATCATGTATTATTATTATGTATCATGTATTATTATTATGTATCATGTATTAGTAAGCAACATTAATATTTAATTAATTATTAATTAAAATAATGTTGACTTCCTCCGTGATGTTCTCTTTGATCTTTTCCTTGTCTTTTAGTTTGTGCCCTGGAGCCTCAGAGTCAATTGCAGCAACTACATGAATGTGTACAAAGCAAGAACTAGTGACGACTTGTTACAACTGGCGCTAGATTCTGACTCTAGATGCCTCATAGACCAGAAAGCTCCTGATAATGTGTCGCTACATGAATGTAGGAAAAATTGGATCGAAGCTTCAATCATTGATACATGCAACAAGACTGGAGAATGGGACATTTACGATGAAGACGTTGAGAGAGCTTGCAAAAAAATATCAGGAATAACCAACCGTGTCAGATTCAATGGAAATTTCTATAAGAATATATTTTGTACCCTTTGCAATGCGAATATGTATCAGTATGTAACCCCATCTTGTGATAATGGTAATACCGTTAGCCACATTGATGTGCCTCTACCATTTTCGATGTTGTTGAACTTTGGCTGGAGAGAAGACGTTCATGATCACAAACGGGGCTTCAAAAATTGCTCTCATGAATCAGAATGGACCAGTCCAGACAATCTCTGCTTACCCTTGCAGTGTAGCTCAGGAAAAATCCTCATAAACGGAAGTTGCTCTACTGCGATGACCGAGATACGTGGGTTGGTTTACAAAATACAAGTCGTCTATTTGGTGAATGGTCCAGCGAAGAGTCTTTACTTGACAGAAACGACGGATCTAGATGGACTTGACCATTGTGCATCGCCTAATAATTACTTGGAAAACTTTCTGATAAAGATAGAAGCAATTCTCTCAAATATCACACTTAAAATTGATATGACGTCATTTGTATTGTTTGAGAGCATAAACTCATTACAGAATTCGATGAATCTGTCACAAGTCGACGCCGCGGAAGCCAATGAATCATTGTTGTCAAATTGTTCATTCAAATTTCAAATTAATCAGTTCACACTTGACGGGGTCGTGTTGTCAGATAGTTCACTCAGCCGCGACGAGGTGGAGACATTTCTTATAGAGCAGCTCATCGCTACAAATATCCACTTCGACATTGGCCGTAACAAGTCTTTGACACTGACTCCGATTTTAGCTCCAGAGAGACAGGGCCAAAATTACAACTGCCTTTCAGCGCTCACCTGCCATGATGGCAGGTTGCTTAGAACTATCCACGAAAATAGTGATACCCCTTACGAAACAGACACAGAAAGTGCAATACTTCTTGAACCTCAACTCACATGCCCATTTGTCAGATTCAATAACTCCCATTACTTCTATGACAGCAATTACTCTAGCTCGTCTAAAAACATCACCATTATTCTGTATATCGGCGAGCAACCGATGTTTATCTCTGACTCACCAGAGCTTAATATGTTGTCCATAGCTGAAGATGGAACATTGAAAGTCTGTCAAACATTTTTGGACATGAAAATAAAAAACGCATACCCAGATATTCTCAGAGAAAGCAGTTTGTTAGTAACACTACAATATGTGTTAACTTTAGTCTGTCTGAGCGTGTCTATCTTGTGTCTGGCCGTCACGTTACTGACCTACTCTCTGTTCCCAGTGTTGCGCAGTGTTGCTGGGAAGAATAACATGTTCTTGTCCGGAAGTTTAATGTTGGCCCAGTCCTCTCTGTTGGTAGCATCTCACATCCAACAAAATGGCTACCTCTGTACGTTCTTTGCTATCTCGACCCACTTTCTATGGCTGTCCAAGTTTTGTTGGTGCTTCACTTCCTGTCTCCACATGTTTCTTACCTTCACAGCAAAAACTCGGAGTATCCGGGCAGCAACTTCCTCAGAAAAGAAGTACATTATAAAGAGGCTTGTGGCGTGTTCGGTTGTCCCTGCTCTCATTGTCATCGCTGTTGTCGTCACCAATTATTTCACATCTGAAGGAAGACTTATCGGTTATGGGCAGACAACTTGTTCCCTAGACTCGCCAACACTTGTGGCCATTACTCTGGTGACCCCCCTTGGCGTGGTTCTCATTTTTAACATCTGTTTTTTCACGATCACCGTTGTCAAGATCAACAATATTCGTAAACTACAAACTGGCCAGATTAAGAAAGATGATCGCAATGACATGTACATTTACGTCAAGTTATCTTCTGTTACCGGAATGTTCTGGATCTTGGCCATCATTTCTGAAGCCACAGATAACGACCCTCTAAGGTTCATCGCTATTCCCTTTAACGGTCTCCAGGGTGTGTTCATATTCCTCTCCTACATCTGTAACAAGAGGGTCTCTACACTCTACTCTAGAGCTCTAGGATTTGAGAAATCTGCCCTGACGGTAGAAAATAGCACAATAGCAAACGTTATATCTGATATAGGACAGCCCGAGAATAGTGGAGAGCAAATCTGTGTAATTGAAACAACTCGCCATGGACTCGTGGAAACACCAATGGTACAACAAAATGTATTTTCTGTTGAGATGAGGACGGGAGTCCTAGAATAGGTATATTCCATATCCGATTTTATGTTTGTGTTCTTTATTTCACTTTCCCTTATGCTTGAGACCGTTTTAACGTTTTAACTGTTCTGACAGCCTCAATTTCTGTCACTTGAATGCTAGAGTTACATTCCTGTTGTCCCTCCATTTTAATGTGGGTCTGTCTCACACTCAACAGCGCTCTTCCTGTGTTTTCATGGGAGTTTTCAAAATTGTGTCGCTTCTGATCATTTCATCTTCTTCTACAAAACAATACACTGTTTATTGCAGGAAAAAAAATAGAAGAATTATTGCATATTTTTGTCTTGATAGGGAAAAAATATCCCTGATATTCTGACCTATGGAAGCGAATCATGGACAGTAGACAAACAAAATGAAAAGACGATTAGCGGCCACAGAGATGGGATTTCTCAGAAGAATGTTGAAAGTTCTCTGGACAGATAAAAAGACCAATGAGGAAGTTCTCAAAGAGGCCAACACAAAAAGGGAGCTCTTAAAAAGCATCAGAAAGAAGCAATCAACATTTTTCGGGCACATCATGAGAAGAGGAAAATTTGAATACTTGGTTACAACTGGCAAAATAAAAGGAAAGAGAGATCGCGGACGACAACGAGAGAAAATACTGGATAGCTTGGTGTCATGGCATGGAAAATATTCAACAACAGAACTGATACGATGCACTGTAGATAGAAGATTGTGGAGGGACATGATCGCCTACGCCAACCGGCAGGGTACATGATGATGATGAGGGAAAAAATAGAAGAACTATTGCATATTTTTGTCTTGATAGGGAAAAAAAGTAGAAATCGAAGAGGATAATGTGTCATTGCCCATTCTATCGCAGATGCATCGCCACTGAAAATCGATCATATACCACTGAAGAAGCACACCAACAAAATGTAAGGAAACCAAACTACAGCTGTCATTCTAATACCACCTGTATGAAACGGTCCAAAGCTCATCGGTATCAGAGCAATTCTACTTCTACAAAGAGCAAGTAGTGCGTGTAAAGTACACTCCTACAAGGAATGGTGACACCTTTACAAAGTAAGGAACACAACAAAATACTCACGTTTTGACCTATGTGCGACCCTCTTCAGAACACAAAAACAGCATAAACAGACAACGGAATAAAGATAAACTTTACTACACCTAGAATGAGCGGAACTAATGGATCAAAGAGATATAAAAAGTGGGATAAGATATGACATAATAAAACAAAAGGAATATGTACTACATTATAAGAGAATAACAATTATAATTAACAATCATTAGTAAACTAAAAAAAATATTCTTAATAATTTAAATGAAAAACAATGCAAGACGGCTGAGATTCGAACCAGAAGCTGTCAGTTTGAGGACAATAAGTCATATGTTGATGTGATGAGAAGTTGGGGAGAACATCCAGTCAGGTGAGTAGACAAGAAGTCTTATTGGAGTAGGACGGTGATAACAAGGGGTGTGAATGGCGGTCAAGAATTAGACAGGTATAGGCTCAAATAGAGAAATGTCTGCTAGGGTGTGAAAACATGAGCAAACAAAGTCAGATGTACCTCGGACATCAATGGATAAATAAGGCGTAATTGGGGATAATCGAAGTCTAGGTGTAGGCACGGAATACTATCTATGAGGAGGGATGGGATGGTAGTGTGTATGATGGAAGTACTATAATAGCAGATAGGTGGAAATAGAAAAAGATCAAGAAAAAAAAAAGAGGTAGGTAGTACTGCAATATACAGCGAAAGAGAAAAATATGGGAAAATAAGTATTGATAAGGATTATAAATATCATTTGGTAAAGAGGGATCGTAATTCCTGTACATGGGTGTCAAAGTATCTACAAATATATAGTGTAGACCCTGAGTATCAGCTACCAAGGTCCTCCTCCCCTGATGTAACGTATTTACATTGACAACTACATCGGTCTGACTGACGTTTTCGACGAGGAAAACTTTCTATTCATCGAGCAAGTTGTTCATATTTATTTCTTGATCCGCAACGCGTCCTACTACATTTCCAGCTTTCTGTCTCCTTCCTTAATATTACAATTTCCTTAGATTTCTCTGGTCTTACCGCTATCTTCTTTAACCCACTGACGCCAATAGTTCCCTCAGCATCAACTGTTCCCACCCGATATCTTGCAAGAATTCTCTTTCATATTCACAATTGCTGACGCTTCGTCGCCTTTGCCAGAATGATGAAGATTTCCTACATAAAGCCCATCTATGCTAGCATCTTTCGCTCACGCCTCTATCCCGAATAGACTCTTCAAACTGCTCTGTAACGAGTTCTCAGCATCTCATGCCAGGCTGCCCTCTCTTCCTCTACCCGCCCTCCCTCTACCCGTCCGTCCTCTGACAGTGTAGCACTTGCTCTCACCCATCACCCTCACCCATCACCCTCACCCATCACCCTCACCCATCACCCTCACCACTACGAGGTGATCAGAATCATTCACCGCTACATCCCCATTCCCCTCTCTACTCCACTACCCGTTTACTTTTCTCTGATCCGCGCTTAGAGCGTGACCATGACCTTCGCGAGAGGCTTCCTTCATGTTTCCGTCAATAAACATCGAGGCACTATCCATTGCCATCACGATCAGTGTTAGACGTGCGACCACGTTCTCCGGGCGAATACGGTTTTCTTTCCCTAATGTTCCTTTTCAGGTCAGGGAAGGATTCACTTGCATATCGTGTAACATTATCTATGCCATCATATGTATGCGATGCAAGATGACCTTTTTAGACGAATCAAGGTGCCGCCTTTGGAAGAATACCGCGAACATCTGTCTGACATCACTCAAGATGCAGGTAGACTCTGGTTTAGTTTGCTTATGTTTCCACAGCCTAGCATACATTTCTCTATCTCAGCCGATACCAGTCTAATTCTAGACCGCCATTCACACTCATTGGTCTCATCTTCCAACTCCCATCAGACGTCTCGTCTAATCACGTGACTGTGCCTCCCTCCTCCCTTCACTTATCACATCAGCATATGACTTACTGTCCTCACGCTGAGAGCTCATGTATCGAGTCTCAGCTAAGTCACTCTTCTTCTAATGTGCGTGTTTCGTTAGCGAGTTTCTTGAATTCCTCTGTTAGTTTTTCTTCTAGGATTTTACTTGATTTTTGAACTTTAAATTTTTATTGTCTTTTCTTATTGCTTCTCTTTGTTTGCGTATCATCTATTTGTTTTTGAATGTCTGAGCGTGGTCATAATCATTTTATGGTGCATTTCGACTGTAATATAGGGACAGCTCTGCTATCGGTTACTCTTTTATTGTTTTGTTTTCTTGTTAGTAAAAAATATGTCTGGCTTCTGCAGGTTGTGTCATTCTATTTGCAACCGGTTATATATTTGCGACTCTCTGTTTTTGAAGAATGTGTTGGTGGTAAACAAATAATTTTTATTATATAATTCCAGCAGCTTGCCTCCATTTTCATTTTTTATTTTTTTAATTAATTTTATTATTTTTTTTTTTTTGCGTTTGCCAGCTTTTTACCTCTGACGAAGTCCATAGATACTATGAACTGAATTCTGCGTTTTTATCCGTTTATCCCTGGCAGCCGTGTGCACATGGGTCCCTCGCCGCACTGGCAGATAACTCCGTCTTCAGAGGCACTCATATTTTTTTCAGTCCATGAGTAATTGACGTTTCAAGCCGGGGTTTCCAGCTGAGACCAGGGGGTGGTTGCCGCAGAGAGAAATTATAAATAAAAATCCCAACTGGTGGTGCAGCCGGGATTTGAACCCACAACCTCTCTGTCTCGAGGCTGGCTCTCATCATTAACATATCTACTCTTCTATCAATCTTGTTGATAAATTCATTTAGCGTAGACGATTTCTTTACAGTCTTATTCATTGTTGTTACATGGTGCATAAATCTGTACGTAAGTTGTTTATCGGTCGCCTTCTAGTAGTGATTATTCTTTCTGAGAAGTATTTTTTTTCTAGAATATTCTTTGTGTGTTCTGGGTCAATGATAAAGCCCACTCCGTGTTTTAGGGAGCCGCGATAGCTCAGTGGTTAGTTAACTGGACTTCAAAGGACAAGGGGTAGGGTTCGATCCCAACCGACGGCTTCCGGGTTCACCCAGCCTTAAATGGGTACCGGATTTTTTTCTGGGAAAGTAAAGCGGCACGGGCGTAATACCGACCACATTACCCCAAAAATCATGTGCTGAAGGTCTGTAAAATGTATGGTCACTAACACCATATTCCCTATAGGTCACTTGGCGTGACGGCAGTAGTATATATCCAGTGAAAGGATGCGTAAAAGTGCTTCCAGCCGCACATAATTCCTTATATGAGAGTCTACCCGTACATGGAAGCACATTTTTTGGTGCGGTTTTTCCTTATATGAGAGTCTTCATTTTTTCTTATATGAGAGTCTACCCGCCCATTTTGGTTCCGGTGACCTCTCGTTGACCTCTCAACCTCTCGTGGCGGCGTCGAAACGCACCTAATTCCTTATATAAATAGTCTAAACGCAGATCAAGGCACAATTTTGGGTGCCGTTTTTCCTTATATGAGAGTCTTCATTTTTCCTTATATGAGAGTCTACCCGCCCATTTTTGTTCCGGTGACCTCTCGTGGCGGCGGTGGTGGTGACCTCCCGCGGCGGTGGTGAAGGGGTGGTGGTGGTATCATAAATCTATTATATTCTTTGTACTTTCAATGGTTCCGTAACTTTCATAAATCTATTCTTTCTTTATACTCTCAGGCAATAAAAAACAGTGACAAGTTTATTTATTGTTTTTAAAAACTTCCTTTAGAATTAAAGGTAACAGCTTAGGCCGTTACACACGCTACACGCCAAACACTGTGTTTAACGTTAAGCGAGAGATCAAAGAGCTCGGTACACGCGCAGCCGCGAAGACGTGCAGCGAAGACGCGCAGCAAGGGGCCGCAAGATCAAAGAGCTCGGTAGACGCGAGGCGACCTCGCGCAGCGAGGGGGCCGCGTTTAACGTTAAGCGCGATCAAAGAATCCGCCTCCCGTGAGTACTTACTTCCCGTTAGACGGTAAGTGTTCATCAGGAGAGTCATTTAACAGGGGAATTTCACGATACCGATGTTTTAATGTGAGATGCTTGGGGGTAATTAATATCTTTGCGCCGTTTCGTGTTCAAAGACCGTGTTTCGCTGTGAAAAGTTTTGATTGAATGTTTGAGTGCCAGACTGGCCAGGGCTACGTTAATGACTTTTTATCATCTGAAGATTAGAATACCACTTATCAGGGGAATTTTAGTGGGTGGTTGTTTTAATGTGGGATGTTTAGGGGAAAATTAATATGGTTGTACTGGAGAGTACTTGATCGATCAAAGAGGTTAGAACTGTATATAAGTAGATCCAAGCAGCCAGGATTTTATTCTCTCTCTGAAGCAGTTTCAACGAGTGTCTTGGCTGTAACTCAAGCAAGAGTGTGCTTGGCTGTGCAAGTAAATTTACTTTACAAATCGTAAGTAGAACCTTATTTCATAGATTCTATACTGTCATTTATTTTAATTTAACAAAATAATTTAAAATTAAATAAATTAAAACAACTCAAATAAAAAAACAAACAAATATACTCTTTTTATAATGTTTATTTTCACAATGAAACATAAATTTATTTCAATACATCAACGTGGACAACACATGTTACACATTCAAATGTTTATAATTGAACAATGATGATTTCAATAGTACAAATATGAATTCAAATCATCTGAAAAAAGTACACAAATAACAACATAGTCATGTATAAGTAATAAAAAATGTCACTGTCCCACTGCAGAATTTATTAATTTTACTCGTCTCGGCTTCCTCGCTTTGTTGGAACTGTCTGTTTGGGCTAAATGGTTATCAAACACTGGTGAATACGAAGGTTGATTAGAGTTCAAAACACAGCCACCCTCCATTTTGACAAAGCCTTGATCAAAGACGGCGTAGGTAATTGGCGACTGAGTGGAAATTGAATCACTCGAGGCATACATATCTCTTGGTTCTTTCGGTTGCTCAACAAGAGGCGTAGTATAGTTGATGTTATCATAAGTTGCTAAAATGTCATCTCGCATATCAACTAGCGTGATAAGTTCATCTCTCGAGAGTGTTATTCCAGTTCTGGTAGGAAACTTAAGAAGACTCTCACCACGATATGACCTTATGTTTATCAATGGTCTGTTATGAAAAGCAGAAACTGAGACTGCCTTAACACCATCTTTGGACAGTGGAATTATATTCTCATTTCTACGAGACATGAAAATACGTTGATCACATACATCAAATGAAGCTGGCATATTAACGCTAGCCGATTCCATGTTTGAATCACACGACTTGGTAGCAGGGCTCTGAGTTTCTGTATGTAGCAGCACTGAGAACGGCTGACCTTTATACCCTGTAACAAGTGGGGCGTGGCCAGCCTAATTATAGTAACCAATGGAATACGTTCTATTTATAGTAACTGATGCAATACGTCATCGGACGTGTTGAGACATGTTCAGAGAGCCGCCATCTTTGATGAGTCATGGGAAGTTTGTTCCACTCAGTCGATGGATCCAGGGCGTCATCAACCGATAAATGATACGGTCGTTAATATGTTGTTTCGTTGAAAATGGCATGAGAATTCTGTTAATGCTCGCACCACGACACTTTAAAATTATATAATAAACACAATATAGACCACACGTGTTGCTAAACAAGTCTTGTAACACTCGTGAGTTGTAGACGAATGGAACATGTGAATTCCTCTCGATAAAGTTTAAAATATCAATGTGCCTGGGAGGTAAACCGTAGGAATCAAAATACTCTATTTGGCCGAGGCCATTGTAAAAGATGGCCACCCAGTGTTCACCAGGTTTGTGGGCAGGGTCGGTGTTTACGACAAAGGCTGCAATCTTGGTTTGATCGATGATGGGTGGTAAGTGGTTTCGTGTGATGACACTAAAAAGGGCGCAACGTCGAACAAAAACATCGGACATCAAGAGACTGTAAATATCCCCCGTGTTCATTTTCTCAAATAGCGTAGTCTGTTAGAACCTGTCTTGTCTTGGACACTTCCAGTACTGAATCCAACTCGGCGTAGACAATAACTTGTAGGGGGGTTGTCGTGGGAGCGGCGAATTTGAGCTCTATCGACAAGGGTCCACTCGTGGCTAGCTCAAACTGGGTTCCATCTAGCAGACTGGGTGAGAGGTCAAAACCAAATAGACAAAAGCCATCCTTGAACTGATGATAATCAATACCATTGCCAGCATCTCTACCAATCAAACCCATGGCCAAATTTGTACCAAAAAAGGCTCGCGCATAGTGATTGTTTTCAAAATCCATAGCTAGGGGCTTTCCGGATACACATCTCCCGTCAACCATCAGGTTCATATAAGTCAAACCAAAGTGTTGAAAATTGAATGGGTTAATGTTATAAACTCCATTAAAACCACCGGCGGTAATCAGACCTATCACTATACGTGTTGGCGTTTGAGATAGGAATAAATTGTCTTGGTTGTGGGAATACATCCCACGAGCAATGGCAAATGTTTTCAGGGTAACCCGCTTGATTGGGTACCGTGCATTCCCACTTAAAAGCGCTTTTTCGTGGGCCAGAGAAATTGCTGGGTTTAGCTTGGCTTTCCTGACCACGAGGGCAGCATAAGTGATTACACTCTTATAACCCACAGACTTATCCTGAGCCATGATGTTGAACACGTCCTTAGAGGGTGTGAGTTTAATCTTTACATCCACTCTGTTTAACATGTAACGGTCCTGCACAAAGAGATCAGAGTGCAAACGACCCATCATTTCAACCTCTTTACTATCCGAAGTCAAAGCACGTCGTATTTTAAATCCCTCGTTAGCCTGCATATCATCGTGGTGTCCTGCTGTATCTTTGTAGAACAGAGCAGCCGTCAAGTGCCCCGTTTTCGCATCCTCCCCATAGTTTAGTAAAGTCTCGAACACTGCTCTAAATGGATAGGTATTCTCAGATGGTGTAATCAATGTATCATTCAGAGAAACATCGACTTGAGAAAATAGACTGTGAAGATAATTGTTGACTGGTCCTACCTCGGCATCCAACGGTAAACTTTCACCATTGGGGAGGGTGATCCTGGCCCGCAGATGTAAAAACGTGTTGAAAAGATCTAGATACTCTTCAGTGTTTCCAGAAATGAAAAACTCTATGGGAGCCCCATGCGCTAACGAGGCAAGAGGTCGAATTTCAGTAAATTGGCCCGAGTCTACAGCAGTCTGAGTTGGTGGAACGCTAAATAAATCCAAACCAGAATGAAGACATTCACATGACTTGGGGTGAATGAGAGACATCATTAATCAAATATATCCTTTGGTACCAACAGCTTAGTTCGCCTCTTGTTTGTGGAATGAAGGGGGAACAGTCTAGCTGATGGTTTTATTCTCTTCGTAACGGGTTGGCCAGGTGGGGCTGCCTTCCCGATTCGCTTTCTGATTCGTCGTCGTAAACCACTTCCTGATTGGTTGTTACCCGTCAGGTGGTCTACGGCCCCGTCTAATAACCGCATACCGGCCTCCTTAGCTCGTGATTTGAAAGCATCGCCGATATTTCTGCCAGCTAAGGCGTCCTGCGCGACCTGCAGACCGGTCCCCACGCCTTCTCTGAGTAAGGCTTTACCCCCTGTTTTTAGCCAAGGTAAAATAGCCCTCCCGATTCCACCAAAGAAACTACCGATTCCTCGTCCTCGTTGATTTCGACCTCCTATAAACACAGGCATCCCATCACCCACCTGACAGCAATAAAAGTCTTCGTATAACCTGGCATTGCGGTGAAAGGGTGTATGTCTCACCATTATACCAGCTCGAGATGTTTCTTCACGCGAAAGTGTACCGTTAGCACCGACGTCCCACTGGTGAATGGAATGGTTTTTCCGTGTTCGTTGGCTAAAAGGATTTCCACGGTATCGAAGGAAAATCTACTCAGGGGTAGGTAGTGAGGTTTATCGTAGATCTGAAACACCGAGGTGTGATTTCTATTGAGAACAGGCACGCTCCTGAGGAGAGGTACCATCACATCCCCGACCGGTCTGGGGGAAACGAGATCGCAGTAGACGTAGACATTTTTTGCAACACTTTCCAAATCCATTACACCCACGCTGAAGATATCGGGAGCCGTGTCTGATATAGAGGTCGTGGGGAAGGCTAACATGTTTTTCAAAGTGTCGCTTATGGTAACACTGACTCCTTTTTCGTAAAGTTTCAAGATGGCTTTATTCACCTCTTTTGCGTAAATGAATCTCATTTTTTTCCCTTTCACATCCCCATTCGACTCATCCTCCGCTTTTATGATCGACGCATTCAACGCGCCGATGAATGCATCGGGTTTCGTGTATAACCCAGGCTCCAATGTCACGTTGAAATAAAATCTAGCGTCGCAAATATCGTCGTTAGCGAGAGATTCGTACCGAATCCAGACATCACCCTCTATTACATTGAAATAATTTAGCGGAAACTGTATCTCGACCAGCGCAATCTCATATTGTGTTGTAATATCAATGGTCTGAGGAAGTTTGAAGAAAAAGTGACCGGGGTTATTTTCCTTAAAAATATCCATAGAAGCATTGCTGGGTAACGTGACATAAAAACTCATTTTCCTCTATTCACCTTCTCGTCTCCAACTTTGGATTCGGGAGCATGTAACCTAAACAACTGCTCAGTAGGGCTATCCACAGTTTTCCGTCCTTCGCGTCTGGCTTTTCAGTGGACAGATTGAACAGCGAGACCGCGACAACGGTATATATAACAAGCATTTGACACATAAAGACAATCTCTAAACGGGGGAATATTTTCCCAAATACTGGCCAGAGCGAGGTTCTCTCCCCACCAGAGCTCAGGGTTCGCAAAACAGGATCTTCAAACGATTCACCTTCTTCCACCATCTCTAGTTTTTGTATCTGACAATATCCTTGGTCGGTATCCAACTGTTGAATGAGGAACCATAACCAAACCACTTGACTAAACTCTCTTTTCGTCCCAATGACGTGCGACGTTGGGTTATAACCCTCTCGACCCTGTACTCATTCTTGTCTCCAACCTTTTGAATTTCTTGTGTGTAAAATGACCCCTCTATTTCATCACCCTTATCGTCTTTCAGCACATATGTAACGGGTTTTGTTTCAGTTACTCGACTGATGGTAAAGAGTTCCTCCGTCCAAGCTGGGGCATAACCCTTTTTAAAATTAGCTCTGCCCAGGACCATTCTAACTCGATCACCAGCCTTATACAGGGGTCTTTCAAATTTCAAGTTGTGTTTGCTATACAACGTGTTCCACACTTGTTCTTGATTGTCTCTGCTAACGTCGACCGGTGCCATTTTTATACTTCTGTGGTACGAATGATTATAACTTCGAAGTAGGGCGGGTAACACATGTACATAACAAAGTCGATTGGATTTCGTAAAATATCGCCACATCCTTTGTTTCAGAGTCCTGTTAAAACGTTCCACAACAGCAGCCTTAATATCTTCATTCTGGGTGGTGAAAAAGTGAATATTGTTGTCTTCGAGAAATTTCTGAAATGTTTTGTTCAGAAACTCTGACCCCTTGTCGGTTTGAAGACTCGCAGGTTTCCCATCGATAAATATTTTACCAACAGCCTCCACTAATGATTTCCCCGTTTTTGTTCGTATTGGGACGGCCCACGCTAATTTACTGAAAACATCCACACAAGAAACCAAATAGGAGTACCCATCATTGTGTTTTTTCAAATGTCTTAAATCGATTAAGTCTGCTTGGTATTGCTGTTGGGGTCCACTCGTTATAATGGGACGCCGTTCAAATTTATGTCGAATCGGTTTATGAAGGGTATAGGTATCCTGGTGACTCAACCAACGATTGATCTCTTTAATTCCTACTTTGGTGTTACGTTGCAAGGCTCTTGCACCACTATACGACCCTGGTTGATTAGGGTCATAGTAATAACGTCTCAATACTTTGACCACCTTTCCCATTTTGGTGTTGGGATTTTGGACTTTTTTCTTTTGGACCTCAATTTATACGAGGTTAGCCGTGAAGTGTTTTCATCACTGGTCTTTGGGGTTTCGGGTACCTTGACTTGTTCTGGTTGCACATCGACGGGTGGTGGCGAAGTTGGAGGAGAAGGTATTCTTTCTGTTGATGAGTTATGTTGAATGAGATCGACTGATCCCAAAGGACGTCGTTTATACTGCTCCATTCTAGTTAAATACTGTTGCAAAGTACGTTGGTACACTCTGGTCTTATCAGCAGGGGCTAAATCGTTACGGTCTAAGATACGTTGCATTTCATCGTCTAAATCTCTCAAGTTATCATTGATCGCCTCGGGTGGTGTATACGTGGAAGTCTGTTTCAAACCCTCTAATAACCGAGGATCCATCAAAATCATTTTCTTGGCCATGTTTACAGACCTAATACACCGCCTAGAACACTTAATATAGGCTTGATCAAAGCACCTATGAATCCACCAGTTTGTAGAATTGCTTTCCTCTGCGTAAGATTCGGTTTCTTTTTAGTGAGGAATCTCAGCTTGTTCTTGTGTCGACGTAGCTCGCACTTCTGATGCTTAGTGAGTCTAACATTACCTTTTAATATGTTATGACAACACTCACATAAAAAGCGAATGAGTTCTGGAGAGGCCGTTTTCAATATGGCTCTTAAACCACTCGGCGTGGCTGAGCGCAGACATTTCAACATTTCACCGTGTCGTCTAAGTGAAGCTTCCATTCTATTACTTTGGAACGTAGACGATTTGTCTCTCCCCTGGAAATATCTTTGTTCTCAGCCTCAGATGATCCGGTGTTTCCTGTCGAAGGTCTACCAGCAAATAACAGTGGGGAGACGCTGTCGCGTCCTTAAAACTCTCTTGGAGGTACGCCACTTGACCAGGGTACATTTGCTTAGCCAGATTTGTAATTTGACTTCCGTCTCTTGGATTCTTGAAAAGGACTATATAATGAGTATTGAGACTTATAGTTCGATGTTCCTTATTTTTTCCAAATAGATTTTGAACAATGTAGATCACGCTCATATCTCTGTGATGACTACCTTTGGTGAATAATTTTGTCACCCTCTCATCTGTTTCTGACATCAAGTCGTCGAGGATGATGAGTCTTCTCTTCTTACCCCCTTCCAAGTTATCGATATCTGGTAGACCCTCGATAAATCTCACTTTCTCCATAGTCTCATATATTGGTTGCCATTCCCCGTAACACCATATAACTTCCTCGGGTACGGGGACAACTAGCTCTTGTAGATTCTGTAGAAACTTTTGAACAAATACAGTTTTTCCACAACCGGTGGGACCAGCAATAAGAGCAGTGAAGGGGTGTTTCCACCGAGGGTCCATCGTCACTAATGACACTTTGATTGAGTATTAGCACATTTAAAGTATTTTTTATCATGTATTACATGTTCTGTCCCATTCCAAATATTTGTGATGTGGTTTTCTTATATTACAGATTCCCGTAAAATGGCATCTATCAGACCTTACATCCTATTTGACAAGGTGTTGTGCATTCTACAGTATCAACCATATGACTATTGTAAAGGGTGTCAGGTGAAACATGACAACTCGTTACCTCACTCGTGTCTTCTAGAGTTTGAGGAACGCCTTAGCGCGCAAATAAATGATATTTTATATCATGAGTTCACGAAAGAGGATGTAGTCTTCTTGTGTGGGGAACATTTAGCCCAACGAATAAAGGAATACATCAATTGGGAAGGAGTTGACTCTGCACCACCCTCCCCTGTCAGTTCAACTAACTCACCACCCGCATTACTTGACCCCACCACTGAACCAACAGCCACTACATATAACGCGGAGGATGATGAAATTTTACCGCCACCACCCCTATTTGCCGACCCCACCGATGAACCAGAGTCGACGGCCTGTCAACCGGGAAATGAGGTCAGTATTCACCCACTTCTCTGATTGGTTAATCTAGCTGTCAGTCATTTCTTTGCCCCGCCTCCTATACTAATACTCTTCTCTGATTGGTTAATCCAGATATCAGTCGATGTTTTCATAGTCACTCGCTGATTGGTTAAAATCTTGTACCAGGATATATTTAAACTAGTCTCATGTGAGAATTTGTGTCAAAAGTTTGGTTGCTTCAAGGAAAGTTACTGTTCATTCTAGCGGAGTTTTGCACTGTAAGTTGGATTGTTTTCACTTAAAGTATGTTAAGTGTTATCGATAATAGGTTATATTCAGTGTAGATGATTGGAGACTATATTTTGCGTTATAAGTTGGATTGTTTTCTCTTAAAGTATGTTAAGTGTTATCGATAATAGGTTATATTCAGTGTAGATGATTGGAGACTATATTTTGCGTTATAAGTTGGACTGTTTTCTCTTAAAGTATGTTAAGTGTTATCGATAATAGGTTATTAAATTTTTGTTTTCTCTTAAAGTATGTTAAGTGTTATCGATAATAGGTTATATTCAGTGTAGATGATTGAGACTATATTTTGCGTTATAAGTTGGATTGTTTTCTCTTAAAGTATGTTAAGGGTTATCGATAATAGGTTATTCAAGGTATTTAAAGTAGTTAAGATATGAATTGTTTAATTCCTTCGTTTATTGGATGCTTAAACTAAGTATTTTAACTCTTGCTATTCGATGTTATTAACATGTCTTTAAACTAGCTATGTAAAGTATCATTGACAAAGGGTTATTTATTTTTCTACAGATGGTTTCTCATAACGATGCAGCACCTGGAGAACATCAGTGTGCGTTGTGCCCAGAGACATTTAAATTGCACAAAAGTTTGTTGGAGCACCATCGAGGTGCACATCGACTTATACGACACGCGTGTGACATTTGTCAACGTACGTATACGAGTCGAAGTTCGTTAGCCAGACATATGAGAGTAAAACACTCTACAACAGCACCAGCTTCAGCATCGGTACCTGATACAACACCCAATTTACCATCAACAACATCATCAGCAACTGAAACAACATCACCCACTTCACGATCGACCTCTTCTACAACAAACAAACGAAAGATAGATGCAGAACATTCAACTCCAAGTAAAAAATTCAAAGATGATGATCCATTAGCAACACTGCCTGAGGATGTACGGGTTGTATATGAGCAAAATTGGGCAGCTATAAACACCAATGCTACAATCAACAAGACAGTTTCAACATATACATTTTTCCATTCACCAGCACGTCCATTTATCACAGACTGGTCTGCTCTTTTAAGGGATATATTTGACACTCAGACAACCCGATTCAAAATTAACTATGGTCACCACCTGATCCTTAGACACCGGGACACCGGTGATCTACGTTTTTTCCACTCTTCCCTCAACAACTCGGCTGTTCTAGAATTTCCTCAATTAATCAATAATCTTGGAGATTTCAACAGCTTCGTTGATTCTCTAAACGAACAGAACCCTGTAGACATTGCCATGATCAACAGACCCGATACTAAGTGGATGGTGGAGAGCATTCCAGCAACTAGTTTCTATTTATTCCACATACGTGACTTCCCCATTGGATGTTGCCTAGAGGAATTACCGTCACATATCACTAACAACAAGTACATTTTCACCATGCAGAAGTGTCGTGCGAGTACGAATTTTTATAATGACAACCTATGTTTTTTCCGCTGTTTGGCGTTATTTAAAGGAAGTGATATCGACAATCTAGAATTGACCACTCGTCATCTCGTGAGTCAGTGGCACTTGCAATGGGACATTCTTTTCGTTGACACTTTTCCAGGTGTGACGTTACAACAACTACCACACTTGGAAGAATGTTTCAATATAAACATTGATGTATTTGAGTTCAATGATGAAGAGGCCCTCTGTCCAAAACTCCGAAGCAGGGGATCACATGATGATACTATGCGGGTCTTGTTTCACAAGGACCATTTCATGTACATTAGTAATATTAATAAAGCGGCTAGTGCCTTCTCTTGCCCACAGTGGGGGAAATTATGGAAGCGGTTTCCAAATATGAATGCCCATGAAAAAATATGTAATGGTGGTAAACCTAAAGATTATTTTAGAGGTGGAATTTATACACCTAGCGAGACTATTGGGGATGTAATAGAGGAAGAGGGTATTGACGTACCCGGCGGTTTCGTGTATCCCTTTAGGGCCACCTTTGATATGGAATGTTATTTTGATAATACCAACTTGCCCACCACCAAAGGTACCTCTGCTAGTACACATTTTTTAGCAAAACATGTCCCTCTGTCTGTATCTGTGGCCTCTAACGTTCCTGGGTTTGAAGATCCTGTCTGTTTTGTTAGCGAGGGAGATCCTCAGAAATTAGTAAATAAAATGATTAAGTATCTAAAATCTATCTCGAAGGAGGCGTATAAAATTTTAAAAGAGGATTTCAGAGAACTGTTTGAAAAGCTGGCCGGATGTGCGCAAAGGCGTGATCGGAAGAAATCTGACCCAAGAGGTCGTCTAAAAGCTTACTTGAAGCAGCTCCCAGTGATAGGTTTCAACTCGGGCAAGTACGACATAAATTTAATAAAGCCGTATTTAATACATTACTTCGCTGCCGCCTCCGTACCTGAAACATCTGGAAAGGGTAACAACTACATTGAGGACAGCGATCAGGAAGACGAGGGAGAGGATGAGGAGCACGAGCAGGAAAGTGTGATACAGGATGATGAGGAGGAGCGGATAGAAGAAGAAGAAAACCGACTTGGTGAAATAAATTTTATAGTTAAACGAAATAATAACTTTATGTGTATTGCAACAGAAAAGTTAAAGTTCCTAGATATAGTAAATTATTTAGCCCCTGGGTTTAGTTATAGCAAGTACTTGGCAGCCTATAAAGTAGAGGAGACAAAGGGTGTTTTCTGTTACGAGTACGTAACAGATTTAAATAAGTTGAATGAGAGGGAGTTACCCCCGTACGAAGCGTTCTTTTCGAAACTAAAAAATTGTAATATTTCCGAGGAGGAGTATGCTCTGTGTCAAAAGGTCTGGAAGGACAATAAAATGACGACCCTTAGGGACTTTTTAGTTTGGTATAACAACAAAGATGTAGTCCCCTTCTTAGAGGCCTTAGCACAACAGTTTTGGTTTTATAGGAAATTAGACATCGATATGTTTAAGAATGCGATTTCGGTCCCCGGAATAACTCTGAGGTATCTATTTAAAACTCTCTCCAGGGATGTGGGTTTTTCCCTGATTGCAAAAAAGGAAGCCGATTTGCATCATACCATAAGACAGAATATTGTCGGAGGCCCCTCTATTATCTTTCATCGGTACCACGAGAAGGATAAAACCTTTATTAGGGGCGGAAAAGTGGTCAAATCCATTAAAGGCTATGATGCCAACGCCCTTTATCTATGGGCACTTATGCAAAAGATGCCCACCGATTATACGGTCATACGTAAGGCTGAAGATGGGTATAAACCCCTTAAAATGAACTACTACACGCGTCAGTGCAGAGAGTATCTGACTTGGATTGCCCACCAAAACCAGGTTCATTTGAGAACCCAGTTTAATGCTCGCGAGATCGCTTTGGGTGAGCGCAAGATTAGAGTGGATGGGTGGGATAAATCCAGTAGGACCATGTATCAGTTCCATGGCTGTCTCTTTCACGGTCATCCAAACTGTGACATCACCAGGGATCGAGAAGTCAATCCGGTGAATAATATACAGTTGTCTGATTTGTACGCGAAAACCTGTGAAATAACGGCTTATTTAAAGAGCCTCGACCGTGTTCGCGTAGTAGTTATGTGGGAGTGTGAGTGGCAACGGTTAAAGAAAACAACGCCAGCTATTCAGGTCTTTATAGATGAGAACCTACGTGGTTCTAAACCATCTTTTGGTAAATATAAACCAATCACTGATAAAGCCATTATAGATTCAGTTTCAGACGAGTCGTTTTTTGGGCTCGTCGAGTGTGACATTCACGTTCCCGACAAGTTAAAAGAGTATTTTAGTGAGATGACCCCCATCTTTAAAAATGTAGATGTAGGTCTAGATGATATCGGTCCCTTTATGCGGGAGTACGCCACCAAAAACAAACTATTACGTACCCCCAGACGTACTCTCGTGGGTAGTTATAGTGGAACAAAGATTCTGTTGGCCACACCGCTGTTAAAGTGGTATTTAGAGCATGGGCTAGAGGTAACAAAAATTTATCAGGTGGTAGAGTACCTACCCATTAGTTGTTTTAAGGAGTTTGGGGACAAGGTCACAGAGGCGCGTCGGGCTGGTGATTTAGATCCAAGTCAATCTATAGTAAGCGACACGATGAAGCTCTTAGGAAACTCGGCCTACGGGAAGACCTTGACGAATATGGCGAAACACGTGGACGTCTCCTATGTTAAAGAGGGGGCTGATACAACCAAGTTGGTAAATAACCCACGATTTAAAAACATGACATCTATTGGTGAGGACCTGTACGAGGTATCGATGGGTAAAAGAGGTATAATGTGGGATCTTCCTTCGCAGATTGGTTTTTTCGTCTACCAGTACGCGAAATTGCGGATGTTGGAATTTTATTACGACTTCCTCGATAAGTTTGTAGCTAGGTCCAACTTTCAACTCTGTGAGATGGATACCGATAGCCTGTACTTGGCCCTCAGCGAGTCATCGTTAGAAGAGGTCGTTAAAACCGATAAGGTAGATGAGTTTTTCTCACAGTACGACAAATGGTTCCCTTCAGAGACTTGTGAAGTCCATCGGGCCGATTTCATTCAACACAGGGGCGTAAAGAATGACTGTTCAGATTGTAAGACGAGACAGCTATACGACAAACGGACTCCTGGTCTGTTCAAGTTGGAATATTCGGGCGATGGGATGATTTCCTTATGTAGCAAGACCTATTACTGTTTTGGGGATTATGCTAAAGTTACCACCAAGGGTCTTAATAAACGCCACAATAAGTTAGATAAGGATACATTCACAGAGATCCTAACCAAAAAACAAGCCGGGGGTGGTAAAAACATAGGGTTTAAAACATACAAGGGGTCGGTATATACATATACACAACATCGGAACTCACTCTCCTATTTCTACATCAAGCGACAGGTCCATTCTGACAACGTGACCACCTCCCCTTTATCCATTTAACACTATCATGTATTACTGTTTGTAAATAAACTACTTTGTTTTCTATATATTAAATATGAGTATAATGTACATTAGTTAAAGAATACATTTTTGTCAAAACCATGTGTTATCGATTGTTCAATATATACGAATGAAACAATAAACTTCCATTCTGATGTGACCACCTCCCCTTTATCCATTTAACACTATCATGTATTACTGCTTGTAAATAAACTACTTTGTTTTCTATATATTAAATATGAGTATAATGTACATTAGTTAAAGAATACATTTTTGTCAAAACCCTGTGTTATCGATTGTTCAATATATACGAATAAAACAATAAATAAATAAACTTGTCACTGTTTTTTATTGCCTGAGAGTATAAAGAAAGAATAGATTTATGAAAGTTACGGAACCATTGAAAGTACAAAGAATATAATAGATTTATGATACCACCACCACCCCTTCACCACCGCCGCGGGAGGTCACCACCACCGCCGCCACGAGAGGTCACCGGAACAAAAATGGGCGGGTAGACTCTCATATAAGGAAAAATGAAGACTCTCATATAAGGAAAAACGGCACCCAAAATTGTGCCTTGATCTGCGTTTAGACTATTTATATAAGGAATTAGGTGCGTTTCGACGCCGCCACGAGAGGTTGAGAGGTCAACGAGAGGTCACCGGAACCAAAATGGGCGGGTAGACTCTCATATAAGAAAAAATGAAGACTCTCATATAAGGAAAAACCGCACCAAAAAATGTGCTTCCATGTACGGGTAGACTCTCATATAAGGAATTATGTGCGTTTCGACGCCTTCACAACACCACGAGAGGTCAACGAGAGGTCAACGAGAGGTCACCGGAACCAAAATGGGCGGGTAGACTCTCATATAAGAAAAAATGAAGACTCTCATATAAGGAAAAACGGCACCAAAAAATGTGCCTCGATGTACGGGTAGACTATTTATATAAGGATTTAGGTGCCTTCAAAGGCACTTTTATCCGTCCTAATTGACATACTATACTACTGACGGCGTAAATAAAAATTTACTTTTTTTTTACTTTTACTCTGTGTTTTGGTCTCTCCTGGCTGTCGACTCCTGATAATATTATCGTGTCATTTATGTGTCCTGCTTTCTTTCTATTCTGGTGTCGCTAATACTAGTATTTTAATTTTCCATTTTGACATTTCTTCTATAAGTTCAACGTTTTTGGTCTTTATGCCGCATTCGTTGAATGGTTGCTATATTATATTGTTTGTCTATCTCCATCTTCTGTGAAATGAGCATACAATTTGTATCCCTCGCCGACCTGCTAAGTTTGTTTTAAATTAAGGGCTTGATTTAAAAAAACGCACGTGGGAGTTAGCCTGGCAGTTGTTTCCCCACAAGCGAGATTGCTAGGTGTCCCATGAGATCTATTTACGGTCTAATTGTAAATATTGAGACGATTTCATACAAATATTTTCCTCCTTCTTGAATAGAACACTTGACACAGCTTTGTCAAATCTTATATTTCCGTTAGAAACACTTTTTTTCCCACTTTTGTAACATAATCCACACTCCCAAATTAAAACAAACCGCCATATTGGACAACCGGAAACGAAATGATTGTGTAGTGTTTGTTGATAGACGTGTAGCGCGTTCTACGAACGGTCGAACATGGAATTGTGCTCCATGGTAGCCAACCTTCGATGCGGGGATTACAGGGGAGCCGCGATAGCTCAGTGGTTAGTTAACTGGACTACAATGGACACGAGATCTAGCTCGATCCTGGTCCCGGGTTCACCCAGCCTTAAAAGGGTACATTATTTTTTTTCTGGAAAAGTAAAGCGGCACGGGCGTAATATCGACCACATTACCCCAAGTGCCGAAGTTCTATAAAAATTGTAGTCACTAACACCATATTCCCTATACGCCACGTGACGTGACGGGGACTCTTTACCTGTTTATGTTTGACGTACCTACAGTCCCTTAACTACATAACCGGAAGTGCATATCTCGGAAAATAGAGCCAATCAAAATGTCATTTTCGTTTTCAGCAGCTCAACTTTAGTTCAGATGAACTGTTCTCATGAAACGTTGGTTACTGACCAGTGTAACAGACAGCCCAAATCTACACAGGAACCTAAAGAGCGCTATCTCTAACGGACGTTTGGGTTGCTTACTACTTTCTGTTTGTGAAGTTTTCCAGGAACTGTAACAAAATCCGATCATGTGTTCCTGGATAATTAATGTTTGGTTCCCGTCTAATAATTTTTTGTCAAATTAAGAAATGATTTGTTTGTTTGTTGTTATTATTGTCTGCACTGAATAACGCTGTTCATTTTGTCTCTGTTTTGGCGTCACCAATAGTGTTATTTGGTGAGACAATTTTGTTTTCAATAAAGTTTTCCGTTTACATATAAAATCTTCGGCTGTTATTTTGTTACGTTGTGTAAGTTTGATACCAATCATATATTTATCAAGAGTTTCAATCAAAATAGGCCATAACGCTGCAATGAATACAACCTGGCTGACCTTTTCAGTTGGCTACTCCTGGAGAAATCATTGATCGGTATCGGAATACAACAGACGCTAGACTATCAGAAGTAGTTGAAATTGATATTAAAGTAACCTTATGTTATCATTATGCCAGCAACACAAGCCCGGTACAAGTTGGCTTTTCATCAATTTGGGATGCAGGGGTTATCACCTGATCGCGGTTTGTGTGTGTGTGTCACTCATTATACCGAAATAGTGAGGAAAAATATCTTATAGACGAGCTCATCATAAAACATGTTCACTTCAACTTTTCCCATGACAAATCTTCAACACTGAGTCTCGTGTTTGAATTTATCAGCAAAGGTATGGTTTGAGTGTCATAAAAAGGGAATGAATTTGGCAAAGTTTTATTGACGGGGGTTTATTATGTAAGATAAAGTCACATTAGCGACTTTAAAAAATGTCTGCCTCCAACACTATCACTACCACAAACAATACCAACATCACTACCAGCATCGACACCACCATCACTATAACTACCACTACCACTAACACGCTATAATCTTCATCGGTGCTATGTAAAACCAGTTCTGACCTATGGAAGCGAATCATGAACAGTGGACAAACAAATGAAAAGAAGATTACAGGCCACAAAGATTGGATTTCTCCGAAGAATGTTGAAAGTTATCTGGTCAGCTAAAATATCAATGAAGAAATTCTCAAAGAGGCCAACACAAAAAGGGAGCTCCTAAAAACATCAGAAAGAAACAATCAACATTTTCGGGCACATCATGAGAAGAGGAAAGTTGGGATACTTGTTTACAATTGGCAAAATAAAAGGAAAGAAAGATCATGGACGACAACGAGAGAAAATACTGGATAACTTGGTGTCATGGCATGGAAAACAGTCAACAGCAGAATTGATATGATGTACTGTATATAGAAGATTGTGGAAGGACATGATCGCCTACGCCATCTGGTATGGCACATGATGACGATGGAAATGAAATGACATGTATAGAGTGTCACATAGAAAACATTGTGCTAACTTTAGTCATGGCCATAATACTGAATTCTTATTACATTTTCTAAATTATATCTGAAATATACATTTAGTTAAGATATTAACATAGGTTATGACAACTTCTAAAAGCCAATTATTTTCCTGATTCATTATAGTCAGCAGTCTAAGTATGTACGGTATGTGTATGAGTTTAGAGTATGCGGACAGCGCATACAGAGCTCAAAGATTTTGAAGCACCATTCATTGAAAATTGTTCAAAGTTACAAATTAAAGTATTTACCACGCAGGAGAGAACGCCTAGCGATGCCTGGCCATACAATGCATGCACAAAAAGAGAAGACGGACGCAAAGCAAGAGGCAGACCCAGACTACTTTGGAGCGACACAATGAAAACAACCTATAACATTAAGCATGTAGCATTAATTGTCAATCGTTGAGACTGCCAGAAGAACATGCCACGGAAGTTTGTGGCTTGCCCAGCCACAAAGTGGTAGCAATATGAGGTAAAGTAAAAGAAGAAGCCACAGATATTCAATTATTTATTAATCAATTAAGAAATCCAATAGATCAATGAGATTAGAGCTGACCATAGCTGTGGCAAACACGTAAATTATTCAACTTCGACTAGTTGATACTAAAACGACAAATAAGCCATTGCTCATGTTCCTAATGATTTGTATTTATATTTATTTATCACCAAAAATATCATTCCAGGATATCATTGACTAATTAAGCACTCGTATATAAAGCACTTCATCAACATAATCAATATGCAATTAAATCTTCCTGACATTTCTGTGAAAACACTCCTTTTCATGATTCGGTAATTTGAGTATGGATTTTATGAATTGTTAACATAAAAAAGTAATCATTTTCTTTTAAATGAAATAAACTAGGCCGGGAACTCATGTGGGATTAAAAGGCCCATAACCCTTTCAGATCCCATACAGATGATTTAGGTAGCGTATAGGAAGGTAAAACAGGAACTAATGCAAACGGTTTAATGTGCTTGAATTTTCTATCACTTATGACTAAATATACAAAGAGAGTTCCTTCTTTAGTTTGTTCTACATTTTCTGATTTATTGTTTAACATTCCATTTTGTATAATGAATGATAGCACTCAGTTTAATTTAATTTTCTTGTTCGGTGCACTATGTCGTTGAGGTGTTTATCACAGGAGTTTCTGATTCAGATCATGATCTTGTGCATCATGTTAGCAGTTAGCTCTTCAGAAAACACGGAACAAGATGATACACTATGCGATATTAATAACTCATCAACCACAGAAGAAATACATCAAGACTTGTCGGACTATGTAGATATGCAAGATGATATTGTTGATATTCTAGACTTGATGTTATCACAAATAATCAACTCAAGCATTGACACTTTTCCTTGGGACAACATCGTGCTGCTGGAACAGTTTCAGGTGACATATTGTGCCAGAGTCTGTAATGGATCGCATCTCTCAAATCCCAGATCGTGCTCAACCATCAAATGTTTTCCCTGCAGCTGCAATCAACGTTTGTGCCAACATTATGGAACCTGTTGTCCAGGCGGTCACGAGATCCCTCCCTCAAACTCCTCACCTCCATCAACGTTCGACAACTCTTCTAGAACTAGCAGCCAACAATCTGGCGTCACAACCAACAACTCTACAGTGAGATTTCATCACATTCCAGACTCGAACTTTGACAGGAACTTCAAATGTGACAGTTTACCTGAGAACACTTTCCTGTACATCAGGTCGTGTCCATCAAACTATTCAGAAAGTCACGTGAAGACCAGATGTGAAATAGATGTCCCGAGAAGCGAACAAGACCTGGACACGTTCCTCCGTGTCACTGACAACGTCAGAGGACTCACGTACTTTAACAAGTACTGTGCCATCTGTAATAACGTCAGCGATGTAAGTACAAACAAATAGTATTCTACATTAAACATTGTACAAATTCCTTACTTACTGTAAATTTCTTTGTTCCTGTCACATCTGTGTGTAGCCTAACACTGTAGCCTTGGAAAATTTATGATAAACATCTTTTTAAAAATTGTATTATCTAAACTTTTATAATAGTTATTATCATTATAATAATACAACGAATAGCTATATATACATATACATATAACAGAAAGCACAATATCAAAACATCATTTATTTTAGATTAAAATTGCTACGCTTCTACAAATTTAAAAAAGTATATAGTCTGCACAAAAGAGTTTCTAGCCTGCGTGTTGTTACAATCCCAATGCAATCCTATCTGTAGGTGTTGCCTTCAGCGGTGTCTCTCTTGCCGAAAATATCGATTGCATAGGCAGATTAACCGAAACATACGGAAAGTGAGCTATTTAAGGAAGGGGAAGCAATCCCTGACCAATAATCTCATTTCTCTGAGGATAACTCTTGGAATAATAATGACAATACAATTAATTCTGATCTAATAAAACTAAAAAGGAACATACAAATCTGAGTTACTGCATATAATATAACGGAGGTTACAAGACAGATGAAACTGTCAGTGGAATTAGATGCAGATAATTGGGAACGTCATTGAACAGTTTAAAATAGAAAATAAAAGTTCAATTGTGGTGTTCTTATTTCAATTCGTAGAGATCACGGTAGAGCATTGATTAATGAATGTTTCTATTGTAGACACAATGCTGGGTTAATCCTCACTCCGACTAGCTTCCACGTCCACCCAGCCTTAGATGGGTATCAGAAAGTTCGTGAAAGAAAGACGGCCGGGGTCGTATCAACAACACTGTTCTGATATGAGAAGATTATTAAAGAAAACATTAGCAGTCATGTCATTTTATATACGGCACACTCGACGTGCTCTTTTCAATCTCATCTTTAAGACTATATTTCATCTTCGTCATCATCGTCATCATCAACATCATCATCATCAATATTACCATTATAATTGATATTTCTTTTATTATTCAAAAATCATTTTGACTTCAGTCAGTATTTTTTTAAATTTTTATTTACCTTCTCTTTAGATTGCATACTGGAGACTGAGAGTGAATTGTAGCAACTACATGAATGTCTACAGAGCAAGAAGTAGCGACGACTTGTTACGACTGGCGCTAGCTCTTGACTCTAGATGTCGCATTATTCAGAAATCACCTGATAATGTATCCCTGCATGAATGTAACAAAAATTGGATTGAGGCTCCCATTATTGATTCTTGCAACATGACTGGAGAATGGGACATTCACGATGAAGACCTTGAGAGAGCTTGCAAAGAAATATCAGGAATAACCAACCGTGTTAAATTCAATGAGAAATTATATAGGAATATATTTTGTGCACTTTGCAACACGAATAGGTGTCAAAATGTGACCCCATCTTGCGATTTGTATATTGATCTTAACGGAAAAATTGTGTATCTACCATTTTCGATGTTGTTGAACTTTGGCTCAAGAGAAGACGTTCATGATCACAAACGGGACTTCAGAAACTGCTCTCACGAATCAGAATGGACCAGTCCAGACAACCTCTGCTTGCCCTTGCAGTGTAGCTCAGGAAAAATCCTCATAAACGGAAGTTGCTCTACTGCGATGACCGAGATACGTGGGTTGGTTTACAAAATACAAGTCGTCTATTTGGTGAATGGTCCAGCGAAGAGTCTTTACTTGACAGAAACGATGGATCTAGATGGACTTGACGATTGTGCATCGCCTAATAATTACTTGGAAAACTTTCTGATAAAGATAGAAGCAATTCTCTCAAATATCGCACTTAAAATTGATATGGCGTCAACTGTATTGTTTGAACGCATAAACTCATTACAGAATTCGATAAATCTGTCACAAGTCGACGCCGCTGAAGCCACTGAATCATTGTTGTCAAATTATTCATTCAAATTTCGAATTAATCAGTTCACACTTGACGGATTCGTGTTGTCAGACAGTTCACTCAGCCGCGACGAGGTGGAGACATTTCTTATAGAGCAGCTCATCGCTACAAATATCCACTTTGACATTGGCCCTAACAAGTCTTTGACACTGACTCCGATATTAGCTCCAGACAGACAGGACCAATATTACAACTGCCCTCCGGTTCGAGTTGACGAACTGACGTGCAATGATTGTAGCTTATCTAAATCTATCTACGAAAATAGTGATACCCCATACGAAACAGACCCAGAAAGTGTAATACTCCTTGAACCTCAACTCACATGCCCATTTGTCAGATTCAATAACTCCCATTACTTCTACGAGAGCAATTATTCTAGCTCCTCTAAAAACATCTCCATTATTCTGTATATCGGCGAGCAACCGATGTTTATCACTGACTCACCTGAGCTTAATATGTTGTCCATAGCTGAAGATGGAACATTGAAAGTCTGTCAAACATTTTTGGACATGAAAATAAAAAACGCATACCCAGATATTCTCAGAGAAAGCAGTTTGTTAGTAACACTACAATATGTGTTAACTTTAGTCTGTCTGAGCGTGTCTATCTTGTGTCTGGCCGTCACGTTACTGACCTACTCTCTGTTCCCAGTGTTGCGCAGTGTTGCTGGGAAGAATAACATGTTCTTGTCCGGAAGTTTAATGTTGGCCCAGTCCTCTCTGCTGGTAGCATCTCACATCCAACAAAATGGCTACCTCTGTACTTTCTTTGCCATCTCGACCCACTTTCTATGGCTGTCCAAGTTTTGTTGGTGCTTCACTTCCTGTCTCCACATGTTTCTTACCTTCACAGCAAAAACTCGGAGTATCCGGGCAACAAACTCCTCAGAAAAGAAATATATTATAAAGAGGGTTGTGGCGTGTTCGGTTGTCCCTGCTCTTATCGTCATCGCTGTTGTCGTCACCAATTATTTCACATCTGAAGGAAGACTTATCGGTTATGGGCAGACAACTTGTTCCCTAGACTCGCCAACACTTGTGGCCATTACTCTGGTGACCCCCCTTGGCGTGGTTCTCATTTCCAACATCTGTTTTTTCACGATCACCGTTGTCAAGATCAACAATATTCGTAAACTACAAACTGGCCAGTTTAAGAAAGATGATCGCAATGACATGTACATTTACGTCAAGTTGTCTTCTGTTACCGGAATGTTCTGGATCCTGGTCATCATTTCTGAAGCCACAGATAACGATCCTCTAAGGTTCATCGCTATTCCCTTTAACGGCCTCCAGGGTGTGTTCATATTCCTCTCCTACATCTGTAACAAGAGGGTCTCTACACTCTACTCTAGGGCGGTTGGATTTGAAAAGTCTACGCTCACATCAGTCTCAGAGAATAGTACGATAGCTAAAGTGTTATCTGACATAAGACAGCTCGACGTGCGTGAAGAACAAGCCTTTGTCATTGGATCAATGCAACCTGAAATCCCTATGCAATAACCAATGGTACAGCAGAATTTATTAACAGTTGAGATCAATATGACAGTTCTAGAGTAGATTTTCTCGTCTTATTTGTTTCATTATTTTCCCTTTCTTTGATACTTTTTTTATACCCGAGGAGAAACACCGCTTTAATCCTTCCCCCCCCCCCCCCTTTCTGACAGCTTCAATCTTTGTAATGAGATACTAGAGTTACTTTCTAGTT
Source organism: Megaustenia siamemsis (assembly GCA_032433765.1). Lineage (NCBI taxonomy): Eukaryota > Metazoa > Mollusca > Gastropoda > Stylommatophora > Ariophantidae > Megaustenia > Megaustenia siamemsis. Next base: position 13,773,339 of record JAVIAB010000051.1, on the reverse strand, counting down.
GTCCCTCCTTCTTAATTTATGTTTTTCTCGCTCTCTATTACTTTCTTCCTATGTTTTCCTGGAACTTTCAAAATGTTGTCTCTTGAAATCGCTTCATTCTCTTCCAGGAAAGATACAAATATTAAATATAAGACAAGATGGAATAATTGGCTGTGCAATCTTTCACGTACTAGGAAAATGAACTGAGAAATTGTGAAGCTTGGTGTGACATTGCTTATTCCTCAGCATCATCAGGTTGTTGATGTACCTCGAATTTGTTCATTCATGATATATACAAGGTCCGGCAATTAAGTGATGGGGTTGGCTTTATTATCGTGAAGACACAAATGACATCAGTGAAACAAAGCATGGAAACCAAATGGACACCCTTCATCTATGATCTGACAACCTTTCATCGCCACCCGATAAGTTCCCTTGTAGTTCCGCACAAGGTGTTTCATTGATCTGGTCTTTGAGGAAGTAGAGTTGCCCTGATGTCAGTGAGTTTTGAACAGTCTACAAGGTGATGTTCAACTCTTCCATGTGGTTGTTAATAGAGTGGACATGCTGAAGTTTAGTGGCGATGTTCAACTCTTTCATGTGGTTGTTAATAGAGTGGACATGCTGGAGTTTAGCTTCGTTGTGTATTCTGTTGATGTGGTTGTTCAATGGTACAAAACAGTAGGAAATCGTTGGTGGTAATAGCAGTATTAATATTTGCTGTAGAAATAATCTGACTAATATTAGTCTTGGTGATGCTATAGTGACATTTCAAACAGTCTTTCCTGGTCTTCTCCAAAATAAAATAAAAAAAAAAAAACAATTTGCTTATTCTCAATTGCTGGATATGTACTTTGTGTCCAGATTTCCACGACAAGTCCTTATTTCCAAAACTGTCAATATATTTTTACCCGTTTGAAATGGCGATTATTCAAATAATTTTTTTAACCCTTAAACATTTTTACATTTTTGCTAGTGCTTCCTGCTAGCTACTTATCCGCTCACAATCTAACAAACTCATCTCGCTTGTCCACATTTTCAAGATAAAATTTGTTAATTTGTTTTATTTAAAAAAAAAAACAATAAAATAAAAATAAAAAACAAGATGAATAATAACACCACTACAGGGGGTACTTGTAGCACAGTGGTTAGCGTGCTTGCTCAGAAACAATTGAGACCTGGGTTCAGTCCCAGAACAGTAGTTGACCAAGCGGAGAAAGAGGTTCCTGAATTGTTGAGTTAGGGAAAGGTGGTTACAGCGAGGAAGAGAACAGACCCCTTCACAACTAAGTGTTGAGATCTAATACTGTCAAGTGTAATAATTCACTTCCATAATTCAATGACGAGATATCTTGATCTTCAGATTAACTAATTCGACCATGCAGAAGGATAACACAAAGTAAATCTCAACTTCACGTTCAAAGCTCTTTATCACAATAAGACACAAAACTTAATTTAAAGTATATTTACAATTATTGAATAGAAAGACCATGAGCAAAAAAAAAAAAAATAAATAAAAAAGCCTTAACTGGTAGAATTAGTGTTTTGTACCAGAAGAGAAGTGGAAATTTCGCAGTGTAATAATCCAGGAAGTGACGTCATTGTCATGGGGACTATTGCTTTAAGTTGTTTATTTGTTGTTACTTTGCTCAGGTATATTTTTATGTGTTTTTACGCCCCCACCCTTTTTGGTATATTTTTTGCTGCCCTCCTAAATTACGCCTTCGAAAACAGCTCAGGAGATATTTACATTCGCACTAGACCAGATGGCTCACTGTTCAACCTAGCTAGACTAAGAGCAAAAACCAAAACAAATGTTGCCCTACTTAAAGAATTTTTATTTGCTGACGATGCAGCCCTAGTCGCTCATAGTGAGGCCACCCTACAGTCGCTGATCAACAACCTGGATAAAGCATGCGACCTTTTTTCACTGTCAATTAATGTTCAGAAGACAGTAATACTAAATCAAGGTGACTTCAAACCTCTATCTATTACTCTAAAAGACTGCCCACTAGAATCAGTTCAGAAATTTACATATCTTGGATCCACAGTTACGCAAACCATCTCTCTTGATGAAGAAATAAACTGTCGAATTGGTAAGGCAGCTACGGCCTTCAGCAAACTCACAAAAAGGGCATGGAACAACACGAAACTAACTCGAAAGACTAAACTCCTAATATATCAAACATGTGTGCTTAGCACACTACTATATGGATCCCAAACCAGGACAACATACTCAAACCAGGAAAAAAGACTAAATGTCTTCCACATGCGATGTCTCCGCAAAATAATGCACATCAAATGGCAAGACAAAATAACCAACTTAACTGTCCTGCAACGTGTTAAGACCCTAACAATCATGTCGATGCTCAGAAGTCGAAGGCTAAGATGGCTGGGGCATGTCCAACGGATGGAAGAAAAACGCATTCCTAGGCAAATACTATATGGTGAGCTAAAACACGGAAAAAGACAAATCGGCAGACCTAAACTACGATATAGAGATATCTGCAAATCATCTCTGAAAGACTTCTCCATCTGTGAAAACGACTGGCAACATCTGGCAAGTGATCGCACATCATGGAGAGCATGTATAAGGAACGGTATAACAACATTTGAGACTGTGCTAAGACAGGACTTAGAAGAGAAGAGACTCATGAAAAAGGATGGTAAACCCTGTGGATCAGCGAGCCTGACCTGTTCATTATGTGACCGCATGTGTTTGTCAAACATTGGTAGAATTAGCCACGAGAGAAGCTGTTCGGCAAAAACAATACCTCAAAAAAATACGCAATAGCCTCCACTAGACCGTCTGACAAGACGAAAAGGGCCATATATATATATGCTCAGGTGTTTACTGTGGAATGTTTACGTCTTTCTCTAACGTTTCTGTTAGATGAGTGGCAAACTGTATAGACGAAGAAACAGTTGATAGAATCTGGACTGGGGTTCGGTCATGCTACCTTTCCTGTCATGGTTTAACAATCGAGCCTCCGAGCCTACACGGAGTAAAAAAGCGCCATAAAGATGAACAACTCTACGTGCTAGATGACCTTAATGGACCTGACCACCATGCATGGCCAGCATGCTTAAGTCATCACATTGATATCAGTATGTGCCATAGCGGTTGGCGTAGGCGATCATGTCCTTCCACAATATTTTATCCACAGCACATTTTATCAATTCACTTGTTGACTGTTTTCCATGCCACGACATCTAGCTATCTAGTATCTTCTCTCTTTGTCGTCTGCGATCTTTCCTTTTATTTTGCCAGTTGTAACCAAGTATTCAAACTTTCCTCTTCTCATGATGTGCCCGAAAAATGTTGGTTGTTTCTTTGACATTGATCAAATAAATTTAAAACGTAAAAGACGTCTACATTGTGTCCATAGCAATACGTGGTTGGCTAATACTTGGTTCGGTGTCAGTCAATTGACGAAACATGTAGATTTGCGGGCCTTTATAGCAGAAATAGCTGAGAAATTGTAACAATAATAAATGCACATGAATCAGGAGTGTAATCATAAACAATATAAGAATTAACATAGGAAAATGGAAATGACATTAGGGAGAGAACAGAAACGCGTAAATATTTCAACAGAGGTCATGTATAAAACAGAGGTCACGTATAAAACAGAGGTCATGTATAAAACAGAGGTCACGTATAAAACAGAGGTAATATATATATATGTATGTATGTATGTATGTATGTATATAACAGAGGTCATGTATAAAACAGAGATCAGAGTTCAAGTAACTAGGAACACAATTCCTCAGAGATTCTACAAATTGACAAATGAAATTGCATGAAAACCTGCAAAGAACGCCTAGCAATCCCATACCATACAATGGATGGACAACAACAAAAATATAGGAAGGATGCAGAACTCTAGACAGACAAAGACTACGTTCTAGTGACAACATCAGAGAAATATCCAACAGAACCAAGTGTCAATGGTTGAATCTGCTACAAGATCAAGATCCAGAAATGTTAATCTTTCTCTCTATACCTTAAAGCTGTGAAAAAATGTCAAAAAGAGAAGCCACCAATATTAAATTATTTAGATAATGAAATGAGAAATCCGAGAACTTTACGAGATTAGAACTGACCACATTTATTACAAACAAGTAAATTATTCAACTCGGGCTATTCGAACACAAGAACAACATTTACGTCATGGCTCGTATTGCTAATGATTTATATTTATTTATCACCAGAAATATAAGTCCAAGATATCATTGGCTAATTAAGCACTGGCACATAAAGATACTGACAGTACATCATCAACATAATCAATGTGCAATTATATCCTCCTGACATTTCCGTGAAAACACTCCATTTCTTGAATCAGTAATTTGAGTATGGATGTTATGAATTCTTAATATGCCAAATGATTAATTTTATGAAAGGAAATTAGGCCGGGTATTTTTAAGTGCATAAAAGGCCCATAACTCATTCAGATTGCACACAGATCGTTTAGGTAGCAGATAGGAAAGTAAAACATAAACTCATGCAATCTGTTTAATATTCTAATGATGCCGAATTGGCTCTCACTTAATAACAAAATGTTAAATAGCGATTTTGTAGTTCAGTTTGTTTGATGTTATTTCATGTATTAAATTTAACTTCAATTTTTGTGTAATGATTAGCACTACTAAGCAAAATTTCCTGTACGCAACACTATGTCGTTGAGGTGTTTATCTGAAGGATTCTTGAATTTCCTGTGGATTCAAATCATGATCTTGTGCATCATCTCGGGAGTTAGCTCTTCAGAAAACACGGAACAAGATAATACTCTATACGATATCAGTAACTCATCAACCACAGAAGAAATACATCAAGACTTGTCAGACTATGTAGATATACAAGATGATGTTGCTGATATTCTAGACTTGATGTTATCACAAACAATCAACTCAAGCATTGACACTTTTCCTTGGGACAACATCGTGCTGCTGGAACAGTTTCAGGTGACATATTGTGCCAGAGTCTGTAATGGATCGCATCTCTCAAATCCCAGATCGTGCTCAACCATCAAATGTTTTCCCTGCAGCTGCAATCAACGTTTGTGCCAACATTATGGAACCTGTTGTCCAGGCGGTCACGAGTTGCCTCCCTCAAACTCCTCACCTCCATCAACGTTCGACAACTCTTCTGGAACTAACAGCCAACAATCTGGTGTCACAACCAACAACTCTACCGCGAGATTTCATCACATTCCAGACTCGAACTTTGCTAGGAACTTAAAATGTGACAGTTTACCTGAGAACACTTTCCTGTACATCAGGTCGTGTCCATCAAACTATTCAGAAAGTCACGTGAAGACCAGATGTGAAATAAATGTCCCGAGAAGCGAACAAGACCTGGACACGTTCCTCCATGTGACTGACAACGTCAGAGGACTCACGTACTTTAACAAGTACTGTGCCATCTGTAATGACGTCAGCGATGTAAGTACAAACAAATATTATTCTTCTACATTTCATTCATTCATTTTCCGATTGGACTGAAGACGACACATCGGGAAGGAGAAATGGTTCTCCATTTATTTGGTTATTTAGTCATTATATTAGGTTCTGCTAGTTCTTACGGGTCTTAATGTCTATTAGTGCCATGGTTGAGCTTTCCCTGGTGTATGCTCTACATAGTGTATCGTAAAGTCTGCCTTAATGTCTATTAGTGCCATGGTTGAGCTTTCCCTGGTGTATGCTCTACATAGTGTATCGTAAAGTCTGCCTTAATGTCTATTAGTGCCATGGTTGAGCTTTCCCTGGTGTATGCTCTACATAGTGTATCGTAAAGTCTGCCTTAATGTCTATTAGTGCCATGGTTGAGCTTTCCCTGGTGTATGCTCTACATAGTGTATCGTAAAGTCTGCCTTAATGTCTATTAGTGCCATGGTTGAGCTTTCCCTGGTGTATGCTCTACATAGTGTATCGTAAAGTCTGCCTTAATGTCTATTAGTGCCATGGTTGAGCTTTCCCTGGTGTATGCTCTACATAGTGTATCGTAAAGTCTGCCTTAATGTCTATTAGTGCCATGGTTGAGCTTTCCCTGGTGTATGCTCTACATAGTGTATCGTAAAGTCTGCCTTAATGTCTATTAGTGCCATGGTTGAGCTTTCCCTGGTGTATGCTCTACAATCATCAGGGGTGGCCAAATGGCGGCCCGCGGGCCGGATCCGGCCCGCCAGCCTAGTTTTCTTGGCCCGCGAAGCTCCACGGACTTACTTCATTTTTTACCCCTAATAGCGGATTTCTCCTGGTTTTAATCCGTGTCGGAGTTAACTCTTCTATCGTTCAAGAATACACAATTTGAAAATCTCTGTCAATTTCTCGCAACAGCTAGATTGGCAACATAATTTCAAATAAAACACACACACACACACACACACACACACACACACACACACACACACACACACACACACACACACACACACTGCACAACTAATGGTGCCGACAATATTCAAAGTCTTTGCTTCGAGTTGGTACCGCAAAGTTGCTTTATTGTCAGTGCGGTGATAGCGTCAGATCTTTGGCTCAACATTTGTCGTCTGGACTTGTGGTGGCTCTTTCATTTCGCGGTAAGGGGTTAATGAGGTTGGGAGGGACAGGGGTGAGGGGACTTCGTAGCTCTAATTCTGTCTTTGAAGTTACATTCAAAATGTTTCACTGTTCGCCTTCATTCCCTTTGATCCCATCGTCTTGTCTTGTCCATAAAATGACTGCAACATGTTTATTTGGTCACAATCTTTTGATTTCATTGTCAAACACAAGTCTGTGTATAACTGTCAAATCTGGACTTATTTTCGATAGTGGACCAACATTCTGTGACTTTTAACTTTGATGTGAGATTTTGTATTAAATCATGTTATAACGTAGAAAAGTTGATTGTGAAAATCGCATATTTAAACCTGAATGGGAATTAGATTATTTGTTCATCTTCAATAAGGATAGTAAACCTCAGTGCTTAATTTGCGTTCAAGTGTTAGCCGTTTTGAAGGAATATAATTTAAAACGGCACTATGCCACACATCATCAAAACATGTATGAGAAACATAGCATTGAAGCTAGGAAGCTTTTGGTTGAACAGCTGAAGACAAAGTTGAATCAACAGCAAAGTATGTATACAAAGGGCAATAAAATTAAAGAGTCATCGATCATTGCATCATATACAGTTACCTATGAGCTTGCAAAATCTAAAAAAAACCCTTTACTGACGGAAATTTTGTGAAGAAATGTGCGATTCAAATGGCAAAGGCATTCGGTCAAGAAAAAATAGCCAAAGAATTTGAATCTGTGCCTCTTTCAAAACAAACTGTAGCCAGAAGAACAGAAGACATCAGTCTGCAACTGTCTCAAAGTTTAAAATCTTGTATTGAAAACTGCTCATATTTTTCGCTCGCGATTGATGAAAGTACTGACATCACTGACACTTGCCAGCTTCTTATTTTTGTTAAAGTTATCCAGGAGGATTTTACTGTTATTGAAGAATTGTTGAAAGTTTGCTCTTTGCATGACACTTGTAGAGGGACAGACATATTTTCTGCAGTTCATAGTGCCGTAGATGAAGTAGGTGGTTTTGGAAAGTTGTCTGCAGTGTGTACTGATGGTTGCAAAGCTTTTATTGGTTCAAATACTGGTTTTGTTGGACTTCTAAAGCAAAACAAAATTAACGTACCTACATTGCATTGCATAATTCATCAAGAGGCCCTTTGTGCAAAGTCCATAAATCTAAAAGACACCATGGCTACTGTTGTGAAAATAACAAATTTGATAAGAGGAGGACACCAGTCTTTAAATCACAGGAAGTTTTTATCATTTTTAGAGGAAGTAGATTCTAGCTACGGTGATCTCCTGCTTTATACAGAAGTAAGATGGCTTAGTCGAGGGAAATGTTTAATAATATTTTTTGAACTGAAGAATGACATTTATGACTTCCTGCGAGAGAACTTACCATGCTCCATTGATCTTCAACATGCACTCAAAGACATTAATTTCCTTCATAATCTGGCATATCTCACAGACATCACACAACATTTGAACATATTGAATTTGCAGCTACAAGGGGAAAAGCAAACCATTTTTTCAATTGATGGGATATGTTGATGGTTTTAAAAAGAAGCTGAATCTATTTAGACTTTCTTTGCAAAAAAATGATCTGTTCCATTTTTCAAGTTGTAAGCAGTTGTTGTCAGAGATAGAAAGTGCAAACTTCAGTAAGTACGCAGCTGACATTGAACATTTGATTTGTGAATTTGATCGACGATTTCAAGATTTTGAAATGTTTCGTCCGCAAACGGAACTTTTTAATAACCCAATTAAGTGCACAGTGGAGTGCCAGCCATCAGATCTTCAACTAGAGTTGTGTGACCTTCAGTGTGACCCCTTCCTCAGTACTGTAAAGGCATTAGGAGCTGACTTCTGGAAATTGCTACCAAATGAACGTTACCCGTGTCTGAGAAAATGGGCACTAAAGATGTGCTCTATATTCGGCAGCACATATCTCTGCGAGACAACATTCTCTTCCATGAAGTTAATTAAATCTAAGACCAGGAACAGAATGACCGATTCGACATTGTCCCATACTCTCCGAATCGCCACGTCAAAAATGGAAGTGGACTTCAAATCTCTGGTGGAAAGCTGTGACAAGTCACAATCGTCGCACTGAGACATTAAAGGTAATTTTAAAATGAATAATTAATGGATTTGTTACAAATCAAATATGTAGTCAAAGTGCAAGCATTATTTATATATTACTATATCGCATAGGTCCCTACTGTCATTTTTGACGATATTCTTAAGTGTGGCCCGCGGGTCTTGGCCTTGGCTTTAATCCGGCCCTCGGGCAACCTCAAGTTGGCCACCACTGCTCTACATAGTGTATCGTAAAGTCTGCCTTGTTTTCTTTTACTTGATGGTTGCCACCTGAAGATCTGGTGGCTAAGGTCTAATCTACAGTAAACATACAAATTAACCACGTAAAGCAAAATGTATGATTCCAGCCAATCTGTTTAGAACCTCACAGTGTAGCTCTAGAAAGATCAACTGAAACTGCTCCACTGTGTTATCGTCAAATGTTTATTTTTTTTCTCAATATAACAATACAGGAAACTATTATTGGTAAAGGTCGAGTTTGGTGTCCAAAATTATTAAGTTGAACTAGTGATTTCCTTTAACTGACCGGATATACTTGAATCATAAACTGATTCTACTTTTTCTGCATTTTATTTTATTTTTTTTTCAACGAGGTTTAAGTTTAGGGTTAGGTTTAGGGTTAGTTCTAGGTTATTATAAACCCTAACCCTGGTATCTTGTAATGACAGATTAGAGGGCGACCGAATAAAGTGCAAGGGAACGTTACTCGGAGCATAAATAATTTGGGATACTAAACTCGACCGTTTGTCAGTCATTTATATAAAATAGTAAATACAATATTTATTTGTATCATTACAAGTGGAACAATAATAAAACAGGTAAATGAATTTAAATATTTGGCAACTTTTGCAACCTCAGACGGAAGATGTAAAAAAGAGGTAAGATGCAGAATGGCTCAGGCAAAAGCAGCTTTCCATAAAATGAGGAAGATACTGGGCAATCCATTTTTGACAATAGAAAGAAGAAAAAAAGTTCTTAAATGTTATGTAGAGCCAGTTTTAACATATGGATGTGAATCATGGACATTAGGACAACAGACACGAAAATCACTAGAGTCTGTAGAAATGTTGTTTTACAGAAGAATGTTGAGAATGCCATGGACAGCTAAGAAGAGTGTTGAAAACGTTCTGAAAGAGGCCAAAGCAAAAAGAGAGCTAATTTCCAATATTAGGAAGAAACAATCATCATTTTTTTGGCCATGTAATGAAAAGAGAACAGCTGGAATATATTGTAAAAACTTGAAAATTGAAGCAGAGATAGAGGGAAACAAAGAGAAAATATATCAGACAGCTTAAGAAAATGGCTTGGCAGAAGGTCAACAATAGAAATGATAAATAACTGTCGAGATCGAAAGTTGTGGAGAAACATATCACCTACGCCAGCAGGCATGGCATTTGATGATGATGATGATGATGATGACTATTACTACTACTGCTTCTTTCCTTCCTCGTTTGTCTTTCAGCGTCGAGGGGAGATACCATTTGCGGACATTTACTTTTCTGTTCGCCTCTGCTGCTGCTTTGTTTCCTAATGCTTCTAATATTTCATCAATACATCGTTTTATAGGTCAACCCTCGGGTCTGGTATTTCCGCAACGTTTATTGAAGGCTCGTTATATTGTGTTTTGATCTTTCTGCCTTATCATGTAGTAAAATCATTTCATCCGTTGTGTTATATATATTCGATGGCGAAGATTATTCCTAGCATTTCTCTCAGTTCTTAATTTCTAATCTTGTCTCTCAGGTTGTCTCCTGTCATTCGTCTAACACATTTCATCTCAGCAATGGTTATTTTTCTAATTGTTCTTGTATCTAGGGTCCAGGACTGGCATAGTTAGTGCAACGTTGGAGAAGCTGGTTAATTGTTAACACAATTTTGGCTTATTTCCTCGACCGACTAGCTTCTAGGTCCACCCAGCCTTAGAATAATATTAGATAGTGTTTTTCTCTTCTGGAAAATAAAGTCGGTCTGACGTAGCATTAACTAATGCTCAAAAAATACAAAAATGTACTAACTTTATTTTCATGAACCACACACTCGACTTGTGAAATGAGTCTTCCTTTTAATCCTGCCATTGAAAAGTGTACATTTCATCATCACTATTATTGTTTCTATTATTTACTGCTATCGTTATTAGTATTTGTTTTATTGCTGTTATTATTATTTTTATTCAAATACATTTTGACTTCAGATTGTTAGTAAATTCTTTTAAATCTTTCTCCTTTCCTTTAGATTGCGTACTGGGGTCTGAGAGTCAATTGCAGCCACTACATGAATGTGTACAGAGCAAGAAGTAGCGACGACTTGCTACGATTGGCGCTAGCCCTTGACTCTAGGTGTTATATCGACCAGAGAACACCTGATAATGTGTTGCTACATCAATGTAGAAACGACTGGATTGAGGCTCCCATCATTGATTCTTGCAACATGACTGGAGAATGGGGCATTCACGATGAAGACCTTGAGAGAGCTTGCAAAGAAATATCAGGAATAACCAACCGTGTTAAATTCAATGAGAAATTATATAGGAATATATTTTGTGCACTTTGCAACACGAATAGGTGTCAAAATGTGACCCCAGCTTGTGATCCTGATTCTAACTTTCACAGAAATCGTCATTATCTACCATTTTCGATGTTGTTGAACTTTGGCTCAAGAGAAGACGTTCATGATCACAAACGGGACTTCAGAAACTGCTCTCATGAATCGGAATGGACCAGTCCAGACAACCTCTGCTTGCCCTTGCAGTGTAGCTCAGGAAAAATCCTCATAAACGGAAGTTGCTCTACTGCGATGACCGAGATACGTGGGTTGGTTTACAAAATACAAGTTGTCTATTTGGTGAATGGTCCAGCGAAGAGTCTTTACTTGACAGAAACGACGGATCTAGATGGACTTGACGATTGTGCATCGCCTAATAATTACTTGGAAAACTTTCTGATAAAGATAGAAGCAATTCTCTCAAATATCGCACTTAAAATTGGTTTGTCATCATCTATATTGTTTGAACGCATAAACTCATTTCAAAATTCGATGGATCTGTCACAAGTCAAAGCTGAAGCCACTGAATCATTGTTGTCAAATTGTTCATACCAATTTCGAATTAATCAGTTCACACTTGACGGGGTCGTGTTGTCAGACAGTTCACTCAGCCGCGACGAGGTGGAGACATTTCTTGTAGAGCAGCTCATCGCTACAAATATCCACTTTGACATTGGCCCTAACAAGTCTTTGACACTGACTCCGATATTAGCTCCAGACAGACAGGACCAATATAACAACTGCCCTTCGGCTCGAGTTGACGAACTGACGTGCAATGATGGCAGGTTGGATAGACCCATCAATGAAAGTATTGATGTTCCATCTAATAATGGCAGTGACAGTGCAATACTTCTTGAACCTCAACTCACATGCCCATTTGTCAGATTCAATAACTCCCATTACTTCTACGACAGCAATTATTCTAGCTCCTCTAAAAACATCTCCATTATTCTGTATATCGGCGAGCAACCGATGTTTATCTCTGACTCACCAGAGCTTAATATGTTGTCCATAGCTGAAGATGGAACATTGAAAGTCTGTCGAACATTTTTGGACATGAAAATAAAAAACGCATACCCAGATATTCTCAGAGAAGGCAGTTTGTTAGTAACACTACAATATGTGTTAACTTTAGTCTGTCTGAGCGTGTCTATCTTGTGTCTGGCCGTCACGTTACTGACCTACTCTCTATTCCCAGTGTTGCGCAGTGTTGCTGGGAAGAATAACATGTTCTTGTCCGGAAGTTTAATGTTGGCCCAGTCCTCTCTGCTGGTAGCATCTCACATCCAACAAAATGGCTACCTCTGTACATTCTTTGCCATCTCGACCCACTTTCTATGGCTGTCCAAGTTTTGTTGGTGCTTCACTTCCTGTCTCCACATGTTTCTTACATTCACAGCAAAAACTCGGAGTATCCGGGCAACAAACTCCTCAGAAAAGAAATATATTATAAAGAGGGTTGTGGCGTGTTCGGTTGTCCCTGCTCTTATCTTCATCGCTGTTGTCGTCACCAATTATTTCACATCTGAAGGAAGACTTATCGGTTATGGGCAGACAACTTGTTCCCTAGACTCGCCAACACTTGTGGCCATTACTCTGGTGACTCCCCTTGGCGTGGTTCTCATTTCCAACATCTGTTTTTTCACGATCACCGTTGTCAAGATCAACAATATTCGTAAACTACAAACTGGCCAGTTTAAGAAAGATGATCGCAATGACATGTACATTTACGTCAAGTTATCTTCTGTTACCGGAATGTTCTGGATCCTGGCCATCATTTCTGAAGCCACAGATAACGACCCTCTAAGGTTCATCGCTATTCCTTTTAACGGCCTCCAGGGTGTGTTCATATTCCTCTCCTACATCTGTAACAAGAGGGTCTCTACACTCTACTCTAGAGCTCTAGGATTTGAGAATTCTGCCCTCGCATCTGCCTTAGAGAAAAGCACAATAGCTAATGTGATATCTGACATTAGGCATCCGGACATGAGTGAAGCTCAGGCTTTTGCAACTGAATCAAATCGCCATGAAATTCCCATGAAATAGCCCTGCAAAAAGCCATGTATAAATCAATCGTAGACCAGAACATATTATCTGTTGGGATTAATATAACAGTCCACCAGTAGAAAAGGCAGAAGCTGTCTTGACCACATTTTCACTCTACGACTTATATTGGAGGAACACATTGAAAAGCAAAAGCCTTTTGTACTTAACTTCATCGACTTCAAAAAAGCATTTGACACCAGTAGACTTTGACGAGGAAGAAACACAGTTTTAATGTTCCCTTTTCTGACAGTCTCTCAATCTATATCCCATGATGCCAGACTTTCTTTCTTATTGTCCGTCCTTTTTATTGCATAGCTATCTCGCTCTCTGCTTTTTTTTATCCCTATCTTTTTATGGAAACTTTCAAAATTTAGTCTCTTCTAATGAATTCTTCCGCTTTCATGAAACATGAAAAAAATTCATTGCAGGACAATAAAGTAGAACAGCTACAAATTGTTTCTTGCTAAGTAAGGAAAGAGATAATGCAGCATCAAAATAAACAGGACAAATCTGAAACAAGTGGAACGTTTCAAATACTTGAGCAGAATAATAACATCAGATGGAAGATGCGCCACAGAAATGAAAAGCAGAATAGCTCAGGCCAAAATAGCATTTCAGAAAATGAAAAATATCGTATGTAACAAATCTACGGTAATAGAAGTGAGAAATAAAGTTCGTCGGTTTTATAGAACCAATTCTGACCTATGAAAGCGAATCATGGACAGTAGACAAACAAATGAAAAGACGATTAGAGGCCACAGAGATGGGATTTCTCAGAAGAATGTTGAAAGTTCCTTGGACAGCTAAAAAGACCAATGAGGAAATTCTCAAAGAGACCAACACAAAAAGGGAGCTCTTAAAAAACATCAGAAAGAAACAATCAACATTTTTCGGGCACATCATGAGAAAAGGAAAGTTGGAATACTTGATTACAACAGAGAAAATAATAGGAAAGAAAGATCGCGGACTACAAATAGAGAAAATACTGGATAGCTTAGTGTCATGACATAGAAATAAGTCAACAACAAAATTGATACGATGCACTGTGGATAGAAATTTGTGAAAGGACATGATCGCCTACCCCAATCGGTATGGCACATGATGATGATTATTATTATGAAAGAAAGGATTCATCGGGGAGGATTGCGTGAATTTATTTGTTTTATCTCTGATGTGCCTCGAAATTGTCAATTCATGATACATTTCAAAGATAAAGCCGGCATTCTTCATTCGATGTCAAACTACTGTTTTGTACTAGCTTTGCCACTTATTGTGACACTCCGGAAAGTAAATAAACTTTATGATCACAACCGACTAACATAATAACACATACGAGCTGTCGCAACTAGAGTCCTATCTGATTTTGTTATTGTTCACTTTCAGTCTTGTAATTTAAATTGTTCTACAAATATATTGTCTTTATGTTATGACTATAACCTTTCTAAGCTGACTACATCATTCGTTGTTCTGTTCTCCATTCTGTTACAACAGGACGATGCCGTTCACTGGCGAGTTCTCCTGGGCTAATTTCTTGTAATTGGTGAACTACTGTGAAAGATGCTAATAGTTTTAATTCCACGTTTGTCGTAATAGAGAAAATGGATCTGCTTAATTTGTAATGTCAGAAAATAATAACAATACAAAAAGAGTAGATAACAACAGTGGATACTGAAGTGATGGCCAAAAAGTTGACCATAGTGATGTAGTACCTGCTATAGTAATAGTTGCGATGGTAGTGATGTTAGTTGTAGTGGTAGTAATAACAGTAGTAATTGTTGTTCTGATGATAGCGATGTTAGTTGTAGTGGTAGTAATAATATTAGTAATTGTTGTTGTTATCGTAGTAGGGCGATAATGGTGGTATTTAAAATGAGTAAGTAGTAATAGGTGTAGTAGTAGTTATTGTTGTTGTTGTTGTTTTAGTAGTAGTAATTGCAATAAATGGTATTTTTAACACCAAAAGAGCCATCAGTGGTAATATCAATTGTACAAGTTTTAACTTGTATAGTTGTGTTTGTAGCAACAGTATTAATAATGGATGCATTAGTAATGACAGTAGTTGAGGTGCTGCGAATAATTGCGGCTGAGAGGTAACAGCAATAGAAACGTGACCAATAGTTTTAATAGTTGCACTCTATTGTTGTTGATAGTAATAGTGATGGTAGTTGCTGTACAAGCACCGATAATGATTTAATTGTCTTATTTGTAGCAATATTACTAATCAACTACATTTTTTCTCAATCGTGAAATAAAAAAATAGAATAAACAAATTAGTTTGTTATCATATGTGTCCTTTGGTCACAGATTTTCACGTTTGACATCATTTGACTCTAACTGATGTGATCTAGTACAGAAAGTATACTACTCCACTACTATATTTAGTTTTCTTTTTTTGTTTTGCCCTTTAGATTAACCAATTCGACAACAGAAAGAGATGTCACACGAGAAAATACAACGTTATTTCCAAAGACCTTCATCAAAATAAGACAAATGACACAAACGGTATCTAAAATTTATTTAGAATCAATCAAATGTCAGCAAAAAAAGATTGATTTCTTAGACTGTTCTCTTTGGAGTGTTTTAAACGGGAAGAGAAGGGGAGGGGGGTTGAGGAATTGTCCAGTCCAGGAAATCAAGTCATTGTCATGCACGCCTGGACGTTAAACTGTTTATTTGTTACCAAGGCGGCTCAGTGGACAACCTTTGCTGAAATAACAAATGATAGTCACAGAAAAACAGTCAAAGTGCCGTTAGAACATCGGAGGGTTGTCAGAATGGTTTCAGGTTACAACAGGTGTAAGACAAGGATGTGTCCTCTCACCACTCCTCTTCATCATATATATGGACAAAATAAATCAGGAAACAACCAATAAGAAGGAGAAAGCAAATAAAAACTTAGAGGTAAACAATTCCAACATCAACGAGCTACACTTCGCAGATGGCCAATGCCTTATATAGGAGGATGAAAACCTGCTACAACAGCATTTAACATCTCTAGATAAAAGTTGTGCAAACTACAATATGAAAATTAACACAGCAAAAAAAGAGGCTATGAGAATAAGCAAATTAAGACACCCATTAAACATTAAGATCAAAGATAAAGAAATAAAACAAGTAGAGGAATTCAAATATTTGGGCACATTGTTCACAGAAGATGGAAAACTAGACAGAAATTGATATGAGAATACAAAAAGCAAATGCTATTACATACCAGCTTTCATCATTGTTAAGACATCCAAACATTTCTATAGCAACTAAACAAAAAATAATAAATAGCATTTTCATACCAACTTTGTGCTATTAAAATCAAACATGGGCCTTTTCTAAATCACATTTAAGAAAGAAGACATGTGAGATGCGATGCTTGAGAAAAGTAACAAACAATACAAAAATACCAAATGAAACCATAAGAAAAATGGTAGGAATAAAACCCTGCCAAGAATATATAGAACAACAACAACTTAAATGGTTTGGCCATCTGGATGAATCCTCACCAATCACCATCAAGGGCGTTCTTCTCGAGAATGCATAGAAAAAGACTAAGCGGAAGACCTAGAATAAGATGAAGAGATGCAGTGACAGAGACATGTAACAACAAAGGAAAATCACTAATTCAGACAGTTCGAGCAGCTCAAGAACGACAAATGATATAAACCACGACACCTTTTAGGTATCAGTGAGGAAAAGAAAAGATGAAGAACCACAATTTATACTTCAGCGGAGAGGATAGCAAACCGAACACTGTGTCGACCTTGTGCTTCAAAAGCAGTATCCTCTGTTCCCAGCAAGATAAGTACCAGTCATCTGAAGGCCACACCTTTCAACATCACAATGATTCAAGTAAATAGATCTGCAACACAATTAGATCAAATACACATAGAAGAATCTTATAAATAAGTAAAAATAGCCATTGACGCAACACAAACAAAGCGATATACTTTTGAACGAGGGGACTGAAACGCTACTACTGGAAAAGACAACCAGAAACATTGGCCTAACACCATGGGACCCATTCTGCAATGATAACATTAATCTCTCTCTCTCTCTCTCTCTCTCTCTCTCTCTCTCTCTCTGCGATCAGGGCTCAATCAGAGTAGGATTCCAGGCTCTCACATGAAGTCAGCTGTCAGGTTAAGTATGTTGATCACCCCCACAGACAGAAAATCACAGTTAGAGTCTGCCAGATCCACTCCGATTGAACACCCGTTAAAACGTTGCACTGTGTTCTGCGCCAATGGCCCAGTGCATCCGATTTCAGCCAGCATTTTATTCAGGTTTGCTTTCCTTAGCCTTTGATTATCCCCAATCCTCCTGCAAGGCAACAGATGATCTTTTCTGTAGGGGGATTCTGCCCTTATATGGTCGGCCCTCCCAGGTTTACGAGCACCATCTGCCCGAGTCACTAGAGGTGACTAACACAGACATGCACACACAAATATATGAAATGTGACTAACACAGCGATACGAGGCATGACTAACACTGACACACACCAAGATATATGACACATGCCTAACATAAACATGCGCATAAAGATATGAGATATGACTGACAGAGACATGCACACACAAAGATATGACACATGCCTAACATAGACATGCACACAAAGATATGAGATGCGACTAACATAGCCATGCACACACAATGATATGAGATGTGACATACACAGACATGCACACACAAGGATATGAGATATGACTAACATAAACTTGCACACAAAGATATGAGATATCACTAACCCAGACATGCACACACAAAGATATGACACGTGACTAACACAGATACACACTAAGACATGAGATATGACTAAACACAGACTCACATAAAGATATGAGACATGATTAACACGGACACACCAACATATGAGATATGACTAACATGACACACACCAAGATGTGAGCCATGGCCAGCGCACACACACACAAGCTAAGACATGAGCCATGGCTAGCACAGAAACACATCAAGATATGAGCCATGGCTTCACGGAAAAACACCAAGAAATGAACCATGTCTAGCACAGAAACACATTAAGGTATCCATATGCTTGGGTGTGTTTAGTCGGCAGACTCTTCTTAACGTGGGAATCATCGACATACGAGACGCAGGCCCCGATTAACTGTTCACAGGTTTCGTTGAAACAGTTGTCCGGAGATTTGAGAGTGCAGTCTGACTCGTAGAACGTTTCCTTGCATGTACAGTTCCCGGCTGACTGTACACAGATGTCGTTGAAACAGTTGTCCGGACATCTGAGAGAGCATTCTGACCCGTAGTACGTTTCCTCGCACGTACAGTCTGCACTTTCCGGGTCACATATGATGTCACAGCCATCAGAACAACGTCTGTTTGCACTGTAGCCCAAAATTACCATCGGGACAAGTGTCATTACAGGTGTAGCCAGGATGTTTAAATTGTAGGCATTTTCCGGATTTTTCCTCACAAAAAGGACAGACACTGAGACAAGACCCGGAGCAGTCGTGTTCATAGATCCCATGTGAACAGATGCCGTGACACGTACCGATTATGACGTTGCAGCCTTTGCAACACCCACTACACACTGTAGTGGACTTGGAACAGTCGAAGTGAGAAATGCCATAACCAGACTGATGACATCTGGTGAGAAGATTTTAATTAGGCATAATCACGACCAAAACGAGCTTTCCATGAGCTGACATTTGATGCGACCATGAGCTGACATTGGATGCGACCATGAGCTGACATTGGATGCGACCATGAGCTGACATTGGGTGCGACCATGAGTTGGTTGTGACTACTTTCCTTCGCCATTTGAAGAAAGTATTAGGATCATGTCTGACCTCGAGAAAATGAAGATCCAAACGTTACATATTTTTTCCAAGCAAGGATTAGAAGAAACACTTCTCGCCATAATTAAAGATAATACTACAGACGTTGAATAATTGACCACATCATTCATCTCAGTTATAACGAATACAGCCAAAGAAATCTCAAGCAAACCTGTCTCAAGACCTCGTCGAAGAAAACAGAATCCACTTCTTGATCTTGAGGCACTCATTTCCTGTGAATAATTCGATTTTGATTGAGAAAACAACTAAACAGTGTCTTCATCGTGGCGACTGCGGAGTTTACCATTGGATAGATTGTCGACTGGTTACTGTCATTTGGCGCTGACTCACGTGTCGTCAACCTTAATAACAACTGAAAGAAAGCTGCAGTAACTTACACCGTTGTACTTTCAGGTCTGAGCAAAGTTAAGTCAGTGCAGGTTTTTTTTCATCATCATGTACCATACCGGTTGGTGTAGGCGTCATGTCCTTCTACAATATTCCATCCACCATGCATCATATTAATTCTTTTGTTGAATGTTTTACATGCCATGACACCAAACTATCTAGTGTTTTCTCTTTTTCTTTTTCGCAATCTCTCTTTCCCTGTATTTTGCCAGTTGTTACCAAGTATTCAAACTTTTCTATTCTCATAATGTGCCTGAAAAAAATGGTGATTGTTTCTTTCTGATGTTTTTTAGTTTTTGGTCAGCGCTCACAAGCCAGGGCACAGATTCTGTTGCGAAGAAATACTTCACCAAGCCATCCTTTCATATAATGTATCTGTGAAGAGATACTTCACCAAGCCATCCTTTCATATAATGTATCTGTGAAGAGATACTTCACCAAGCCATCCTTTCATATAATGTATCTGTGAAGAGATACTTCACCAAGCCATCCTTTCATATAATGTAGCTGTGAAGAGATACTTCACCAAGCCATCCTTTCATATAATGTAGCTGTGAAGAGATACTTCACCAAGCCATCCTTTCATATAATGTAGCAGCTTACGGATAAGATTCTCATTAACGCATTAACTTTATGGACGGTTCTACGACGATCTTCATGTAAAATATGACGCCCTTTCCAACCATATCTGCCTCTCTACTTGACCAAGTTTGGTCTGGGCGCAAGTCATCATCCACTGATTCTCTCTCTCTCTTTCTCTCTCTCTCCCTCTCTCTCGATCTCTCTCTCTGTCTCTCTCTCTTTCTCCCTCTTTCTCTTTCTCTCTCTTTCTCTCTCTCCCTCTCTCCCTCTCTCTTTTAAATGAGAAAAACTACACACAAGTATCCCATCAAATGTCTGTCTCCCATAAACCATCTGTTACATCTCATATCACTCCCTAGCTGTGTTTTCCTAACTTAATGCAAGCGCTTGTATTTGTGTCTAACATTAGTCTCTTCGGTGGGAACGTCCCCCATCCGTTATTGTGGTCTATTTCCTATGCCACTCATTGTAACAATTGCTGCGTCAACTATTATGTTCTGCAAAGAACAACTGATAATGAACGTAATCTATGTTAAATTGTGGCACAATAAGCCTTATGAGTCATATGACTAAGATATTACTAAGAATCACCATGCGAAGA
Organism: Megaustenia siamemsis; assembly: GCA_032433765.1. Lineage (NCBI taxonomy): Eukaryota > Metazoa > Mollusca > Gastropoda > Stylommatophora > Ariophantidae > Megaustenia > Megaustenia siamemsis. The sequence continues at coordinate 13,752,725 of JAVIAB010000051.1, read as the reverse complement.
GTGCGAAACAAAAGCAGTCCAGAAATTAGCGATGAACAGTGTGGTTTTGTTAGAGATAAAGGAACAAGCAATACCATATACATCATAAGATCTTTAGTAGAAAGAGCCATAGAGGTGAAAATGCATCTATACCTATGTTTTGTAGATTATACCAAGGCATTTGACAAAGTAAAGCACCAAGAGATAATAAAACTTTTACATGCAAATAAAGTCATGGTTCTATATCCGACTTCAGCACTGACTTGTTGGGGATCCTGAATTTGTCTTTGTTCTTTTATTACTGCTCTTTTGCTCAGATTTGAACGCTTGTTTTTTGGCCTTTACATTGAGGTAAAGTCCGGTTTTGGCCATATCTTACTCATTGATACTAACAGTCAGCTATAAGTCGTCATTGAATATTTTCATCAAATTTGCGTTATTCTTTTCACGGTCACTTACGTTGGTATGTACCAGATCTTGTTAACGTGCACAGTAAATGTCTCCACAGCAGCAACGTGTATCAAGCACTGACGTCTTATATATAACCTAAATTTCTTATTATTATTATTTCTTGTCTCATTTGCCATTCAGCGTCGAGGGGAGACATAATTTGCGGTCATTTTCTCTTTTGTTTGTCTTTGCTGCTATAATGTTTCTTAGTGTTTCTAATATTCCATCAACACATCTTTTTCTGTGTCTGGTGTTCTCGCAACGTTAATTGAAGGCTCGTTGTGTTTTGATTTTTCTGCCTGATCACGTGACCAAACCTTTCTATCTGTTGTTTCTTTATGTATTCTTTGGCGGGATTATTCCTAGCACGTTTCTCAGTTCTTCATTTCTGGTCTTATCTCTCAGGCTGTTTCTTGTCAATCGTCTAATACATTTCATCTCAGTAGAGGTTTATTTTTCTTATTGTTCTTGTCCTTAGGGTCATGATCTGATATTAGTAGCACAACTTTGGGATGAAGATCGCATACCGAACATTGGAGCAATAAATTAACTGATAGTCAAAAGTGGTAAATCCAACGGTCAAATGTTTCGTCGTTTCAATTTTATTTACAATTTAATAGGAACAGGTCCAATTGAGTCATACAAATGTAATCCTCATGCAACTTTTATATAAATTAATAGAAAGAAAATGTCAATTTTTTTTTCAGTCGAGCCCCGATTTCTGACACAAGAAACTAGCTATCCCCTATTTATTGGCAACAACAATTGCTAAAAATCGATGTTAAAATAGAGAGCACACATGTAGATTAAATAGACTTACGCTGGATAACAAGATTCCAATTGTTTTCTAAATCTAACTTTGAATGAAAAGGGTGTATTTGTGCCTATAAAATCAGTTTGAACGTTTGCTGATGATTATTTATAGAAGACAATCTTATAATGTCATCTTCTTCTATCATACCTTTCATTTACATTAAAGCTTGTTAATCCATATTAAAGTTGTAAAGGAAAGAGTTGAGGAAGTAGTTGGTTATTATGGCTTAAGCGAGAGGAATGAAAGAGGAGACAAACTTATTGACTGGGCAAGAACAAACAACACGATTATAGGAAACACCAGGTTTAGGCAACATCCAAGATGTCTGTGGACACGGAAAAGTCCTGGGGACAACACACGTAATCAAATTGATTACACAATGATAAGCAATAGATTTAGAAACAGTCTGGTGCGTGTGAAAACTAGACCAGGGGCAGATTGCAATAGTCATCATGTACCAGTTGTAGGAAAGCTTAGAGTAAAATTAAAAACAACATAACGAGCCTCAGTTAACATCAAGTCAAATTTAGATTTACTCAAATTAGACAAAGATGTTACAACGAAAAATATAAAATCACAATTCGTAACACGGTACAATGCAACAGAGAAGATACAAAGCATTGATGAACAGTGGGAAATGCTAAAAGAATCAATGCAACAAACATCAAAAGAGTTCACACCACCAGTGAGGACAAATTCAAGAAAGAAATGGATGACAGATGACATTTTGCAGCTAATGGATACAAGAAGAAGAAATAAAGATGAGTATAAGAGATTAACTAAAGAAATTGTAATAAAATGCAATGAAGCAAAAGAATCATGGCTAAAACAAAGATGCAAAAGAGATTAAAATGCAACAAAAAATGAGATGCTAAAGCTATATACAAACAAATTGAAGAATTAACAGGAAGAAAACGCAATCAAAAACTGGATTTTTAAGATCAAAGGAAGGCTTATGCTTTTTTATTCATTGAACAAGAAAGCATAAGCAAACGATGGACAGAATACATTAAAAATCTTTATAATGATGAATGAACAAAAGTAAATATTAAGGATAATGGAGAAGGACTAGAAATACTCAAATAAGAAGTGGAAGACGCCTTGTGCAATATGAAAACAAGAAAAGCTCCTGGACCAGATACTGTAACTAAAGGAGAGATTGAAACCATGGGTGATTTTGGAATAGAAATAATAATAAAAATATTGAATGATATCTACAACAGAGGATATATACCAGACGATATGCTCAAATCAATATTCATAGCCCTACCAAAGAAATCGGGTGCGATTGAATGCGATGATCATCGCACAATAAGCCTTATGAGTCATATGACTAAGATATTACTAAGAATCATCATGCGAAGAGTGCGAAACAAAATAAGTCCAGAAATTAGCGATGAACAGTGTGGTTTTGTTAGAGATAAAGGAACACACAATGCCTTATACATCATACGATCTTTAGTAGAATGAGCCATAGAGGTGAAAACACATCTATACCTATGTTTCATTGATTATACCAAAGCATTTGACAAAGTAAAGCACCAAGAGATAATAAAACTTTTAGAAAGCATAAATGTCGACAGCATAGATCTAAGAATAATAAAGAACATGAACAACAACAGCGACCATAAGAACTGGAAACCAATTGGGAATGTTTCAACAAATAAAACAGGGTGTTAGACAAGGTTGTGTGCTGTCACCAGATTTGTTTAATATTTATAGTGAGATTATTTTAAGATCCATAAGGGACATGCCTGGAATAGCAATTGGAGGTCATAATATAAATAATCTAAGGTATGCTGATGACACAGTCTCAATCGCTAATAGTGGAGATGAGTTACAAGAAATGTTAGACATTATAGTGAAAGAAAGCAAAAATAAAGGACTCAGCCTTAATAGCAAAAAGACAGAGGTAATGGTAACAACAACAAGAAAGACATCACCTCAGTGCAAAATAAAGACAAGTGGAACAATATTAAAACATTAGGGAAACAGGCAAAAAATTGCAATGCTGCGGTAAAGCTGGTAGCAAGGAGCTAGTAGTGGAGTGTGATAAACACCCCAAGGTATGGTGACAGCTTTACAAGGAAGGAAAACAACACAATACTGACGTTTCGGCCTGTGGCCTTCTTCTGAATACAGGGACAACGACAACAAACGGTGAAGCCAAATTATCTAAAACTATATGTTAGATGATCATGAGGAGGGAGAGGAAAGTAGGATGTTGAGATGGTCTAGGTAGGTGAAGCTGGGAACAATGTTAACCTCAGATGGTAGGTGTACAAAAGAGGTGAGATGAAGAATGACTCAGGCAAAAGCAGCTTTCCAAAAAATGAGGAAGATACAATGCAATCCATTTTTGACAATAGAAACAAGAAAAGAGTTCTTAAATGTTATGTTGAACCAGTTTTAACATATGGATGTGAATCATGGACATTAGGACAACAGACACGAAAATTACTAGAGTCTGTAGAAATGTGGTTTTACAGAAGAATGTTGAGAATGCCATGGACAGCTAAGAAGAGTGGAGAAAACGTTCTGAAAGAGAGAGGCCAAAGCAAAATTAGAGCTAATTTCCAATATTAGGAAGAAACAAACATCATTTTTTGGGTCATGTAATGAGAAGAGAACTGCTTGAATATATTGTAACAACTGGGAAAATTGAGGGACGAAGAGATAGAGGAAAGCAATGACAAAATATACCAGACAACTTAAGAGAATTGCTTGGCAGAAGGTCAACAACAGAAATGATAAATAACTGTTGTGATCGAAAGTTGTGGAGAGACATGATCACCTACGCCAGCAGGCTTGGTACTTGATGATGATGATGATGTTAATCCACCGTTGTAAAAGTGTATGGAGGAGGCAAATGGAAGTTATGCACGAAAAGCAAACGCGATCATATAAAAGACTTGTTTATGTAACATTTCTATAGCATAACCAGAACTGAGACTGCATTGATTGTTCAATACGTGTCGAGGAATTGTTCCAACGATTCAAGAAATCAGACTGTTATTGAGTTATTAGCGGGTCATCATCATTGCACTCCGAACATGTCCATAGGTGCTCAGATCCCTTCCTCAGCAATTCCCGCAGTGTCCAGCGACTGACGACTCCAGTTCTACGTTGGTTGATAAGTCTTCTAACACGGCCACTAAGTTTCTCATTTCTGGCTGTGCCCAACTTAACTCCCATTTACATCATCCGAAGAAGTGACGTGGATCTGTGTTTGTTGAAGTCATGTGCTCTTCCCACATCTCGGAGGGCATTGATGATGTCTGCCCGATCCATTGGTTGCCCGTCCTCAACGACAGCGCAGCTAGCCAACCTGTCCGCCCTTTCATTTCCCCGTACTCCCGCATGTCCAGGGACATAGACAATGGTGACCTTACGTATTTTGGATTTCTGCAGCGACTCTACCCATTGCATGCGTAATGAGACTGTACCTGTCAGGAAAGCTGACCACATTTTGGCAAGCAGCAATGGGTTCTTGTTTCTCATCTCCTAAGCTCAAAGAAATGCAGAAGCAGTTTCTTTTCAATCGGTTAAAAATGTCCAGTAATCTTTTCTTTCAGTTTTTCATGCGCTTCATCTTCACATTATTCTAAGAGTGAGAAGGCTAAACAACACAGAACTGGAGTCGTCAGTCGCTGGTCACTTCGAGACTTGCTGAGGAGGGGATCTCAGCATCTATGGACATGTTCGGAGTGCAATGATGATGACCCGCTAATAACTCAATAACTCAATAACAATAAGTGTTCTCAGAGTTCCACCGGATGATGATGTTCCTCACAATTATTCTAAGAGTGAGAAGACTAAACAACACAGAACTGGAGTCGTCAGTCGCTGGTCACTTCGAGACTTGCTGAGGAGGGGATCTCAGCATCTATGGACATGTTCGGAGTGCAATGATGATGACCCGCTAATAACTCAATAACTCAATAACAATAAGTGTTCTCAGAGTTCCACCGGATGATGATGTTCCTCACAATTATTCTAAGAGTGAGAAGACTAAACAACACAGAACTGGAGTCGTCAGTCGCTGGTCACTTCGAGACTTGCTGAGGAGGGGATCTCAGCATCTATGGACATGTTCGGAGTGCAATGATGATGACCCGCTAATAACTCAATAACTCAATAACAATAAGTGTTCTCAGAGTTCCACCGGATGATGATGTTCCTCACAATTATTCTCCGGCGATAGCTATTAGAACTTGCATCCATAACATAGCTGGTACTTCTAAAAAATAATCCAAAAGACAGTTTCCTACTGTGGTCTTCAGTTTAAAAAAAAAGTGTTCACTAAATAGTGTTCTCGGAGAGATATATTTGTCACATGTTTATCTCACTGGCTTACGCAAGAAATAACTTCACTATCTTCATCATACAACTTCTGATCAGCGTTTCGTGTGTGGATTATTTCTGCTTTATAACGTTCAATGACACTTCATATGTGGCTGTGTTGGGCTCTGTTTTTGAGAGGTCCGTAGGATCGAGTCTCTGATTCTGGAAACCATGTTTATGGAGTTGAAGCAAGACTTGATTCCCTTTACCAGTATGTTGTGAATGTTTAATCTCTCTAAGTAGCAATTCTCATCTGTGTAGGCGTGTTGATTCAGCTCTGAAATCATTGATCAAAATGCATTCTGGCTCTCGATGCAAGTACATATTAAAGTAATGAAGCCCAAATTTAGATAAAAAGAATAAAAATAATCTTTACAAAATATATATTACCATTACCGGTGTATGTTGAGGGGCGGGAAGGGGGGCGGGAACCTCGCGACGACAGGGCCAAAGGGATAAAGGCCGCTTGGTCAAAGCAGTTGTCTCGACGTTTTTTTTTCACTCCCACCCACAAAATAAAAGTATAAAGTGGACCCGAACGCTGTGAGATGGGTTGATTTTTACGTTTCTAATCTTTCATTTCTTTCTTTTAAACCGTTCTGTTTTTTGCCGGTAAGTGTCTCAGGCTTATGTCATTGATGTGTTTTCCTTATGTCATTGATGTGTTTTCCTTATGTCATTGATGTGTTTTCCTTATGTCATTGATGTGTTTTCCTTAAGTCATTGATGTGTTTTCCTTAAGTCATTGATGTGTTTTCCTTAAGTCATTGATGTGTTTTCCTTAAGTCATTGATGTGTTTTCCTTAAATCATTGATGTGTTTTCCTTAAATCATTGATGTGTTTTCCTTAAGTCATTGATGTGTTTTCCTTAAGTCATTGATGTGTTTTCCTTAAGTCATTGATGTGTTTTCCTTAAGTCATTGATGTGTTTTCCTTATGTCATTGATGTGTTTTCCTTATGTCATTGATGTGTTTTCCTATCTAGGGCACTTTCTATGAATTGGTACATAGAGATATTGTTTTATTATGTCGTAAATTCCCTCATGAGAAGAGGAAAGTTGGAATACTTGGTTACAACTGGCAATATAAAAGGAAAGAGAGATCGCTGACGACAAAGAGAGATAATACTGGATAGCTTGGTCATGGCATGGAAAACAGTCAACAACAGAACTGATAGGATGGACTGTAAATAGAACATTGTGGAAGGACATGATCGCCTACGCCAACCGGTATGGCACATGATGATGATGAAATTCCCTCAATTCCTCTTCTTCTTGCTCTACCACTATGTCTTGGTTTTTTTTCTTTTTGTTGTTATAAGGTCTTGACGCTTGTGCTGATGGGTTCATGCACATTAAATGTTCAAACCACTTTCATCTTTGCCTCTCTATGTATTCGATGATTAGTAGAATTCAAATGTTGTTTCTGATTTCATCGTTCATTACATGATCTCTTCTTGTTTTGTTCACAGCTTTTATGGTGTATCTCATCTCATATGTTGTCAGTTTTTTTCTTTCTTGATCTTTAGTCAGTGTCCATGTTTGACATTGATAGAGTTGGAATGAAGATAGAGTTTCAAACAATTCCAGGTTTAACACAGCTCCGTAAATTGACTCGTCGTGCCTGCCTTGGCTTTAAATCCTCTCACAAAGTGAATGGTTTTCTCCACTTTGTACTTGCAATATGTTTGTGCTCAATGTTTCAATGACCGTCTCACTATTAAGTGACATGGTCATTGGTCAGTAGTCGGTATCACACCAGGTCGCACAACTTTTCCATACAAATCAGATAAGTATTTAAATAAAAGCTGTGAACCTAGGAGCAGTCAAGAGAGATCTATTCTATTCTTGGAATCAGTGTCACTGCAATCGGGGCATCCCAATATCCTCTCCACTGCCCGTCCCAGCATTTCGCCACGCGTGTACAGACTGATTGTTCCTGTTAAGGTGTTGATTATAGATAACCTGCTTTCCCCACTAAGCTCTCCGGATCGAGCAGATCCCTTTTCAGTCTTTAGATTCCTCTGTCTCTCAATATATACAGCATTGCCTCATCCATTCTCCTCCTCTTCTCTTAAGGAACAAAGAACAAACTTGACGATATCCTATTTGTCACGTGTAAGGCCACACTCAGTGCCAGTGCTGCTAGCCAGCTTATCGGCTGTTACTAACTACTGAACTGCCATGATTTAATCCTTCGGGAATGGGCCCTGGTCGACCTTAGTATCAAGTATGAGTTTTTGCCAGGACGTCTCTCCTAGCTATATTGTGTCGTAGTACACTAACAATTAACGTCCCTCCTAGCTATATTGTGTAGTAGTACACTAACAATTAACGTCCCTCCTAGCTATATTGTGTCGTAGTACACTAACAATTAACGTCCCTCCTAGCTATATTGTGTCGTAGTACACTAACAATTAACGTCACTCCTAGCTATATTGTGTCGTAGTACACTAACAATTAACGTCTCTCCTAGATATATTGTGTCGTAGTACACTAACAATTAACGTCTCTCCTAGCTATATTGTGTCGTAGTACACTAACAATTAACGTCTCTCCTAGCTATATTGTGTCGTAGTACACTAACAATTAACGTCTCTCCTAGCTATATTGTGTCGTAGTACACTAACAATTAACGTCTCTCCTAGCTATATTGTGTCATAGCACACTAACAATTAACGTCTCTCCTAGCTATATTGTGTCGCAGTACACTAACAATTAACGTCTCTACTAGATATATTGTGTCGTAGTACACTAACAATTAACGTCTCTCCTAGCTATATTGTGTCATAGCACACTAACAATTAACGTCTCTCCTAGCTATATTGTGTCGCAGTACACTAACAATTAACGTCTCTCCTAGATATATTGTGTCGTAGTACACTAACAATTAACGTCTCTCCTAGCTATATTGTGTCGTAGTACACTAACAATTAACGTCTCTCCTAGCTATATTGTGTCATAGCACACTAACAATTAACGTCTCTCCTAGCTATATTGTGTCGTAGTACACTAATAATTAACGTCTCTCCTAGCTATATTGTGTCGTAGTACACTAACAATTAACGTCTCTCCTAGCTATATTGTGTCGTAGTAAACTAACAATTTTTTTTTTCTTTTTTTTTCTTTTTAAATTAAAAAAAAAAATTAAATTAAAGAAAGAAAGAACAAGAAAGCAGACATAAATAAAAGCAAAACAAGAAGTAGTAAAGCCAAGACACAGGAAGCTTACACAGAGGTGAACAAAGAAGTGAGAAGATGCATTAAAAGGGATAAAAGGAAATATATAGATGAACTAGCTAAAGAGGCAGAAGAAGCAGCAAATAAAGGGAATATGAAAGAACTGTACAACAGCACAAAGAAATTAGGTGGAAAATACAAACAGATCAACGCCTTTATCAAAGATAAGATAGGAAATCTGCTTAGTAATATAAGGGAACAAATGGAGAGATGGAAAGAGCACTTTGAAGAACTTTTGAACAGACCCGGCTCAAATAATCCTCCAGATATACTACCAGCAGAAGAAGAGTTACACGTTAATTGCGGAAAACCAAGCAAAGAAGAAATAATGAAAGCCATCAAACTATTAAAAGAGGGTAAAGCCACAGGACCAGATGAAATTCCTTCGGAAGCCATCAAAGCAGATATTAACACATCTACCAAGATGTTACATAATCTATTGGATACAATTTGGGAGAGGGAAGAAATACCTAAAGACTGGAGAGAAGGTTATATGATCAAACGTACCAAAGAAAGGAAGTTTACAGGAGTGCACAAATTATAGGGGAATTATGCTACTATCAGTGCCAGGAAAAATATTAGGCAGAATCATTCTGGAGAGAATAAAAGAGGCTATAGAGAAACACTTGAGAGATGAACAAGCAGGTTTTAGGAAGAACAGATCATGTGCTGATCAAATAACTACTCTACGTATAATAGTTGAACAAAGTTTAGATCTAAAATCCCCACTTTATATTGGATTCATAGATTACGAAAAGGCATTTGATAGTTTAGACAGATGAATGCTTTGGAAGTTGCCGAGTCATTACGGAATCCCCATAAAGTTTATTAACCTGATAAAAACAATGTATGAAGGCACAAAATGTAGTGTGTTGCATGAAGGACAGCTTACAGAAGCATTTGAAATAAGAACAGGAGTAAGGCAAGGATGCCTTCTGTCTCCATTTCTCTTTCTACTGGCCATAGATTGGATTATGAAAATAACTCAAAAAAACAGAAATGGGATCCAGTGGTCACTGACCAAACAACTTGAGGATTTATACTTTGCTGATGACATAGCTCTCCTATCACACAGCCATCAACAGATGCAGGATAAAATGAGTATATTACATGAGAGATCACAACAGCTAGGACTAAAGATTAATAGAGAAAAACATTATGAGAATTAATGCAGTTGGCAATAACCAAATAAAACTAGGAGAAATACCTCTACTAGACGTACAATCTTACATATATCTGGGCAGTAATATAGATAAAGAGGGAAGAACAGAAAATGATACCAAAATAAGGATATCAAAAGCAAGAGGAGCTTTCATTGCACTGGGAAACATATGGAAATCCAAAGAAATTAGGCTAAATACAAAAATAAAAATTTTCAACTCAAATGTTAAGTCGGTCCTATTATATGGCTGTGAAACATGGAGAATAACAAAATTGACAATCACGAAGGTACAGACTTTCATTAATGGATCCTTGCGCAGAATAAAGGGATGGAAATGGCAGGACAAAGTCACTAACGTGGAATTATGGAAATGTACCGGTCAAATACCAGCGAATAAAGAGATAGAGCGAAGATGATTGCGATGGATAGGACACACACTACGGAAGCCAACTGAGAGTATTACACAACAGGCCCTTTTTTGGAGTCCCCAGGGGAAAAGACAAAGAGGAAGACCAAGGAATTCTTGGAGAAGACAGACCGAAGCAGAGATGAAGATGATGGGGAAGACATGGAATGATCTTAAAAGAATTGCAAAAAACAGAACGACTTGGAATGTGTTTGTTGAAGACCTATGCTCCACGGGGAGCTAAAAGGTAGAAGACACTAACAATTAACGTCTCTCCTAGCTATATTGTGTCATAGCACACTAACAATTAACGTCTCTCCTAGCTATATTGTGTCATAGCACACTAACAATTAACGTCTCTCCCATCTATATTGTGTCGTAGTACACTAACAATTAACGTCTCTCCTAGCTATATTGTGTCATAGCACACTAACAATTAACGTCTCTCCTAGCTATATTGTGTCGTAGCACACTAACAATTAACGTCTCTCCTAGCTATATTGTGTCGTAGCACACTAACAATTAACGTCTCTCCTAGCTATATTGTGTCATAGCACACTAACAATTAACGTCTCTCCTAGCTATATTGTGTCATAGCACACTAACAATTAACGTCTCTCCTAGCTATATTGTGTCGTAGCACATTAACAATTAACGTCTCTCCTAGCTATATTGTGTCGTAGCACACTAACAATTAACGTCTCTCCTAGCTATATTGTGTCGTATTACACTAACAATTAACGTTTCACGGCAGGAGTGTTTCAGAGAAGAAAAGCTCTTGTATGTTGTCATAGTACACTAAGATCAGATTACCGAGCCAGGGAAGGGCCGTGAGCTGTGACCATTAGCCACGGTCAATGATCATAGAGGCAAGGGGATGGAATCCGTCTTGTCCAACTATTGTGTGTAGCAGCACAGCTGCAGGTTGTGTGCAAGGTAGTTGAGTCACCAGTAATTTGTAAACTGTCACTGTGAACTGTGTATTGATTCAAATAGGAATAAAATGAGGCGTGAGTTTGATTCAAGTGTTCCTTGATGTTTGTAGAAGCTCTAATTGTGATTGTCTGTTCCTTGATGCTTGTAGAAGCTCTAATTGTGATTGTCTGTTCCTTGATGCTTGTAGAAGCTCTAATTGTGATTGTCTGTTCCTTGATGCTTGTAGAAGCTCTAATTGTGATTGTCTGTTCATTGATGTTTGTAGAAGCTCTAATTGTGATTGTCTGTTCCTTGATGTTTGTAGAAGCTCTAATTGTGATTGTCTGTTCCGACCGAAGCGAGCGCTGAGGTTTGTCAAGCACGAACGGAGTTAATCCACTATACAGATCAATTGGCCAATAATCAACCGGTGACGCCATTGGTGGGCGTTGCTGTCATTAATCCAGGAGTGCTATAATTGATATCCAGCTGTTACAATAATCAACCCGGTGACGCCATTGGTGGGCGTTGCTGTCATTAATCCAGGAGTGCTATCATTGATATCCAGCTGTTACAATAATCAACCCGGTGACGCCATTGGTGGGCGTTGCTATCATTAATCCAGAAGTGCTGTCATTGACATCCAGTTGTTGCAAGCATCAACCAGGTGGCGCCACTGGCGGGCGTTGCTGTGTTAATTCAGGCGATTGTAGAAACGTGTCACTGGTATACTTGCAACATGAAGCAGATACACAACTATCTCATCCTCCACTCCTAATTATAAATTATTGTGGGGCTTTTGCCAACAGTTTTATGAGAATAGAAGAGCACTTTGCAGGAAGTCAATAGATTAAACTGTCATAAAGATAGGTCATGCCGTTTGCCATGAATATAAGGATCATAACTATTTGATCAGAAGTTATTATTTGTGCGCCTATCTCTTTTGTGATCACGCAAAAAGATCTGCGTCCGTTAAACCGAGATAACGACAGTTAGTAGATCATCTGCAGAATTAATGTGCAGCTAGATCGAGTTGACATTTTTAATGGCAAACTCATTCCCAAGTATCAATACAATAAATGTCCATGTTATGAATTATACATGCACAATATTGTCGCTGTAGGTGAAAGAGTTCGGCCAACACCCCCATAGGGCTCCAAATAAAAGGAATCCAGGACCAGATCGGCGCCAAATTGTAAAAAAATTTTGTTATTGGTAAATTTCAAGTTGTTCGACTATAAGTGGAATAAACGCAGTCAGTATTAACTATATAGTTGCCTCTTTACTAAGTTAGAGACTAGAACTCTTTTAAAGAGAAAATAAGTGTTGTAATTATTTGCTCACATATTGATGAGTTTTCTGTTAAGAGTTTCGTACGCTGAATGGTGGTAAAGAGTTTTATCTCCGTGGAAGCTACACTATGTCTTGTATGTGTTTTACAGAAAAACTGGTACATCTGACGTGGAATCTATATGTGTTGTTGATTATGACCTCAGTGGTTTATTGTGCAACAACAACAGCACGAAGTCAGAGTTTTTATGAAAGTAATGATACATCTTTCACATCAGATTCAGAAGATGAAATAATGAATTATGCACAGATTGATGATGATAGTGGAGATGCCGAGATGTTCTCTGAAACAAACGTCTCAAGTCGTGGTAAATACTTCTGGGTAGCTTTACTACCAAAACAATTTCAGTTGAGATATTGTGCCACATCTCTCCGTGAATCCAAAATCATTGATGACGGGTGTCCAACTATAGAATGTTTTCCCTGCACCTACAATACACCACAGTGCCAACAATATGAGAACCATTGTTCTGACCATCACGGTTTATCTCTCATGAACTCACCTCCATCAACCTTTGGCGAAGCTTCGAGAACAACAAGTTTATACTCTGACGTCACAAACAACCATGGTACAATGAGACGTCATCAGACACTAGATGAGTGCTTAGAACAAAACTTACACTGTGACGCGTCGGATCGGACAGGCTACTTATACATTAGATCATGCCAGTCTAACTACTCAGGAAGTGACGTAAAGACCAGGTGTGAGGTAGAGACCCCGATTCAGGAGCAAGATCTTGACATGTTCCTTCGCGTCACAGACAACGTGAGTGGATTGACATACTTCAACAAGTACTGTGCCATCTGTAACTACGTCACTGATGTAAGTATAACCACTTTCATTATTTTACTCTTAACATTGAGGAAGTATATGTTATGCAAGTTCCCATCACAAAATAAAATAATACAGTTGTTAGTAAATATGAAAATACAAAAATAAAAATGTTCAACTCCAATGTTATGTCAGTCCTATTACATGGCTGCGAAATATGGAGAACAACAAAATTGACAATCCTGAAGATAAAGACTTTCATTAATTGATGCTTACGCAGAATACAAGGATAGAAATGGCAGGACAAAATCACTTAAATAGAATTATAGAAATGTACAAGTCAAATATGGGAGCCGCGATAGCTCAGTGATTAGTGAACTGGACTACAAAAGACAAGGTGTAGGGTTCGATCCCAACCGATGGCTTCCGGGTTCACCCAGACTTAAATGGGTACCGGATTTTTTTAAAGTAAAACAGCACGGGCGTAATACCGATCACATTACCCCAAAAATCATGTGCCGAAGGTCTGTAAAATATAGGGTCACTAACACCATATTTCCCTATACGCCACTTGGAGTGACGGGGGTACTTTACTACTTTTACTTTACTACAAGTCAAATACCAGTGGATAAAGATATACAGCGAAGACGATGACGCTCGATAGGACACACACTGCGGAAGCCAACTGAGAGTATTACACAACAGGCCCTTTTATGGAATCCCCACGAGACAAGACAAAGAGGAAGACCAAGACATTTTTGGAGAAGACAGACAGAAGCAGAGATGAAGATGACGGGAAAGATATGGAATGATCTTAAAAGAATAGCAAGAGACAGAACGACTTGGGAAGTGTTTGTTGAAGGTCTATGCTCCACAGGGAGTTAAAAGGTAGAAGAGAGAGAAGATAGTAAATATGAAGCAGAAATTGTCACGACACCTTTCAACGTTAATTTCATAAAAGTACACCAACTTTAGGACTCATGTATTCGACGCTCAACTCTAACAAGGGGAAAGAGAACTTTAAAACCAAACCACCCGCTACATTATCGATACCACGGGATAAACGCAACAGGAGCGTATCCTTTAAAAAATAAAGGTCAAACGAAAGTCTGAGGTACTGAACCAAACGGGACTAAACTTTCCAGAAGAGTCGAGGATGACAAACTGCATAGATTAGCAAAGAGGAAAATATGTGCAAGTCTATGGCAGAAAGTAGAAGGAAATGTGTGTAAGTCTGTCACACAAAATATAAGGAAATGTGTGTAAGTCTGTCACACAAAATATAAGGAAATGTGTGTAAGACTGTCACACAAAATATAAGGAAATGTGTGTAACTCTGTCACACAAAATATAAGGAAATGTGTGTAAGTCTGTCAACAAAATATAAGGAAATGTGTGTAAGTCTGTCACACAAAATATAAGGAAATGTGTGTAAGTCTGTCACACAAAATATAAGGAAATGTGTGTAAGTCTGTCACACAAAATATAAGGAAATGTGTGTAACTCTGTCACACAAAATATAAGGAAATGTGTGTAAGTCTGTCACACAAAATATAAGCAAATGTGTGTAAGTCTGTCACACAAAATATAAGGAAATGTGTGTAAGTCTGTCACACAAAATATAAGCAAATGTGTGTAAGTCTGTCACACAAAATATAAGGAAATGTGTGTAACTCTGTCACACAAAATATAAGGAAATGTGTGTAAGTCTGTCACACAAAATATAAGGAAATGTGTGTAACTCTGTCACACAAAATATAAGGAAATGTGTGTAAGTCTGTCACACAAAATATAAGGAAATGTGTGTAAGACTGTCACACAAAATATAAGGAAATGTGTGTAAGTCTGTCACACAAAATATAAGGAAATGTGTGTAAGTCTGTCACACAAAATATAAGGAAATGTGTGTAAGTCTGTCACACAAAATATAAGGAAATGTGTGTAAGTCTGTCACACAAAATATAAGGAAATGTGTGTAAGTCTGTCACACAAAATATAAGGAAATGTGTGTAACTCTGTCACAGAAACTAAGAAAATGAGTGTAAGTCTATCATAGCAAATATAAATATTTGTGTAAGTCTATAATAGCAAATATAAATATTTGTGTAAGTCTATCATAGCAAATATAAATATTTGTGTAAGTCTATCATAGCAAATATAAATATTTGTGTAAGTCTATCATAGCAAATATAAATATTTGTGTAAGTCTATCATAGCAAATATAAATATTTGTGTGAGTCTATCATAGCAAATATAAATATTTGTGTGAGTCTATCATAGCAAATATAAATATTTGTGTGAGTCTATCATAGCAAATATAAATATTTGTGTGAGTCTATCATAGCAAATATAAATATTTGTGTAAGTCTATCACACAAAATAGAAGGAAATATCCCGTCCCACCACGCGGTGTAAGAAATGTTTTAAGACCCACATCGTTCATAGACCTTCCGTATATTACTGTTGTAGTGATGTAGTCGGTATTATGTCGGTTGTCTTTCCTAGAAATATCCGGTACCCATTTAGGGATGGGTTAACCTGGAAGCCGTCGATCAGGATCGAACCCGACCTCTTGTTTTTAGTAGTCTTGTTCACTAGCCACTGAGCTATAGCAGCCGCTCCCACAGGAAATGAAGCGCAATACATTTTATTTATTGAATATTTGAAAGCTTTATTCCTAAATTTGTTTACTTTACACTGCACCTAGTACATTTCAGCGTGGAGGGAAAATTGAGCATTCGAGTCAATGCTGTGTAGTGTGTCTCGTTGATAATGTTCATCGTCATGTTTGCTATTTGTGTAATCCATCGTCATGTTTGCTATTTGTGTAATCCATCGTCATGTTTGCTATTTGTGTAATCCATCGTCATGTTTGCTATTTGTGTAATCCATCGTCATGTTTGCTATTTGTGTAATCCATCGTCATGTTTGCTATTTGTGTAATCCATCGTCATGTTTGCTATTTGTGTAACCCATCGTCATGTTTGCTATTTGTGTAATCCATCGTCATGTTTGCTATTTGTGTAATCCATCGTCATGTTTGCTATTTGTGTAATCCATCGTCTTCGAGATCTTCTTTACCCTCCTCGTCCAGTTGTTTATGTTAATGCGCTCAGTGTCTTCCAGCTTGTTTCAGTCTTTCCAGTTATTTCAGTTTCCTCCAGCTTGTTTCAGTCTTTCCAGTTATTTCAGTTTCCTCCAGCTTGTTTCAGTCTTTCCGGTTATTTCAGTTTCCTCCAGTTTGTTTCGATGTCTTCCAGCTTGTTTCAGTGTCTTACACTTGTTTCAGTGTCTTCCAGCTTGTTTCAGTGTCTTACACTTGTTTCAGTGTCTTCCAGCTTGTTTCAGTGTCTTACACTTGTTTCAGTGTCTTCCAGCTTGTTTCAGTCTTTCCAGTTATTTCAGTTTCCTCCAGCTTGGTTCAGTGTCTTCTATTTGTTTCAGTTTCCTCCAGTTTGTTTCAGTGTCTTCCAGCTTGTTTCAGTGTCATCCAACTTGTTTCAGTGTCTTCCAGCGTGTTTCAGTCTTTCCAGTTATTTCAGTGTACTCCAGCTTCTTTCAGTGTACTCCAGCTTCTTTCAGTGTACTCCAGCTTCTTTCAGTGTACTCCAGCTTCTTTCAGTGTACTCCAGCTTCTTTCAGTGTACTCCAGCTTGTTTCAGTGTCTTCCAGTTAGTTCAGTTTCTTCCAGCTTGCTCACTGTCTCACAGCTTGTTCAGTGCCTTTCAGCTTCTTCTGTGTCTTTCAGCTTGTTCAGTATCTTCCAGCTTGTTCAGTTCTATTATTACTCATCTGATCGTCTTTTATTTTCATTGTTTGTTGCTACTTCTAATGTTTCTGTCATCATGCCACCTCCATAGACTATATCAACATTTGTTTGGTATAACTATTTTTTATTAATAATATATCTTTCCTTGAAAATAAAGTCAATCTTTGATCTACATGCAAGGCATTTGAAATTGTCCACGCTCATATGAATTCTGTAAGCTTAAAACTGTGTTAGCGATGTAGAGATCATGCTGGTTGTACAACAATTCAGATTCTGATTGTGATGTTTATTATTATTTTTATTATGACACTCTTTAGTGGATTAAAGAAAAAGTTGTCTACCCTAACTATCGATCAGGCGGGATACCTTTGATCTTAGCTCCACTAAAAGCAAAAGGAAAGTTAAGTAAAATACGGGAAATGTTATCTGGAAACGAAGTCGTTCGAGTTACGAATGCGGGCAACCTGTGAGATGGCTAAAACTGAATTTAACATCAACTTAAAAATGGGAAGTGTGATATCCCAAGTTCAATAGCCTCCAAATATTGTCAAACGTAGGTATATTTTATTTGAAGGATATCCATCGATAGAATACTTAAAGGATGGCGAACTCTATGCTAACTTAACTTCTGTAAAAGTGATATAGCTCTCGAAATAAATACAACTGACTAGGGGAAGATTTATAAATACAGATACAGCTGGATGCAGATATTGCGCATTTACCTGAAAGCGTTAAAAGTTAACTTGAGAATTTTTACTGATTCCAGTCAAACCTGAGAAGAACAAAAAGCATGCATGATTGTATACAACGGTACTAAATACATTGCTTCTCGAGAGTGATAGATTCCTGCTGTTACTACTATTATTATTTTTGTTTGTTTGTAATATTTTTATGTAATTGTTATAATTATTACTACTAATACTGTTACAACAACAACTACTGCTACTACTATTATTACTACTAATACTGTTACAACAACAACTACTGCTACTACTATTATTGCTACTAATACTGTTACAACAACAACGACTGCTACTACTATTATTACTGCAATAGTTGCTATGAAAAACTGTTTATATTTGCAAGCGTTTGTTATATATGTTGTTTTTATTCTTCAGTTTGTATTTTGGAGCCTGGAAGTGGTTTGTACAAGCAGGATGAAAGTATATCGAGCAAGAACTAATGACGAACTCTTCCATTTAGGGAAATTCTCTAACTCTAGATGCTTGTTTGGCAATTTGGTGCCGTATAATGTATCACTGCAGAGGTGCGACAAATCTTGGCTTCAAGACACCGTTGTTGGTATTTGCAATAAAACAGGGAAGTGGGACATCTATGATGAAGACGTTGAGAAAGCTTGTGCAGAAATGTCTGGAATAACCAATCGTGTGAGAATCAATAGCTACCCGCAGGGAATGTACACAAATATATTCTGTGCTCGTTGCAACATGAACGGTTTTCATGAAATGGCTGTAACTTGTCCTATAACTGGAGTCCCCGTTATGGACGGAAATATCAATCTACCCTTTTCGATGTTTCTAAACTTTGGCGCTGAAAGACACCTGGCAGATCCTAAACGTGGCACCAAGAACTGCTCCCAAGACACAGAATGGATCAGCCCAGGCAACTTGTGTATGCCTTTGCAATGTAGTCCTGGAAAGATTATCACAGATCGAAACTGCTCTACTGCACTTACTCAAATACTTGGATTAGTCTACAGAATACAAATCATGTATTTATTAATGGGCCCACCTCTTCAAATAATACCCAAAAAAATAAAGAACATGAATAATTGTTATTCACCAAACGAATTTGTCGAACAGTTTGATAACCAGATAGAAGGAGTTCTTTCAAGGATTTCACAGAAGGTGTACATGAAATCATGTGCAATTCCTGAACGTATATGCTATTCGAAGAGCTGGATAACAGGGATAGAGTATAACCGTATTGATCATTCAGTGATATGTTCATTGTTACCGGAAATTTACTTAACAATTGATAGGTTTACAATTAACTTATTCCTTCTCGCAGACAGATCACGCAGCCGTGATGAAATGGAAACATTTCTTATTGAAGAACTCATCACAAAAAATATCCATTTCAGCATTGACCATAACAAGTCAATCACACTAACGCCGATGTTAGTTCCAGACAGACATGTTGACTGTCCCGTCGTTGGGAATCATGAACTAAAATGTAACCATACAAGATTTATTATACCCAAGTACGAAGGTACCGATAACATTTTCGAAAAGATGGAAATAAAACACTCGATACTCCTTGAGCCACAACTAATGTGCCCCTTTGTCAGATTTAACACTACCCAGTACTTGTATGACAACAGCACATTTAGCTCCCCTGAAAACACATCCATTACTTTGTACATTGATGACGTGGAAGTCACTATTTCTGAGATACATGAACTGAATTTGTTGTCTATAGATCAAGATGGGACAATGAAAGTGTGTAGGGAATTACTGGATGTGAAAATCAAGAAGATATTTTCAGACAATTTACAAAACAGTTTGGTTGTAATGCTACAATATGTGTTAACTTTAGTCTGTCTGAGCGTGTCTATCTTGTGTCTGGCCGTCACGTTACTGACCTACTCTCTGTTCCCAGTGTTGCGCAGTGTTGCTGGGAAGAATAACATGTTCTTGTCCGGAAGTTTAATGTTGGCCCAGTCCTCTCTGCTGGTAGCATCTCACATACAACAAAATGGCTACCTCTGTACATTCTTTGCCATCTCGACCCACTTTCTATGGCTCTCCAAGTTTTGTTGGTGCTTCACTTCCTGTCTCCACATGTTTCTTATCTTCACAGCAAAAACTCGGAGTATCCGGGCAACAAACTCCTCAGAAAAGAAGTACATTATAAAGAGGGTTGTGGCGTGTTCGGTTGTCCCTGCTCTTATCGTCATCGCTGTTGTCGTCACCAATTATTTCACATCTGAAGGAAGACTTATCGGTTATGGGCAGACAACTTGTTCCCTAGACTCGCCAACACTTGTGGGCATTACTCTAGTGACTCCCCTTGGCGTGGTTCTCATTTCCAACATCTGTTTTCTCACGATCACCGTTGTCAAGATCAACAATATTCGTAAACTACAAACTGGCCAGTTTAAGAAAGATGATCGCAATGACATGTACATTTACGTCAAGTTATCTTCTGTTACCGGAATGTTCTGGATCCTGACTATAATTTCTGAAGCCACAGATAACGACCCTCTAAGGTTCATCGCTATTCCCTTGAACGGCCTGCAGGGTGTGTTCATATTCCTCTCCTACATCTGTAACAAGAGGGTCTCTACACTCTACTCTAGAGCTCTGGAATTTGTTGAGTCTGCCCTCACGTCAGCCTCGGCGAAAAGCACAATAGCTAAAGTGGTATCTGATTTAAGAGAGCTCGACATAGATGAACATCAGCCACATGGGCTTACAATTTGAGAGGAGTGTTAGATTTAAATTTTACAATTTGAGAGGAGTGTTAGATTTAAATTTTACAATTTGAGAGGAGTGTTAGATTTAAATTTTACAATTTGAGAGGAGTGTTAGATTTAAATTTTACAATTTGAGAGGAGTGTTAGATTTAAATTTTACAATTTGAGAGGAGTGTTAGATTTAAATTTTACAATTTGAGAGGAGTGTTAGATTTAAATTTTACAATTTGAGAGGAGTGTTAGATTTAAATTTTACAATTTGAGAGGAGTGTTAGATTTAAATTTTACAATCTGGAGAACTCTCAGTCGGGCTCATGCTTAATAAAATTGCAACTATTTTATACAATTTTTAAAATACTTTTATTTTTCTGTTTATCTATTTTCATGTAAAGGGGTGTATTGTTATAATAAAAATAGAAAAGTCCAAATCTTTTGCTAGAGAATAAAAAATACAGTAAATGTGGAAAACAAAACTTATTGTTAAGTTCATTGTATTGTAAAATTAATGCAGTGGTTCCATGACATTCATTGCAGGAAATGACGCAGTGATGCCAACGACTTTCCTTGCCTAAATAGAGAGACATTATAGAGAGATTGAAAGAATATTCTGAGTTCGTAAAATTAAAAAGATGGCAAGATCTGATACGAGAGCATTAATCGAATCTGTGGTAGAAAAATGCCATAATTTTACTTCTGGTTCACTGATCACTTGAACATATCCTCTGGACATTGCAAATTACGCTGAGATTGCAGGAACTTGTGAGGTGTTATTCTCTTCTTTTTGTTTCCAAATTTTAGTGTTGGCACCTCGAGACAAATGCTTATGGTAAATTACCAGTTGCCTGGTGCTCCATTGAAGCCATGAATGGTTTTGGTTATAAATTTGAAACTTTGCAGCTTTTTTTAGCTGACGATATCCTGTTACATCTTGTTCGTTCTGCGGACGGATCTGTCTATCCAATATTGGCAGATACAGACACGAGAGAAGCTGTTCACAAAGCAGCATCCATCATTAGACACTAATATTTTTGTACCTAAATAGTAGCTTATCATGATTGTTTACTACCAACCGTCTTTTAAGAAGCCAAAGGTCATATGTATATATATATATATATATATATATATATATATCTTGTTCTATGATCCATATTTTGGTCATCCAGCCATTACCTGGGAAAGATCAGTGTGTCTCCCCATTCCAAAGAAAGGAAATCCGAAGCTGTGTAGAGATTATAGAACGATTGCCCTAATAAGTCATGAAGGCAAAAATAAGCAGGTCACCATGAAGAGGATAGAAGAGAAATTAGAAGAGAAATGTCATGTAGTTCAAGAAAAGTTCACACACAGTAGAGGTACCCTGGATCACATCGTTAACTTGAGAAATATCTTTGAGAAATGTAGGGAATACCACACAGACCTTTATACATGCTTCATAGATTATATCTAGGCCCTTAACTACATAAAACATAGATTGTGGAACATCATGAAAGCTATGGGCTTTCAAACATACCTAATACAACTTATTGAATCTCTATATCACGAACAGCAAGCTATCAGAATAGTGGGTGAAACATTAAACTGGTTTCAGGTACAAAAATTAGTGAGACAGGGATGGTTCCTATTCTCCATACCTGTTCAACATCTATGCCGAGAACATCGTAAGAAATGTCAGAAACTATGACAGGATTGTGAAGTTCAACCATTTCACAATAAATGACAACATAATTCCAGAACTCTGAAACGCTGATAATTTTGTCCTCTCAAAGAGAGCAAAGGATTTAAAAGAAACAACATTGAATGTGTTAGAAATCTCGGAAGAGCAAAACTTTTATCTAAACAAACAGACAAGTAAGATAATTTACGTTGAAAAAAAAAAAAGCCAACCCAAAATCATCATCAACAATGAGGAACTTGAAATTGAAACAAACTATGAACATCTGGGATCTGTAGTAACTGACAATGGAGACCGCCAGAAAGAGATCAAAAGAAGATAAGCAATAGCAACACCAAAATGAAACACCATGAATAATAAGTGGAATAATATCAGCATGGTAGTAAAATTAAAATTACCAATTGCATGTATCATCCCGGCAGAAACATGGGGTTGTGAATCATGGACAATTTCTTAAACAGCAAGGATAAAATCGATTTGTTCAAAACAAAATGCTACACAAAAAGTAGACCAATAATTTGAAGGCATGTTTCCTGGACGACGTATCAGTGGCAGGCCAATACGAACGCTATATCAATGCATGAACGTGATTCTGAACATGTCGACTGAAGATTTTTTAGATATGTCTAGAGACAGAGATTCTTTCAGACGGGCTGTGGTGAATGCAACGTTCTGTGGGAGATATGTCTAGAGACAGAGATTCTTTCAGACGGGCTGTGGTGAATGCAACGTTCTGTGGGAGATATGTCTAGAGACAGAGATTCTTTCAGACGAGCTGTGGTGAATGCAACATTCTGTGGGAGATATGTCTAGAGACAGAGATTCTTTCAGACGGGCTGTGGTGAATGCAACGTTCTGTGGGAGATATGTCTAGAGACAGAGATTCTTTCAGACGGGCTGTGGTGAATGCAACATTCTGTGGGAGATATGTCTAGAGACAGAGATTCTTTCAGACGAGCTGTGGTGAATGCAACATTCTGTGGGAGATATGTCTAGAGACAGAGATTCTTTCAGACGGGCTGTGGTGAATGCAACGTTCTGTGGGAGATATGTCTAGAGACAGAGATTCTTTCAGACGGGCTGTGGTGAATGCAACGTTCTGTGGGAGATATGTCTAGAGACAGAGATTCTTTCAGACGAGCTGTGGTGAATGCAACATTCTGTGGGAGATATGTCTAGAGACAGAGATTCTTTCAGACGGGCTGTGGTGAATGCAACGTTCTGTGGGAGATATGTCTAGAGACAGAGATTCTTTCAGACGGGCTGTGGTGAATGCAACGTTCTGTGGGAGATATGTCTAGAGACAGAGATTCTTTCAGACGAGCTGTGGTGAATGCAACATTCTGTGGGAGATATGTCTAGAGACAGAGATTCTTTCAGACGGGCTGTGGTGAATGCAACGTTCTGTGGGAGATATGTCTAGAGACAGAGATTCTTTCAGACGAGCTGTGGTGAATGCAACATTCTGTGGGAGATATGTCTAGAGACAGAGATTCTTTCAGACGAGCTGTGGTGAATGCAACATTCTGTGGGAGATATGTCTAGAGACAGAGATTCTTTCAGACGGGCTGTGGTGAATGCAACATTCTGTGGGAGATATGTCTAGAGACAGAGATTCTTTCAGACGAGCTGTGGTGAATGCAACATTCTGTGGGAGATATGTCTAGAGACAGAGATTCTTTCAGACGGGCTGTGGTGAATGCAACATTCTGTGGGAGATATGTCTAGAGACAGAGATTCTTTCAGACGAGCTGTGGTGAATGCAACATTCTGTGGGAGATATGTCTAGAGACAGAGATTCTTTCAGACGGGCTGTGGTGAATGCAACATTCTGTGGGAGATATGTCTAGAGACAGAGATTCTTTCAGACGGGCTGTGGTGAATGCAACGTTCTGTGGGAGATATGTCTAGAGACAGAGATTCTTTCAGACGGGCTGTGGTGAATGCAACATTCTGTGGGAGATATGTCTAGAGACAGAGATTCTTTCAGACGGGCTGTGGTGAATGCAACGTTCTGTGGGAGATATGTCTAGAGACAGAGATTCTTTCAGACGGGCTGTGGTGAATGCAACATTCTGTGGGAGATATGTCTAGAGACAGAGATTCTTTCAGACGAGCTGTGGTGAATGCAACATTCTGTGGGAGATATGTCTAGAGACAGAGATTCTTTCAGACGGGCTGTGGTGAATGCAACGTTCTGTGGGAGATATGTCTAGAGACAGAGATTCTTTCAGACGGGCTGTGGTGAATGCAACGTTCTGTGGGAGATATGTCTAGAGACAGAGATTCTTTCAGACGGGCTGTGGTGAATGCAACGTTCTGTGGGAGATATGTCTAGAGACAGAGATTCTTTCAGACGGGCTGTGGTGAATGCAACATTCTGTGGGAGATATGTCTAGAGACAGAGATTCTTTCAGACGGGCTGTGGTGAATGCAACGTTCTGTGGGAGATATGTCTAGAGACAGAGATTCTTTCAGACGGGCTGTGGTGAATGCAACATTCTGTGGGAGATATGTCTAGAGACAGAGATTCTTTCAGACGAGCTGTGGTGAATGCAACATTCTGTGGGAGATATGTCTAGAGACAGAGATTCTTTCAGACGGGCTGTGGTGAATGCAACGTTCTGTGGGAGATATGTCTAGAGACAGAGATTCTTTCAGACGGGCTGTGGTGAATGCAACGTTCTGTGGGAGATATGTCTAGAGACAGAGATTCTTTCAGACGGGCTGTGGTGAATGAAACGTTCTGTGGGAGATATGTCTAGAGACAGAGATTCTTTCAGACGGGCTGTGGTGAATGCAACATTCTGTGGGAGATATGTCTAGAGACAGAGATTCTTTCAGACGGGCTGTGGTGAATGCAACGTTCTGTGGGAGATATGTCTAGAGACAGAGATTCTTTCAGACGGGCTGTGGTGAATGCAACGTTCTGTGGGAGATCTGGATAAATATAGAGATTATTTTGGACGGTCTGCTATAAACCCAACGTTCTGTGGGAGATCTTGATAGAGACATATTCTTTCAAACAGGTTGTGTTGAATGCAAAATTCTGTGGGAGATCTGGCTAGAGACAGAGATTCTTTTAGACGAGCTGTGATGAATGTAACGTTTTGCAAAGGACATGCGACCTGTTGAGTATGATCCATAATTACCCAGCGATGTGTCTGAAAGCCGAAGCTTACGCTTATATTTGTTCAGTTTTTGTGACTCACTCTGTGCTTGAAAATAACAATGTCTCCTTGTCAGTTAAGTAAAACACTTGTTATCATATTAATGTTTCTGCTCTGTCATCTTCTCCTGGAACTGGTGACTTTCTGTCTCAATCGCTCTGGACCTCGAATGTTGTCCCTTGTCTCTAGAATTGAGAAAGTTGAAAATGACACGGACATACTTGGTCTACGAGACGGCACCGAAGGAGACGAGTCGTGACTACTCTACATTTTAGCCAGTTTGTCGGGCCTGTGTGTTCGTTCTTCTCAGATGTTGGTGTCGAACATTAGTCTCATGTACAGAAACATAACACTCTGTTTTAAGACAAAAATAATTATTTGTCTGCTTGATCACATTCTCCTTCACTTCTGGCAATTCTACGTTACCACACATGAGTTATTGAGCTATTAGCGGGTCATCATCATTGCACTCTGAACATGTCCATATGTGCTCAGATCCCCTCCTCACCAAGTCCCGCAGTGTCCAGCGACTGACGACTCCAGTTCTGTTTTTGGTGATAAGTCTTCTTACACGCCCACTAAATTTCTCGTTTCTGGCTGTGCCCATCTTAACTTTCATCTCTCTCACCCGAAGGATTGACGTGGACTCATGGTTGTCGAAGTCCTGTGCAGTTCCCACATCTCGGAGGGTATTGGTTGGTATCGTATTACAGATCCGTCTGTATACACGAGAATGTTCCCCTGAATGATGTAGGCACCTGTATCCACTCCTCACCAACGCTGATATTGGTAAACCCACAGACCTGTTTGATGACATTTTCTGCTCGGCCCGCTCATGATTTGCCGACTTTTATTACATACAAATGCATGTTAAAACTTAAGACTATATGGGAAAACTTCACAAAATTGGTTCAACTAATAGTCTTTTTAAGGGAACAAAGACAGGAACAACTCTAAATTACATAATGAATTTAGAATGACAGAACATGTCTCATGTTTAAAAGATCCAAAAGTCATGATCATTTCATACCAGAGGCCATAAAACAGAAATAACAATGAATGTCCGATTGAGTGAAACGTCAAGCGCTGTAAATGTTTGCTCACGACCCTGCACGTTTATAAATATGTATATGTATGTAATGACTTATAAATATTTATTTGTACTGTATATTTGTATGTTATGACTTATAGATATTTATGTGTGTAGCATGTTGTGAATTATCTTCTATCTTCTTCATCTTCTTCTACATTTTTCGCTCCCAGTGGAGCATAGGTCTTCAACAAACACATTCCAAGTCGTTGTTTTTTGCCATTCTTTTAAGATCATTCCATGTCTTCCCCATCATCTTCATCTTTGCTTCTATCTGTCTTCTCCAAGAATTCCTTGGTCTTCTTCTTTGTCTTTTTCCCTGGGGATTCCAAAAAAGGGTCTGTTGTGTAATAATCTCAATTGGCTTCCGTAGTGTGTGTCCTGTCCAGCGCCATCCCCTTCGCTGTATCTCTTTATCCACTGGTATTTGACTGGTACATTTCCATAATTCTCATCATCATCAAGTACCGGGCCCACTGGCGTAGGTGATCATCTCTCTCCACAACTTTCGATCTCGGCAGCTATTTATCATTTCTGTTGTTGATCTTCTGCCAAGCCATTCTCTTAAGCTGTCTGTTAATATTTTCTCTTTGCTTCCCTCTATCTCTTCGTCATTCATTTTTTCCAGTTTTTACAATATATTCCAGTTATTCTCTTCTCATTACATGGCCAAAAAATGATGATTGTTTCTTCCTAATATTGGAAATTAGCTCTCTTTTTGCTTTTTCCTCTCTCAGAACATCTTCATTACTCTTCTTAGCTGTCCATGGTACTCTCAACATTCTTCTGTAAAACTACATTTCTACAGACTACAGTGATTTTCTTGTCTGTTGTCCTATTGTCCGTGATTCGCATCCATATGTTAAGACTGGCTCTACATAACATTTAAGAACTCTTTTTCTTGTTTCTATTGTCAAAAACGAATTGCCTAGTATCTTCCTCATTTTTTGGAAAGCTGCTTTGCCTGAGCCATTCTGCATCTCACCTCTTTTGTACATCTTCCGTCTGAGGTTAATAAAGTTCCCAAATATTTAAATTCATTTACCTTTTTTAATACTGTTCCACTTGTCTTTATTTTGCACTGAGGTGATATCTTTTTCTTTGTTGTTACCATTACCTCTGTCTTTTTGCTATTAAGGCTGAGTCCTTTATTTTTGCTTTCTTTCACTATAATGTCCAACATTTCTTGTAACTCATTTTCACTCTCAGCGATTAAGACTGTATCATCAGCATACCTTAGATTATTTATATTATGACCCCCCAATTGTTATTCCAGGCATGCCCCTTATGGACCATAAAATAATCTCACTATAAATATTAAACAAATCTGGTGACAGAACACAACCTTGATTAACACCCTGTTTTATTTGTTGAAACATTCCCAATTGTTTTCCAGTTCTTATGGCCGCTGTTTGTTGCCAGTACACGTTCTTTATTATTCTTAGATCTTTGTTGTCTACGTTTATGCTTTCTAAAATTTTGATTATTTCTTGGTGCTTTACTTTGTCAAATGCCTTGGTGTAATCTATGAAACATAGGTATAGATCTGTTTTCACCTCTATGGCTCTTTCTACTAAAGATCTTATGATATAAATGGCATTGCTTGTTCCTTTATCTCTAACAAAACCACACTGTTCATCGCTAATTTCTGGACTGATTTTGTTTCGCACTCTCCGCATGATGATTCTTAGTAATATCTTAGTCATATGACTCATAAGGCTTATTGTGCGATGATCATCGCATGCAATCGCACCCGATTTCTTTGGTAGGGCTATGAATATTGATTTGAGCAGATCGTCTGGTATATATTCGCTGTTGTAGATATAATTCAATATTTTTTTTATTACTTCAATTCCAAAATCACCAAATTCTCCATGTTTCACAGCCATATAATAGGACCAACTTAACATATGAGTTGAAAATTTTTATTTTTATATTTAACCTAATTTCTGTGAATTTCCATGTTTCCCAGTGCAATGAAAGCTCCTCGTGCATTTGATATCCTTATTTTGGTATCATTTTTTGTTCCTCCCTCCTTATCTATATTACTGCCCAGATATATGTAAGATTGTACGTCTAGTAGAGGTATTTCTCCAAGTTTTATTTGGTTATTGCCAACTGCATTAATTCTCATAATGTTGGTCTTATCTCTATTAATCTTTAGTCCTAGCTGTTGTGATCTCTCATCTAATATACTCATTTTATCCTGCATCTGTTGATGGCTGTGTGATAGGAGAGCTATGTCATCAGCAAAGTCTAAATCATCAAGTTGTTTGGTCAGTGACCACTGGATCCCATTTCTGTTATTTTGAGTTATTTTCATAATCCAATCTATGGCCAGTAGAAAGAGAAATGGAGACAGAAGGCACCCTTGCCTTACTCCTGTTCTTATTTCAAATGCTTCTGTAAGCTGTCCTTCATGCACCACACATTTCGTTCCTTCATACATTGTTGTTATCAGGTTAATAAACTTTATGGGGATTCCGCGATGACTCAGCAACTTCCAAAGCATTCTTCTGTCTAAGTTATCAAATGCCTTTTCGTAATCTATGAAACCAATATAAAGTGGAGATTTTAGTTCCAAACTTTGTTCAACTATTATACGTAGAGTAGTTATTTGATCAGCACATGATCTGTTCTTCCTAAAACCTGCTTGTTCATCTCTCAAATGTTTCTCTATGACCTATTTTAGTCTCTCCAGAATGATTCTGCTTAATATTTTTCCTGGCACTGATAGTAGCATAATTCACCTATAATTTGTGCACTCCTGTAAACTTCCTTTCTTTGGTAGTTTGATCATATAACCTTCTTTCCAGTCTCTAGGTATTTCTTCCCTCTCCCAAATTTTATCTAATAGCTTATGTAGCATCTTGGTAGAGGTGTTAATATCTGCTTTGATGGCTTCCGAAGGGATTTCATCTGGTCCTGTGGTTTTACCATTTTTTAATAGTTTGATGGCTTTCATTATTTTTTCTTTGCTTGGTTTTCCACAGTTAACGTGTAACTCTTCTTCTGATGGTAGTATATCTGGAGGATTATTTGAGCCGGGTCTATTCAAAAGTTCTTCAAAGGGCTATTTCCATCTCTCCATTTGTTCCCTTATGTTACTAAGCAGATTTCCTTTCTTATCTTTAATAAAGGCACTGATCTGTTTGTATTTTCCACTTAAATTCTTTGTTCTGTTGTACAGTTCTTTCATATTCACTTTATTTGCTGCTTCTTCTGTCTCTTTAGCTAGTTCATCTATATATTTCCTCTTAGTCATTTTAATGCATCGTCTCACTTCTTTGTTTACCTCTGTGTAAGCTTCCTGTTTCTTGGCTTTATTACTTCTCGTTTTGCTTTTATTTATGTCTACTTTCTTGTTCTTTCTTTCTTTAATTTTATCCAGGGTCTCTGCTGTCATCCATGCCTTATTCTGGCGTTCTCTTTTCCCCAGTGTTTCTTCGCATGTCTCTTTCCATAAATCTTTTAACTGTTTCCAATGATCTTCTATATTTATTGTATTTTCTACTTGTTGGAGGACTTGGTATTTGTTTGATATTGTGACTGCGAATTTATCTTTAATTCCTTGTTCTTAAAGAAACCCTACATTGAAATACTTTCTACCCTTACTCGTTGTAGTATACATTTTTAGTTTAATTTTAAGTTTGGCTATGAGAAGATGATGATCAGAAGCTACATCTGCCCCTCTATATGCTTTTACATCCTGTAAGGATGACTTAAACTTATTATTAATACATATGTGATCAATTTGATTTTCCGTTCTATGATCTGGTGACACCCATGTAGCTTTGTGTATTCTTTTATGTTGGAATATTGTTCCTCCTAGGCTCACTTGATTAAGGGCGCAGAAATTCACAAATATCTCTCCATTCTCTTTTATATCTCAAAGCCCATGTTTTCCCATAATCTCTTCGAAGCCTCTATTGTCTGATCCTACTTTAGCCTTTAGGTCTCCCATCAAAATTTATAATATCCTTACCACGTCTTGCATCCATCTGACATTGTAGCTGTTTATAGAAATCATCTTTAACTAAATCATCCTTATCGTTGGTTGGTGCATAGCATTGTATAATGTGTAATTGTATTTTGTTTTTGGTTGTTTTAAATGTTGCTCTCATTAGTCTTGGTCCTACTGCTTCCCATTCTATTAGTGTCTTCTGTGCATTCCTTGATAGCATTATAGCTACCCCTTCACTATGTTGTGCTCCAGGTTCCTGTTGCCCTGATGATAAAATCATCTCACCTGTATTTAGTTTTATTTTCCCCGTTCCTAGCCATCGCAATACTTTAGTGACCCGTCTGTCATCTAAGGGTTGTAAACCTGTTACTGTTTCTAGAGTCTTGATAGGTGTAGATTTCATAACACCAGTGATGATACGAGCAGCCTGGCTCTGTGTTCTGTTAATCTTACTAAGGTGTGATTTGGAAGCCATAGCCCAGGCTGTGACTCCATACTCTTGAACAGGTCTGATTCTTCCAACGTATAGTCTTTTCAAAATGTTACCTGCCCCCCCTCACCTCCCCCGTCCGTTCCTGCCAATTTCTTCGTAATATTTGATCGTTTTCTGGGTTTTTTCCTTGCTCTGTCTATCTGATTTTTCCAAGTCATTCTGCGGTTCATGGTGACGCCAAGATATGTTGGGTTTTGGTCAATAGGGAGTGTATGATCTTTTATCTTCAAGTTTGCAGAGAGTGGTTTCTTGATAGGCTGAAAATTGTATATGTAGTGTTTTTTTTCGTTCATTGGTAAGAACCAGGTGTTCGTCCATTTTTCAAGTTCACCTAGGGCATCTTGCATCCTGGGTCCAGCTACCGACATACTTTCCTCGCGAGCCCATAACGCCAGATCATCTGCGTATGTTGCTGACAGTATTCTGGGTGGAATGTCCATTACGATGTCATTTATGAAAATTAAAAAGAGTCCGCCTTGTGGGGCACCTTGTTCGATAGAGACCTTCTTACTTAGTTGACCTTGAACTTGTACTCTGGCCGTTCTATCCTGAAGGTATTGAGAGACCCAATTGAATAAACGACCCTGGATGCCATGTCTAAAAATCTTATTCTATAAACCCTCACGCCAAACCCTATCAAAAGCCTTCTCCATGTCGACCCACACTGCCAGTGTGTGTTTCTTTTCTTGTAGAGCATCCTCTATTTCCTGTGCAATGTAGGTGACCAGGTTATTGAGTTAGTTGCGGGTCATCATCATTGCACTCCGAACATGTTCATAGGTGCTCAGATCCCCTCCTCAGCAATTCCCGCAGTGTCCAGCGACTGACGACTCTAGTACTATGTTGGTTGATTAGTCTTCTTGCACGGCAACTAAGTTTCTCATTTCTGGCTGTGCCCACCTTAACTCCCAATTGCAAGGCAGCAGATTGTCTTTTCCGTAGGGGGATTCTGCCCTTAGATGGTCGGCCCTCCCAGGTTTATGAGCACCATCTGCCCAAGCTTGATGTAGTAATTAGTTGGTGATTAGACCATCACCATCACACATCAAACAACAGACTACAGCCCCCCTAGCTATCACGAACTTCCGGGAGTCTCACCGATGCTGACAAGTCATGTACGAAACCCCACTCCGTCTTTCATTGATTACAGTACGACCGTCCTAGGGCTATGCAACTAACTTGACGACGTAGCTCACACAACAATGACTGCACTCACAATATCCCAGTTATTATAGTAAAAGCAGCCAACAGCACACGAAAAGCTGATGCACAATTTTCCAAAGTGAAAACTGCTACAGACTAGACTGAGCAAAACTTGCAATGAGTTGTACAATGCAAAACTTGGCGTCATACAATTACATCGACGGTTTTGGAATATCACACGATGTGTTGGCGTAATTCGCATATATCGCTAGACAGGGAAGGTCGTATTCACAAACTTTTGACTTGACAATGAAGAACAATGAGGTGAGTACAACCTGTTATCATCGGCGAACTTTGCTAACTGGATCAGTTGATTAGCTCAGACGCAGAAGATTACACCGTCGAGCCGAAGCTAATCAGTTCCCTAATGCAACTTCTGCAGCTGTCCAGCGAACGTGACCTCATTCCACCATGTTTGGAAACGGAAGACAAAGTTAAGATGAAAGCCATGTAGTAAACTCTACATGTGTTTTTAAAACACGAGAAAGACAAAGAGAACTTCTAGACAAATGCTAATTTTTATTCTTGAAACACAGATATAATTTTTCTAAATTCAAGAAAATGTGTATATGTGACTGATAGCAAAATTGTTAACACAATTTATTGAAATAAAAATTAAGTAGTCAGTCACCCTTAGCAAGCTATTTCAATATATCTTTACGTCTCTCTCTCTCTCTCTCTGTGTGATAGCGTGGGAGTATTTTTCATTGATAATGTTATCTCTTACAGCTTTTAGACGAAGTGCCCATTCTTTCTGCAGCGTTTACCGACTGGATGTTAAACACTGCAACAGAGCTCCAAACGATAAATTTTTTCTAAATTTGAGGAAGTGACGAGAAGATGGTCTGCCTTAATGTGACTATCAACATAGGAAGTGGTGTGCCTTAATGTGACTATTAACATAGGAAGTGGTCTCCTTTAATGTGACTATCAACATAGGAAGCGGTCTGCCTTAATGTGACCATCAACATAGGAAGTGGTCTGCTTTAATGTGACCATCAACATAGGAAGTGGTCTGCTTTAATGTGACCATCAACATAGGAGCGGTCTGCCTTAATGTGACCATCAACATAGGAAGTGGTCTGCCTTAATGTGACCATCAACATAGGAAGTGGTCTGCCTTAATGTGACCATCAACATAGGAAGTGGTCTGCTGTAATGTGACCATCAACATAGGAAGCGGTCTGCTGTAATGTGACCATCAACATATGAAATGGTCTGCCTTAATGTTACAATCAACATAGGGGTGGTCTCCCTTATGTGACGATCAACAGAGGAGATGGTGTACCTTGAAATGACTATCAACTTAGGGGGTAGTCTCCCTTAATGTGACTATCAACGGTTCCTGCCTCCTATCCGCCATATTGACCGGAAGTCTTTATAAACAAAAACATGTTTAACAAAACTAAGCTACTATTCTATTACTAATTCATATTTCTGTCTCACATATTCAAGAGTTTTTTTGTTTTTTTTTACTCATGCGAATTTTATGAGAAGAAAAAACATGTTCTAATGTAGAAAATATGAAGCAGGAACTATATATAGTCTTTACACATCTGTTCTAATTTATCCATGCGTGTTTAATGGGAAGTAAGCTAATATTAATTTATTCAACAATTTATTTATAACGTCCCTTTTTAGCCATTATTTCGTTTATGAAACTCAGTTCTCATAAAGTAATTGATGAAATAACCGGATTGAATTCAACTTACAGTTT
Organism: Megaustenia siamemsis; assembly: GCA_032433765.1. NCBI lineage: Eukaryota > Metazoa > Mollusca > Gastropoda > Stylommatophora > Ariophantidae > Megaustenia > Megaustenia siamemsis. The sequence goes on along the minus strand of JAVIAB010000051.1, from coordinate 13,718,776 downwards.
ATAACCCATCCATTTTTTTACTACTGTTTTAGTGCGAACTCTCCCATAGACATTTTGACAGAAAGCGAACAGGGCGATCAGCAGAATTATTGTAATCAAGTGTTTCCTGAGGATGTGTGAAAAAAGGTTAGAGTCATTGAGATCCTACAAGGCAACAGTCAATTTATGTGACATAAGTGAAACTCATTTGACAATAGAGTCTTTAAAATACGCACGCAAGAGGAATCTGAAAAAGAAATTGAGAGAGATAACAATGGAGAAAGAAACGTTTGTATCATGTGTTTTAAATTAAAGGATGATTTGTCCTCACAACGTGGATATTTGTTTTGTTTTGTGTCCTTCTGTTGCATAAATAAAATGTTTTGGACAGTTTTTTAAGTTGTTTACAGTTTTTACCGTTTCCAGTCTCTTCGAAGCAAGCAGGAGATACCAGTAGAAATGTTCCCTAAAGGAGTTTAACAGGCTCCAGCCGACTCTGTGTTTGGACTTACAGTTGTAGGGACATTCAAATACTCTAGCAAGAATCAAAGAAGAGCGGCACCACGAAAATGTAGAAGTAGACGATGTTTGGGAAGCTGCCTCAAAGCAGAAGAGTGTTTGTAGAATAGAATTAGCGTTAGAATAGACATAGAAGTTGTTAGAAAATTTCAGTATCACTCTAGTAATTATACCTACCTGGACATACGAGAGCACGGGGAAATGAAAGAGCGTTTGGTTAGCTGTGCTGTCGTTGAAGACTGTCAACCATCGGATCGATCGGGCGTCATCAATGGCATCCGAGATGTGGGAAGTGCACAGTGTTATAGTGTGAGCAATCCGGAAGAATAAAAGAAGAATATGACAGAAGAAGAAAAGAAGGCGTTGTAGAGTGAACAATCATGAAGAATAAAAGAAGAATATGACAGAAGAAGAAAAAGGCGTTGTAGAGTGAGCAATCCGAAGAATAAAACAAGAATATGACAGAAGAAGAAAAGAAGGCGTTGTAGAGTGAACAATCATGAAGAATAAAAGAAGAATATGACAGAAGAAGAAAAGAAGGCGTTGTAGAGTGAGCAATCATGAAGAATAAAAGAAGAATATGACAGAAGAAGAAAAGAAGGCGTTGTAGAGTGAGCAATCCGGAAGAATAAAAAAGAATAGACAGAAGAAGAAAAGAAGGCGTTGTAGAGTGAACAATCATGAAGAATAAAGAGAAAGAATATGACAGAAGAAGAAAAGAAGCGTTGTAGAGTGAGCAATCCCGGACAATAAAAGAAGAATATGACCAGAAGAAGAAAAGAAGGCGTTGTAGAGTGAACAATCATGAAGATAAAAGAAGAATATGACAGAAGAAGAAAGAAGGCGTTGTAGAGTGAGCAATCCGGAAGAATAAAACAAGAATATGACAGAAGAAGAAAAGAAGGCGTTGTAGAGTGAACAATCATGAAGAATAAAAGAAGATATGACAGAAGAAGAAAAGAAGGCGTTGTAGAGTGAGCAATCGGAGAATAAAGAAGAATTGACAGAAGAAGAAAAGAAGGCGTTGTAGAGTGAGCAATCCGGAAGAATAAAGAAAAAGAGACAGAAGGAAGAAAGAAGGCGTTGTAGATGACAATCATGAAGAATACAATAAGAATATGACAGAAGAAGAAAAGAAGGCGTTGTAGAGTGAGCAATCCGAAGAATAAAAGAAGAATTATGACAGAAGAAGAAAAGAAGGGCGTTGTAGAGTGACAATCATGAAGAATAAAAGAAGAATATGACAGAAGAAGAAAGAAGGCTTGTAGAGTGAACAATCATGAGAATAAAAGAAGAAACAACGGAGACAGAGTTAACGATCGTAGATTCATTGACCGGTCTCAGGAACAGTGAGACGTAACAGGCTATAATACCCTAGTGGAGATTAAACGGATAGAGACAGCACGAAAAGACTGCGGATGGAGGATCGCTAGACGGGCTCTGAATGCCGACACAATTAACATAAATCGTCCACAAAACCGGGATGTTACGTAAACAACGAGATAGCGTAGGCTCCGAACAAACAGGTTCGTTTTGATGTTTCAGGACTGAGCGGACGGACACGGAATTCGGGGGAGTTCAGATATGCCCAGATATTCTTTGATTTCAAACGATAGGAGATGCAGAGTTCTCACTGATGTAAGCGGCAGGCGCGAATAAAAGGACTTCTGAGAGAGAACCTGTGTGTCAGGGCATCTTTTTTGCTTGCAACCTAAGTATAGTAGTGATTGACAGATGCTGTCAAGACTCCTCAAGAAATGAGAGTTAGTGGCAGAAGTATAAGGCTGAGTTACAGAAATAGTGGTTGGTTCCTGACGAATAGTGAATGACTATAGTCAGGATTCCCACAGTCCTCAGCCAAATGGGAGTGGCTTACAGTGAAACAAAGCCAGGAAACACAACAATTGAAATTTAGTTCTCGAAAATTTTAGACGCACTTGAAAAGATATAAAGTCAGACTAATTTTAGGAAACTGCATCAAGGCAGGAGTTAGGAGTGAGTTAGTTATAGACTGTTACTTTCTAGGAGCTGGAGAAGGAGATATCCGTAAGATAGAGTAGACGAGTTTAGAAACCCCTCAAGGCAGAGAGTTAGGATTGAGTAGTTAAATAGTTAGAGAGTTTCTAGAAATTTTGGAAGAGTTTGGAGTTAGATAGTTAAGAAGTTAGGAATTTTTAAGAATCGTCTTCATGACTGTAATAATCTTATAAATAAATCAGAAGTCCCTAGATTATATTCTGAACTACTGGAAATATATTATTTCTCAGTACGAGAGATTTCACTATAGATTCTATAATTTCGTACAGATTTGAGAGATTGTGTGGATTGATCCATATAGTTAAAGATGAGTATGTAATTATAACTGAGAAACATTTTTGAGAAAAGTGGATAAGAACTATTTATATATTTACATAACAACAACGACATGATTAAATTAGATTGCCAAGGCAGCCTAACATATTATTATTATTATTATTATTATTATTATCTGGCACAACAGAACTTCGACAACCATGAGACCACGTCACTTCTTCGGATGAAAGATGTGGGAGTTAAGATGGGCACAGCCAGAAACGAGAAACTTAGTGGGCGTGTAAGAAGACTTATCAACCAACACATAACTGGAGTCGTTAGTCGCTGGAGACTGCGAGACTTGCTGAGAAGGGATCTGAGCACCTATGGAATGTTCAGATTGTAATAATGATGATCCGCAAAAATGTCAATAACTATAGTAATTATGGTCATTATCATGAACTTGACCCGCCCCGAGTTTGTTTGTCAACTTAATTCCTGGACACGTTGATGGGTCAAGTCACGTGACCATCCCCACATTTTCCAATAACAGCTGGGACAATTCCACTCTTTCAAAACTTGCGACTTTTCATTTTTATTATTATTATTACTTTTGTATTTACTTTTTTATTGTACTTATTTATTTTACTTATTTATTTTCCTTATTATTATTGCTTAGCTAATTATAATTCTTACAATTCTGTTACAGCTATCACCTCCATTCCCACACCTTTTCCAATAACAGTTTGGATGTTTCCATTCGTAAAACTTGCTATATTATTTTTTTGTTTGTGTCATTACATGCTTACTTTTCAGTTACTGTTAGTGGTAGCCTCCGTCAGTCATAGTTGACTATGGATTTTTTAGCGCCCTTAGAAGTGTTATTTTTTTTTGTTTTCTTTCGTCGTGTATTCTCTTTCTCCATGAATCTGTCTGCTTCTAGCTTGAGGTGAACATTTAGAGTTTGTTTCCAGAGAAGCTATGTCTTCCCATGCTGCAGGGTTTATGTTCAGAGTCTTCATGTCGCGTTTACACACATCTACAAATCGAAGTTTTGGGCGGCCCTAGTTCTTTTACCATATGCCAGTTGTCCGTAGAGTATATCTTTCGGTATGGGGCCATCTTTCATACGGTGTACATGGCCATGCCAGCGTAACCTACGTTGTTTGAGCAGCGTGTAGATATTCGGGGGCCTGTTCAAGTCATGACCTCCACGATTGTCACTTTATCCTTCCAGGTGATACCAAGAATACGGCATAGACATCGCATATGGAATGCATTTAGCCTTCTCTCCTGCTTTACATAGGTTGTCCAAGATTCGCTGTCATACAGGAGGATACTAATTATGCAAGCATTGTACTCTGCTACTTTTGTTTTAATTGTCAGTTTGCTGTTTTGCGAGACACGCCTAGAAAGACGGGCAAATGTGGTAGCAGATTTACCAATACGAGTGTCAATTTCTGTATCTAAAGATAGTCTGTCGCTGATGATGGGCCCCAGGTAGCTATACTGCTGCACGATATCAAGTTTATGGTTGTCGATAGAGATTGCAGCTGTTGCTTCGACGTCCTGCTACAGATACAACTTTACATTATTTAATCTATCATTGTCAATATACTTTTACAAGTAGAGATTAAACCGTGGTTTTATAGAATGAGTATTCATTCATGATAAAGGTAACACATATCATCTGGATGATGAAGGTAACACACAACACTGCCATGATGAAGATAATTCATATCATCTGGATGATGAAGGTATACACATTACCGCCATAATGTAGGTAACACATATCATCTGGATGATGAAGGTAACACACATCACCGCCATGATGAAGGTAACACATATCATCTGGATGATGAAGGTAACACACATCACCGCCATGATGAAGGTAACACATATCATCTGGATGATGAAGGTAACACACATCACCGCCACGATGAAGGTAACACACATCACCGCCACGATGAAGGTAACACATATCACCGCCACGATGAAGGTAACACATATCACCGCCACGATGAAGGTAACACATATCACCGCCACGATGAAGGTAACACATATCACCGCCATGATGAAGGTAACACATATCACCGCCATGATGAAGGTAACACATATTATCTGGATGATGAAGGTAACACATATCATCGGGATGATGAAGGTAAAAGCTATCACCGCCGCGATGAAGGTAACACATATCGCCGCCATGATGAAGATAAAACATATTACAAACCCTTCCTCTCGACGAAGAAGACATCACCAAGTTTGTTCTTCATTCCTTAAGAGGAGGGGAATGGGTGGTACAATGATTTATATGTTAAGAGACTAAAGAGACTAAAGAGACTAAAGGTGGAAAAGGTATCTCTTTTATACCTAGTGCTTAGTGGGAAAAGTAGATGTATCTATAATTAATACCTAACAGGAACAACCAGTCTGTATACGCTTCGCGAATTGCTGGGACGGGTGGTGGAGCGGATATGGACATGTCTCGACTGCAGTAAAACCGATTCCATGAACAGAATAAAGTATATATTACAGACATGATGAAGATAACACATTAAGTTATAAGCGGGTCATCATCATTGCACTCCGAACATGTCCATAGGTTCTTAGATCCCCTCCTCGGCATATCCCGCAGTGTCCAGCGACTGACGACTCCAGTTCTGTGTTGATTAATCTTCTTACATGCCCACTAAGTTTCTCGTTTCTGGCTGTGCCCATCTTAACTCCCATCTCTTTCATCCGAAGGAGTGACGTGGACTCATGGTTGTCGAAGTCCTCTGTCTTTCCCACTTCCCAGAAGATATCACATACCACCACTATGGCTGAGAATTATTGAAAGTATGAATTCATGTGAAATAACTGAACTATACTTGATGTTAGTAAACACTTTTTTCAAGATGATGAACAAAAACATTATAGATTCGCAACCCGTGGATCAAAGTTAGCTTTCCATATTGATCTCATGATTTTAGTGTTTTGTCGACAGCAACCTTCCTTCCTTGTGTTCTATACAACACTAGGGTTTAAGGTTCTATATTTATGTTCTTATAGAATAAAGGGGCAAATTAAAATATGTATTTTCTTGTATAAAGCTATTGTGATACTAAGTTACATTGTGGATAGAGAGAGGGTGAGAGGGAGGTGAGTACAGGATTTACGTAGTAAGGTACAGTATGGTGGGAGAGAGGATGAGGTCGGTGATTACATGATTTTGGTACTAAGGTAGAGTGTGGGGAGAGAGAGAGGTTGGTGAGTACATGACTTTGGTACTAAGGTAGAGTGTGGGAGGAGAGAGAGGTTGGTGAGTACATGATTTTGGTACTAAGGTAGAGTGTGGGAGGAGAGAGAGGTTGGTGAGTACACGACTTTGGTACTAAGGTAGAGTGTGGGAGGAGAGAGAGGTTGGTGAGTACATGACTTTGGTACTAAGGTAGAGTGTGGGAGGAGAGAGAGGTTGGTGAGTACATGATTTTGGTACTAAGGTAGAGTGTGGGAGGAGAGAGAGGTTGGTGAGTACATGACTTTGGTACTAAGGTAGAGTGTGGGAGGAGAGAGAGATTGGTGAGTACACGACTTTGGTACTAAGTTATAGTGTGGGAGGAGAGAGAGAAGTGATTACATGATTTTGGTACTAAGGTATAGTGTGGGAGGAGAGAGAGAGAGGTGATTACATGACTTTGGTACTAAGGTAGAGTGTGGGGAGAGAGAGGTTGGTGAGTACATGACTTTGGTACTAAGGTAGAGTGTGAGGCAAAACAAATGTAAATTTTGCAGCCAACATGAATATATAATTTGTGCTTTGATCCCATTTGTGGAGTGTTGCCGAGGTGTTTTGTGGGGGAGTCTTTATACGAGGCTGAAGAATAATGGCCGGAACTCCGTCCTGTTGACACGGGGACTGAGAGTTTTTTTTTTTTTTTTATTTAAATCCCGATTTAATTAAAAATAAAAATGATAACACGTGTTTAACCTTATATCGATTCGAACCCATATCCACTCTATCTAAAGATCAGAACGACAAGTTGATGTACTCCACTACACCACTCTCCAAGCTCCTTAAGCTATAGGTATAAGTTGAAGAAATAATGAACCACTGAGGGTTTGAGGAGTTAACGGAATGGCGCGTTAATATACAACTAGAGATGGTTCCACGAAATACATTTTGGAACTACTACTTTAAAGAAGCAACCACGGCAATCAAAAGTATTTTTTATAAATTATAAACTGTTCCCGAGACAAGCAAAAATTGAACATAACATGCATATAGTTTTTATTATTTAAAACGAATAAGACAAGTCTATAATTGTCAAAACTATATCCGTTTTTATTAAGTCTGGCGCTACCTGCAGTCTGAGATTGGAGGTAGAACATCCACGACTAATGCCACCACCTAATTTAGTCTGTTGACGACACTCGTCGCATGCCTAACAGGGTATTGATTGGAATCTGCCTGATAGTCATTACGACAGGTTATTCATGAGTAAAAAACCTGGTAAAGTTTCCTATTGTGTTCTTCAATTATGCTTGGATTTCATCGATCTGTTCGATTGAGAGATTGTTTACGTCAGCCAATCATATTCTCAGAACTATCTTTTTATAGTCAGAAATGAAGCGCGATAAGTGGAGAGTGAGTGTAACGATAGGAAACGAATGATTGTTTTTTTTATGTGCTTAAAGAACATTACTTTTCATTGAAAAATTAGAATCATTCTTTGGCGTATTATCTTTTTTGTGATCGTTTTTTTTTCTGCTCTAGTTTGGTGGAAAGAGAGAGAGAGAGAGAGAGAGAGAGAGAGAGAGAGCGAGAGAGAGAGAGAGCAAATTTTAAAAAGCTGTAATAGTGTCTAAGAGACGATATATTCTGATAAAAACCAAACGTTTACTTATAGCTTTCATATAAATGTATGAGAAAATTGCTTCTATCAATTTACTTCAATAGTTACAATTGATATCAGTAAAAAGGCGTTTAAACGTACAGGTGAATTTTATCGACTGTTGCTTGTAGCCTTCAGACAACATTCAATGAGGAGATAATTTGCTACATTCTTGTTACTGGGAAGTTCATGCGCCCTCTTGTTGAAGAATTGTGTTTTCTTCATCCTTGCCACATTGTCTGATATTTCAACACATTTTGTCAGGTAAGACTTGTAATTACATGTGGCGTTAAGTACATTTCACAACCACGATGTGTTGTCTATTTTTCTGAAACGATATTTGTATTAATTTATTAGCTTATAAAATTAATTCATCATATTTTGCTCACTTTCAACCATGTAGAACATATAACACGCAGACCATTATTTGCATATTTCTTTTATTCTGGTGAAATGACCGGAACTATTTGTTTCTTTACGATAGCTTGCGCAAAAGTGGTCACGCCCACTTTCATTAGAAATTGTGTGAATGTTTGTTCTATGAGGAAACACATTCTGGAATGCTTGAGTGGCCTTGTTAGTAGCTTGTATACAAATGTTCACTATTAAATGCCATACATGTGTCTCGCTTGTAAGAGATAGTTCATGTTATATCAACAGCATTTATTATCTTGTGAAAAGATAGAAGTCCGCCGTATAATTTAGGATCTACAATAAAATATCTGAATATTTGAATTTTTTAAAATAATAAAATGTGGGCACTGGCAAGTAGAGATTGTCATAGAAAGTAAAGTGAAACAGCAGAAGACCTACATGATCACGCATGCAGGTTAGTGAGAAATGATATTGCTCGTTATGGTAACAAAGAAAGATAAATTAGAGAGCCTATTGCAATCTATTATCAATCAGAGAGGTGAGCTGGGAAATCGATTGTTTATCGTTCTTAACAGACAGGTAAGCTGTGAAATCGATTGTTTATCGTAGTTAAACAGACAGGTGAGCTGGGAAATCGATTGTTTATCGTTCTTAACAGACAGGTAAGCTGTGAAATCGATTGTTTATCGTAGTTAAACAGACAGGCAAGCTGTGAAATCGATTGTTTTCATGGTTCACAGACAGGTAGGCTGGCAAATCTATTGTTTTTAATTGTTATACAGACAGATGATCTGATAAGTCTTTTGTTTTATTATGATTACGTCAATAGGTAAGCTTATAAATCTATATGTTTTTTTAATAGTCACTAAAACAGGTAAGTTGAGAAATGTAGATTTTTTTATGATGACAGAGACAGTTGGTCTAGTAAATATATTGGTTTTTTTATGATTACAGAGACAGTTGGTCTAGTAAAAATATTGGTTTTTTATGATGACAGAGACAGTTGGTCTAGTAAATATATTGGTTTTTTTATGATTACAGAGACAGTTGGTCTAGTAAAAATATTGGTTTTTTATGATGACAGAGACAGTTGGTCTAGTAAATATATTGTTTTTTTATGGCTAAACAGACAGGTGAGCAATTAAATCTATTGTTTTTTTTTAATGGTTATACATACAGGTGAGCAGGTAAATTTATTGTTTTGTAGTGTTATACATACATGTGAGCATGTACACTTATAGTTGTGTATGGTTATACATACAGGTAAGCAGGTAAATCTATTGTTTTTTTTATAGTTACACATACAGGTGAGCAGGTAAAACTATTATTTTTATAGTTACACATACAGGTGAGCAGGTAAAACTATTGTTGTTCACGATGTTAGGCATTTAAGCTGTTGCTAGTGTTTATTTGTGTGAGGTTGAACTAAAGAACCACGAGAGACATAAACGTAATGATTTTTTAAAAATCTATTATATCAACTAATCCATTTTTGACAACAGAAACAAGAAAAAGAGTTCTTAAATGTTATGCAGGGCCAGTTTACATATGGGTGTGAATCATGAACAATAGGACAATAGACAAGAAAATCACTGGAGGTTGTAGAAATGTGGTTTTACAGAAGAATATTAAGAATACCATGGACAGCTAAGAAGAGCAATGAAAACGTTCTAACGAGGCCACAGCAAAAAGAGAGCTAATTTCCAATATTAGGAAGAAACGATCATCATTTTCTGGCCCTGTAATGAGACGAGAGCAGCTGGAATAGATTGTGACAACTGGGTAAATTGAGGGACGAAGGGATAGAGGAATGCAAAGATACCAGACAGCTTAAGATAATGATTTGGCAGAAGGTCAACAGCAGTAAACAACTGTCGAGATCGAAAGTTGTGGAGAGACATGGTCACCTACGCCAAATGGTCACCTACGCCAGCAAGCGTGGTTCTTGATGATGATGATGATGATGATGATGATAATATCACAGCATGATAGCTTCAATGATCTACGTTAATAAGCACGGCATGAATAACAATATAAACAATATTATTGAAATAATTGCTCAAATAGCAATAAATAATACATTATGTAACATTTTTGTACATAATTGTATACCCTTTTGCGTAACGTTTAATTAATAATTTCATCAACAAGTTTTATTTTAATATTTCTGATTTTCTTCATATTTAGACATTCTCATTTTATAGTAACGGTTACAAAATAGGAAGCGAAGTATTAAAGGTTCTGTCAATGGCAGAAGTATACTTTTTTTATATGTCAGTTTCTGTTTTGTTAATTAATTATTTTTGGAGTGTGCCTGGTCAGTGAAGATGGCACTTTATCAAAAGCTCGGCATTTTCAGCTTTTATGAATAGTTGGAGAATTGAGAATATAGAATAACTATGGACTTGGGACTAGAGGACACGACACAATCGCTAATTAATGTAAGGGAAATCAGGAGGTACGACAGACCTTGTCAAGAACAGATAGAGACAGATGGTGCGAGAATGTTGTAACGGTGGATAAAAGGTGGGAAAATAAATATAACATTGTGTATAGGAGCTTTACTAAATAGAAGACAATACACAATTATGAATGCTTGGGCCACAGGCCTATGTCAGTATGTTAAGACAAGAAACGCGTGCACAGCACATAACGTTTACATAGATCACAGTCATTCAAATCCTCATTGCACCTCGTGGCACTGTCTTCACAAGGCACTGAAGCTTAGCTGAAGCTAAGCTATATATATATAAATATATATATATATATATATATATATATATATATATATATATATATATATAGAGAGAGAGAGAGAGAGAGAGAGTTGTTATAGTGAGAAATAAAGGTAGCGCACTACACAACCATCTGTGTAGATCAGAGCTTTAGTGTATTTTGAATGTCTACTATTGAGGGCATTACCCACTATTGATGGCATTACGCAACTATTGAGGGCACTATCCACTATTGATGGCATTACCCAACTATTGAGGGCACTATCCACTATTGATGGCATTACGCAACTATTGAGGGCACTATCCACTATTGATGGCATTACCCAACTATTGAGGGCACTATCCACTATTGATGGCATTACCCAACTATTGAGGGCACTATCCACTATTGATGGCATTACCCAACTATTGAGGGCACTATCCACTATTGATGGCATTACCCAACTATTGAGGGCACTATCCACTATTGATGGCATTACCCAACTATTGAGGGCACTATCCACTATTGATGGCATTACCCAACTATTGAGGGCACTATCCACTATTGATGGCATTACCCAACTATTGAGGGCACTATCCACTATTGATGGCATTACCCAACTATTGAGGGCACTATCCACTATTGATGGCATTACCCAACTATTGAGGGCACTATCCACTATTGATGGCATTACCCAACTATTGAGGGCACTATCCACTATTGATGGCATTACCCAACTATTGAGGGCACTACCCACTATTGATGGCATTACCCACTATTGATGGCATTACCCACTATTGATGGCATTACCCAACTATTGAGGGCACTACCCACTATTGAGTTTTGTTCTCTGCATTCTCTGTCAAGTGTGTATACGACAGAAATGTAGCAGTGAAGGCACGGATACCGATTGTTCACATGATTAATATAAGACAGTCCCCGCTTCCCCAGCAGAACGTATTTATAATGTCCGCTTCGTTTACCTGTTCACTTTTTCTTTAGTCACCTTATTTATTCTAAGGGACATGTTCTTAACCAGCGCTTATCCTTTTGAGTATGCGTTTGATTTCCCTATCACGATTCTGCCCTCCACAGTAGGACATTTGATAAGAATTAGTATTGCCATGCAAGAAGTACCTGTCGTACAGCCTATTATAAGACGTATGACTTCATTTTGTACTTTCTTTTTTTAGTCTGTTAATATGGTTCAGACAAACTTTGAGAATAACCATGACGTAATAAATGGGCGAATGGACTAGTCCCCAATACAAACAACCAGAAGCTGTTGTTGAATGCCAGCAGCTGCCGCGACTCTCACATCCGATAAGCCCGTGTGGGCTATTGTTATCACTTGGCCAATTTGTCCGTTCGTTTGAAAGACCAGCAGCGAATTAAATAAACAGAAATAAATCGCAATATGCCATTACATTGGTTTTAATGACCTGATCGTCACACACTCTTTCACAACTGACAGCTCTGTGCTAACGATAGGACTATTCCGAGAACCATGACACTGGTTTTCTTGAGTTGACTCTGTGACACCACAGAGTTGTGCGAAAGAGTTTGATTCATTTTATTTCATGTTAGGACTGAAATTGAAACTGAAATGATGATCTTTGGCGTTGCTATTCTGCTCACATTTTCTGTCATTCGTCATGACAGGTCAAGCAAAGATCTATTAATTCTCTTTAGGTTCGTTCCTTTTATCCAGGAATTGTCTTGTATATTTCCTGTGTTATTTTTGTTTATTATCAAAGTTGCTATAGGTTTTAATATATAGATTATATCTCTATTCTCTGCACTTCTTGTTCATTTCCATAACTAATTACTATAGCTCTTCTAGACTTTATATCGACAGTAAAGTGTCATCATGATGTCTTAGGCTGTTTATTATGTTTCTAGTTATATTTAAACATAACATTTCCATAATGTCATCATCATCATCATCATGTGCCTTACCAGTTGGCGTAGGTGATCATGTCCCTCCACAATCTTCTATCTACAGTGCATCGTATCAGTTCTGTTGTTGATTGTTTTTCATGCCATGACACCAAGCTATCCAGTATTTTCTCTCTTTGTCGTCCGCGATCTCTCTTTCCTTTTATTTTGACAGTTGTAACCAAGTATTCCAAATTTCTTCTTCTCATGATGTGCCCGAAAAATGTTGATTGCTTCTTTCTGATGTTTTTTAAGTTTTAAGAGCTCCCTTTTTGTGTTGGCCTCTTTGAGAACTTCCTCATTGGTCTTTTTAGCTGTCCAGGGAACTTTCAACATTCTTCTGAGAAATCCTATCTCTGTGGCTTCTATCGTCTTTTCATTTGTTTGTCTACTGTCAATGATTCGCTTCCATAGGTCAGAATTGGTTCTATATAGCACCGATGAACTCTCTTTCTCATTTTTATTGACATAGATTTGTTGCATAAGATATTTTTCATTTTCTGAAATGCTATTTTGGCCTGAGCTATTCTGCTCTTTATTTCTGTGGTGCATCTACCATCTGATGTTATTATTGTGCCCAAGTATTTGAAACGTTGCACTTGTTTCAGATTTGTCTCGTTTATTTTTATGCTGCGTGATGGTGATGGTTGTTTCTTCGATATAACCATTACTTCTGTTTTCTTGCTACTCAGAGTGAGACCTTTCTTGTTGCTTTCTTTTACTATTATGTCTATCATTTCTTTTAGTTCGTTCTCTGTCTCTGCTATTAAGACTGTGTCATCCGCATATCGCAAATTATTTATGTTGTGACCGTTGACTTCAATTCCTTTTTTGTCTACTATTCATCGATATACATCCATAATGTAGACTCCCTTATGATCTTGAACGTGTGAACGCATTCACACCCACTCTCGGAAATTAATAGTGGCCTCCGTCACTCACTGTTGACTATGGATTTTGCAGCGCCCCTAGCAGATATTAATTTTGCTTTTATTTCGCCGTATATTCTCTTTTTTTTTCTATATTCCTGTCTGCTTCTTGCTTGAGATGAAGATTTAGAGTGCATTTTAAAAGATTGTGGTCTGTAGCTATCTCTTCCAAGGCTGCGGGGTTTATGTTCAGTTTTCATGTCACGTTTATATAAGTGGCCAAATCAGCTTAACCTATGTTGTACCGCAGCAGCTATACTTTGGAAAATAGCCTCATAGTCCAGTATGGTTAAGTGACCCCACGAGGCATGAATGTATCACACTCATACGCATAGTTTCCTTTTGGTTGCTCCTTCTCTTTGTATATCCTTCTCTACTACACATATTTGGGATCTTTGGTCTATCTACTATGCCATGTTATTTATAGTTCTCCTCCTCTAGTCCCCAATGAGACACTTCGGTGTTCTCCTCTATACCTTTTTTCTATGCTCCTTACCCCTCATTTGTTTTTATTGTACCCCACCCTCAGACATCTCACTCTTACCGCCTTTTGAGCACCCGTTGGTCTACTGTTCTATTCTTTCTCCTTTGTGTTTGCACACTGACCCCTGTGTGAACTCCTTTGGTTCTGTGTGCATTTGCGCACATTCCTGCACATTTCTACACATTCACGACAGCCACACTGAGGTTCCCATTTCCTCTTCATTTTGACCTCGGCCTGACACACAGGATTGACATTTTTTATTTTCTTTAACATATTTCGATTGTTTTTGTTTTGGATGTTTCGTTATTAATTTTACTTACATATCCGTGTGTGTGTGTTTTTTTTGTTTGTTCCTGCTGAAGGACTATTGGGCCGAAACGTCGTTTAGTCTGTGTCGTCCACTAGTCACGTAAAGCTTCTAACATACCATTTTTTTTTTTTTAATTGTTCCTCACCATTGTCACTAGTTCTATTTAACATGTACATAATAACGTTCACGGAACAACAGCTGGATGGGAGGGGAGGAACTATGACGTTTGCTGATAACATTCTGGTATATCGACAGGGAAGAGGAGAAACGAAATCGCCTCCACACTGCAGAACAAACTCAACCACATCTCTTCCTGGTGTGGAGTATCAGGTGTCTTGATTAATCTGAATAAACCATCACGAAACACCGGTTGTACGAATGGGAGCTGATGATGTGCCCAGGGATAGGTAGAGGACATACCTAGGAGTTAAGTTTGTTCCAGTCTCTGTTATATGGACAATGTCGTCTATGTGATAACAAAAGTCCGCGAAGGACTGGCCGCTATGAAGGTCAAGGCAGCTGCCAATATTGAGCAGAAACTACCTACATTTCTGATCCAGGGACTGGTCTTCGCATCAACTGAGTATGCCCTACCAATCCTCAATGTCTGCACAACACAAATCAACAGACTAGAGAAAGTACAAAATGAAGCGATGCATATTATCTTGTGTTGTCCGAAAGATACTCCCTGTGTTGTAATGAGGTATCGTCTTGATTTTCAAAAAATGAATGACATAATCAAGATCTGGACAACACGAGCACGCCTTAAGATAAGTGCAGATAAAGAGCATCCATGCACCATGATTTCCACACGGGGAACGATGACAGGCTAATAAGAGGCAAATCATGGGTGGGCCATGCAGAAGATTTCATCAACTAGGTCTGTAAGCTTACCAATATTAACGCTGGCGAGGAGTGGGTACAGGTGCCTACGTTATTTAGTGGCACATTCCCGTGTATTGTCACTCAACAGGAAGCACAGGGAAAAGAATCCAATTCTGGCCAATGCGGAGGTCAACGCTCTTATTTGGGACAAACTGACGTGGAAGATGCAGTAATTTGTACAGACGGATACGTAATACAATACAAAAGGAGCGTATGGGCAGCACGTTTACAGCACGTTTTGCATGCAGACTAGTCAAAGAAGACACGGTGCGTTCTTGGGAGCCAAGGTAGCCTAGTTAGGAAACCCATCCGACTGGACTACCGACGTTCGGACCAACAGTGTTCGATTCCCGCTGGGAGCAGTGAGAGTTGTACTCATGGTTGGAAAAAAAAATATCCCCCACGGTGGACCCAGCCGTTGGCAGAAATGGGTACCAGGGTATTACTCTGGGAAGGTGAGGAATGTCACCTCGCATCGATAGGCGGCCGAGCACATATGGGTGTAAACTCGCGTGCTAAGATAGGCGGCCGAGCACATATGGGTGTAAACTCGCGTGCTAAGATAGGCGGCCAAGCACATATGGGTGTAAACTCGCGTGCTAAGATAGGCGGCCGAGCACATATGGGTGGAAACTCGCGTGCTAAGATAGGCGGCCGAGCACATATGGGTGTAAACTCGCGTGCTAAGATAGGCGGCCGAGCACATATGGGTGTAAACTCGCCTGCTAAGATAGGCGGCCGAGCACATATGGGTGGAAACTCGCGTACTAAGATAGGCGACCGAGCCCATATGGGTGGAAACTCGCGTGCTAAGATAGGCGGCCGAGCACATATGGGTGTAAACTCGAGTGCTAAGATAGGCGGCCGAGCACATATGGGTGGAAACTCGCGTACTAAGATAGGCGACCGAGCCCATATGGGTGGAAACTCGCGTGCTAAGATAGGCGACCGAGCCCATATGGGTGGAAACTCGCGTGCTAAGATAGGCGGCCGAGCACATATGTGTGGGAACTGGCGTGCTAAGATAGGCGGCCGAGCACATATGTGTGGGAACTGGCGTGCTAAGATAGGCGGCCGAGCACATATGTGTGGGAACTGGCGTGCTAAGACGCCACGTACTTCACTTTACCGTGTGCGTTATAACCACGAGTGTGGCGATGGAGATGATGGCAGTGACAAGAACATTCATATGGATGGTGTCACAAGACTACACCCACGCCTGAATACTAAGTAATTCCATGAGCATGATAAGAATAGTGGAGGCCCAGACAGTGGACCGAATCATTACAGACGTCAACTAAACGTAGTCTCCTTTCTCAACGTTCCTGGACGTGCAGGATTACGGGAAAATGAAAAAGCGGACAAACTGACTATTAGTGCTGTCGTCGAAGACGGTATACCAATTGATTAGGAGAACGTTATTAATGCCTTTCAAGATACGAGAAGGGCACAGGTTTTCGACAACCATGAGTCCACATCTTTCCTTTGGATTAAAGAGAAGGGAGTAAAGATGGGTACAGCCCGGTACGATAGGGTTTATCATCATCAAGTACCGGGCTTGCTGGCGTAGTAGATCAAGTCTCTCTACAACTTTCCATCTCGACAATTATCTATTATTTCTGTTGTTGACCTTCTGCCAAGCCATTCTTTTAAGCTGCCTGGTGTGTAGTATCTTTTCTCTTTGCTTTCCTCTATCTCTTCGTCCCTCAATTTTCCCAGTTGTTACAATATATTCCAGTTGTTCTCTTCTCATTACATGGCCAAAAAATGATGATTGTTTCTTCCTAATATTGGAAATTAGCTCTCTTTTTGCTTTGGCCTCTTTCAGAACGTTTTCATTACTCTTCTTAGCTGTCTTCTATGCTGAGGTGGGGATCTGAGAACCTATGGACATGTTCGTAGTGCAATAATAATAATCCTCAAATGCCTCATAATTTTAATAGTTAAATTTTCATTCGGTCTCTAACGACCTTTTCATCGTCTTGAACAAACAATTCGCACAGCTATGCTTGTGACTCCTCTTTTCATATCAATATGTATTCTGTTGTTGTTGTTGTTGACGTTGTTGTTGTTGTTGTTGATGTAATGCCACGAGTTCATGCTGACAGTGTGCCTTTTTTCCGCATTGATGTAGCGGGTCGTAATGGCTTTCTTGACATCCCCGGCTCTTACTTGAGCAATTGAAGTTCATCTATCCCTAGCAATGCTGGGAAACTACTAGTCCAGCCCAGAGGTTCTGTAACACCAGGTATTCTATATCAGTAAGAGTCACCACTACAGGGAACACGGCGATCCCAGTTTCTGCTAGCCAGTCTGTTTTGACACAAATTGTCGCAAAGAGAGAGACCATGAGGTGGTAGAACTACTAGGTCTTGGTCAGCTGATGATGCGCCAACCTAGCTACAGCGACCTCAGGTCGCAGGCGCTTACATTCCCCCTCAGAACTCTGTCTGTTATTTGTTATCTTTCTGTCTGTTATATATTATCTTTTCTATCTGTCCCTGTATAAGTTACATATCAGCCTCATGTCTGGATCATAAAAATATATATCTTTCGGTCACTCAATGAGCTGTGTAAGTTGTACTCTGTTAAAGTTAGTAAGTAGCTGGATTATTTTCAACGCTCATGGAACAACTGCATAAGTGCTCAGGTCACCGCCTCAGCAAATCCGGCAGTGTGAAATTGTTGAAACATAAAACTATGATTGATGACAAGTCTTACCCTGTTCTCCCTGTAGCTCTTTTGAATAAGGTGGCGTGGACATAGTTAGCTCTCGCTTGCAGTAAAACTAGTTGCATGTATAGAATAGAATAGAATAAAATAGAATAGAATAGAATAGAATCTCTAAAATTTAGGCAACAGCCTTCTGAAATTGAAGATCGGGGACATGCATCAGGCCTACAGATTCACGAACATTGTCGCATTCTTCATCTTGACATTTTAAAACCTTGGGGATAAAAGATCTGTTCATTGCATAACGACATTAAAAATCAACACCATGATGTAATACGAACAACGATTGATAAGAATAGATACACTCTCAAGGCTTGATTCAATAAAAATACCATAGTCTGGTGCACGATTTCCGAAGTACATGCGCTGAATTCTTAAAGAGAAACATTCACTTGACTTGTCACACGGTACACATAGGAGAGCTGGAAGTAATCGGTGACCGAAAGAAATAATCGTCTATTTTAGAAGAGCTGTGAAAGCCATGACGAAGTGTGCGCAAAGATTTGACAACAAAGGGCGTATTCCCAATAATTCCTTATTCACGGAAACTACCGCAGTCAGGTGGACGAGCTCCGTAGCACTGGTGCAGTCACATCAAAGTGTGACCTCCGATTGCCTTTTAGCACAGCGATTCACATTAGAGAGTTAAAATTGATAGCTTTCAACGCAGCCATCTTGGAACCGGAAGTCAAAACTCTTAGAACTGAGTAATGAGATCTATGTGGCAAACATATATTGGTTTGCTTACTGTTGTGCACTTAGTATTTTTTTTACTTGGTTTTAGCAGATACATGCAGAAGATAGCTACTGTTGTGCACTTAGTATTTTTTACTTAGTTTTAGCAGATACATGCAGAAGATAGCTACTGTTGTCCCACTTTCATTCTGGAACCAACATTTATATCTCCCAACTTTATACTAATTTTATTGCTAATTATAAACATAATTTCCTCCACATTTCAAAGACATAATTCAATTTTTGCAGATGTGCCAACTTGCAGTGTATCCATTCAGCTATCTGAAGATTTTACTGAACATGAGATACGTCATTCATTATGGTCGCACCACTGAATATATGTACAGAGATCGCCTAGCACGCTCGTCTAAATATAGCCGTAATCAGCGTAGTTTTATGATGCAATTAGCCGAAACTATAGCTGGCCATACAATGAGTCAGGTCGTGACTGTCAGGGTGTCTGAGGTTACCATGATTTATGATTTCTTGTTTTAGCACATGTCTCTCCCATCATTGATGTATTCATTGAATGATTGGTAACATTGACAAACTATGTCCTACATTAGAGGCTGAACTATTACACTGGCCGGAAACAGCAGATCGAGAAGGCGAAAGTTTGGTGGCCGAGCTAATTTAAAGTGTGTATCTATCAATTAATTTGTGCTATATAGAACCAATTCTGACCTATGGAAGTGAATCATGGACAGTAGACAAACAAATGAAAAGACGATTAGAGTCCACAGAGATGGGATTTCTCAGAAGAATGTTGATAGTTCCCTGGACAGCTAAAAGTACCAATGTGGAAATTCTCAAAGAGACCAATACAAAAAGGGAGCTCCTAAACAACACCAGAAAGAAACAATCAACATTTTTTGGGCACATCATGGGAAGAGAAAAGTTGGAATACTTGGTTACAACTGACAAAATACAGGGAAAGAGAGTTGCGGACGACAAAGAGAGAACATACTGGATAGCTTGGTGTCATGGCATGGAAAACAGTCAACAACAGAACTGATAAGATTGTGGAAGGACATGATCGCCTACGCCAACCGATATGGCACATGATGATGATGATGATGATGGCCAATCAATTGATGCAAAGAGAATGAGTTGAGTTCACTTACGCCAGGGCTTTGAAATTCTCCACAGCTGTTTGTTTATATTTAAAAGTGACATTTTCGTTCTAATCTTCGATATATGTCATTATTGTTTGACCCATATATCCGTAGTTCTAGTACATTCCCATTATTCTTAACATTGCAATTTTTTTGGAACTGATTTCAATTTATGACACCACAAAGATAAAAAGTTAAATAATATTTTCTACAGTTAATATTTACAAATGATATTTTAGTAGAACAATCCTCCTATGTAAAAGATCAACACTGGTAGTTCTGAGAGTTTCAGGGATGCAATTTTCAATGTACAACCATGAACGTTTTTTTCATTTCAAAACACAGCTCCTTCCAGCCAATTTGGATATGTAATAGAAGAGTTATTTACCTTTGTTGAAAGGCATAACGGAGAAGATCAACTGAAGCGTCAACGACAAACAACTGTGCCTTTAGAAAGGACGACTTGATAATGATACTTTTGGTATAGTTGTCAGAATGATTGCAATCTGACTACCAGGAAGTGATTGCTATCTGACTACCAGGGAGTGGTTACAATCTGACTACCAGGGAGTGATTACAATCTGACTACCAGGGAGTGGTTACAATCTGTCTACCAGGAAGTGATTACAATCTGACTACCAGGGAGTGGTTACGATCTGACTACCAGGAAGTGATTACAATCTGACTACCAGGGAGTGATTACAATTTGACTACCAGGAAGTGATTACAATCTGACTACCAGGGAGAGATTACAATCTGACTACCAGGGAGTGATTACAATCTGACTACCAAGAAGTGATTACAATCTGACTACCAGGAAGTGATTGCATCTGACTACCAGGAAGTGATTACAATCTGACTACCAGGAAGTGATTACAATCTGACTACCAGGAAGTGATTGCATCTGACTATCTGGAGTGATTGCAATCTGACTACCAGGAAGTGATTATAATCTGACTACCAGGGAGTGATTACAATCTGACTACCATGAAGTGATTGCATCTGACTACCAGGAAGTGATTACAATCTGACTACCAGGAAGTGATTACAATCTGACTACCAGGAAGTGATTGCAATCTGACTACCAGGAAGTGATTGCATCTGACTACCAGGAAGTGATTACAATCTGACTACCAGGAAGTGATTGCATCTGATTACCAGGAAGTGATTGCAATCTGACTACCAGGAAGTGATTGCAATCTGACTACCAGGAAGTGATTACAATCTGACTACCAGGAAGTGATTACAATCTGACTACGAGGAAGTGATTACAATCTGGCTACCAGGAAGTGATTACAATCTGACTACCAGGAAGTGATTACAATCTGACTACCAGGAAGTGATTACAATCTGACTACCAGGAAGTGATTACAATCTGACTACCAGGAAGTGATTGCAATCTGACTACCAGGAAGTGATTACAATCTGACCACCAGGAAGTGATTACAATCTGACTACCAGGAAGTGATTGCAATGTGACTACCAGGAAGTGATTACAATCTGACTACCAGAAAGTGATTACAATCTGACTACCAGGAAGTGATTACAATATGACTACCAGGAAGTGATTGCATCTGACTACCAGGAAGTGATTACAATCTGATTACCATGAAGTGATTGCATCTGACTACCAGGAAGTGATTACAATCTGACTACCAGGGAGTGATTGCATCTGACTACCAGGAAGTGATTACAATCTGACTACCAGGGAGTGATTACAATCTGACTACCAGGAAGTGATTACAATCTGACTACCAGAGAGTGATCACAATCTGACTACCAGGAAGTGATTACAATCTGACTACCAGGAAGTGATTGCATCTGACTACCAGAAAGTGATTACAATCTGACTACCTGGAGTGATTGCAATCTGACTACGAGGAAGTGATTACAATCTGACTACCAGGAAGTGATTACAATCTGACTACCAGGAAGTGATTACAATCTGACTACCAGAAAGTGATTACCATTGTGATGGTATCTAACCATCTGTATTTTGTGCGATGACATCTTGTTGTGCACTGTTCCCTGTTCAATTTAACTGGTCTATATTGGACTGTGTTATTTATTTATTGTTAATATCGGTACCAGAAGACTGGTTTCTCAACCATTATAGAACAAACGTATTATGGGATGGTACTGCCACGACGCAAGCTAAGTTATCTAATATCTTCATGATACGAAGTGCAAAGGAAGATAAATTGAGACAACGATCCAGACAGTTATTGCACCGAACAACTGCAGATTCCTAGATCAATTAATATCCACCATGTATTGGATTGTGCAAGGTTTTATTAACAGGGAAATACAACGGGTGCAAGAGGCATTGTAATGAATTTTAATGTATTTTTAGTGCACCTTTTTTGTAATTGGTCATAGACTCATTTTCGAGCATTGAATGGCACAACTAGTTTTACTGTCCATTTTTGGATTGGCCCTAATGGACTTTACTTTCCTTGCAAGCAATTCGTTGTATTGAACGCCGTACATTTTTCAATTATAAACTCGTTTTCAATATAAAAATTGTAAGAGATTTAAAAAAAAAAATCTTTTCAACACTGCAATTGGCTCTTGTTTAAGAAATATTTTCTTTACATTTCGCGTGAAATGGGGTTAGTGCTATCTTCTAATTACAATCAAAAATCGATGTGCAGTCATTATCATTATTACATCAACCTTTTCATTCAACTCTTTGTTTGATCGTAATTGTAAACGATTGTAGAAACAGCAACCCGATGTTAGCCTCAATCAGTCGCCTCACAATGTTGGACCTGATTGGCTGTTATCAGTCAACCAATGAACTAGAAATGTGTATTGACTAAACTGATGTACTCAAGTCACACAGACTTAGAACAATGCAGGAGACAATGTTTTCTGGGAAATCATTTCCGACTTCCCATTAAAAATCCGTGTCAGTCTTGATTTCTGTAGTTAGATAACAAGGAAATTAAATGAAAGGAAATTTCTTCTTGCAAAACAAAGTGCAGCAAAAATAGTTACTAATGGCGAAGATAAAACGTTGGACAGCTTCATGAAACAATTCTAACCAATGACAGATTCTTTCCTTCAAGGAGCCATTCCATCAGGGATTTGTAATATTTAAAAAAAATAGAAATCAATGATTCGAGTAACAATATCAATTAGATTTATTGGTCGCTTTGGGATTGGTGCTAATGGACACTTACTTTCCTGTCAATTAGTTCGTTGATTACATTTTTAAAATATATTGTTTATAGATTTGTATCTACCAACATAACAGTTTTATATGTTTGAAATATTTTCATGAAAATATGAATTGAGTACATTTTAATGTTATAGGATTGTCGTCGAGCCATTAATTCTTAGACCAGTTTCATGTGGAGTAATGCTTTTTTGTATTTCCGTCACTGCTGTAGACATTTTGGTTCCTCATTTCCGGTGAGAATTGCAAGACCTGGTTTCCTATTTCAGTAGACCCCGCTACTGCAGGAACTACTGGGTACCTCATCTAGTTCACTAGTTCGCTGTAACATAATGTTGCATGGTCACCCTTCCTCTGGAGCTGAAATGAGGGTTTAATCACCTTTGGGTCGATGATCTTATTTTTAAAATTAAAATGAGAAAAAATGTAAATTAATCCCAGAGGCAACGAAGTAGATTAAATTGCCATTGTCGCAGAAATCAAACTTTAATGAAACAAAATGTCAGTGACTTTTAACATATTTCTGAACAAATTATTTTCAATTCAAGCAAGACACATTTATATATATTTACGGGAAATTGTTTTGTTACATTTTCTTTATCATATTGGAGAATTCTGACACAAAGGTTACCACACACTTCTTTATGTTTCCACTAACGTCTGTTTCCATACATTTTACTTTATCCGTTGCGCTGAGCTTTCCTTCTGCTATGGTTTTTCTCATATAATTTATTTAACTTCTATCGATTAGCATTTCTACTGTCGATATAAATAATCTAAGGTATGATGGCGATATTGTCTTAATCGCTAAGAGTGATAATGAGCTACAAGAAATGTTAGACGTAGTGAAGCAAAGCAAAAATAAAGGACTCAGCCTTAATAGCGAAAAGACAGAAGTAATGGTAGCTACAAAGAAAAAGACATCACCGCAATGCACAATAATAGCAAGTGGAACAATATTAAAACAGGTAAATCAATTTCAATATCTGGGAACGTAGTTAACCTCAGATGGTAGATGTACAACAGAGGTGAGATGCAGAAAGTCAGGCAAAAGCAGTTTACCCAAAAGAATGAGAAAGATACTGTGAAATCCATTTGTGACAATAGAAACAAGAAAAGGAGTTATTAAATGTTATGTAGAGCCAGTCTTAACATATGGATGTGAATCATGGACAATAGGACATATATATATATATATATATATATATATATATATATATATATATGGCCCTTTTCGTCTTGTCAGACGGTCTAGTGGAGGCTATTGCGTATTTTTTTGAGGTATTGTTTTTGCCGAACAGCTTCTCTCGTGGCTAATTCTACCTATGTTTGACAAACACACGCGGTCACATAATGAACAGGTCAGGCTCGCTGGTCCACAGGGTTTACCATCCTTTTTCATGAGTCTCTTCTCTTCTAAGTCCTGTCTTAGCACAGTCTCAAATGTTGTTATACCGTTCCTTATACATGCTCTCCATGATGTGCGATCACTTGCCAGATGTTGCCAGTCGTCTTCATAGATGGAGAAGTCTTTCAGAGATGATTTGCAGATATCTCTATATCGTAGTTTAGGTTTGCCGATTTGTCGTTTTCCGTGTTTTAGCTCGCCATATAGTATTGCCTAGGAATGCGTTTTTCTTCCATCCGTTGGACATGCCCCAGCCATCTTAGCCTTCGACTTCTGAGCATCGACATGATTGTTAGGGTCTTAGCACGTTGCAGGACAGTTAAGTTGGTTATTTTGTCTTGCCATTTGATGTGCATTATTTTGCGGAGACATCGCATGTGGAAGACATTTAGTCTTTTTTTCCTGGTTTGAGTATGTTGTCCGGGTTTCGGATCCATATAGTAGTGTGCTAAGCACACATGTTTGATATATTAGGAGTTTAGTCTTTCGAGTTAGTTTCGTGTTGTTCCATGCCCTTTTTGTGAGTTTGCCGAAGGTCGTAGCTGCCTTACCAATTCGACAGTTATTTCTTCATCAAGAGAGATGGTTTGCGTAACTGTGGATCCAAGATATGTAAATTTCTGTACTGATTCTAGTGGGCAGTCTTTTAGAGTAATAGATAGAGGTTTGAAGTCACCTTGATTTAGTATTACTGTCTTCTGAACATTAATTGACAGTGAAAAAAGGTCGCATGCTTTATCCAGGTTGTTGATCAGCGACTGTAGGGTGGCCTCACTATGAGCGACTAGGGCTGCATCGTCAGCAAATAAAAATTCTTTAAGTAGGGCAACATTTGTTTTGGTTTTTGCTCTTAGTCGTGCTAGGTTGAACAGTGAGCCATCTGGTCTAGTGCGCATGTAAATATTTCCTGAGCTGTTTTCGAAGGCGTAATTTAGGAGGGCAGCAAAAAATATACCAAAAAGGGTGGGGGCGAGGACACATCCCTGTTTCACTCCTTTGTTGACTTTGAAATTCTCTGATGGACTCCCATCAAAATGGACTTTGCCATTCATGTCTTCATGGAAGGAAATTATCAGCCTAAGTAATTTAGGAGGGCAGCCTATGCCTTCTAACACCTTGTAGAGACCATCTCTGTTTACTGTGTCGAATGCCTTTGTGAGATCCACAAAGGCAATATAGAGCGGCATATTTTGTTCCCGATATTTTTCCTGCAGTTGTCTAAGAGTGAAGATCAACAATAGGACAACAGACAAGAAAATCACTGGAGGCTGTCGAAATGTGGTTTTACAGAAGAATGTTGAGAATACCTTGGACAGCTAAGAAGAGTAATGAAAACATCCAGAAAGAGGCCAAAAGCAGAAAAAGGGCTAATATCCAATATAAGGAGAAACAATCATCATTGTTTGACCATATAATGAGAAGAAAACAGCTTAAATATATTGTAACAACTAGGAAAATTGAGGACGAGGAGATAGAGGGAAACAAAGAGAAATATCAGACAGCTTAATAGAATGGATTGTCAGAAGGTCAACAGTACTTGATTATGATGAATATAGATACTGATCCTTTATTTATCTTACCACATAATCTTTCAGTTTTGTTGATTTTACTCTGATTATATCTTTATCTTTACAATCAGTAAGCAGTCTCGACTTGCGGCACTAACTGTCAGATGATGTTTTACAGAGCAACGCCCGTTATGGCTGATTCTGCCAATATTTGGATGGCACTATCGGCGGCAAATTGTTAACTTGACACATTTATATCATAGGGTCTGTCATCATTCCTTAGGGTCTTTCATCTTTCCTAGGGTCTTTTATATTCTCATGGGCAAATATCTAGAAAAGAGTATATTGCAAGTGCTGTATACATCCTCAGATCCATCTCTTCCGCCGATCTATCTATCTATCTTTCGTTCACCCGAAGTATTGTCTATATCCACAATGTCGTTTCCTGTATAAATTTTACTGCCTTTTGTAATTCTTGCAGTGGCCCATATAGTTTTGTCTGTAGTGTTGTATCTATGGGCCAATGGATTTTGCTTAGTCTACTATATTCTGTGCAATCTTGAAGTATGTGTTCAGCAGTCTGGGGCGCCCGTCCACATGTACAAGTAGTTGATGTGCCGATCTTGAATTGTGTATACATTGTATGTATCACTGCAAATGAATTAAAATCCATAATTACTCAACCGCCCGTGCCAGTAGAATCATCCGAATTACTAACACATTTCCCAAACAAAGAATGATAACTGTAGTCCCCATCGTAGCAGTCTCAGCACACGCCAAAAGACATAAGGCGAAACCGCGCAGAAAGTGAACACAGCCAACTGTTCCCTGCCATACGATATTATCATTCATCGTAAACAAGCGGGATATCGAAACAGGATCAAAACGGATGAGATACACAGCTCACGGTGTGCACAGAGCACTTAACTCAGTAGCTCCTGCAACATGCCGGACTTGGAATATGAGGAAACTGCAAGAAGGAACACTTTTCAGACATAGCCTTCAATGTGTGACAGTGTTCTACATTAATGTATGACTCCTTGTAACCAGTGCAATTCTAATTGGAAGTGATAGCAATAATGTTTTAATGGTATTCAGTGTCTGCAACTAGAGGTGTTCAGTTAAATATATCTGCACGCAAATGTGTCACATCTGACCATGCACACACAAAAAAAAAAAAAACAACTCAAAATAGTTGTAACAATACATTTGTGGGTGACAAAGACGATTAAAAAAAAACACATTAATGAACATTTGCAACATAAAGCTACAAAAACAAGCCCATGCCATGTAACAGGTGATATTGTTGAATATTTGTCACATTTGAATGCTTTCAGGTTAGACGTTTTTACTAAAAAGATGTGTTTTAGTGCAGAAGTTGTAGCCCTTTGTTTAGTCACCCAGAGAAGTTAAATGTGAGCAATGGCCTGGACTGTTAAAGATGACATTGTTATGTCCTGGACATGATTGTTCCTAATATGGGCTAGAATTTACTATCAAAATATCACAATCATAAGACATAAAGATGTAAACTTTGTACTGTTGTAAAGGAAACGACAATACATGAACAGAAAAAGAAATGCAATTACACAGAATACATTTTAATATATGCATGCTGACCCAAGTCTGTGTGTATAGACATGAGAGTGCTAGAGTCACATCTGCTTATCTACTAGATTGTTATTATTGTTATTGTTATTGGTTATGGAAGGGCTCGGTCTCACAGCAAACGAATTAAAATCCATAATTGCTCAACCGCCCGTGCCAGTGGAATCATCCGAATTACTAACTCATCTCCCAAACAAAGAAAGGTAACTGTAGTCGCCATCGTAGCAGTCTCAGCACACGCCAAAAGACATAAGGCGAAACCGCGCAGAAAGTGAACACAGCCAATCGTTCCCTGTCATACGAATTCATCATTCATCGTAAACAAGCGGAATATCGAAGCAGGATCAAAACGAATGAGACACACAGCTCACGGTGTGCACAGAGCACTTAACTCAGTAGCTCCTGCAACAAGCCGACTTGAAATGAAAGGCATCCTGATTTGGGGCTTTTGGTCTTCTGATTGATTTGATTATCTGTTTATTATGGTGGTATGTAACCGGTGTATCTAGTTGTGTGCCTGTTGAACCTTCCTTTGCCAACTGATCTGCTTTCTCATTTCCTGGTATTTCACAGTGAGATGGGATCCACTGCAGGGCAACCCTGTGGTGCTTGCAGAGTTCAGTCAATAAAGTCTACAGATGTGGTAATTTTCTAGATCGTAGTTCCTGGAGTACTGATCTTGCATCTGTCAAACACACTACAGGCTGCGGGCTAAGATTACTGTTCAGCAGTTTTTCTATTGCTAACTTTATTGCTTGTATTTCTGCATCATAATTGTGACAATATTTCCCTGTTGCTATTTTATTCATATCCCTAGTGTTATTTGGGTACTTTATATATGATAAAGGAAGTTCCCCATATAATAATATTTATGTATTATTATTTGTACCCAGTATATAATCACTGGGAACTACTATTCGTGCTGTTTCGTCCAATAAATGTTTGTCTACAACACAAGTATTCAGCCCTACTGGGAGATACTTGCATTAATAGGAAAGTACAAATATACAATTTATTTCCGGTCTGTGATCGTTACCCTATGCTATAGTCATTGAGAACGTCATCGTGTAAGACACTACTGCAATAGCCAATTTTTTAGTTGGCTGCGTGGTAGTGTGCCAAGCGTTCGGCTTCTCGTGGCAAGGCGCGGTGCCACTGAGTACGGGTTCGATCCCACTTCGGACCATATATTGTTCTTCGTTTTTTTCTATTGTTGTTTGTCTGTCAATTTTTCCGAGTGCTAACACATACTTCTTTGTTCTATTATTCCCTATTATCGCCTCGGAAGTTCCCCATATAATAATATTTATGTATTATTATTTGTACCCAGTATATAATCACTGGGAACTACTATTCGTGCTGTTTCGTCCAATAAATGTTTGTCTACAACACAAGTATTCAGCCCTACTGGGAGATACTTGCATTAATAGGAAAGTACAAATATACAATTTATTTCCGGTCTGTGATCGTTACCCTATGCTATAGTCATTGAGAACGTCATCGTGTAAGACACTACTGCAATAGCCAATTTTTTAGTTGGCTGCGTGGTAGTGTGCCAAGCGTTCGGCTTCTCGTGGCAAGGCGCGGTGCCACTGAGTACGGGTTCGATCCCACTTCGGACCATATATTGTTCTTCGTTTTTTTCTATTGTTGTTTGTCTGTCAATTTTTCCGAGTGCTAACACATACTTCTTTGTTCTATTATTCCCTATTATCGCCTCGGAAGTTCCCCATATAATAATATTTATGTATTATTATTTGTACCCAGTATATAATCACTGGGAACTACTATTCGTGCTGTTTCGTCCAATAAATGTTTGTCTACAACACAAGTATTCAGCCCTACTGGGAGATACTTGCATTAATAGGAAAGTACAAATATACAATTTATTTCCGGTCTGTGATCGTTACCCTATGCTATAGTCATTGAGAACGTCATCGTGTAAGACACTACTGCAATAGCCAATTTTTTAGTTGGCTGCGTGGTAGTGTGCCAAGCGTTCGGCTTCTCGTGGCAAGGCGCGGTGCCACTGAGTACGGGTTCGATCCCACTTCGGACCATATATTGTTCTTCGTTTTTTTCTATTGTTGTTTGTCTGTCAATTTTTCCGAGTGCTAACACATACTTCTTTGTTCTATTATTCCCTATTATCGCCTCGGAAGTTCCCCATATAATAATATTTATGTATTATTATTTGTACCCAGTATATAATCACTGGGAACTACTATTCGTGCTGTTTCGTCCAATAAATGTTTGTCTACAACACAAGTATTCAGCCCTACTGGGAGATACTTGCATTAATAGGAAAGTACAAATATACAATTTATTTCCGGTCTGTGATCGTTACCCTATGCTATAGTCATTGAGAACGTCATCGTGTAAGACACTACTGCAATAGCCAATTTTTTAGTTGGCTGCGTGGTAGTGTGCCAAGCGTTCGGCTTCTCGTGGCAAGGCGCGGTGCCACTGAGTACGGGTTCGATCCCACTTCGGACCATATATTGTTCTTCGTTTTTTTCTATTGTTGTTTGTCTGTCAATTTTTCCGAGTGCTAACACATACTTCTTTGTTCTATTATTCCCTATTATCGCCTCGGAAGTTCCCCATATAATAATATTTATGTATTATTATTTGTACCCAGTATATAATCACTGGGAACTACTATTCGTGCTGTTTCGTCCAATAAATGTTTGTCTACAACACAAGTATTCAGCCCTACTGGGAGATACTTGCATTAATAGGAAAGTACAAATATACAATTTATTTCCGGTCTGTGATCGTTACCCTATGCTATAGTCATTGAGAACGTCATCGTGTAAGACACTACTGCAATAGCCAATTTTTTAGTTGGCTGCGTGGTAGTGTGCCAAGCGTTCGGCTTCTCGTGGCAAGGCGCGGTGCCACTGAGTACGGGTTCGATCCCACTTCGGACCATATATTGTTCTTCGTTTTTTTCTATTGTTGTTTGTCTGTCAATTTTTCCGAGTGCTAACACATACTTCTTTGTTCTATTATTCCCTACTTTATATATGCACCGGCTCCACCATTCTTTACTGCATTCTGTGCTGATCCATCTGTGTACACACGAATCCATAGGTCTTGTGGGTATTCTTCATCCAGGAAAGTGGGAGTTATTGTTTTTTCGCTGTGGAATAATCTGTTCTTCTTTGTCAACTATTCGTTTCACTTCTGTCCGTATTTGAACTGATAATCCTGATTCCTCTGTCCAGGGAGTCTGTTCTGGTATGGGCAGAAGGGGTTTAACAACTCTTGGCATGTCTGGTGTTTGTCTACTAATACACTTGAATTGGTGGATAAAACTGCTTCTCTTAAGTCGTCCCAATGCAAGATTTTGGAATCGGTCCTTCATTGGATATCTAGGCATGCATGTAAATTTTTCTGCCTGTATCAGCAACTGTGTGTCCCTCAGTTCTCTCAGTGCTGGTATCCTCCACAATTTCTCCATCTCCAATATTGGTGTTGATTTCATTGCTCCTGTGATGACCCTAAGTGCCTGGTTTTGTACTTTATCCAGCTCTTGCAGTGTAATGTTTGATGCTGAGCACCATGCGGATGATCCATATTCTAAATGTGGGCGTATACTCTGTTGGTAAACTTTACTGAGTATTTTCCCACTCGCACCCCATGTGGTTCCACACAGCTTTCTTAGAATAGCCAATTTCCTCCTTGCTTTTGGGTTGCCTTATTTATCTGCTGTTTCCAAGATAGTTTGTTATCAAATGTAACTCCGAGATATGTAGCTTGTATGTCTTATTTCACAGGCTCATTGTTTATGTAGATGGCTCCTGCTTTTTGTTTTGGGGAGAGTGTGAAAAGTATAGTGCTGCATTTGTCTGTATTGATGCTGGTACACCATCTATTTGTCCATGAATTCAGTGCATTCATAGCTCTTTGTAGCAATTGGAGGGTACTTTTGCATACTCCTCTGTGCACCACATTACCAAGTCATCTGCATACATTGCCACTTTGATGCCATGTGGTAGTTCAGTAACTAGGTCATTGATGTAGATTATAAAAAGTGTTGAAGATATACCACTCTCTGTAGAACGCCCTGTCGCAATAAGACCTTCTTACTCTTAAGACCATCCAGTTGCACTCTTGCTCTCCTGTTATGCAGGTATGCTCTGACCCATTTGTACATCCTGCCATTTACTCCACAATTTCTCAGTTTCTTGAAAAGTCCTTCCTTCCATACCTTATCGAATGCTTTCTTTATGTCTATCCATGCTGCTAGTACCAGTTTCTTTTCTTGAAACGCATCCTCAATTTCCTGGGAAAGATAGGTTGCTTGATCTTCGGTAGAGTAACACTGTCTAAAGCCTGCTGGTTGTGGGACAAGGAGATTTTCACGTTCCATGTACCACTGTAGTCTGAGATTGATTATACGTTCCATTGTTTTACACAAACAGCTTGTAAGGCTGATTGGTCTATAGCTGGATGTCGTTGAACCATCTTTTCCTGGCTTTAGTAATGGTATCATAATTGCTTCTCTCCATGCATGTTGCACTCTACCTGTGATCCAGCAAATGTTGTAGATCTGCAGTAGTTTTGCTTTAGCTGCAGTTCCCAAGTTCTTAATCATTTCATTGGACACTCCATCACTGCCTGGTGACTTTTTCATTTTTAATTTGGATATTGCCAGCTCTAGCTCTCTTTGTGTAATGGGTATTTCCATGACTTCATGTGTGGTCTCTTCTTGTCTTGCATTTCGTTGTTTTAAACGGGTCTCTTGTCGTTTCTCTAGGTTCACCCGCCGATGAAGCGGAGTAGTACGCACGGCAATATTCCTTTTTGACAAATCAAGTGTTGTGAATGCGACCTTAAACCGTCTAGAGCTGATCTGTGCTTTACGTCACATTGAGTGCTGTTCAAGACAACTCATGTTCAATTCGGATGATTCTACTAGCATCGGCGGTTGAGCATTTATGGGTTTTAATTCGTTTGCAGTAATACCGGTACCTTCCATAACCAAAGAGCTAACTCTACTTTAGTCTCTCTATATAATATTTCTATCCTACATGTTAAGCGATCTTTCAGCTGATGTTTCAGCCAGTCATTATGCCGATATTTTGTACTATATTTCGGAATAAATTTGCACCGCTATATTAGCCAATATTCTAAAGTAGATTTAGTTATTATTTTAGTCAGTATGAATGTTTAGCTCTCCTTTTAACAAGATTAGATTCGATTAGTTTAGTCGATTGGTTGTCCTCTCTCCACATCAGACCAGACCAGAAGTGCTGAGTTCTTATTGGATATATATCCGTCAACGTGTAGCGACTAACGACACGGGTATTGAGTTGGTTAACAAGTCTTCTTTGGATTCCTGAGTAGCGCTCGTGTCTGCCACTTCGCAAGTGAGCCACCTCCCCTGCTCAATCCACAAACACCTAGGCACTGTTCGATGTGGACGTTGAATCTGCTACATTTGCGACCATGTACTTTGCACCGATTCCGCCCTGTACACCAAATGGCGATTTTAAATCAAGGAGGGTTTTACATGTGTTTCACGTAATATTATTTTCGCCATAATATGCCATAATTGCTAGATGACCTACATAGGTGAGTCGGGACGATATTACGTTACAGATTTTGTGAGCATCTCCGTGATGTTGTACGGAAGACTGGCAGTCCAGTGTCGTCCCCCTTCAATCCCCCAGGCCACAGTGGTAAACCCGACATGCAAGTAACTAGCATTGTCTCATGTCACTCCAGCAATCGTCGTTGGTTCGCCCTTGAGATACGTCTCATAGTCCTGTTGGGTTCATTGTCCCCACAAGGCATGAACATATCGCTCTCATACACATAGGATACTTCCTACACATCTCTTACCCTCAAGCACACTCGCTCTTACATATGTGTTTATATTTGTCTGCATGTGTTAATGCGGGTACGTACGCATGTGCTTCTCACACATCTCTTTGTTTGTACAAACCCACAATTACATATATTTGTATGTTCCCTTTTTCCATGAGGATTTACTTTTTGGGAATCAACTCATATTACGTTTGCATTAATAGTAAAGGCTGGGATCTTGTACCCATCTCCACATATTTTAGCACCCTTCCATTCTTACTGTTTGTCACACTTTTGGTCCCGCTCTGCTGGCCAGAGTCTTGATCAAGCGATATGTTCTGGACCACAGGGAAGTGACTTATTTTCCTTTTTTGAAAGTTATCATAATATCGCCATGTAGTTATATTTCTGAAAATATACTTATATATTTGTGTTGTTGTTTGTTGTTCCTGTTGAAGGCCTTTTGGCGGAAACGTATCCACTTTTGTTTTAGTTTTTCACCTACGTAAAGCTGTTACGATACCACTTTTTTTTTCTTTTTTAAATCGTCATTAGTCCATATTTTAAAAACTTATTTTATCTTACAATCAATCGTTTAGTCCATATTTTAAAAACTTATTTTATCTTACAATCAATCTTTTAGTCAATATTTTAACTACTTATTTTATCTTACAATCAATCGTTTAGTCAATATTTTAACCACGTATTTTATCTTACAATCAATCGTTTAGTCCACATTTATCCACTTATTTTATCCTACAATCAATCGTTTAGTCAATACTTTAACTACTTATTTTATCCTACAATCAATCGTTTAGTCCACATTTAACCACTTATTTTATCCTACAGTCAATCGTTTAGTCCACATTTAACCACTTATTTTATCATACAATCAATCGTTTAGTCAATACTTTAACTACTTATTTTATCCTATAATCAATCGTTTAATCAATATTTTAATTACTTATTTTATCCTACAATCAATCGTTTAGTCAATATTTTAACTACTTATTTTATCTTACAATCAATCGTATAGTTCACATTTAACTACTTATTTTATCCTACAATCAATCGTTTAGTCAATATTTTAACTACTTATTTTATCTTACAATCAATCGTTAAGTCAATATTTTAACTACTTATTTTATCTTACAATCAATCGTTTAGTCCACATTTAACTACTTATTTTATCCCACCATATAATCTACGTTTTAGTCCATGTTTTAACCACTTATTTTATCCCACAATCAATTGCCTTGTCCATATTTTAACCACTTAATCAGTTCTTCCACCACTCCCTAATTTTTTTAGTCTTTTTATCGAATATTGTAGCTTCATCAAGGTTTCATGCATTACATTTAAATCATTTTCTAAGGCAGTTTATAAAAAAAAAGTTTACCTGTAAAATCATTCTACACCTTTGTGATGTTGTTTCGTGCCTTACATTTATGGATCACGGCATTCATTATCAAGTACCGGGCCTGCTGGCGTAGGTGGTCATATCTATCCACAACTTTCGATCTCGACAATTATTTATCATTTCTGTTGTTGACTATCTGCAAAGCCATTCTTTTAAGTTCTGTGGTATCTTTTCTCTTTGCTTCCCTCTATCTCTTCGTCCTTCAATTGTTCCAGTTGTTACAATATATGTTATAGAAACCACACGGACTCTTTATTGTATTTGTTCATAATGCATTTATTAGTCATCAACATTATTCAACTTACGTTCATGAGGAAACGTGAAACAATTTGAATTAATCTTAAAAACACTTCCCGACACTAATGTTCATACTCTCATTGCTATACTACTACTCTCTATCAACTTCTACTAATAACTTCTCAACTGACTTGAACTACAACTTGGAGATTCTAACTTCCTAGCTAACTGGCTTCACTTTCTAAACTTAACTTTCTAACTGTTCTGACTGTTCTAACTATCTAACTGCCTTCGGCAGTTCGGCCGAAGCCGGACTAAGCTTACCCAGTCTACATCTTGACTATTCTCATTCTTTAACTAATTTAATCCTGACTGTTTCAAACTTATAGTGTTGAAGTTTAAATACTCCAACCACTCTCTTCGTCTAAAATTCAGCAGCCAGTAAAAACTGTTGCAAAGTGACATTTAGCGCTCTTCTGGTCACTTGAGTTGGTCGCTGCTCACCATTCTGTGACCGACACCTGAACTATCTACTGTTTTGATGAAAACACCTTGTTTTAGTGAATCTCAATGACCCATTTGCTGGATGACTACTCATGTATCATACGACCAAAGTCATGGGGTCAATGCATGCGCTAGTCATGCTTCTATGGTCACCTCAACAACAGGTTGTTGTGAAAATCGTGGAAATTTCCATTAACTATTATGTCCAGGATAATTCTGGACCTTCCTACCTTTCCTATCTGGACCCACCGCCTGGTGGGTGTCCCTGTCATGCCTGAGGTCCCCACCCCTACAAACACCGCGCTATCTTCCAACTTCCACAACCTGCTGCGTGGAAAATTCCATGGACCCAAACTCTCTGTATAATTCTACTTTACCTTCCTCACCTCTGTGTGTCCACCACCCACTATAAACTTTTACTCCCTTAACTTCGTCTCTACAACTTGTCATTCTGGAAAATGTCCATTCCTTAACATTAAACTAATTACTACTGGTCGCTACCATTTGTTACTGCCATTATCTATTGAGAAGTGGGTAACAACTAAGTTACCCGTCCCCATGCTTTCACTAGCTTACTGTTACATATATTCCAGTTGCCCACTTCTCATTACATGACCAAAAAATGATGATTATTTTTTCGTA
Organism: Megaustenia siamemsis; assembly: GCA_032433765.1. NCBI lineage: Eukaryota > Metazoa > Mollusca > Gastropoda > Stylommatophora > Ariophantidae > Megaustenia > Megaustenia siamemsis. The sequence continues at coordinate 13,682,565 of JAVIAB010000051.1, read as the reverse complement.
ATATTGGAAATTGACTCTCTTTTTGCTTTGGCCTCTTTCAGAACGTTTTCATTACGCTTCTTAGCTGACCATGGTATTCTCAACACTCTTCTGTAAAACCACATTTCTACAGACTCTATTGATTTCCTTGTCTGTTGTCCTATTATCCATGATTCACATCAATATGTTAAGACTGTTTCTACATAACATTTAAAAACTCTTTTTCTTGTTTCTATTGTCAAAAATGTATTGCATAGTCTATCTATCTTTCGTTCGCCTGAAGTATTGTCTATATCTGCAATGTCGTTTCCTGTATAAATTTTACTGTCTTTTGTAATTCTTGCAGTGGCCCATATAGTTTTGTCTGTAGTGTTGTATCTATGGGCCAATGGATTTTCCTCAGTCTACTATATTCAGTGCAGTCTTGAAGTATGTGTTCAGCAGTCTGGGGTACCTGTCCACATGTACAAGTAGTTGATGTGCCGATCTTGAATTTTGTATACATGTGACTATGGAGTCGATTGTGTCCTGTTCTTAGGCGTATAATGATAACTTGTTCATATCTATTCATATTATGAAAGGCATCCTGATTTGGGGCTTGTGGTCCTCTGATTGATTTGATTATCTGTTTCTTATGATGGTATGTAACTGGTGTATCTATTTGTGTGCCTGTTGAACCTTCTTTGCCAACTGATCTGCTTTCTCATTTCCTGGTATTCCACAGTGAGATGGGATCCACTGCAGGGCAACCCTGTGGTGCTTGCAGAGTTCAGTCAATAAGGTCTGCAGATGTGGTAATTTTCTGGATTGTAGTGCCTGGAGTACTGATCTTGCATCTGTCAAAAACACTACAGGCTGTGGGCTAAGATTACTGTTCAGCAGTTTTTCTATTGCCAACTTTATTGCTTGTATTTCTGCATCATAATTGTGACAATATTTCCCTGTTGCTTTTTTATTCATATCCCTAGTGTTATTTGGGTACTCTATATATGCACCTGCTCCCCCATTCTTTACTGCATTCTGTGCTGATCCATCTGTGTACACACGGATCCATAGGTCTTGTGGGTATTCTTCATCCAGGAAACTGAGAGTTATTGTTTTTCGCTGTAGACTATTTTGTTCCTCTTTGTCAACTATTCCTTTCACTTCTGTCCGTATTTGAACTGATAATCCTGATTCATCTGTCCAGGTATTGCATAGTATTTTCCTCATATTTTGAAAAGCTGCTTTTGCCTGAGCCATTCTGCATCTCACCTCTGTTAACAAAGTTCCCAAATATTTAAATTCATATACCTGTATATATTTTTACCTGAATCACGGCATTAAATAACTCTAAAGACTTGTGCCGATATAACCAGACTGTTTTGTCTAAGAAAAAAGCCTAAAAATGACGATACCGTTAATATTTCGTATACAATTATAAACGATTTTGTTACTGAGCGTGTAAAATTGTTTCATCTCTTTATACAAATGTTATTGTCTCATCGACAGTTAATCTGGCTTTTATTTCATCACATCAGAATGCATGAGACATCGACTCTACCGGCGGATCTCAACAATACAAACTGCTCAAGATGTAGTCCCAACATGGCCTTTGATTTGACAACAAAAAACACAACCTTGGAAGATGGCGACGCAACCACCTGGGATGACGCAACCTGGATCTTGACCAGCGCGTTTATCATTTTTACCATGCAGTCAGGTCAGCCTCTCAAACAACTCTCTCTCTCTCTTTCTCTCTTTCTCTCTCTCTTTCTCTCTCTCTCTCACTCTTTTTTTTCTTTCTCTCAATCTTTTTCTCTCTTTATCTCTCTGTTTCTTTTGCTTTATCTCTCTTTTTTCTCTCTCCCTTTCTCCTTCTCTCTATCTCTCTCCCTCTCTCTCTTGCTCTCTCTCTTAGCGTGTGCACGTGGACCACTAAACATTTAACTGTCAAACTATGCTTAATCATACAGAGGTTGGTAATGATTCAATCAGACAATATTAATGATAATTACGTGCAGTGATTGCAAACACTATTTGAGACATTTAAAACATAGCCAGTGCTACCACTCCGGGTGTTGTTGAACAAGATGATAGTTTTTATTTTCCTCTTAAACTTTGGAAATGTGATGATGATGATGATGATGATGATGATGATGTTCATCATCATCAAGTACCGTACCTGCTGGCGTGGGCGATCAGGTCCCTCCACAACTCTCGATCTCGGCAGTTGTCATTTCTGTTGTTGACCTGCCAAGCCATTTTCTTAAGCTGTCTGGTATCTTTTCTTTTTGCATCTCTCTATCTTTTCGTCCCTTAATTTTCCCAATTGTTAAAATATATTCCAGCTGTTTTCTTCTCATTGCATGGCCAAAAAATGATGAAAAAGTAATAGATGCTGTTTTACTATTTTCCGCGATAGCTCAGTGGTTAGTGAACTGGACTACAAAGGACAAGAGGTAGGGTTCAATCAATCCCAACCGACGGCTTCCGAGTTCACCCAGCCTTTAATGGGTACAGGATTTTTTTTTCTGGGAAAGTAAAGCGGCACGGGCGTAATACCGACCACATTACCCCAAAAATCAGGTGCCGAAGGTCTGTAAAATTTATGGTCACTAACACCATATTCCCTATACGCCACTTGGTGTGACGGGGGTACTTTGGGGGGGGGGGGGGGTAGGGGGTTACTTACTATTTTGGATTATATATAAAATGTTCAGTTTGGGTGACTGGTTAGTATCGGGACAAGACGCCGGCCTCGAGACAGAGAGGTTAAGGGTTCAAATCCTGGCTTCATCAGTTGGGATTTTTATTTATGATTTCTGTCTGCGACAACAACCTCTTGTCTCAGCAGCGAGGCCCCGGCTTGGAACGTCAATTACTCATGGACGGAAAAAAAAATATGAGTACCTCTGAAGACGGAGTTATCTGCCTGTGCGGCAAGGGACTCCTGTGTACACATTTGACAGGAGAAAATGGATTAACACGCAATTTAACACGCACTAACATTCAGTTCCCAGTATCTAGGGGCTTCGTCAGAGGTAAAAACTGGTGAACGCAAAAATAGTTCAGTTTGATTGGGTCAAGTGGTAGGTACCTATCAGTCGCTGGACAAAGGGCACTATTTGACGTACAAGCAAGGGTTCTCTGTGGAATAATAGTGAGCACAATATATGTAGTTTTGATATTTACTTTGTGAACAGAAGCTTCCACAGCGCGAGATCCCAGTGACTGGTCCGTTGATTGAACAAACACGAGGAGAAATGCTATATATTCTAGGTATTTAAATCGATTACGTTGAGTTAATGAATCGTTGGTTTAGTAACTGATTGGTTATCGAAACCGCCCATATTCCATTAGTGCCCGTCTGAAAGATGTTCTTCCCCTTCAATGGGAGAAAATGATTACGTATGTCGATATTGATTTTCCAATGGCTGAATGATGTTAATTCCCTCTTTGTATTGTCAGTCACATCTTTATACTCGTGTCATGCTCGATTTCACATATTATCTTTTTTTTTTTGCTTTAATTAACCTTCTTTGCCACGTTCAAATGGCGATCATTTACCGATACGTCTGTCTCGCTTGAAGTCTCTGGCTAGTGAAATCCGATGTCAAGCCCCCTTGGATAAGAGCGAAGAATAGGAGGTCCCGTGTGCACTTTGCGGAAGTTACAATAATCTTGCCAGTAAAATTAAAAAGTGTAGGCCAAATATTAATGCTGCACTGAAAAAAAAATTAAGAGATGGAAATCTACTCAATTAGCCTTCTATTATAGAGGTCTTCATCAGTGGTCCGGAGTTTGTGCATCCGAGCTAAAACTACCTTCTGTGCTTCCGCTAGCCTGTGACGTCGATGCTACATGATGTGGAAGGATTTGAGGAGGAGATTTGAGCACATTATAGAGTTGTTCTTTGTGCAATGGAGTTGTTCTATATGTTAGATTAACTAAGCTAGACAGAGCATGTTTCTTTTTGCTTCATATCTTTACTGCTTGTTTCGACTTTTTGTGCTAACATCTTCATAATTTCGGATGCAATCGTAGGCGATTCCTTGCATAGACTGTACATTTCACGTCAAATAAAACGCATCGAAGCAGCTTACGAATATGATTTGGATGCAATAGAGTTTAGCAAGCATAGACTACAGCAGATGTGTGTTGATGTTAACGTGTTGCAAGTGTAGATGTTAACGTGTTGATGTTAACGTGTTGCAAGTGTAGATGTTAACGTGTTGATGTTAACGTGTTGCAAGTGTTTATGTTAACGTGTTGCAAGTGTTGACGTTAACGTGCTGCTTGTGTTGATGTTAACGTGTTGCATGTGTTGATGTGAACGTGTTGCATGTGTGATGTTAACGTGTTGCATGTGTTGATGTTAACGTGTTGCATGTGTTGATGTGAACGTGTTGCATGTGTTGATGTTAACGTGTTGCAAATGTTGATGTTAACGTGTTGCATGTGTTGATGTTAACGTGTTGCAAATGTTGATGTTAACGTGTTGCATGTGTTGATGTGAACGTGTTGCATGTGTTGATGTTAACGTATTGCAAATGTTGATGTTAACGTGTTCCAAGTGTTGATGTTAACGTGTTGTATGTGTTGATGTTAACGTGTTCCAAGTGTTGATGTTAACGTATTGCAAGTGTTGATATTAACGTGTTGCAAGTGTTAATGTTAAAGTGTTGCAAGTGTTGATTTTAAGGTGTTACATGCGTTGATGTTAGCGTGCTGTACTTGTAGATGGTAACGTGCTGCAAGTGCTGATGTTAACGTGCTGCAAGTGCTGATGTTAACGTGCTGCAAGTGCTGATGTTAACGTGCTGCAGATTTTATTTTAACCAGTTGTAGATTTTTTTTATGTTAACTAGTTGCAAATTTTGATGTTAACTAGTTGCAGATTTTGATTTTAACCTGTTGCAGGTTTTGATGATAACCTGTTGCAGGTTGTGATGTTAACCTATTGCAGATGGGTGTTAACCTGTTGCAGGTTTCGGGTTGCTGGAGAGCGGTTCGGTCAGCTCAAAGAACGAAGTTAACATCATGGCCAAGAACGTTGCTGACGTCATTTTTGGTGGTATCTCCTATTGGATGCTGGGGTACGGCTTCAGCTTTGGAGATGGTACTGGCACCAACGGTTTCTGCGGGATTGGAAAGTTCTTCATTGACCCGGAAGATTCTGTCATGGGCGAGGAATTCTCGCGGTTTGTCTTTCAAAGCTCTTTTGCAACAACAGCAACCACAATAGTTTCAGGTATGAAGTCTTACATTAATGTCTCCATTTACGATTTTGAATGCAGTACTGTATCTGAACTCTGTCATGCCCTGTTTTCATTGTTATTTCTATCTTCTCCTTCTTTCCTTCCTCATCTGCCTCTCACCGTCGAGGGGAGATATAATTTGCGGTCTTTTGCTCTTCTGTTCGCCTCTGCTGCTGTTATGTTTCCTAGTGCTTCTAATATTCCATCGACCCATCTTTTTCGTGTTCGACCCTTGGCTCTGGTGTTCTCACAACGTTTGTTGAAGGCTCGTTGTGTAGTGTTTTGTTCTTTCTGCCTTGTCACGTGGCCAAACCATTTTATCTGTTGTTTCCTTATATATTCTATGGCGGGGGCTATTCCTAGCTTTTTTCTCTGTTCTTCATTTCTGATCTTATCTCTCAGACTGTTTCCTGTCATTCGTCTAACACATTTCATCTCTGTAAAGGTTAGTTTTCTTATTGTTCTTGCATCTAGGGTCTGGCATTGGTAGCACAGCGATGGGATGAAGATTGTATTGTATAGTGTTCGTTTTGCCTCCAGAGTTATTTCCTTGTTGGACAATAGTGGTGATAACTGTCCAATAATTTGACAAGCTTTGTTGCATCTTGATTCTATCTCTGCCGTTTGAGAATTATCGTTTGTCATTATACTTCCTAGGTATTTGAATTCCTCTACTTGTTTTAGTTGTCTGCCTTCTATAGTTATGTTGATGTTCTGTTATTTTTGGCGACATTCATGACTTCTGTTTTGTTGATGTTGATTTTCATGTTGTGTTTTGTGCCTGAGATGTTGAGCTTGTTTAAGTGTTCTTGTAGGTCTTCTATTGTTTCATGTATTAGTGCCTGATCGTCTGCAAATAAAAGCTCGTTGATCTCCTCTGTCTCTGATGGGTTGGCTAGCTTGCATATATGGTCCATGTATGTAATAAACATAGGGTGGATAGTACGCACCCCTGTCTTACACCTGATCTAACTTCGAAGTGGTCTGTGTAGCCTGCTGCTGTTCTGACCCTGCAGCTGCTGTTGACGTAGAGACTCTTAATAAGGTTGGTTAGATGTTTGCTTACTCCGTAAATTTCTATATTTATTGTGCAAATTAACAAATTAGAAAAAAGTGTTTTTCTCTAATGTTTTGGACACATATAGTGTATTAGTATATCCATATAGAAGTGTACTTAGCACGCAACTTTGGTCAATTTGAATCTTAGTTCTGAGTGTTAATTTGGTACTGGTCCATGCTCTTTCTCTAAGTTTACTAAATAGCTATATATGTATGTATCATCATCATCATCAAGTACAGGGCCTGCTGACGTAGGTGATCATGTCTCTCTACAACTTTCGATCTCGACAGTTATTTATCATTTCTGTTGTTGACCTTCTGCCAAACCATTCTCTTAAGCTGTCTGGTCTTTTTTCTCTTTGCTTCCATTTATATCTTCGTCCTGCAATTTTTCCAGTTGTTACAAAATATTCCAGTTGTTCTCTTCTCATTACAAGGCCAAAAAATGATGATTGTTTCTTCCTAATATTGCGATTCATGATTGTACAAAGAAGTTACAATGGTGGTTTTCTGTTGCCTTCCGTCGGTTTGTTTACAGTTGACTCCGCTAGCCTCTGACTATAAAGTCTCACCCACAAGGCAGTGGGGTAGTTTTAATCGAGGTACTCTCCCTTAGCCTTTTACTCTCCCGAGCTTACCTGCAATGCAGCAGGGCAGCCACAGGTTGTACTGATTACTGCATACAGTAGCAGGTAAAATTACCTGACCTGAAATCATATGTATATATATATATATACGAGAAGGACTTCATTAGATGACAGTATCCGGCTCGCTGTAGCTTTTGTTTATTTATTTGGTCACATCTGGCCTTTACGATATGAAAAGTTGTCTACCCCTGGCTTTGAGAGATTGAAAGTTGACAATGGAGTTGAATATATATTTCAAGAAACGCTAGATAAATAAGGAGAGAGGGAGAGATACACAAAGAGCGCCTTGTATAACTATTAAATGAGAGAGGAGGGAAAGACTAATAAAACACTGTTTTGATTGATGTCTCATATCGTGATACCCAGCTATCTCGCATCATTGAACAGCTTCAAATGTCAGTTAATGTGACGCTGGTTAATGCCCTTCTCCTGTTTGTTTCTGTATGTGTGTCTGTGATTGAGCGTTCAGCAATAAGTCAACAATATAGGTTGAGTGAAAACAATTTGTGATGTCGATCCAGGCAATTTATGGGAAATTCAGTAGATTGACACACTGATTCTAGGGCCAAGGACTTTGAATATCCCATTAACGTTACCGTGTCCTAGTAAAACGTTCTTTATTTTGTGAACAAGCAGGACAACTCTTGTGGACTAAATATACAACGGTTGTTTGCCCTTGTCCACCCTCAACATTCCTAATTTAATCAAGGGCAACAACTGAACGAATACGGTCATTAGAGTGCAATGTTTAGTTTAGTTAACGGATCATCTTCACTGCACATCGAACACGTCCATCAGTGCTCAGATCTCCTCCCAATTATGTCCCTCAGTGTGTGGAGACTGACAACTCCAGTTCTGTATTATTTGTCTGTGTCTCTCCGCGTATCGTTCCTTTCAAACATCTCTAATTTTGACCTGATGCTCGTGCAGTCTGGACCTGGCTGTAGGTTCATGATCATTAGATTGCACTGTGATTTTAATTAAAAATGTCTCAAACTTTAATCAACAATAAAGAAAAGAAGTAACGAAAACTGATGTGTAGAGAATGTCAGGGTCCATTCAGCCATTCCATTGATAGTGTTGTGAAGTAGAGTGTAAGATATCCAATTCTCTCACAAATAAAGGAAGTATATCATCATCATCATCATCAACATCATTATCATCATCATCATCATTATCGTCACCATCATCATCAACGTCACCATCATCATCATCGTCACCATCATGTGCTATGCCCCGACTATAACCTTCTACAATTGTCTGTCCACATTACACAATGTCCTTTCTGTTGTTGACTGTTTACCGGTCCTCGAACCCATCTGTCCAGTTCTGTCTCTCTTTGTCGTCGGCGATATATATTTCCAAATATTTTACAAGTTATAACTAGGCATTCACACACTTCTCTGCTCATTGTGTAACCAAACAATGCAGATTGTTTTCCTTCTTATGTTTTTTTAAAGGGAATTCTTGTTTTGTGTTCGCTTTTTTGAGAATTTCCTTGTCTGTTTTTCTCAGCTTTCCAGGGAACTCTCAACAATCCTATGGCAGATCGCATCATTGAATTTATATCATCATCATTGAGTGCCGTCTCCACATAAAAAGGTTGGCTACCATGGAGCGCCATTCTGCTCTGTCTCTTGCAGATGGTGCAGGTTGTCATAGCCTGATTTGTCCATCTTTTGATGTTACTCGTCCATGTTAGTCTTAGTGTGCCTCTGCCTCTTTTACCTTGTATTTTCCCCTCCAGGATTACTTTTAGTGGGCTGTTGTGTCTTTTAACATGGCCCAAAAATCGCATTTGTCTTGTTTGAATTGTGTTTAGTAGTTCTCTTTTCATTTTTAGTTGTTTTAAGACTTCATCGTTTGTTTCTTTTGCTTCCATCCAATTCTACATATTCTTCTATATATCCACATTTCAAAGGCTTGAATTCTCTGTTCTGTTTTCTTGTCTAATGTCCATGTTTCAGCCCCATATAGGAATATTGAGAAGATGTAACATTTTTCTATTCTTAGTTTTAGCCCTGGTGTTATTTGTTTTGATGTTAGTATGTTCTTCATGACATTAAAATGACCTTTTGCCATTCCTATTCTTTTGTTTATTTCAGTTGTACATTTTCCATCACTGGTTATAGTATGTCCAAGGCAGTTGTAGTTCTCAACTGTCTCCAGGTCTTTTCCTTCAATTTTGATATCCAGATATTTTGTAGATCTTTTGGATTTTCTGCTAGCAGCACAGTATCGTCAGCATATATTAGGTTATTGATTATCTGTCCATTAATGTTTAGGCCTGGCATCTCTGAGATGTTTTTAAAGATTTGCTCAGTGTATAGATGACCAAGCTTGGTGATAGGATGCATCCCTATCTTACTCCTCTTGTTATATCAATGGGTGTAGAGTTCTCTTTGTTATATTTTATTATTGTTGTTTGCTCCCAGTATAAGTTACATATTAGTCGTATGTCCATGTCATCTAGATGTATCTCTTTTAGGCATTCTATAAGTTGTTTGTGGTGTACTCTATCAAAAGCTTTGGTGTAGTCTATGAAGAAGGCATATATTTGTTTGTTTACTTCTGTGTATTTTTCGATAATGTTCTCATGCAGAATATTACCAACAAAACTGTTCCAATTACCAACAAAAAAATCCGTCTTACTCAAATAAAAGAAATTTGTATTTTAAATTAACAATAATAATTAAGATTAAAAAGCTTTTTTTTTCAAATAACTTTTTTTCCTATTATCATCTACTTCTCAGTCCTTCTTATCACCCTGCTCCGGGCTTTCTTCTACTGTCGTGTAATTGTCTCCTCTTTAATTTATATGTTTTTCTTTTATATGTTATTTTTCAGTCGGACTATCTGTCACTGCCTTGTCTTTTGAGTTTCAGATTTGACATCCGAAGAGAATGATTTTGCAGATGACAGTTTTTTTCGCTTTTTTTTTGGTCTTTTTTCTACAGGAGCTGTAGCAGAAAGAACTAAATATTTGGCATACATCATCTTTTCCTTTTTCAATACATTTGTCTTCTGTTTCCCCGCCCACTGGGTGTGGTCAAAGCATGGCTGGTTGAATAAACTGGGCGTGGTTGATGTTGCTGGTGACGGACCCGTCCACCTGGTGGGCGGAGCTACGTCTCTGATTGCGACATTATGATCAAACCCAGGGCCAAGAGATTTACACCTGAAGACGATCATCACATGGGATCTCCAACAGGGGCGCTGCTGGGACTGTTTATCTTGTGGTAATGAGAAGCTAATTGCAGATGTAATTTGTCAGGTGCAAGAGAAAGACCATACTATTTTTAGAAAGAACAATTTTTAAATACTTTCCATTTTAGAATTACCCTTTCTGTTCTGTCTGCAATAAGGCGAGACCTCTTCTCTCTCTCATCCACTATCTCACTCTCTCTTTCTCTCCTCTAATTTCTTGTCTCGAACTTCTATTATTTACCTCCTTCAAAGTCTTATTTTCATCTTCTCCATCGAGTTACCCAATCTCTACTTACTAAAATATATATTGCTTAGTTTCTTCTTTTTTATTTAGTTCTTTCTCCCCCTTTCTGTCTTCTTTTCTTTCTTATATTTTCTTTCATTCTTTATTTTTCCCTTATTCTGTCTGTATTTATCATAAGGGGACATAGTCCTGCCGTAGCAAGGTATCATCTATCTATATCCAGCAAGCTCACTTCTTTATTAGTCAGTTTCTCAATTACCTGTTCTATGGTATTTATTGACAAACATTTTTTCCCATACCAAACAGTCATAATAAGAAAATGTGATCATTCTTGCATACATTTTCTGCAAGCACCCAACACTTATTTATTTTACTTTCGCGAAATTTCGAAAGATATTAAATAGTTGCAAAAAAAATTATTTCTCACTTACAGAAAAATGCGGTAGCTACTACTTTCAGCCCAACTTGCTCGATTTTTCAAAGAATTTAAAAGTAACGGGTTTTCCTTCCATCTTGAGTCATTACTTGAATGGGCAGACCAGTTAATATGTTTCATGGCTATTACGGAGAGGTGAACTATGATCTTGATTACATGTGGTTCGCTGAGCTTGTCAAATGTCAGCTATGAGTTGCTGACCCTTATCGATACATGCTCTGTCCATAAAGTCCCGTGAACACTTTTCGAAATCAATTAAAAATTCCACTCTTTAAAGAGTCTGTTCCGGTGTTACTATGTTCGTGCGCTTGGCTGCGGTCTCTTCTGTAGGTCAAGTATTGAGGATATGTCATGCTGGAATATATGGCCAGAACATAGGCAGATATGGCACAAATTTGATGAGAGCAAAGGGAAGGCTCTTATTGTCCTCTACATTGAGCAGATTGACCAAAGAAATGAGGCTGTAATAATAAGGATACAGGGGTCCCTTTCAGAATTGTGTGAGGATGTAGCGCTGGGAGAAGATCTCACAATCACAAGCGATATCATTCACACACCACTTAAAAGGTCACACACCACTGTTTCTGGTCGAGATGGTGTTCGGTTCGACGACATAGGCGATTTAGCCAACGACCAATTGCAAAAGCTGGCCAAAGAGTTTAATGCCAGCATTCAGAATGACCAAATAAAGGGGAGTGACTACACATCTACTTACTACCGCTACCGAAGCCAAACAAGGACCATTCTCAGATCAGTGCCTAAAGAATCATCACAATGCAGAACACTGCGGGCAAGCTGCTGGAGAAAATAGTTGCCCGTGTCCTCACCTGTCACCTTGAACAGAAAACACGCATTACCACCCACATTCGGAGGTTATAGATATAACAAAGAGACATGGCTCAATGCGGCAGTCTTTGCCTATGACGAATTCGAAAGCTTCCACAGACGAGGGGAGACATGTGCTGCTGCTATAGATCTGAAGGATGCATACAACAGGGTACCATTTGAATACCTCATGTATATGCTCCTCAAACTGGTGGTGCATCCTTTCCTCATTAGATGGATCGCGGCTGCACTGTTTCAGAGGAAGGTGATACTCAGATGTGGAAGTTGGTCTTCCGGGCCAATATCCATTTGTCCAGGGCTGCCACAAGGCTCACCATTGTCACCAGTTCTATTTAACGCGTACTTAATAATGATCACGGATCAACAGTTGGATGGGAGGGGAAGAACTATGACTTTTGCTGATGATATTCTGGTATATCGACAGGGAAGAGACAGAAGTGAAATCGCCTCCACAATGCAAAACGAACTCGATCGCATTTCTTCCTGGTGTGGAGTATCAGGTGCCTTGGTTAATCCTAATAAAGCATCAGTTGCATGGTTCTCACTTAACAATCATATTGTTAACACGGAAACACCGGTGGTACGAATAGGAGCTGGTGAGGTGACCAGGGACAGGGTAATGACGTACCTCGGAGATAAGTTTGATCGCAACCTGTGTTTTCAGGACAACTTCAACCATGTGATAACAAAATCCCGCAAAGGATAAGCTACCTTGAAGGTCATGGCAGCTGCCAACATCGAGCAGATACTACTTACTCTTCTGTTCAAGGGACTAGTCCTCGAACCAATCGAGCATGCCTAGCAGTTCGTACAGTCAGTAAGACGCAAATTGACAAGCTAGAGAAAATACAGAATGAAGCTTTGTGCATTATCTTGGGGTATATGAGTGACACTACCTGTGTAGCAATGAGGTATCTTCTTGACTTTCCAACCATGGATGACAGAATCAAGATCTGGAGGGCACGAGCATACCTGAAGATAAATGCAGATAAAATCATCCATTGCACCATGAGCTCAACACAAAGAAGGGTGTCAGGCTAAAAAGAGGCAAATCATGGGTGGGCCGAGCAGAAGATGTTATCAAACAGGTCTGTGGGTTTACCAGTGTCAAAGCTGGCGAGGAGTGGATACCGGTGCCTACATCATTCAGGGGCACATTATCGTTTATTGTCACACTCGACAGGAAATGTAGGGAACAGAACTCTGTCGTGGTCAATGGGGAGATCAACGGTCTCATCTGGGATAACACCGATGAGAAAGATGCAGTCATCTATATAGATGGATCTGTAATACGACACCAAAGAAGTGCATGGGCATTTATAGCACGCTCGGCAGGGAGTCAAGGAGACAGTGGTGCATACGTCATGACCACGAGTAGCATGACGATGGAAGTGATGGCAGTGACCAAGGCATTCAAATGGTTAGAGTCACAAGACTACACCCACGCCTGTATACTGAGTGATTCGATGAGCATGATAAGAAAAGTGGAGGCGGGATCTGTACGTTTGCAATGGGTAGAGTCATTGTAGAAGTAAAAATTACGTAAGGTCACATTTGTCTACGTCATAGAACATGCGGGAGTACGGGGAAATTAAAGAGTCGATAGGTTGACTAGCTGTGCTCGTGTTGAGGACGGTCAACCAATGGATCGGACGGACATCATCAATGCCCTCCAGGAATTGGGAAGGACACGGGACTAGAAGTCAGACAAGGCTGTGTTCGGTCGCCGGATTTGTTTCCACTTTACAGAGGAAATATGAGATCAATAGTAAGTATAAAAGGAATTGAAGTCAACGGTCACATGTAAAAAAAATTGCGAAATGCGGATGACACAGTCTTAAAAGCAGAGACAGGGAATGAACTACAAGAAATGACAATTGTAATTGCAAAAGAAAGCAACAAGAAAGGTCTCTGTCTGAACAATAAGAAAACAGAAGTAGTGATCTTATCGAAGAACCAATTATACAGCATAAAAATAAACTTGATACATCCAAAATAAGTGCAACACCTTAAATACTTGAGCACAGTAATAACATCAGATGGAAGATGCACCACAGAAAAAAAGGCAGAATAGCTCAGGCCAAAGTAGCATTTCAGAAAATGAAAAACGTCTTATGCAACAAATCTATGTCAATAGAAGTGAGAAAGTTTAGTCAAGGTTTATGTTCCACTCAGCCCACCACTATTTATATCTGGTCTCTCCACTAAGAACTAAGCATTTTTAACGTTTATGTTCCACTCATCTCCGTCTTTATTTATATCTGGTCTATCTCCTACATTTTTATCAAAGTTTATATTCCCTTTATCTCCACCACTATTTATATCTGGTCTATCCCCTACAGTTTTATCAAAGTTTATATTCCCCTCATCTCCACCACTATTTATATCTGGTCTATCCCCTACAGTTTTATCAAAGTTTATATTCCCCTCATCTCCACCACTATTTATATCTGGTCTATCCCCTACAGTTTTATCAAAGTTTATATTCCCCTCATCTCCACCACTATTTATATCTGGTCTATCCCCTACAGTTTTATCAAAGTTTATATTCCCCTCATCTCCACCACTATTTATATCTGGTCTATCCCCTACAGTTTTATCAAAGTTTATATTCCCCTCATCTCCACCACTATTTATATCTGGTCTATCCCCTACAGTTTTATCAAAGTTTATATTCCCCTCATCTCCACCACTATTTATATCTGGTCTATCCCCTACAGTTTTATCAAAGTTTATATTCCCCTCATCTCCACCACTATTTATATCTGGTCTATCCCCTACAGTTTTATCAAAGTTTATATTCCCCTCATCTCCACCACTATTTATAACTGGTCTATCCCCTACAGTTTTATCAAAGTGTATATTCCCCTCATCTCACCACTATTTATATCTGGTCTATCCCCTACAGTTTTATCAAAGTGTATATTCCCCTCATCTCCACCACTATTTATATCTGGTCTATCCCCTACAGTTTTATCAAAGTGTATATTCCCCTCGTCTCCACCACTATTTATATCTGGTCTATCCCCTACAGTTTTATCAAAGTGTATATTCCCTCGTCTCCACCACTATTTATATCTGGTCTATCTCCTACAGTTTTATCAAAGTGTATATTCCCTCATCTCCACCACTATTTATATCTGGTCTATCTCCCACAGTTTTATCAAAGTGTATATTCCCCTCATCTCCACCACTATTTATATCTGGTCTATCCCCTACAGTTTTATCAAAGTGTATATTCCCCTCATCTCCACCACTATTTATTTATATCTAGTATCTCCCACTACAGATTTATTTCTTCTGTGCCATAATTCACCTCATTTCATGGTATCAAACTCATCTGAAAGGAGTTTTTTTCTGAAGCAGCAGCTAATGAACATCTAATCTCTCTGGTCGATATTGTAATGATTCACATTTATACAAAAGGATAATCTGAATGAAATCTGCTATTGATCAATCTAGTACAATTGTTGAGAACTGCCCCATGTTTTCTAGAATGCATATATTACTTCAAATAATTCATTGTAATATAGCACTATTTATGTCATATCTCTCTATCTATCTATTGTCCTTTCGAACCAAAGACGGCACATAGGGCAGAACCACAATCTCAAAAGCAGAAACCTTGCGTGCTAAAATGGCACATATTGCAGAGATCACTGCTTCTAAAATATATGGTTCTGTTTCATTAACAATGCTTTTTACAATGACAGCTTGTCAAGCCATCGATCAACCTCCTTAGTCGCCTCTTACGACATGCCTGGAAGATCACAGTGTCACCATTCTTTACTTCCCTGATAATGAGGCCCCGGTAACACACGGGAGTTATATCATATAATGAAATAATATTATCTGGTCTGAGAACACAGTGAGACTATTATCTTTGACATCTTTAACTAAACCTTTTTTTCAGTTCAGTGTTTTTACTTTCCTGCATTTTCTTCTTTGTCAATTATCAAACAGTTCTTTTTTTGTCCATTATTAAATACATTTTCTTTGTGCATTATTAAACACTTCTTTGTCAGTTAATAACACTTCTTTAATAATGCACAAAGAAAATGTATTTAATAATGGACAAAAAAAGAACTGTTTGATAAATGACACAAAAGGAAAATGCAGAAAAGTAAAAAACACTGAACTGAAAAAAAAAGTTTAGTTAAAGATGTCATTGATAATAGTCTCACTGTGTTCTCAGACCAGCTATATTATTTTATTGTATGATATAAATTGTGCTATATTACAATGAATTATTTGAAGTAATATATACATTCTAGAAAACATTGACAGTTCTTCTTTTTCCATTAATAACACTTCCTCTTTATCCATTATTAACTCTTTTTCTGTTTATTAATAAAACACACTAGCAATGTGAGTCGTTTATGATTTATCTTCACCTGACAAATGTATTCACACGTTCTCTCTGTGTCTGCAGGTGGGGTTGGCTGGCGTTCAACTGCGGCAGCACTTATGGTATATCTGGGGGAAAGTGGAAGATGGCAGCCAGGTAACGTTATATTTGTGCCGACTTTTAAGCAGTTGCAGAGAAAACAAAGAAATATAGAGGTGGTGATTTTTTTGTTTAAGTTACGAAAACAAATAATTGTATGTTGTTCATTAAAACAATAAGGAGTATTGAATATATGTTACCTACACATTAAGGAAGAGGCAAATAATTATAGTGCTGCTGTAAAGCTGGTAGTGAAACAGTATTTTGTTGTGTTCCTTTTCGTGTAAAGTTGTCACCGTACAGTGCAGGAGTGTACGTTACACCCTAACCACTTGCTTCTATCTACACATTAGCTTTAACAGAAAAACTGTAACTTTTTCTATTGTATTTGTAAATGTGAGTCTCTCCTTCTCTAACATTCCTTCCTTCCTTCCTTCCCACTTTCCTTCCCACTTTCCTTCCCACTTTTTCTTCTTCCTTCTTCCTTCGCACCTTCTTTCATTCCACTTGCTTCTATCTACACATTAGCTTTTAACAGAAAAACTGTAACTGTTTCTATTGTATTTGTAAATGTGAGTCTCTCCTTCTCTAACATTCCTTCCTTCCTTCCCACTTTCCTTCCCACTTTCTCTTCTTCCTTCTTTCCTTCGCACCTTCTTTCATTCCTTTTAATTTTCATCATTTTTCATATACATATTCTCACGCTCAGAAGTGCATTACATTTTTTATTTCTGTTACCTGCTATATATAACAGGTTTATTCCTTTTAGTTTGCACTTGCATTATTCATTCGTTTAGCTTACACCTACACTAAACCTGTCACAGCCTCTATATTATTTCTTCAAAACTATAAAAACTCGCATGTTTGGAACCTTCATTCAAATGCAGAAAATGACAAATGTCTAAGATTAAAGAGATCCCGATAAAGAATATATTCGCTTCATTCCTCGGCGAAGCCTTATTTCTTACACAATTATACCGTGTACAAGTAGTAAGTGGGCGCTAAATAAATCAAATACCAAAGTGGGAACGGACTTCAGAAGCTTGAATTGAAATTAGTCTCAAAGTTGACTTCTACCCTTGGGGTCGTGAGCAATTACAGTCCAAGATCTTACTCTATATATCCCCCCCCCCCCACCTAAAAAAATATATCGGTGCTTAATGAAGTTGAGTTGACCTAGACATCTTAGTAGATTAGTTCATGAACTACTGCCTTGTGGCTAAGATTTGACTAGTCGGTAATTGTTAGTTATCACGGCGATTGTAATAAGCAATGATCAAGGACAATCAGACAACTAATCATCATCCAAATAAAACCTGTTGCATTCATGGCATTAAAGATAGTGGGAATTAGGGGAAGGGGGTGGTAAGGCTAGGTATAACGAACGCTATTGAATGTATAAAGAAAGAACAGCTACAACGGGTAAGATGGAAAGAACAAAAATACACGTGACCTCAACAAATGCTACTATGATACCTAATCAAAAGCTGACAACGGAAAATATGAATTTGATAGAATATTATACACTAAGAAATATAATAACAGGGGAAATCAAAAGAAGAACAAAAGACCGCTAAATGTATCTTTCAACAACACTGAACAGCTAATCAGGAAGGAAAGAAGAAAAAGCAGAAGATTTCATGAACTTGTCTTATATTTATTGTTCCAGTGTTTTGAAGGTGTTTGTGCAGAAACTAAGTTGATGAAATGAGTAGTCGATCAAATAGTCAGAAAATACGAGTATGATGTTAATGTAATTAGGAAGGGACTAGGTACTAAAATAATAAAACACAAACTCACTGCGCCTCAAGGGACATTATTATTGAAATAAATTGACCAGTCAAGTCGGAAATAAAACTAAAGAAAGCATGAAGGAATGTATAAAGTGTTAGTAAACATAAGAGTGTCGGGGGAATATGAAAATAAAGAAACAAATTAATGTGTGACAGTATCACAGTTGCGATCATGCTTCAATGAAAGTTGTCATCATCATTATTAATTTATTTATCCTTATAAAATTGTTGAGTTATTGAGTTATTTGCGGGTCATCATCATTGCACTCCGAACATGTCCATAGGTGCTCAGATCCCCTCCTCAGCAATTCCCTCAGTGTCCAGCGACTGACGTCTCCAGTCCTATGTTGGTTGATAAGTCTTCTTACACGGCCACTAAAGTTTCTCATAACTTGTTTGTGTTCACACTGTGCGTTACACTGTAGGCAGAAACTTTCAGTTAACATTTTAGTTGTTCAATTAGTAAAAAGAAAAACAAATGTAGGTTACCATAATTTTTACAGGTAATAATGTTACATTAAGAATCCCAACGGTACCCCCGTGCTTAATTTGACTCATTATTGACATGCCACGATCGTGACTGAGTACAGACAAGATCTGGACCAAAAAAAACACATGTGATCTACAGATTGTCTCTGATGATTTACAAATAGACAGCGCAAATAAGGTCATTGCCAATTCTACGTTCAAAAGCCACGATAACTCACTGGTTAATGAACAAAAGCCACGATAACTCACTGGTTAATGAACAAAAGCCACGATAACTCACTGGTTAATGAACAAAAGCCACGATAACTCACTGGTTAATGAACAAAAGCCACGATAACTCACTGGTTAATGAACAAAAGCCACGATAACTCACTGGTTAATGAACAAAAGCCACGATAACTCACTGGTTAATGAACAAAAGCCACGATAACTCACTGGTTAATGAACAAAAGCCACGATAACTCACTGGTTAATGAACAAAAGCCACGATAACTCACTGGTTAATGAACAAAAGCCACGATAACTCACTGGTTAATGAACAAAAGCCACGATAACTCACTGGTTAATGAACTCGACAAGAGGTCGGGTTCGATCCTCATCGACGGCTTACGGATCAACCCAGCCCTAAATTGGTACCGGACTTTTTTCTGGGAAAGTAAAGTGGCACGGGCATTATACAGACCACATTACCCCAAAAATCATATGCCGAAGGTCTGTAACAATTATTGTCACTAACACCATTTTTCCCTATACGTCACTTGGCGTGACGGGGTTCTTTACTTTTTTACACTCCCATGTTTAATGTGTGTACACAGTCAAGCAAGCCTAACTAGTGTAGCTTAATAGCTTTACTCGTGGAACATAGAAGCTCGGCATGTACTTAGTAAAAAAACAGACAGACACAAATACGAATCTATTACGCAGACAAGAAAGCGTTATTGAGAGCTTTGAGTTTCACATCTGTTACATAGAAGCGAAGAATGTGGCTAATAAAAATATTAAGAAGAACAAATCAATAACAAGTATTTAGACACACAAAAAATATGTGTGGTTTTTGACCACACAAGATGGAACGTGACGGCTAATCAGGCATGTGTGTGATATAAATTAAAAAAAAAAACTAAAGGCGGGAATGCTCTCCACCATCCATTTAGTGACGGGTCTGTCGAGAAGGACAGTGTCAACGGATAGTGCTCTTTTAGAGAGTCTACAAAACGTGTGAAAGCTCCAAGATTATTGATTAAATAGGGGAACTCGAGAACAGCCGAGTTATTCAGGGAAGAGTGGAAGAAACGTAGATCACCGGTGTCTCGGTGTCTGAGAATAAGATGGTGGCCATATTAATTTAAAACGGGGTCTGACTATCAAACACATCCATGAGAGCAGCAGACCAGTCTGTGGTGAATGGGCGAGCAGGTGAGTGGAAGAAAGTATGTGGAAATTGTCTTGTTGATACTAGCGTGGGTGTTTATAGCCGACCAGTTTTGTTGATATACATCTCGCACATCATCCGCCAGTGTTGCTAAAGGGTCATCGGGCTTGTGCTTTTTACTCTCAGGCAATCGTTCTTCGTCTATCTTTCGTTTGGTCGATGATAAAGAGGTCACCGGTGAAGTGGCTGATGTAGAAGGTGCTGATGGTGAAGTGGGTATTGTACAAGTGCCCAAAAGTGAAGTTGATGTTGTAGAAGAGGCCAATGCTGTTGGTGGTGTTATAGCAGGTGCCGAATATGAAGCTGGTGTTTTAGACAGTGTCAATGGTGGAGCCGGTGTTGTAACAGGTACCGATGGTGATGCGGTTGGTGTTGTGGACGGTACCAATGGGGAAGTTGCTGCAGAAGATTCTGTTTCAGAAATTCAATGTTTTAGTCCCATATGTTTAGCTAAAGAATCAGTTCTCGTATACGTGCGTTGATAAATGTCACAAATACGGCGTATAAACTTATGCGCGGCACGAGTGTGCAGCAACATATCTTTGCGCCTTTTAAACCTCCTTGGACACAATGGACACTGATGTTCGCAAGAAGATGCTTTGTTATGAGAAACCATCTGTAGAAAAACAAATAACCCTTTGTCAACAATACTTAACATACCTAATTTAAACACATTAATAACATAGAAGAACAATCGCAACAAAACTTATAATAACTACTTTAAACAACCAATAAGATAAACATATGAAAAACGATGTACAATACGCTCAACAAGACATAACATACGTACTTTAAACACATTATCATTAATACAGTTGAATAACCTTTTATCAATAAACCTTAATATACGTACTTTAAGAGAAAACAGAAAAAAATATTCAAACATTTCTTTGCTCCGCCTCCCATACTAATGCTCTTCTCTGATTGGTTAATCAAGATATCAGTCGATTTTGGCATAGTTACTCGCTCATTGGTTAATGTATACGTCATCCACATTTGATACCAGGTATATTTAATCTAGTCTCATGCGAGATTTCGTGTTATAAGTTTTGTTTTTTCAAGGAAGCTTATTTTTCACAGTACTTTTCAGTCTAACGGCTTGTGTTGAGACTATATTTTACGCTTCAAGTTGGAATATTTTCTTTTTCTCTTAAAGTTGCAATATTCGGGTGATGGGATGATATCCTTTTGTAGCAAGACCTTTTACTGCTTTGGGGATTACTCGGAAATTAGCGCCAAGGGTCTTAATAAACAAAAACATTTTATCGGCGACACCTCCGGAGGAGGCAGCGGCGTTAGTGGCGGGCTCCTTTCACCAGTGGCCTGCACCGACGTTACCGCGAAATTTTGTGGAGCTTTTAGCCCCTACTTCACTACTTCCTTTAACTCGTGTGGCGTTACACCATTAGCGAACTATTGGAACCACTTAATGTCTCCACAGACTTCTTGTACTCTGCTTATGCACTACTATCATCAATGTTGTCATATTGTTTAAGGAATATTAATTTCAATTACTGAAAGCAAATCGATATTTTATATTGTCCTGCTAATCTCCATCCTTCTGACATATTATTGTTTTTATACCTTTCCTTCTTCTTTTTTCACACAAGTTGGCAATATAATTATGAACAGTCCCACTATTGTATATCTCCCGCTAAATATTAATAATTTTTAGTTCATATTATATTATTTATGATTAAGATGTGAATAAGAAATTGAGAATAAATGCCCAACCATTCACACGTGACGTTGCACTATGATGTCTTTTTCTTTTTTTTCGATTATTCTAAACGGGTTTGTAAAAAAATTAATGGGTTAACGAAATAATGGAGGCGATTAATCAATCTATTTTAGCTTTCAGTAAAGGTTTATTTAATTTATTTCCAGCGCTTCATTTTAAAAATTAATGCGAAAAAAATATTTGACAGCATGCTCTATCGTTTGATTACATTGAATATATCACGTGATTATAATTAAGCAGCAAATAGAAACTCTTTATTTTAATAGTTGCGTAAACAGAATACAATGCAAGTCGAAGGGTAAATAAAAGATTCACGCTAACGCTCCATTATCGTCATTGTTTGTAGTCATTGTCTTTAATAATAAGGCAAATGTGAGACTATGTGAAAAAGGAAGGCGGTATTATTTTAGTACAAACGTGTTAATGTAAAGCGCTAAGTTAACAAAACTGTACACACAGAAGGAACTCATTTGATTTAATTTTATCTTCTAATATCATCTATAAAAGAAAAGAGTAAAGAGCACCCGTCACACCAAATGGCGTACAGGGAAATGGTGTTAGTGAGCATAATTTTTTATAGACCTTCGGCACATCAGTTTTGGGGTAATGTGGTTGATATCACGCCCGTGCCTCATACTTTCCCAGAAAAAAATCAGGTACCCATTTAAGGCTGGGTAAACCTGGAAGCCGTCGATCAGGATCGAACCTGACCTCTTGTCTTTTGTAGTCCAGTTCACTAACCACTGAGCTTCTATATCTTACAAGTATTAGCTTCTCTATCAATCGAACCTATTCTACATAGAGAAACGAGTCATGGACGATAAGTAAGACAACACAAAGAACATTAGAGGCAGTTGAGAGGTCGATTATGAGAATACTGCTACCAATTCCATGGATATCAAAAATGACGAATGTTCAAAACGAGCTGGCGAAACCACAAATATCCCTCTACTGCATAGTGTGCCAGATATGGCACATACCGAATAACGGTACACCTATAAATAAGAATGAATGCAAAAATGTACTATAAACACAGAAGAGGTAGCTAGGATACATAGCTAAATGATTTGAGTGTTCTCCCTTTCTTGAAATCTTCAGTGAAGAAGTTAGAGTTCGTTATTGGTGACTCATCGGAACACACGCTTCGTCTGTGGCTTTGGTCAATGTGTTGAACTGTTTCTATTCTTATTCTCAGTGCTAGAGTTTTATAAAAAAAATTATTTAATAGAACTATCACATTATTTATCAAAATTAACACTTCATTAGAGCAAAACAATTAAACTAGTATTGATTAATTCGCGTTTCTAGCATTGTGCCAGATGTGGAACATTGTGCAGTAAACTACACACGCTTCCGGGGATTCCCTTCGCCAGGCCGGCTCAGTGACACAACAAAAGTGTCAGTCTATCGTTTTCATTTTCAAGTGCTTTCTGAACGAGTGTGATTATAATCATCTATAATGAATACAGCTACATTTTATGGCAACTCTGCACCAAAGAGATCAAGATTTTGCCGTCCAGTAGTGAAGATAGCAATTTATCTACTGATTCTGATTGTGATGAATTAGACCTACTACAGAAAGTAGGTACACATATTTCTAACGCTCCTCAACTTGAGGGGTCTGATATAGATTCAGATGACACTGATCAAAATGATGTTGATCAGCTAACTGACATCATCTCTGTTCAGCCTGGCCCAAGCAGCCAGAATAAAAAAAAAGAATGTTGGTCAAACAACTGCTACAAAAAAAAAAAGATTGACATCAGCTGGAGACATGAACCTCAGAGCTTTGTGCCTGATGAGGGCATGTTTTTGGGAGATAGTCTGCTGTCTGAGGACATATTGAACTTTCAAACACCATATGAGCTTTTTAAGTTTATATTCACAACAGAAATAATAATTAGACATATTGGATTACAGACTTGCCTGTATGCAACTCAGTGTAGACCTGAAAAACCTTTGGACATTGACAATTCTGAAATTGAAGTGTTTCTATGAGTTCTGTTGTGGATGTCGTTGATTCAGCTTCCCAATACACGCATGTATTGGAAACCAGAGGTAAACATTAATGTCATAACAAGTAAGATGCCGATCAATCGGTTTGAAGAGATTAAGAGATATTTGCATTTTAATGACAATAGTTATTGGTTATTGGTTATGGAAGGCCTCGGTATCACAGCAAACGAAATGACAATAGTACAGCAGCTCAACGTGGTCAAACTGGATTTGATCGTCTCTGCAAGATAAGACCATTGCTTGATATGCTGAATGAACAGTTCAAACAAGTACCTGTTGAAGAAAGTCTCTCTGTAGATGAGCAAATGTGTGCTTTCAAAGGTCAACACAGTCTGAAACAGTACATTCCAAAGAAACCTCACAGATGGGTTATAAACTATTTGTTCTGTCAGGAGTATCTGGCTTTCCTTACAACATAGAAGTTTACACCGGTGAGGAGAAAGGATGCCCTGACCAAAACATGAACTGTGGTGCAAGCGGAAATGTGGTTTTGCGGTTATGTGATGTTGTGCCAGATAAGAAGAACCACAAAGTTTATTTTGATAACTTTTTCAACAGCCCAGAGCTTCAGCTTTGCCTTGCAAAAAAAGGTATGCTTTCACTTGGAACTGTTCGAATGAATAGAGTACTAAGTGTAACATAATATCAGATGGTGATTTGAAGAAGAAAGGAAGGGGCGCATTTGATGAGGCATCTGCAGTACACGACTCAGTTAGAATCTCTTGTGTTAGGTGGTTTGATAACCAACCTGTCAATTTTCTGTCAACTTTTGTGGGCAGCCAACCAGTCGGCAAAGCAAGGAGGTGGTCAAAAGCACAGAAGCAGTTTCTAGAAATTGACTTTCCCAGTGTTGTTGCTGTTTACAATAAACACATGGGAGGTGTTGATTTATTAAATTCCCTTTTGGGACTTTATAGAATACAGCTACGGTCCAAGAAATGGTATTTTCGTTTGTTTACACATTTACTGGATGTGTCAATCATATCAGCATGGCTGCTATATAGGTTACTGGATGTGTCAATCATATCAGCATGGCTGCTATATAGGTTACTGGATGTGTCAATCATATCAGCATGGCTGCTATATAGGTTACTGGATGTGTCAATCATATCAGCATGGCTGCTATATAGGTTACTGGATGTGTCAATCATATCAGCATGGCTGCTATATAGGTTACTGGATGTGTCAATCATATCAGCATGGCTGCTATATAGGTTACTGGATGTGTCAATCATATCAGCATGGCTGCTATATAGGTTACTGGATGTGTCAATCATATCAGCATGGCTGCTATATAGGTTACTGGATGTGTCAATCATATCAGCATGGCTGCTATATAGGTTACTGGATGTGTCAATCATATCAGCATGGCTGCTATATAGGCGCGCGCAACTGCAGCTTCGTAGTCGTCCAAAAGATGTCATCAGCCTCAACGACTTCAAGCAGCAAGTTGCTGAATGTTTGTGCAAGTGTGGCAAATCTTCAATACCTCCTACAAGTTGCTGAATGTTTGTGCAAGTGTGGCAAATCTTCAATACCTCCTACAAGTTGCTGAATGTTTGTGCAAGTGTGGCAAATCTTCAATACCTCCTACAAGTTGCTGAATGTTTGTGCAAGTGTGGCAAATCTTCAATACCTCCTACAAGTTGCTGAATGTTTGTGCAAGTGTGGCAAATCTTCAATACCTCCTACAAGTTGCTGAATGTTTGTGCAAGTGTGGCAAATCTTCAATACCTCCTACAAGTTGCTGAATGTTTGTGCAAGTGTGGCAAATCTTCAATACCTCCTACAAGTTGCTGAATGTTTGTGCAAGTGTGGCAAATCTTCAATACCTCCTACAAGTTGCTGAATGTTTGTGCAAGTGTGGCAAATCTTCAATACCTCCTACAAGTTGCTGAATGTTTGTGCAAGTGTGGCAAATCTTCAATACCTCCTACAAGTTGCTGAATGTTTGTGCAAGTGTGGCAAATCTTCAATACCTCCTACAAGTTGCTGAATGTTTGTGCAAGTGTGGCAAATCTTCAATACCTCCTACAAGTTGCTGAATGTTTGTGCAAGTGTGGCAAATCTTCAATACCTCCTACAAGTTGCTGAATGTTTGTGCAAGTGTGGCAAATCTTCAATACCTCCTACAAGTTGCTGAATGTTTGTGCAAGTGTGGCAAATCTTCAATACCTCCTACAAGTTGCTGAATGTTTGTGCAAGTGTGGCAAATCTTCAATACCTCCTACAAGTTGCTGAATGTTTGTGCAAGTGTGGCAAATCTTCAATACCTCCTACAAGTTGCTGAATGTTTGTGCAAGTGTGGCAAATCTTCAATACCTCCTACAAGTTGCTGAATGTTTGTGCAAGTGTGGCAAATCTTCAATACCTCCTACAAGTTGCTGAATGTTTGTGCAAGTGTGGCAAATCTTCAATACCTCCTACAAGTTGCTGAATGTTTGTGCAAGTGTGGCAGATCTTCAATACCTCCTACAAGTTGCTGAATGTTTGAGCAAGTGTGGCAGATCTTCAATACCTCCTACAAGTTGCTGAATGTTTGAGCAAGTGTGGCAAATCTTCAATACCTCCTACAAGTTGCTGAATGTTTGAGCAAGTGTGGCAAATCTTCAATACCTCCTACAAGTTGCTGAATGTTTGAGCAAGTGTGGCAAATCTTCAATACCTCCTACAAGTTGCTGAATGTTTGAGCAAGTGTGGCAAATCTTCAATACCTCCTACAAGTTGCTGAATGTTTGTGCAAGTGTGGCAAATCTTCAATACCTCCTACAAGTTGCTGAATGTTTGTGCAAGTGTGGCAAATCTTCAATACTCCTACAAGTTGCTGAATGTTTGTGCAAGTGTGGCAAATCTTCAATACCTCCTACAAGTTGCTGAATGTTTGTGCAAGTGTGGCAAATCTTCTATACCTCCTACAAGTTGCTGAATGTTTGTGCAGTGTGGCAAATCTTCAATACCTCCTACAAGTTGCTGAATGTTTGTGCAAGTGTGGCAGATCTTCAATACCTCCTACAAGTTGCTGAATGTTTGTGCAAGTGTGGCAAATCTTCAATACCTCCTACAAGTTGCTGAATGTTTGTGCAAGTGTGGCAAATCTTCAATACCTCCTACAAGTTGCTGAATGTTTGTGCAAGTGTGGCAAATCTTCAATACCTCCTACAAGTTGCTGAATGTTTGTGCAAGTGTGGCAAATCTTCAATACCTCCTACAAGTTGCTGAATGTTTGAGCAAGTGTGGCAAATCTTCAATACCTCCTACAAGTTGCTGAATGTTTGAGCAAGTGTGGCAAATCTTCAATACCTCCTACAAGTTGCTGAATGTTTGTGCAAGTGTGGCAAATCTTCAACACCTCCTACAAGTTGCTGAATGTTTGAGCAAGTGTGGCAAATCTTCAATACCTCCTACAAGTTGCTGAATGTTTGAGCAAGTGTGGCAAATCTTCAATACCTCCTACAAGTTGCTGAATGTTTGAGCAAGTGTGGCAAATCTTCAATACCTCCTACAAGTTGCTGAATGTTTGAGCAAGTGTGGCAAATCTTCAATACCTCCTACAAGTTGCTGAATGTTTGAGCAAGTGTGGCAAATCTTCAATACCTCCTACAAGTTGCTGAATGTTTGAGCAAGTGTGGCAAATCTTCAATACCTCCTACAAGTTGCTGAATGTTTGAGCAAGTGTGGCAAATCTTCAACACCTCCTACAAGTTGCTGAATGTTTGAGCAAGTGTGGCAAATCTTCAATACCTCCTACAAGTTGCTGAATGTTTGAGCAAGTGTGGCAAATCTTCAACACCTCCTACTGTAACAAAGCGAGGCCGCCCAAGTAGTGAAGTGGAATACCAACTTCAGCTGAAGAGAACTAAAGGTCCAACAGCCGCAGCTCCCCTTCAGGCAGTCAGAAAGGTC
This sequence comes from Megaustenia siamemsis, assembly GCA_032433765.1. Lineage (NCBI taxonomy): Eukaryota > Metazoa > Mollusca > Gastropoda > Stylommatophora > Ariophantidae > Megaustenia > Megaustenia siamemsis. Next base: position 13,655,086 of record JAVIAB010000051.1, on the reverse strand, counting down.
GAAATAGGTCATGTCCCTGTTGTATCAGATACACGACAAAGGTGCTGTTGTATCAGATACACGACAAAGGTGCTGTTGTATCAGATACACGACAAAGGTGCTGTTGTATCAGATACACGACAAGGGTGCTGCTGTATCAGATACACGACAAAGGTGCTGTTGTACCAGATACATGACAAAGGTGCTGTTGTATCAGATACACGACAAAGGTGCTGTTGTATCAGATACACGACAAAGGTGCTGTTGTATCAGATACACGACAAAGGTGCTGTTGTACCAGATACATGACAAAGGTGCTGTTGTATCAGATACACGACAAAGGTGCTGTTGTATCAGATACACGACAAAGGTGCTGTTGTATCAGATACACGACAAGGGTGCTGCTGTATCAGATACACGACAAAGGTGCTGTTGTACCAGATACATGACAAAGGTGCTGTTGTATCAGATACACGACAAAGGTGCTGTTGTATCAGATACACGACAAAGGTGCTGTTGTATCAGATACACGACAAAGGTGCTGTTGTACCAGATACATGACAAAGGTGCTGTTGTATCAGATACACGACAAAGGTGCAAAAGACCAAATTGTACAAGCAAATCCTTTAATCCAGTGCATCAAATGTGCAGTGCATTTGTGCTTGAACAAAAATAACAGCTGCTTTGTTGAATTTCATGTTATGAAAAAAATCCTTTTTTTTTGTATAAATTGTTCATTGTGTGCGCAATGTGCCATATTTGGCACAAAGCTGCAAATGTATTACAAAATAAAATATGTTTAAAAAAAACACATATTTTGTGTACTGTATGTATTTTAATCTAAGAAAATTAGAAAAAAAATTTGGGGGGCAAATTTAAAATAATTCATGCAATAGAGGGACATCAAAGTCATAAGGAAAAGATAATCTACATTTATTAGTCATGTGAAAATAAGGCAGGGATAATATTATAACAACAGGCAGAATGAATGGAAACAAGAGAAGAGGAAAACCAAGAGAAGAAAATGTGAACAGCTTATCAAAATGGCGTAAATAAAAGATCATCGACCGAGTGATGCGGAGAAAGATGATCGCCTACGCCAACCGGCATGGCACCTAATGATGATGACGATGAGCAATAGAATGTGCATTACAATTGATGCATATCCCAACAGACTCACCCATTTACTTAGACAAACAAATATCTCAATAATACAATACGGAGAGACATTGTGTAACTTACATTACAACTCTATAACATTACAAATCTATAACATTACAACGCTATAACATTACAAATCTTCTATTTCTTGATGTCATCGCACAGAGCAGCAGCGACAACTCTAATGGCAGCCTCTACTGGCGGTGTTATAGGATTTGCTTGGAGGTGAGTTTACTGAAAGTTTTCACAAATAAATTTTGATTGCGTCCCTTTTTGAAGATTTCTGTTGTTGCTTCCCTTACAAATGCAAAACATAGTAACAGGAAACTTTTTATACAGAGCTGCACACCAGGAGGCAATATGACCATCATAAGGGCTCGTGTTGATCAAAAGAGCATATGTTGCCCTCCCCTCTCCCTCTTGAGCAAGTGTTGCGGCTCTTTAGCTTCTTGACACTCCAAAAGAGGTAGGCCTGCCTTACTCTATTCTGTTCTCACTTCTGGTCGAATCTATGGTCTTTACCAGCAGGGTAAACTTACTTGTCTCAGTTTTAACCCAGTACACTGATGTCCTCTTTATGGGACAGCAGTCTAGAGTGGCTTGTAGTTGCAACGTCCTTTTTTGAAAATTTATGTTGTTGCTTCCCTTACAAATGTAACACATACATACATATATATATATATATATGTTGGCCTTTCGAGCCGTAGCCAGCCCATAGGGCATAGACCCAGATACTCTTTCCCTTATCTAAATTTTTATTCTAGCAGTTTTCAATCCTTGTAACGATATTTTATCAAATCTCGCCATTTGTCTGTGTTCTGTGCAAGAAACTCTATCTCATTGAGAGAGTCGATGCCTGCTGATCTTGCCTCTCTCATCAACGTTCTTCTGAGTGTCTCTCTGGGTCGGCCTCTTTTCCTCTTACCTGTTGTTTCCCACATGAGGGTTTACTTTATTCTTCGGTTATTATCTCTCCTCATCACATGTCCAACATATGACCATCGTCTTTTCTTGATTACTGAAGATATTAGTGATTGATTGGCGATTTCTCTAATTTCCTCGTTTGTTTTGAATTCGTTCCACGCTATACCAAGTATTTTCCTTATACATTTATTTTCGAATGTGTTCAACTTTGTTTCTATGTCTCTTGTAGTTTTCCAGCTCTCACATGCATGCGTAAGAAATGATCATCATCATCATGTGCCATACCGGTTGGCGTAGGTGATCATGTCCCTCCACAATCTTCTATCTACAGTGCATCGTATCAGTTCTGTTGTTGACTGTTTTCCATGCCATGACACCAAGCTATCCAGTATTTTCTCTCTTTGTCGCCCGCGATCTCTCTTTCCTTTTATTTTGCCAGTTGTAACCAAGTATTCCAACTTTCCTCTTCCCATGATGTGCCCGAAAAATGTTGATTGCTTCATTCTGATGTTTTGTAAGAGCTCCCTTTTTGTGTTGGCCTCTTTGAGAACTTCCTCATAGGTCTTTTTAGCTGTCCAGGGAACTTTCAACATTCTTCTGAGAAATCCCATCTCTGTGGCCTCCGATCGTCATTTCATTTGTTTAAGAAATGATAGTATGTTTTATTTTAATAGTCTAAGTTTTGTGCATGTGCTGATGAGTACATATAACTATATATATATATGAACTAAACAGGAGAATTTATCATTATTATTATTATTACGAGAACATATATTCATATAGCAGACAATAATCATGTAAGCCTATCATTTATGTTGTTTTCAATAATATCCAAATATATATGCTTCAATTTATTCCTTCTCTCCAACAGTTATATCGTCAACAAGAAAAAGTTCTTCATTCCACAAATTATCAACGGAGTTTTGGGCGGTCTTGTGTCAATAACAGGTCTGTGTCGGTGTCATAGGTGGCAGTATGGGATAGTTAAAGCTGGGGAATGAAGAGGCTGTGGATGGGAGGGACTAAGCGAAATAAAGGATAACAACGTATTTAGGGGGAGAAGTAAAAGAGGGAGATAAAGTATAAGAGGGAGAAGTTGTTTACTCATTTCAGGTAATTGTGTCTGCTGGAGTAGATGTTTATGTCGCTCCACATGCTTCACTCTGCTGTTCTTCACCAGAGATGTTTATGTCCATCTACATTCTTTTTTCTACAGTTATGTATCACAGATGTTCATCTCTATCCAAATCTTTCTTTCTACAGTTCTGTATCACATATGAATATCCAAATCTTTCTCTCTATAGTTCTGTATCACATATGTTCATCTTTATCCAAATCTTTCTTTCTACAGTTCTGTATCACATATGAATATCCAAATCTTTCTTTCTACAGTTCTGTATCACATATGAATATCCAAATCTTTCTCTCTACAGTTCTGTATCACATATGTTCATCTCTATCCAAATCTTTCTTTCTACAGTTCGGTATCACATATGTTCATCTCTATCCAAATCTTTCTCTCTACAGTTCTGTATCACATATGAACATCCAAATCTTTCTCTCTACAGTTCTGTATCACAGATGTTCATCTCTATCCAAATCTTTCTCTCTACAGTTCTGTATCACAGATGTTCATCTCTATCCAAATCTTTCTCTCTACAGTTCTGTATCACAGATGTTCATCTCTATCCAAATCTTGTCTCTCTACAGTTCTGTATCACATATGTTCATCTCTATCCAAATCTTTCTCTCTACAGTTCTGTATCACAGATGTTCATCTCTATCCAAATCTTTCTCTCTACAGTTCTGTATCACAGATGTTCATCTCTATCCAAATCTTTCTCTCTACAGTTCTGTATCACAGATGTTTATATGTCTTCACATCTCTCTCTTCAGTTCTGTTCCCTTCTGCTGTTGAGAACCTATCATGCCACCCTAGAAAACTTTCTGACATCTTCTAGCTCTGTTTCCCCCTTATTTCTTCTTCCCTTAAGGTTTTCTGTTGCCACAATATATTCTTGTTATTTTCTTCTTATAACAAAATCAAACTTGCTCTTTCACTTCTTGGAAATAATTTCCTTTAACTTTGAATCTTTCAGGGCACCGTCGAATCTCTTATTAGCTGTCTAGAAGTGAATGAAGAATGCAACATTGAATCAATCGAGTATCCCCTCTCCCCCAGACTAATCATACACGAACCAAGCGGCACTTCGATTTCAAGAAACTGTACTAAATCTCAGCAACTCGAAAACTATTTATATATTAACACTTAAACGAGTATATTAAGTTATGTTTCGATTAATTAATTAATATTTTTATTAACTTGGGACCAATGCCCGTGACGATTAGAAATTACTCTTGTTTAAATATCATAATGTAGCATCTATCATCTTGCATAATACTTTCGGTCTCAAATCAACAACGAAAATCGGATTCTGGAATGTACAAACAATGGCCGTGCCGACGAAACAAGCACACATGTGTTGGACATGTGATAGAAGAGATAATAACTGATTAACAAAGTAAGCTCACAAGTGGGAAACAACGAATAGGAGGAAAAGAGGCCGACCAGAGAAACATTGAAAAGAACAGGGATTAGAGAGGCAAAGTCAATGAAAATGGCTCCCTCAGCGAGGTCGAGATGCTTGCACAGAACAGAGACAAATGGCGAGATCTGATTAAAAAAAAAAAACCATTGCAAGGATTGAGACTGCTTGAAAGAAAATTTCGAAACAGGGAAAGAGTATCTGAGGCTATACCCTAAGGGCCATGTACTGCTCGAAATACAGACAGACAGAGACAGACAGACATACGGACGGACGGATGGACTGATGGATGGGTTGGTGGATGGATGGGTGAGTTTGCGTGGGTGGGTGGATGGATGGATAATACTCTCTTATAAATCTGCTTTAAGCTGAGGCAAGTTCTAATTATCAATTCAATTTATGTAGGAATGAAAAACCGATAACGTTAGATAAATTGCTCTCACAAGTCTGACAATTCTCCTCAAACCAAGGAAATGATTCACATTTAAAGAGTTAATTGATCGTTACAAGTGAATGACTTAATGTATTCTGTAGCCGAGAAGCTACATTATTGAAACATCGCTCGTTGTCATGGTTGTCCAGTGTTTGATGTGAAGCAGACAGTGCAGTATTTTTCTGTCGGGAACTAGACCATTAGTCTTTGGAAAAACATATAGGACATAAATGTACAAGATATTATTTTGTAAAACATTACGTCTGTAGCTTGCAAGATTGTGTCACACATCGTTTATATAGGTCAGAATGTAACCAAAAAAAACAGGAATAATTGATAAACAATGGCTCCTTTGGTAACTTCAGCTATCGCTGACCGTATCCTAGTTTTTATAAACTTCAAACACCGCTCGCACGACCCTATAAACTAATTCACAACATCCCTTGACTCTATAAACTAATTCACAACGCCCCTTGACTCTCTCTATAAATAATTCACAACGCCCCTTGACTCTCTCTATAAATAATTCACAACGCCCCTTGACTCTATAAACTAATTCACAACGCCCCTTGACTCTCTCTATAAATAGTTCACAACGCCCCTTGACTCTATAAACTAATTCACAACATCCCTTGACTCTATAAATAATTCACAACGCCCCTTGACTCTCTCTATAAATAATTCACAACGCCCCTTGACTCTATAAACTAATTCACAACGCCCCTTGACTCTCTCTATAAACTAATTCACAACTCCCCTCGACTCTCTCTATAAATAATTCACAACGCCCCTTGACTCTATAAACTAATTCACAACGTCTCTTGACTATCTCTATAAACTAATTCACAACTCCCCTCGACTCTCTCTATAAATAATTCACAACGCCCCTTGACTATAAACTAATTCACAACGTCTCTTGACTATCTCTATAAACTAATTCACAACTCCCCTCGACTCTCTCTATAAATAATTCACAACGCCCCTTGACTATAAACTAATTCACAACGTCTCTCGAATCTATAGGCTATTTCGCAGCGTCCCTTGACTCCACTAACTCACAACGTCCCTTGACTATATAAAAACCTGTCCATAGCGTCCGTTTGATTCTGTATCTAGTTCACAGTTTCGTTAACACAGAAACACACTAGTCCTGTCCTCTTTAAAGCTCTTTCAAATAGACGATAGCATAAAACGTCGTTAAAAATTGGACTCAGAGCTGACTCTCAACGTCAGTGTCATTGAAACAATAGTAGCAAGATCCTACATTACCTCGCCATAATGGACAGGAAGCTGACCAGTTTCTGGCAATAATTCCGGCGACAATTAGTTGTAATGGAAGATGAAATGTAGACAGACAACCACCAAGGATCTCATTGTTAAATTGGATGTGGCGGGTCGACAGATACTAACATGTAGGCTCTCGGTAAAACATGAAACAAAGCAACTATGCTTACTATGTGCACTCGTGTGTTCATGTGTATACCTTGTATATACCTTGTGTATACCTTGTATATACCTTGTGTTTACCTTGTGTTTACCTTGTGTATACCTTGTGTATACCTTGTGTTTACCTTGTGCATACCTTGTTTATACCTTGTGTATACCTTATGTGTACCTTGTTACCTTGTGCATACCTTGTGCATACCTTGTGTATACCTTGTGTGTACCTTGTGTTTACCTAGTGTATACCTTGTGTTTACCTAGTGTATACCTTGTGTTTACCTTGTGTATACCTTGTGTATACCTTGTTTGTACCTTGTGTATACCTTGTGTATACCTTGTTTGTACCTTGTGTGTACCTTGTGTATACCTTGTGTGTACCTTGTGTGTACCTTGTGTTTACCTTGTGTATACATTGTGTATACCTTGTTTGTACCTTGTTTATACCTTGTGTATACCTTGTTTGTACCTTGTGTGTACCTTGTGCATACCTTGTTTGTACCTTGTGTATACCTTGTGTATACCTTGTTTGTACCTTGTGTGTACCTTGTGTATACCTTGTGTGTACCTTGTGTGTACCTTGTGTTTACCTTGTGTATACCTTGTGTATACCTTGTTTGTACCTTGTTTATACCTTGTGTATACCTTGTTTGTACCTTGTGTGTACCTTGTGTATACCTTGTGTATACCTTGTGTGTACCTTGTGCATACCTTGTGTTTACCTTGTGTATACCTTGTGTATACCTTATTTGTACTTTGTGTATACCTTGTGTATACCTTGTGTGTACCTTGTGTGTACCTTGTGCATACCTTGTGTGTACCTTGTGTGTACCTTGTGTGTACCTTGTGTGTACCTTGTGTGTACCTTGTGTTACCTTGTGCATACCTTGTGTGTACCTTGTGTGTACCTTGTGTGTACCTTGTGTGTACCTCGTGCATACCTTGTGTGTACCTTGTGTGTACCTTGTGCATACCTTGTGTGTACCTTGTGTGTACCTTGTGTGTACCTTGTGCATACCTTGTGTGTACCTTGTGTGTACCTTGTGCATACCTTGTGTATGCCTTGTGTATACCTTGTATGTACCTTGTGTGTACCTTGTGTGTGCGCACATGTTTTTGTACTACCTGCGAGAGTGCTGAAGCAAAATCAGCATCTAGTTAATAGTAACAGACATTTTACTCTTTATGTTTCCTGGCAGCAACTTGTGCCGTCACTGGGATATGGGAATCTCTGATCATTGGAAGTGTGGGAGGTATACTAGTCATGTTGAGTGACGCCCTGCTTGTCAAGCTTCATATTGACGATCCAGTTAGCGCGGTTGCTGTTCACGGAGTGGGCGGAGTATGGGGCCTTTTAGCTGCTGGCTTCTTCACTCACAAGGATACCATTACTCAGAACTTCTCTCATCGACATGGTCTTATCAAGGTATGCGTCACTATAATGAGTTATGTGCGGGTCATCATCATTGCACTCCGAACATGTTCATAGGTGCTCAGATCCTCTCCTCAGTTATTGATTTATTTGCGGGTCATCATCATTGCACTCCGAACATGTTCATAGGTGCTCAGATCCTCTCCTCAGTTATTGATTTATTTGCGGGTCATCATCATTGCACTCCGAACATGTTCATAGGTGCTCAGATCCTCTCCTCAGTTATTGATTTATTTGCGGGTCATCATCATTACATTCCGAACATGTTCATAGGTGCTCAGATCCTCTCCTCAGTTATTGAGTTTTTTGCGGGTCATCATCATAACACTCCGAACATGTTCATAGGTGCTCAGATCCTCTCCTCAGTTATGGAGTTATTTGCGGGTCATCATCATTGCACTCCGAACATGTTCATAGGTGCTCAGATCCTCTCCTCAGTTATTGAGTTATTTGCGGGTCATCATCATTACACTCCGAACATGTTCATATGTGCTCAGATCCTCTCCTCAGTTATGGAGTTATTTGCGGGTCATCATCATTACACTCCGAACATGTTCATAGGTGCTCAGATCCTCACCTCAGTTATGGAGTTATTTGCGGGTCATCATCATTGCACTCCGAACATGTTCATAGGTGCTCAGATCCTCTCCTCAGTTATGGAGTTATTTGCGGGTCATCATCATTACACTCCGAACATGTTCATAGGTGCTCAGATCCTCTCCTCAGTTATTGAGTTATTTGCTGGTCATCATCATTGCACTCCGAACATGTTCATAGGTGCTCAGATCCTCACCTCAGTTATGGAGTTATTTGCGGGTCATCATCATTACACTCCGAACATGTTCATAGGTGCTCAGATCCTCTCCTCAGTTATGGAGTTATTTGCGGGTCATCATCATTACACTCCGAACATGTTCATAGGTGCTCAGATCCTCACCTCAGTTATGGAGTTATTTGCGGGTCATCATCATTGCACTCCGAACATGTTCATAGGTGCTCAGATCCTCTCCTCAGTTATTGAGTTATTTGTGGGTCATCATCATTACACTCCGAACATGTTCATAGGTGCTCAGATCCTCTCCTCAGTTATTGAGTTATTTGCTTGTCATCATCATTGCACTCCGAACATGTTCATAGGTGCTCAGATCCTCTCCTCAGTTATTGAGTTATTTGTGGGTCATCATCATTGCACTCCGAACATGTTCATAGGTGCTCAGATCCTCTCCTCAGCAAGTCTCGCAGTCTCCAGTGACTGACGACTCCAGTTCTATGTTGGTTGATAAGTCTTCTTACACGCCCACTAAGTTTCTCGTTTCTGGCTGTAGCCATCTTACCTACCATCTCTTTCATCCGAAGGAGTCACGTGGACTCATGGTTGTCGAAGGCATGTGCCCTACCCACATCTCAGAGGGCATTGATGATGTCCGGCATTGGTTGACCGTCTTCAACGACAGCTCAGCTAGCCAGCCTTCTGTCCGCTCTTTCTATATATTGTACTGTATTAGCTCCATCACGTGCGTGATTGAGTCAAAACCAAAGAGCTTAGTCATCAGGTCTATCTTATCCTTGGGGATAAGCACAAATACGACTTCATCACCATCAGGTGCCATATCGGTTGACGTAGGCAATCATTTCTTCGCATCACTCGGTCCTTCATGCATGTAAGAATTTCTGTCCGTGATCTTTAATTCAGCCATTTGGATAAGCTATTCACTATTTTTTCTCTTAGTTTTTCTCTGCTCTTTTTTTCTATTCATTTTGTCTGTTATTATATTATTCTCAATGCCCTCATTTCTCATCACATGTCCAATAACTGTAGGTTGTATCTTCCTCGTGATTTTTATTATATTTCTGGTTTCTCCGGCTTGTTTTACACATTCTTCATTTGTATTGTTTGCAATCATTGGTATTCTTAGCATTTTTCTTATAACCCACATCTCAGCTGCTTTTAATGTTCATTTTGTTGTCTTGTCTTTTAGCCGCCTTGGGTCATGAAATCGAATGAAAAAAAAAGCGCCAACAAAAATAAAAGCAATAAAGTCAGGCTGGATGCCTTATCTATATTACGTATAGAAACCGATGTGTTACATACGATTAGTTTTGTGGATCTGGTCAAAGACTTGGCAATGATAAATAGTTGGAGAACACGTTTCAAATATAAATAAAGTGAAAGTATAAAAAAAACCCCATAATTTTCCATCTTACTGTAAGTTAAGAGGAGTACTGAAAAAGTTCTGAAAGAGGCCAAAGCAAAGAGAGAGCTAATTTCCAATATTAGGAAGATACAATCATCAATTTTTGGCCAAGTAATGAGTAGGGAACAGCTGGAATATATTGTAACAACTGGGAAAATTGAGGGTGGAAGAGATAGAGGGAAGCAAAAAAAAAAGATACCAGACAGCTTAAGAGAATGGTATGGCAGTAGGTCAATAAAAGAAATGATAAATAACTGTCGAGATCAAAAGTTGTGGAGAGACATGATCACCTACGTCAGCAGGAATGGTACATGATAATGATGATGACTGTAAGTTTTGCTTATTTTCGATCAATAAAATTCTATTGTATTGTTTATATTGTGAATTGCAATATGTCATAACCTAACTTAGTCAATCGATATATATATATATATATATATATATATATATATATATATATAGCCCTACCTACTCTGTGAATAGTGCATAGTCTAACTTGATCAATCGATATATATAGTCCTACATTTTCTGTCGATATTGATTTGCCCAATTTGATCAATCGATATGTGATAAAGCCTAAGTTTGTTACAGTTTTACTTCGACTGTAATACATTACTACGTGTGCCTAATGACACTTGGACTGTAATACATTACTACGTGTGCCTAATGACACTTGGACTGTAATACATTTACTACGTGTGCCTAATGACACTTGGACTGTAATACATTACTACGTGTGCCTAATGACACTTGGACTGTAATACATTTACTACGTGTGCCTAATGACACTTGGACTGTAATACATTTACTACGTGTGCCTAATGACACTTGGACTGTAATACATTTACTACGTGTGCCTAATGACACTTGGACTGTAATACATTTACTACGTGTGCCTAATGACACTTGGACTGTAATACATTTACTACGTGTGCCTAATGACACTTGGACTGTAATACATTTACTACGTGTGCCTAATGACACTTGGACTGTAATACATTTACTTCGTGTGCCTAATGACACTTGTACTGTAATACATTTACTACGTGTGCCTAATGACACTTGGACTGTAATACATTTACTACGTGTGCCTAATGACACTTGGACTGTAATACATTTACTCCGTGTGCCTAATGACACTTGGACTGTAATACATTTACTACGTGTGCCTAATGACACTTGGACTGTAATACATTTACTCCGTGTGCCTAATGACACTTGGACTGTAATACATTTACTCCGTGTGCCTAATGACACTTGGACTGTAATACATTTACTACGTGTGCCTAATGACACTTGGACTGTAATACATTTACTACGTGTGCCTAATGACACTTGGACTGTAATACATTTGCTTCGTGTGCCTAATAACACTTGGACTGTAATAGTTTTATTTTGTATATTATACTTTTATATAGTTTGCCAAACTATAACACCATTGACATGCCCTTAAACAGTAAACACTCACCCGTTTTGCATCTTCTCATAAGGTTTGTCATATAATATATTGGTAATTTCCCAGTTTAAGTACATACATTATTTCATAGAAACGAGTGACTTCTCCTTAGTTGGCATCACAACAAAACTATAGTAGTTTTCAAATACTGAAAATTGTGTTAGGGTTTAGGGTTTAGGGTTTAGGTTTACGGTTAGATCTCCATGAATCTGAGAAAACATAATCTTCTTCCTGTGTTTATCACAATCTGAAATCATATTTTAATCCTGTTTAATCTTCTCCAGGGAGGAGATTTCTATCTTCTGGGAGTGCAGACGCTGGCTGCTGTAGTCATTGCTGCCTGGTCCATCGTTTCTTCTGGAACCATCCTCAAAATATTAGACCTTACAATGGGGCTGCGCATGTCAATTGAAGATGAGGAGATTGGGGCAGACATAGTGGAGCACAACATACGGTAATGTTTAGTTATTTGTAGATTCATCAAACCTTGGACAACTTCTAAATGCTGCAGCTTCTGCTCTTTGTATTTTTCTCCCATTTATCTCATGTATAGTAAAAGCATATATACATTTGTGATTATTGGTTTAGAGGTAAAACGCTGGCAGAAAGCTGGCTTTCTCTGGACAGAAAGGTTCCCAGTTTAAATCTCAGGACAGGCGGGGGAATTTTAGTTTCGAACCAATCGTTTCTTCGTGTCTTTACCCAACCATGTCAAAGGGTAGTGAGATTCGATGTCTGGCTCTCTCTCTGGGTAGTGAGATTTGATGAGTGGCTCTCTCTCTGGGTAGTGAGATTCGATGTCTGGCTCTCTCTCTCTGGGTAGTGAGATTCGATGTCTGGCTCTCTCTCTGGGTAGTGAGATTCGATGAGTGGCTCTCTCTGGGTAGTGAGATTTGATGTCTTGCTCTCTCCCTGGATAGTGAGATTCGATGTCTGGCTCTCTCTCTGGGTAGTGAGATTCGATGTCTGGCTCTCTCTCTGGGTAGTGAGATTCGATGTCTGGCTTTTTCTGGGTAGTGAGATTCGATGTCTGGCTTTTTCTGGGTAGTGAGATTCGATGTCTGGCTCTCTCTCTGGGTAGTGAGATTCGATGTCTGGCTCTCTCTGGGTAGTGAGATTCTACGTCTGGCTTTTTCTGGGTAGTGAGATTCGATGTCTGACTCTCTCTCTAGGTAGTAAGATTTGATGAGTGGCTCTCTCTGGGTAGTGAGATTTGATGTCTGGCTCTCTCCCTGGGTAGTGAGATTCGATGTCTGGCTCTCTCTCTGGGTAGTGAGATTCGATGAGTGGCTCTCTCTGGGTAGTGAGATTTGATGTCTGGCTCTCTCCCTGGTAGTGAGATTCGATGACTGGCTCTCTCTCTAGGTAGTGAGATTCGAAGTGTGGCTCTCTCTGGGTCGTGCGATTTGATGTCAAGCTCTCTCTGGGTAGCGAGATTCGATGTATGGCTCTCTCTCTCTCGTGGTAGTGAGTTTCGATGTCTGGCTCTCTCGCTGGGTAGTGATATTCGATGTGTGTCTCTCTCTGGTTAATGAAATTTGATGTATGGCTCTCTGTTTTTGTAGTAAAATTCGATGTCTGGCTATCTCTGGGTAGCGAGATTCGATGTCTGGCTTTCTCTCTCTCCATGGGTAGTAAGATTCGATGTCTTGCTCTCTCTCTATGGTAAGAAGATTCGATGTCTGGCTCTCTCTATCTATGGGTAGTGAGATTCGATGTCTGGCTCTCTCTCTCTGAGTAGTGCGATTCGATGTCTGTCTCTCTCTGGATTGTGAGATTCTATGTCAGGCTCTCTCCCTGGGTAGTGAGATTCGATGTCAGGCTCTCTCTCTCTATGTTGTGAGATTCGATGTCTGGCTCTCTCTGGGTAGTGAGATTCGATGTCAGACTCTACCCCTGGGTAGTGAGATTCGATGTCTGGCTCTCTCATGATAGTGAGATTCGATGTGTGGCTCTCTCTGGGGAGGGAAAGTTGAAACAAAAAATTTGAAAAAATGGTATGGTAAAAGCTTTACGTGATTAGTAGACGACACAGATTTGAACGACGTTTCGGCCCAATAGGCCTTCAGCAGGAACAAACAAACAGCACGAAAACACTTAGGACGAAATACAAATATGAAGTAGCAGCGGTATTGTACTTTTTTTTTCAATTTGCCCTCACATTCAGCTTTACTGCAGCTTCACATTTTTATGCATTCATTTGCATTTATTTGCCTTAATCCCCTCTCTTTGGGTGGTGAGATTCGATGTGTGGCTCTCTCTCTGAGTAGTGTGATTCGATGTCTGTCTCTCTCTAGGTTGTGAGATTCTATGTCAGGCTCTCTCCCTGGGTAGTGAGATTCGATGTCAGGCCCTCTCTCTGAGTAGTGAGATTCGATGCCAGTCTCTCCCTGGGTAGTGAGATTCAATGACAAACTCTCCCTGGGTAGTGAGATTCAATGTCAAACTCTCCCTGGGTTATGAAAAATTCGATTTCTGTTTCGCTCTGGGTACTGAGGTTCGATGTCTGGTTCTCCTTGGGTGTTGAGATTCAATGTCAGGGTCTCTTCCTGGGTAGTCAATAATTTCGATTTCTGGCGCTCTCTGAGTAGTGAGATTCAATGTCAGGCTCTCCTTGGGTAGTGAGATTCGATCTCTGGCTCTCTCCATAGGTAGTGAGATTCAATGTCAGGCTCTCCCTCTGGGTAGTGAGATTTGATGTCTGGCTCCCTCTCTCTCTCTTTGAGTAGGGAGATTCGATGGGTAGCTCTATCTGGATAGTGAGATTTGATGTCTAGCTCTATCTGGGTAGTGTGATCCGATATTTGGCTATCTCTGGGTGGTGAGATTCTATGTCTGGCTCTTTCTGGGTAGTGAATTTCGTTGTCTGGCTCTCTCTGAGTAGTGAGATTCAATGTAAAACTCTCCCTCTATAGTGAGATTCGATGTCTGGTTTTCTCCTGGTAGTGAGATTCAATGTCTGGTTCTCTCCGGGTTGTGTGAGTCAATGACAAGCTCTCTTCCTGAGTAGTGAGATTCGATGACTGGCTCTCTTTCTGGGCAGTGAGATTCGATGTGTGGCTCTTTCTGGGTTGTGAGATTCGATGTCTGACTCTCTCTCTCTCTCTCTCTCTCTCTCTCTGGGTAATGAGATTCGATGTCTGGCTCTTTCTGGGTAGTGAGATTCAATGTTTGGCTCTCTGTCTTTGTAGTGAAATTCGATGTCTGGATCTCTCTGGGTAGTGAGATTCTATGTATGGCTCTCTCTCTTTCTATGTGGATAGATTCGATGTCTGGCTCTCTCTCTCTCTCTCTCTCTCTAATTAGTGAGATTCGATTTCAGGCTCTTTCTCTCTATGGGTGGTGAGATTCGATGTCTGGCTCTTACTCTGGGTACTGCGATTCAATATTAGTCTCTCCCTGTGTAGTGAGATTCGATGTCAGTCTCTCCCTGGGTAGTGAGATTCGATGTCTAGTTCACTCTCTATAGGTAGTGAGATTCGATGTCTGGTTCTCTCTCTATGGGTAGTGAGATTCTATGTCAGGCTCTCTATCTATGAGTAGTGAGTTTCGATGTCTGGCTCTCTCTCTATGGATAGTGAGTTTCAATGTCTGTCTCTCTCTCTCTCTCTCTCTCTGTGTCTGGGTAGTGAGATTCGATGTCTGGCTCCTTCTGGGTAATGAGATTCTATGTCTGGCTCTCCCTTTTTTCTGTGTAGTGAGATTCGATGTCTGGCTCTCTATCTATGGATAACGGGATTCGATGTCTGGCTCTCTCTCTCTCTCTATCTATGTCTGAGTAGTGAGATTCGATGCCTGGCTTTCTCTGGGTAGTGATATTCAATGTATGGCCCCTTCTCGGTAGTGAGATTCTATGTATGGCTCACTCTCGCTCTGAGTAGCGAGATTCGATATCTGGCTCTTTCTGGGTAGTAAGATTCTAAATCTAGTCATCTCTCTCTCTATGGGTAGTGAGATTCGATGTCTGGCGCTCTCTCTCTATGGGTAGTGAGATTCGATGTCTGGATCTCTATCTATGGGTAGTGAGATTCGATGTGTGGTTCTCTCACTTTGGGTAGTGAGATTCGTTGTCAGGATCTTTCTCTCTAACTGGGTAGTGAGATTCGATGTCTGGTTCTCTCTATATGGGTAATGAGATTCAATGTCTGGTTCTCTCTCTATGGGTAGTGAGATTCGATGTCTGGCTCTCTCTCTCTCTCTCTCTCTCCATGGGTAGTGAGATTCGATGTCTGGCTCTCTTTATATGGGTAGTGAGATTCAATGTCTGGTTCTCTCTCTATGGGTAGTGAGATTCGATGTCTGGCTCTCTCTCTCTATGGATAGTGAGATCCGATTTCTGGCTCTCTATCTATGGGTAGTGAGATTCGATGTCTGTCTCTCTCTCTATCTCTGTCTGGGTAGTGAGATTCTACATCCGACTCTCTCGGGGTAGTGAGATTCTATGTCTGGCTCTCTCTCGCTCTGGGTAGTGAGATTCGACATCTGGCTCTCCCTCTCTCTCTCTCTCTCTCTGGGTAGTGAGATTCGATGTTTGGCTCTCTCTCTCTCTGGGTAGTGAGATTCGATGTCTTTATCTCTCTAGGTAGTGAGTTTCGATGACTGTCTCCTTCTGGGTAGTGAGATTCTATGTCTGTCTCTCTCTGGGTAGTTAGATTCAATGTCTGGCTCTCTCTCTGGGTAGTGAGATTCGATGCCTGGCTCTTTTTCTCTATGGGAAGTGAGATTCGATGTCTGCCTCTCTCTTTGGGTAGTGAGATTGTATGTCTGGTCCTCTCTCTCCTTAGGTAGTAAGATTCGATGTCTGGCTCCTTCTGGGTATTGATATTCGATGTCTGGCTCTCTCTCTCTCTCTCTCCGGGTAGTGTGATTCGATGTCTGGCTCCTTCTGGGTAGTGAGATTAGATGTCTTCCTCTCTCTCTAGGTAGTGAGTTTCGATGTCTGTCTCCTTCTGGGTAGTGAGATTCTATGTCTGTCTCTCTCTGGGTAGTTAGATTCAATGTCTGGCTCTCTCTCTGGGTAGTGAGATTTGATGCCTGGCTCTTTTTCTCTATGGGAAGTGAGATTCGATGTCTGCCTCTCTCTCTCTCTCTCTCTTTCTCTGAGTAGTGAGTTTCGATGGGTAGCTCTTTCTCCCTGTGTAGTGAGATTCGATGTCTGGCTCTCTCTTTGGGTAGTGAGATTGTATGTCTGGTCCTCTCTCTCCTTAGGTAGTAAGATTCGATGTCTGGCTCCTTCTGGGTATTGATATTCGATGTCTGGCTCTGTGTCTTTGTAGTGAAATTCGATGTCTGGATCTCTCTGGGTAGTGAGATTCTATGTATGGCTCTCTCTCTTTCTATGTGGATAGATTCGATGTCTGGCTCTCTCTCTCTCTCTCTCTCTAATTAGTGAGATTCGATTTCAGGCTCTTTCTCTCTATGGGTGGTGAGATTCGATGTCTGGCTCTTACTCTGGGTACTGCGATTCAATATTAGTCTCTCCCTGTGTAGTGAGATTCGATGTCAGTCTCTCCCTGGGTAGTGAGATTCGATGTCTAGTTCACTCTCTATGGGTAGTGAGATTCGATGTCTGGTTCTCTCTCTATGGGTAGTGAGATTCTATGTCAGGCTCTCTATCTATGTGTAGTGAGTTTCGATGTCTGGCTCTCTCTCTATGGATAGTGAGTTTCAATGTCTGTCTCTCTCTCTCTCTCTCTCTCTGTGTCTGGGTAGTGAGATTCGATGTCTGGCTCCTTCTGGGTAATGAGATTCTATGTCTGGCTCTCCCTTTTTTCTGTGTAGTGAGATTCGATGTCTGGCTCTCTATCTATGGATAACGGGATTCGATGTCTGGCTCTCTCTCTCTCTCTATCTCTGTCTGAGTAGTGAGATTCGATGCCTGGCTTTCTCTGGGTAGTGATATTCGATGTATGGCCCCTTCTCGGTAGTGAGATTCTATGTATGGCTCACTCTCGCTCTGAGTAGCGAGATTCGATATCTGGCTCTTTCTGGGTAGTAAGATTCTAAATCTAGTCATCTCTCTCTCTATGGGTAGTGAGATTCGATGTCTGGCGCTCTCTCTCTATGGGTAGTGAGATTCGATGTCTGGATCTCTATCTATGGGTAGTGAGATTCGATGTGTGGTTCTCTCACTTTGGGTAGTGAGATTCGTTGTCAGGATCTTTCTCTCTAACTGGGTAGTGAGATTCGATGTCTGGTTCTCTCTATATGGGTAATGAGATTCAATGTCTGGTTCTCTCTCTATGGGTAGTGAGATTCGATGTCTGGCTCTCTCTCTCTCTCTCTCTCTCTCTCTCCATGGGTAGTGAGATTCGATGTCTGGCTCTCTTTATATGGGTAGTGAGATTCAATGTCTGGTTCTCTCTCTATGGGTAGTGAGATTCGATGTCTGGCTCTCTCTCTCTCTATGGATAGTGAGATCCGATGTCTGGCTCTCTATCTATGGGTAGTGAGATTCGATGTCTGTCTCTCTCTCTATCTCTGTCTGGGTAGTGAGTTCTACGTCCGACTTTCTCTGGGTAGTGAGATTCTATGTCTGGCTCTCTCTCGCTCTGGGTAGTGAGATTCGACATCTGGCTCTCCCTCTCTCTCTCTCTCTCTCTGGGTAGTGAGATTCGATGTTTGGCTCTCTCTCTCTGGGTAGTGAGATTCGATGTCTTTATCTCTCTAGGTAGTGAGTTTCGATGACTGTCTCCTTCTGGGTAGTGAGATTCTATGTCTGTCTCTCTCTGGGTAGTTAGATTCAATGTCTGGCTCTCTCTCTGGGTAGTGAGATTCGATGCCTGGCTCTTTTTCTCTATGGGAAGTGAGATTCGATGTCTGCCTCTCTCTTTGGGTAGTGAGATTGTATGTCTGGTCCTCTCTCTCCTTAGGTAGTAAGATTCGATGTCTGGCTCCTTCTGGGTATTGATATTCGATGTCTGGCTCTCTCTCTCTCTCTCTCCGGGTAGTGTGATTCGATGTCTGGCTCCTTCTGGGTAGTGAGATTAGATGTCTGCCTCTCTCTCTAGGTAGTGAGTTTCGATGTCTGTCTCCTTCTGGGTAGTGAGATTCTATGTCTGTCTCTCTCTGGGTAGTTAGATTCAATGTCTAGCTCTCTCTCTGGGTAGTGAGATTCGATGCCTGGCTCTTTTTCTCTATGGGAAGTGAGATTCGATGTCTGCCTCTCTCTCTCTCTCTCTCTTTCTCTGAGTAGTGAGTTTCGATGGGTAGCTCTTTCTCTCTGTGTAGTGAGATTCGATGTCTGGCTCTCTCTTTGGGTAGTGAGATTGTATGTCTGGTCCTCTCTCTCCTTAGGTAGTAAGATTCGATGTCTGGCTCCTTCTGGGTATTGATATTCGATGTCTGGCTCTCTTTTTGGGTAGTGAGATTGTATGTCTGGTCCTCTCTCTCCTTAGGTAGTAAGATTCGATGTCTGGCTCCTTCTGGGTATTGATATTCGATGTCTGGCTCTCTCTCTCTCTCTCTCCGGGTAGTGTGATTCGATGTCTGGCTCCTTCTGGGTAGTGAGATTCGATGTCTGCCTCTCTCTCTGGGTAGTGAGATTCGATGCCTGGCTCTAATTCTCTCTGGGTAGTTAGATTCAATGTTAGGCTCTCTCCCCCGGTAGTGAGATTCGATGTCTGCCTTTCTCTCTCTGAGTAGTGAGTTTCGATGGGTAGCTCTCTCTCTCTGTGTAGTGAGATTCGATGTCTGGCTCACTCTTTGGATAGTTAGATTCGATGTCAGGTTCTTTCTCTCTAACTGTGTAGTGAGATTCGATGTCTCGCCCTTTCTCCATGGGTAGTGAGATTCAATGTCTGGTTCTCTCTCTATGGGTAGTGAGATTCGATGTCTGGCTCTCTATCTATGGGTAGTGAGATTCGATGTCTGGCTCTCTATCTATGTGTAGTGAGATTCGATATCTGGCTCTCTTTCTCTCTCTCTAGGTAGTGAGATTTGATGTCTGGCTCCTTCTGGGTATTGATGTTCGATGTCTGGCTCTCTCTCTCTCTCTCTCTCCGGGTAGTGTGATTCGATGTCTGGCTCCTTCTGGGTAGTGAGATTCGATGTCTGCCTCTCTCTCTGGGTAGTGAGATTCGATGCCTGGCTCTAATTCTCTCTGGGTAGTTAGATTCAATGTCAGGCTCTCTCCACCGGTAGTGAGATTCGATGTCTGCCTTTCTCTCTCTAAGTAGTGAGTTTCGATGGGTAGCTCTCTCTCTCTGTGTAGTGAGATTCGATGTCTGGCTCTCTCTTTGGATAGTTAGATTCGATGTCAGGTTCTTTCTCTCTAACTGTGTAGTGAAATTCGATGTCTCGCCCTTTCTCCATGGGTAATGAGATTCGATGTCTGGCTTTCTCTCTATGGGTAGTGAGATTCGATGTCTGGCTCTCTATCTATGTGTAGTGAGATTCGATGTCTGGCTCTCTTTCTCTCTCTCTCTGTGTAGTGAGATTCGATATCTGGCTCTCTTTCTCTCTCTAGGTAGTGAGATTTCATGTCTGGCTCCTTCTGGGTAGTTAGATTCGATGTCTAACTCTCTCTCCCTCACTGGGTAGTGAGATCGATGTCTGGTTTTCTCTTATTCTGGGTAGTGAGATTCGATGTCTGGATCTCTCTAGTTAGTGAGATACCAACCTTGGCGCAGTTTTGCCTGATTATATTTGTTGTCACGTCTATTCCTACTACTTGCCACACATCACCACCATCTAGTTCTGTTCCGCGGTTGTGTACATTCACCCTTCAATAGTTAGCCTTTCTAGAACTTTCAGGATTTGTAATTATAGAAAGCGATGGAAAAATAATAATAGAGAACGGGCAGGAGTAACTTTCTGCCTCCCATAAAGCAGCTTTTGATCGTGAGGATTTGATGAAACATGGGAAGATATCACCGAGAGTTCACCAACGACCATTAAGATTATGAAAATCATAAATAAATGAATATGTTTTCTTTGTGCTTGTTCCTTAATGAAGACATGCAATTGTTGATTTATCCAGTCTTGACTTATCGCAAAACCTTAATATCATCTTTGTGTTTGTTCCTTAATGAAGACATACAATTGTTGATTTATCCAGTTTTGACATATCGCAAAACTAAAATGTCATCTTTGTGATTGTTTCTTATTTAAGACATTCAATTGTTGATTTATCCAGTCTTGACTTATCGCAAAACTAAAATATCATCTTTGTGATTGTTCCTTAATGAAGACATGCAATTGTTGATTTATCCAGTCTTGACTTATCGCAAAACTAAAATATCATCTTTGTGATTGTTCCTTAATGAAGACATACAATTGTTGATTTATCCAGTCTTGACATATCGCAAAACTAAAATGTCATCTTTGTGTTTGTTCCTTAATGAAGACATGCAATTGTTGATTTATCCAGTCTTGAATTATCACAAAACTAAAATGTCATCTTTGTGTTTGTTCCTTAATGAAGACATGCAATTGTTGATTTATCCAGTCTTGAATTATCACAAAACTAAAATATCATCTTTGTGTTTGTTCCTTATTTAAGACATGCAATTGTTGATTTATCCAGTCTTGAATTATCACAAAACTAAAATATCAGCATATGTGTTTGTTTTCTTGTTTTTAAACCATAGGAAACTCGAGTTTGATGCAAAATGTCTGGAGTTCGAAACAGGTTCTCTAGTTAATTTCGTTGAGAAAAAATATTTTACCAGGCATTTGGTCAGGGAAACAGGGCATCCAGAGGTTGGGCACTGTGCTGCGCTGCCCTGAAAGGAGTGACAGAGAGAAGTGGCAATAGTTGACTTACAAACGACGTATCTTTAACTCTATATAATCCCTATTATTGTCATAGTTCTACACATGAAACAGGCCCGGTAATAATCCCTCTCATTGTCATAGTTCTACACATGAAACAGGCCCGGTAATAATCCCTCTCATTGTCATAGTTCTACACATGAAACATGCCTTGGTAACAATCCCTCCCATTGTCATAGTTCTACACATGAAACACGCCTTGGCAATAGTTCCTCCAATTGTCATAGTTCTACACATGAAACACGCCTTGGCAATAGTTCCTCCAATTGACATAGTTCTACACATGAAACACGCCTTGGTAATAGTTCCTCCAATTGTCATAGTTCTACACATGAAACACGCCTTGGCAATAGTTCCTCCAATTGTCATAGTTCTACACATGAAACACGCCTTGGCAATAGTTCCTCCAATTGTCATAGTTCTACACATGAAACACGCCTTGGTAATAGTTCCTCCCATTGTCATAGTTCTACACATGAAACATGCCTTGGTAATAGTTCCTCCAATTGTCATAGTTCTACACATGAAACACGCCTTGGTAATAGTTCCTCCAATTGTCATAGTTCTACACATGAAACACGCCTTGGTAATAAACCCTTTCATTATCATAGTTCTACACATGAAACACGCCTTGGTAATAATTGCCCCCATTGTCATAGTTCTACACATGAAACACGCCTTGGTAATAGTTCCTCCAATTGTCATAGTTCTACACATGAAACATGCCTTGGTAATAGTTCCTCCAATTGTCATAGTTCTACACATGAAACACGCCTTGGTAATAGTTCCTCCAATTGTCATAGTTCTACACATGAAACACGCCTTGGTAATAGTTCCTCCAATTGTCATAGTTCTACACATGAAACACGCCTTGGTAATAATTCCTCCCATTGTCATAGTTCTACACATGAAACACGCCTTGGTAATAAACCCTTTCATTGTCATAGTTCTACACATGAAACACACCCTGGTAATAATTCCTCTCATTGTCATAGTTCTACACATGAAACACGCACTGGTAAAAATTCCTCTCATTGTCATAGTTCTACACATGAAACACACCCTGGTAATAATTCCTCTCATTGTCATAGTTCTACACATGAAACACGCACTGGTAATAATTCCTCTCATTGTCATAGTTCTACACATGAAACACGCACTGGTAATAATCCCTCCCATTGTCATAGTTCTACACATGAAACACGCACTGGTAATAATTCCTCTCATTGTCATAGTTCTACACATGAAACACGCCCGGCAATAATTCCTCTCATTGTCATAGTTCTACACATGAAACACATTTGCCAAGTCAATAATACCTCTCATTGTCATAGTTCTACACATGAAACACGCCTTGGTAAAAATTCCTCTCATTGTCATGGTTCTACACATGAAACACGCCTTGGTAAAAATTCCTCTCATTGTCATAGTTCTACACATGAAACACGCCCCGGCAATAATTCCTCTCATTGTCATAGTTCTACACATGAAACACATTTGCCAAGTCAATAATTCCTCTCATTGTCATAGTTCTACACATGAAACACGCCTTGGTAAAAATTCCTCTCATTGTCATGGTTCTACACATGAAACACGCTATATCAAAAATTCCTCTCATTGCCATAGTTCTACACATGAAACACATTTGCCAAGACAATAATTCCTCTCATTGTCATAGCTCTACACATGAAGCACATTTGCCAAGTCAATAATTCCTCTCATTGTCATAGTTCTACACATGAAACACGCCTTGGAATAATCCCTCCCATTGTCATAGTTCTACACATGAAACACGCCTTGCTAATAATCCCTCCCATTGTCATAGTTCTACACATGAAACACGCCTTGCTAATAATCCCTCCCATTGTCATAGTTCTACACATGAAACACGCCTTGCTAATAATCCCTCCCATTGTCATAGTTCTACACATGAAACACGCCTTGCTAATAATCCCTCCCATTGTCATAGTTCTACACATGAAACACGCCTTGGTAATAACTCCTCCCATTGACATAGTTCTACACATGAAACACGCCTTGGTAATAATCCCTCCCATTGTCATAGTTCTACACATGAAACACGCCTTGGTAATAATCCCTCCCATTGTCATAGTTCTACACATGAAACACGCCTTGGTAATAATCCCTCCCATTGTCATAGTTCTACACATGAAACACGCCTTGGTAATAATCCCTCCCATTGTCATAGTTCTACACATGAAACACGCCTTGGTAATAATCCCTCCCATTGTCATAGTTCTACACATGAAACACGCTATATCAAAAATTCCTCTCATTGCCATAGTTCTACACATGAAACACATTTGCGAAGACAATAATTCCTCTCATTGTCATAGCTCTACACATGAAGCACATTTGCCAAGTCAATAATTCCTCTCATTGTCATAGTTCTACACATGAAACACGCCTTGGAATAATCCCTCCCATTGTCATAGTTCTACACATGAAACACGCCTTGCTAATAATCCCTCCCATTGTCATAGTTCTACACATGAAACACGCCTTGGTAATAATCCCTCCCATTGTCATAGTTCTACACATGAAACACGCCTTGCTAATAATCCCTCCCATTGTCATAGTTCTACACATGAAACACGCCTTGGTAATAATTCCTCCCATTGTCATAGTTCTACACATGAAACACGCCTTGGTAATAATTCCTCCCATTGTCATAGTTCTACACATGAAACACGCCTTGGTAATAATTCCTCCCATTGTCATAGTTCTACACATGAAACACGCCTTGGTAATAATTCCTCCCATTGTCATAGTTCTACACATGAAACACGCCTTGGTAATAATTCCTCCCATTGTCATAGTTCTACACATGAAACACGCCTTGGTAATAATTCCTCCCATTGTCATAGTTCTACACATGAAACACGCCTTGGCAAAACAAACGCAGGCGAGATAGGGTAAAGACAAATCTTTAGATGGTGAGCTGTTAGTCATGGAAGTTATCTCTCCTAAGAAAACTTAAAACGGCCAGAACCGAAAAGATCCTGAATCTTTAAGACTGTTTTCCTAAGAGAGGTAATTCAGAGTATAAACATAAGCGAGGGGTGGGGGAGGGGAGTAAATCAATGGAAACAAAAGGCAAGATAGGATGTCCCGAAGCTATGGATGTAGATGAACAGGGACGCACGATGCTGCGAAATCCAATGCAGTGTAATCTGTTATTAAGCGTAGGAAGGAGACAAATGTGTGTGAATCTAATTATTCACTGACCCATGGTCTTGGTAGATGTTTTCAATTAAACAAACAAATCACTTGTGTTAACATGGACATAGACTGAATGACTCGGGCTCCAGTGCTCCACGTCTTTAAATTGTTCGATCTGACAACTCAGACTTTGTCTGAATGACATTTTGTCACCAACGTTTTCTGTCGCAAACAAGAAAATCAAACAGAATTAGGGTTTTAGTCTGAAAGACTTACCATGATGACTTCGTAATGCTTGCCTCTAATACACCCTGTTAAAAAAAAATGATGATCATCATTTTCAGGAGGACGTGAACTTCCGGTCAATATGGTGGATAGGCGGCAGGAACCATTAGAGGCTATGTCTGAAAGTGTTCCTTGATGCAGTTTCCTCGTATTCAAAGTCCGGCTTGTAGCAGGCGTTGAGTGCTCTGTGCACACCGTGATCTGTGCGTTTCATCTGTTTTCTCGTGTTTCGATATTCCGATTGTTTACGATGAGTGATGATATCGTACGATGGAGGACAGATGGTTGTGGACACTTTCTGTGCGGTTTCATCTTATTTCTTTTGGCGTGTGCTGAGACTGTTATCATGGGAACTACAGCTACCTTTCTTTGTTTGGAAGATGAGATAGTAATTCGGATGATTCCACTGGCACTGGCGGTTGAACAATTATGGATATTAATTCATTTGCAGTGATACCGGGGCCTACCATAACCATAACCATAACACCCTGTAAATTGTAACTCTCTTCCTTGTAGTCACGCCGAATGAAGTCTGTGTCGCTGGCTTGTATTTATCCTTGACCTACGGCCATAGACAACAAGTGACTTAGTGGGGGACAGAAACCGTTCTAGTTCAGCAAACAGGGAGAACACCAGTTCGAAAGACGACATGGTCAGTAATTTTACAAATAAAAGTTATATCTGGCGTTCAAATAAAAACTTTGACCTAAACAAGTCGAGGGAACATGCAGTCCCATAGAATTTGGCCGCCACACCATAGAAATGGCTTAAGTGCTCAAATATTAGTCTGTTCTCTTTATTGTAATTTACATGATTGGACTTGCGGTCAATTTGGTGGAGAGGGAACAGGGACCGTTCAGGCACTGTCTGAAAAGTGTTTCTTTTTGCAGTTTCCTCACATTGCAAGTCCGGCTTGCTGCCGGAGCTACTGAGTTTAGTGCTCTGTGCACACCGTGAGCTGTGCTTTTCGTCCGGGTGGTGTTTCTATATTCAGAATGATTACGATAAATGATAGTATCGAATGATGAAAGACAGTTCAGCTGAGTTCACTTTTAGAGCTAGTACGGCTTATGTCATTTGACGTGTGCTACGTTGGCTATGATGGTAACTGCAGCTGCCGTTCTTTGTTTGGATATTCGATGAGATGTTAATTTGAATAATTCCATTGGTACGGATGGTTGAGAAATTATGCATTTTCATTCGTTTGCAGTGATACCGGGGCCTTCGAATAACTATAGCTATGATTGGGTCATCACATTTCTATCACCGATTTCTTGTTATTAATTCCACAGTTAGTTTTCATTCTAATATATGAATAAATAACTAATACTCACATTCAATGTGCTTGTACTTTCAGCTCCTTGCAAGCCAGGTGCAGATCTGAACTCATGTCTTCAGAAGTTACTGAAATGCCATCGACTAGTAGTGAATTCATTTTGCGAATAGATCCAAACCTTGCTGAAAATAGTGCTACCTCGAAGGATGTTGCCACAAATAATACGAGTTTCATGCACTCGCTGTGCAAAAATGTACGCAGTTGCAAACAAGAAAACTCACAACCTACAAATAATGTTCATTTTGTAATTATTAGAAACCGGTCATTTTCCAAGAACAGTACAGTTGAGCACCCGGTCACAGACAAGGATATCGACTCTCTGCCAAACGATTCTCCGGGATTTAGCATGATAAGCTATCCTGCACAGCAAGAGGACACGGGGACACACAGCTTTGGTTTTAATTATTAAGTAATCACATCACACACATCACACATACACACACTCGCACACACTTCTCTCAATTGCTAGAATTCTTTGTTTAGTATGCATGTGAGGAAATCAACAAATTCAATCAAGGGTTATGAAAATGGCGTTGCTGATTAGAAATGCAATGTTTGAAATATTACACTCGCAATCAATGTTCACAAAATGTACATGGAAACTAACATATTTTTCATTGAATGTAGACTGCAATCAGACACAAAACTAACTACAAAGCTTTGTTTGAAATTACCTGGAGAGAAAAGAAAACAACTATGAATTCAATATTGAACTGTCAAACAAATAAGAAGTGCACATTATTATAGAATGTTACGTTATTATAGAATGTTACGTTATTATAGAATGTTAAATTATTATAGAATGTTACGTTATTATAGAATGTTACGTTATTATAGAATGTTACATTATTACAGAATGTTATGTTATTATAGAATGTTACGTTATTATAAAATGTTACGTTATTATGCAATGTTGCGTTATTATATAATGTTTCGTTATTATAGAATGTTGCGTTATTATAGAATGTTTCGTTATTATAGAATGTTTCGTTATTATAGAATGTTGCGTTATTATATAATGTTTCGTTATTATAGAATGTTACGTTATTATAGAATGTTACGTATTTAAAGAATGTTACGTTATTATAGAATGTTACATTATTATGCAATGTTGCGTTATTATAGAATGTTACGTTATTATAGAATGTTACGGTATTATAGAATGTTACGTTATTATGCAATGTTGCGTTATTATAGAATGTTACGTTATTATAGAATGTTACGTTATTATAGAATGTTACGTTATTATGCAATGTTACGTTATTATAGAATGTTTCGTTATTATAGAATGTTGCGTTATTATATAATGTTTCGTTATTATAGAATGTTACGTTATTATAGAATGTTACGTATTTAAAGAATGTTACGTTATTATAGAATGTTACATTATTATGCAATGTTACGTTATTATAGAATGTTACGTTATTATAGAATGTTACGTTATTATAGAATGTTACGTTATTATGCAATGTTGCGTTATTATAGAATGTTACGTTATTATAGAATGTTACGTTATTATAGAATGTTACGTTATTATGCAATGTTACGTTATTATAGAATGTTACGTTATTATAGAATGTTACGTTATTATAGAATGTTACGTTATTATGCAATGTTGCGTTATTATATAATGTTTCGTTATTATATAATGTTTCGTTATTATAGAATGTTACGTTATTATATAATGTTTCGTTATTATAGAATGTTACGTTTTTATAGAATGGTACGCTATTATAGAATGTTACGTTATTATATAATGTTACGTATTTATAGAATGTTACGTTATTATGGAATGTTATGAAGGGTGGTAGAGAGACTGCACAAAACAATTACCAGAACCTGCCTGAAACAATTCTAGAGGAAGATATGGGAACGGAGGAGACGAAGATGGATTTATTTTCCAAATTAGAACTGGATAGGACTGTAGTTCACAAATGTACATCCAGGACTGTAGTTCACAAATGTACATCCAGGACTGTAGTTCACAAATGTACATCCAGGACTGTAGCTCACAAATGTACATCCAGGACTGTAGTTCACAAATGTACATCCAGGACTGTAGTTCACAAATGTACATCCAGGACTGTAGTTCACAAATGTACATCCAGGACTGTAGTTCACAAATGTACATCCAGGACTGTAGTTCACAAATGTACATCCAGGACTGTAGTTCACAAATGTACATCCAGGACTGTAGTTCACAAATGTACATCCAGGACTGTAGTTCACAAATGTACATCCAGGACTGTAGTTCACAAATGTACATCCAGGACTGTAATTCACAAATGTACATCCAAGACTGTAGTTCACAAATGTACATCCAGGACTGCATAGGATTGTAGCTCATAAAATAACCATCATCATCATGTGCCACACTAGTTGGCGTAGGCGATCATGTCCTTCCACAACCTTTTATCTACAGTGCATCGTATCAGTTCTGTTGTTGACTGTTTTCTATGCCATGACACCATGTTATCCAGTATTTTCTTTCGTTATCGTCCGTGTTATCTCTTTCCTTGTATTTTGCCAGTTGTAACCAAATATTCCAACTTTCCTCTTCTCATGATGTGCCAAAAAAAATGTTGATTGGTTCTTTCTGATGTTTTTTAAGAGCTCCCTTTTTGTGTTGGCCTCTTTGAGAACTTCCTCATTGGTCTTTTTAGCTGTCCAGGGAACTTTCAACATTCTTCTGAGAAATCTCATCTCTGTGGCCTCTAATTGTCTTTTCATTTGTTTGTCTAATGTCCATGATTCGCTTCCATAGGTCAGAATTGGCTCTATATATCACCGATGAACTCTCTTTCTCACTTCGATTGATATAGATTTGTTGCATAAGATATTTTTCATTTTCTGAAATGCTATTTTGGTCTGAGCTAGTCTGCTTTTTATTTCTGTAGTACATCTCCCATCTGATGCTATTATTGTGCCCAAGTATTTCAGATGTTGCACTTGTTTCAAATTTGTCCTGTTTATTGTTATGCTGCATGATGGTGACGATTGTTTCTTTGATATGACCATTACTTCTGTTTTCTTACTAATCAGAATGCGACCTTTTTTATCAAAACAATATAATAAAGCGAAATAAGCATGTAATGTTAAAAACTAGTGTGTTGAATGCATCTTTCAAACTAACAATAATGATTGTAGAAGGCTGTAATTCACAAAATAACAGGCAGGATTGTAGAGGATTGTAGCTCACAAAATAACAGACAGGATTGTAGAGGATTGTAACTTACAAAATAGCAGGCACGATTGTAGAGGGTTGTAACTAACTTTATAACAGGCAGGATTTTAGAGGGCTGTAACTCACAAAATAATAGAGAGGATTGTAGAAGGCTGTAACTAAACAGCAAGAAGGATTGTAAAGGGTTGTAACAAAATAGCAGGCATGATTATAGAGGGTTATAATTCACAAAATAGCAAGCAGGATTGTAGAGGGTTGTAACTCACGAAATAACAGTCACGATTGTAGAGGGTTGTAACTCACAAAATAACAGGCACGATTGTAGAGGGTTATAACTCACAAAATAACAGGCACGATTGTAGAGGGTTGTAACTCACAAAATAACAGGCACGATTGTAGAGGGTTATAACTCACAAAATAACAGGCACGATTGTAGAGGGTTGTAACTCACAAAATAACAGGCAGGATTGTAGAGGGCTGTAATTCACAAAGTAACAGGCATAATTGTAGAGAGTTGTAACTCACAAAATAACAGGCAGTATTGTTGAGGATTGTGACTCACACAATATCAGGCATGATTGTATGGGGTTGTAATTCACAAAAGGAATGTAGAGGGTTGTAATTCTTGAAACAACAGGCATGATTGTAGAGAGTTGTAGCTCGCAAAATAACAAGCAAAAGACCAAATAAAACTGTACAACTTGGAGTTGTCCTTTGAGTTTGGGGATAGGGTTGCGGTCTTAATTTGAGGTTAGAGCTGTCGTCTAAATTTGAGGTTAGAGCTATTTTCTAAATTTGAGGTTAGAGCTGTCGTCTAAATTTGAGGTTAGAGCTATTTTCTAAATTTGAGGTTAGAGCTGTCGTCTAAATTTGAGGTTAGAGCTATTTTCTAAATTTGAGGTTAGAGCTGTCGTCTAAATTTGAGGTTAGAGCTGTCGTCTAAATTTGAGGTTAGAGCTATTTTCTAAATTTGAGGTTAGAGCTGTCGTCTAAATTTGAGGTTAGAGCTATTTTCTAAATTTGAGGTTAGAGCTGTCGTCTAAATTTGAGGATAGAGCTATTTTCTAAATTTGAGGTTAGAGCTATTTTCTAAATTTGAGATTAGAGCTGTCGTCTAAATTTGAGGTTAGAGCTATTTTCTAAATTTGAGGTTAGAGCTATTTTCTAAATTTGAGGTTAGAGCTGTCGTCTAAATTTGAGGTTAGAGCTATTTTCTAAATTTGAGGTTAGAGCTATTTTCTAAATTTGAGGTTAGAGCTGTCGTCTAAATTTGAGGTTAGAGCTATTTTCTAAATTTGAGGTTAGAGCTATTTTCTAAATTTGAGGTTAGAGCTATTTTCTAAATTTGAGGTTAGAGCTATTTTCTAAATTTGAGGTTAGAGCTGTCGTCTAAATTTGAGGTAAAAAATGTCCTTTAAATTGAGGTTGGAGATGTCTTCTGAGTTTGAGTTTGAATTTAAAGTTAGAGATGTCCTGTGAGTTTGAGTTTAGAGCTGTCCTGTGAGTTTGAGGTTAGATATGTCCTGTGAGTTTGAGGTTAGAGCTGTCCTGTGAGTTTGAGGTTAGAGCTGTCCTGTGATTTTGAGATTAGGGCTGTTCTCTGAGCTTGAAATTAGAACTGTCCTCTGAGCTTGTGAAAAGCTCCCTGAATTGCTACCCCAGGTACGGACACAAAAATGTTTTCTGTGTTATTGCATTTCTGAACATGTAGATTGACGTTCCGTTTTTAATGGGGCAGTACCTTTTTATTACATTTATACGCAGCTGTCCCAAAGTTTCAATAAAATTATAAATTAAACTTTGCGCTGAAAGTCTCTATTTTTGTTCCGTTTTCAATAAAACATCTCTTACGTTAAATTAAAAGAAATAACTTTGAAGATCGTTTTCTAAGATTTAATTGAATTCAATATAATGACAAATAGGCAGAACTCACTATCTCCAGCATCCAGCAACAATATTAAGCTGGTAAGTGTTGTAGCGATGAACAAAAGTGATGTACTAACATTGTAATGTCGATTTTTTTTTGTCGCTGATGGAGACAAAAGAGACATCATCCAACACTCACGTAGCAAGAAACATAGTTTTTTTTAGAAGACTTTGTTTTCAATTTGTAAAAGAAAAATCAGCTCGTTTATGGCTGATTTGATTGTGATCATCATCCTGTGCCATACCGATTGACACAGGCGATCATGTCCTTTCACAATTCTCTAATCATAGCACATCGTTTCAAATCAGTTTTTGACTGTTTTCCGTGCCATGACACCAGATTATTCATTTTCTTCTCGCTTTGTCACCCGCGTTCTCTATTTTCGTCTATTTTTCAATTTGTACTCAAGTATTCCAACTTTTATCTTCTCATGATGTGTCCAAAAGTGTTGATTGTTTCATGCTGATATTTTTTTTGGGAGCTCCCTTTGTGTGTTGGTGTCTTTGAGAGTTTCCTAGTTGGTCTATTTAGCTGTCCCGGTAACTCAACATTCCTCTGAGAATTCCCATATCTGTGGCCTATAATCATCTTTTCATTTTTTTCTCTACTCTCCTTGATTAGCTTCCATAGGTCAGAATCTGTTCTATATAGCGCCGCTGAACTCTCTTTCTCACTTCTATTGACATAGGCTTGTTGAACAGGAAGTTAGGAAGTTTCTGAAATGCTATTTTGGTCTGGGCTGTTTTACATTTTTTATTGTGATAGACAAACAACAATAAGCTCGTTTATAGTGACTGATATACAAGTGAAACAACATTAAATCGTTTATAGTGACTGACATTAAGGTTAAACAACATTAGTTCGTTTATAGTGACTGGCAGTGAGGTGAAACAAAATTAGCTCATTTATAGTGACTGACAGAGAGGTGAAACAACATTAAATCGTTTATAGTGACTGAAAGTGAGGTGAAACAACAATAAGCTCGTTTATAGTGACTGACAGAGAAGTGAAACAACATTAAATCGTTTATAGTGACTGACAGAGAGGTGAAACAACATTAAATCGTTTATAGTGACTGACAGTGAGGTGAAACAACATACGCTCGTTTATAATGACTGACAGTGAGGTGAAACAACATAAGCTCGTTTATAACGACTGACAGTGAGGTGAAACAACATTAGCTCGTTTATAATGACTGACAGTGAGGTGAAACAACATAAGCTCGTTTATAATGACTGACAGTGAGATGAAACAACATTAGCAGATTTATAGTGATTGACAGTGATGGTGAAACAACATTAGTTCGTTTATAGTGACTGACAGTGATGGTAAAACAACATTAGTTCGTTTAGAGTGGCTGACAGTGATGGTTAAACAACATAAGCTCGTTTATAGTGACTGACAGTGAGGTGAAAAAACACAAAATTGTTTATAGTGACTGACAGTGAGGTGAAAAAACATAAAATTGTTTATAGTGACTGACAGTGATGGTTAAACAACATAAGCTCGTTTAAAGTGACTGACAGTGATGGTGAAACAACATAAGCTCGTTTATAGTCACTGACAGTGAGGTGAAACAACATTAGCTCGTTTATAGTGACTGACAGTAAAGTTAAACAACATAAGCTCGTTTATAGTGACTGACAGTGAGGTGAAACATTAGCTCGTTTATAGTGACTGACAGTGAGGTGAAACAACATTAGTTCGTTTATAGTGACTGACAGTGATGGTGAAACAACATAAGCTCGTTAATAGTGATTGACAGTTATAGAGAAACAATAGCTCGTTTATAGTGACTGACAGTGAGGTGAAACAACATTAGCTCGTTTATAGTGATTGACAATGATAGCGAAACATTAGCTCGCTTATAGTGACTGACAATGAGGTGAAACAACATAAGCTCGTTTATAGTGATTGACAGTGAGGTGAAACAACATTAGCTCGTTTATAGTGATTGACAATGATAGCGAAACATTAGCTCGCTTATAGTGACTGACAATGAGGTGAAACAACATAAGCTCGTTTATAGTGACTGACAGTGAGGTGAAACAACATAAGCTCGTTTATAGTGACTGACAGTGAGGTGAAACAACATAAGCTCGTTTATAGTGACTGACAGTGAGGTGAAACAACATAAGCTCGTTTATAGTGACTGACAGTGAAGTGAAACAACATTAGCTCGTTTATAGTGACTGACAGTGAAGTGAAACAACATTAGCTCGTTTATAGTGACTGACAGTTATAGAGAAACAATAGCTCGTTTATAGTGACTGACAGTGAGGTGAAACAACATTAGCTCGTTTATAGTGATTGACAATGATAGCGAAACATTAGCTCGCTTATAGTGACTGACAATGAGGTGAAACAACATAAGCTCGTTTATAGTGACTGACAGTGAGGTGAAACAACATCAGCTCGTTTATAGTGACTGACAGTGAGGTGAAACAACATCAGCTCGTTTATAGTGACTGACAGTGAGGTGAAACAACATAAGCTCGTTTATAGTGACTGACAGTGAGGTGAAACAACATAAGCTCGTTTATAGTGACTGACAGTGAGGTGAAACAACATAAGCTCGTTTATAGTGACTGACAGTGAAGTGAAACAACATTAGCTCGTTTATAGTGACTGACAGTGAAGTGAAACAACATTAGCTCGTTTATAGTGACTGACAGTGAAGTGAAACAACATTAGCTCGTTTATAGTGATTGACAGTGATAGCGAAACATTAGCTCGCTTATAGTGACTGACAATGAGGTGAAACAACATAAGCTCGTTTATGATGAGACTTAGTGGTGATGGTGAAACAATATTGTCTCTAATAAAGAGTTTACTATTTATCAAATTGTGTCTCACTCCCAAAGTCTTCACTCAATTGACTTTTTGTCAACATTGCCCCTTATACATTTCTTTTTTTTCCCCTTCCTTTTAATTTTACTTTTCATAAACTTTCCAGACTGTAAATTGACTCTATATATAGTAATATTGTTTTATCGGTGAAATATTCTTGGTCATATTGTAGTCAAAGGCAGTCTACTTGTAAGCGATATTTCTGAGAAAACTCATAAAACAAGATACACGTTCTGTCACTGATCAACATAAATAAGTTATATCACAATGTTTATGTAATGAAACTTGTTTTTAACCGTCCTAACATTTGTCATAAATAAAGAATGTTGCATAACCTTTTTCCGTCCTGTTCTTGCTATCTCAGTGTCCATGTTTTTTTAAGCGGATGGCCGAATCGATAACTTGATGGGCTTCTAACCAGAAAATCGGCCGTTCGAATCCCAGTAGGGATTCACGTTCTTTTTTTTTTTATCTATCGTGAGTGAAATTAAAACTCACTACCCGAACATCGAACACCTCGTTGCACTGGGCAAACGGTCATTATTCTCAGATTATACAAGTCTCATCCCCTCCACAACATCCCCATTCCCCCCCCCCCACCCCCCAAAAAAAAAATCCAGCAGGCACGAGTATTTGGCAAATGTTGTAAATATAGGTAAAGATAGTATCCTGCTTGTTTTTAAGAAATGATGGTCAGTTCTTTCACCAGATCACGACAGAGACGGTGATCAAACAAAGACGCTAACTTCATAGAGAACGGCTGAGAGAATGTGTACCTGTCGATGTGTGAACAAAGTGCCTAGTGAGAACAAGTTTCTTCTTCTTTTTTCCTAGTTTGCCTTTCAGCGTCGAGGAGAGATATATTTGGCGGTCTTTAGCTTTTCTGTTTGCTTCTGCTGCTGTTACGATTCCTAGTATTTCTAATATTCCGTCAATCCATCATTTTCGCGATCGGACTTTGGGTCTGGTGTTCTCCCAACGTTTATTGAAGGCTCGTTGTGTTTTGACCTTTCTGCCTTATCACGTGGTTAAACCATCTTATCTGTGGTTTGGGGGCCTCGGTAGCCTGTTGGGAAAACCACCCGACTGGACTACCGACGTTCGGACAACCCGTGTTCGATTCCCGCTGGGAGCAGTGTGAATTGTACTCGTGGTTGGAAAAAAAAATACCCCCACGGTGGACCCAGCCGTTGACAGAAATGGGTACCAGGGTATCACCCTGGGGAGGTGAGGAATGTCGCCTCGCATCTGAGTTTCGATGCTTGAGGCGATACTATACAGAAATCTCCGAACACTTCTGGATAGGCGGCCGAGCACATATTGGTGTAAACTCGCTGCTAAGATGCTGGTTCAAGTCTCGTACTTTACCTTTACCTTTACCTTTTATCTGTTGTTTATTTATATATTATATCTCTAGGGTTATTCCTAGCTTTTTTTTTCACAGTTCTTCATATCTGTTCTTATCCCACAGGCTGTTTCCTGTCATTCGTCTATCACATTACATCTCAGTAGTGGTTTTATTTCTTATTTTTCCTGCATCTAGGGTCCAGGACTGGCATTTGTAGCACAACGTTGGAATGAAGACTAAAATGTGTAGAGTGCTCGTTTTGCCTCTAGAGCAGGGTTGCCAGATACACCGTTTTTTACAGATTTCTCCGTTTTTTTTTCACGTAATTCGATGACTCCGTTTTATCTTTGCCCGGAGTCGCTAAAACACCGTATTTTAACGCCCACATAAATATTTTTTTTAATATCGATTAAATAATATATAAATTCGTAGTAAATAATATTAATTAAACCATTCGGCGGTTTGTTTTGTATAATTGTTTCTGGGTCATACTTTTAAGTGCGCAAATTGTAGTTCCGCGCTAAAATATTGAAGCGATTTAATTTCCGTCCTAGCCCACGACAAGAATCAATTTATTTCCGATCGTCGATGTGTAAACACAGTTTCACCGCTTCATCCAATTCAATCCTCGCATCTACATATTATTAGTAAGTTTATTTTAAAGTTTGTTAACATTATTTTATAATGAGTGATATGGATTTAAAGAAGTCTCCTCCAACGAAGAAATTAAAATTACAACTACAACACAATCAAAGTTACCGTAAAGTGTGGGAAGAATCGTTTTCATGGGTTAAACCAGGACCTAACGAACATCGAGCTTTCTGTGTGTTATGCAGAAAAGATTTTAGTATTTCTCATGGTGGACAAAGTGACTTAAAACAACATTCAGAATCTAAAACGCATAACTAAAAGAAAAATCTGATGATGTTAGTGTAAACAAACTTTCACATTATTTTGTTAATGTAAACAATACATCAGAACACGATAATGTTGTTGCGAGTGAACTGACTTTGGTTTATCATGCAGTCAAACATAATCAAAGTTATTCTAGCTTGGACTGTGGAAATAAGCTTGTGACACACATTTTTAAAGATTCTGTGATTTCTTCAAAAGTATCATGTGGGCGCACTAAAGCTGAAATGCTTGTCAAGAATGTTTTAGCACCCAGAAGTGTCAATGATTTTTTAGATATTTTAAAGTGTTCGGAACAAGATGTGAGATTTTTTTCATTGGCAACAGATGCCTCGAATAAGTGAAACAGGAAGATGTTTCCAGTTTGCCTTCGCTACTTTGACTCAGTGAAAGTAGTGCAGAATAAACTTCTGGATTTTATTGAAAATGCTGATGAAACTGCTTGTGGAGTTAGTCAGCTAGTGCTGCAGAGTTTAGAAAGACATAATCTTGATATAAATCACATTTCATCATATAGTGCAGACAATGCAAGTGTCAATTTTGAAATTAGACATTCTGTATTTCAATTACTTTTGAAAAAGAATGAAAATATATTGAAGGCCAATTGTACAAATCACATACTTCATAATGCAATCAAGTATGCTACAGACAAATTGGATATTGATGTAGAGAGCATAGTCCTCAAAATTTACAATCATTTCTCAGTTTCAGCAAACAGAAGAGAGGAACTGAAATCATTTTTTAATTTTGTGGAATTAGAATGGTCTGAAATATTGAGACATGTTCCAACGAGGTGGCTGTCTTTGACTCCAGCTGTAAATAGGCTTCTCCTAAATTGGGGTGCAATCAAAAGTTACTTCCAGAGTATTGATGACTGCCCAAAATTATTGAAATCTGTTTTTCTTATTGATGACCCTGAGCAAGCCATTTTGCCAGAGATTTATTTTCACTTTGTAAACAATGTTGGAAACTTGTTGGATGCTGTTAACAAAACACTAGAAAGTTGTGAATTGAGTGTCTTGGGGACATTCAAACAAATGTACATTTTGAACGAAAAGCTTAAACAGAGAATAAAAGACAGTTTTTATGGCAGCAATGCAAATGAACTTATTAATGATTTGTCTGTAACACTGCAAAAAAAATATCAAGTGATTTTAACCAATTTTACAATGATATGCTTCAGTATCTTGACAAAAGGTTTGATGTGACTGCCAATAATCCATATTCATCATTGGCAGCTTTTGCTTTGGATAAAGAAATTCATTTTGAAGATTTGGAAACTGCAGTGTGTATTCTGAAATTGAAAGATCACATATGTGTTGATGCCATGTATGAAGAGTTCTGTGACTTTCAGAGTGTTCTATGTGAAAGTATTAACAAAGATAACAGTGATATCACAAACTGGTTACATTTTTATCTGTTGTGCCAGAACATAAAGTGCTAAACATTTCAAAGATTGTTGGATTTTTATTTAACATACAAGGATCAAATGCCTTTGTTGAGAGGATATTCTCCTTAATGAAAAACAAATGGAATGACACAAGAAATAGGTGTAGCCAAGAACTGATTGAAGCAGAGCTCAGAGTCATGGTTAATTTTGACAATTCATGTGCTGATTTTTTTTAATTTGTCAAAACTG
Organism: Megaustenia siamemsis; assembly: GCA_032433765.1. NCBI lineage: Eukaryota > Metazoa > Mollusca > Gastropoda > Stylommatophora > Ariophantidae > Megaustenia > Megaustenia siamemsis. The sequence continues at coordinate 13,617,082 of JAVIAB010000051.1, read as the reverse complement.
ATGCAAGATTATTGAAAGCTGGCAAATCCTCAAGCAAATACAATTAAAATGCCTCTAGAAACACTAGGTGAGAGTTTTTTTAATTTAAATAAGAAAATTGTCTTTGCAGAATATAAGCATTGTTTTATTTCTAGTTTCTGTATATAATTTTTCATAAATTTGTTTGAATATAAAGGCGAATTCATTGTCACTACCGGTAACAATATACAAAATCATTTGTTCGTAAATATGTAATTAAAATTGAAAAAAAAAAAATTCTGCGTAAAAGTACTCCTTTTTTTTTTTTTTTAAATCTGGCAACCCTACTCTAGAGTTTTATTTTCTTGTTGGACAATAGTGATGATAGCTGTCCAATGATTTGATTAGCGTTGTTGAGTCTTTGTGCTGTTTGAGAATTGTTGTTTGTCACTATACTTACTAGATATTTAAATTCATCTACTTCCTCTAATCAGTTTCATAAGAACCGAAAAAAACGAACAAACACTTTTTCACACCAAGCGATATAGTAAAGTAAATAAGTAAAGTGCCCTGTCACGCCAAGTGGCGTATAGGGAGTATGGTTTTAGTGACCATACATTTTACAGACCTCCAGCACATGATTTTTGGAGTAATATGATCGGTATTACGCCCGGAATCCGTCGGTTGAGATCGAACCCTACCTCTTGTCCTTTGTAGTCCAGTTCAATAACCACTGAGCTATAAGCGATATAGTACAAATTATAATATATTTATTCCCTTGCTTTGTCAGCATGCCCAGTACTTTCGTGGTAGCTGTGACACAGATGATATTGGACATCAGTTTCCTTCTTTCTACTTTCTGACTCTCTCCAGTTCATCGCCAGCTCAATATACTCAAGTCAGGTCCGTTCTTTACTGCTGCCTTTCTATATATCTACTGCTTTTTGAGCGTTGACCTTTCTTTTCAGAAGATATCTCGAAAGTCTTTGTGCCGACCTATTTATTAATCTATAATGTTAATAACAACCTCATCATATATAGATCATAATAGATATGCTATTTGTTAAAAATACGCAAGGTACACAACACGTGATTTACTTAATAAATTAAAACTAATTGTGTTTGTTTAATATAAACAAGAAGAGTAGAAAATAATTTTTTTTTCGACAATTGTTGTTACACATTAATAAATTTACGCTTGAAAAAAAAAGAAAGGAATGGAGAATGGCAAAAGATAAATACACAGATTGTGTTTGACAAAATAGAGACTATCGTTACAGGTATCATATTATGGTGAGTGATACAGATATTTATTTATTGACATGTACTATATTGTGTACACACGTCAGCTCAAAGAAATAATGGAATTTGTTCAAACAAGGGGACGTAATCAAATGCTCCCAAATTTGTTTTGATCTTTATACAGTGTACACTACAGAATAGTTGTAATATATTTGTGTATTTAGAGTAGTTTCTATTATTGATGTAGTTGCGTCAATCAGAATGTTTGTCTTGACCTGGTCATGTGCTTTACAATGCTTCTTTCTATTTCTTATTGTAATGTTTATCTCAGATACTCAGATATGTGGTCATGAAATAAGCAAGAATCGATTTTGTGTGTGTAAAATAAATAGGCTCTGTCACTTGACTGGGTAAAAAGGTCTCCAGATCAACAAGGAAACCAGACCCATGGATTGTGCTGACACAACCACTGACAGAAAACCAAAACCTTGGATTGTACTGACACAATCACTGACAGAAAACCAGATTCTTGTATTGTGCTGACACAATCACTGACATAAAACCAGATTCTTGTATTGTGCTGACACAATCACTGACAGAAAACCAAAACCTTGGATTGTACTGACACAATCACTGACATAAAACCAGATTCTTGTATTGTGCTGACACAATCACTGACATAAAACCAGATTCTTGTATTGTGCTGACACAATCACTGACAGAAAACCAAAACATTGGATTGTATTGACACAAACACTGACAGAAAACTAAAACCTTGGATTGTATTTACACAATCATTGACAAAAAACCAAAACCTTAGATTGTACTGACACAATCACTGATATAAAACCAAAACCTTGGATTGTGCTGACACAATCACTGACAGGAAACCAGATCCTTGTATTGTGCTGACACAATCACTGACAGAAAACCAAAACATTGGATTGTATTGACACAATCACTGACAGGAAAACAGATCCTTGTATTGTGCTGACACAATCACTGACAGAAAACCAAAACCTTGGATTGTACTGACACAATCACTCACAGGAAAACAGATCCTTGTATTGCGCTGACACAATAACTGACAGAAAACCAAAACCTTGGATTGTATTGACACAATCACTGACAGGAAACCAGAACCTTGTATTGTACTGACACAATCACTGACAGAAACCAAAACCTTGGATTGTACTGACACAATCACTGACAGGAAACCAGATCCTTGTACTGCGTTGACACAATCACTGACAGAAAACCAAAACATTGGATTGTATTGACACAATCACTGACAGGAAACCAGATCCTTGTATTGTGCTGACACAATCACTGACAGAAAACAAAAACCTTGGATTGTACTGACACAATCACTGACAGGAAACCAGATCCTTGTATTGCGCTGACACAATCACTGACAGAAAACCAAAACCTTGGATTGTACTGACACAATCACTGACAGAAAACCAGATCCTTGTATTGTGCTGACACAATCACTAACAGAAAACCAAAACATTGGATTGTATTGACACAAGCACTGACAGTAAACCAAAACATTGGATTGTATTGACACAATCAGTGACAGAAAACCAAAACATTGGATTGTATTGACACAATCACTGACAGAAAACCAAAACCTTGGATTGTACTGAAACAATCACTGACAGAAAAAGAACCTTGAATTGTACTGACACAATCACTGACAGAAATCCAAAACCTTGGATTGTACTGACACAATCACTGACAGAAATCCAAAACCTTGGATTGTACTGACACAATTACTGACAGAAAAACAAAACCTTGGATTGTACTGACGCAATCACTGACAGAAAACCAAAACCTTGGATTGTACTGACACAATCACTGACAGAAAACCAAAACCTTGGATTGTATTGACACAATCACTGACAGAAAACTCAGTAAAGAACTATAACAAAAAGTTCCCCACTTCACCTGCTTAGGGAGCAAATGTCCCAATATTGAAACACAACATCTGAACCTATGACCCATTTGGCGTTGACACCAAGTACCTTTACTAAAATTACAGGTATTTGAGGACCCGTATAGCGTTGACACCAAGTACCTTTACTAAAATTACAAGTATTTGATGACCCACATAGATTGACGCTAAGTACTTTTACTAAAATTACGGGTATTTAAGGACCCACATAGATTGACGCCAAGTACTTTTACTAAAATTACAGGTATTTAAGGACCCACATAGAGTGACACCAAGTACTTTTACTAAAATTACACGTATTTAAGGACCCACATAGATTGACGCCAAGTACTTTTACTAAAATTACAGGAATTTAAGGATCCATATAGATTGACACCAAGTACTTTTACTAAATTACAATTATTTAAGGACCCACATAGAGTGACACTACGTTAAAAAAAAAAAAAAAAGTAAAGTGCCCCCGTCACGCCAAGTGGCGTATAGGGAAATATGGTGTTAGTGACCCTATATTTTACAGACCTTCAGCACATGATTTTTTGGGCAATGTGGTCGGTATTACGCCCGTGCTGCTTTACTTTCCCAGAAAAAACCGGTACCCATTTAAGGCTGGGTGAACCCGGAAGCCGTCGGTTAGGATCGAACCCTACCCTTGTCCTTTGTAGTCCAGTTCACTTACCACTGAGCTATCGCAGCTCCCAGTGACACCAAGTATTTTTATTAAAATTATAAGTATTTGAGGACCCGTATAGCGTTGACACCATGTACTTTTACTAAAGTTGCAAGTATTTGAGGACCCTTATAGCGTTGACGCCAAGTACTTTTATTAAAATTACAAGTATTTAAGGACCCATATAGAGTGACACCAAGTACCTTTACTAAAATTATAAGTATTTGAGGATCCGTATAGCGTTGACACCAAGTACTTTTAGTAAAGTTGCAAGTATTTGAGGACCCGTATAGCGTTGACACCAAGTACCTTTACTGAAGTTGCAAGTATCCAAAGACCCGTACAGCGCTGACAACAAGTACCTTTACTAAAGTAGCAACAATTTGAAGACCCGTATGGCGTTGACACAAAGTACATTTACTAAAATTGCAAGTATTTAAGGACCCGTGTAGCGTTGACACCAATTACCTTCACTAAAATTACAAGTATTTGAGATTGAGAAATGCTTAACAAACACACACAACTGACACTGTTCAACTCGTTTATCATGGCCGTAGTAACCATGGACGCGAGAACTGGAAATGCACTTCACATCTAGAAAATAGATTAAATGCGTTTGAAAATAAATGTCTCTGAAGACTAAAGAATAATTTGGAGTGACCATGCACCAAACAAAACAATAACAGAAGAAACCAAAAGCAAAAAAATACGTATCAATCTATATACGGAGAAGACGCTGGAAGTACATCGGACATACGCTCAAAATGGAGGAGGAAGATTCACCGACAGACGTTTATGTGGACACATTGTGATAAGAAAAAAACAATGAAGAGCTAAAGGAACTCCAAGAAGAACAATTAATAGAGTGAGTTCAACTATAGGCTTAAGAATAAAACAAGACATACAGTGCTACAAGGGGTAGGGTTCGATCCTAACCGACGGCTTCCGGGTTCACCCAGCCTTAAATGGGTACCGGATTTTTTTCTGGCAAAGTAAAGCAGCACGTGCGTAATACCGACCACATTACCCCAAAAATCATGTGCTGAAGGTCTGTAAAATATAGGGTCACTAACACCATATTTTCCTATACGCCACTTGGCGTGATCGGGGTACTTTACTTTTTGTATACAGTGCTACAAACCTACAAAGACCTACAAACTTACAAGACCTACAGATTTACAAGACCTACAAACCTACAAGACCCACAAGCCTACAAGATCTTCAAACTTACAAGATCTACAACCCTACAAGATCTACAAAGCTACAAGATCTACAAACCTACAAGATCTACAAAACGAAGTAGTGAATCGGCATGTATGGAGAGTTATGATTTTTACACAATGTCCCGTCTTCGGTCGAGAGGTATTAACTACAGCTGGGCAGACGTCACCGGCCTCACAGCGCGTTTCACCATTAGGGGATACTCGACCGACTGGATAGCATTGCAAAGTCAGCATTGCATTTGGCTGTACAATTTCGCACATGCTCTTCGTGATGGCGATGCAGGTAATACTCAACGCAGAAAGGGACCAGACTTTGGAGGTGATTACATCATGACACCACTTAAAGCACTCATGGATTACACCACGGTTCTGGCAACAGAAAAGGGCCCCGTCCGGAGAATGTTCTAACGCCTAGACGAGCTCGTCGTGTGCTGTCGGATGAGTTTCAAACCGAGAATGGCTGTGTACACTTTCTGTGCAGTTTCGCCCTATGTCTTTTGGCGTGTGCTGAGACTGCTATGATGGGGACTGTAGCTACCTTTCTTGGTTTGGGAGATGAGATATTAATTCGGATGAATCCACTGGCACGTGCGGTTGAGCAATTATGGATTTTAATTCGTTTGCAGTGATACCGAGGCCTTCCACAACCATAACCATAACCATATAACCATAACCGAGGATGTCATTGAGCCTCTTCTTCAGATAAGGTAAGACCAACAAAGTCACATTCAGTGTAGCGAACTAGATGATCTCAACCGCCCGCGAGGAGCCAATAACGAGTCTCAGCAGAGTCTATACGCCTCATTGAAGGATACGAAGGCCGACCAGAGATTAAGAGGGATGGCAGACCAAGGGGCTACAGATCATCGACCGGAGCAAACTCATAGGAAATTTCAAAATTAGATGCCTCCCGTCCCGTTCATGTTGAAATCTAAACTGGTGTCACCTTTTCTGATGCACGAGTTCAGCTCGAGTACTGTGAAAGCAATGGAGAGCAAGATGTGCAAACACACGAAAATAGCAGCAAAAATAGCCATTATATTCTTTATGGTTTATGGTTATGGAAAGCCCCGGTAAACGAATTCAAATCCATAATTGCTCAACCGCCCATGCCAGTGGAATCATCCAAATTAATATCTCATCTCCCAAACAAAGAAAGCTGCAGTCCCCATTATAGCAGTCTCAGTACACGCTAAAAGACATAAGGCTAAACCGCACAGAAAGTGAACACAGCCATAATCTCCCCGTCACACGACATTATCATTCATTGTTAGCAGTCGGAATATCGAAACACAATCCGGATGAAGCCTACAGCTCACGGTGTGCACAGAGCACTTAACTCAGTGGCTCCGGCAGCACGCCGGGCTTGGAATATGAGGAAGCTGCAAATGGAACACTTTTCAGACTTAACCTTAATTGTTCTTGCCTCCTATCCGCCATATTGACCACCATTCCTCATTAAACTCTTTATCTCCAGAAACACATTTCCTGTCTCTTGTTGAGATATATCAGTTCATGTTGATTTTTTAGTCAGGGATATTTCCCAATTTTGATTTTCTTCAAATAACTAGCGATTGATGAGGTAAACAGGTGACAGTGTTATATCTTATAGTTCCAGCTGAGGTGGGGAGTGAGAGATGATTTCCTGTGAGAGTTGATTTCCTGTGAGAGTTGATTTCAAAGTGCTGAGTATGGGTCTGTGCTCGCTCATGCCTCATAGTTGTTGGAGAACATTTCCACTTGCTGTCTTATCTATGTTTTAAAAAAAAACAAGACTGTTCTCTATGTTAAGTAAAACAAGACTGTTCTCTATGTTAAGTAAAACAAGACTGTTCTCTTTGTTAAGTAAGACAAGACTGTTCTCTATGTTAAGTAAAACAAGACAGTACTCTATGTTACGTAAAATAAGACTGTTCTGTACGTTAAGTAAGACAAGTCTGTTCTGCATGTTAGGTTCTGTGCGTTAAGTAAGACAAGTCTGTTCTGCATGTTAGGTAAGACAAGATTGTTCTGTATGTTAAGTAAGACAAGATTGTTCTGTATGTTAAGTAAGACAAGATTGTTCTGTATGTTAAGTAAGACAAGATTGTTCTGCATGTTAGGTAAGACAAGATTGTTATGTATGATAAGTAAGACAAAACTGTTCTGCATGTTAGGTAAGACAAGATTGTTCTGTATGTTAAGTAAGACATGTATATTCTACATGTTAGGTAAGACAAGATTGTTCTGTATGTTAAGTAGGACAAGATTGTTCTGTATGTTAGGTAAGACAACATTGTTCTGTATGTTAAGTAAGACAAGATTGTTCTGTATGTTAAGTAAGACAAAATTGTTCTGTATGTTAAGTAAGACAAGTCTGTTCTGCATGTTAGGTAAGACAAGATTGTTCTGTATGTTAAGTAAGACAAGATTGTTCTGTATGTTAGGTAAGACAAGATTGTTCTGTATGTTAAGTAAGACAAGATTGTTCTGTATGTTAAGTAAGACAAGATTGTTCTGTATGTTAAGTAAGACAAGATTGTTCTGTATGTTAAGTAAGACAAGACTGTTCTGCATGTTAGGTAAGACAAGATTGTTATGTATGATAAGTAAGACAAGACTGTTCTGCATGTTAGGTAAGACAAGATTGTTATGTATGTTAAGTAAGACAAGATTGTTCTGCATGTTAGGTAAGACAAGATTGTTATGTATGTTAGGTAAGACAAGATTGTTCTGCATGTTAAGTAAGACAAGATTGTTCTGCATGTTAAGTAAGACAAGATTGTTCTGCATGTTAAGTAAGACAAGATTGTTCTGCATGTTAGGTAAGACAAGATTGTTATGTATGTTAAGTAAGACAAGACTGTTCTGCATGTTAGGTAAGACAAGATTGTTCTGCATGTTAAGTAAGACAAGATTGTTCTGCATGTTAAGTAAGACAAGATTGTTATGTATGTTAAGTAAGACAAGACTGTTCTGCATGTTAGGTAAGACAAGATTGTTCTGTATGTTAAGTAAGACATGTATGTTCTACATGTTAGGTAAGACAAGACTGTTCTGCATGTTAGGTAAGACAAGATTGTTCTGTATGTTAAGTAAGACATGTATGTTCTGTATGTTAGGTAAGACAAGTCTGTTCTGCATGTTAGGTAAGACAAGATTGTTCTGTATGTTAAGTAAGACAAGTCTGTTCTGCATGTTAGGTAAGACAAGATTGTTCTGTATGTTAAGTAAAACAAGATTGTTCTGTATGTTAGGTAAGACAAGATTGTTCTGTATGTTAAGTAAAACAAGACTGTTCAGTATGTTAGGTACGACAAGTTTGTTCTGTATGTTAAGTAAGACAAGTATGTTCTACATGTTAGGTAAGACAAGATTGTTTTGTATGTTAAGTAAGACAAGATTGTTCTGTATGTTAAGTAAGACAAGATTGTTCTGTATGTTAGGTAAGACAAGATTGTTCTGTATGTTAGGTAAGACAAGATTGTTCTGCATGTTAGGTAAGACAAGATTGTTCTGTATGTTAAGTAAGACAAGACTGTTCAGTATGTTAAGTAAGACAAACAAGACTGTTCAGTATGTTAAGTAAGACAAGATTGTTCTGTATGTTAAGTAAGACAAGACTGTTCAGTATGTTAAGTAAGACAAGATTGTTCTGTATGTTAAGTAAGACAAGACTGTTCAGTATGTTAAGTAAGACAAGATTGTTCTGTATGATAAGTAAGACAAGACTGTTCAGTATGTTAAGTAAGACAAGATTGTTCTGTATGTTAAGTAAGACAAGACTGTTCAGTATGTTAAGTAAGACAAGATTGTTCTGTATGTTAAGTAAGACAAGACTGTTCAGTATGTTAAGTAAGACAAGATTGTTCAGTATGTTAAGTAAGACAAGACTGTTCAGTATGTTAAGTAAGACAAGACTGTTCAGTATGTTAAGTAAGACAAGACTGTTCAGTATGTTAAGTAAGACAAGATTGTTCAGTATGTTAAGTAAGACAAGATTGTTCTGTATGTTAAGTAAGACAAGATTGTTCTGTATGTTAAGTAAGACAAGACTGTTCAGTATGTTAAGTAAGACAAGATTGTTCTGTATGTTAAGTAAGACAAGACTGTTCAGTATGTTAAGTAAGACAAGATTGTTCTGTATGTTAAGTAAGACAAGACTGTTCAGTATGTTAAGTAAGACAAACAAGACTGTTCAGTATGTTAAGTAAGAAAAGATTGTTCTGTATGTTAAGTAAGACAAGACTGTTCAGTATGTTAAGTAAGACAAACAAGACTGTTCTGTATGTTAAGTAAGAAAAGATTGTTCTGTATGTTAAGTAAGACAAGATTGTTCTGTATGTTAAGTAAGACAAGACTGTTCTTTATTTTAAGTAAGAAAAGTCTGTTCTTAAAGACAACATCTTCTACCTCCTCTCCCTTTGCATTGAAATCTGGGCACCCCAACCTGGGGAGCGGCTGTCCCAAAATTATCCAGGTTTTATTATTTTTGTTATTTTTTTTTTTCAATTGAGCATCTTTGTTTGTTGGTGAGTAGATGTTGCATATAGTGTGGTCTTTGTTTGTGGGTGAGTAGATGTTGCATATAATGTGGTCTTTGTTTGTGGGTGAGTAGATGTTGCATATAATGTGGTCTTTGTTTGTGGGTGAGTAGATGTTGCATATAGTGAGGTATTTGTGGGTGAGTAGATGTTGCATATAGTGAGTTCTTTGTGGGTGAGCAGATGTTGCATATAGTGAGGTCTTTGTGGGTGAGTAGATGTTGCATATAGTGAGGTATTTGTGGGTGAGTAGATGTTGCATATAGTGAGGTCTTTGTTAGTGGGTGAGTAGATGTTGCATATAGTGATGTCTTTGTTAGAGGTGAGTAGATGTTGCATATAGTGAGGTCTTTGTGGGTGAGTAGATGTTGCATATAGTGATGTCTTTTGTTAGAGGTGAGTAGATGTTGCATACAGTGAGGTCTTTGTGGGTGAGTAGATGTTGCATATAGTGAGGTCTTTGTTAGAGGTTAGTAGATGTTGCATATAGTGAGGTCTTTGTTAAAGGTGAGTAGATGTTGCATATAGTGAGGTCTTTGTTAGAGGTGAATAGATGTTGCACATAGTGAGGTCTTTGTTAGAGGTGAATAGATGTTGCATATAGTGAGGTCTTTGTTAGAGGTGAATAGATGTTGCACATAGTGAGGTCTTTGTTAGAGGTGAATAGATGTTGCATATAGTGAGGTCTTTGTTAGAGGTGAATAGATGTTGCATATAGTGAGGTCTTTGTTAGAGGTGAATAGATGTTGCATATAGTGAGGTCTTTGTTAGAGGTGAATAGATGTTGCATATAGTGAGGTCTTTGTTAGAGGTGAATAGATGTTGCATATAGTGAGGTCTTTGTTAGAGGTGAATAGATGTTGCATATAGTGAGGTCTTTGTTAGAGGTGAGTAGATATTGCATAAAGTGAGTCTTTATTTCATGGTTATCAGGCTGGTGATTATGTATTATGTTTCTTACAGTTGGGACCTGTAGGTTTCCCACGCTGGTTCTTGAAGGCAATTAGGACCCCTCCTTTGGTCTGTCTTCTCGGTCATGTGTCAAGATTTCGTATCCCCTGATGGAGAATCTGTGTGTACTTGTGAGATGGGTTTCCTGAATGGAGCACACATCAACGTCGTGTTCTTTTATACAATTTTGGAGATCTGGTATTTTGTGTTTTACTCCCTCTGCATTACAATGAATTATTTTGAGCCCATTTCTTCCTTGGTTGTTTCTGAAGAGTTTGTGTTTTTTGTTCCTGATTTATGGGTCATTTTGGTTCTGGGGAACCTGTGCTGTTCCTGTTTTTCCACGTCTGTGACAGGTGATTTCATATTGGTCTAGTGTATGTTGTACATCATTTGCTGTATTGAGTAGATGTCCGCTTTTTTTAGCCCCACGCCACTTGGGCCTATATCTTTCGACTTGGACTGTTGAGGTTTCTTCTCTGGATGCTTTCTCCCGTAGGCAAATTGCATTTCCAAGCTTTTGAGCTCTGCCTGCCCACATTTTCTGTCCGGCTTCGTTGCCCTAGTCTGTGCCCTAACAATAACCTACACAAGGTAGTGGTGGTTTGACATTATGTGTGGCCTTCATATGGATGGACTTCATATGGATGGACTTCATATGGATGGACTTCATATGGATGGACTTGATAGTTTGCTTTTACACCCCATCTGTATAGACATATTGTAGAATGTAATGACGACTCTTGAGAATGTTTCCTAAAACACCAGTGAATGAGTAAGAAAAAAAAGTAAAGAGCCCCCGTCACGCCAAGTAGCGTATAGGGAATATGGTGTTAGTGACCATAAATTTTACAGACCTCCAGCACATGATTTTTGGGGTAATGTGATCGGTATTACGTCCGTGCCGCTTTACGTTCCCAGAAAAAATCCGGTATCCATTTAAGTCTGGGTGAACACGGAAGCCGTCGGTTGGGAGAGTGAATAAGTGGTTCAAGGAAATTCAGATTGAGAGCATCTGACACGATAGTGACGTGACTTTTGATACCTCTGCCTTACTTAGAGCAGCAAGACAGATCTCTGATAGAAGTTATGAAGAAAAGATAAAATAAAAACTACGAAAAAGTGAAAGAACAGAACACAGTTGCGTTCTCGGCAGGATTATCGATAATAAGTCACCGTCGGCGATGCACGTGGTCACGAAGTAGAAACACTAAAAAAATGGCATGTACGATAACACTAAAACACCAACGGGCATGTCAATATCCTTTCGAAATGCCAAAATCACAGTATAATGTTTCCACATGAATAAAGAAATATCTAAGCATTTCGATTTCCATGGGGAAAAAAACATTTTAAATTTGAAGCTATAAATACCTACCTGTCGGTCTCTCCATTGCCACCGCAAGTCCGTCTAACAAATAATTCCTGGAACTTTGTTCATGAAATGGGCTGCACAGATTCTTAAGCTCGTATATAGTTTCTGTTATGTATATAACCAAGAGCAGTTTCTGTTTCCTCTACTAAAAATTGGGCGTGTCATAGCAAACATGGTATACTTAGTGGAGTAGTTGATGTCAATGAATATTATGAGTATTTAAGAAAAATACTTCGTACAGAAGGGCACGCACACAAAAACTGCAAATATCTGTCGTTAGTCAAATGGACGTCACATAATGATGTTTGTGAATTGAGCCTGGTTTATCAAGATAATCAAACAGGGATATGAGAACGATCTATAGTTCACAGCTAAATCAACAGGGTTATGAGAACGATCCATAGTTCACTGCTAACCCAATAGGGATATGAGAACGATCCATAGTTCACAGCTAACCCAAACAGGGATATGAGAACGATACATAGCTCACAGCTAACCCAAACAGGGATATGAGAACTATCTATTGTTAACAGATGACCAAGCAGAGCTATGAGAACTATCCATTGTTAACAGATGACCAAGCAGAGCTATGAGAACTATCCATTGTTAACAGATGACCAAACAGAGCTATGAGAACTATCCATTGTTAACAGATGACCAAGCAGAGCTATGAGAACTATCCATTGTTAACAGACGACCAAGCAGAGCTATGAGAACTATCCATTGTTAACAGATGACCAAGCAGAGCTATGAGAACTATCCATTGTTAACAGATGACCAAGCAGAGCTATGAGAACTATCCATTGTTAACAGATGACCAAGCAGAGCTATGAGAACTATCCATTGTTAACAGATGACCAAGCAGAGCTATGAGAACTATCCATTGTTAACAGATGACCAAGCAGAGCTATGAGAACTATCCATTGTTAACAGATGACCAAGCAGAGCTATGGGAACTATCCATTGTTAACAGATGACCAAGCAGAGCTATGGGAACTATCCATTGTTAACAGATGACCAAGCAGAGCTATGGGAACTATCCATTGTTAACAGATGACCAAGCAGGGCTATGGGAACTATCCATTGTTAACAGATGACCAAGCAGAGCTATGAGAACTATCCATTGTTAACAGATGACCAAGCAGAGCTATGAGAACTATCCATTGTTAACAGATGACCAAGCAGAGCTATGAGAACTATCCATTGTTAACAGATGACCAAGCAGAGCTATGAGAACTATCCATTGTTAACAGATGACCAAGCAGAGCTATGAGAACTATCCATTGTTAACAGATGACCAAGCAGAGCTATGAGAACTATCCATTGTTAACAGATGACCAAGCAGAGCTATGAGAACTATCCATTGTTAACAGATGACCAAGCAGAGCTATGGGAACTATCCATTGTTAACAGATGACCAAGCAGAGCTATAAGAACTATCCATACATCACATAGTTACATCCAACTTTCCAAACTAAGCATGAGAACTATTTGTGTGTACGAGCATTACCCCCTGATAGCCAAAAAAGTGCGAGAATTAACCTGTTCGCCAAATTACGCTCACAACCAATTAAACTTGTGAAAACTACAAACCATGTTCATGAAATATAACCAAAAAAAGGCACTAAAAGCATACGTATGTGAACTAACCAAGTGATGAACATAATATACATACATTTAAGGTTGTCAGTTTCAGACTATCAAGAGTTTTCCGAGTTAAAGCTTTATAGTCAGGTATTCAAAAGTTAATGTGACGACAACAATCGCATATAAACATATATACTCGTATGATATATCGCGCGACGCCTCTGTAAAGCTGGAAAAAAACATGGAAATAAAATCTAAAGTGGTGTGTTGAATTATATTAACAATTTAATTTAATGTTTGCTTTTTCATTTGACATAAATTGATGACACAAGATTTGACACATTTTGACACAAGACAAATAAATTGACATGAGAATATAAAAAGCAAATGCTGTCACATACCAGCTTTCACCATTGCTAAGACATCCAAACATTTCTATGCCAGCTAAACAACAAATGATAAATAGCATCTTCATACCAACTTTGTGCTATGAAAGTCAAACATGGACCCTTTCTAAATCACAATTAAGAAAGATAAATACATGTGAGATGCGAAGGTTGAGAAAAGTAACAAACAACACAAGAAGAGATAGAGTACCAAATGAAACCATAAGAAAAATGGTAGGAACAAAACCCTGCCAAGAATATATAGAACAACAACTTAAATGGTTTGGCCACCTGGTCAGAATGAACCCTTACCAATCACCATCAAGGGCGCTCTTCTCGAGAATGCATGGGAAAAGACCAAGAGGAAGACCCAGAAGAAGATGGATAGATGCAGTGACAGAGACATGTAACAACAAAGGAAAATCACTAATTCAGACAGTTCGAGCAGCTCAAGAACGACAAATGATATAAACCACGACACCTTTTAGGTATCAGTGAAAAGAGAAAAGAAGAAGATAGATAAATGAAAAAAAGAACAAATGAGAAAATTAAACGAACTCTTCTAAAAAAAAAAAATAATAATTGAGCTCTCCAACAAACTATGAATACACACATTTATCGATGACAATTTTCTATTGCCATTTTTCGAACTTGGATCAAATGACGGCGGCAGTGTGTTGTTGGCTTATGAAGTTTGATTACAAGATGTTGTCAGAATAAAGAATGTTGCATGTACGATTGTAAAATGTGCCCTGTGCATGCTGAGTTTTGTTTCACATTCGTATCGATGACGTCACAATACAGTATTACGCGTTGTCGTATATGTCACATTTATAGCCGTACACGTCACATTCTTGATGCTACAGTCATGCATAAAGAATCTAAGAAAACACCACACTACCTTCCGCCGCTGTAATTCGATCCAGCTAAAAACATATCATATCGGTAGTTATGCATATGGTCTGTACATTGTTGGCGGACTCGGTATCAATACAGGTGTGTACACCCGTTGTTTTTTTTTTTTAATGGAGAAGTTTCCAAACAAATGTAGTTTATTGGATAATTAAAATAAAGACAAATAAAAGTAATTCATGAATAAAACTAAAACAACATACATGCACCATATCTACACATGTTTCTCGTATGTTTATTCATATGTTCATCGACAACCAATAGATGCAATTGTCGTGGCTGAGTTGTTAAGGCGATGGACTTGAAATCCATTGGGATTTTCCCGCGTAGTTTCGAATCCTGCCGACAACGAATCTTGTTTATTTCTTCTTCTACCATTCAACTCCACGTGAAGCATAAATCGTAAAAAAACACTTTCCAAGCCGTTCTGTTTCTGGCCATTCTTTTAAGATCATTCCATGTCTTTCCTGTCGTCTTCATCTTTGCTTCCATCTGTCTTCTACAAGAACATTTTGGTGTCATCATCATCGGGTGCCGTCTCCTCAATGAAGATAGGCTACCATGGAGCGCCATTCTGCTTTGTCTCTTGCTTTGATGGTGCAGGTTGTCATAGGCTGATTTGTCCATCTTTTGATGTGACTCGTCCATGTTAGTCTTGGTCTGCCTCTGCCTCTTTTATATCCATATTTAAAAGACTTCAATTCTCTGTTCTGTTTTCTTGTTTAATGTCCATGTTTCTGCACCATATAGGAACATATTTTGATGTACTTCTTAACATTTCTCCTTGTGGATTCCAAAAAAGGGATTGTGTTAAATACTTTCAGTTGACTTACGAAACGTGTGTTCGCCAACGCCATTATCTCCCTTAATTTTGGTATCATTCTCTGTTTTTCTCTCTTTTTCTATATTTCTGCCCAGGTGTGTGTACAATTGTATGTCTCTATAGGTATTTCTCCTATATTATTATTATTTGGTTATTACCAACTGCAGTAATTCTCATAATTTTGTTCTTATTTCTATTTTCTCTCCAAACTATTGAGATCTCTCATCAAGTATGCCCGCTTTATCTTGCATTTATTGATGATTATATGGTGGGAGTGATATATCACCAGCAAAGTCTAAATCATCAAGTTGCTTGGTCAGTGACCACTAGATTCCTTTTCTGTTGTTCTGAGTTATTTTCATAATCAAATTTATGGTCAGTAGAAAGAGAAATGGAGATAGAAGGCTTCGGTGCCTTATTCCTTTTCTTATTTCAAATGCTTCTGTGAGCTGCCCTTCATGCACCACACTACATTTCATTCCATCATATATTGCTCTTATCACTTTAATAAACTTTGTGGGGATTCCGTAATGACTCAGCAACTTCCAAAGCATTCCTCTGTCTAAAGTCTAAACTATCAAATGCCATTCTATATCCATGAATCCGATATAAAGTGGGGACTGCAATTCTAAGTTTTGTTCAACTATTATACATACGGTAGTTGGTACATCTTAGTAGAGGTGTCAATATCTGCTTTGATGGCTTCTGAAGCAATTTCATCTGGTCCTGTGGCTTTGCTAACTTTTAAAAGCTTGATGGCTTTCATTATTTCTTCCTTGCTTTGTTTTCCACAGTTAGTGTGTAACTCTTTTTTTTCTTCTGGTAGTATATCTGGAACATGGACGGGTAACATCAAAAGATGGACAAATCAGCCTACGACAACCTGCACCATCAAATCAAGAGACAGAGCTGAATGGCGCTCCATAGTAGCCAACCTTCGTTGCGGAGAAGGCACTCGATGATGATATAGTATATCTGGAGGGTTATTTGGGCCGAGTCTGTTCAAGAGTTTTTTTCAAAATGCTCTTTCCATCTCTTCATTTATTCCCTTTTATTACTAAGCAGATTTCCTTTCTTATCTTTAATAAAAAGCATTGATCTGTTCGTGTATTCCGCTTAATTTCTTTGTGCTGTTGTGCAGTTCTTTCACATTTCTTTTTTTTTTTTTTTGGCCGCGTTCTCTACCTCTTTAGCTAGTTCATATATATATTTCCTCTTATTCCCTTAATCTTCTCACTTCTTTGTTCACCTCTGTGTACGTTTCCTGTCTTGGCTTTAGTACTTCTCGTTTTGCTTTTATTTATGTCTGCTTCCTTATAAATCGTCCTACGTTTATGCTGAGTTTTGTGTTACACTGGATACAAATAATAATACATAAATATTATTATATAGGGAACTTCCGAGGAGATAATAGGGAATAATAGAACAAAGAAGTATGTGTTAGCACTCGGAAAAATTGACAGACAAACAACAATAGAAAAAAAACGAAGAAGAATATATCCCGCTTCGGACCATATATTGTTCTTCGTTTTTTTCTGTTGTTGTTTGTCTGTCAATTTTTCCGAGTGCTAACACATACTTCTTTGTTTTGTGTTACAACCGTATCGAACACGTCACAATACAGTATTACGCATTGACGTATACGTCATATTTATAGCAGTACACGTCACATACATGATGCTAGTCATGCATAAAAAGTTTAAGAAAACATCATACTGCACATTGCCGCTGTAATTCGATCAGATTAAAAAATACATAGATAACATCGATAAGTATTCATAGACAATATAGACCTGTAGATTTTTCGAGGACTGGTTATCAGTATAGATGTGTACACCCGTTGTTTGTATACTGAGAAGGTTCCAAACAGATGTAGCTTATTCTTCTACTTTACTTCCTCATCTGCCTTTCAGCGTCGAGGGGAGATATAATTTGCGGTTTTTTGCTCTTCTGTTCGCCTGTGCTGCTGTTATGTTTCCTTGTTGTAGCTTAGCTTATTGTATAATTAAAATAAAAACAACTAAAAGTCATTCTCGAGTAACGTCAACACAATATGCATAACCGATGCCTACACATATGTTCATAGACGAGCAGGGTTACAGTTGTCGTGGCCAAGTAGTTAAGGCGATGGACTTGAAATCCATTGGGATTATCCCGCGTAAGTTCGAATATTGCCGACAACGGATCGTTTTACTGATTTGGTTAATTTTACGAATATTAATTTATACGGAGATGACCACAAATATACAATATATAATATTGCATCATCATCATAGACTTCTGTGTCCGCATCGAAAGTTGGCTAACATTGAGTGCCATTCCGCTCTGTCTCTTGCTTTGATGGTGCAGGTTGTTATAGGCTGACTTGTCCATCTATCGATGTTACTCATTCACGTTAGTCTTGGTCTGCATCTGCCTCTTTTACCTTGTATTTTCCCTTCCAAGGTTACTTTTAGTAGGTTGTTGTGTCTTTTAACATAGCCCAAAAATCGCATTTGTCTTGTTTGAATTGTGTTTAGTAGTTCTCTTTACATTTTTAGTTGCTTTAATACTTCATCGTTTATTTTCTTTTCTTTCCATTCAATTCTACCTATTCTTCTATATATCCACATTTCAAAGTTCAAATTTCTGTTCTGTTTTCTTGTCTAATGTCCATGTTTCTGCACCATACAGGAATGTTGAGAAAATATAAAATTTTGCTTTTGCATAGAATACACTAAATATGCGAGACCATGAGTAGAACTGCAGATAATTATAAAAAATACAAATAAATACAAAAATATAAAATGTGGCCTATTGACCACTTATCACGTTACCTACAAGCAATTTGGTTCTGGTTACTTCCCCTTACGCTCATTCCTTCACATGGCCCTTCTCAGACAGGTAAGTACTTGCCTTGTGTGTGTTATTGTATTTATGTGTTAGGAATAGTGTTTGTAAAGATTCAGAACCAGAATTGTTGTGTTAGGGATAGTGTTTAAATAGACGGAATACGAGAAATGTGTTAGGGATAGTGTTTGTATAGATGGAGTACGAGAAATGTGTTAGGGATAGTGTTTATATAAATGGAGTATCAGAAATGAGAAAGAGAGTTCATCGTTGCTACATAGAACCAATTCTGACCTATGAAAGCGAATCATGGACAGTGGATAAACACATGAAAAGACGGTTAGAGGCCACAGAGATGTGATTTGTCAGAAGAATGTTGAAATTTTTCCTGGACCGCTAAAAAGACCAATGAGGAAATTCTCAAAGAGGCCAATACAAAAATGGAGCTCATAAAGAACACCACAAAGAAATAATCAACATTTTTCGAGCACATCAAGAGAAGAGGGAAGTTGGAATATTTGTTTACAACAGACACAATACGGGGAAAGAGAGATTGCGGACGACAAAGACAGAAAATAATAGATAGCGTGGTGTCACGGCATGGCAAAAACTCAACAACAGATTGTCAAGAACTGATACGATGCACTGTAGATTGAGGATTGTGGAAGGGCATAAATGCCTACGCCAACCGGTATGGCACATGATGATGATGAGTATCATAAATGTGTTAGGCATAATTTTGTATGGATGGAGTACCAGAAATATGTTAATGATTAATAATTCAGCAATCACACGGAGAAAATAAATCTTGTCAACGTGTCCTTGTTTGAAACCTTCAGAACATGATAAATCAATCTGAAAGTATGTTGGATAAGAATGTGACAGAGAAGACTAGAGGGCAACTTAAATTTGTCGAAAAGGAAGTTGTTGTCTTGGATGTTTCATTACTAGTTAGCTATGTTGGATTAGTTTTATTTACTTACATATCTGTGTGTGTGTTGTTTGTTTGTTTGTTCCTGCTGAAGTCCTATTGAGCCGAAACGTCGTTCAAATTTGTGTCGTCTATCAATCACGTAAAGCTTTTACCATACCATTTTTTCTTCTTTTTTTTCAATTCGCCCTTAAATCAGATTGGCTCGATCCAAGTAAACTCATGGTATTAAATGTCAGAATAATAAAATGTTACAATTTTGTTTAGCGGAAATGTATTTTAATGTAATTGATATCCTGTTATTTTTTTAAGGGGAATGGTTGGTCTACAGGCAAGACGCCGGTCTCAAGACAGAGAGGTTGTGAGTTCAAATCCCGGATGTACCAGTTGGGATTTTTATTTGTGATTTCTCTCTACAGCAACCACCCCTGGTCTCAGCAGCGAGAACCGGCTTGAAAAGTCAATGACTCATCAACGGAAAAAAAATATGAGTACCTCCGAAGACGGAGTTATCTGCCTGTGCTGCGAGGGATCCCTGTGTAACACGACTCACTGGGAAAGACTAGATACGCAAAATTCATTTCCTGGTCTCTAGGGATTTTGCCAGTGATGAAGGCTGGCGAATGAAAAACATTATCTTGTTTTGACATGCATTTTTTTTTCCCAGAAAATTTGCCAATAGGATACATGGAAGAGAGTCGTAGCTATCCTAACTTGAAGAAAAATATGTAGCGACCTGAAAAAGACCTTCGGTAACTGATCTAAATTGTTCTAAAGGGGGGTAGGACGGGTAAATGATTCAAGCAAAGAATGTCAGTCTAGAACTTTGAATAGATTGTTAGAACACCAAGGGGGCGTTGGACCGGGTAATGATTCAAGCAAAAAATGTCAGTCTACAACTTTGAATAGATTGTTAGAACACCAAGGGGCGTTGGACCGAATAATGATTCAAGCAATGAAAATCAGTCTACAACTTTGAATAGATTATTAGAACACCAAGGGGGAGTTGGACCGGGTAATGATTCAAGCAAAGAATGTCAGTCTAGAACTTTGAATAGATTGTTAGAACACCAAGGGGGAGTTGGACCGGGTAATGATTCAAGCAAAGAATGTCAGTCTACAACTTTGAATAGATTGCTAGAACACCAAGGGGGAATTGGACCGGGTAATGATTCAAGCAAACAATGTCAGTCTAGAACTTTGAATAGATTGCTAGAACACCAAGGGGCGTTGGACCGGGTAATGATTCAAGCAATGAAAATCAGTCTACAACTTTGAATAGATTATTAGAACACCAAGGGGGAGTTGGGCCGGGTAATGATTCAAGCAAAAAATGTCAGTCTAGAACTTTGAATAGATTGCTAGAACACCAAGGGGCGTTGGACCGAGTAATGATTCAAGCAATGAAAATTAGTCTACAACTTTGAATAGATTATTAGAACACCAAGGGGGAGTTGGACCGGGTAATGATTCAAGCAAAGAATGTCAGTCTAGAACTTTGAATAGATTGTTAGAACACCAAGGGGGAGTTGGACCGGGTAATGATTCAAGCAAAGAATGTCAGTCTAGAACTTTGAATAGAATGTTAGAACACTAAGGGGCGTTGGACCGGGTAATGATTCAAGCAAAGAATGTCAGTCTAGAACTTTGAATAGAATGTTAGAACACCAAGGGGCGTTGGACCGGGTAATGATTCAAGCAAAAAATGTCAGTCTAGAACTTTGAATAGATTGCTAGAACACCATTTCAGAAATAGTGCCAGAGTAGAACACCATTTCAGAAATAGTGCCAGAGTAGAACACCATTTCAGAAATAGTGCCAGAGTAGAACACTATTCGGGGATCGAAAGAAGACTAACCAAATACAGAACTGGGTTGATCGAATCACAAGAGCAGATATTCTGAAAATGGGAAACGAGTATTTAGAGAATTGTTCGATGAGCAGTGAAATAATCTGTCTAATCACTAACTAATTAACTAAATAACTGACTAACTCACGACCTGACTAACAAACGAACTATTTGACTGACTGAATAATTAACTAATTAACTAACGGACTGACTGAATAACTAATCAATTAACTAACTTGTTAACTGACTGAATAACTAATTAACTAACTAACTTGTTAACTGACTGAATAACTAATTCATTAATTAACTAACTAATTAACTAATAATAAACTATTTGACTGACTGAATAATTAATTAACTAACTTGTTAACTGACTGAATAACTAATTAATTAAATATTTGACTGACTAAATAATTAATTAACTAACTAACCTGTATCAAGATTATTTTTTCTATGTACTTTTTGTTATCATTATTTGTTGTATCGACAAGCAACTATATTATAAAAAAAAGTAAAGTGCCCCCGTCACGCCAAGTGACGTATAGGGAATACGATGTTAGTGACCATAAATTTTACAGACCTTCGGCACATGATTTTTAGGGTAATGTGGTCGATATTACGCCCGTGCTGCTTTACTTTCCCAGAAAAAAATCCGGTACCTATTAAAGGCTGGGTGAACCCGGAAGCCGTCGGTTGGGATCGAACACTACCTCTTGTCCTTTGTAGTCCAGTTCACTAACCACTGAGTTATCGCGGCTCGCAACTATATTATGTTTCCTGATTTTGTTGCCGTTCTATTACATTATTTTACTCCCGCTATTTAATGCAATCATCAAGTTCACAGTTTCTTGTTCAGTTCTACTTTGAGCTTCGCTATTTTCCCTCTCCGATGTAATTTTACTTTGACAATTATTGTGTAACTCCAGTCACTTTAATAATTGAACATCATTGAGTTGAGCTTCGTTGTGTGGCAATATCTATTTTGTATTACAATATTATTTGTTCGTCGATGTCAGGACAGACAGCCATTGTAAAGTTGCTAGTTAGTTTACAAGGGATACGAGTTCGGACTGAATCACAATCGGGGGCTTCGATATCAGCTTTAAATGGGTAACGGATTTCTGTTGAAATGAAAAACGGTACTGGTGTAATGCTGACAAGGACTTCCTACATGTAGAGATGATAACGAAATAGCCGCTATCCCCATATTTGCTAAACGCTACGTAGCAAGGCGGAGTTAGTTTTTATCTGTACTATATCGGAGCGTTAATGGGCGATGTCCGAGTACAACAATGACTGTATCAGAATCAAGTATTGTGTTAATGATCTGATCAAACTGATAGAGAAATCCATTTTGTTTTTTGACATTTTTCTTTCAACTACCCCAACTACTCATAGTTGCTCCTGATAACTTGTAGATTATCAACCCAAGATTCACTAACAGTATAACTAGTTGTTCACAATTATTTGAAATCATATTTTCTCTCACGATTTCATCTCTTAGAAGTGCTATCAAGCCTGCGAAAATTGACTTTCTTTCATCATAACCTGGCATATTTTAGGGAACATAGCAAAGGTGATAATGATTTCAATAGAAATTGATGGAAATTTTGCTGAGAAAGTTTCAGTTTGTTCAAGGTATCTTTATATCAATAATACGTAGATTTACGTTCTCACTTTTCTAGACGAGGCACGGAAAACTCACGTATTCGTGTATGTGACATATCATGAGTCATGTTTGATCTTTGTAGACAAGACAAAGCAAGTATCAGAATTTATCGATAATAGTTGCAAATTACATTTCTCTATATCGACGTGCAGTCAAAAGTTTAGAAGACTCCATTATTTGTCTATGGCTCAAATTGCTTGAACTATTTATACACTGTCTTCAGTTATTGAACAATGTAACTTATTTAACTGTTGATCTCTGTAGGCCATATTCGCTTACACGATTCTCTATGTATAGACATGTTGTAGTGCTATAAATGGATGATTATAAATGGTCTAGGTTCAATATGTGAACGTGACACTTGCACACGGTCACGTTTATTGGTTGTAACATTTAGCGAGAGAAAGAGAGAGAGAGAGAGAGAGAGAGAGACAGACAGACATATAGACATATAGACATATAGGCAGATCGACAGATAGACAGATAGACAGATAGATAGATAGATAGATAGATAGATAGATAGATAGATAGATAGATAGATAGATAGATAGATAGATAGATAGATAGATAGATAGATAGATAGATAGATAGATAGATAGATAGATAGATAGATAGATAGATAGATAGATAGATAGATAGATAGATAGATATATAGATAGATAGATAGATAGATAGATAGATAGATAGATAGATAGATAGATAGATAGATAGATAGATAGATAGATAGATAGATAGATAGATAGATAGATAGATAGATAGATAGATAGATAGATAGATAGATAGATAGATAGATAGATAGATAGATAGATAGATAGATAGATAGATAGATAGATAGATAGATAGATAGATAGATAGATAGATAGATAGATAGATAGATAGATAGATAGATAGATAGATAGATAGATAGATAGATAGATAGATAGATAGATAGATAGATAGATAGATAGATAGATAGATAGATAGATAGATAGATAGATAGATAGATAGATAGATAGATACTGATTTCACAAGTTCATCTACTGCACTGTTGACTAATTGCTCACGCTCTTTATCATTGTATCATGTGTGTGTGCAAGAAGAGAGATCGATGTTGTTGTGGTGTTAGAGTGCTCACTTCGCGTTTGAAAGTACCTGGTCTCAACCTTATACGTGGTATTATTTTAGTCACATTATGCCTCGTTGCGTCATAAGATGAGAATACGTGTATTGACTCCGTCTCTATTCTCGTATAAAGCGTGTTCTCGTGCAAGTTCTGTATAGATTAGGCAGTCCTCTACCAAACACTATAACAATAATTAATGATTCATATAACAGTTTACAATTGTGAAATGGAGAAATTAAACAGTAGAATATAATGTTCTATTTGGACGATATTTTCATAATTGTTAAGGTTGACATCTTAGCTGCCATGGCTGTCAGTCCCGTTAAGCGGATACCCAATTTTGTGTGTCTTAATATTGCCTTTAGCGTCTTGACAGACGGGCAGTAGCAAGCAATCATGGAAACGCCAGTAGTTCGGTACAAAAGTTAGCATCTTACGCTGGATGCTGCTTTGCTGAATAACTTCTCTCGTGGCTGAATCTGCTAATATTGGACATAGAGAACCATCCGCAGAAGGAACAAGGTGTATTCCTGGTGATTGGCCTCTTCTTCTTTCTCCTGCGCCTTTTGTCTTCTAATTTTATATCAGGACTGCCTCGGAAATTACTGTGCCATTATTTATTTTTCTTCTCCATGTGCTCCGATCTGCAACCACATTTTCCTAGTTTATTTCACTGATAGAGAATTCCATCAAAGAAGCCCTGCAAAACATCCTTATATCTCAGCACTAGCCTGCCCAGTGGCCTAATAGTGTTATATCAATGTAATTTTGAACATGATGTGTTCAAAGTCTGGACACACTTCTACAGAAAAAAAAAACTCGAAAGCATCTGTTCTTTAATTGTAAACTCGGTGACTTACAAATAAAGTGTGTATGATTGAGATCCTGGCGATACGTTCACAAGCTCATCTTCAGGTCGCATGTCCTTTCCGAACGTTGCATTTCAACACAGCCCGTGTGAAAGAATCTCTGTCTCTAGCCAGATCTCCCACAGAACGTCCATACAGAACGTTGAATTCACCACAGCCCGTGTGAAAGAATCTCTGTCACTAGCCAGATCTCCCACAGAACGTTCATACAGAACGTTGAATTCACCACAGCCCGTGTGAAAGAATCTGTCTCTAGTCAGATCTCCCACAGAACGTTCCCACAGAACGTTCATACAGAACGTTGAATTCACCACAACCCGTGTGAAAGAATCTATGTCTCTAGTCAGATCTCCCACAGAACGTTGCATTCACCGCAACCCGTCTGAAATAATCTCCGTTTCTAGACCGCTGTGTCTGTTAACATGGTCATGTTATTTAAATTTCTTCTGTAGAATAGTGTTTATAAGACAGTTCCTTATAATGTTCGCTTGCTTGCAAACCGTTTGCTAGCCCAATGACTCAAGAAATACACCTTTTCGTCATCCGCCCTCAAAAGGACGTTAAGTGGGCGTGTCTGCGTTGTGTTGTAGTTTGCAGTATCATCATCATCAAGTACCGGGCCTGCTTTCGTAGGTGATCATGTCTCTCCACAACTTTCGATCTCGAAAGTTATTTATCATTTTTGTTGTTGACCTTCTGCCAAGCATTTCTCTTGAGCTGTCTGGTATCTTTTCTCTGTGCTTCCCTCTATCTCTTTGTCCCTTAATTTTCCAAGTTGCTACAATATATTCCAGCTGTTCTCTTCTCAGTACATGGCCAAAAAGGTTTGCAGTATAACTTGCGATTTTCGGCCCAACATTTGTAATGTTTAAATCTGTTATTATGTCCTCAATTGCTCTTCTTTTTTTAGTGGTGGGGGGACAGGCAAATAACTGCAGCACTGTGTTAAAGGTGGTAGCAAAGAGTAAATGGTGGAGTGTAACATACACTCCAACAAAGTATGGTGAAAATTTGCAAAAAAAGGAACAAAACAAAATCATGTCCTTTGGGCCCCCAAGTGGTCTCCTTGAGAAAACAAGAACAACAAAAATGGACAACGAAATGAAGATACACTAAACAACATGTTTTAAGTAACATGAGTAACCAGAACTAGTTGATCTGAAATAGAATGGGAGATAGCACGAGTAGACAAATCGAAATGGAAGATCATTACATTACAAGAAAGTAATGAAATAAAAATAAAATGTAAAAACACGTAGCTGAGAATCCGATAGCATGCGATGAGGAGTCTCTTGTTTTCTGAAGAAGGTCACATGTAGGCCGAAACATCATGTTTTTATTTCATTGATTTTTTGTAAAGCTGTCATTATACTTTGTAGGAGTATGCTACTTTTTTGTAAAGCTGTCATTATACTTTGTAGGAGTATGCTACTTTTTTGTAAAGCTGTCACCATACTTTGTAGGAGTATGCTACTTTTTTGTAAAGCTGTCACCATACTTTGTAGGAGTATGCTACTTTTTTGTAAAGCTGTCACCATACTTTGTAGGAGTATGCTACTTTTTTGTAAAGCTGTCACCATACTTTGTAGGAGTATGCTACTTTTTTGTAAAGCTGTCATCATACGTTGTAGGAGTGTATGTTACTTTTTTGTAAAGCTGTCACCATACTTTGTAGGAGTGTACGTTACTTTTTTGTAAAGCTGGCATCATACTTTGTAGGAGTATGCTACTTTTTTGTAAAGCTGTCACCATACTTTGTAGGAGTGTATGTTACTTTTTTGTAAAGCTGTCAGTTTCTTTCAGATGTACTTTTAAGAGCTCCCTTTTTGTGTTGGCCTCTTTGAGAACATCCTCATTGGTCTTTTTAGCTGTCCAGGAAACTTTCAACATTCTTCAGAAAAATTCCATCTCTGTGGCCTTTAATCGTCTTTTCATTTGTTTGTCTACTGTCCATGATTCGCTTCCATAGGTCAGAATTGACTCTATATAGCACCGATTAAGTCTCTTTCTCACTTATATTGACATAGATTTGTTGCATAAAATATTTTTCATATTCTGAAATGCTATTTTGGTCTGAACTATTCTGCATTTAATTTATGTGGTGCATCTTCCATCTGATGTTATTATTGTGTTCAAGTATTTGACGCGTTGTACTTGTTTCAGATTTGTCCTGTATAATTATATGCTGTTTAATGTTTAAGGCTTGATTAATGTCGTTACACTGCTTAATTAATGTCGTTATAAATTTTTATGAATGTCGTTATAAGACGTGATGAATGTCGTTATAAGACTTTAGGAACGTTGTTACAATACTGGATGAAGGTCTTTAAAAGGCTTGATTAACGTATCAACAACGACTTGATGAATGTCGTTATAAGACGTGATGAATGTCGTTATAAGACTTTAGGAACGTTGTTATATTACTGGATGGAGGTCTTTAAAAGGCTTGATTAACGTATCAACAACGACTTGATGAATGTCGTTATAAGACTTCAGTGTTTTTTTACGACTTGATGAATGCTTTTGTAAGACTTGAGGAATGTTGTTGTAAGACTTGAGGAATATTGTTGTAAGACTTGAGGAATATTGTTGTAAGATTAGCGGGATGTTGTTGTAAGACTTGATACATGTTGTTGTAAGTCTTGCGGAATATTATTGTAAGACATGAGGAATGTTGTAAGACGTGAGGAATGTTGTTGTAAGACTTGAGGGATAATGTTGTAAGACTTGTGGAATATTGTTGCAAGACTAGCGGGATGTTGTTGTAAGACTTGAGGAATATTGTTGTAAAACTTGAGGAATGTTGTTGTAAGACTTGAGGAATGTTGTTGTAATACTTCAGGAATGTTGCTGTAAGACTTCAGGAATGTTTGTTGTAAGACTTGAGGAATATTTGTTGTAAGACTTGAGGAATATTTGTTGTAAGACTTGAGGAATATTGTTGTAATACTTCAGGAATGTTGCTGTAAGACTTCAGGAATATTTGTTGTAAGACTCAAGGAATGTTGTTGTAGGACCTGAGGGATGTTATTGTAAGACTCGAGGAATGTTGTTGTAATACTTGAGGAATTTTGTTGTAAGACTTCAGGACTGTTGTTATAAGACTTGAGGAATGTTTTTGTAAGACTTGGGGAATGTTGTTGTAGGACCAGAGGGATGTTGCTGTAAGACTTGAGGAATGTTGTTGTAAGACTTGAGGAATGTTGTTGTAAGTCTTGAGGGATGATGTTGTCATTCTTGAGGAATGTTGTTGTAAATATTGAGGAATGGTGTTGTACGCCTTGAGGGATGTTGCTGTAAAACTTGAGGAATATTGTTGTAAGACTTCAGGAATATTGTTGTAAAACTTGAGGAATGTTGCGATAAGACTTGAGGAATGTTGTTGTAAGTCTTGAGGAATGTTTTTGCAAGACTCGAGGAATGTTGCGGTAAGACATGGGGATTGTTGTTGCAAGACTTGAGGAATGTTGTTATAAGACGTGAGGCATGCTGCTTTAAAATTTGAGGAATGTTGTAAGACTTGAGGAATGTTGTTGTAAGACCTGAGGACTGTTGTTGTAAGACTTGAGGAATGTTTTGAAGGACTTGAGGAATGTTTGTTGAAAGACTTGAGGAATGTTGTTGTAAGTCTTGAGGAATGTTGTTATAAGTATTGAGGAATGTTGATGTAAGTCTTGAGGAATGTTGTTATAAGTCTTGAGGAATGTTGATGTAAGTCTTGAGGAATGTTGTTATAAGTATTGAGGAATGTTGTTGTAAGTTTTGATGGATGTTGCTGTAAAACTTGAGGAATGTTGTTGTAAGTCTTGAGGAATGTTGTTGTAAGACTTGAGGAATGTTGTTGTACGACTTGACTTAAGGAATGTTGTTGTAAGACTTGAGGAATGTTGTTGTAAGACTTGACTTAAGGAATGTTATTGTACGACTTGACTTAAGGAATGTTGTTGTAAGACTTGAGGAATGTTGTTGTAAAGACTTGACTTAAGGAATGTTATTGTACGACTTGATTTAAGGAATGTTGTTGTACGACTTGACTTAAGGAATGTTGTTGTAAGACTTAAGGAATGTTGTTGTAAGACTTGAGGAATGTTGTTGTAAGACTTAAGGAATGTTGTTGTAAGACTTAAGGAATGTTGTTGTAAGACTGAAGGAATGTTGTTGTAAAACTTAAGGAATGTTGTTGTAAGACTTGAGGAATGTTGTTGTAAGACTTAAGGAATGTTGTTGTAAGACTTAAGGAATGTTGTTGTAAGACTTAAGGAATGTGTTGTAAGACTTAAGGAATGTTGTTGTAAGACTTAATGAATGTTGTTGTAAGACTTAAGGAATGTTGTTGTAAGACTTAAGGAATGTTGTTGTAAGACTTGAGGAATGTTGTTGTAAGACTTAAGGAATGTTGTTGTAAGACTTGAGGAATGTTGTTGTAAGACTTAAGGAATGTTGTTGTAAGACTTAAGGAATGTTGTTGTAAGACTTAAGGAATGTTGTTGTAAGACTTAAGGAATGTTGTTGTAAGACTTAAGGAATGTTGTTGTAAGACTTGAGGAATGTTGTTGTAAGACTTGACTTAAGGAATGTTATTGTACGACTTGACTTAAGGAATGTTGTTGTAAGACTTGAGGAATGTTGTTGTAAGACTTGAGGACTGTTGTTATAAGACGTGAGATATGTTGTTGTAAGACTTGACTTAAGGAATGTTGTTATAGGACTAGATGAATGTTATTTTAGCCCCAAGATTGATGCCAACTGTATATCGATTAGCTTGATCTCTCCTTGTATGACATAATGTCTTGTGACGGCCCACTTCTGAGATTACCACATCTTGCAAAGCTGTATAGATCTTCTTATCGTTATGTGAATAAAACAGAAAACAAGTAAAATTAATGTCAATATAACGCGACGTAAGTAAAAAGTTAGACACAATGTGTGTAAGAGTAATGTGAGAATACTGAAAGTAAGTGCATTATTTGCATAATTAATAATGTGCTGCAATATATCTCTTTCATTTGATATCTCTCTCTCTCTCTCTCTGCGATCAGGATTCAATCAGAGTAGGATTCCAGACTCTCACATGAAGACAACTGTCTGTTTAAGTGAATTGATCGACCCCACAGACAGAACATCATAATTAGAGTCTGTTAGATCCACTCTGATTGAAAACCTGTTAAAACGTTGCACTGTGTTCTGCGCCAGTGGCCCAGTGCATCCGATTTCAGCCAGCATTTTATTCAGGTTTGCTTTCCTTAGCCTTTGATTGTCCCCAATCTTCCTGCAAGGCAGCAGATTGTCTTTTCTGTAGGGGATTCTGCCCTTAGATGGTCGGCCCTCCCAGGTTTACGAGCACCATCTGCCAGAGTCACTAGAGGTGACTAACACAGACATGCACACACAGAGATATGAGATGTGACTAACAAAGACATGCGCACTCAAAGATATGAAGCATGACTAACACTGAAACACACCAAAATATAAGATATGACTAACACAGAGACACGCACACACACTAAGACATGAGATGTGACTAATACAGAGACACGCACACACACTAAGACATGAGATGTGACTAACACAGACATGCACACACAAAGATATGAGATGTGACTAACAAAGACATGCGCACTCAAAGATATGAAGCATGACTAACACTGAAACACACCAAATATGAGATATGACTAACACAGAGACACGCATACACACTAAGACATGAGATGTGACTAACACAGAGACACGCACACACACTAAGACATGAGATGTGACTAATACAGACATGCACACACAAAGATATGAGATGTGACTAACACAGACATGCACACACAAAGATATGAGATGTGACTAACACTGAGATGCACACAACGATATGATGCATGACTAACACTGACACACACCAAGATATGAGATATGACTAACACAGAGACACACACACAAACTAAGATATGAGATGTGACTAACACAGAGACACTCTTAAATATGAGATATGACTGACACAGAGACACACACACACACACTAAGATATGAGATATGACTAAACACAAACACACAAAGATACGACACATGACGAACATAAACATGCACTCACAAAGATTTGCTATTTGATATAGATTTACCGCTTTAAAACATTATAAAAACATAAATTATGAGATTTGTGGCAAGAAAAGAAACAAAAAGACTTTAAATTTGTGATCTGTTTACACTTAACCTCAGAAATCCTTTCTCAACGTAAAGCCGAAGTCTAAAGTCATGGAAGGGACGGCTTGTAACGTATACATTTACATCTTGTTTACAATTCTCATTGATCTGCCCACTCGCCTCATGGGTATAACAAACATTAGCGATCTCAGCACAGACTTTAATCTCAGCGATGATTCTAGAATGTCTGAAGACAATTCTATGATTTCCGACAGCTCTATTACAAAGCTACAGCCTGCATTTAAAACTAATTTGAATCAATGTTTTGCCTGGAACAAGGTGAACGTCACAGCTGTCGACTACCAAAAGAATTTCTGTCCTGACATGTGTTCACGTGAAACAGCCACTCAGAAGGCGTTTTATGAAATTTGCCCATTCTATGATGTCAATTGTTTTCCATGTCACTGCACTAGACCACAGTGTGATATTTACGGGACTTGTTGTCCAAGTATTCACCAGGAGAAGGATTCGTCAGAAAAAAAGCACTTTGAGCAAGGAGACACAGTTACGATGTGTGATGATGTCAGCATAAACCAGCAGGGCTTTCTCTACATTCGTTCATGCCCAAGAAACTTTTCAGATCTCGACGTCCGCTCCAAGTGCCTTGATGACGTGCCAGAACATGAGCAGACAATCGAATTGTTCTCCAGAGCTTATGATGGCGTGACGGAAGTGGTCTATTACAACAAGTACTGCGCTGAATGTAATAATATCTCTCAGGTATTTATCTCTGTCTCTGTGTTCATACACATGTACATGAAATCAGGTATGTATCTGTGTCTCTGTGTTCATATACATGTACGTGATATCAGGTATGTATCTGTGTCTCTGTGTTCATACACATATACGTGATTTCAGGTATGTATCTGTGTCTCTGTGTTCATATACATGTACGTGATATCAGGTATGTATCTGTGTCTCTGTGTTCATATACATGTACGTGATATCAGGTATGTATCTGTGTCTATGTGTTCATATACATGTACGTGATATCAGGTATGTATATGTGTCTCTGTGTTCATACACATGTACGTGATATCAGGTATGTATCTGTGTCTTTGTGTTCATACACATGTACACATGTGGTGCAGTGTTTCTTTCACACACACAATTTCTTGAGTGGGGGGAGGTGTTGGGGAGGTATTTTTCTATAGGGAAAGTGGGGGGGGGGACATTTAAATGAAAGACAGTTTTAAGTCTCCAATAATATAGCCCTGATTTGAAAATCTCAATTCAATATTTTTCGTTACTAAAAATTCCTAATGTATTCATTTGTTCATGATCTTCTTTTCTTCCTAATTTGCCTTTCTGTGACTTCGTTATTGTTATGTCTCATATTACAATCATGTTTTATAACGAGTCATGTCAATTTAATTCCTAGAGTTTTATCATTTTCCGTCGGGTGGAGGAGGGGTAATTTTTTTTAATTGGAGTGGGGGGGGGGGTGGGGATCATCCCTGAAAGAAACCCTGCGTGTAAAAAGCTGGGGAGGGTGAACCACAGTCTATTGAAGGTTTAGTAAATCTCTAGTTGTTTGTGTGTGAAACCTACTTTAATCTTGTCACAGCAAACCAAGGACATTGCATGAAAACATTCGATCCATGCGACGATTCAGTTTGAACGCATAAAAGTATTGCATGAACAAATATAAACAGAAAGGAAAACAAGTCTTTGAACAGTGGTGGGGTGGGGTCACTGTAGCAGTGAGGTCAAAGTTCTTTCTGGATACTCACGAATAATCAGGTATATTCTACTGTGACCCTTCACCTCACGGCGTGTAAGAGCATATGCATGGCTCGGTCAGGAGCATACAAGTAAACCATGTTTAAATTTAGCAAGTAGAAGAAAATTGTAAATAGAAAATTATAAGCCGTATGCCATTCTATCTATCTATCTATCTATCTATCTATCTATCTATCTATCTATCTATCTATCTATCTATCTATCTATCTATCTATCTATCTATCCATCCATCCATCCATCCATCCATCCATCCATCCATCCATCCATCCATCCATCCATCCATCCATCCATCCATCCATCCATCCATCCATCCATCCATCCATCCATCCATCCATCCATCCATCCAACCATCCATCCATCCATCCATCCATCCATCCATCCATCCATCCATCCATCCATCCATCCATCCATCCATCCATCCATCCATCCATCTATCTATCTATCTATCTATCTATCTATCTATCTATCTATCTATCTATCTATCTATCTATCTATCTATCTATCTATCTATCTATCTATCTATCTATCTATCTATCTATCTATCTATCTATCTATCTCTCTATCTATCTCTCTATCTATCTATCCATCCATCCATCCATCCATCCATCCATCCATCCATCCATCCATCCATCCATCCATCTATCTATCTATCTATCTATCTATCTATTGATCTTTCGAGCCATAGCCAGCCCATAGGGCGTAGACCAAGATACACCTTCTCTTATCTGAATTTTTGTTCTAGCAGTTTTCAATTCTTTTAAAGATATTTTATCAAATCTCGTCATTTGTCTCTGTTCTGTGCAAGCAGCCCTATCTCATTGAGGGAGCTGATTCCTGCTGCTCTTGCCTCTCTCATCAATGTTCTTCTCAATGTCTCTCTGGGTCTTTCTCTTACCTGTTGTTTCCCACATGAGGGCTTGCTTGGTAAAAGTCAAATACCCCCGTCACGCCAAGTGGCGTATAGGGAAATATGGTGTTAGTGACCCTATATTTTACAGACCTTCAGCACATGATTTTTGGGGTAATGTGGTCAGTATTACGCCCGTGCTGCTTTACTTTCCCAGAAAAAAATCCGGTACCCATTTAAGGCTGGGTGAACCCGGAAGCCGTCGGTTGGGATCGAACCCTACCCCCTTGTCCGTGGTAGTCCAGTTCACTAACCACTGAGCTATCGCGGCTCCCGCTTGCTTTGCTATTCGGTTATTATCTCTTCTCATCACATGTCCAACATATGGCCATCGTCTTTTCTTAATTACTGAAGATATTAGTGGTTGATTGGCGATTTTCCTAATTTCCTCGTTTGTTTTGAATTCGTTCCACGTTATACCAAGTATTTTAATTAGATATTTATTTTCGAATGCTTTCAACTTTGTTTCTATGTCTCTTGTTGTTTCCAGCTTTCACACGCATACGTAAGGGTTGATAGTACATTTGATTTGAATAGCCTAAGTATGTCATTGCTGTGGTTAATTTTTAAAATGTGAAGTTTCCACAATCACTACCAACTATCGCAGCAGTTTATGGAAATTGAAGCTCATGGATTGGCGTCGACGTTATGGAGATGCAGCTGTCAATGTTGAGATCTTCTAATAAGAGGACAGACTACATATTCCATCTCATTTATCTTTGGGATCATATGGGAGTCGAACCATTTACATTTTATTGCAGAGCCAACATCTTAACTTCATTGTTAGGCGAATCTGTGTGCCTCATAAGTAATTATACCGCTAGAGGTGTTTTAACAACCATCTCAGTAATTATACCGCTAGAGGTGTTTTAACAACCATCTCAGTAATTATACCGCTAGAGGTGTTTTAACAACCATCTCAGTAATTATACCGCTAGAGGTGTTTTAACAACCATCTCAGTAATTATTCCGTTAGAGGTGTTTTAACAACCATCTCAGTAATTATTCCGCTAGTAGTGTTTTATTAACTACCTTTGTAATTATACCGCTAGAGGTGTTTTAACAACCACCTCAGTAATTATTCCGCTACTAATGTTTTATTAACCACCTCAGTAGTTATTCTGCTATGTTCCAAGTTTTGATTAAGGTACAGAAGAAATTGGTGATATGGTAATGCGGGTATGGTATAAATGTTTATGGTGACACATTTGTGATCGTGTCATTGATGCTGGGGTGTAATTGAAGGTCTCGTGCTCCCAATGGATCCAGAAATAACCACCAGAAATGGTAGAGACCTGGAAAGCGAGGGAGGACACAAGAGAGTAAGGTCAAAGAAAACAGGCAGGAAGATACTGGAAAATGAGATTAATAGTGTGGGCCAGACGCAGCGTACCCCTCAATGGATAGCCACAGACTAAGCAAAATGAAAGAATGTAAATGAAGCTTTAGCATCAACCAAAAAAAAAAAAAAAAAGTTTCAACAAAGACAATTACGTCTTCTAAATACACAATTAAAGTAGGTGGGGGGGGGGGGGGATATTAAAACTGCTCAATGAATTCAAATACGAATAGAACGTGTGCTTGAAGTCTTCACTGGTCTTTCATAATTTGTAGCGCAGGCTTGCTTCTGGAGACCAGATTGTCTTCTGGCTGTTAAGGCAGTCGGTACAGGCTGAAGGAAACGTCTGAGTGTTTTGTAGTCGCTGATACCAGTCTCCGAGGTCGGTGAACCGTTGTTGTTGTTGTAATTTGTTTTGTGCAACAAACATTCAAGTCAAGCTTCTTTCGCTATCAGTTATCACATTGTTGGAAATATTCTGCTGAGAAACTTTGAGATGCTATCAGGAAGTTTTCATTGTTGACTTTCTTTTAGAGATGAGAGAGGAGAGAGAGAGAGAGAGAGAGAGGAGAGAGAGAGAGAGAGAGAGAGGGTCTAGCCTCAGGGAACACTTTCTTGAGATCTCAGCGAGAAGTAAGACTTGTGACTTGCGTGGTAGAAATGTTGTTGGAAGGAGAGTGATAAAAGTAAATATAGAGTAGGTGGTGAAATAAAAGGAAGGAAATATAAAAATGGGACTGGAGAAGATAATGGAAAGATAAGACAGAATCTATCAGTAAACTCTATGATGATGAAAGAGCAGAGTTAAACATTTCAAACAAAGACACAGGACCACCAATAATGCAGAGTGAGGTGGAGGGGACAATTCATCACATGAAAGGAGGCAAAGCTCCAGGTCCCGACAATATAACAATCGAAGAGATAGATGCATTAGGAGAGCTGGGAGTACAAGTCATAACAAAACTACTCAATGACATATATAACACTGGACACATACCCGAAGATCTACTAAAATCTATCTTTGTAGCCATACCGAATAAGTAAGGCGCCATTGACTGTAAGCGCCATTGCACTATTAGTCTCATGAGCCATATGACGAAAATATTACTAAGAATCATAATGAGACGTGTAAGGAACAAAATAAAAATAGAAATAAGTGAAGAACAATGTGGATTTGTGGAAGGAATGTTCACCCATAATGAAATATACAAACTGAGAACATTGATTGAAAGAGATATAAAAGTAAAGAAAGATCTAAATATATGCTTTATAGACTACAGAAAAGCATTTGACAAAGTATAGCATGTGAAAATGATCAATATGCTGGAGATGGCAAGGATCTGCGAATCATAAAAAAAAACATGTACTGGCAACAAACAGCAGCTATACGAATTAGAAATCAAACAGGACCATTTTAATATATATAAACAAGAGTCAGACAAGGCTGTGTTCTATCACCGGATATGTTTTCATTTTACAGTGAAAATATTATGAGATCGATAGTAAAGAAAAAAAGGAATTGAAGTCAACGGTCACACCATAAACAATTTACGATATGCGGATGACACAGTCTTGATATCAGAGACAGAGAATGAACTACAAGAAATGATAGTAGATGTAAAGTAGAGAACAACGCCACGCCAAGTGGTGTATAGGGAATATGGTGTTAGTGACCATAATTTGTATAGACCCTCGGCACACGGTCTTTGGGACAATGAAGAAATGATAGACATAATAGTAAAAGAAAACAATAAGATAGGTCTCAGTCTGAACAACAAGAAAACAGAAGTAATGGTTATATCGTAGAAACGATCAACCCCAGCATGCAGATAGCAAGGAAAACAGTCAACAACATAATTGATAAGATGCACTCTGGATAGAAGATTGTGGAATGACATGATCGTCTACGCCAACCGGTTTGCCACATGATGATAATGGTGAGTAGATGGTGACGGTGACTTAGGTTATAGATGCATGTTGGCAATGACTTTATCTTTTATTAGACATAGACCAACAAAACAGTCAATCACTTTATCTTTCATTAGACATAGACCAACAAAACAGTCAATCACTTTATCTTTCATTAGACATAGACCAACAAAACAGTCAATGACTTTATCTTTCATTAGACATAGACCAACAAAACAGTCAATCACTTTATCTTTCATTAGACATAGACCAACAAAACAGTCAATGACTTTATCTTTCATTAGACATAGACCAACAAAACAGTCAATGACTTTATCTTTCATTAGACATAGACCAACAAAACAGTCAATGACTTTATCTTTCATTAGACATTGACCAACAAAACAGTCAATGACTATCTTTCATTAGACATAGACTAACAAAACAGTCAATGACTTTATCTTTCATTAGACATAGACAAACAAAACAGTCAATGACTTTATCTTTCATTAGACATAGACCAACAAAACAGTCAATCACTTTATCTTTCATTAGACATAGACCAACAAAACAGTCAATCACTTTATCTTTCATTAGACATAGACCAACAAAACAGTCAATCACTTTATCTTTCATTAGACATAGACCAACAAAACAGTCAATGACTTTATCTTTCATTAGACATAGACCAACAAAACAGTCAATGACTTTATCTTTCATTAGACATAGACCAACAAAACAGTCAATCACTTTATCTTTCATTAGACATAGACCAACAAAACAGTCAATGACTTTATCTTTCATTAGACATTGACGAACAAAACAGTCAATCACTTTATCTTTCATTAGACATAGACCAACTAAACAGTCAATGACTTTATCCTTCATTAGACATTGACGAACAAAACAGTCAATGACGTGCAGTATTTACTGAGTGCCCAGGTCTAGATCATACTTTTCACTGCCAGAGTGTCCTTCGTCTGCCTCTCCGTTGCCTTGCATGCAGCCACAACTGCAGGAACTGTTCGTGTCAATCTTTATAAATCCCTGGATTGCAGTTCAGCACAGTTCATTTTGTTGGCACAGACAAACACACATTGGAATTAAACTTGAGAGCATTTTTTGTTGTGCTTATCTTTAGTTGAGAGCACTTTTGTTGTGCCCATACTATGTATCTGTACATGTGGACGTACATGAGTTTGTACATGCTTTAGTTGAGAGCACTTTCGTTGTGCTCATCGTTAGTTGAGAGCACTTTTGTTGTGCTCATCGTTACTTGAGAGCACTTTTGTTGTGCCCATCGTTACTTGAGAGCACTTTTGTTGTGCTCATCGTTACTTGAGAGCACTTTTGTTGTGCTCATCGTTACTTGAGAGCACTTTTGTTGTACTCATCGTTACTTGAGAGCACTTTTGTTGTGCTCATCGTTACTTGAGAGCACTTTTGTTGTGCTCATCGTTACTTGAGAGCACTTTTGTTGTGCCCATCGTTACTTGAAAGCACTTGTGTTGTGCCCATCGTTACTTGAGAGCACTTGTGTTGTGCTCATCGTTACTTGAGAGCACTTGTGTTGTGCTCATCGTTACTTGAGAGCACTTTTGTTGTGCCCATCGTTACTTGAGAGCACTTTTGTTGTGCTCATCGTTACTTGAGAGCACTTTTGTTGTGCTCATCGTTACTTGAGAGTACTTTTGTTGTGCTCATTGTTAGTTGAGAAAACTTTTGTTATCCTCATCGTTTGTTTATTGACATAAATGAACGGGCCAGTACTCTGTACTTTATATAAACTCTTTAATTATTTAAACATTGATACCCCTCTAATACTGATACCCCTGAGCGATAGCTCAGTGGTTAGTGAACTAGACTACAAAGAACAAGAGGTTGGGTTCGATCCTGATCGACGGCTTCCTAGTTCATCCAGCCTTAAATAGGTACCGGATTATTTTTCCGGGAAATTAAAACGGCACAGACGTAATACCGACCACATTACCCCAACAATCATCAGCCTGAGGTTTATACAAATTATGGTCACTAACACTATATACGTCACTTGGCGTGACGGGGCTCTTTACTTGTTACTTACTCCCTCAATCAAATTGTTCAAGAGATAGGGATAAAGCTAAATAACATTTGTAAATGTGTCTAACTGCTAACTATTAATTCCATTGAGTTTAAAAAAAAAATTCATCCTTTATGATCTGCGTACTGTCTTCTTTTGACAATGTTTGGACACGATCTAGGCTGTCTAGAGTCTAAACAGAGGGTTGTGAATGTACAAACCTGTAAACAACAATTCCCTCTTTCATCTATTTTTCTTTTCGTTTTTTTTTCTTTCGTTTTTTTTTTTTTTTTTTTTTTTTTTGGCAGCCAACAATTCTGCTAAAATAAAAAAAGATCTGCTTCGCTATCATCAAACAGACCTCAACAGTCAAAGCTCAAATTGTAATGGCTGTGTACGTACGTGTGTGTGTGCGTGTGT
Organism: Megaustenia siamemsis; assembly: GCA_032433765.1. NCBI lineage: Eukaryota > Metazoa > Mollusca > Gastropoda > Stylommatophora > Ariophantidae > Megaustenia > Megaustenia siamemsis. The sequence continues at coordinate 13,577,667 of JAVIAB010000051.1, read as the reverse complement.
TTGCAGAGGCTTAACAGTGTGTCTGTACTTGTGTGCGTACGTGTGTTTGGTTATCGTTTTGGAAGGCCCCAATATCACTGCAAACGAATTAAAATCTATAATGGCTCAACCGGCCGTGCAGTGGAATCATCCGAATTAATAGCCCATCTCCAAAGCAAAGAAAGGTAGCTGCAGTTAGCATCAAAGCAGTCTCAACACACGCCAAAAGGCAAAAGGTGAGACCACATAGAAAGTGAACACATTCATCTGTTCCCCGTCATACGGTATCATCATTCATTGTAAGTAATCGGAATATTGAATTACGATCAAAACGGATGAAACTTACAGCACACGGTGTGCACAGAGCACTTAACTCAGTAGCTCCGGCAGCAAGCCCGACTTGGAATATGAGGAAACTGCAACAAGGAACACTTTGTAGACAGTCTTTTACGGTTCCTGTCGCCTATCCACCATATTGACCTGAAGTTTACATCCTCCTGAATGTTTTGAGCGTCATATGATGCGCTTGTTGATGTTAGGACATCGATTTTGTCTCCAAATCCGAACATATGAAACACAGTTATTCGTCGGATTATAATCAAACAACTGTCCGTAAGCGCTCAGATCTCCCCTGCAATGTGAATTTGTGAAATGATAAACCAGTTCACAAGTCTACCTTCGATCTCACAGTAGCCCTCTTTAAACTAGACAACATCCCTCCTGGCCAACTTGAAACTCTGGGGTCACACCGGGGCTGCAAAGTCATGAACAAAACTCAGTCATTTCGCCCTTCATTATAAGCGTACGGCCGGTTTAGCGATACGCGATCAGCCATCATGATGACGTACCACATACAACAATGGATGCGCCCATAAACGATCGATTAATCCAGTGAATGCAGCCAACAACGCGCGAAACACCGTTACGATGGTGCAAAATCCCTAAAGCGAAACCTACAGGGTGACTCGGCAGATAAGTCCATATTAATGAGTTGTAACTTGTAAATAATTGGTGTAAAACAATTCCAACGACGGCCATTGAACAGCACTCAATGTGTTGACGTAACCCGCATATCAACTTCAAGATGAAGTGTTTGTACAGGCTTAACAATGTGTCTGTGCACGTGTGCGTACGTGTATTTGTACAGGCTTAACAATGTATCATACATGTGGGCGTACGTGAGTTTGTACAGGCTTAATAATGTATCTGTACGTGTGTTTGTACGTGTGCTTGTACAGGCTTAACAATGTATCTGTACATGTGGACGTACGTGAGTTTGTACAGGCTTAACAATGCATCTGTGCATGTATGTGTACGTGTGTTTGTACAGGTTTAACAATTTACCTATACATGTGTGTGTACGTGTGTTTGTAGACTCTTAACAATGTGTATATACAACATATGTTTGTACGTGCTTGTATGTCTATAAATAATGCGAACGACAAACAGCTTTCCCATCTTTTCTTTGTGCAGAGCATAATGTGGACCGTGACTATCGGATGCTTGCACTACCAACACCTGTATTCTGCCAGAACTAATAATGAACTGCTCAGACTTAGTCTCAAGGACAACGTCACGTGTGAAGTTCTTCAAGAGCATCCGACAAAATTCACTATTGATCCATGTGAAACATGCTGGCATGGTGACGTCATCAGCTCATGTAATGTGACTGGACAGTGGTCAGTGCCTGACGATGACGTGTCCAGCCAATGTGAGAACAATACTGACCTGGCGAGTGTCGTGTCGCGGGTATCTGGGCCCACTCCTGACACTTACTTCAAGAACATCTTCTGTTCAATGTGTAACCCACTTACCGGTACAAAAGAAACGTTTCAGTCGCTCCCAGCTTGTAGACCAAAGACTACGAAACCATACCTTGATTGGCCCAAAATTCTACCTTTCTCACTGCTGCTAGGGTCAATCGTGGACAACAGGAAGGTGGCGTCAGAAATCTCGGAAATAGATTGTTCCATTTCGGAATGGCTGGTCCTGACAACAAATGTCGTGTTCTAGAGTGCTCACGTGGTAAAGTCTTCAACAACAGAACGTGTACAACAACAATAAATCACATAAAAGGTCTCGCTTATAAAGCACGCATTTTATATATACCCAAATTATTCAAAGCCACAGAAAACCAGACAGATTGTCCGTCATGTCACATCAAAAACTCGTCACAGCTACTTAAAATATTTGTCAAGCACTTTCAAAGTCAGCGTTTCTTCAAATCAGTAATTTCAGAAACAAACATAAACATAACAGTGGTCCCTAAGAACGACTTGTCGGTCTTAACAAACTTACATCCGACAGGGGTGGTCTCGTGTGACAAAATACATGATGACTCGCAGAATATAAGCGAATGTTCACTTTACAAACAAGTAGACTACATCGTAAATGTAGAAACCTATTTTGTGGCCAATTCGTTGATTTCCCGCGATAAATTTGAAGATGATATTCAAAGGTCACTCCAATTCAATGTGACAAATCTTCAGGAAACAGGTAGCTCGCAGATATCGTTTGTGCCAATGTTTGTGCCAGAAGTACCAGATTTTATTACATGTTTAGACCAATTTTACATACAAAATGGCCAGTTTGAAGACGATAACACCAACATTTTACGCAACTTTCCAGTCTCAAGTAAAAATATATTATGGACTTACACAAATGAATTCTTGAGAGCGTCACCAATTCTAACTTGTCCCTATATTTCGTTTAACCAATCAGAATACACGGCATCTGTCAACTGTTACATCTTCCCACCAACCTGGCAAGTCTCTCTCAATCTAGGTCATGTCACGATCTCTTTTTCAGACCTGACCGACCTCAACAGGCTGTCGGTTTTTGGAGCAGACGGAAGTGACGATGGTCACGTGAAGATTTGTTTGGATCTTCTAGAAGAGAAAATGCAAGAATTGAAAGACAAACACAGACTGTTGGAGGGTGAGAAGAGCTCAGTGTACCTCTGGCAGTTCTACCTGACCCAGGTGTGTCTAGGTGTATCCATGATCTGTCTGCTCATTACTCTCATCCCGTTTTCTCTGTTCCCAACTTTGAGGAACAACGCAGGAACCAACAACATGTTCCTGTCTGGAACTCTCCTACTGGCACAAGCCTCCCTGTTGTGCAGCGTTCACGTGGAAGGTCCGAGCTCGTTGTGTGTCGCCATTGGGATCTCAACACATTTCTTGTGGCTCACCATGACCTGCTGGAGTTTTATTTGTTGTTTACACATGTTCCGTGTTTTTACTGCTAAGACTGTAACCATACAGATCACCTCCATCTCCCAAAAGATTAGTTTCGTAAAAAAAATACTGGCGAGTACATTAACCCCAACTGTTGTCATAGCAACCGTTATGTTCACAACTTATTTAACATCTGGAGGTCAGAGGTTTGGATATACTGATATGAACCCATGCTATCTGGACTCTCGTTTGTTAATTGTGGTATCATATGTTGCGCCCCTTGGTATTGTTTGTGTTGTTAACCTGGGGTTCTTTCTTTCAACAATTTACAAGATACACAAGGTCAAGAGGTTACAGTCTAATCCAAGCGTCAAGAAGAGAGAACTTGAAACATTCACAATTTACATCAAATTATCGACCATGACTGGAGCATTTTGGATCGTCTCCATCGTCTCTGAGACAACCAACAACGATCCCCTTAGATTTGTGACAATTATATTGAACGGCCTTCAAGGTGTTTTCTTGTTTCTCTCGTTCATCTGTAACAAACGAGTAATACGGTTTTGTTTCAGATTTATGTCACGTGATAAAAGTCGTTCCCAAACATTGAGTTCTAGCAGGAAAGGGGATTCCGGGGAAAGTATAACAGACGTGTCATCGACGTCACCGCTTCAAGTTCCATCGTGACTGGAAGGTCGGTTGATTGATGAATGCTTTAGTCTACGACAGGATTAATGTTGACTAATTAAAGTACCCGAAAACAACTGTAACAATGGCAGACACTTTGGTGTTGAGTTGTTTTTTTTCCATAGAAACAATACAAATTTCTATCTTGATGATGTATGTAGCTTGCTGGTTACATACACTCCTGATGTTTGATATCATCCACATCCTCCCCTAGCTACACTTGCTTATCTCAAGTATCCTATTTCAAGTACCCTATCTATCTCAAGTATTCTATCTATCTCAAGTACCCTTTCTATCTCAAGTACCCTATCTATCTCAAGTATTCTATCTATCTCAAGTACCCTATCTATCTCAAGTATTCTATCTATCTCAAGTACCCTATCTATCTCAAGTACCCTATCTATCTCAAGTACCCTATCTATCTCAAGTATTCTATCTATCTCAAGTATTCTATCTATCTCAAGTATTCTATCTATCTCAAGTACCCTATCTATCTCAAGTATCCTATATATCTCAAGTACCCTATCTATCTCAAGTATTCTATCTATCTCAAGTACCCTATCTATCTCAAGTACCCTATCTATCTCAAGTATCATATCTATCTCAAGTACCCTATCTATCTCAAGTACCCTATCTATCTCAAGTATGCTATCTATCTCAAGTACCCTATCTATCTCAAGTACCCTATCTCAAGTATTCTATCTATCTCAAGTACCCTATCTATCTCAAGTACCCTATCTATCTCAAGTATTCTATCTATCTCAAGTACCCTATCTATCTCAAGTACCCTATCTATCTCAAATTTTCTATATATCTCAAGTAACCTATATATCTCAAGTATCCTCTCACTTAGCACCACGCTATTCACCCATTTCAAGATGCTCTCAAACATAGCACCACGCTAATCACCAATTTCAAGATGCTCTCAAACATAGCACCACGCTATTCACCCATTTCAAGATGTTTTCTCACACATCACCACGCTATTCACCCATTTCAAGATGCTCTATCACATAGCACCACGCTATTCACCCATTTCAAGATGCTCTCTCACATAGCACCACGCTATTCATCTATTTCAAGATGCTCTCTCACATAGCACCACGCTATTCATCCATTTCGAGATGCTCTCTCACATAGCACCACGCTATTCACGCATTTCAGGATATGCTCTCTCACTTACCACCACGCTATTCACCCATTTCAAGATGCACTCTCACATAGCATCACGCTATTCATCCATTTCAAGATGCTTTCTCACATAGCACCACGCTATTCACGCATTTCAGGATATGCTCTCTCACACACCACCACGCTATTCACCCATTTCAAGATGCTCTCTCACACAGCACCACGCTATTCAACCATTTCAAGATGCTCTCACATAGCACAACGCTCTGCACTTATTTCAAGATGCTCTCTCACATAGCACCACGCTATTTATCCATTTCAAGATGCTCTCTCACACACCACCACACTATTCACCCATTTCAAGATGCTCTCTCACACAGCACCACGCTCTTCACCCATTTCAAGATGCTCTCTCACACAGCATCACGCTCTTCACCCATTTCAAGATGCTCTCTCACATAGCACGACCCTGTTCACCAATTTCAAGATGCTCTCTCACATAGCACCACCCTGTTCACCCATTTCAAGATGCTCTCTCACATAGCACCACCCTGTTCACCCATTTCAAGATGCTCTCTCACACAGCACCACGCTCTTCACACATTTTAAGATGCTCTCTCACACAGCACCACGCTCTTCACCCATTTCAAGATGCTCTCTCACACAGCACCACGCTCTTCACCCATTTCAAGATGCTCTCTCACACAGCACCACGCTCTTCACCCATTTCAAGATGCTCTCTCACATAGCACCACCCTGTTCACCCATTTCAAGATGCTCTCTCACACAGCACCACGCTCTTCACCCATTTCAAGATGCTCTCTCACACAGCACCACGCTCTTCATCCATTTCAAGATGCTCTCTCACATAGCACCACCCTGTTCACCCATTTCAAGATGCTCTCTCACACAGCACCACGCTCTTCACCCATTTCAAGATGCTCTCTCACACAGCACCACGCTCTTCATCCATTTCAAGATGCTCTCTCACATAGCACCACCCTGTTCATCCATTTCAAGATGCTCTCTCACACAGCACCACGCTCTTCACCCATTTCAAGATGCTCTCTCACATAGCACCACCCTGTTCACCCATTTCAAGATGCTCTCTCACACAGCACCAAATAATCCCATCTATCATCATCACATAGTTTGCTTGACAAAAGACAAAGTTATGAAAGCATTACTGTGCACTCTCTGTGGTATATCGATTCTCTGTACATCCAAACCGTGTGTGATCTAAGCCTTTGTGTCGAGACCTTTCTGGTAGAGATCATTCTTGACACCAACAGCCAACACCTGCTAGACAATGTACAAAGAACTGATTGAAGTTCATAGCCAAGACACGTCAAACCATTTCCCATTAAGCTGCTTTGAGACAACTCCAGAAGCTAAACGCCCATCTAAGTAATGAAAGGAACACGAGGGAAACTACAAAGATTTCCATTAATTATCAGTCCTGTGCCTCTAGGATAGTTTCCCCTGTCTCCAATGTAAACGAAAGCTAACTTTAGAGATCTGTGGTCACTATTTCTGTTCGACATTTCCTGTAGTTTAACCCCTCGAGTTGTAACATTCGTTTGAGCATAGTCTGCTTTAGTACCAGGTTCAGTTATTAAACAATTAACCAACAAATTATATCAACAAATTATATCAACAAATTATATCAACAAATTATACTAATAAATTATACGAACAAATTATATCAACAAATTATACCAACAAATATGTTCACTGATATTTTGATGAAAAATTAAACAGCCTAAAAGAACAATCGGAGATATTAAACAAACACTATGAATTAAATAAAAAGTAAATATAGTTTTGTTTAAAATCGCTTGCCTATATAAATAATAATGAAAAGATTAAAGAATAAAAATGGTTATAATAAAAATATGATGGACTGACACAATGATTTTTACGAATAAAACTGGACATGAAATGGCGAAAATGTCCAAATAAATATCGTTATCGGGTAATTTCACAGCTATCGTCACAATACAAGATAAAGGTAAGACTTGCAACATGAACTTGCAAACTTTGATGACCATAATCTCACAAACACAACACAACCCTCTTAATGAGTCACCTATGTTGCTTTTGGCTGATAGTTGATTCTGCTTCTGCTTGATAGTTGATTCTGATATTTTTTTAATTTGAACACAAAAATAAACACAGCTTTATATAATAATTTCTAACTAAATACATACACGCTTTGTCAATCAAAATCAGATATTTTCTTGGACCAGTGCGACTGAAGATCAAATCATAAATGTTTACTTTATGGGAGATAACCACCGTACTCAGACTAATAATATGAATTCGTTTGTGAGAACAGTTACGTCAACAAAACAGGGCAACGTAACAGATTTGTGATTGTTTCGTCCTATGTCTTATCTTCAATTCATCCTGTCATGGATCTATTATTCAACTCACGATCAAATTTGAATAATTGGAACCATCTGGGCGTGCACTGAGACAGTCTAAGCAGAGTAAATATAATTATACAACGTTCGCTTTGCCCTGCAGCGTTTGTTCCCTGATTGGACCTCTATTCGATCCCTCATTTATCGATCCGTCCCATAGTGACGTCCTCTAGTCAAAACAGCCAGCTTTTTCAACAAACTAAATGTAAACATTTGAACTATATTTGATCAAGCAATTATAAAAGTAAATGTTATTAGTGAATTGGAAAAATAAATCAGGTTAATAAATTGGATTGAAATAATGCGGTTCAGAAATAGTAAAGCAAACTGGCAAACCACTTTAAACAAATCAGGAAAGTGAACATTTTCAAGTGGTAGATTTCTTGCTCTTTGTGGAAAGTTGGATGTCTACTTTGCACTGATCAAATAGTCGCTATTGTAATAGTGTAATTGATATTTTATGACCAATAGTTTTGTAAGAGTGAATTGTGTATTGAACAGGTATTTGTGCCGTGAATAGTACAAGTATTCAACAGGTAAACGTTCAGTGAATAAAGCAAAATATTGAAACTGGTAATAATGATATACATTTGATAATGGTGAATCACTGGCTTTGTGAATGTATCAAAATGTTCAAACTGTTAAAAGCTTTGTGAATAAATCAAAATGTTCAACTATTCATGCTATTTTAAAAGAGCACCACGTCTCTTGAACGATTGAAATGATGAAATTATCCTTATAATTTTACTCACAACTGATATAATTATCCTTATAATGTTACTCACAACTGATATAATTATGCCTATAATTTTACTCACAATTGATATAATTATCCTTATAATTTTACTCACAACTGATATAATTATCCTATAATTTTACTCACAACTGATATAATTATCCTATAATTTTACTCACAACTGATATAATTATCCTTATAATTTTACTCACAACTGATATAATTATGCCTATAATTTTACTCATAATTGATATAATTACCCTTATAAATTTCTCACAACTGATATAATTATCCTATAATTTTACTCACAACTGATATAATTATCCTATAATTTTACTCACAACTGATATAATTATCCTTATAATTTTACTCACAACTGATATAATTATGCCTATAATTTTACTCATAATTGATATAATTACCCTTATAAATTTCTCACAACTGATATAATTATCCTTATAATTATCCTTATAATTTTACTCACAACACTGACAATAAAATATTCTCAGAAACATTTTACTCACACACACCCACACACACACACATATATTTACATTTACTATTTACTCTCACACACACACCCACACACACACCCACACACACACATATATATTTACTATTTACTCTCACACACACACACCCACACACCCACACACACACATATATATTTACATTTACTATTTCCTCACACACACACACCCACACACACACACATATATATTTACATTTACTATTTACTCACACACACACCCACACACACACACACACCCACAAACACACACATATATATTTATATTTACTATTTACTCACACACACACATATATATGCATGTCGCCGTGATAACCATCATTTAACCTGTAACAAAAACAGAGCTACGTAACGATACTTGCGATAAAATACCTCTTCATGAAACTATGTGAAACAATTATTGTGAATGGACTTTGCATTTTTTAAAACCGCTACCGCAAGTGAAATATGTTACACACATGGCAAAAAACAAGTTAGGAAATAAGATCCAAAGTGAAGATCTGAGAAAAAAGCTAATAATAACTCTCGCCATTTAATACACAAAGAATAAAAATAAAATGGTTGGCCGTATAATAAGACCCAAAGATCAAAATACAATGCAATGAGCCTTCAGCGAATTTTACGAGAACACCAGACCCAAGAGTCGTCCACGAAAGAGATGGATTTGATGGAATATAAAAATAAAAACTAGGAAACATGACTGTTATTATCTTCATATTTATTTATGATATCAATTAATAAGGAGATTATTACAAGAATGACTATTAGTGGACAGTCGCCCGCTACAAGCCAGATTCCCAAAGGAGTCTTTACTATACAAAGCATATAATAATAGAGAAGGGAGGAGAGTTAGAGGCAGACCCAGAGTAAGATGGACCTACCACATCAAAGAAATGCTACAACATCAACTGGCTATGGTTGATGCTGCCAGAAGGACGAGAACCAGAGCTTTATGTCTCAATTGACACCCGAAAGAGTATAAGAGGAAGTGAGGAGAGAGAGAGAAAGAGAGAGAGAGAGAGAGAGACAGAGAGATTCATCGAGTGACAGAGCGAGCGAGAGAGAGGGAGAGGGATGAGGATACAATAGTAAAAGAGGCCTAAGGAAGAACAAAATACCGACAACTTTATCTCCCCTTGACGATTATATTAAAAGAAGGAGAAAAAAGAATGAGTGTTAGAAGAAGAAGCTACTCGGATGTAACTAAGGGAAAACATGTTTTAAATGTTAACTGACCGTCTACTTTAACCATTACTGTCATTTAATGCCATTTAATGTCATTTCTTATATGCAATATCTTCCCAGAGGGTCAAAAGTTCAATAAATTGATTGAAGCTCAAAGTGGTTTAGTTCTGTTGTCAACAAAGCAATTGTTCCTCAACTGCTGTCATCATTCTCTACATACATAGGGTTCGACGGAAGCTGATGAAGCCTGTAGGAACCCTAAAGTGGTCGCTAAAATGGGAGGATTGATGTTTTAAATGTTGACCTGTCGAAGAGGTTAATGAAGTATCGAGATTTAGTTTACAGACTAATCATATCGTGATGTTGTTGCTCACAGGCTTGCCACAAAACCCCGTTTAGAGGTTGTTTGGAAAAGGGCACGTTTGTAACCATTCTTCCGCCCATTCTCCTTTTAACTGGCGTGAGCAGGGTAGACTTAGTGGAGGTTAGAGCGCGTTATTGGTGACTAGGTGAACCAATTGCTAACATATCCTCTCTTGTTTATTCAACTAAATATGTTTGACTGATCGATAACGTCCTCGAGAATGGTTCCCAACCTCGTCACGTTCTTCCCTGTATTCAAGATCTTCATTTTTCTACAAATGAACGTCCTAATCTCACGTGACCATCTTGAACTTAGCGCGTGCATCAACCTTGGCGATGATGACTTCAACATTTCCAATCTTTTCACGAATTTTCCAGAATCTGCTATGGGCCAGAGTTTTCGCGAAGAGGTTGATACAAATATGTTGAGAACATTGGAGAATTCTACTAGCAATACAACGCCAAGTGGAGACCATAGCTTTGGAAACAGTTTCTGTTCGGCTCGTTGTTTAGGAAATGAGCTCATGTACGTTCCGTCTCTTGGAGCTTGTCTAGATGACAACGTCCGTTGTTTTCCCTGCGACTGCTCTATGCCACAGTGTGAGACTTATGGAACTTGCTGCCCAGGTTTGAATCACCATCAGACTCTCACAAGAAACCTAGACACAGTGGCCAAATGTGATGTCACTTCCGTGGAAGATTTGGACTTTCTCTACATTAAGTCTTGCCCAAAAGACTTCTATGATCACCACGTCATTGAAATGTGTGTTGTCGACATTCCAGCGCATGAGCAGAGAACCGATTTATTCGCTAGAGCTTCTGATGAAGATACAGGAATTGTGTATTACAACAAATACTGTGCTGAATGCAACAATGTGACTGTGGTATGTATCTATCATTATACGTTACTGTCACTTATCTAACATTAGCTTCCTCAGGTGGAGATCTTGATAACAAAAGTTAACATTGTTTGTTATACTCATTTAAATGGCTTATTTATTCGCTAAATGTTTGTCTTACCTTTGCTTAATATCCATATATCCTTCATTTTTGATAGTTGACTGTCTGTTTTTGTGTCATCCTTCTTTCGTGAATTCCTTTTCGTTTCACCTCTTAAAATTTTGCACCAAATAATAAGCTACCATCAATGTTTTCTTTTCATCTCAAATTGCTGCTTCATTTTGATTTCTTTACATTTGCCTTGTTTTTACTAACATCACTTACCACAATTGTCTTGCTAGTAAATAAGAACGACAATGAGGACAAGTGATAATTTCACCAACAGATACAGAATTTACAGAGTAAACAGACAACATCCGTTGAAAATATAACAACAGCACGAAGTCATCAGCACATCTAATTAATCAACACAAACGTCATCGGCAAAATAGTGAAGCCAAAATTATTAGCCAGCGTTTCTCAAATTGTGATTCAGGATCCCTCAGGTGTTCGCTGTGTCGTCATAAATGGTCGACGAAGCGCTTGACAAATAGTATAATATTTGGTAGCTAACTAAATGTAAAGAGAAAATGAATGAATAAAAGTCAGCGGGTCAGCTATAACAAAACCTATTTAATGGGGGTCCACGGTAAAGAAAAGTTTGAGAACCTCTGTTATAAGCAATCCTGGCCAATCAAATGCATTTCAATCAAGGAGTTCAACAGGGATGTCCACATTTGTAATTTGGAAACCCCTAACGAATATAGCCACTAAGTGAAACCCCCATTCCCCCTGAATACAACCAGGCTATAAAAACAAACTCACACAATGAATTATAACAAATTACGAACTGGATGCAGCCTGCAAATGAGTGCACTAATAGATGGTGAGATGCTTAACTGTGCTGACGTTGCAGGCTGTCCTATATCAATCTAAAGTTCCTGGACCACCTGAAACGAATGCAGGATAGGTAATTTGCTAAAGGCACAATGTGTAGAGAATCAGTTCTCGGCTAAAGAAACAAAGAAAAACCACTTCTGCGCTACAAAGACGTTTGTAACGTGACATAAATTAGACAGAAAATGATTGAAAAAAATAAAGATAGAGCAATCAGGTTCCTAATATCTTCAGTAATAAAGAAAAGACGATGATCATATATTGGACATGTGATGAGAAGAGATAATAACCGAATAGCAAAGCAAGCCCTCATATGGGAAACAACAGGTAAGAGGAAAAGAGGAAGACCCAGAGAGACACTGAGAAGAACATTGATTAAAGAGGGAAGAGCAGCAGGATTCGGCTCCCTCAATGAGATAGAGCTGCTTGCACAGAACAGAGACAAATGGCAAGATTTGATAAAATATCTTTAAAAGAATTGAAAACTGCCAGAACAAAAATTCAGATAGGAGAAGGTGTATTTTGGTCTACGCCCTATGGGCCGGCTACGGCTCGAAAGGTCAATAGATAGATAGAATCAGGTTCCACCCTCCTTTTTCTTTTTTCCTTGTCCACTTTCCGTTCGTAGAGTGATGCTGTTCAGTAAGCAGGTGAATACAATTTGAGATATCTGCCCAATCTTCCTCTACTACCTTTCAGCTCCCTGTGGAGCATAGGTCTCCAACAAACACTTTCAGCTCTCTGTGGAACATAGGTCTTCAACAAACACTTTCAGCTCTCTGTGGAGCATAGGTCTTCAACAAACACTTTCAGCTCCCTGTGGAGCATAGGTCTTCAACAAACACTTTCAGCTCTCTGTGGAGCATAGGTCTTCAACAAACACTTTCAGCTCCCTGTGGAGCATAGGTCTTCAACAAACACTTTCAGCTCTCTGTGAAGCATATGTCTTCAACAAACACTTTCAGCTCTCTGTGAAGCATAGGTCTTCAACAAACACTTTCAGCTCTCTGTGAAGCATAGGTCTTCAACAAACACTTTCAGCTCTCTGTGAAGCATTTCAACAAACACTTTCCAAGTCGTTCTGTTTCTTGCCATACTTTTAAGATCATTTCATGTCTACTCCATCATCTTCATCTCTGATTCTGTCTGTCTTCTCCGAGAATTTCTTGGTCTTTTTTCTTCGTCTTTTTCTCTGGGGATTCCAAAAAAAGGCCTGTTGTGTAATACTCTCAGTTGGCTTTCGCAGTGTGTGTCCTACCAGCGCCATCGTCTTCGCTGTATCTCTTTATCCACTGGTAGACTGGTACGTTTCCATAACTCGATGTTAGTGATTTTGTTCTGCCGTGTCCCACTCTAGGCGCGCACAATCACAACGGATAAAGTAGCAATTACAGGCAAGCTGAACACAAGCGCGCGACATTCATTGTGCCTCGAAGCGGTGTCGACACGAGTGTATTATCTTATATGAGATTGTGGGGGCCGGGGAGAAAGAAGAGAGAGAGAGAGAGAGAGAGAGAGAGAGAGAGAGAGAGAGAGAGAGAGAGGGCGAGCATAGATATAGTACGAGAGTGAAAGAGAAATCAAGGGGAAGTGAAAAGAGAGGAAGAGAGAAAAGAGAGACATTAAGAGAGAAAAGAAGGAGCAAAAGAGAGACAGAGAGCAAGAGTGAGAGAAAGACAGAAATGAGACAAGAGGGGGGAAATAAAAAGCAGGAAAGGAAAGAGAACGATATAGATAAAGGGATAGCAAAAAACAAATGAGAAAGAAAAAAAGATTACAAAAACTGTAATGAAAAAAAATTAAAAAGTAACAAAATAGCATGAGAGAGAAAGTCAGGTCATAATAGAGAAAGTTATAAAAGAGAAAACAGAAGAAAATAGAGCAAGGGAAAGAAAGGAAGAGAAAAGTAAAGAACTAATTCCCTAAAAATTAGTAGGAGCCGCGATAGCTCAGTGGTTAGTGAACTGGACTACTACGGACAAGGGGTAGGGTTCGATCCCAACCGACGGCTCCGGGTTCACCCAGCCTTAAATGGGTACCGGATTTTTTCTGGGAAAGTAAAAGCAGCACGGGCGTAATACCGACCACATTACCCAAAAATCATGTGCTGAAGGTCTGTAAAATATAGGGTCACTAACACCATATTTCCCTATACGCCACTTGGCGTGACGGGGGGTACTTTACTTTTTTTTTTTACATCTGATGTATATTTTAAAACTTAATTATTTTGTAATGACGTTCTCTAAATCATTTCTCCAGCCAACAATGTGGCAGGTGACTGTCAACTGTGAACATTACCTGCGCGTGTTCACGGCCAGGAGCCAGGACGAACTACTCCAGCTTAGTCTCAAGGACAATTCCACGTGTCTTGTCGTTCAAGACTTCCCGATGTATCTCTCTCTTTACAAGTGTAAGAGTGGCTGGTATGGGGAACTCATCGACTCATGCAACGTTACAGGACAGTGGTCAGTGCATGATGTCAACGTAAGCAGACAGTGTGAGAGCAACGCTGACCTACCGAAGGTAATGGCCCGAGCATCCAAACGCAACGTGGATACGTACTACAAGAACGTGTTTTGTGCTGTCTGTAATTCCGAGTTTAATCTTGAAGATATTTATAGAAACTATGTTCTAGGACTGAACGAAATTTGTGATTGTAATTCTGACTATTGTTCTAATGTGGGCGGGCAGGATTTGGTGAACAAAGTAAAGAAGTTCTTCCTTTCTCGCTCTTGCTCGGTTCAGTAGTGGATAATTGGGGCTCCGAATCATCTGATTCAGAAATGATATTAATGAATTGCTCCATTTCAGAATGGTCCAGTCCTGACAATAGATGCCTTGCTCTACAATGTGCACTAGGTAAACACCTTAGCGGAAGGAGATGTGTTACATCAATAAACACCATCAGAGGTCTGGGATACGTAGCAAATGTTCTCTACCTACCAAACAGATCAATAACTAATGAGATGTTATCTGAGAGCACTTCACGCGATGTTAGAAGTCACTCACTAGATCACGTGGTCAAACATTTGAAGAAGTTGATTCATGACCCGGCATTTGCAGACACTAAACTAGATATAGTTCTTGTACAGAAGGACTGCAATAAGACAGATACGAATGCGTCGAAAGTTGTTTCATGTGCTAATAATGATGTTGAGGCAGAGAATACAACATGCACTTCACAAACTGACCAATCAGGTTATTTCTTTTATTTAAAAATATTTGTTGTAGCCAATAAATCCATTTCCCGAGACGATTTTGAAAACTATTTACAAAATGTACTGCAACTTAATTTTACAGAAATGAAGGATACAGAAATGTTCAGAATTTGGTTAGCACCAATGTTAATACCGGACCTTCCAGATTTTGTGTTTTGCTTACAAGAATCTCCTGGACGATGCAGCCATACCGAATATTCACACAGTATCCGGGACTCAAGCAACAAAATATGGTCATACACTCACGAATTCATAAAACTGTCTGCTGTTCTGACCTGTGTCCATGTTACCTTTAACCAATCAGAATACACGATTTCTGTCAACTGTTCCATCTTTCAGCCCACCTGGCAAGTCTTTCTCAATCTAGGTCACGCCAAACTAATTTTTTCAGACCTGGTCGACCTCAATAGACTGTCAGTGTTTGGAGATAGCGGAAATGACAATGGTCACTTAAGCGTATGTCTCGATCTTCTAGAAGAGAAAGTACAAGAAATAAAGGATAAACAGAAACCGTTTATATTTGAGTACAGCTCAGTGTATCTCTCGCAGCTCTACCTGACCCAGGTGTGTCTAGGTATGTCCATGATCTGTCTGCTCATTACTCTCATCCCGTTTTCTCTGTTCCCAACTTTGAGGAACAACGCAGGAACCAACAACATGTTCCTGTCTGGAACTCTCCTACTGGCACAAGCCTCCCTGTTGTGCAGCGTCCACGTGGAAGGTCCGAGCTCGTTGTGTGTCGCCATTGGGATCTCAACACATTTCTTGTGGCTCACCATGACCTGCTGGAGTTTCATTTGTTGTTTACACATGTTCCGTGTTTTTACTGCTAAGACTGTAACCATACAGATCACCTCCATCTCCCAAAAGATCAGTCTCATCAAAAAGATACTGACGAGTACATTAACCCCAACTGTTGTCATAGCAACCGTTATGTTGACAACGTACTTGACATCTGGAGGTCAGAGGTTTGGATATACTGACAAGAACCCATGCTACCTGGACTCTCGTTTGTTAATTATGTTATCATTTGTTGGACCCCTTGGTATTGTTTGTTTCGTTAACCTGGGGTTCTTTCTTTCAACAATTTACAAGATACACAAGGTCAAGAGGTTACAGGCTCAACCAAGTGTCAAGAAGAGAGAACTTGAAACATTCACAATTTACATCAAATTATCGACCATGACTGGAGCATTTTGGATCGTCTCCATCGTCTCTGAGACAACCAACAACGATCCCCTCAGATTTGTGACAATTATATTGAACGGCCTTCAAGGTGTTTTCTTGTTCCTCTCGTTCATCTGTAACAAACGAGTAATGAGAACATGTCTGAAGCCACTAGTGCACCAACAATTCAATTCATCAACAAATGGTTCGAGCAGTACAGGAGTCTTCAAGAAAAGAACAATACACTCATCGTTGGCGCATTAATACAAATGATTCCTGCCAGATTAGAAACGTTTAGTGAGGTCCACACTTCCACTGGCAGTGACTTTGATGAAACAGTTTGACATTTTTGCCAGTTATGAACAAATTGGTGAACTATCCTAGAGCGTTGATTCAACATTTTAAACATAAATTCAGGGCCGGATTAAGTCCCATAAAGGCCCT
Source organism: Megaustenia siamemsis (assembly GCA_032433765.1). Classification (NCBI taxonomy): domain Eukaryota; kingdom Metazoa; phylum Mollusca; class Gastropoda; order Stylommatophora; family Ariophantidae; genus Megaustenia; species Megaustenia siamemsis. Next base: position 13,560,787 of record JAVIAB010000051.1, on the reverse strand, counting down.
AAGCATTTAAAAGATATTGGTTGCCCAACCCCCGTAGGCTATACGTAGTTTGTGTTTGGTGTTCCTCTAACGTTGCAAGAAAGACATGGATGACAGATGGCATTTTACATCTAATGTATACAAGAAGAAAATATAAGGGTACCAAAGATGAGTCATCATCATCATCATCAAGTGCCTTCTCCGCAACGAAGTTTGGCTACCATGGAGCGACTTTCTACTCTGTTTCTTGCTTTGATGGTGCAGGATGTCATAGATTGACTTGTCCATCTTTTTATGTTACTCGTTCATGTTAGTCTTGATCTGCCTCTGCCTTTTTACCTTGTATGTTTCCTTCCAATATTGGAGATATCAAAGATGAGTATAAGAGATTAAGTAAAGATTTTGTAAACATATTGTAATAAAATGCAATGAAGTGAAAGAAGCATGGCAAAAATAGAAATGCAAAAATGATTAAAATGCAACAAAAAAGAGATGCCAAAGCTAGATACAAACAAATATTTAAGAATTATCAGGAAGATAAATGCAATAAAAAAATTGGACGTTTAAGATCAAAGGAAGGCGAACTCTTGATTGAACAAGAAAACATAAGGAAACGATGGATAGAATATATTACAGACCGTTATGATGATGAATGAACACATTTTTAAAAAAATAAGGATAAGGGGGAGGGACCAGAAATACTCAAAGAAGAAGTGGAAGACACCTTGTGCAATATGAAAGCAGGAAAAGCTCCTGGACAGGTTATATAACTAAGGAAGAGATTGAAGCCAAAGGTGATTTTGGAATAGAAATAAAAACAAAAATATTGAAACTTACTTATTGAGACGTACTTATATTCATCATCATGTGCCATACCGGTTGACGTTGGCGATCATGTCTCTCCACAATCTTCTATCTATAGTGCATCGTATCAGTTCTGTTGTTGACTGTTTTCCATGCCATGACACCAAGCTCTCCAGTATTTTCTCTCTTTGTCGTCCGCGATCTCTCTTTCCTTTTATTTTGCCAGTTGTAACCAAGTATTCCAACTTTCCTCTTCTCATGATGTGCACGAAAAATGTTGATTGCTTCTTTCTGATATTTTTTTAAGAGCTCCATTTTTGTGTTGGCCTCTTTGAGAACTTCCTCATTGGTCTTTTTATCTGTCCAGGGAACTTTCAACATTCTTCTGAGAAATCCCATCTCTGTGGCCTCTAATCGTCTTTTCATTTGTTTGTCTACTGTCCATGATTCGCTTACATAGGTCAGAATTTGTTCTATATAGCACCGATGAACTCTCTTTCTCATTTTTATTGACATAGATTTGTTGCATAAGTTATTTTTCATTTTCTGAAATGCTATTTTGGCCTGAGCTATTCTGCTTTTTATTTCTGTGGTGCATCTCCCATCTGATGTTACTTATATTACCTAATGGTTAACCCACCCTGCATACGTTATTACGCTGAATGTCAATATTTTACATGAAATAGAAAATGTAAATAAAAAATAATATATAAAACGATTCTTTTATATATATGTTAAAGTGGTGTTTTCTTACATAGTGCAACATTTTTATTTTAAACTAATCATTCATTTGTTGTATATGAGAATCTATAAAAAATGTAAAAAAATATAAAAAAATATGTGTTGTTTTATAAGTCACGTGACTGTATCACATGTTTGGAGAATTACACAAAGAGAGTTGCGTGATTTAGCTAATTTGTTCTTCTTGTCCTCCTCTTTTTTCTCATTTGGCATCGAGAGGAGATAGAGTTTGTTGTCTTTTGCTCTTCTGTTCGCCTCTGCTGCTGTTATGTTTCCTAGTGCTTCTAATATTCCGTCGACCCATCTTTTTTGTGTTCGACCTTTGGGTTTGGTGTTCTCACAACGTTTGTTGTGATCAGATCGCATGTGATACCTTAGCGATCAAACACGTGGGGGGGGGGGGGGAACATCAGTCGGGCTAAACCTCCAACGTGTGTTTTTCTTAAGTTAAGCCCTTAACTTACGACTGACTCAGCAGGTCGGTAAAGGATAAATGTTTTATGCTCAGAGAAAAAAAACTGTTGGTCTTTGCTGCTGCTATTTCCTTGTGTTTTCAGTATTCCATCAATCCCCCTTTTCCGTGCTTGGCCTTGAAACTGTTGTTCTCGCAACGTTTATTAAAAGCTCGTTGCATTGTGTTTTGGTTTTTCTGTCTTATCATGTGGCCACATCATCTTTATCTATTATTTCTTCATGTTTTCTATTGCATGAATTATTGCTAACCTTTTTATTTCTCAGATCTCACTTTTCTGTTCTCATTTCTCAATCTGTTTCCTATCATTTGTCTAAAATATTTCATTTCCATAGTGGTTATTTTTCTTATTGTTGTAGGGTCTAGAGTTCAGGAATTGCATTCGTAGCATAACGCTGAGAAAGATTATGTTGTATAGTGTCTGTTTTGCTTCTAGAGTTATTTCCTTGTTGGACAAAAGTGGTAATAGCTGTCTGATGATTTCAGAAGCTTTGTTACATCTTGAGTCTATTTCTGGTGTTTGTGAATTGTCATTTATCACTAGACTTTCTAGATTTTTAAACTCATACACGTTTTTTAATTGTCTGCCGCCTGTCTTTATGTTGGTGTTCTGTTTCTCTTTTCGCGATATTCATGACTTCTGTTTTGTCGATGTTGATGTTGATGTTGATGTTGATGTTGATGTTCAGGTTATAGTGGACGCCTGTGTTCCTTAGTCTAGTTAACTGTTCTTGTAGGTTTTCTATTTTTGCAGCTAATTTCAGTTATTGATAATTTTTAACGCTCACATTTTGATACATTTTTTTTCAAATGTAGAATGGCAGAGTCATTTGTCTCATTAATCTCGAGTACTACAGATTATCTTTGCCTGTTCTATTGAAAATAATAACTGATTGTAAAAATAATATTGGATGTAGTAAAAGTTAATAGTGAAAAATATCCATTAAAATATAATTTTGTAAGGGTTGGGAAAGGCGGAATGTGAAATATGAAATGTCACTGTACTAGATTACAGAGGTGAGGTGAACTAGCTCATTTCCTCCATGTTAATACCTGATGAGGTAGATACCTGATGAAGTAGATACCTGATGAGGTAGATACCTGATGAAGTAGATACCTGATGAGGTAGATACCTGATGAGGTAGATACCTGATGAGGTAGATACCTGATGAGGTAGATACCTGATGAGGTAGATATAAAAGGAGTTATTAAACGTTATGTAGAGCCAGTTATGCAGAAATGTGGTTTTACAGAAGAATGTTGAGAGTACCATGGACAGCTGATAAGAGTAATTAAAATGTTCTGAAAGAGGCCAAAGCTAAAAAGAGAGCTAATTTCCAATATTAGGAAGAAATAAAAATGCCTTGACAGAAGGTCAACAACAGAAATGATAAATAACTGTTGAGATCGAAAGTTGTGGATAGGCATTATCATCAACGCCAGCAGGAACGGTACTTGATGATGATGAGTTAGAAAACCATTTCTAAATTAAATGGATCTCTATTTGAGGGCATTTTATTGGCAAGTGAACACCCTAACCACAACAGACCTGCGCTCCCATAGGTATAGTCGCAGAGAGAATGACGTCAAATGAAGCAGTAGTGCAATAAAAACTAACTATGACGTCACTACACAATTTCCTGGCCCTGCGTTGAAGGCTACTTGGTGGGAGAAAATTAAGGACACATATCAAGTGCTGTCGATACATAATGCACCGGACATGGTATTTATTTTATCAGCACAAGTATTACTGGCAACTGAACTTACTTCCATTTAGAGGAATAGATATCGCCATAGTATTGAGGTGTTGAGGGAAGGTTTCAGAGTCTACCGTCTCCATTTGTCCTGTATACACTCTTTTTGGCGAGGGAGGAAATTAATTATAGGTCTTTTACTTCTCCTGTGTACACCTTTTCTGGCGGAACGACGAGGTGAATTATATGCCTTTTACTACTCCTGTGTACACCTTTTTGGCGCAGCGACGAAGTGAATTATATGCCTTTTACTACTCCTGTGTACACCTTTTTGGAGGAGCGACGAAGTGAATTATATGCCTTTTACTACTCCTGTGTACACCTTTTTGGAGGAGCGACGAAGTGAATTATATGCCTTTTACTACTCCTGTGTACACCTTTTTGGAGGAGCGACGAAGTGAATTATATGCCTTTTACTACTCATGTGTACACCTTTTTGGAGGAGTGACGAGGTGAATTATATGCCTTTTACTACTCCTGTGTACACGTTTTTGGCGCAGCGACGAAGTGAATTATATGCCTTTTACTACTCCTGTGTACACCTTTTTGGCGCAGCGACGAGGTTAATTATAGTCCTTTTACTACTCCTGTGTACACGTTTTTGGCGCAGCGACGAAGTGAATTATATGCCTTTTACTACTCCTGTGTACACCTTTTTGGCGCAGCGACGAGGTTAATTATAGTCCTTTTACTACTCCTGTGTACACCTTTTCTGGCGGATGGAGTGGAGCAGGGTAATCAGTCTTCCTATATGAATGAATTGGAGCCGCGATAGCTCAGTGGTTAGTGAACTGGACTACAAAGGATATGGGGGCAGGGTTCGATCCCAACCGACGACTTTCGGGTTCACCCAGCCTTTAATGGGTACCGGATTTTTTCTGGGAAAGTAAAGCAGCACGGGCGTAATACCGACCACATTACCCCAAAAATCATGTGCTGAAGGTCTGTGAAATATAGGGTCACTAAAACCCTATTTCGTTATACGCCACTTGGCGTGGCGGGGGTACTTTACTTTACTTACTTTTATATGAATGAATTAACAATTACGTTCAAAGAGATGAACATCTAGATGCGTAGGCCAGTATTTAAACTGCAACGTTTGAAGCAGAGTGGACAAGGATGAGCCAACATCAATGTTGACAGATATAAAACAACGCTAACTGAAACAGGTCATACTGTTTGTTATAGTTCATGTTCACGACAACCGTTTGGGCAATGTTTAAACATCAACCTTCCTGTATGGTGCAGAAACATGGTCATTAAATAAGAAAATAGAGCAGACAATTTGAAATGTGATCTATAGGAAAATAGGGAAAATTTGATGGAAAAAAAATGTAAAGGAAGTTCTGAGTCAGCTAAAAATAAAGAAAAAAAGAATGACTTAATACATTTCGTAAAAGACAATTGAATTTTTGTCGACGTGTGAAGAGACATAACAACCGTCTAAAAGTCATATTGGAAGGGGAAGGTGCAAAGTAGCCGAGGCAGAGGCAGACCAAGGCTAAAGCGAACTGATAAATATGAAAAGATAAACAGATTAATTTATGACACTACGCACCATCAAGACAAGAAACAGAGTAAAATGGCGCGCCATGGATGGGGAGACGGCACCCACTGAATGGCGCGCCATGGTAGCTAACCTTCGATGGGGAGACGGCACCCACTGAATAAATGAAGTGAACATCGAAGTCAAGAACCACTCGTCTACAGTTTGGTAGTAGTATTTTACTTTACTTTATATGGATAACGCTATGGTCGGCGGTTCATTCAGTTACTCTCCGTGGGTATAGAATCGATCTTAGACTAAAGGTATTCTTCCTGGGACGCCGCTCCTGTCTGTCGAAACATTCTAGTAAGAGATTTACTTTTCTCTTGGTAGGATCTCCTGAACCAATCATGACACTGCACGCCTGGCCTCCCTGCTCAGCTGACAATATTTCTGCTGATTAACATGAACTCTGCTTACGTCATTAATCTTCCTCTTACCACGACCTTTGTAGGAACCGGTTTAGTACTGCTGGACTGCATCTTCTTAGGTACTGAACTGGAATAAACCTCTGTAGACTTTAGTCTTCAATTCAACTCTCAGGACTTTGATCTGTAACTAGGACATGAATACAGGACGGTGCCATGTTGTCTACATAACAATGACTACTTTAGTTCTGCCGTTGAGGATAACTGGGCTAGAACATTACTACGCAGATTATTATGTGATAGGCGATAGGGGAGGAAAAAAAAGGGGGGGGGGAGGGGGGTCCCAAAATGTCGTAAGAAACTACATCAAAATTCCCTTCCACTATTGCATATGTTGTTTTTTTCTAACAAGAAAAAAAACCGTCTAATAATAATTTAATATACCGTTCATCACCTACACAGAATAAAAGGATTGAAACGGTAGGATAAAATCACTAACATAGAATTTTGGAAAAAGTACCAGTCAAATACCTGTGGATAAAGAGATACTGCGAAAACGATGGGACTGGATAGGACACACACTGTGGAAACCAACTGAGAGTATTACACAACAGGTCCTTTTTGGAATCCCGAGGCGAAAAGACAAAGTGATAGAAAAAAATATTTTTGGAGAAGACAGATGTAAGCAGAGATGAAGATGCTGAGGAACACATGGAATAATCTTAAAAGAATGGCAAGAAACAGAACGGCTTGAAAGTGTTTGTTGAAGACCTATGCTCCACAGAGAGCTGAAAGTGTTTGTTGAAGACCTATGGTTCACAGAGAGCTGAAAGTGTTTGTTGAAGTCCTTTGTTCCACAGAGAGCTGAAAGTGTTTGTTGAAGACCTACGCTCCACAGAGAGCTGAAAGTGTTTGTTGAAGACCTTTGTTCCACAGAGAGCTGAAAGTGTTTGTTGAAGACCTATGGTTCACAGAGAGCTGAAAGTGTTTGTTGAAGACCTACGCTCCACAGAGAGCTGAAAGTGTTTGTTGAAGACCTACGCTCCACAGAGAGCTGAAAGTGTTTGTTGAAGACCTACGCTCCACAGAGAGCTGAAAGTGTTTGTTGAAGACCTATGCTCCACAGAGAGCTGAAAGTGTTCGTTGAAGACCTACGCTCCACAGGGAGCTGAAAGTGTTCGTTGAAGACCTATGCTCCACAAAGAGCTGAAAGTGTTCGTTGAAGACCTATGCTCCACAGAGAGCTGAAAGTGTTCGTTGAAGACCTATGCTCCACAGAGAGCTGAAAGTGTTTGTTGAAGACCTACGCTCCACAGAGAGCTGAAAGTGTTTGTTGAAGACCTATGCTCCACAGAGAGCTGAAAGTGTTTGTTGAAGACCTACGCTCCACAGAGAGCTGAAAGTGTTTGTTGAAGACCTACGCTCCACAGAGAGCTGAAAGTGTTTGTTGAAGACCTACGCTCCACAGAGAGCTGAAAGTGTTTGTTGAAGACCTACGCTCCACAGAGAGCTGAAAGTGTTTGTTGAAGACCTACGCTCCACAGAGAGCTGAAAGTGTTTGTTGAAGACCTACGCTCCACAGAGAGCTGAAAGTGTTTGTTGAAGACCTACGCTCCACAGAGAGCTGAAAGTGTTTGTTGAAGACCTACGCTCCACAGAGAGCTGAAAGTGTTTGTTGAAGACCTATGCTCCACAGAGAGCTGAAAGTGTTCGTTGAAGACCTACGCTCCACAGGGAGCTGAAAGTGTTCGTTGAAGACCTATGCTCCACAAAGAGCTGAAAGTGTTTGTTGAAGACCTACGCTCCACAGAGAGCTGAAAGTGTTCGTTGAAGACCTATGCTCCACAGAGAGCTGAAAGTGTTTGTTGAAGACCTACGCTCCACAGAGAGCTGAAAGTGTTTGTTGAAGACCTACGCTCCACAGAGAGCTGAAAGTGTTTGTTGAAGACCTACGCTCCACAGAGAGCTGAAAGGTATAGACTAGAATCCCGTTCATCGTTCTGTGAAGTGTCACCGCTGACAATGTTCACTTCGGCAAGGAAAGAAAATGTTTAAAACAGTCACCATAGATCGTGACCATTGCCGGTAAAAAGTCAGAGGGACCTACACATTTAAACAAAGTTATGAGAAAACTGTGCGGTGACGAGATTAAAGATATAAAATCTATAGCAACTATGTAGGTCACAATTCAATTACTTTAAATGGTGTCTTGCTGCTGCGTAATTTTTTTTTATAGCATAAGTTTTGTTTCCGATAACACAGTGTAGGAATACTAAATATCTGGTTCCGGTTAATTGTGTGCAGCTTGAAAATGACTGATTGGATGTCTAAAAACGCCATTATAAATCATTACTAATTTATTGTTTACGCTTTCAAGGAGAATATTTAAGAGAATAACATAAACTTGTCATATTAATATAAGTAAATCATGTTTCAAGTGCCTGCAGAAGATGTATTTTGAAACACGTTTAGGAATGATATTTTACCGTGGTATAACGATCATTAATCATATGAGCACTGCGCTAAAACAAGGGACGTAACTAAACATTTGATATCAAGGCACAATGGACAATATTTAAAATAGGAACTGAAAGATGGGGTCGACTCCGACCAAAATACAACACACTGGTAACTTTAATATTGTTACCATGGAAGGTTATCTTGTCAATATTCAAAATTATATATACACTATGTACAACAACACAAGTTGCAATAAAACAATCTCAAAACTCCGCTAGTCATGTTATATCTTTCCCACGGGACCCCTTACATCTCCCACCTTAATTGTACATCATCATCATGTACCCTGCCGGTTGGCGTAGGCAATCATGTCCCTCTACAATCTTCTATCTACAGTGCATCGTATGAGTTCTGTTGTTGACTGTTTTCCATGCCATGACACCAAGCTATCCAGTATTTTTTCTCTTTGTCGTCCGCGATCTCTCTTTCCTTTTATTTTGCCAGTTGTAACCAAGTATTCCAACTTTGTTCTTCTCATGATGTGCCCGAAAAATGTTGATTGCTTCTTTCTGATGTTTTTTAAGGGCTCCCTTTTTGTGTTGGCCTCTTTGAGAACTTCCTCATTGGTCTTTTTATCTGTCCAGGGAACTTTCAACATTCTTCTGAGAAATCCCATCTCTGTGGCCTCTAATCGTCTTTTCATTTGTTTGTCTACTGTCCATGATTCGCTTCCATAGGTCAGAATTGGTTCTATATAGCACTGATGAAATATGTTTCTCATTTTTATTGGCATAGATTTGTTGCATAAGATATTTTTCATTTTCTGAAATGCTATTTTGGCCTGAGTTATTCTGCTTTTTATTTCTGTGGTGCATCTCCCATCTGATGTAATTATTGTGCCAAAGTATTTGAAACGCTGTACTTGTTTCAGATTTGTCTCGTTTATTTTTATGCTGCATGATGGTGATGATTGTTTCTTCGATATAACCATTACTTCTGTTTTCTTACTATTCAGACTGAGACCTTTCTTGTTGCTTTCTTCTACTATCAATTCTTGTAGTTCAATCTCTGTCTCTGCTATTAAGACTGTGTCATCCGCATATCGCAAATTATTTATGTTGTGACCGTTGACTTCAATTCCTTTTGTGTCTACTATTGATCTCATAATATATTCGCTGTAAAGTGAAAACAAATCCGGTGACAGAACACAGCCTTGTCTGACTCCTTGTTTTATATATTGGAATTGTCCTGTTTGGTTGTTAATTCGCATAGCTGCTGTTTGTTGCCAGTACATGTTTTTTATGATTCGCAGATCATTGCCATCAATGTTTAATTTCTCCAGCATATTTATTATTTCCACATGCTTTACTTTGTCAAATGCTTTCGTGTAGTCTATAAAGCACATATATAGATCTTTCTTTACCTCTATAGATCTTTCTATCAATGTTCTTAAGATGTATATTGCATTATTGGTGCCCTTTCCTTCCACAAATCCACATTGTTCCTCACTTATTTCTGGTTTTATTTTGTTCCTTACACGTCTCATGATGATTGTTAGTAATATTTTAGTCATATGGCTCATGAGACTAATAGTGCGATGGTCTTCACAATCAGTGGCGCCTGACATTTTCGGTATGGCTACAAAGATAGATTTTAGTCGATCTTCAGGTATGGTTCCAGTGTTATATATGTCATTGAATAATTTTGTTATGACATGTACTCCCAACTCTCCTAATGCATTTATCTCTTCGATTGTTATATTGTCAGGACCTGGAGCTTTGCCTCTTTCCATGTGTTGAATTTGAGTCCTCCACTTCACTCTGCATTATTGGTGGTCCTGTGTCTTCATTTGAATTGTTTAATTCTGGTCTTTCATCATCATAGAGTTGACTGATATATTCTGTCCATCTTTCCATTGTCTTCTCCTGTCCCATTATTATATTTCCTTCCTTTGATTTCACACATCCTGAAACTTTTACTTCTTTTCTTCCTGTTAATTCATTTAACTGATTGTGCATAAATTGTGGGTCTTTCTTTTGTTGTTTTACCATTTCTTCACATTTCTGTTGTAACCATCCTTCCTTTGCTTCTCTGCACTTGTTTTGGATATCTTTGTGCAATATTTTGTATGCTCGTTCTTCTTTCTTTTGTTTTCTTCTTTCGTCCATTAGTTGTAATATTTCTTCTGTCATCCATTTCTTTTTGTTGATTCTTTTAGTCACTGTTAATACTTCTTTTGATGTTTGCTAAATCGATTGTTTGAGCATTTCCCACTGCTCCTGGATGTCCTGTATTTTCTCAATAGCATTATATCTATTTTGTACTATCATGCTGTACTTATCACTCATCTGTTTATCTACTCTTAGCATAACTAATACGGGAGGTCAAAAAGTAATGCACACCAATTTTTTTCTCGGCTAATAATAAAGATAGGAATATGACATTTTGCACACTTGGAATATGACATGTTCCAATTATGTGTACCAAATTGCACAGCATTCTGATAAATATTACGCAATCTATGAACCGTTAAAATGGAGCTTATCAACAATGTCCGTTACAAACAGCGAATTGTCATAGAATTTCTGGTTGCGGAAAAAGAAAATGTGGCAAACATTCATAAACGACGGGTGTCCGGTTAGCGCAATCGATAGGCGGTTGGCTTACCACGGCAACAGCCGGGGTTCGTAATCCTGGCGAGGACACCTGGGTTTTACTAATTCCCTTAAAATTAGTAGGAGCCGCGATAGCTCAGTGGTTAGTGAACTGGACTACTACGGACAAGGGGTAGGGTTCGATCCCAACCGACGGCTCCGGGTTCACCCAGCCTTAAATGGGTACCGGATTTTTTCTGGGAAAGTAAAAGCAGCACGGGCGTAATACCGACCACATTACCCCAAAAAATCATGTGCTGAAGGTCTGTAAAATATAGGGTCACTAACACCATATTTCCCTATACGCCACTTGGCGTGACGGGGGGTACTTTACTTTACTTTTTTTATTCATAAACGACTGTGTGCAGTGTACAAATGTACTGCAGTCAATAGGAGCACAGTTAGTCGCTGGTTCAGAGAATTAAAGCTGCAGAAAGTGTACGAGTGGAGCTGCATGATTTACCGCGTTCTGGACGTGTTGCCTCGGCTACCAGCACAGACATGTTAAACCGGGCTGATGCCATTATTCGTAAGGATAGGCGTATCACTAGTCAGCAATTGGCATTGCAGCTTACAGTCAGCAAGTGAGGTGCAATCGCAATTTTTAAAACTCTCGGATATTCAAAGATTTGCGCTCGATGGGTTCCTCGGTGCCTAACAAATGATCACAGAGTTCAAAGGAAAACATTCTGTTCTGAATTGTTGGAGCGTTTCGGTGTTGAAGGAGAAATGTTTTTGTCAAAAATTGTTACCGGTGACGAAACGTGGGCACATTATTATGAGCCTGAAACAAAAATGCAGTCAATGGAATGGCATCATCCGCAGTCACCAAAAAGAAAAAAATTCAAAACATCTCCATCAGCCGGAAAGGTGATGATCACTGTCTTCTGGGACATTGATGGTGTGATTCTTGTTGATGTAATGACAAGAGGTGAGACAATCAACTCGACAGCTTACATCAATACACTGACAAAACTCAAAAATCGGTTCCACAGAGTTCGGCCTAATAAGCCATCTGCAGATTTGTTACTTCAACATGACAATGCACGCCCTCACACAAGTCTGGTAACACGGGAAGCAATCAACAAATTTGGTTGGGCTGTACTGCCCCATCCTCCTTACAGCCCTGATCTGGCTCCCTCAGATTTCCATCTGTTTGGACCACTCAAAAAATTCCTGCGTGGGACACACTTTGACAATGATGAGGGTGTGATCCGTGCAGTTAAAAAATGGCTACGCGAGCAGGACAAAACTTGGTACAAACGAGGCATTCATGACCTAGTTTCGCGTTGGCGTAAGGCAATACGCTTGGACGGAGATTATGTTGACAAATAGGTATCAGCTACAATCTGTGAAAATTTCACACATTTTGCCCGAACAGTTTCCGAAAAAAAAATTGGTGTGCATTACTTTTTGACCTCCCTACGTAGTTCTAATTTTATATTTCTTGGTGATTTCTGTGTCTTCCGCAGTTTTATTCTTATCTTTCCAACTACTGGTACATGGTCACTATTGCAATCTGCTCCTAGCCTTGTTTTAACCGATGTTAGCCCATTCCTGAATCTTCTCTGTATCACATTTTATTTTTTGTATAGTTTATCGTATTATTTTGGTCTTTGAGCGATTCGCTTCTAACTGCGCCGTTTCTCTTGACTGTCTTTTCTTGATTATTTACCATGGCCCTTGACTGTTAACTTTACGTCATCTAAGACGTTAACTTACTCTCTCTCTTCTAATTTCCCTTGAGAATGCTCAAAGCCATATGTATTGCTTATGTAACAAAATATCACATTCTTAACTTCGCGATGAAAAATAAAGTTATACTAGATAGATACAAACATGTTTCTTACCCTCATTGTGTATTTACTTCCCAACAAACAGAAACTGGTCTCTGATCCTGTCAACTTTTTATATTTCTCTACAACACTTATGTCTCTATTATCCAATGTTTATAGAATTTCACACCACACGTGCATTTCTTTACACTGACTCACAAAAAACCAAAAAAAGTACAATGAAGCTGCATCCTGTACAGACAATCACAAACAGGTAATGTATCACACGTTTCTACCAAGACTCTCAGCAATAAAACATCTGCAGATCCATACGCATTTGAGCTGTAAAAATACAATTTAGAACAAATTGTCTTTCTTGGTGACTTTATTGTTGGAACCTGTCATGTCCATCGACAAGATTGCTTGGTTATATATTATCAGCCATCTAACACAATATTGACATCCTGCCATCTAACACAATATTGATATTCTGCCATCTAACACAATATTGATATTCTGCCATCTAACACAATATTGACATCCTGCCATCTAACACAATATTGATATTCTGCCATCTAACACAATATTGACATCCTGCCATCTAACACAATATTGATATTCTGCCACCTAACACAATATTGATATCCTGCCATCTAACACAATATTGATATCCTGCCACCTAACACAATATTGATATCCTGCCACCTAACACAATATTGATATTCTGCCACCTAACACAATATTGATATCCTGCCATCTAACACAATATTGATATCCTGCCACCTAACACAATATTGATATCCTGCCATCTAACACAATATTGATATTCTGCCATCTAACACAATATTGACATCCTGCCATCTAACACAATATTGATATTCTGCCATCTAACACAATATTGATATCCTGCCACCTAACACAATATTGATATTCTGCCACCTAACACAATATTGATATTCTGCCACCTAACACAATATTGACATTCTGCCACCTAACACAATATTGATATTCTGCCATCTAACACAATATTGATATTCTGCCATCTAACACAATATTGATATCCTGCCACCTAACACAATATTGATATTCTGCCACCTAACACAATATTGATATTCTGCCACCTAACACAATATTGACATTCTGCCACCTAACACAATATTGATATTCTGCCACCTAACACAATATTGATATTCTGCCACCTAACACAATATTGATATTCTGCCATCTAACACAATATTGATATTCTGCCATCTAACACAATATTGATATTCTGCCATCTAACACAATATTGATATTCTGCCATCTAACACAATATTGATATTCTGCCATCTAACACAATATTGATATTCTGCCATCTAACACAATATTGATATTCTGCCATCTAACACAATATTGATATTCTGCCATCTAACACAATATTGATATTCTGCCATCTAACACAATATTGATCCTCCTGGACGACCTATTGTCTCTTCCATCTCATGTCCCACAGTTCTCAATTCTGACTTCCTTGACAGTGTCTTTCAACCCATAGTTATGGGGCTCCCTTCGTATGTCAAAGACACTAACGACGCCTGCAACATCTTTGCCTCTTTCATCCTCTTTCCTGATCATTACTACCACCTCTTCGTCATGGATGTCTGCTCCCTTTACACTTCTATTCCCCACTCCGACGGCCTTCAAGCTCTTCAGTTTTTCCTGGACCGTAGGATCAAACCTTCTATTGCCACTGGCGTCTTCCTCCGTATAGCGGAATTAGTCTTGAACCTCAACTCTTTCGAGTTCAATGGCAATTTCTTCACCCAGATTAGCGGTGTGGCGATGGACACTAAAATGGGCCCTAGCATTGCTTGTCTCTTCATGGGCTACCTCGAGCACCGAATCATCCAAACCTACGAGGGCCCTCTTCCCCTTATGTATCGTAGGTACATCGATGACTGCATTGGTCTGTCTGACCTTCCTGAGGATGAGATCTCCCGTTTCATCGAATATGTCGGACATTTCCACGCCTCTATCCACATCACCTACCACATCTCCACCTCCTCCGTATCTTTCCTGGACATCCTAGTCTCCTTGGGCACCTCTCATCTTCTCACCTCGGTCTTCTACAAGGCCACTGACTCCCATAGTTTCCTCCGCTACGACTCCTCTCATCCTACATCCTGCAAGAACTCTCTTCCCTATTCTCAGCTTCTCAGACTTCGTCGCCTTTGCCAAGACGATGAAGATTTCCTTCACAATGCCCACCACATGCTTGATTTCTTCCGCCGACGCCTTTATCCAGAATCAGCTCTCCTCCCTGCCCTGCGTCGAGTTCTCCACACTTCACGTCAGTCTGCTCTTACCCCCTCTACTCATCCCCCCTCGGACAGAGTAGTGCTCGCACTTACCTATCACCCTCACCACTACGCTGTGATTAGGACTATTCACCGCTACCTCCCCATTCTTCGATCTGACCCTACTACCCGTCTGCTCTTCCCTGACCCGCCATTAGTGGCCTTTAGACGTGACCGGAACCTCCGAGACTTTCTTGTAAGGGGCCGTCTTCCTGCTGCCCTCCTTGGCCGTCGAGGTACTATCAGAATCAAACACAGAGTATGCAATACTTGTGACCACATTCTCCAGACATACTGTCCTCTTCCCCAATGGTCCTTTCGAGATCAGAGAGGGATTCACTTGCACATCGCGGAACATCATTTATGCCATCATCTGTAAGCGATGCAAGTTCACCTACATCGGACAATCTGGTCGACGTATCGGGGCTAGGTGCCGTGAACACTTAAATGGCATCACCTGAGAAGCGGACACTCTTGTAGCAGCCCACTAACTCGAGGGGCCATCGAGGTAAGACCGATGTCTTGGTAACTGGCCTAGTATCATGCTCCTCTGATCACCACAGTCGGCTCAATCTGGAACCCTGTCCCTTTGAGGACCCTCCTTCCTCCGACTCCATCCTCCCACCTATGGACTTCTCTTCCTATTTCACTTCTTGGATCTTCTACTCCTCGTCCATCCCTGCTTTCCATATCCTCTTTGAGTAACCCCTACTTGCCTTCTTCATCCAACAAACACCCCCCCCCCACCTCCCTTTTTCTCTTCTGACTACCTACATGTCCTTCACCTCCTTATCACTATTTCACCTCTCCACCTGGACTGTACCATCTCTCTGCCCACTTCTATTGTTCCTCGTCCTTCCCACCACCACTCTGCTGATCTACTCCTAGCTCACCCCTTTCCTCTCTATTCACTTGTAGCCACTACTCCTCTATACCTACTATTCCAGTATCCCCCTTATCCTGATGTCCACTTTCATTCCTCTCCTAGGACCCTCACCACCCCCTTTGTTCTATCATTTCCCAACTTCTTTACCTCCTATGTTACCTCTTGCGCACCATTCACCTACTACTCCACTTCTTCCAGACTCCCTCTCCTTCTATTCACTTCTGACCTACCGCCTCTCCTCCAATCCACTTTTCACATACCTGCTTCTTATCCCTCCTCTCCATACCTCCTCTTCTAATACTTCCCTACCTCTCGATTGACTAACTTCCTCCGGACCACGCCTCTATCACTCTACCGCCCTTCTTCCTACCTACTTGACTTATACCGGCTTTCTTATTCTTCCTCGCCTTATCTCTTCCTCTGGTATTCACTTCCCTCCTCTTCCTCCCTTCGTTGACCTACCTCTCAACTCTTCCAGTCCCAGGCCATCCATTCTGTAGAGTCTATCTCTCTCACCCATCTCCCAGTTCACTACTTTGTCTTTTCATTCACTCTTTCTTTCAACCTCTCGCGGGATCTCTCACTTGCATTGTCCGAGTGATTTATTGACCACTTTTCTCCCTCTCCCCTTACCCCCTCCCCCCTTCGTCTTTGTTTGCTAGCAGTTTTGCCCCTCCAGGCCTTTGGTTTTGTGCCTCTATTTTTCCTCTCACCATTGACCATCGTTTTCATAGTAGTTTGGCAGCTTCGCCTATCTTTCTTCCCCACCCCTCCCCCTCCCCGCCCCTCTGATTTGTTTTCCCGCCACACAGGCCCTATTGTCCTTCTAAACTTGTGTGTTTCAGTAACGTGTTACGTTCTAGATGCATCCTTAAAACTCCAAGTCATTCTGATGTGTTCCAGCACGGAGGGCAGACTTGCTGTTTTAAGCTAAGTGCATTTTATGATAAGTTTTTCTCTTTTTCTATTTATATATCTTGACGCCCATCCTACCTCTTATCACGTAGTATTCATTTCTCTCTTCCCTCTCCTTTCTTATTTCAACATCCTACTTTCCTCTCCCTCCACTTGATCATCTAACATGTAGTTATAGATAATTGTGCTTCACCGTTTGTTGTCGTTGTCCTTGTATTCTGAAGAAGGCCACAGGCCGAAACGTCATTATTGTGTTGCGTTCCTTCCTTGTAAGGCTGTCAACATACTTTGGAGTGTTTAGTACACTCCACCACTGGCTCAACACAATATTGATATTCTGCCACTTAAGACCACATTGATTTTGTCGAGTTTGTATCGTCGATTCACGTGTAGAACTTTGCATTTAAATGCTGATAGCAACCACTGACTTTATAACCCGAGACCAATGTTTCAAGACAAAACATGCACGCGCATGCTCATTGAACTAATTAACTTTCAATGACTGCTTTTTCCTCGTAATCGATGATCCCATCTTCCTAATGTGTCATGTTTCATGACCATGCATAGTACATTTCATGTTTCTATCAAGACCACGTTATTCATAAAGTATTTTTTTGTTATCCAACAAGGTCTATGACCTTAAGTTATTTCCATCTTTGTAGCTCTGTGACCTTTAATCTACAGTCGTCTTCCAAGGTCGTTGTTTTTTGTTTGTTATACAGTGCCCAATCGACCTATACATTAACGCCGTTCAAGACCACTCGTTGCAGTCTGATGGCCAATGAGAACCAATGACACGCTCCGTTTGGGTTGGTCAAGCATCAATTGGAGCCAAAACAATTCATGCATAGAAGAGACATCAATGGCACATATGTGATCAATTAGGGTGCACCACAATATAAATGGTAGTGGTGTCATTTACCACAGGATAAATAATTCTAGTACAAATTACAACTTGTGGTGAATGTCGATAACGTTTGACCAGTTAGGACTGCTTTATGCAGTAGCGAACAATAGACGATGACTCTCTAAGGAAGACATCCGTTGTAACTGCAATAATGACATTACTGGATGTGGATAACGTCATCATCCGCTGTTCTATCAATGAATAGTCATTCTCCCCGGCTAAAGAATCGAAGAGCCTTCTTCCTAGTGCGCCATTGCTGTCCGTGAAAAGCCTACTTCCTAGTGCGCCATTGCTGTCCGTGAAAAGCCTACTTCCTAGTGCGCCATTGCTGTCCGTGAAAAGCCTACTTCCTAGTGCGCCATTGCTGTCCGTGAAAAGCCTACTTCCTAGTGCGCCATTGCTGTCCGTGAAAAGCCTACTTCCTAGTGCGCCATTGCTGTCCGTGAAAAGCCTACTTCTTAATTCGCCGCTGCTGCCTGTGAAAAGCATACTTCTTAGTGCGTCGTTGCTGTCTGTGAAAAGCCTACTTCCTAGTGCGCCGTTGCTGTCTGTGAAAAGCCTACTCCCTAGTGCGCTGCTGCTGTCTGAGAAAAGCCTACTTCCTAGTGCGCCGCTGTTGTCTGTGAAAAGCCCACTACCTAGTCCGCCGGTGCTGTCTGTGAAAAGCCTTCTTCCTAGTGCACCGCTGCTGTCTGTGAAAAGCCTACTTCCTAGTGCGCTACTGCTGGCCATGAAAAGCTTACTTCCTAGTGCGCCGCTGTTGTCCATGAAAAGCCTACTTCCTAGTGCGCTGCTGCTGTCTATGAAAAGCCTACATCCTAGTGCGCTGCTGCTGTCCATGAAAAGCCTACTTCCTAGTGAGCTGCTGCTGTCCATGAAAAGCCTACTTCCTAGTGAGCTGCTGCTGTCCATGAAAAGCCTACATCCTAGTGCGCTGCTGCTGTCCATGAAAAGCCTACTTTCTAGTGAGCTGCTGCTGTCCATGAAAAGCCTACTTCCTAGTGAGCTGCTGCTGTCCATGTAAATCCTACTTCCGAGTGCGCCACTGCTATCCACGAAAAGCCTACTTCCTAGTGCGCCACTGCTGTCCATGAAAAGCCTACTTTCTAGTACGCCACTGCTGTCTGTGAAAAGCCTACTTCCTAGTGCGCCGCTGCTGCCCACGAAAAGCCTTCTTCATAGTGCGCCGTTGCTGTCTTTGAAAAGCCTACTTCCTAATGTGCCGCTGCTGTCCATGAAAAGCCTACTTCCTAGTGCGCCACTGCTGTCTGTGAAAAGCCTACTTCCTAGTGTGCTGCTCCTTTCCATGAAAAGCTTACTTTCTAGTGCGCCGCTGCTGTCCATGAAAAGCCTACTTCCTAGTGCGCCACTAGGGAGCCGCGATAGCTCAGTGGTTAGTGAACTGGACTACAACGGACAAGGGGCAGGGTTCCATCCCAACCGACGCTCCCGGGTTCACCCAGCCTTAAATGGGTACCGGATTTTTTTCTGGGAAAGTAAAGCAGCACGGGCGTAATACCGACCACATTACCCCAAAAATTATGTGCTGAAGGTCTGTAAAATATAGGGTCACTAACACCATATTTCCCTATACGCCACTTGGCGTGACGGGGGTACTTTACTTTTTTTTTTTGTACTAGTGCGCCACTGCTGTCCATGAAAAGCCTACTTCCTAGTGCGCCCCTGCTGTCCATGAAAAGCCTACTTTCTAGTGCGCCGTGGCTGTCTGTGAAAAGCCTACTTCCTAGTGCGCCGCTGCTGTCCATGAAAAGCCTACTTCCTAGTGCGCCGCTGCTGTTTGTGAAAAGTCTATTTCTTAGTGCGCCACTGCTGTCCATGAAAAGCCTACTTCCTAATGCGCCGCTGCTGTCTATGAAAAGCCTACTTTCTAGTGCGCCGCTGCTATCTGTGAAAAGCCTACTTCCTAGTGCGCCACTGCTGTCCATGAAAAGCTACTTCCTAGTGCGCCACTGCTGTCTGTTGAACCACGCGAATGAGAGATTTACTATTCTATTGGACAAGACCAGCCATGACGCTGCAGGTCTGACTACTCTGCTCACTTGATGATATTTCTGCTGATTAACTTCGACCCTGATTACGTCATTTTTCCTTCTCTTACCTCGACATTTAGCAAGAACCGAGCTTGACCGTATCATCTTAGATAGTGAAATGTAAATCAGTTCTTGGGACATTGAAACGATCTCTAGGAAGTTCAGACAGAACGACGTTAAACGTATAAACCGAAAGATGAGGTCACTCCCATCAATGTACGGCATACTGGCCGCGGTAACTTTATTCTGGTCACCACCAAAGTCCATCTTGTCAAAATTCGATATAATATAAACACGGTGTTAATCTGTACAAATCGGAAACAAAATATCTCCTTCCGGACATTGAACTCAACTAGCCAGTAACATACTTAGAAACATAAATTGTTTACGCCCACTTCTAACACGATCTGTCAATCAACTAGAATTGTCCGGAATACCGAACGTTGCATCGAAGCTTACGCTGCTGCTTAAGGGAGACAATTCTGATCTCATATCCAGACCCTAAACGCAATCGTCCCTGATCTCAATATCAACACAAAGTATTACGAATCTCCTAGCTGTGTTGAACATCACGACATATTTTCTAATCTCCAATGTGCTCTAACTTTAATATCCAACCCTCCTCGCCGTTAATGTTCGTCATTGTCTTCATCAAGAAAGCTTAGGCTGTGATTGACAAATCCACTTAAGACTGACATGTACAATATGACGATAACAAACTGGGAGGTTTTGTTAGCATGCATTGTTATACTTTGTTACTATCTCACTAATCCTAAATGACATCACACTTTATAATAAAAAAAGATTATTTTGTTGCTGATTAAAGAAATGGAACAAATATAAAAAGGAAATACATTTTATGGGAATATAAATTTCCGCCAATAAAATAGAATTCGTATCTCCAGTTGCAGTGCAACAAGGAGATAGGCCATGGTTCAACATGGCTGATGTTAGGATTGTATCCAAAAAGCGAACGATGATGTACTTAATGGTGTATGTACCGACAACAGTAAAGGGTGGTAGAAGAGCTACACAGCAGGAGAAAACAACTGGATCATCACAGGTAGTGTTGTTGCATTTCATCTTTTCTTTTAACAACAAACGTGTTACTGCTGCATTAAGTTATTGAGTTATTTGTGTGTCATTATCCCTTGTCTCCGAACATGTCCATAGGTGCTCAGATCCCCTCCTCACCTTTTATTTACTATGTTTTATTATTGAGAGAGCCGTGATAGCTTAGTGGTTAGTGAACAGGACTAGGACAAGTGGTCGTGTTGGTAGCTCAGTGGTTAGTGAACAGGACTAGGACAAGTGGTCGTGTTGGTAGCTCAGTGGTTAGTGAAGAGGACTAGGACAAGTGGTCGTGTTGGTAGCTCAGTGGTTAGTGAAGAGGACTAGGACAAGTGGTCGTGTTGGTAGCTCAGTGGTTAGTGAACAGGACTAGGACAAGTGGTCGTGTTGGTAGCTCAGTGGTTAGTGAACAGGACTAGGACAAGTGGTCGTGTTGGTAGCTCAGTGGTTAGTGAACAGGACTAGGACAAGTGGTCGTGTTGGTAGCTCAGTGGTTAGTGAAGAGGACTAGGACAAGTGGTCGTGTTGGTAGCTCAGTGGTTAGTGAACAGGACTAGGACAAGTGGTCGTGTTGGTAGCTCAGTGGTTAGTGAACAGGACTACAAAAATAAAGAGATCGGGTTCGATCATGATGGACGGCTTCCGGGTTCACCCAGCCTTAAATGGGCATTGTGACACGGGCGTAGTACCGACCACATTACTCCAAAATTCATATGCCGAAGGTATAGAAAAAATTATGTTCATTAACACCATAGTCTCTATACGCATCTTGGCGTGACAGTGTACTTTACTTGACTTATGTTGTATTAACTATAGTTTTATATTCTATATTGTTTCATGCTTTCTGCTTGGCTTATGGATGTGTTGTGACAACGTGAATGTGCACTGCGCCTTCACCTACAAATGTTATGGTCTCGTAGAAGAAAACTGAATATTTGAATTCCCTATGTCATGTCATTTGACATTTGTTTAATTTAGTTCAGTTTAATCGACGGATGATCCTCATTGCACATAAGCCACGCCCATTAGTGCTTAAATCCCCTCTCTAGTATGTCTCTCAGTGTGTGGAGATTAACGACTCCAGTTCTGTGTTGGTTTGTTATTCTTCTGTGTCTCCCCGTGTAGCGCTAATTTCTGACATCACCAGTTTTGACCTGATGTTCGTGCAGTCTGAGCATTCTGTAGATTCATGATCATTGATTGAGTCAACAGCGAGGTCCAATATCCCATCCACGTCAACTGCTCCAGACAGATTGTCAGCTCGTTCGCTGCTTCTCACACCGGAGTGTCCAGGAACGCCAATGAAACAGATCTTAATCAATCTTGCTTTCCTTAGCGACACAAAAAACTGCCTTCGTGACTAGCACCCTCCGATTCTCCTAAGCGCACTCACCAAGTCACAATTGAGTCACTCAGAAAGTACACTCATCAAGTCACCATTGAGTCACTCAGAAAGTACACTCACCAAGTCACTATTGAGTGACTCAGAAAGTACACTCATCAAGTCACCATTGAGTCACTCAGAAAGTACACTCACCAAGTCACTATTGAGTCACTCAGAAAGTACACTCATCAAGTCACTATTGAGTCACTCAGAAAGTACACTCATCAAGTCACTATTGAGTCACTCAGAAAGTACACTCACCAAGTCACTATTGAGTCACTCAGAAAGTACACTCATCAAGTCACTATTGAGTCACTCAGAAAGTACACTCATCAAGTCACTATTGAGTCACTCAGAAAGTACACTCACCAAGTCACTATTGAGTCACTCAGAAAGTACACTCATCAAGTCACTATTGAGTCACTCAGAAAGTACACTCACCAAGTCACTATTGAGTCACTCAGAAAGTACACTCATCAAGTCACTATTGAGTCACTCAGAAAGCGCACTCATCACGTCATTATTGAGTCACTCAGAAAGCACACTTATCAAGTCATTATTGAGTCACTCAGAAACCACACTCATCAAGTCACTATTGAGTCACTCAGAAAGCACACTCATCTTGTCACTATTGAGTCACTCAGAAAGCACACTCATCAAATCACAATTGAGTCACTCAGAAAGCACACTCATCAAGTCACTATTGAGTCACTCAGAAAGCACATTTATCAAGTCACTATTGAGTCACTCAGAAAACACACTCATCAAGTCACTATTGAGTCACTCAGAAAGCACATTTATCAAGTCACTATTGAGTCACTCAGAAAGCACATTTATCAAGTCACTATTGAGTCACTCAGAAAGCACACTCATCAAGTCACTATTGAGTCACTCAGAAAGCACACTCATCAAGTCTTTATTGAGTCACTCAGAAAGCACACTCATCAAGTCACTATTGAGTCACTCAGAAAGCACACTCATCAAGTCACTATTGAGTCACTCAGAAAGCACACTTATCAAGTCACTATTGAGTCACTCAGAAAGCACAATCATCAAGTCACTATTGAGTCACTCAGAAAGCACACTTATCAAGTCACTATTGAGTCACTCAGAAAGCACACTCATCAAGTCATTATTGAGTCACTCAGAAAGCACAATCATCAAGTCACTATTGAGTCACTCAGAAACCACACTCATCAAGTCATTATTGAGTCACTCAGAAAGCACACTTATCAAGTCACTATTGAGTCACTCAGAAAGCACACTCATCAAGTCACTATTGAGTCACTCAGAAAGCACACTCATCAAGTCACTATTGAGTCACTCAGAAAGCACACTTATCAAGTCACTATTGAGTCACTCTGAAAGCACACTCATCAAGTCACTATTGAGTCACTCAGAAAGCACATTTATCAAGTCACTATTGAGTCACTCAGAAAGCACATTTATCAAGTCACTATTGAGTCACTCAGAAAGCACACTCATCAAGTCACTATTGAGTCACTCAGAAAGCACACTCATCAAGTCTTTATTGAGTCACTCAGAAAGCACACTCATCAAGTCACTATTGAGTCACTCAGAAAGCACACTCATCAAGTCACTATTGAGTCACTCAGAAAGCACACTTATCAAGTCACTATTGAGTCACTCAGAAAGCACAATCATCAAGTCACTATTGAGTCACTCAGAAAGCACACTTATCAAGTCACTATTGAGTCACTCAGAAAGCACACTCATCAAGTCATTATTGAGTCACTCAGAAAGCACAATCATCAAGTCACTATTGAGTCACTCAGAAACCACACTCATCAAGTCATTATTGAGTCACTCAGAAAGCACACTTATCAAGTCACTATTGAGTCACTCAGAAAGCACACTCATCAAGTCACTATTGAGTCACTCAGAAAGCACACTTATCAAGTCACTATTGAGTCACTCAGAAAGCACACTCACCAAGTCATTATTGAGTCACTCTGAAAGCACACTCATCAAGTCACTATTGAGTCACTCAGAAACCACACTCATCAAGTCATTATTGAGTCACTCAGAAACCACACTCATCAAGTCATTATTGAGTCACTCAGAAACCACACTCATCAAGTCATTATTGAGTCACTCAGAAACCACACTCATCAAGTCACTATTGAGTCACTCAGAAACCACACTCATCAAGTCACTATTGAGTCACTCAGAAACCACACTCATCAAGTCATTATTGAGTCACTCAGAAACCACACTCATCAAGTCTTTTTTGAGTCACTCAGAAACCACACTCATCAAGTCATTATTGAGTCACTCAGAATGCATACTTAACTCTTTCCGTACGGAAACTTTTTATCAATGTAGCAAAGTAGATTTCAGAGACACAATTTCTCAAAATTTTAAGAAGCAAACTACATATTTATATTTATCTACTATATAACATATTATGTATGAACTTTTAGATAATTGAACAAGGTATTAGATTTCATCACTACCAAGATGATACAAGACGTAAAAAGAATATGGTTTGATGATGGTTCACATTAATCATGTTGAGAGTGAAGCACTGCGCGGTGAAACGCACGGAAAGAGTTAAGTAACAAGTTTCTAGCCAGGCCAAAGTTGTAGTTACCTCCATGATCTCCATTGTCAAACGACTTGTAGTTACCGCAAAAGAACCGCTCTTCTCCTTTACTCCTCTTCCTTTGACCTGGTCCCTGTGATCTCCGACTGCGGCTAACAACGGATATGCCAGTGTAAGTGACTGTCTCACCCTCAGAGAATTGATATAAAAGTTCATGTGACATTACTGATGTGGTGTAGATTCTATTTGTTTGTTTGAATGTATTGCCCGTGTTTATGAAGAATGTTGTTGTCTCTCAGCTGCAGCATTTGTTACAAATTTTGTGTCCTTCTTTATTGCTGTAAAGATGTACTTTTGCTTGTTATCTTATTCTCTTGCTTCAACCAACTTTACCGTACATTTTATGCCCATCAGTACATGATGATTGTAGGCCTAAAGAAAAAGTAACATTATACACTTGTTTAAAGAATGTAGTCGATTCCTTGCCATACAAGGCATATTTTGAAAAGGAGAGAGAAAAATAGCAAGAGGCAGGCCTAGAGTAAGATAGGCAGACAAGAACAAAGTGATGAGGTGAACGTTCGGTTCCATAGAAATTTAAAAAGGTGAGTGTAATAACGAAATGTTGATGTTGAGTAAATCTTTCTCTTCACAGACAACGAAATAGCGAGAACATCGCGTGTAACATGAAAGATGGCGCTTCAGTCTGGTGTTTCTGTACTGGTTTCTATTATGCTGACCATCGCTGTGCAAATTCTGGCATCTGATGACTCTCAGTGTCTACTCATCAATCATGACAAGGGCCACAATCTCACAGATGTTTCTAAATCCTCCACTCAAAGATCTCTGACCAATCAAAGAAGGCATGGTATAGCAGGTGAAACACACCCATTTCAGGAATTATTGTCAAGGTACTTGAAGAGAACCTGTTCTACGTGGAGCAGTGAACATGTCAAGGTCGTTGACTTCCAAAGCAATTACTGTTCGTCTCGTTGTTCAGGTAATATACTCGTTACCATAACGTCTCTAGAGGCCTGCTCTGGCAGTAGGCTACAATGCTTCCCCTGTGACTGTAACAGGCCACTATGTGATGCCTATGGGACCTGCTGTCCTAGTATGAACCACCCAGAGATTGTGACAGGAGCTGCGGGTGTTATCACCGGGTGTGATGCTACATCAGTAGAAGATTTCAGTTTCATGTACATCCGCTCGTGCCCAGAAGACTTTTCTGATTCCAAGGTGCGTACAATGTGCTTTGATGACATCCCCGAGAATGAGCAGACAACTGAATCCTTCGTTCGAGCTCAGGATCGAACAACTGGAGTTGTCTACTTCAATAAACACTGCGCTCATTGCAACAATGTGGCACGGGTATGTACGTTAATTGTCCTCGAACGGTCACTAACTCATTTATATTAAACAGAATGTCGTTTTGCTATTATGAATTAATTAACTGAAGCACTTTAAGTGTGTCGTAGTTACAGTTTGTCAAACTATCAAGCAAATATTATCACTCTTGTCCAAAAATGAAAGAACACTAGAAGCAAAACGGGCACTCTACAACAAAGTCTTCATCCCAATGTGCTACCAATGTCAGACCTGAACTCATAACACTCAGAGTCAAGGATAATAAGAAAATTAACTACAGCCGAGAGGAAATGTGTTAGACGCACGACACGGCACAACCTGAGAGATAAGATTAAAAATTAAGAACTGATAAAAAAACTAGGAATAATTCCCGCCAAAGAGTACATAAGAAACAACAGATAAAATGGTTTGACCACGTGATAACACACACACACACAAACACAACACAACGTGCCTTTCATAAACGTTTGGAGAACACAAGACTCAATGCCGACCATGACAAATCATGGATTGACGTCATATTAGAAACACAAATAGAAAACACAGCAGCAAAAAATGCTAACATAAGAGCAAAAGACACAAATTGTATCTCTCCTCGACGCTGCAAGGAAAATGAGGAAGAAAAGAGGAGGAAGAATGCCTATGTTTTTGTTATCATTAATTTGTTTAAATGGCTCTAAATAAAAATTAGCATCAGTGATATATAATAATCATTACGGCTCGCAGCCATTATTATTTACTTGAAATTGTTTCACAATCGTGGAAACGTTGTTGCTGATATGTTAGGCTCTCGTGTGACGTCACTGTAAGGCTATTCGTTGTGCTTTCTATCTATCTATCTATTGACCTTTCGAGCCGTAACCGGCCCATAGGGCGTAGACCAAGATACACCTTCTCCTATATGAATTTTTGTTCTAGCAGTTTTCTTTTAAAGATATTTTATCAAATCTCGTGCTTTCTGCTGATCTATTTATGTTGAAACCCACCTCCCTCTCTGTCTCACCGACTGTGTTGTGCCCAACAATAATGATTGTAAATGTGACTAGAGAATTGTCTATGTTGTATGCACTTCTTAACTTCCTCGATAAACAACTGGTAAGAGGAAAAGGGGCCGACCCAGAGAGACACCGAGAAGAACATTGATCAGAGAGGCAAGAGCAGCTGGAATCGGCTCCCTCAATGAGATAGAGTTGCTTGCACAGAACAGAGACAAATGGCGAGTTTTGATACAATATCTTCACACAATGATTGAAAACTGCTAGAATAAAAATTTAGATAAGAGTAAGAGTATCTGGGTCTATGCCCTATGGACCGGCTACGGCTGGAAGGGTGAATAGAGAGAGTTTCCTCGATGTTTTGGTGACAAAGTTGTCCTAATAATCAGTTAATCACGTGGCTCTACTGGACGTTAGCTGTCAATCGGACCGTTTACTCTAGCTAAACATTGTCGCGTGTTTTACATCCATTTAGTTATCTCTTGCCTGCTTTTTCTCTATTTCTTTTGTGAAATATACAATTAAAGGTTTATACTCTGTGTGGTATAACTAAGCATTCTTTTTATTTATTTCTTCACTTCCTTGTGTTTCCATTCCAGTGTCGAGGGAGATGCAAAGTTCTGGTTCTCGCCCGTTAGCAGCTTCAACCATTGTCAATTGATCTTGGTGTTGTGTTTCTTTGATTTTGTCTGTCAGTCTTACTCTAGGCCTGCCTCATGCTCTTCTTCTCTCTCCTCTTTAAATATACTCCTTGCATGATACGGTATCGACATTTGTTGTAGATGGACAAACCAGTTTATTTGCTGTTTCTACATGTAGTTTAAGATTGGTTCAATGCTCGGGTATAAAAAGAAATCAAATACTCTAAATTCTATAGACAGGATACACGTGATTATATGACAGAACTAGATGGTTGATAAGGAATTTACTGTTTATTTTTTGAAATGCTGTGCGTTTATTTTGAAAGGTGGAGTAAAAATTAAACCGTGAATGAATATAAGATACAAACAACAAATTAAATGGTTCGAAAACGTTGCAAGAATGAAACCAGACCAAACAAAATCATAAGATTTCTGCTTCAAAACATCAGGAAGAGACAAGAGGAAGACCAAGGACGAGATGGGTAGGAGGAAACAGACAAGTGAAGGAACTAAAACCCTTCTATCATAACCGTGTCCAGATACGCCCAAGAACTACACTATATCTAAATGGAAGTGACCAAAACGAACTAGCAACAAATCATCTACAGACATTGGATGTGTGTTATACTTTCATCCTTTTGTCCAGCGATGCTTCCTGGCAACAACAGATGGAGAAAACGTGAATTGAGTATGTGTTTATAATGTCTAAGAGGAAACAATTTGGTTGTTGTGATAGAAAAACATTTTGATTGTTGTGATAGAAAAACAATTTGATTGTTGTGATAGAAAAACAATTTGGTTGTTCTGATAGGTAAAACAATTAGGTTGTTGTGATAGGAGAAACAATTTGGTTGTTGTGATAGGAGAAACAATTTGGTTGTTGTGATAGGAGAAACAATTTGCTTGTTGTGATAGAAAAACAATTTGGTTGTTGTGATAGGAGAAACAATGTGGTTGTTGCAATAGAAAAACAATTTGGTGGTTGTGATAGGAGAAACAATTTGGATGTTGTGAAAGAAAAGCAATTTGGTTGTTGCAATAGAAAAACAATTGGTTGTTGCAATAGAAAAACAATTTGGTTGTTGCAATAGAAAAACAATTTGGTTGTTGCAATAGAAAAACAATTTGGTTGTTGTGATAGGAGAAACAATGTGGTTGTTGCAATAGAAAAACAATTTGGTGGTTGTGATAGGAGAAACAATGTGGTTGTTGCAATAGAAAAACAATTTGGTTGTTGTGATAGGAGAAACAATGTGGTTGTTGTGATAGGAGAAACAATTTGGTTGTTGTGATAGGAGAAACAATTTGGTTGTTGTGATAGAAAAACAATTTGGTTGTTGTGATAGGAGAAACAATGTGGTTGTTGCAATAGAAAAACAATTTGGTGGTTGTGATAGGAGAAACAATTTGGATGTTGTGAAAGAAAAGCAATTTGGTTGTTGCAATAGAAAAACAATTTGGTTGTTGCAATAGAAAAACAATTTGGTTGTTGCAATAGAAAAACAATTTGGTTGTTGCAATAGAAAAACAATTTGGTTGTTGCAATAGAAAAGCAATTTGGTTGTTGCAATAGAAAAACAATTTGGTTGTTGCAATAGAAAAACAATTTGGTTGTTGTGATAGGAGAAACAATGTGGTTGTTGCAATAGAAAAACAATTTGGTGGTTGTGATAGGAGAAACAATTTGGATGTTGTGATATGAGAAACAATTTGGTTGTTTGGTTGTTGTGATGGAAAAACAATTTGGTTGTTTTGATAGCAAAGCAATTTGGTTGTTGTGATTGGAGAAACAATTTGGTTGTTGTGATAGGAGAAACACTTCGGTTGTTGTGATAGGAGAAACAATTTGGTTGTTGTGATATGAGAAACAATTGGTTGTTTGGTTGTTGTGATGGAAAAACAATTTGGTTGTTGTGATAGGAGAAACAATTTGGTTGTTGTGATATGAGAAACAATTTGGTTGTTTGGTTGTTGTGATGGAAAAACAATTTGGTTGTTTTGATAGCAAAGCAATTTGGTTGTTGTGATTGGAGAAACAATTTGGTTGTTGTGATAGGAGAAACACTTCGGTTGTTGTGATAGGAGAAACAATTTGGTTGTTGTGATATGAGAAACAATTTGGTTGTTTGGTTGTTGTGATGGAAAAACAATTTGGTTGTTGTGATAGGAGAAACAATTTGGTTGTTGTGATATGAGAAACAATTTGGTTGTTTGGTTGTTGTGATGGAAAAACAATTTGGTTGTTTTGATAGCAAAGCAATTTGGTTGTTGTGATTGGAGAAACAATTTGGTTGTTGTGATAGGAGAAACACTTCGGTTGTTGTGATAGGAGAAATAATTCGGTTGTTGTGATAGGAGAAATAATTCGGTTGTTGTGATAGGAGAAATAATTCGGTTGTTGTGATAGGAGAAATAATTCGGTTGTTGTGATAGGAGAAACAATTTGGTTGTTGTGATAGGAGAAACAATTTAGTTGTTGTGATAGGAGAAACAATTTAGTTTTTGTGATAGGAGAAACAATTTGGTTTTTACGATAGGAGAAAAAATGTGGTTGTTGTTATGGGATAGGAGAAACAATTTGGTTGTTGTGATAGAAGAACCAATTTAGTTGTTGTGATAGGAAAAACTAATTGGTTTTTGTGATAGGATAAACAATTTGATTATTGTGGTAGAAAAAACAATTTGTTTTTTATGTAGTAGGGTACACAACTGTATAGTAGTGGTCATTTCATAGAGATATAAGATGTGTTAGAGGAATGACAAGAAGCAGCCTAAGATATGAGATGTGTTAGAGAAATGACAGGAAACAGAATGAGAGGTGAGATGTGTTAGAGAAATGACAGGAAACAGAATGAGAGATGAGATATGTTAGCGAAATGACAGTAAACAAAATGAGAGATGAAATGTGTAGAGAAATGACAGGAAACAGAATGAGAGATGAGATATGTTAGAGAAATGACAGGAAACAGAATGATAGATGAGATGTGTTAGAGAAATGACAGGAAACAGAATGAGAGATGAGATGTGTTAGAGAAATGACAGGAAACAGAATGATAGATGAGATGTGTTAGAGAAATGACAGGAAACAGAATGAGAGATGATATGTGTTAGAGAAATGACAGGAAACAGAATGAGAGATGAGATGTGTTAGAGAAATTACAGGAAGCAGAATGATAGATGATATGTGTTAGAGAAATGACAGGAAACAGAATGAGAGATGAGATGTGTTAGAGAAATGACAGGAAACAGAATGAGAGATGATATGTGTTAGATAAATGACAGGAAACAGAATGAGAGATGAGATGTGTTAGATAATTGACAGGAAACAGAATGAGAGATGATATGTGTTAGATAAATGACAGGAAACAGAATGAGAGATGAGATGTGTTAGAGAAATGACAGGAAACAGAATGGGAGATGATATGTGTTAGAGAAATGACAGGAAACAGCCTGAGAGATAAGATGTGTTAGAGAAATGACAGGAAACAGCCTGAGAGATGAGATATGTTAGAGAAATGACAGGAAACAGCCTGAGAGATAAGATATGTTAGAGGAATGACGTGAAGCAGCCTGAGAGATGAGATGTGTTAGAGAAATGACAGGAAACAGCCTGAGAGATAAGATATGTTAGAGCAATGACAGGAAAGAGTCTGAGAGATGAGATGTGATAGACAAATGACAGGAAACAGCCTGAGAAATAAGATAAGAAATGAAAAAAACTATGAATAATTTCCACCATAAAATACACAAAGAAACAAGATCAAATGTTGTATCTATGCGATAAGACAGAAGAATTGAAAACACAACATAACGAAAATTGAATAAACATTGCGAGAACACCAGACTCAAGGGTCGAACACGGAAAAAAGTGGATTGAAAGATTATTAGAAACATAAAAAATAACAGTAGGAGAGGTCAACATAAGAGCAAAAGACCGTAAATTATATCTCCCCTCGACGCTGAAAGACCAAATGAAGAATGAAAGGATAGTTTTTTTGTTTTTAAATGGACCTCACTGCAACTTAAATCCATTATATGTATGGCCCTTTTCGTCTTGTCAGACGGTCTAGTGGAGGCTATTGTGTATTTTTGAGGTTTTGTTTTTGTCGAACAGCTTCTCTGGTGGCTAATTCTACCAATGTTTGACAAACACACACGGCCACAGAATGAACAAGTCAGGCTCGCTGATCCACAGGGTTTTCCATCCTTTTTCATGAGTCTTTTCTCTTCTAAGTGTTGCCTTAGCACAGTCTCAAATGATGTTATACCGTTCCTTATACATGCTCTCCATGATATGCGATTACTTGCCAGATGTTCCCAGTCATTTTCACAGATGGAAAAGTCTTTCAGAGATGATTTACAGATATCTCTATATCGTAGTTTAGGTCTGCTGATCTATCTTTTTCCGTGTATTAGTTCACCATATAGTATTTGCCTAGGAATGCGTTTTTCTTCCATTCGCTGGACGTGCCCCAGCCATCTTAATCTTCCACATCTGAGCATCGACATGATTGTTGGTGTCTTGGCACGTTGCAGGACAGTTAAGTTGGTTATTTTGTCCTGTCATTTGATGGGCATTATTTTGCGGAGACATCGCATGTGGAAGACATTTAGTCTTTTTTCCTGGTTTGAGTATGTTGTCCAGGCTTCAGATCTATATAATAGTGTGCTAAGCACACACGTTTGGTATATTAAGAGTTTATTCTTTAGTGTTAGTTTCATGTTGTTCCAGGCCCTTTCAGTTGAAGGCGTGCCGCACCTTTCAAGGAGTGCCACACCTTTCAAGGAGTGCCACACCTTTCAAGGAGTGCCAGCACAAGTCACCACACCTCCCAATGTGGACCATCTCAATGCCTCCCAACTACTCCTCCAATCGCCAGTGGCCGATCAACAAACGTTTCTTGACAGAGCAATTTCCTGGATCCCCCTCTTGAGTTTGTGAATGTCTTCTGGTTTCCTTTGATTCTCTCTTTCAGCATGCAACACCAACGTGGACCGTCTCAACCTTGGACGTCCTTCGTTGTCCGTTAACTCAGCTATGATTCCTCACAGACGATGCATTGTTTATTTAATTAAGTCTTTTGCCCCTCTTTCTAATGATTCATCTCCACGATGCGTATTAATTTGGCCATTATCTTTCTTCCGTTATTATGCCGCGACAACCTCCGTTGACCTTCTTCTTGACCGTTAACTCAAGGCATTCTTCCACAACTCCGGTGAAACCTATGTGACAAAAGACCCCTAACCAACAAAACTATATTAAAATCATCAACTCACAATATCGTCATATTTCTTCATTGGCAGCCTTTATTACTTAATTCTCTGCTGTCTGTTACAATTGCAGTTATTTATATTCCAGTCTCACACTTTCATCCTACTCTATCTAAATGGAGCTAAATTATTCTAACCTTGATGATGCCCTATTCTATACTGGTCCGTTCCCATCGAACGTCCCAAACTACCCTACCTAATACTAAATTCTGGCTTCTACTTGTTCATGATCCATTCCGGATCTATTAATATCGTCTAGTTCCATACCGATTATTCTATATCTCTAGCTAGCAGTTGTAATTCAATCTCCAAGTCTACATTCTTTAATGTTTCCACTGCTCCATATTAATGTTCTCTCTGCTCCATATGTTTCCGTCTGCTCATCTCCGCTGCCAAATCGAGCATGTCATATCTTTGTGTTCCTTCTCAACCGTCTCTATCCCCACGTCATACCCCAATTCGTCATAGATTCCTATTTCGTCATTTCTTCTTCAGTATACTTCTGTGCTTAACTTGTTTCTTCCCTTTCTTTCATTCCTTAGTGTGCAATTCCCCGTTAAACTATTTTCTCTGCTATACAATTCGCCCTTAATATATGCTAATCGTTGCGCTAATCTAACGACTATTCCCTTCTCCCCTGTCATACAATTTTCTCTGCTATACAATGAGTTTGCCGAAGGTCGTAGCTGCCTTACCAATTCGACAGTTTATTTCTTCATCAAAAGAGATGGCTTGCGTAACTGTGGATCCAAGATATGTAAATTTCTGTACTGATTCTAGCGGACAATCTTTTAGAGTAATTGAAAGAGGTTTGATGTCGCCTTGACTTAGTATTACTGTTTTCTGAACATTAATTGACAGTGAAAAAAGGTCGCATGCTTTATCCAGGTTGTTTATCAGGGATTGTAGGGTGGCCTCACTATGAGCGACTAGGGCTGCATCGTCAGCAAATAACAATTCTTTAAGTAGGGCAACATTTGTTTTGGTTTTTGCTCTTAGTCGTGCTAGGTTGAACAGTGAGCCATCTGGTCTAGTGCGAATGTAAATATCTCCTGAGCCGTTTTCGAAGGCGTAATTTAGGAGGGCAGCAAAAAATATACCAAAAAGGGTGGGGGCGAGGACACATCCCTGTTTCACTCCTTTGTTGACTTTGAAATTCTCTGATGAACTCCCATCAAAATGGACTTGGCCATTCATGTCTTCATGGAAGGAAATTATCAGCCTAAGTAATTTAGGAGGGCAGCCTATGCCTTCTAACACCCTGTAGAGCCCATCTCTGTTTACTGAGTCGAAGGCCTTTGTTAGATCCACAATATGGAGCGGCATATTTTGTTCTCGACATTTTTCTTGCAGTTGTCTAAGAGTGAAGATCATATCTATGGTTGATCTCCCGGCTCTGAAACCGCATTGGGACTCGGTAAGCACCCGTTCTGCAAGTCTATGCAGGCGATTAAGTACGACCCTTGCAAAATCCTTGCCGGTTGTGCTAAGGAGAGAAATGCCTCTGTAATTATTGCAGTCGCCCCTGTCTCCTTTGTTTTTGTACAACGTTACGATCTTAGCATTTCTCATATCAAGAGGTATTTCTCCTTGTCTCCAGCATTTGATTAGCAGTTTGTATAGATGTGGAAGTAATACGTTTAAGTTTTCTTTAGTACATCTGTGGGAATGTTGTCATTTCCTGCAGCTTTTCCTCTTGAGAGGGCATTTATAGCGTCAGCAAGTTCGTTCATAGTAGGCTCAACGTCCAGCTTGGACTTCTACTTTTCTCTTTCACTGATACCTAAAAGGTGTCGTGGTTTATATCATTTGTCGTTCTTGTGCTGCTCGAATTGCCTGAATTAGTGATTTTCCTTTGTTGTTACATGTCTCTGTCACTGCATCTATCCATCTTCTTCTGGGTCTTCCTCTTGGTCTTTTTCCATGCATTCTCGAGAAGAACGCCCTTGATGGTGATTGGTGAGGATTCATTCTGACCAGGTGGCCGAACCATTTAAGTTGTTGTTGTTCTATATATTTTTGGCAGGGTTTTGTTCCTACCATTTTTCTTATGGTTTCATTTGGTATTCTATCTCTTCTTGTGTTGTTTGTTACTTTTCTCAAGTATCGCATCTCACATGTATTGATCTTTCTTAAATGTGATTTAGAAAGGGTCCATGTTTGACTTTCATAGCACAAAGTTGGTATGAAGATGCTATTTATCATTTGTTGTTTAGCTGGCATAGAAATGTTTGGATGTCTTAACAATGGTGAAAGCTGGTATGTTACAACATTTGCTTTTTGTATTCCCATGTCAATTTCTCTGTCTAGTTTTCCATCTTCTGTGAACATTGCGCCTAAATACTTAAATTCCTCTACTTGTTTTATTTCTTTGTCTTTGATCTTGATGTTTAATGGGTGTCTTAATTTGCTTATTCTTATAGCCTCTGTTTTTGCTGTGTTAATTTTCATACTGTAGTTTGTGCAGCTTTTATCTAGAGATGTTAAATGCTGTTGTAGCAGGTTTTCATTCTCATATATTAGGCATTGGTCATCTGCGAAGAAAAGCTCATTGATGTTGGAGTTTTCTACCTCTATGTTATTATTTGATTTGTCCTTGTTGTTGGTTGTTTCCTGATTTATTTTGTCCATATATATGATGAAGAGGAGTGGTGACAGGACGCATCCTTGTCTTACTCCTGTTGTAACCTGAAACCATTCTGACAGACCTTCCGATGTTCTGACGGCACTTTGACTGTTTTTATATAGTGCTATTATATTATCTAGTAGTTGTCCTGCTACCCCGTAGGTTTCTAAAGTTTGCCAAAGTTTGTTCCTGTCCACACGATCAAACGCTTTTTCCTGATCTATAAACACTATATTTAGGTTTCTGTCATATTCTATTGTTTTTTCACATAGTTGTCTCAATGTAAATATAGCATCAGTACAGCTTTTGCCTTTTCTGAATCCGAATTGATTATTACTTAATTGAGGTTCTATTATGTATCTTACTCTCCTCTCTAATATTTTAGCAAACATTTTACCAACTTGACTCAATAGGGATATTCCTCTGTACATTTCACACTCCCTTTTACTTCCCTTATTCTTCCAAAATGGAACAATGATAGCTTTTTGCCAATCGTCTGGGACTTTTCTTTCTTCCCAAGCCATATTGAATATGATAGTAAGCCAATCTATAGCTGTTTCCTTACAGGCTAGTAGCATTTCTGTTGTTATTCTATCTATACCAGCTGCTTTGTTCTTTTTATTCTGTTTCAAAGCCCATTCTACTTCTGCTGTAAGTATATTCGGTTCCTGTTCATCATACTGCCTATGTTTAAACTCTTTATTTCCGTTTGTATTTCCCTGGTTTAATAATTCCTTAAAGTATTCTCTCCATCTGATTATTATGTTTTTCCTGCTGCTGATTGGTCTACCGTTCTTGTCGTTTATTATAGTGGTTGGGTTATATTCATTATTTCAAACTCTCATTGCTTTTACACTTTTGAAAAATTCTCTGGGTTCTTCTCTACATGATTTTGCTAATTCTTCACCAAATGCTTTCCATGAGTCTGCTTTTGTTTGTTCTAGGATCTTTTTGCTATCATTTCTGGCTTGTCTATAGTGATTGTAGTCTTCTGTTGTTTTTGTCTTCTGCCACGTTTTATACTTTTCTTTTTTGTGTTTCACTGCTGATTTAACTACTTCATTCCACCATCTTGTTAGTTTCTTTCTGCTCTTTCCTATATTTTTTTAGACCACATTTCTCTTGTGTTGACTTTATTAGACCTTCTTTAAACTGTTTCCATGCTTCCTCTATGTTTGTAGGTTGTATTCGGGTTTGGTATTTGTTGGTTACGGATTCTTCTATTTCTTTTTGTATGTTTACATTCTTTATTGCTTTTAGATCGATTCTTTGTGCTTGAGGTCTTGTCATCTCTAGTTTCCTAATCCATTTTTTCTGCCGTAGTAAAACAGGCTTATGGTCAGTATCTAATATTGCATTTGGTATAGATCTTGAGTGTGAATATGTCCCTCCTTTGATGTCTTCTAGTCAAAATAAAATCGATTTGGGAGGCCTTGTCCGTGTCATTCCATTTATACCAAGTGAGTATTTGGTTATGATTGTGTTGATTAAATGTGTTTGTTATATATAGATCATGTTCTGCACAAATATTTAGTAGGTGTTCACCGTTACTGTTACACTCTGTTTAAACTATATTAAAACATTATTATTATTATTAGACACCCAGCTTGGACATTGTAGGATATTTGGGTATTGATTGTGCTAGAACTGTGCGTGCTGGTCTGTCATCATTGTATAGATTGGAGTAGTGTTCAACCCATCTTTTCATTTGTTGTCCCTTGTCAGTAATAGGTTCTCCAAACTTGGATTTTATGGGGACTAATTTGATTATTTTTGGTCCAAGGGCCTTTTTTATATTGTCATGCATGGTTTTTGAGTCGCCCCTGTCCGAGGCATTTGTATTTCAAAGCATAGATTGTTCCAGTATTCATTTGCGCATCTTCTTGCTTCGCGTTGTAGGGTGGCTTGCGCATGTTTAAGCTGATCCTTGGTGATTTGATTGGGGTTATTTTTTAAGTTCAGTAGAGCCTTTTTCTTATTAGCTATTAGTGGGTCTAGTCTTGCTACATTTTCTTTGACCCAGTCGTTCTTTGAGAACCGTTTTTGTCCGTAGGTAGATAGAGCGCAATTATAGATGTGTGTTTTCAGTGAGTACCAGTTGTCATCCACACTTAATGAATCTTCTACTTCTTCTACAAGTTCGTCAAACTTAGATCTAAAAATGTCTTTGTTTGATGAGATTTTAGTTGCTGTGATGTTAATCTTGGCTAAGATTATAACAATAGGAGAGGTCAACATAAGAGCAAAAGACCGTAAATTATATCTCCCCTCGATGCTGAAAGACCAAATGAAGAATGAAAGAAGATTTTTTTTTTAATGGACCTCACTACAACGTAAATCCATTACTATCCATTTTAATAAAATGAACAATTGTTTTATTGTTAGTCTTTGCCTACTCCCAGTGACGACACGCAGATCTCTTCTTGTTATATCAGGCCTCTTTGTACCTTCCGGTTAGCTGTATAGATTTGTTACAACAATCAATCAATAGGCTCTAAATGGAGTTATCTCCCCTCTGAGTTGTACATTAATTGTGCGTGATCGGCAAATGTTAATGGGCATTGGGTGGAAGGATATTAATTATTAATTGCTTATTAGTGTCTACGTTTATCCCATCGTGCTCTAGCAATCATGACAGCTACAGGACATTGTTGTACACCACGCCCGTATATCTGTCTAGCCTTCTATCTCCCGAAAACAAATATCCAGGTATGTTTCCTTTAATTTTCTGCAAATGAAAGATAATTTACATGAATTTTTCATGATCCTCGTGTGTAGATGTGAGTTTATGATACGTCACAAGATACTTGATTGATTCAAGAAAGCTGACATGAACTATGATGACTATAATGATGGTGTTGTATTTAAGAACTATTGAGTTACAAACACACGGGCCATGAGATAGGTTTGTGGCATTGCCTGTTGTTGGTGCTCGTGATAGGTTTGTGGCATTGCCTGTTGTTGGTGCTCGTGATAGGTTTGTGGCATTGCCTGTTGTTGGTGCTCGTGATAGGTTTGTGGCATTGCCTGTTGTTGGTGCTCGTGATAGGTTTGTGGCATTGCCTGTTGTTGGTGCTCGTGATAGGTTTGTGGCATTGCCTGTTGTTGGTGCTCGTGATAGGTTTGTGGCATTGCCTGTTGTTGGTGCTCGTGAACATAGATTCAGCTCACAAACCTTTGGTAGAAAGCAGGAAACAACATTAAATATAAAGATTATGTAGAAAACTAACAAGAAAATTAAATATTTACATTTTTAGATTTGTTTCACTTAGACTTGTTTCAGATTTGTCTTCTTGTTGCTTTTTTCTACTATTATTTTTATAATTTCTTGTACTTCATTCTCCGTCTCTGCTATTAGTACTGGATCCGCAAGTTAAAATCCGCATATCGCAAATTGTTTATGTTGTTACTGTTGACTTCAATTCCTTTTTTTTAAAATCCTACTACTGATCTCATAATCGCGCTCTCTCTCTCTCTCTCTCTGCGATCAGGACCCAATCTGAGTAGGATTCCAGCTCCTCACATGAACTCAGCTGTCAGGTTAGGTGTGTTACAAACAGAACATCACACTTAGAGTCTGCCAGATCCACTCTGATTGAACACCCGTTAAAAACGTTGCACTGTGTTCTGCGCCAGTGGCCCAGTGCATCCAATTTCAGCCAGCATTTTATTCAGGTTTGCTTTCCCTAGCCTTTGATTGTCCCCAATCTTCCTGCAAGGCAGCAGGTGATCTTTTCTGTAGGGGGATTCTGCCCTTAGATTGTCGACACTCCCAGGTTTACGAGCACCATCTGCCCGAGTCACTAGAGGTGACTAACACAGACATGCACACACAAAGATATGAGATGTGACAAACACATACATGCACATAGCGATACGAGGCATGACTAACACTGACATACATCAAGATATATGACACATGACTAACATAAACATACACATAAAGATATGAGATATGACTGACATAGACATGCACCCACAAAGAAATTACACATGTCTAACATGGACATGCACACAAAGATATGAGATATGACCAACATAGATAGGCACACACAATGATATGAGATGTGACTAGCATAGCCGTGCAAACACAAGGATATGAGATGTGACATACACAGACATGCACACACAAAGATATGAGATATGACTAACATAAACATACACACAGAGATATGAGATATCACTAGCCCAAACACAAAGATATGACACATGACTAACACAGATTCACACTAAGATATGACATATGAATAAACACATACACACACACACACACTAAGATATGAGATATGACTAAACACATACACACTTAAAGATATGAGACATGATTAATACGGACACTCCAAGATATGAGATATGACTAACATGACACACACCAAGATATGAGCCATGGCCAGCACACATACACACACAAGCCAAGATATGAGCCTTGGCTAGCAATGAAACACACCAAGAAATGAACCATGTCCAGCACAGAAATAAAATATCCAGTACACATTAAGGTATCCATATGCTTGGGCTTGTTGTAGTCGGCAGACTCTTCTTAACGTGGGAATCATCGACATACGAGACGCCGGCCCCCATGAACTGTTAACAGATATCGTCCAAACAGTTGTACGGAGATTTGAGAGTGCAATCTGACCCGTAGAACGTTCCCTTGCATGAACAGATCCCGGTTGACTGTTCACAGCTGTCGTTGAAACAGTGGTCAGGACATTTGAGAGTGCAGTCTGGCCCGTAGTACGCTTCCTTGCGCGTACAATCTGCTCTTTCTGCGTCACATATGATGTCACAGCCACCAGAACACGTCTGTTCGCACTGTAGTCCAAAATTACCATGAGGACAAGTGTCATCACAGGTGTAGCCAGGATGTTTGCAATGTTGGCATTTTCCGGATTTTCCTCACATAAAGAACTGACACTAAGACAAGACCCGGAGCAGTCGTGTCCATAAATCCCATGTGAACAGTTGAAGTGACACGTACCGATGATGACGGTGCAGCCTTTGCTACTCTCACCACACACAGTACAAAACGACCAAGAATGCCCGTCCAGACAATAGGTGTCTGTAAATGTTTGCACCTCACACACCGTCAGTGCACTCTCGTCCTGCGAAAAGGTCGGTGAGAACTCAAACTTACTGTGTGCCATTGTCGCTTGTATGGTGACTACAATAGTGTTCACAGAAATATTTGGGTATGATATATCATTATACTGGAACACTACACCGCCACTGTCAGAGAAAGCCTTTGGAGTGTCATTCTTTACCCGAATCATAGTGCTAGCTCGATGATAAATTCGAATGGTGTGAGTCTTCTGGGACGTGTCAAAGTTCAGATACCAGTAAACAGAATTGGTTCCACTTCTCAATTGTGTGTGTGTGCAGTCATTGTCATAAAGATTGGTCTTTGTTTTGCCATTAACTGCGGCCTCTGGTCCATACCCGTCCACTGTATTAACAAGCATTAAATGTGTCAGTCTAGTTTAAGTTCTGTTTGAGAGCCACATTCCGACCCCCGCCAATGTAGATAGAGCAGATATTTGCAACTATCGCCACTTCAATCCGTAGCATGTTGATTA
Organism: Megaustenia siamemsis; assembly: GCA_032433765.1. Taxonomy (NCBI): domain Eukaryota; kingdom Metazoa; phylum Mollusca; class Gastropoda; order Stylommatophora; family Ariophantidae; genus Megaustenia; species Megaustenia siamemsis. The sequence continues at coordinate 13,519,641 of JAVIAB010000051.1, read as the reverse complement.
GACCATGAAACTGTCCGGATCTGTAGGTCCAGATCCCTAGGCGTATTTGCAAACTAGATCAAAGTACTGACACTGGGGTTCGAAACGCTCTCGCCGACAACTGTCACCGTTTGTGCATGTTCCTGTAGCCCTGTCACAAACTGAGCGATTTTAGTAGTGACACTGCAACACACAATTTGCCCCGGACAAGTTAGGCAGTCTACACAAGTTAGGCAGTTAGGTCATTAGCTTCCAATGTCGCAAACAAAGCCAGCAGAATAAAGACTTGATCTACAGCGGTGGTTAACGAAATGTGCACAAACAATTATTTCAAACCCGTGGTTACAATTCTAACAATCCGCCAACTCGCTGTGACAACAGACAGCGCGATGTTCAAGATCAGCATTGTATACACCACGGGGACGAACTTCCATCCGATCTCATAATGTTAAGCGTTAATTCAGAAGCAAAAAATAAAATGGTTAGCGCATTTTGAAAGAAAGTCGTGTGATTCATTTACCATACAAGGTATATATTAATAGAGGACAAGAGAGAAGAGCAAGAGGTAGAATCAGAATAATATGGATAGACAACATCAAAGAAACGCTACAACATCTGTTGACGATGAGTGGAACTGCAAAAAGGCCCTAAGCAGAACTTTGCAGCTCCTTAGAAACCCGAACAGATACAAGAGGAAGTGAAAAATGAAAGACAGAAAGAAGGAAAGAAAGAAAGAAAGAAATAAAGAAAGTGGTATGCTTGTGTGGCGTAGGTGTGCTATAGCTATAAAACAGCTTAATTGTCTTGTAGGTTAAATACAAAAATAAAAATTTTCAACGCAAATGTTAAGGCGGTCCTATTATATGGCTTTGAAACATGGAGAACAACAAAATTGACAATCACGAAGATACAGACTTTCATTAATGGATGTTTACGTAGAATAAAAGGATGGAAATGGCAGGACAAAATCACTAACATAGAATTATGGAAATGTACCAGTCAAACACCAGTGGATAAAGAGATACAGCGAAGACGATGGCGCTGGACAGGACACACACTACGAAGCCAACTGAGAGTATTACACAACAGGCCCTTTTTTGGAATCCCCAGGGGAAAAGACAGAGAGGAAGACCAAGGAATTCTTGGAGAAGACAGATAGAAGCAGAGATGAGGATGGTGGGGACGTGGAATGATCTTAAAAGAGTGGCAAAAGACAGAACGACTTGGAAAGTGTTTGTTGAAGACCTATGCTCCACTGGGAGCTAAAAAGGTAGAAGAAGAAGAAGAAGAGGAGGAATAATTTACAAGTGAAAATATACAGATTTTTAAAGTTGTCTTAACTTGATAAAACAGTCAGTGTTGATAAATCGTAATAATAATTTACAAATATCAGGTGCACACTAAAATACCCATTTTTATTAAGCAGAATACTTGATGGCACTCACATTTCGCTGTAACACACTCATGACGTCGTTGGCATGATAAAGAAGACATCGCAGTTAGCGCCTAAGATTTAACAGGAAATCGATCATTCATGACCATCAATGAACGAAGGAACCGCCGATGTGGAAGCACTCAGACCACGTGTTGGAAAAAGTCTATGAACGCTTTTAGTGGCCATTGTTTTATATAGAACTAACGTTGTGTTAACAGGCAAACTATAGTTATGAAAGACAGTTATGAAGCTCACCTTAACACTAGTAAGCATTTCACTTAACGATATGTGGATTTACTTTGGGGTAGTGCTAGACATCATAATATGTAGTTATAAGGGAGAATAAGATATTCTCACATCAAATGTTCGAGAGAGCATTAAAACATTAGAGTTTAGAAAGGGGAGGGAATTACTTTTACAAATCCTCTTTGATGCTATATCTAAACAAGGACTTAGCTTATCAATACGGGTATGATCTAGTACTGAGCGAATGTAGTGGGGAGTTACTGTACTTGGGATCGATTTAATTATCAAGAGAGCAGGTCAGTTCAGACTGCGGATGGTTGAGTGGATTGAATGTTCCATTTTCTAGTCAAGTAGACAATGTTTTGATTCCTGGTAAGGATTCCTGGTAATGAGATTTTTGGGGCATGTTAAAAGACACATCAGCCTACTAAAAGTCATATTGGAAGGGAAAATACAAGGTAAAAGAGGCAGAGGCATAACAAGACTAACATGGACGAGTAACATCAAAAGATGGACAAGTCAATCTATGTCAGCCTGCACCATCAAAGCAAGAAACAGAGTAGAATGGCGATCCATGGTAGCCAACCTTCGTTGCGGAGAAGGCACACGATGATGATGAAGGTAACAAAACACTTGTTCTGTCAATGGTAAAATACAGACCTTAATCTGTACCTCATGAAACGACTAGACTGGACCATGCGGCCTTTATTCACTAGCTACAAGAAATGGTCTTCGGCAGATCTAACAAAGAAAAATAATAAAATGATAGATATTTATGCACACAACCAATATATTTAATCAGATAGTATAAACAGATACAGCAACACATATACAGATAAGAGAAAAACAATCGAGGAGTAGTGAGTACAGCTCGGAAATGGATTGAACACTCTAAAAGAAAACACGATACTAGCATAGCATGACATTCAATGTAATGAAACTCACAGGGTTTGCGACAACAGGGAATGTCCAGTATTACAAGGAAAATATAAATCATGAACAATTGTCAGGCACAATGGTCTTGACTGAAAGGAAATAGAGAAAATGTCCAACACTAGGGACTGGATGGAGAAATATTGTCTAAATGTCCATGAATAGGAAAAGATAGAGCGACATTGCCCGAATGTCTAAGAATAAAAATTAAAAAAAAAAGGAAAGTAAAGTACACCCGTCACGCCAAGTGGCCTACAGGGAATATGGTGTTAGTGACCATAAATTTTACAGACCTTCAGCACATGATTTTTGGGGTAATGTGGTCGATATTACGCCCGTGCCGCTTCACTTCCCAGAAAAAATCCGGTACCCATTTAAGGCTGGGTGAACGCGGAAGCCGTCGGTTGGGATCGAACCCTACCCTTTGTCCTTTGTAGTCCAGTTCACTAACCACTGAGCTATCGCGGCTCAAGAATAGGAATGGATGTGAGATATTGTTAGTGAGGTGTGTTTTCAAAAGGGATAGGAAGGTCTTTGATTAAATGAATGACTGAATGATTGATTCAATCATGTTTAGCCACCTCCACACACAGATACTCAAGTCGTAGGCGCCTGCCAGCGTCACCAGTAATACCAATATATTCTTTATCGACTACGTTTAATGCAGCCCGGTATCTAATTCTACCTATGATTGTGAACCACTTACGTATTCTTTTTGTGGTAAATATAAATATTTTTTTCATTTCTCCAGCCCATATTATGGAGGGTGACTATCAACTGTCAGCACTACCTGCACGTGTATACCGCTACCACCAATGACGAGTTACTTAGACTTAGTGTCAAGGCCAACTCTACATGTCAAGTTCACCAAACATTCTCAAGAGACCTGCCTCTCTATCCCTGTGATGTCGCCTGGTATGGGGAGGTAATCAGTTCCTGCAACACGACAGGGCAATGGGTAGTGCATAACGATGACGTAATCAACAAGTGTGAGAGCAATACAGACCAACAAAGTGATATGTGGAGAGTTTCAGGGGTCACCGCTAACAAGTACTACAAGAACCTGTTCTGTGTTATCTGCAACTCAAAACCCAGTGTTGGAGACTTCTACAGAGATTACACTCAAGATTCTGATCAAATGTGTTGTTATTTCAGCACGACTAGTACTTTTAAAAAGCCTGAGCCCGATGTTAAGAGAATTCTTCCGTTCTCTCTGCTTCTTGGGTCTGTTCGGGATAGTCCTGATTCAGATTTGTCAGACGTGGGGTTGAGGTTCAAAGACTGTGCAACATCACAATGGTCGAGTCCTGACAGTAGATGTCTTGATATGCTATGTCCTCCAGGAAAGAAAATAACCAACAGAACGTGCGTCACAATAATGGAAGACATAACAGGTCTTGGGTACACAGCTCGAATGATCTATTTACCAGATAATCCCCAGTTAAATGAAACTTCCAACGCTACAGGCATATCTCAGCTGCTACACGACTTCATCAAACATTTACAGGTTCAGTTAACATTGATTTCATTTGTACAGGGATACGACATACAAGTTAGCTACGTTTTGAATTTAAATCAAGCAGAATGTAATACGCAACATATAGGATCAGGCGTCAAGGCGAGCCATAACTCGACAGCAGAGCAAGGGCAGGGAATTACCGACACACCAGACTTTGTCTTTTATATGGAAGCTTCTTTTGTAGCCGATAATTTCATTTCTCGAGACAAATTTGAAGTCGATTTGTTAACTTTACTTCTGTTCAATGTAACAGAGATACAGGCAGAAAATAATTCCACAATTCTCCTAACGCCATTATTCTTACAAGCTATGCCAGATTTTGCGGAATGCTTTAACCACTTTGCTGGGAACATTCTGAAAGTTGCAGATGCTGACAAAAAGACCGTTGTTCGTGCAATTTCTGGGGCATATATTGAATTATGGAGCTATCGAGAAAGTTTCTTGATTGCGTCATCTATTCTAACTTGTCCCCATATTTCATTTAACCAATCAGAATACACGGTTTCTGTTAACTGTTCCATCTTCCCGCCAACTTGGCAAGTCTCTCTGTATCTAGGTCACGTCACACTCTCTTTTTCAGAATTGATCGACCTCAACAGGTTGTCGGTGTCTGGGATAAACGGAAGCGGTGATGGTCAAATGAAAGTATGTGTGGGACTTCTAGAACAAAAAGTTCAAGAGATCAAAGACAGAAACAACATGGCAGCATCTGAGGACAGCTCAGTGTACCTCTGGCAGTACTACATGACTCTGGCGTGTCTAGGTATGTCCATGATCTGTCTGCTCATTATTCTTCTCACGTTTTCTTTGTTCCCAACTTTGAGGAACAACGCAGGAACCAACAACATGTTCCTGTCTGGAACTCTTCTACTGGCACAAGCTTCTCTGTTGTGCAGCGTCCACGTGGAAGGTCCGAGCTCGTTGTGTGTCGCCATTGGGATCTCAACACATTTCTTGTGGCTCACCATGACCTGCTGGAGTTTTATTTGTTGTTTACACATGTTCCGTGTTTTTACTGCTAAGACTGGAACCATACAGATCACCTCCATCTCCCAAAAGATCAGTCTCATCAAAAAGATACTAGCGAGTACATTTACCCCAACTGTTGTCATAGCAACCGTTATGTTGACAACGTACTTGACATCTGAAGGTCAGAGGTTTGGATATACTGACATGAACCCATGCTATCTGGACTCGAATTTGTTAATTTTATTCTCATTTGTTATCCCCCTTGGTATTGTTTGTTTCGTTAACTTGGGGTTCTTTATTTCAACAGTTTACAAGATACACAAGGTCAAGAAGCTACAGACACAATCAGGTGATAAGAAAAGAGATTTCGAAACTTTCACCATTTACATCAAATTATCGACCATGACCGGTTCCTTCTGGGTCCTGGCCATTATCTCAGAGACCACAGACAACGATCCACTGAGGTTTGTGGCCATTATCTTCAACGGTCTTCAGGGCTTATATTTGTTTCTCTCCTTCACCTGCAACAAGAGAGTGATGAGAAACTATTGGAAGCCCCTACTTCTTCAAAAGTTGAGCTCGTCATCAAATGTTGCAACAAAAGCTGAAAACTCAATTGAAAGAGGAACAAGTAGGTCTTCAGATAAAAGACGATAACCCGATGGCCATTTTCGTCTTGTCAGACGGTTTTGTGGAGGCTATTATGTGTTTTTATTTTTGGTTTTGTTTTTATTTTTATCGATCGACTTCTTTCGTGGCTGATTCTACCAATGTTTGACAAACACTCTAGGCCACAGAATGAACATTTCAGGTCCACTGATCTATAGGTTTTCTATCTATTTTTTTTCATGAGTCTTTTTTCGTCCATGTTTTGCCATAGTACAGCCTCAAATGATGTTATATAATTTTTTTTTATACATGCTCTCCATGATGTGCGATTTCTTGCCAGATGTTCCCAGTCATATTCACAGATGGAGAAATCATTTAGAGATGATTTACAGAAATCTCTATATCGTAGTTTAGGTCTACCGATTTGTCATTGTCCGTGCATTATAATGGACATTCATAAAAACAATAAACTTTAAAACAGAGCAAATGGCAATGACAATAATAACATAATATAATGTAACGTTGCATGACGGGATATAATATAATATCATCATCATCTAGTACTATAATTGCTAGCATAGGTGATCCTGTCTCTTTAAAAATGTCGATCTCGGCAGTTATTCATCATTTCTGTTGTTGATCTTCTGCCAAACCATTTTCTCTTAAGCTGTATTGTATCTTTTCTCTTTGCTTCCCTCTATCTCTTCTTCCTTCATTTTTTTCCAGTTGTTACAATATATTCCAGCTGTTCTCTTCTCATTACATGGTCAAAAAATGATGATTGTTTCTTCCTAATATTGGAAATTAGCTTTCTTTTTGCTTTGACTCTTTCAGAACGTTTTTATTACTCTTCTTAGCTGTCCATGGTATTCTCAACATTCTTCTGTAAAACTACATTCCGTAAAAGGCGACTAAGGAGGTTGGGAATTTGGTCGTCGCCGGTGCAACAGAGTTCGTGCATCTGAGATTGAAGCCATCTTCAGTGCTTTCGTTACTGTGTGCTTCATAGTGGAGAAATGTGCTGAGCGAACTGAGCACAATGGAGTTTTCTCTTCTATAATGAAGGTGATCTGTCGACTAAAGTAAACTGAGCACAATGGAGTTTTCTCTTCTATAATGAAGGTGATCTGTCGACTAAAGTAAACTGAGCACAATGGAGTTTTCTCTTCTATAATGAAGGTGATCTGTCGACTAAAGTAAACTGAGCACAATGGAGTTTTCTCTTCTATAATGAAGATGATCTGTCGACTAAAGTAAACTGAGCACAATGGAATTTTCTCTTCTATAATGAAGATGATCTGTCGACTAAAGTAAACTAAGCACAATGGAGTTTTCTCTTCTATAATGAAGGTGATCTGTCGACTAAAGTAAACTGAGCACAATGGAGTTTTCTCTTCTATAATGAAGGTGATCTGTCGACTAAAGTAAACTAAGCCAATGGGAAGCCTCTGAAACATGACGTAAGAGAGAACGAAAGAAAAATTACACGAAAAAACTATCCTGACCTTATTTTCAGTACTTCTGAAACGATGAAGTGAAAAACTTAAACAAATAATATTTCAACATAATTTTTTTGAGAAAAAAAAAATCTCCCAATGGTAGATGGACTGTGTCAGAAGTTCATATGTTATAAGAGAAGTTTATATCGACATAGAATTATCGGAAGAGAAATATGTATGACAATGGCTAATATGAAAGTCAAACACATTCTGTGAGACCTCAGACTCTAATGTTAAACTGATCAACAAACACATTTTGTAAGGCCTCAGACTCTAATGTTAAACTGAACAACAAACACATTTTGTGAAACCTCAGACTCTAATGTTAAACTAAATAACAAACACATTTTGTAAGACCTCAGACTCTAATATTAAACTAAACAACAAACACATTTTGTAAGACCTCAGACTCTAATGTTAAACTAAACAACAAACACATTTTGTAAGACATCAGACTCTAATGTTAAACTGAACAACAAACACATTTTGTAAGACCTCAGACACTAATGTTAACCAAAACAACAAACACATTTTGTAAGACCTCAGACTCTAATGTTAACCTAAACAACAAACACATTTTGTAAGACCTCAGACTCTAATGTTAAACTAAACAACAAACACATTTTGTGAAACCTCACACTCTAATGTTAAACTAAACAACAAACACATTTTGTGAAACCTCACACTCTAATGTTAAACTGAACAACAAACACATTTTGTGAAACCTCACACTCTAATGTTAAACTAAACAACACAGTGGACGGAGACTTGTCATGATGAATAAAAACTCTTGACAAACATTAAGGGAGCATATATTTATATTTTTTTCACTTTTCGCAACCCCTGATAAATTCATTGGTTCGATATGTAAATGTTTACGTTAATCATCGTTAATTCGACTGTCCTTGAACCTGGTAGTTACTGCTTGCATATCAATTATCGCCATAAATGAAGTCTTTTTATGGACTAGAGTGGTAAAAAAAAACAGCTAATTGAGAATGATCCTCATCAAATTTCTAATTTATTTATTTAAATAGTAAATGTAAACTTCCGGTTATGTCGTCAGCACTGGTTTTAGTTTAGCTTATGTCATTGTAATTGATTATGTTTGTGCTTCACTGCTCTGTTGGAATTTGATAAATGTTGCCAGAGTACATTTCTTGTCTTAATGGTTTCAGTTCCAGCATTTGGATTTGATGTCGAAGCCTTCAGCTTTTGTGAGGACGAATATTCTGAATATGCCACACCACACTTATTAATGATTATTTGATATTCAACTTTTAAGAAAAATCAAAACGAGAAACAGCTTATCAGCAAAACGAGAAACAATTTATCCCCAAAACTATAAACAGTTTATCAGCAAAACAAGAAACAGTTTATCAGTAAAACGAGGAGCCATTTATCACCAAAACGAGAAACAGTTTATCAGCAAAACGAGAAACAATTTTTCACCAAAACGAGAAACAGTTTATCAGCAAAACGAGAAACAATTTTTCAGTAAAACGAAAAACACTATTTCAGTGAAACGAAAAACAATTGATTAGTAAAACAGAAACAATTTAGTACCAAAACAAGAAACAATGTTTCAATAAAACGAAAAACAGTTTAGTAGTAAAACGAGAAACAGTTTATCAGCAAAACGAGCACTGAAACTATGTTAATAGCCGTATATTGGAATTGTGGTAAACTTACTATGATATTTCAGCTTCATCATGTAACTGTACTGTGTGAGACCTGTTTTGGATGTTCTATTTTGTTATTGTTTGTGGAAATGCTCAAAAGTCAAAAAGAAAAATTGGTTGAGCATTCCAGCAATCTGCTGCTAAAACTTCACAACAGTATTCTTCTGTTTTCGTTGACTTGACCGCTCACTGACAAAACATACAACAAATATGCCCTTTGCCTTTGCTGGCGCAACAGCAAAACTACACAAATTTCTTGATAATCATTCAATAGTGTCTCAAGTCTGGGCCACATCGCTCATCAATGCTTCAATAATTTTTAACGCCAATTTATTTATATATTTTTTGGTCTGTTTGTCTGTTTCTCTCTCTCTCTCTCTCTCTCTCTCTCCCGCTCTCTCTCTCAATCTCTCTCTCCTTCCACTAAGAACACGCAGCGCAGCAGACACCAGAACCTAACGGATACTAAGTTTGTCTGTTTCTCTCTCTCTCTCTCTCTCTCTCTCTCTCGCTCTCTCTCTCTCAATCTCTCTCTCCTTCCACTAAGAACACGCAGGGCAGCAGACACCAGAACCTAACGGATACTAAAATTGGGTTGTGATAAGTCACACCTTGAAGTAAGCATAAAAAAAGTTAAATTACATTTTATGTGGTACCCTTCATATAAAATTATGTATTTCGATGAAAACAATAATAAATTGCAAAGCCTGACATCATTATGTATTGCAAACAAAAAATAGTAAATGGCGGAGCCTGGCATTATGTCTACTTAAGCTTAGAAGAGTCCTTAATTTTATAACAAAAAATTTCCACAATCAATGGCCTGTTTTGTCTAAAACGAACTAAGCCTTTCACTAGCGTTATCTTGTGGGCTGCTCGACGACATAGGACACCATTAGAGACAGCAGTTTGAATCGATGTGAGTTCGTTCTTCAAGCTAGACTTCCCACAGCGATAGACAAAAGCTCATTAGGAGCTTGGTAGATGAATCAATTGTCCATACAATGCAATTAATTAATAAAATAAATAAAGAAAAAACGTGGATGCTTCTTCGCTTGTTTTTGTTTGTACAAACTCAATATCAGAGGCAGCAGATGGATAATAACACAGAGACGTTGAAATATATCTGACAACTAATAATATTACCTAACTATGCGGTTTGATCAACACAGGGACTAACTATACTTTTCTTGTGTTCATTTCGTTCTGATCCACATGCATACAGTTCGATACTTCGATTACGTGTTATATTTGTACATATTTGGGTAGGATAAAAGTATCGATGAGTTAGCAAATTTTGCTGTATAAATATTATAATATTTGTTGATAAACAAGAATACACTGTAAAGGAAGTTCAAGGTCTTTGATTGGTTTTATTGGTTTCTTTACGCTTCCTCAAGCACAGCTGGTTGTTTTCATTTCAAAGTGGAATTTTAGTTCTAATCTTGCAAAGGTTGACATTTGAGGATAAAGATGTCCTGACTCTAGTGCGTTTCCCTAATTCTTAAAATTGATATTTTAATGGAGTGGTTTCAATTTGTGACAGCAGACACTCAAAATGTCACATTTGTCGCTAGTGTCAATATTTATAAATAAGTAATATTTTAGTAGCTAATACTCGTAATAAAAGGATCAAAGAGTGGCACATTTGTGAGTTTCAGGAGATCCAATGTTCAATTTGTAACCACAAAAGTTGCACAATTTAAGATACAATTCTTCTAATCACTTGGGATGTAGGATAGAAGAATCATGTATATTTGTACTTTCCTATTAATGCAAGTATCTCCCAATAGGGCTGAATACTTGTGTTGCAGACAAACATTTATTGGACGAAACAGAACAAATAGTAGTTTCTAGTTGTTATATACTGGATACAAATAATAATAAATAAAATTAGTATATAGTGAACTTCCGAGGCGATAATATACAATTTATTTCCGGTCTTTGATCGTTACCCTATGCTATAGTCATTGAGAACGCCTTCGTGTAAGACACTGCTACAATAGTTAATTTTTTAGTTAGCTGCGTGGCAGTGTGCCAAGCGTTCGGCATCTCGTGGCAAGGCGCGGTGCCAGGGAGTACGGGTTCGATCCCGCTTCGGGCCATATATTGTTCTTCGTTTTTTTTTATTGTTGTTTGTCTATCAATTTTTCCGAGTGCTAACACATACTTCTTTGTTCTATTATGCTCAAAAATAGCAGCGTGAGGGCGGAGATTTTTAGAAATGTATCCATGTTGTCTACACCCCACTACTGGTTCCTTGCTACCAGCTTTACCGCAGCACTGCAATTAGTTGCCTCTTCCCTATTCATGTTGTATTGAGTGTCTGCACTGTTGAGTCTATTTAAGTGTTCTTGCAGGTCTTCTATTTATCCTTGCGTTAGTGACTGATCGTCTGCAAACAAACGCTCGTTAATCTCCTGTCTCTGGTGGGTTGGCTAACTTAAATACGTCATCATCATTAAGTACCATGCATGCTGGCGTAAGTGACCATGTCTCTCCACAATTTTCGAAATCGACAGCTATTTATAATTTCTGTTGTTGACCTTCTGCCAAGATACCCTATATATATATATATATATAGCAGAATATATACCCTTATATATATATATGACTGTCTAGTTATATCTGTTATTGTTTTACGTTTTATTGCTTTAATACCTCCACGAAAGTCACGTTGTCTAACGATGTTAAGTCAACTTCAAAACAACTTTGTTAAGCTTACATTCATATGAAGTAAGTAAAGTAAACTACCCCCGTCACGCCAAGTGGCGTATAGGGAATATGGTGTTAGTGACCATATATTTTACAGACCTTCGGCACATGATTTTAGGGGTAATGTGATCGGTATTACGCCCGTGCCGCTTTACTTTCCCTGAAAGAGGCATGGTGAATCAGAAGCCGTCAGTTGGGATCGAACCCTACCTCTATTTACATTCATATGAAGTTAACCTAAATTAATTATCCTTCTTATACCGTTATCTTCATAATCTCAATTCCATCGACATCTCAATTCTTGGAAATGAGGAAAACAAAATCAGGAATGACTCGAAAAATTGCGCGCAAGAAAGTAAATATGAACTCAAGTTTCGGGGCTATAATAAAACAGTTGTGGTAATGTTGAAATTGTGTACATACAATCATCATTAACTATCAATGAACTGAGTTATTGTGGAGTTTTGCTGCAGCACGGACTGCTCAGTGTCGAACTGTGTCTACGTCTAGATCAGCGTAGTCCAACTTACAGACCACGGGTCTCAAGTGGCACGCGAGACTCATTTGGGTGGCCCGCGAGCCGGTTCAGCGATTTTCAATAACAAAAGCAATACTGTAATTTTCAAATTTTAGATATTGGGAAAAATAAGTGAATCTTGTCGGCAGGTTCTTTAGTTCCCGCGATACAAAATACTCTGGATTCGAGAAATACTTCACGAAATTTATATTGATGACACTAACAACTTGACCGGGGATTCAAACGGATTTTTACAAACATTTCTCTGAGAAAGTCGTTAGATCCGCTCAATAACGCTATCCTCATGAGCGTATGAATTTAGACTACGGTGGATGTTGATGGATTCAGGGCAGATTGTGTGAAAGTCCCAAATTTTTATCAAAATCTCGACTGGATTATCGCGGGTGTGTAGGAGCGGAGGAATTTCACCTATCGGCCAAACAAAAAGAGCTGAATCATGATGACTTGAAAGACAACGAGAAAACGTTGATTGACAGCTTTTGTTATAGTGTCCGATACTATAACAGGGAGAGGACCTCATTGTGCTGGGTAAAGCTAAGACATGTAAGTATACCACGTTGGTAGAAACCTTATTCGAACATAATTGTTGTGTAGAGTAAGTGTCATTATTTTGTGCCGAGCATATAGTGTAAGCTTAGAGTCAATGCAGCAGTAGGTCGACTCCTGGGAGTCATGATTTAGGCGGGCCCACCTCCCTTAAAGTGTCAAGAAACTAAAGTGTCGAAACACTTGTTTGATGAGTCCACTTCTGATGGTCAGGTTGTCCCCTGCTACGTAGCTCTGTATAAAGAGTTTCCTATTACTTATTACAATTGTAAAATTACTGGGATCGCTATCTCAAAGTGTAAATAAGATTGACCAATAAGACCATTAGGTTTTATCCATAGGTTAAGTGTGGGCGTTACCTGAATGGAAAAAAAATAAAACTAAATTTGAACGGGGAGTTGTCAGACAGTCCATAGTCTTCAAACACGCAGTTTTGAGTTAGAATTTTTAAAAAGTCAGAGAGAAAAAAGTGTTGGAAGTCAGAGGATTTTTTTCAGTTTTAGTTTGAAAGTTCACAGACAGTTTGAAAGTTCACAGACAGTTTGAAAGTTCACAGACAGTTGAAAGTTCACAGACAGTTTGAAAGTTCAGGGCTGACGGAGTTTAGAAGGACAATTCTTTGACGTTCTCATCTTTTTAAACAAATAAATTACTTGTCTGCTTGTGTAATTATCTACCTTTATATGTACACATACACTCACATACACATACATATAAGAAAATATATGAAGATATATATATATGGTGGCCCGCGACCCCTTGTAGATGGTTGTGTTTTGGCCTCGGGTAAGAAAAGTTTGGACCTCACGTTCTAGATTATATTAGTCCCCTAGTTGTCATGAGATTAATTGCAGTAGAAACTACATTCACATACAGGTAATCTTACTTCAAATGTATCTGTCATTTCACAGTCACCTTTCATGTTTTTATTTTTTTAAAAATCAGGCTAGGGCGCAATTAATATGTTTGGACACCATTTTACATTTCCGCTGTACTGTCTGGATGAAGCAGCAAACAGATGGCCACCTAGAACATGAGTTGTTGCTGTAATAAAACATTGTTGACCTTCCAATCACATCACTCACAAGGAGTGTTGGGAGCAGTGGGCAGCGTGATCCATTCGCTAGAAATACATGATGCCAACCTGGCAATTGTACTTGACGTCATCTGTTGATTAGCACTTGAATCGCAGTGGTGGCAGGGCATGCCATTATCTGGATAAGTCTCTAGCAAACATAAGAAAATAGATGTTCAAGGGGAATAATTCATTTTAACAACACATGTCATCAGGCTGCATGCAACGCATACTTTACAGCGACGGCAGCTTTTGAAATCCCTTTTGTTAAAAATAGAGCAAATTTTCTTGCGGCATTAACGCCACTTACAGGCAGTCGATGATCAACTTTGAAGCTAACTAAATTAATTCAAAAATGGATATTTTTTTAACGCCATTAATAAATGATTCACGGTTTGTTCTTCATCTCAATAACTGTAATTTATTACAGTTTATTATTATTATTATTATTATTATTATAACAACCAACATGTTAGTGAAAGAAAATTCCAAGTGCCTAATTAATATTCGCAAAATAATAACATATATCAAAGCTACTGACATCGAACTCTAGCATGTGAAGTGGTCTGAAAAATGCCTGACAGTTGTGCTTAAGTGTTGTCACAAAACATTCAAGATACTGTTGGAATATTTTAATACTTTCTGATGACAATTCTCACGATGAAAACCACACGCTGCCTGTCCAACTGCTGGATATAAAATTGGTATTTTTTTAGGAGACATTACCAGGATAATGCGTCACACATTTGTACATCTATAAACAGACAAGCTTTGCAAGCTGGGTGATAATATTACGTGACTCCAGCGTAAAGAAATATAACAATCAAATAGTTATGTTGGTCTTATTCCTTAAATCGTGTTCTGTTTGTGCATGATTTGTACAGTAATGTCAACTTTCGTTTCGGTGAAGTGATACAGCTCTCTATTTTGACATCACGAAATGTATTCTGTGAGTTTTTTAGCCAAACTCCAGCAACGTATGTTGCTTCACGTCGTAATTATGAGTGGACTATCTCAAGTTACGTGTACACTAACGCCCGCAACAAATAGCAATACTGATGATTATGATACCCACAGATCTAGTAAAATGGAATTGTCAACGCCAGTTTCAGAATATACTGACATTTTACATTTAACAAATGACATTTCCCCCTTTTCCTCAACTTTCACCCCAGGAGAGACCTTTCCATGGAACACGACTCAAATATCAGCGACGGGGTACCAGATAGCGTACTGTGGCAAGGTGTGTCTTGGGAAACACGTTGTGTCTCTTCCAAGACCTGGCAGATGTTCAACTATTGAATGTTTTCCTTGTGGATGCGACAAACCTCGGTGCCAGGATTATGGAACTTGTTGCCCTGACTACCAAGAGTTATCTCTCGCCAGTTCATCTTTTCCCATCACGTTAAACAAATCTTCAAGCTCTACAAATCAGCGCTCTTTCTCTTCTGCCACCAGACAGACAATTCCAAACTCTCCGCACGACCTGAAATTGGCTCTAAAGTTAGGCTGTAAACGTTCGAGAAACAGAAACTTCATGTATATCAGATCGTGTCCCCTTAATTTCACAGAAAATAACGTGAAAAACATGTGTGAGGAGGATATAGCACTTGATAAACAAGACTTGGGCACATTTCTTCATGTCACTGACAATATCACCCTGCATACTTACTATAACAAGTACTGCGCCACTTGTAACTCTGCCACTGATGTAAGTAAACTTTTTTTATTATCAGTTTATTAACATACAACCTTCACACGTGAGATCAAAGACAAAATAGAAACTGAGAAAAGTGAAAAATAATTAAACTCAAAAATAGAGGGAAAACAATGCTGATTCATCTAGGCCAAAACGTCAGTAGTTTGTTGTGTTCCTTTTTAGCAAAGCTGTTACAATGTCTTGTTGGAGTGTACGTTACAACCCATTATTTGCTAATGCTGATATATATATATATATATATATATATATATAAGACAGAGAGAAAAAGAGAAAAAAAATGCAAGGCAGTTTTAGAGATTAGTTTGGGAGGAAGTCACAGCTGAGCAGAACTTATATAGAGAAAGAAAAGTGTGAGTCGACATAATTAGCTAGACCAGAGGTCATTATATTTGAAGAAGATAAAGTTCTGGAATGGTTTGGTACCTGGTAGAAATATTTCAGTATCAACTTGGCGAATTATTAAAACAGGACATGGCAAAGATTAAGTCCACAATACAACTTGTCTTCAACATTTAACTTTATTACTCGTAGAGATATTCTTGATCGCGTTCATTAACTCAACTCTCGAGTTACAATTCTCAAATTCAGCTGGTGAAATATTTGGCTTGATCTGTCTCACTACATGAAGAAGTATTCGCTGCGATCGTCTATGAATCTAAAAATAAACTATATATTTAAGAAGTCCCACTAATGGTACAGGGACTTAAGGAATTGTTTCGGGAAAGTCCACACACAGAAAACGAGTGAAAATAGCCCATATCTACATTCCCAAAATATCATTTAACAGCACTGCCTCTTAATATACGTTTGGGTTCCCTAATTGTTACATGATAAAATAGACAAATAATTGGAGTGCTGTGGTAAAGCTGATAGCAGGAGCAAGTAGCGGGGTGTATTGTACACTTCTACAAGGTATGGTGACAGCTTTACAAAAAAGGGACACCATTTTTTACAGTGTATTTTCACAGAGTTTTATGTTATTTGTGAATTTTTCAGGGAACTGTAACAAGACCACATGTTCCAGTAGAATTTATGTTATCTCCTGACTTTTAATGTTCCCGGTAATAAAATATGTTGTAATTATTGCTCGCCCTGGAAGACGTCAATTTGTTCTCTGTCATTCTAGCATTATATGGTGTGACACTTTTGTTTTAAATAAAGTTTTCTGCTTATATGTACAAAAAATTGTGCTCGTTTTAATATATACATTGTGTTTAATTACTTAGATTACTCATGGAAGGATGTAGGTGTTTCATTTAGCACGTAGAATATTGAGATTCTACTGAATTTAACTTTTGTAACAGTATCATAAATTATATTTTATGAAACTTTAATAGAAATATATATATTTAAACATTCGTGGAATATTGGTCCTTTGGTACATAGCAAGCGAATCATGGACAGTAGACAAACGAATGAAAAGACGATTAGAGGCCACAGTGATGGGATTTCTCAGAAGAATGTTGAAAGTTCCCTGGACATCTAAAAAGACCAATGAGGAAGTTCTCAAAGAGGCCAACACAAAAAGGGAGCTCCTAAAATACATCAGAATGAAACAATCAACAATTTTCGGGCACATCATGAGAAGAGGGAAGTTGGAATATTTAGTTACAACTGGCAAAATTAAAAAGAAAGAGAGATCGCAGATTACAAAGAGAGAAAATACTGGATAGTTTGGTGTCATGGCATGGAAAACTGTCAACAACAGAACTGATACGATGCACTGTAGATAGAAGATTGTGGAAGGACAGGACCGCCTACGCCAACCGCTATGGCACATGATGATGATGGTGATGGAATATCATTCAGTGGTCATAATATAAAAAAAATCCTGCGGTATGATGATACCACTGTGTCTAACGATAACGGTGACAACGAGTTATAGACAATGAATGCCGTTATTCTCGTCTTCAGAAACAAATAAAACAACTTCTTCTTTCCTTCCTCAACTGCCTTTGAGCGTCGAGGGGAGATATAATTTCCGGTCTTTTGCTCTTCTGTTCGCCTCTCCTGCTGTTATGTTTCCTAGTGCTTCTAATATTCCATCAATCCATCTTTTTCGTGGTCGACCCTTGGGTCTGGTGTTCTCACAACGTTTGCTGAAGGCTCGTTGTGTTGTGTTTTGTTCTTTCTGCCTTGTCACGTGGCCAAACCATTTTATCTGTTGTTTCCTTATATATTCTATGGCGGGTGGCTATTCGTAGCTTTTTTCTCAGTTCTTCATTTCTGATATTATCTCTCTGACTGTTTCATGTCTTTCGTTTAACACATTTAATCTCTGTAGAGGTTATTTTTCTTATTGTTCTTGCATCTAGGGTCCAGGTCTGGCATTGGTAGCACAACGTTGGGATGAAGATTGTATTGTATAGTGCTCGTTTTGCCTCCAGAGTTATTTCCTTGTTGGACAATAGTGGTGATAACTGTCTAATGATTTGACAAGCTTTGTTGCATCTTGATTCTATCTCTGCTGTTTGAGAATTATCGTTTGTCATTAGACTTCCTAGATATTTGAATTCCTCTACTTGTTTTAGTTGCCTGCCTTCTATAGTTATGTTGATGTTCTGTTTATTTTTGGCGACATTCATGACTTCTGTTTTGTTGATGTTGATTTTCATGTTGTATTTTGTGCCTGAGATGTTGAGTTTGTTTAAGTGTTCTTGTAGGTCTTCTATTGTGTCATGTATTAGTGCCTGATCATCTGCAAATAGAAGCTCGTTGATCTCCTCTGTCTCTGATGGGTTGGCTAGCTTGCATATATGGTCCATGTATGTAATAAACAGTAGGGGGATAGTACGCACCCCTGTCTTACACCTGATCTAACTTCGAAGTGGTCTGTGTAGCCTGCTGCTGTTCTGACCCTGCAGCTGCTATTGATGTAGAGACTTTTAATAAGGTTGGTTAGATGTTTGCTTACTTCGTATATTGTTAGTATCTCCCACAGTTGTTCTCTGTTTACTCTGTCGAATGCTTTTTCCTGGTCAATGAAGGCTATTTATACGTTTTGATTGTATTTTGTCGTTTTTTCTGCAAGCTGTTTTAATGTGAATCGTGCGTCCCTTTTTTAATCCCGCATATATTTATCGTTGCTACTTTATGTTTATCTATCTCTATCTTCTGTGTATTTCTTTCAGCATAAAACATGTATCCCTTACCGTCCTGCTGACGCAGTCGTATGTTAAGGGCTGAACTTAAGAAAAACACACGGTGGGGGTTTAACAACAACAACTGTAATAAAGAAAAGATATCCCTTGACGGTACAGTTTTAGTAAATGGAATTGCATTTTTTTTTAAAACAGGTCAATAGATAAGTGAGTAGGATGTTAACATAAAATAACAGCTTTACATGAGAGATAAGAATAACCAAGACAAAGACTGCATTACAGTGAATGTAGAAGATATAATGCAAGCTATTTTTGTTAATGGAGCCGAAGCAAATATAGTTCTTCAATGTTATGTGGTGCCAATCCTGACGTATGAATGTAAATCGTGGACATTTGGACAATAAAAAGAAAATTGCGGTAGGCCACAGAAATGTGGTTTTAAAGGAGGATATTCACCATGGACAGCTAACAAAAGTCAAGAGGAATTTAATTTAAAAAGGCAACAAAGTAAAAGTAAAGCTGTTCTAGAAGATCACAAGGAAACAATCATTGTTAGCCGCCATGTTGTGTGAATGCAACGGCTGTTACACTGTTAGGGAAGTTGTGATAGAGGAAATCAGAGAAAAGATACAAGATAGAGCTGATCAACAGCTATAGAAATATAATGTTGCGGGGGGAGGGGTGTGTCTGATCACATGCGGAACCGGATATGGCATATACTAATGATGGTATTGGTAGTGGTTGTCAATTATCTTATGTCTTTAATGTGTTTTAAATCTGTATTGAATTTGATATTGTGTACATATTAAACCAATATGTTGTTTATGTTTAACATTTCTTTGCTGTTTCTATTATCCAGTATATCCCCTGGGATCTGTTGGTGGCGTGCGATAACTTTATGAAAGTTTACCACGCAAGCTCTGTCCAAGAATTATTTGTACTCATACACGCCTCGGACTCTCGATGCAACGTATCCCAGGTTGCTCCCAATGATATTTCGACGCACGAGTGTACCGGAAGTTGGTTGGGTGATACCATCGTTAGCACGTGCAATACAACTGGAGATTGGGATGTTTACGACGGAGATATTGAAGAGAACTGCAAGAAACAATCTTCTGTTGCCGAACGTGTGCGACACGTCACAGAACACGTTCACATATACCAGAACTTGTTTTGTGCTCTTTGTAACATGAATGGGTTTTCTCAGTTTTCCAACTTTTGCTCTGAGTCTTTTATGACCGACCAGCTACCGCAAGAAAGAAGTGTTATTCCAAATCGACGATTCACTATTTTGCTGAACTTCAACTTTCAGAACAACCCACACAGGTCAGCTATAAACGTGAAGAAATGCTCCGACGACATAGAATGGACCAGTCCAGAGCACCTGTGCTTACCCTTGCAGTGTAGTCTTGGAAAAATTTTAACAAACGGAATCTGTTCCTCTGCAATTTCAAAAATACGTGGATTGGTTTATAAGACAAAAATCATGTATTTGTCAAGAGTTTCAACTAAGATAGACCGTAACGTAAATATGACGCAGAGTGGCATCCCTTTCCATCTGCATTCTCCCGGAGAATACTTGGATCGGTTTCAAAACACATTAGACGATATGTTGTCTGATGTTGTTGATGAGGTTGACATTAAATTAACTTTGATATATTCTGACCACGCCAACAGTTCACAGAAGTGGTTTCATCAACAATACAATGTAACAGCCTCGACAAAATTTGGTTTCTCAAATCACTTTCAGATCCATGGGTTCGCAATTGAAGGTTTTATTCGAGTTTATGGCTTCTTATATCGAGACGAAGTGGAAAAATATCTGACTGATGAGCTCATCTCAAGACATGTACATCTCAGCTTTGATCATAACACATCTTTAACACTGACCCCCATGTTAAATACTGACAGACGAGACAAACCTATCGACTTCATCACTTCTGATAGGTTCTCGTGTATTCAAACTACAAAAACTACAATTAACATCACTGATTATAACAATGCATTTTACACAGACAGAGAGAATGCAATATTTCTTCACTTTCTGTTAATCTGCCCATTTGTTAGCTTTAATCAAACCCAGTATGTACTTGACAAAACTGCTTCCAACTTTACTGAATACACCTACATCACTTTGTATATCGATGACGTTGTAGTCATTATTTCCCAGGTAGATGAGCTAAATCTGTTAACTATAGATCAACACGGATTGCTGAAAGTGTGTAGGGAATTACTGGATCAGAAAATCAATAATTCACGTCCAGGTATTTCCGAAATCAAAAGTTTTTTAGACATGGTAGAAAATATCTTAATTATAGTCTGTCTGAGCGCATCTGTCACATGTCTTGCTGTCACGTTACTGACCTACTCACTGTTCCCAGTGCTGCGCACTGTTGCTGGAAAGAACAACATGATCCTGTCAGGACTTCTAATACTGTGTCACTCAATTCTACTGAGTTCTTTTCTCCTCCCTCACAACGTCAACCTCTGTACTTTCGTTGTCATCTCAACCCACTTTCTATTCCTGGTTATGCTCTGTTGGTGCTTCACTTCCTGTCTCCACATGTTTAATACTTTTACTGCAAAAACTCGGATCATCCGGGCCACAGTCTCATCAAAAAAGATGTATTTCATAAAGAGGGTTGTGGCCTGCTCGGTTATCCCTACCCTGATAATCGTTGTTCTTGTCGTCACCCACTATATCACGTCTGAGGACAGATTTAACAATTACGGGGAGACATTGTGTTCACTAGAGACAACAACACCCACTACAGTCATGAAGATTATTCCCGTCTGCTTGATTCTCTTCAGCAATATCTGTTTCTTGACAATTAGTATAATTAAAATTAACCATATTCCCAAACTACAAATAGGCGATATCAAACGAGATAATTATAAAAACATATTAATTTACCTAAAGTTATCGTCTATTACAGGAATGTTCTGGGCCCTAGATATTATTCATAATTTCTTTGACTCTGACCCCTTGTTTATCGTTGACATTTTACTGAACGGTCTTCAAGGTGTGTTCATATTCCTCTCTTACATTTGTAACAAAAGGGTGGCCGGACTCTACAAGCGAGCGTTAGGGTTTGAGAAGGTCATACCTGCGCCATCATCGCAAATAGACACAATACCTACAGTGGCATCTGACATCAGACATGATAATCATCGTGAAGGCAACTCCTGTGACATGGCGCTTTGTTCTATCAAATAGAATGGACCGGCTTTATGAGTGAACATAAATAACGGAGGCTGAACATAAATAACGGAGGCTGAACATAAATAACGGAGGCTGAACATAAATAATGGAGGCTGAACATAAATAATGGAGGCTGAACATAAATATTGGAGGCTGAACATAAATAATGGAGGCTGAACATAAATAATGGAGGCTGAACATAAATAATGGAGACTGAACATAAATAATGGAGGCTGAACATAAATAATGGAGATTTAACATAAGTAATGGAGGCTGAACATAAATAATGGAGGCTGAACATAAATAATGGAGATTTAACATAAGTAATGGAGGCTGAACATAAATAATGGAGGCTGAACATAAATAATGGAGGCTGAACATAAATAAAGGTGATTTAACATAAATAATGGAGGCTGAACATAAATAATGGAGACTGAACATAAATAATGGAGACTGAACATAAATAATGGAGGCTGAACATAAATAATGGAGATTGAAAATGAATAATGGAGATTGAACATAAATAAGATACCAACACTAAAACGGAGCTCCTAAGAAACACCAGAAAGAAACAATCTACATTTTACGGACATTTTATGAGAAGAGGAAAGTTGGAATACTAGGCTACAAGTGGAAAATATTATGTCTATTATATATATATATATATATATATACTATTATATCTAGGTTACAAGAGAGATCGCGAACGACAAATAGAGAAAATACTAGATAGCTTGGCGTCATAGCATGGAAAACAGTCTACAAAATAATTGATACAATGCACTATAGATAGAAGATGAAGGACATGATTGCCTACGCCAAACGGTATAGCACATGCTGATGGTGATATGTATTTTAATAGCCGCTTCTTATTAATTCTTAAGTCTTTTAATATTGCTTCATTGCCTTTTTTCATTATGGATGGTATCTTAAGAATTATATATAAATATATATTGTCCTTTCGAACCGAAGACGGCACATACGGCAGAACCACAATCTCAAAAACAGAAACCTTGCGTGCCAACATGGCACATATTGCAGAGATCACTGCTCTAAAATCTATGGCGCTGTTTCCATAACAATACTTTTTACAATGACAGCTTGTCAAGCCATCGATCAACCTCCTTAGTCGCCTCTTACGACATGCCTGGAAGGTCACAGTGTCACTATTCTTTACTTCTCTCATAATGAGACCCTGGTAACACACAGGAAATATATATATATATATATATATATATATATATATATATGTATAAAAATATATAAGATTAAAGAGCCCCGTCACGCCTATAGTATGGAGAGTGAGAAATATAAGAATATTTATCTTCACATTATAGCGGAGTGTTTTCCAGTCAATTTCGCTGACTCCGTATATGTGAAAAACACTATCATCATGTGAAAAACACTATCATTAACATATGTCCCAATTAGTACCAGGAAAACTCAAAAAATCATCTCATTCATAGTTCATGTCTTTGTTCACCTTTATTTTCGCTAAAGTAAAGTGGCTTGTATAGAACGTCACATAGGCAATCTACTAACTTTACTGATGGTCAGAATACTCAACACTAAACACTCGACTCTTAACACTTAACTCTTAACACTAAACTCTTAACACTAAACTCTTAACACTAAACTCTTAACACTTAACTCTTAACACTTAACTTAACACTAAACTCTTAACTCTCAACTCTTAACACTCAGCTCTTAACTCTCAACTCTTAACACTCAGCTATTAACTCTCAACTCTTAACACTCAGCTCTTAACACTCAGCACTTAACTCTCAACTCTTAACACTCAACTCTTAACACTCAGCTCTTAACTCTCAACTCTTAACACTCAACTCTTAACACTCAGCACTTAACTCTCAACACTTAACACTCAGCTCTTAACTCCCAACTCTTAACACTCAGCTCTTAACTCTCAACTCTTAACACTCAGCTCTAAACTCTAAACTCTTAACACTCAGCTCTTAATTCTCAACTCTTAACACTCAGCTCTAAACACTCAGCTCTAAACACTCAGCTCTTAACACTCAACTCTTAACACTCAGCTCTTAACACTCAACTCCTAACACTTAACTCTTAACACTTAACTCTTAACACTCAACTCCTAACACTTAACTCTTAACACTCAACTCTTAATATTAAAAAAAAGGAAAAATAAAGATTTGTAGAAGCCAATTACTTTCCTTGATCTTTGTGTTCAGCGATTACTTACGTGTGCTGTCTATATATGAGTTTGTACAAACACTTGTGTGTGTGTGTGAGTGTTAATCTGCTTGTGTTTGTGGGTATGTGAATGTGTGTGGGAGTATGTGTATATGTATATGTGTGAGAGTGTGTATATTTTGTCACAGTATGTGAGTCTAAAGAGACAGCGGCTGTATTTCCTGTATCTCTACAGACGTGGCTGCCTGCTTCTATTTAAATGTGCTGCCTACAGGCCAGAGATGTCTTGGAGACAAATAATAATAAATAAATATTATTATAGAGGGAAACTTCCGAGGCGATAATCAGCGAATCAATTCAGAATTTTTCCGAGTGCTATAAACATACCTCTTCCTCAGAAATGTCTTGTCTGCTTTTATCTGGTTATATACTTCGTTCAAACTATACGGGGCAACCGAATCACTGAAACAGACAGCTGCCTTCATAAGAAAGTCCGGAATCCTACTCTGAATGAGCCATGATCGCAGAAGAATAATACTTCCTTTGTTCTTATTGCACGCAGTTTACTGGCTACAGATTACTGAAAACCTGAATACATTTATTTATTGATTCTAGCAGATCCATTGACTTAATGATCGTCAGGTCCATAATTACAGGATTCCGTATCTTCTATGTGCCTGACTGACACAAATACTGATTAGAAAAAAAAAACTATCTTTACGGCATGATCACATCACTGGGGTCTACCGGAGGGAATTGTGGGAACATTTAATAAAGGCTGCTTTCCCAGTGCAGCCGTGGCGAGGTGTTCAGGTCTGAGATTGTATGTCAACCCTGACAGAAGAAACGTTTGACTCTACCGGGATTCGAACCTGCGCTCTGCTGGTTTGGAGCCCGACGAGTTGCCTACTGATTGATTTTCTCAATGATTCAGCTACATTTTCATTTTGAATTGTTTAATCAGCTCTAGTCAAGTTAATGTATTAAAAGAGATATGTAATTCCGACAAAGGCATTAAAATGGTAAATTACAATAATACAAATTGTAGGTTTTTAAAGGTGAAGACAAAACAATTATTTTAAAAAAGGCCACAATTAATTGTTTTTGGAAACTACTGACATTTTTAGAAAGCGTTGAATCACAATATGTGAACAAAAGTAATTGAAACAAGTGGGCTGTGGTGACACATTGAATGCCATCATGGACGCTGCATGACGAACCGACTCACAAAATTACTCTCAATTAGCAACCGTGAACAGACTGCACGAACTTCATGTTAAGTTGAGAGATGTTAAAGGTAAGCAGGAAGTCAAAACATACTTTTCAGTCAATGGTGTCGTTAGTGGTTGCACTTTGAGGAGTGTACTTCGGAGTCGATCTGAGCACTTATTGACTTATCCATGTGTAATGAGGCTGACCTGTCCACCAAAGTAAACTAAACTAAACTAAACTAAACTAAACTAAACTAAACTAAACTAAAATAAATCGATGAAAACAAAACTCTAAATTTCCAAGTCATTACATAAAAAAGTCAGAATATTACATTATAACGCGAGATAAAGATCTACAACAACAAAAAATGATGATAATACTCTTGACTATTTAAAGCAGTCATCATCAGATCGCATGTCCTTTACAGAACGTTGCACTCACCTCAGCCCGTCTGCAAAAACCACTGTCTTTAGACAGATCTCCCACAGAACGTTGCACTCACCTCAGCCCGTCTGCAAAAACCACTGTCTTTAGACAGATCTCCCACAGAACGTTGCACTCACCACAGCCCGTCTGCAAAAACCACTGTCTTTAGACAGATCTCCCACAGAACGTTGCACTCACCACAGCCCGTCTGCAAAAACCACTGTCTTTAGACAGATCTCCCACAGAACGTTGCACTCACCACAGCCCGTCTGCAAAAACCACTGTCTTTAGACAGATCTCCCACAGAACGTTGCACTCACCACAGCCCGTCTGCAAAAACCACTGTCTTTAGACAGATCTCCCACAGAACGTTGCACTCACCTCAGCCCGTCTGCAAAAACCACTGTCTTTAGACAGATCTCCCACAGAACGTTGCACTCACCACAGCCCGTCTGCAAAAACCACTGTCTTTAGACAGATCTCCCACAGAACGTTGCACTCACCTCAGCCCGTCTGCAAAAACCACTGTCTTTAGACAGATCTCCCACAGAACGTTGCACTCACCTCAGCCCGTCTGCAAAAACCACTGTCTTTAGACAGATCTCCCACAGAACGTTGCACTCACCACAGCCCGTCTGCAAAAACCACTGTCTTTAGACAGATCTCCCACAGAACGTTGCACTCACCACAGCCCGTCTGCAAAAACCACTGTCTTTAGACAGATCTCCTACAGAACGTTGCATTCACCACAGCCCGTTTGAAAGAATCTCTGTCTTTAGACAGATCTCCCACAGAACGTTGCATTCACCACAGCCGTCTGAAAGAATCTCTGCCTTTAGACAGATCTCCCACAGAACGTTGCATTCACCACAGCCCGTTTGAAAGAATCTCTGTCTTTAGACAGATCTCCCACAGAACGTTGCATTCACCACAGCCCGTCTGAAAGAATCTCTGTCTTTAGACAGATCTCCCACAGAACGTTGCATTCACCACAGCCCGTTTGAAAGAATCTCTGTCTTTAGACAGATCTCCCACAGAACGTTGCATTCACCACAGCCCGTCTGAAAGAATCTCTGTCTCTAGCCAGACCTCCCATTTATTCTGTTGCGATGTTCAAGGTCTCCTTGATGTCTTGAAACCACCTTATTCTTAATCTGCCCTACTGCATGGTCCTAGAAACATGCCTTCCAATAATATTCTTTCCAGCTCGCTGTGTTTTTAGACGTGGCCATAGTTTTTTTTAAATAATAATCTCCTTCTCTAGAATAGTGTAAAAAAAAAAAGTAAAGTACCCCCGTCACGCCAAGTGGCTTATAGCGAATATGGTGTTAGTGACCATAAATTTTACAGACCTTTGGCACATGATTTTTAAGGTAATGTGGTAGGTATTACGCCCGTGCCGTTTCACTTTTCCAGAAAAAAATCAGGTACCCTTTAAAGGCTGGGTGAACCCGGAAGCCGTCGGTTTTGATCGAACCCTACCCCTTGTCCTTTTTAGTCCAGTTCACTAACCACTGAGCTATCGCGGCTGCCCTAGAATAGTGTATATAAGCCAATTCTTTTAAGGTTTACATTATTGAATATGTCTTCGTTGCATTATTTCATTATCCAAGATATCTTAAGGATTTTTTGGTAGCATTTTTTTGGAATGAATCAATCGATGTTATTCCTTGCTGTTGGCGAGATTGTCAATAATTCACGACCGTTTGTTGCTATCAGGAAGATCCATGGCCTTAGTAGTTTTAATGTTACTGCCTTGCTGGTATTGTGCCACAAGTTGTTCATTATATTTAATGTTCGTGTTGCTATTGCTAAACTTCTTGTGATCTCTTTCTGACAGTCTCCATTGTTAGTTACTACAGATCCCAGAATCAAAGTTTGTTATAATTTCAAATTCTTCACTGTTGATGATGATTTTGGTTTGACTTTTTGTTTTGTCAAAGTAAATTATCTTAGTTTGCTGTTTGTTTAGATGGAAGTTTTCATCTTCACTGTGATTTTTGTTGACACTCTTAATTGTTTCTTTTACAGAAACATTTGAAATAAAATGAAGAGTAAGGCAGTGAAGCTTTCTATCTCCATTTCTCCTTCTGTTGGCAATAGAAAATAATCATCATCATCATGTGCCACACCGGTTGGCGTAGGCGAGCATGTCCTTCCTTCTATCTACAGTACATCGTATCAGTTCTGTTGTTGATTGTTTTCCATGCCAAGACACTAAGCTATCTAGTATTTAATCTCTTTGTCGTCCGCGATCTCTCTTTCCTTTTATTTTACTATTTGTAAACAGAATATTCCAACTTTCCTCTTCTCATGATGTGCCCGAAAAATGTTGATTGTTTCTTTCTGATGTTTTTAGGAGCTCTCTTTTTGTGTTGGCCTCTTTGAGAACTTCATCATTGGTCTTTTTAGCTGTCCATGGAACTTTCAACATTCTTCTGAGAAATTCCATCTATGTGGCCTCTAATCGTCATTTCATTTGTTTGTCTACTGTCCATGATTCGCTTCCATAGGTCAGAACTGATTCTATGTCGCACCGATGAACTCTCTTTCTCCCTTCTATTGACATAGATTTGTTACATAAGATATTTTTCATTTTCTGAAATGCTGTTTTGGCCTGAGCTATTATGATTTTTATTTCTTTGGTGCATCATCCATTTTTTTTTGTTTTAAAAATTCTTCCATCTGATGTTTTTATTGTGCTCAAGTTTTTGACGCGTTGCACTTGTTTCAGATTTGAAATGTTTATTTGTATACTGCATGACGTGTAGTTGGGGTTCCGGTTAACAAGAGGTGGCGTGTAATTGTGGTTCTGGTTAGCAAGAGGTGGCGTGTATTGAGGTTCTGGTTAGCAAGGGTGGCGTGCAGTTGATGTTCTGGTTAACAAGAGGTGGCGTGTAGTTGAGGTTCTGGTTAACAAGATGTGGCGTGTAGTTGATGTTCTGGTTAACAAGAGGTGGCGTGTAGTTGAGGTTCTGGTTAGCAAGAGGTGGCGTGTAGTTGAGGTTCTGGTTAACAAGAGGTGGCGTGTAATTGAGGCTCTGGTTAACAAGAGGTGGCGTGTAGTTGAGGTTCTGGTTAGCATTAGGTGGCGTGTAGTTGATGTTCTGATTAACAAGAGGTGGCGTCTAGTTGAGGTTCTGGTTAACAAGAGGTGGCGTGTAGTTGAGGTTCTGGTTAACAAGAGGTGGCGTGTAATTGAGGTTCTCGTTAACTAGAGGTGGTGTGTACTTGAGGTTAGCATAAGCGGATAAAACTTAATCTCGCATCTCAACTAGCGTGATAAATTCCTCTCTCGAGAGTGTTGTCCCAGTTCTGGTAGGAAACTTAAAAAAAAACTCTCACCGCTATATGTCCTTATGTTTATCAATGGTCTGTTACGAAAAAACACATACTGAGACTGCCTTAGCGCCATCCTTTCACAATGGAATATATTCTCATTACCACGTGACATGGAAATGCGCTGATCACAAATCTCAACGAACTGGCATATTCACGCTACACGACTCCATATACAAAGAAAACAAACACAAACCACTCAGTAGCAGGCGCTGTTTATCTGTTTGTGCATATACACTGGTCGACTGAGCTTTATACCTCACTGTAATCGCGCCGAGGACCGTCTATTATAGTAACTAATGCAATACGTTATCAGGCGTGTTGAGACATGTTCAGTTATGACCCCCCACCCGGAAGTGACCCTCGGACTGAACAGGGCCGATGTGTTGAAATCCCCGGCTGACCTGGCCGATGATGTGTGAAATAATTGTGTATGTATGTGTGTGTGTAACAATTCGGTCTCAGGTAACGTGTACTGAGACTAGGAAACCCCGTAGTGTTTATATGGGATGTAGTTTTTAATATATGTGTGAGTTAAAGAGGGGAATCCTCGCGTGCTGACCTAAAATCACTTGTTGTCACTATTACATCAAATCCCATCCGACGTCGTCGAGGAGGGAAAATACTTTTTTTTGGGTGGTATAATCACTAAAGTGTCATTTGTGAGGATGGATCCCCGATGGAAAATCCATTCACAGCTCTGATAGCCGGACCTACAGGGTATGGGAAAACGGTATTTGTGCAAGAGTTTATACAGAACCTTCACGAGTTAGCTGTCACGTACCGGAGTAAGTTATATGGTGTTATGGGGAATGGCAACCAATATACGAGACTATGGGGTCAGTAAGATTTATCGAGGGTTTACCAGATATAGACACATTTGAAGGTGATCAGAAGAGAAGACTGATCGTCATCGATGACTTAATGTCGGAGACGGACGAGAGGGTAACAAAATTATTCACCAAAGGTAGTCATCACAGATATATTAGTGTGATGTACATTGTTCAAAACCTATTCGGAAAAACAGGGAACATCGAACCATAAGCCTCAATACACACTATTTAGTCCTTTTCAAGAACCCGAGAGACGGAAGTCAAATTTTCAATCTGGCTAAACAAATGTACCCAGGCCATGTGGGGTACCTCAAGATAGTTTTAAGGACGCGACAGCGTCCCCTCACCGTTACTTGTAGGTAGATCTTTGTCAGGATACACCGGATGATCTTAGCTTGAGAGCAGAAATATTCCAAGGGGAGATACAAATCGTCTACGTCTCAAAGTAAAAAAAAATGTTATGTGCGGCCACACCGAGCGGTTTATGAGCCATATTGAAAACAGCATCTCCTAAACTCATTAACTTTTGTGCGAGTGTTGTCATTACATATTAAAAGGTAATGTTGGACTCACTCAGCGACAGAAGTGACACAAGAACACTACGTCGATACAATAACAATTTGAGACTTCTCACTAAAAAGAAACTGACTCTTAAGCGGCGGAAAGAGATTCTACAAACCGGTGGGATCAAAGATGCTTTGATCCGATTTATATTAAGTGTACTCGGTGGAGTACTAGGTGCACAACAATACTAAAAATAATTTTAATGGATCCTCGATTGCTCGAGGGACTGAAAAAGACTACTACCACGTACACCCAACCGAGGCGATCAATGACAACTTGAGAGATTTAGATGATGAAATGCAATGTATCCTAGTCTGCGATGATTTATCACCCGCTAATAAGGCCAGAGTGTACCAACGTGCTCTGCATCAGTATCTAACTAGATTGGAGCAGTATAAACGACGGTATTGGGCTCGGTCGATCTCATTCAACACAACACATCAACGGAAAAAAAACACCTTCTCCAGCACCATCACTCGAGGTACTACAGAGCAGACCAAAACACCAGCAGCGGAAACCCCAAAGATAGGTAAAGAAAACACCCCGCAGGTACCCACGTATAAACTGAGACCTAAAAAAGGAAAAGGCGAAATCCAAACACCAAAATGGGGACGGTGGAGAAAATATTGAGACGCCATTACTTTGACACTAGTCGTCCAGGGGCGTATAGTGGTGCAAACGCCCTGCAAGGTAACACCAAACTAGGAGTTAAAGAGATCAATCGGTGGTTGAGTCATCAGGATACCTATACCCTTCATAAACAATTCGTCGCAGATTTGAAAGACGTCACATTATAACGAGTGGACCCCAACAGCAATATCAGGCAGACCTAATTGATTTGAGACATTTGAATAAAACCAACGACGGGTATTCCAATTTGGTTTCTTGCGTGGACGTTTTCGTTGTCTGTACCAATACTAACCAAAACGGGGAAATCCTTAGCGGCAGCCGTCGGTAAGATATTTCTTGATGGGAAACCCGCGAGTTTTCAAACCGACAAAGGGTCAGAGTTTCTGAACAGAACATTTAAGAAATTCCTCGCTGACAACAACGTTCATTTTTTCACTACACAGAACAAAGATATTAAGGCCGCCGTGGTGGAACGCTTTAATAGGACTATGA
This sequence comes from Megaustenia siamemsis, assembly GCA_032433765.1. NCBI lineage: Eukaryota > Metazoa > Mollusca > Gastropoda > Stylommatophora > Ariophantidae > Megaustenia > Megaustenia siamemsis. The sequence goes on along the minus strand of JAVIAB010000051.1, from coordinate 13,488,205 downwards.
AACAACGGATGTGGCGATATTTCACGAAATCCAGTCAACTGTCTTATGTCCGAGTCCTACCCGCCCCTACTTCGAAGTTATAACCACTCGTCTAACAGAAGTATATAAAATGGTACCGGTCGACGTCAGCATAGACAATCAAGAGCTGGCGTGGAACACGTTGTATAGTAACAAACACAGCTTTAAATTTGAAAGTCCCCTGCATAAGGTCGTTGATCAAGTTAGACTGGTCCTGGGCAGAAACATTCCCGGCTTGGACGGAGGAACTGTTTTCCATCAGTCGAGTAAATGAAACAAACCCCGTTACATATGTGTTGACAGGCGATAAGGGCGACGAGATAGAGGGGTCATTCCACACACCAGAAATTTAAAAAGTTGGAGACAAGCACGAGTACAGAATCGAGAGTATCATAACCGAGCGCCGCACATCATTTGGCCGAAAAGAGAGTTTAGTCAAGTGGTTTGGTTACGATTCCTCATTCAAGAGTTGGATACCGACCAAGGACATTGTCAGATACAAAAACTAGAGATGAGAAAAGAAGAAGAAGAAGAAGAAGAAGAAGAAGAAGAAGAAGAAGAAGGGGAAACTTTTGGAGAGTCTGTTTTGCGATCCGTATACTCAGGAGTGAGGAGAGCGAACCATGCTGTGGCCGGTGTTTGGGAAACTATCCCCCCGCTTAGAGGTTGTCTTTATTTGTCAAGTGGTAGTTATATATGCCATTGTCGTGGTCTCACTGTTCAATCTAACCACCGAAAAGCCAGAGGCAAATAACTGAAAACTGTGGATAGCCCTACTGAGCAGCTGTTTGGGTTACATACTACCGAATCCAAACTTAATAGGAGACGGTGAAACAAGTAAGATGAGTTTTTATGTCACCCTACCCAGTAATGCATATATGGAGATTTTTTAGGATAATAACCCCGGCCAATTTTTCGTTAAACCCCCTCAGACCATTGACATTTCGACGCAGTATGAGATCGCGCTGGTGGAGACAGTTTCCGCTTATTTTTTTCAATGTAATAGAGGGTGATGTCTGGATTCTTTACGAAGCTCTCGCAAACAATGAAATTTTCGGCGTTAGATTTCCCTTCACCGTGACCCTGGCACCGGGGTTATACAAGATATCCGATGCTTTCATCGACGCGTTGAATGCGTTAATCATAAAAGAGGAGGAGGTGTCGAGCGCGGGTGCAAAAGCGGCAAAAATTTGATTCCTTTACGCAAAGGAGGTAAATGAAGCCATCTTGAAACTCTACGAAAAATTGGTCAGCGTTACCATAAGCGACACTTTGAAAATCATGTTATCCTTACCCACGACCTGCAAAACAGACGCAGCACCCGATATCTACAGCGTGGGCGCAATGGACTTGAAAAGTGCTGCGAAAAATGTCTACGTCTACTGCGATCTCGTTTCACCAAGACCGGTCAGGGATGTGATGGTACCTCTCCTCAGGAGCGTGCCTGTTCTCAACAGAAATCACACAGTGGTGTTTCAGATCTACGATAAGCCTCACTACGTACGTCTGAGCAGATTTTCCTTCGTTACCGTGGAAATCCTTTTAGCCAACGAACATGGGAAAACCATCCCATTTACCAGCGGGACGTCGGTTCTAGCGGTACACTTTCGAGTGAAGAAACATCTCGATCTAGTGTTATGGTGAGACACACACCCCATCATCGCGATGTTGAGTTATACAAAGACTTTTACTGCAGTCAGGTGGGTGATGGAATCACGTGTTTTTAGGAGGTCGAAATCAGAGCGGTCGAGAAATCGGTAATTTCTTTGGAGCAATCGGGAGGGCTATTTTACCCTGGTTAAAAACCGGGGTAAAGCCTTGCTCAGAGAATAACTGGGGACCGGTCTGCAGGGGTGTTCTCCCACAGCCAAGACAATTTATTTTTGTCTCAAACCACAACCCGTATAGTGATAGGTCTGATTACAGTCAGTGCCTTTAATGGTGTTTATACCGCTAGACCGTTCAATTTTCAACACTTTGGTTTGACTTATATGAACCTGACGGTCGACGGGAGATGTATTTCCAGAAAGCCTCTATCTAAGGACTTTGAACGAAATCAATACGCTAGAGCCTTCTTTAGTACAAATCTGGGCATTGGTCTGATTGGTAAAGACGCTGGGAATAACATTGATTATCAACAGTTCAAGGACGGCTTTTGTCTATTTGGTTTTAACCTCTCCTCCAGCCTACTAGACGGGTCCCACTTTGAGCTAGACACAAGCTGACCCTTGTCGATACAGCTCAAGTTCGCCGCTCCACAACTACTCCCCTACAAGTTATCGTCTACACCGAGTTGGACTCAGTACTCGAGGTGTCCAAGACATGGCAGGTTCTAACAGACTTCGCTGTTTGAGAGAAAGAAAATGAACACGGTTGAGCTTTACAACCTTTCGATGTCTTATAGTTTCATTCGACGTTGTTCCCTTGTTAGTGTCCTTCCACGAAACCACTTACCGTCCAGCATCGATCCAACCGCGACTGCAGCCTTTGTCATAAACACCGACCCTGCCCACAAACCTGGTGAGCATTGGGTAGCCCTCTTTTACAACAGTCTCGGAGAATGTGAGTATTTCGATTCCTACGGTTTACCTCCCAAACTTTATCGAGCGGAATTTACACATTCCATTCGTCTACAACCCACGGGTGGTGCAAGATTTATTTAGCAACATGGGTGGTCTATATTGTGTTTTTATATAATTTTTAAGTGTCGTGGCGCGAAGCTTAACAGAATTCTCATGCCTTTTTTGTCGAGACAACACATTAACGCCCGTGTCATTTATCGTTTGCTCATCCCGTGGATAATTCGGCTTCGGGGGCGGGGGGACATGGATGTCCAAATTCATCTACCGGTCAGTAACATATAATTTTTTTGGATAGATATTTAACACAAACAGACAGTACCACCAAAACAGGAGAGAGGAAACCCAGACGGTTGACATTAATAAATTCAGCAACCGAACAGTAATATATTTTCAAATATCTGTTCTCTGCTGTATTAAGAAGAAAAAAAGCTGTGAAATTAAATGTAGAAAGTATTTGTTTTATTTAATTAGTTTTAACTTGAATGTGAAAAGAGAGAGAAAGAGAGAGAAATACATGTGGGTGGTCATGGTGATGATGATGATGAGACGAACAATCAAAAGGGAAAACACCCTTTTCTTTATTTTTAGAATGATCACAACCAACATTTAAATTTCCACACCTGGTCTTATGGTCACCCGATATCAGCACACAGATACCTTAAGGGATAATACTCAACCACACTTACACCGAGTTAACCACTGAATCAGGTACTCCTTTACTCAAAATATAAACACACGACACACAACATATTCACCCCATCAATACCGCTTTCCCCAAGTTTTAGAACCGCGACACGGTAATAGATTTGAAAAGTAAACATTCGCCTTACAGCACGTCGCCGTCACCCCGGTGGTCAGTGAACCCGATCATATACGTGTTACTTGTCATTATTCAGCTGATAGAGGTCTACGATGTAAGTTCGGGCCAGTTCATAGCACAGTCTTATACGGGCGGGCTGCATGTTTTATTGAAGAGTAACACTTTAAAACTCTCACTTTTATTATTTCGTTAGAGATCGAAAGTTGTGGATGATCACTCTACACCAACAGGTACTTGATGATGCTGATGAGGGAATGGTATTGATGATGGTACATGTCGACGATATTTATCATTTCTGTTGTTGACCTTCTGCCAAGCATTCTCTTAAGCTGTCTGATATTTTTTCTCTTTGCTTCCCTCTATCTCTTCGTCCCTCAATTTTTCCAGTTGTTACAATATATTCCAGTTTTTCTCTTTTCATTACATGGCCAAAAAATGATGACTGTTTCTTCCTAATATTGGAAATTAGCTCTCTTTTTGCTTTGACCTCTGTCAGAACATCTTCTTACTCTTCTTATCTGTCCATGGTACTCTCAACATTCTTCTGTAAAACCCCATTTTTACAGACTCCCGTGATTTTCTTGTCTATTGTCCATGAATCGCATCCATATGTTAAACTGGTTCTCCGTAACACTTAAGAACTCTTTTTCTAGTTTATAGTGTCAAAAATGGATTGCATAGTGTCTTCCTCATTTTTTGGAAAGCTGCTTTTGCCTGAGCCATTCTGCATCTCACATCTTTTGTACATCATCCGCCTGAGGTTAACAAAGTTACCAAATATTTAAATTCATTTACCTGTTTTAATATTGTTCCTCTTGTCGTTATTTTGCACTGAGGTGATGTCTTTTTCTTTGTTGTTACCATTACCTCAGTCTTTTTGCTATTAAGACTGAATTCTTCACTTTTGCTTTCTTTCACTATAATGTCCAACATTTCTTGTAACTCATTTTTACTCTTTGCGATTAAGACTGTCTCATCAGTATACCTTTGATTATTTATGTTATGACCTCCAATTGTTATTCCAGGCATGCCCCTTATGGATCTTAAAATAATCTCACTATAAATATTAAACAAATTTGGTGACAGCACACTACCTTGTCTAACACCCTGTTTTATTTGTTGAAACATTCCCATTTGGTTTCCAGCCCTTATGGCCGCTGTTTGTTGTCAGTACATATTCTTTATTATTCTTAGATCTTTGCTGTCTACGTTTATGCTTTCAAAATTTTTGATTATTTCTTGGTGCTTTATTTTGTCAAATGCCTTGGTGTAATCTTTGAAACATAGGTATAGATCTGTTTTCACCTGTATGGCTCTTTCTGCTAAAGATCTTATGATATAAATGACATTGCTTGTTCCTTTATCACTAACAAAACCACACTGTTTATCGCTAATTTCTGGACTGATTTTGTTTCGCACTCTTCGCATGATGATTCTTACTAATATCTTAGTCATATGACTCATAAGGCTTATTGTGAGATGATCACCGCATTCAATCGCACCCGATTTCTTTGGTAGGGCTATGAATATTGATTTGTGCATGTCGTCTGGTATATATCCGCTGTTGTAGATATTATTCAATGTTTTTGTTATTATTTCCATTCCAAAATCACCCATGGCTTCAATCTCTTCTTTAGTTCTATAATCTGGTCCAGGAGCTTTGCCTGCTTTCATATTGCGCAAGGCGTCTTCTACTTCTTCTCTGGGTATTTCTGTTCCTTCTCCATTATCCTTAATATTTACTTCCGTTCGTTCATCATTATAAAGATCTTCAATGTATTCTGTCCATCGTTTCCTTATGTTTTCTTGATCAATCAACAGTTCTCTTTCCTTTGATCTTAAACATCCGGCTTTTGATTGCGTTTTTCTTCCTGTTAATTCCTCAATTTGTTTGTATATAGCTTTAGCATCTCCTTTTGTTGCATTTCAATCTCTTTGCATCTCTCTTTTTATCCGTGCTTCTTTTGCTTCATTGCATTTTACTACAATTTCTTTATTTAATCTCTTATACTCATATTTATTTTCTTTATTTCTTTTTCTTGTATCCATTAGCTGCAATCATCTGTCATCCATTTCTTTCTTGAATTTGTCCTCACTAGGGTATGAACTCTTTTGATGTTTGTTGCATTGATTCTTTGATTCTTTTAGCATATCCCACTGTTCATCAATGCTTTGTATTTCTCTATTGCATTGTACCGGTTCTGAATTGGAATTTTATATTTGTCTTGCAGCTTCTTGTCTGATTTGAGTAAATCTAAATTTAACTTGATGCTAACTGAGGCTCGTTTTGTTGTTTTTAATTTTACTCAAAGCTTTCTTAAAACTGGTACAAGATCACTATTACAATCTGCACCTTGTCTAGTTTTCACATACATCAGACTGTTTCTAAATCTATTGCTTATCATTATATAATAAATTTGATTACGTGCGTTGTCCCCTGTCTTTTCCATATCCACAGATTTCTGTGATGTTGCTTAAACCAGGTGTTTCCTATCATCATGTTGTGTGCTCTTAAAAAAAGTAAAGTAAAGGTAAAGGTAAAGTACGAGACTTGAACCGGCGACTTAGCACGCAAGTTTCCACCCATATGTGCTCGAACGCCTATGCAGAAATGTTCGGATTTTTCTGTATAGTGTAGCCTCAAGCATCAAAACTCACGATGCGAGGCGACATTACTCACCTTCCCAGGGTAATACCCTGGTACCCATTTCTGCCAACGGCTGGGTCGACCGTGGGGTATTTTTTTTTCCAACCTCGAGTACAATTCACACTGCTCCCAGCGGGAATCGAACACGGGTTGTCCGAACGTCGGTAGTCCAGTCGGGTGGTTTAAAAGTAAAGTACCCCTATCACGTCAAGTGGCGTATAGGGAAATATGGTATTAGTGACCCTATATTTTACAGACCTTCAGCACATGATTTTTGGGGTAATGTGGTCGGTATTACTCCCGTGCTGCTTTACTTTCCCAGAAAAAAATCCGTACCCATTTAAAGCTGGGTGAACCGGAAGCCGTCGGTTGGGATCGAACCCTACCCCTTGTCCTTTGTAGTCCAGTTCACTAACCACTGAACTATCAGTTGTGTGCTCTTGCCCAGTCAATAAGTTTGTCACGTCTATCATTTATCTCGCCTAAGCCATAATGACCAACTACTTCCTCAACTTTTTCCTTTCCTACTTTTGCGTTAAAGTCCCTTAGAACTATGGTGTTTTCATGTGGTTTGCATTTATGAAGTTCATCATTTAAGTCGTTTTAAAATTTATCAATTGTTTCCTCTAGACTGTCTGCTGTTGGTGCATAAACTTGTATAAGATTTATGTCTATTGGCTTTCCATTCAATTTCACTAAAAGAACTCTGTTAGATATTGGGTAAAAGCCTTTCACTTTCTTGCTCTTTCTGCATCCAAGATGATACCTACTCCTCTTTGGTGTTCAGTACCTCCAGAATAGATTATTTTATGTTTATCAGAATACATCTCCCCTGATCCGGTGTATATCAGTTCGCAAAGTCCCAGTAATTGTAAACCCATTCTTTTCATTTCTTGTATAATGTTTTCTAATTTACCCTTCTGCATGAGTGTTCTCACATTCCAAGTACCTTTCTTTAAGGTTTGTTTTATCTTTATTTTGCTTACAGTAGCTTGATGACGATCGGGTATCACCTGTAGCACGTGGTGTCCCCTACCGAACGAGGGTTTTCCATTGGAATCCCCTTAACGTTGTTGTCGTTATTTCTATTGTTGTGGCGATTCATAATTGTACAAAGAAGTTACGACGGTGGTTTTCTGTTGCCTTCCGTCGGTTTGTTTACGTTTGACTCCGCTAGCCTTTGACTAAAAGTCTCACTTACAAGGCAGTGGGATTGTTTTAATTCGGGGTACCCTCCCTTAGACTTTTACTCTCCCGAGCTTACCTGCAAGGCAGCAGGGCAGCCACAGGTTGTACTATTTACTGCATACAGTAGCGGGTAAAATTACCCGACCTGACAATAACTTGTTATATAGGCCATATATAAAATGTGGCCGAACTTTTGGAACACGTATACAGGGATTCCTTACTACTACCAACCAACTCACCCACCAACACAACAACGCACTCACCAACTTACACACAAACTCACTTACTCACACACAAAATCACCCACCAACTCACTCATCATATTTATCAACTTATTCACCCGCCAACTCACTCACCCATCCACCAACTCACTCACCAATCCACAACTCACTCACCAACCCACCAACTCATTCACTCACCCACCAACACATCCGTCCACCAACTCACCCACTAACTCACTCACCCACTACCAACTCACTCACTCACACACCAACCCATCCAATTCATCCACCCGCTAACTCACCCACCGACCAATTACCAACCAATTCACCAACTCACGCACTAACCAACTCACTCACCTACCCACCAACACACCCACCAATCGACCAAATCACCCACAAACCAACATTCCAACTAACACACCAGCTCATTAACTCACCAATCGGTTCACCGACTCAATCATCCACCAATCCACCAGCTCTCTCACCCACTAACTCACTCAACCATCCATCCGCCACCTCACTGATTCAAGAATCCTCCAACCCACCAACCAACCCACCAACTCACTCCACCACCACCAACTCACTGACTTAATCACTAATTCACCCACCAACTCACCAACCAACTCACTCACATTCCTGCCCACACACCAACTCACTCACCACCCAACCATTCACTCACTCAACCAACAACTTACTCACACAGACAGCAACTAGCACAATTCAACTCACTTACCCACTCATCACCTCACTCACCGACCAAACTCGCTCTCCCACCCATCCACCATCTCATTTACCCAAAACTCATCATCTCACACATCCACCCACCAAGTCACTCACTCACTTACTCACAAACTCACCCACCCACCCACCTACCCTCCCACTCACTCACGCAAACTCGCTCAAAATATTCCATTCACACACTTCTACCTACTATTTGTTTAAATACCCAAGTTACGTTATAGTTACAACAATTATAATGTTGCAGAATTTGGGAGCGAAGATGGTGTCAGTCTATAACACTCTGCTCATTCTTAAAAAACGTGTTTTTTTTTTAATGAAGATAACAATATTTTGTAATCCATTACCTAAATGTGAACTTTCTAGCTTAAATATTGTAGCCTTTGTGGTATTTTATTGCAATAATGCTGATAAAATATAATTAATGAAACTGGCACATTTATATTTTTTTATATGAAGTATGAATTTCTTCATAGCAAATAGTATCAGATATAATTTCAGATATCATTTATTATAATCAGTATGAATATAACATACCGCAGCATAAATATAGTATACCGCAGCATGAATATAACATATCGCAGCGTGAATATAACATATCGCAGCGTGAATATAACATACCGCAGCATGAATATAACATAAAACAGCATGAATATAACGTACCCAGCATCAATATATCGTACCGCAGCATGAATATAACATACCGCAGCATGAGTATAGCATACAGCAGCATGAATATAACATACCGCAGCATGGATAGCATACCGCAGCATGGATATAGCATACCGCAGAGTGAATACAGGATACTGCAGCATGGATATAACATACCGTAACATGAATATTATATACTCGTTTAGAAACACTCGACGTGTTCTATTTTTGAAATGTGAAAATGAATATAACAACTAAATTAGCAATGACACACAGCTGTGAAATTCTAATCACAATAAATAAGACTTACTTAGCTGCAAGTTTCCACTTTCCTTTCGATATTCCAAATGTACTTCCGCAATTGAATGCTAGCCAGCCCCACCTGTAATAAATAACGTGTGATGTACGTTTGTGTGTGGTGACAAGGCAACATGAGTTATACAGTCTGTGTCTTCTATGACACTATATCCAATCTGTGTCTTCTATGATACTATATAAAATCTGTATTTCTATGACATCATCATCATCATCATTGAGTGCCGTCTCCGCATCGAAGGTTGGCTACCAAGGAACGCCATTCCACTCTGTCTCTTGCTTTGATGGTGCAGATTGTCATAGGTTGACTTGTCCATCTTTTGATGTTACTCGTCCATGTTAGTCTTGTTCTGCCTCTGCCTCTTTTACCTTGTATTTTCTCTTCCAATATTACTTTTATCAGGCTGTTGTGTCTTTCAACATGCCCCAAAAAGTTCATTTTTCTTATTCTAATTGTGTTTAGCAGTTCTCTTTTCATTTTTAGTTGTTTTAAAACTTCATCGTTTGTTTTCTTTTCTTTCCACCCAATTCTACCTATTCTTCTATATATCCACATTTCAAAGGCTTCAATTTTTTGTTCTGTTTTCCGGTCTAATGTCCATGTCTTCTATGACACTATATCCAATCTGTGTCTTCTATGACACTATAGCCAAACTTTGTCTTCTATGACACTATAGCCAAACTTTGTTTTCTATGACACTATAGCCAAACTTTGTCTTCTATGACACTATAGCCAAACTTTGTCTTCTATAACACTATAGCCAAAAGTTGTCTCTCAAAACATATATTATGGTAATAGTTAGTCGAAGTCCGCCGTATCACAGCAAGCGAACTAAAATGTATAATTGCTCAACCGTCAGTACCAGTGGAATCATCCGAATTAAAACTCATCTCGTTGAAGGATCCAAACAAAGAACGGCAGCTGCAGTCCCCATCGTATCAGTTACAGCACACGCCAAAAGACATTAGGTGTAGCCGCACCGAAAGTGAACGCAACCGAACTGTCCTTCGTCATACGATATCATCCTTCATCGTAAACGATCGGAATATCTAAACACGATCAGGATGAAAGAAACACAGCTCCAAAAGTCGTACTCTACCAGCGACAATGTAAGATCAAAATGGAGACAAAAAATAATAATAAATTAAGATTAATATGGAGGCAAACTTCTGATGAGATAGATCAGCAAATCATTTCAGGGGAAGATATATGTTTACAACACTCGAAAAGAAAAGAAGAAAAAAAGAACAAATTAAAAAAAAAAAAAGAACAGACAGCTCGTCGATCCTGCTTCGGGTTATTTTTCTTTTTTTTTGTTTTGTTTATTATTTGTAATTTTTTCCGAGTGTTGTAAACAAACCTCTTCCCCTTCTATGATTCGCAAAATCAAAATGGCTGCATGTGACGCTACTTTTGCAGAGTCTAAAGTAGTTGCTCTTTATCTATATTACTGCCCAGATATATGTAAGTAGATAGATAAAGAGGGAGGAACAGAAAATGATACCACAATAAGGATATCAAAAGTAAGAGGAGCTTTCATTGCACTGGGAAACATATGGAAATCCAAAGAAATTAGGTTAAATGCAAAAATGAAAATTTTCAACTCAAATGTTATGTCGGTCCTATTATATGGATGTGAAACATTGAGAAGAACAAAATTGACAATCACGAAGATACAGACTTTCATTAATGGATGCTTGCGCAGAATAAAAGGATAGAAATGGCAGGACAAAATCAATAACATAGAATTATGGAAATGTACCAGTCAAATACCAGTGGATAGAGAGATACAGCGAAGACGATGGCGTTGGATAGGACACACACTACGGAAGCCAACTGAGAGTATTACAAAACAGGCCCTTTTTGGAATCCCCAGGGGAAAAGACAAAGAGGAAGACCAAGGAATTCTTGGAGAATACTGATAGAAGCAGAGATAAAGATGATGAGGAAGGCATGGAATGATCTTAAAAAATGGCAAAAAACAGAATGACTTGGAAAATGTTTGTTGAAGACCTAGGCTCCACTGGGAGCTAAAAAGGTAGAAGTAGAAGAAAGTAGTTGCTACAACCGTTTCATTGCATTGTTTGTTTTAAATGTGAGTTTTCAAGGAAACTGGACAAGAAGTGACTGTACACTATCTATGAGATGGAAGTCGTTTGGAATCCTCGCCTGTGCGATGATTAGGCTGACATCAGAATTTAGACCTAACAAAGGAAGGGCTTCACTGCAGGCAGGGTAATCCAATATCTGCTCATCCACTGTTCAGCAACCTCACCAACCAACACAATGCTGATCCAGATCGCTCATACTGTTCTATTGAACGTGTCGCGTTCGGTAAAAATGGCGCTTGTATTTATTCATACTTTGCTATTGAGCGTGCTTCATTAACTATATAAATGGTGCGCAGCTCAAAAAGGAAACTTGGGTCGCCTTAACAGCCGTCATGGGTAGCGTAATCTCCATGCATCGCGAGCTAATTGCTACTGATTAGGGCTGCATGGTCGTCGACCTTGTCAACAAAATGCGACAACGTGCTTTAGCGGGAGCTGTGATATGAGTGGAGCGGATATGGGAAATGATCGACTTCAGTGACACTGAATCCATGAACAGAGCCAAATGTGCTTGTTGAGAAAAGTAGTCGGCTTGTGTTCATCAGGACAAACAGTCAGAATGTGCGCTCCAAGACAAATAGCCGGACTTTGTTCTATAAGACAAACGGCTGGACTGTGTTCTCTAAGACAAACGGCTGAACTGAGTTCTGCAAGACAAAACAGCCGGACTATGTTCTCCAAGACAAATAGCATGACTGTGTTCTCCAAGACAAATAGCATGACTGTGTTCTCCAAGACAAACAGGAGGACTGTGTTCTCCCATACAAACAGCAGGACTGTGTTCTCCAAGACAAACAGCATGACTGTGTTCTCCAAGACAAATAGCATGACTGTGTTCTCCAAGACAAAACAGCCGGACTATGTTCTCCAAGACAAATAGCATGACTGTGTTCTCCAAGACAAATAGCATGACTGTGTTCTCCAAGACAAATAGCCGGACTGTGTTCTATAAGACAAACGGCTGGACTGTGTTCTCTAAGACAAACGGCTGAGAGTTCTGCAAGACAAAACAGCCGGACTATGTTCTCCAAGACAAATAGCAGACTGTGTTCTCCAAGACAAACAGCAGGACTGTTTTCTCCAAGACAAACAGCAGGACTGTGTTCTCCAAGACAAACAGCAGGACTGTGTTCTCCAAGACAAACAGCAGGACTGTGTTCTCCAAGACAAATAGCATGACTGTGTTCTCCAAGACAAAACAGCCAGACTATGTTCTCCAAGACAAATAGCATGACTGTGTTCTCCAAGACAAATAGCATGACTGTGTTCTCCAAGACAAATAGCCGGACTGTGTTCTATAAGACAAACGGCTGGACTGTGTTCTCTAAGACAAACGGCTGAACTGAGTTCTGCAAGACAAAACAGCCGAACTATGTTCTTCAAGACAAATAGCAGGACTGTGTTCTCCAAGACAAACAGCAGGACTGTTTTCTCCCAGACAAACAGCAGGTCTGTGTTCTCCAAGACAAACAGCAGGACTGTGTTCTCCAAGACAAATAGCAGGACTGTGTTCTCCAAGACAAATAGCATGACTGTTTCTCCAAGACAAAAGCCGACTATGTTCTCCATGACAAAGCTAGACTGTGTTCTCCAAGACAAAACAGCTAGACTGTGTTCTCCAAGACAAAACAGCTAGGACTGTGTTCTCCAACAAAACAGCAGGACTGTGTTCTCCAACATAAACAGCGAGACTGGTTTCAAGACAAAACAGCTAGACTGTGTTTCCAAGACAAAACAGCTAGACTGGTTCAAGACAAACAGCTAGACTGTTCTCCAAGACAAAACAGCTAGACTGTGTTCTCCAAGACAAAACAGCTAGACTGTGGTCTTCAAGACAAAACAGCCACTGTTAAGCTGATCTATGTTCAGATGATTTTTGAAATAGTTACCGCTGTTTTGTTCCTACAAAAAGTCATAATTATTCAGTTGCCTATCTTCGGGCGTTACCTGAACTAACATCACGACTGAATCTCTTACTTTTAGTATCTTTCATTATCCTCATCAAGTACCGTGCCTTTTGGCGTAGGTGATCATGTCTCTCCACAACTTTTGATCTCGACAGTTATTTATCATTTCTGTTGTTGACCTTCTACCAAGCCATTCTCTTAAGCTGTCTGGAATCTTTTCTCTTTGATTCCCTCTATCTCTTTGTCCCTCAATTTTCCTAGTTGTTACAATATATTGCAGCTGTGTCCCTTCTTATTACACTGCCAAAAAATGATGATTGTTTCTACCTAAAATTGGAAATTAGCTCTCTATTTGCTTTGGCCTTTTTCAGAACGTTTTCATTAGTATCTTTAAGACGTTGTTTTACAGACCAACTTCTCTATATGGCTGGCCCTGCTACTTGTATAGACTGAACAAACACATTCGTGTCTTGAGATCCTACCTCATTTTTGTCTTTTCTTATCCGTATCCTCTTGATTATTTAATTTCTCTTCATTTTCGAATGTTATACTATTTCTTAAGTTCTCTATGTCCTACACTTGTGATGCCAGATTTTTAAAATGAGTTTTCCTCTTACGTGAAAATAACTAATGACGTTGAAATTTGTTATTTGCGTGAAATGTTAATATTCCGGCTAAATCGTTAAAATACATTTTCACATATTCATTGTTAATTGACTGATAATTAAATAATATTATTTGAGAGTTACTTAATTTTATAATTATTCTTAAACAAATAATTATATATTCATTTATATAACTGACAGTATAGATATGGGTCTTAATTTATTATTGACTTAACAATAAATGTTCGTAAAACCAAAGTAAATATTATTATTGGTGCATGTGATTGCACGAGTTTCCCAGTCTGTATGTCCATATCATATCTAAGTCCATATGTTATTTCCACATTAGCAAGTAATGGTTAACTCATGGCGATAGCAAACCAGAACTGGCTGTATCCCAACTTCATGTGGTATCTCGGAAACGGGGAACTCCATTTGGATCATGTAGGTAGAAAGCAGCAGAGTGGTTAATGAGCTCGTTGCTAACCAGAACGGTTCTGGTTAATTTCCATTATGCGATGATTTATTTCTTTTCTGGGCCGACCACAGCTCCTATGTTGAGCCGTCTCCGAACATGGATACCACGGATATCTTTCTGGGAAAGTATGGCGATCAGGTGTTATACCACATCCGGTATAAAGTTGGTCTTTAAAAATGTTGACACCAAAGCTATGTTCCCCATACACCATATGGTGTAGAGGAAATCATGATTTAATTACGTGCAAATAGAGGTTAAAGAAGAAACAGGGTATCATAAGTAGACGTTGACGAAATCTTGTGTGCAAGAGCAAAAGTTGCAAAATAGAGCTGTTTGGTTTCAAGCTAAATTATAATCAATGGACTATGTTTCTTTCGGGTGAATAGGGAGTAGAAGAAATAAGTAATTATATGTATTGCCATGCCTATCGATGTCTGTCTTGTCATCATCATCGTGTGCCATACCGGTTGGCGTAGGCGATCATGTCCTTCAACAATCTTCTATCACCGTGCATCGTTTCAAATCTGTTGATGACTGTTTTCCGTGCCATGACACCAAACTACTAGTATTTTCTCTCTTTGTCATTCGCGATCTCTCTTTTCCTGTATTTTGCCAGCTGTAACCAAGTCTCCGAACTTTACTTTTCTCATGATGTGCCTAAACCATGTGATTGTTTCTTCTGATGTTTTTAGAAGCTCAATGTATGTCTAGGTTTGTTAATTTGACAATGACTTACCACAACATAAACATGCCCACTATGGCATTTGCAGGGTTACACATCGCAGGCTTGGTGGCGTCTTTATCGAACCGGCCAATTCTGGGCTTCAACATGATAGTAGCTACAAGTCCAGACACTCCACCTACCATGTGTACCACACCTGCAGGAAATGCGGAAAGACTTTGTTGAAATGTCTGAAGTAATTTTTTTTTTACAATTTAGGAACATCTAAGAAGGTATTGGTTCGAAATGGTAAGCAAGGAGATAATTCTAGATGACATATGTGAAGGTGACAAATTTAGTCAATTATAGTGCGAAAATAATGAGTACAAATATTGTGAGAAGGTTAGGGGTACTTTGAACCATTGTGAGTATGAAAAAGGCATAGTAACGCGAGAGAATAACGGATTCAACTGTGATGTGAGATGGGAACAGAGAGGATTTAATTATGTAAAATAGTAACAGACATAGTCGACAAGTAACCGATCAAAGCGAGAAGTGAGAAGGTAAAGAATATAATTAGGAAGAAAGAAGTAACATATCTAGTTGAGAAGGAAGAAGTAACAAATCTAGTTGAGAAGGAAGAAGTAACAGATCTAGTTTAGAAGGGAGAAGTAACAGATCTAGTTTAGAAGAGAGAAGTAACAGATCTAGTTTAGAAGGGAGAAGTAATAGATCTAGTTTAGAAGGGAGAAGTAACAGATCTAGTTTAGAAGGAAGAAGTAACCGATCTAATTCAGATAGGAGAAGTAACAGATCTAATTTAGAAGGAAGAAGTAACAGATCTAGTTTGGAAGGGAGAAGTAACAGATCTAGTTTAGAAGGGAGAAGTAATATCTAGTTTAGAAGGAAGAAGTAACATATCTAGTTTAGAAGGTAGAAGTAACATATCTAGTTTAGAAGGGAGAAGTAACAGATCTAGTTTAGAAGGGAGTGTAACAGATCTAGTTTAGAAGGGAGAAGTAACAGATCTAGTTTAGAAGGGAGAAGTAACATATAGTGTCTAGTTTAGAAGGGAGAAGTGATAGATCTAGTTTAGAAGGGAGAAGGAACAGATCTAGTTTAGAAGGGAGTGAGGGTGGTAGTGGATCTATGTGAGTAGTGAGATGGTAACGGATGTAATGGGGTAGATTGAAAACGGGGTTATATTTTAGAAGTGAGAATATATTTGATGTAATGAAGATGTTATATTCCAAATTAAATTAAGTACTCGAAGTTTATGCAAAGAAAAGAATGGACAGAACCATATAACTAATTGTTTAATTTTAAATCTGCTGTGCATGATTGTAATATAGTAAGTATAGCACCGCCGTGCTGTGGTAAAGCTGATGTGTAGAGAGCGATTTGAACACAGTCCATTGTGACTGCTTTATATTAGAGAACAAAGCCATACCGTTCTGATATTTTTTTAAATTTAGATTCTACATTTCTTTAATGTGTCGTTCGTTTGTTTTTGTTATTGTGGTTTGCTGAGGAAGGCTGTTTATAAACCAAAACCTAATGGTTTTGTATTTTATTCCCATGCCAAGCTTCCTCAATACATTGTGATCAGCTCGTTCCCTGTGTATGACTGCATTTGCTCTAATGCATATTAAAACGATGCTTGTCCAGATGTTGGGGCTAACATTTGTTGAAGACTCTACAGCTACTCAGTATTTAATTGTTGGTTGAGTCTTGCTCTTATGAAAGTATAAAAAGGTTCATGAAGAAACACCTACCCGATCCTGCAAAATCTATTCCGCCAAGTTGTGCAATGAAACCGAATTTTGACCACGCCCAGTGGGCGGGTATACAGTAGATGACAGTGTTGACTAAAGAAAATATAATATAAGAGTCCAATCTCGTTCTTTCTGCCATTGCGCCGGACACGATTGTTGTGGCTGTGGATAAGATAGATAAGTATGAGTCAAGGACACATCAAATCTGTGGCGTAGAGCTTTACTTGTCCTTTTAACCTGATAGAGAAGTATGAGTCAAGGACACATCAAATCTGTGGCGTAGAGCTTTACTTTGTCCTTTTAACCTGATAGAGAAGTATGAGTCAAGGACACATCAAATCTGTGGCGTAGAGCTTTACTTTGTCCTTTTAACCTGATAGAGAAGTATGTCGTGACAATTATGAATCATAATTAAAACATACGAATTGTTCTACCTTAAACGATAATAGCAACTTGACTGCAGCCCCCTCATCCCATTATCATCATCATCATCATCAAGTACCACGCCTGCTGGCGTAGGTGATTATGTCTCTCCACAACTTTCGATCTCGACAGTTATTTATCATTTCTGTTGTTGACCTTCTGCCGAGCCATTCTCTTAAGCTGTCTGGTATCTTTTATCTTTGCTTCCCTCTATCTCTTCGTCCCTCAATTTTCCCAGTTGTTACAATATATTCCAGCTGTTCTCTTCTCATTACATGACCAAAAAATGATGATTGTTTCTTCCTAATATCGAAAATTAGCTCTCTTTGTGCTTTGACCTCTTTCAGAACATCTTCATTACTCTTCTTAGCTGTCCGTGGTTTTCTCAACATTTTTCTGTAAAACCACATTTCTACAGCCTCCAGTGATTTTCTTGTCAGTTGTCTTATTGTTCATGATTCACATCCATACGATAAGACTGGTTCTACATAACATTTAAGAAATCTTTTTTTTTTTGTTTCTATTGTCAAAAATGGATTGCATAGTATCTTCCTCATTTTTTGGAAAGCTGCATTTCACTGAGCCATTCTGCATTTCACCTCTGTTGTACAATTACAACCATCTGAGGTTAACATTGTTCACAAATATTTAAATTCATTTACCATCCCATTACACAAAACTAGAAAATAGTAATATAGCAGGTCGTTGAAGCACTGTCGTACGTACATTTGTATTATCGTTATTAACGACCATAATATAAGAGTATAAAGGTGGCAATATTTTGATTGTGTATTTACATATATCATTGTTTGTTCACGTAATGAGAAGGGAACAACTGGAATACATTGTAACAATTGGCAAAATTGAGGCATGAAGAGATAGTGGGAAGCAAAGAGAAAAGATTCCAGACAGCTTAAGAGAAGGTCAACAACAGAAATGATAAATAACTGTCGTGATCGTAAGTTGTGGAGAGACACGATCACCTACGCCAGCAGGCCCGGTACTTGATGATATTGATTTACATATTTCTCTAGCTTAATGTAAACTGCAAACAGTCAACAGCAGAACTCATACGATGCACTGTGGATAGAAGATTGTGGAAGGACATGATCGCCAACGCCAACCGGTACGGCACATGATGATTATGAATGTAAACTCCTCCCCCAACCCAATAGGCAAACCTATGATGCAGAATAAGTGCAATAACAATATATGTTTTTAACGTATTTCTTCGGTATAGCCTTTGGCATTTTGGCTGACGGTTCGGTAGCAAGCAATCATAAGTTAGTAGTTTGGTAGAATTGTAGTGTCTTCTGCTGGATGCTTCTTTCTTGCTGAACAGCTTTGTTAACATGGATGTGTTCCAGGCCGATAATGTGAAGAAAAAATACTGATTAAAACGAAACATCGTCAAGATCATAGGAAACGTGTGATCCAGTATCATGGTTCATGTACGAATTCCACAGTCGGAGACTTCTCGATGAACAAAGGAAATATTGAAGCACAAAAAGCACCTTTTTAATGGAACAATTATACATTTTTTTGCATCCGTTTTCCGGTTGTCCAAGATGGCGATTTGTTTTAATTTCGGAGTGTGGATTATGTGATAAAAGTGACAGAAAAAGCGTTTTTCACGGATATAGAGGTGTTTTTAAAAAGTTGTGTAATTTGTTCTGTTCAAGGAGGAGGACAACGTCAGATCAGTAATTTTAAAATGTAACCATCTACACATGTACAGTTAGACCGTGACAGATTGCACGGCGATCTAGCACGCGGGGAAACATCGCCTGGCCATCTCCAACGTGTCTTTTTAGGTTAAGCCATTAACTTACGACAGACTCAGCAGGTCGGTAAGGGATACTTGTTTTATGCTCAAAGAAATCACAGAGAAATGAAGATATACCACAAATATAAAGGAGAAAACCATCAATATTTGTTGAAAAAAAAACCAAGAAGTTTAACTTAAAGAAGAAATGACAAAGATAACAATTAAAATACTAGGATTAGCAGACACCAAATAAAGGGAACACAAGATAAAGAAAACACAAATGAACTACACGATACTATTCTCAGGAATTGACAACACAGAAAGAGCAAAACAGCGAGTAGGCTTTATCACTGACACAGAACGCACAAAGAATATTCTAGAAATAAAATACTACTCTGAAAGAATAATCACAACCAGACTACTATAAGACTAGCGAACACAACTTAGGTACTGATTTATGCACCATGCAACAACAATGAAAAAGACAATGAAGAACAATATGGCACACTAATGTGAAATTGTCAACAACACCGATGAAACCACGACATGTTAGTGATGGGAGATTTAAATGGAAGGCTTGGGAAATGCAACAGTGAGAACAGAGATATCCTGTTGCCCTTTTGCGATAAAACAGCTGAAATGAACGAAAATGGAATCAGAATGCTGGAGTTATGTAATCAAAATGATTTATTTACCACCAACACATTCTTCAAACACAGAGAGTCGCACTTATATACCCTGTACAAATGAATGATACAACATGTAGAAGATAAGATAGATTTGAGAAATTCAAGAAACTTCCAAACGAAGTAAGCACAGTAGAAGATGAGTGAAAAGAGTTTGAGAAAACAGTAATGAACTTCTCAAAAACAGTATGTGGAACGAAACTAAGAACAAAATAAGGGAAAAAGAGCACCCCATGGTGGAACAAAACAATCAGAGAAGCAACTAAAGAAAGGATAGTATTGTATAAAATTGAAGGAGAATAAGAACCAAGAGGGATATGAAAAGTATGCCTTAGTTTGGAAAAAAAGTTAAATTTGTTATCAAATAGCTAGCAAAACACATGGACAGAATTCTGACAAAATATGAGCAGGACTAAAGACTGCAATCAATATTGATGCTTATCGCTTCTCAGCCATGTATGCAAGTTATACGAACAATTTTGGAAAAAAAGGCTGGGACCAATAATGGAACTACAGTTAAGTGATTCTCAAATGGGGTTCCGAAAAAAAAAACAGTGCGTGTACTGATCTATTTACCTTGAAACTGCCAGTAGAAAAGGCGACAGAACACAATCAAAACTTGTACTATAACATTAGATCAGGAAAAATAATTCGACCGAGTAAACAGAGAACAACTGTGGGTGATACTAACAACATACGGAGTAAGCCAACATCTAACCAACCTAGTTACAAGTCTCTACATCAACAGCAGCTGCACAGTCAGAACAGCAGCAAGTTACAGGGACCACTTGGAAGTTAGATGAGGCGTAAGACTGAGGTATGTACGATCGCTCCCATTATTTATTACATACATGGACTATATATGCAAGTTAGCCAAACCATCAGAGACAGAGGAGATCAACGAGCCTCTGTTTATTTCATACATGGACTATATATGCAAGTTAGCGAAACCATCAGAGGCAGAGGAGATCAACGAGCTTCTGTTTGCTGACAATCAGGCACTAATACAATTAGATAGAAAACCTACAAGAAACTTAAAATGACTACACAGCACAGGGATAAAATACAACAAGAAAATCAGCATCAACAAAACAGAAATCATGAATATCGCAAAAGTGAAACAGAACATAAACATAACTATAGACTGTAGACAGCTATAACAAGAAGAGAAATTTAAATACTTTGGAAGTCTAGTGACAAAAGACAATTCACAAACAGTAGAAATAGACTCAAGATGCAACAAAGCTTGTCAAATCATTGAATGACTATCACCACTATTTTCCAACAAAGAAATAACTCTAGAGGCAAAACGGGCACTGTACGATACAATCATCATCTCAGCGTTGTGCTACCAATGCCAGTCCTGGATCCTAGTGCAAGAAACAATAAAAAAGAAAATAATCTCTGCTGAGATGAAATATGTTAGACGTATGACAGGAACAGTATGAGTGGTATGATCAGAAATGAAGAACTGAGAAAAAAGCTGGGAATGACCCCCGGCATGGAATATATAAAGAAATAAAAGATAAAATAGTCTGACCAGGCAGAAAGATCAAAACACAACATATTCAGCCTTCAATAAACGTTGCGAGAAAGCCACACCTAAGGGCCGACCCCTTCAAACATGGATTGACTGAATATTAGAAACACTTGGAAACATAACAGAAACGGAGGCAGACAGAAGAGCAAAAGACCGCAAATTATATCTCTCCTCGACTCCGAAAGACCAGTGAGGAAGGAAAGAAGAGGGAATCAATGAAAATGGGATGGGGCGGAAGAGTCAGAAATGACTAACGGCCCAGAAAGAGAAAACAGCAAAGTGTGTGGTACACACGAGGCATGTTTAGGACACGAAAGACGAATGTGGCTGACCACTGTGAAAGAGATTGGAGCCTCATCATGTACTAGTCCAGAGGAAGCCATGGAGAGGAATTCGAACGTTTGTCGGAGAAAAGATCTTAAAATAAGTACTTGGAATGTTAGGACTCTATATCAAGAAGGGAAATTGGAAAATCTTATTCAAGAAGCAGAACGAATAAATACATATATTTTAGGCATATCAGAGACAAGATGGAAAGAATGTGGGTAAATAGAGGACGAAAAATATACATTTATATACTCAGGAAACACAACAGGACATCAAAGGGGGGTAGGAAAACTGATAAAAAGAGAGCTACAAAAATATATAAGTAATCACTGGACATACAGTGATATCATTATACTACTCAAGTTGAAAGCAAAACCGTTCGACATAGCAATAATATAGACATGTGCACCTACTCAAGACTACACAGATGAACAAATAGAGGCATACTATGCAGACCTAAATAAAGTTATGAAGCAAGTGAAATCTTCAGGCATCTTGATTGTAATGGATGACATGAACGCCAAAGCGTTGGAAAAGGTAGATATAAGACCATTATAGGAAATCATGGTTTAGGAAAAGAAAATGACAGAGGAGAAAGATTAATACAATTCTGTGAAGAAAACAGGCTGATAATATGTAACACTTACTTTGAGAACGCCCGGGATGCCGGGCCCGAAAGGGGAGTAAAGAATAGCGGCGCTGTACCCTACCAGGCATGTTCATAAGAGGCGAGAAAGGAGGGTTAGGCATGGGACTGACTATCCCATACTGTAAAAAAATAAGCCGAAAAAACTTCACAAACATGAACAAGTCAAAGAAAGATAAAGTTAATCCGTCAACCAGGAAAGAGAAGGGCTCTCTGTCTAAGAGACGTATGACGCAATCCGGAGAAAGCCATAAGGAGTCCGGGTTGCCGACTCACCCTTTGCTACCAGGAAATCCTCCAGAATTGGCACCTGGAATGTTCGTACCCTTAACGAACAGGGAAAAGCGGCACAAGTGGCAGCAGAAATGACAACTACAAGATAGATATTCTGGGAATGTGTGAAACAAGATGGCTGGGAGCGGAAAGAATAAAATTGAATACAGGGAGATGATTTTATCATCAGGACACCAGGAACCAGGAGCAACATAGCGAAGGGGTAGCTATAATGCTATCAAAGAATGCACAGAAGACACTAATAGAATGGGAGGCAGTGGGACCAAGACTGGTGAGAGCAACATTTAGAACAACAAAAACAAAATAAAATTACACATTATACAATGCTATGCACCAACCAACGATAAGATGACTCAGTTAAAGATGATTTTATAAACAGCTACAATGTCAGATGGATGCAAGACGAGCCAAGGATATTATAATATGATGGGAGACCTAAATGCTAAGTAGGATCAGACAACAGAGGCTTCGAAGAGATTATGGGAAAACATGGACTTGGAGATATAAACGAGAATGGAGAGATATTTGTGAATTTCTGCGCCCTTAATCAAGTGAGCCTAGGAGGAACAATATTCCAACATAAAAGAATACACAAAGCTACATGGGTGTCACCAGATCATAGAACGGAAAATCAAATTGATCACATATGTATTAATAATAAGTTTAAGTCATCCTTTACAGGATGTAAAAGTATATAGAGGGGCAGATGTAGCTTCTGATCATCATCTTCTGTTAGCCAAACTTAAAATTAAATTAAAAAGGTATACTACAACGAATAAGGGTAGAAAGTATTTCAATGTAGGGTTTCTTAAAGAACAAGGAATTAAAGATAAATTCGTTGTCACAATATCAAACAAATACCAAGTCCTCCAACAACTAGAAAATACAATAAATATAGAAGATCATTGGAAACAGGTAAAAATATATGGAAAGAGACATGCGAAGAAACACTGGGGAAAAGAGAACGCCAGAATAAGGCATGGATGACAGCAGAGACCCTGGATAAAATTAAAGAAAGAAAGAACAAGAAAGCAGACATAAATAAAAGCAAAACAAGAAGTAATAAAGCCAAGACACAGGAAGCTTACACAGAGGTGAACAAAGAAGTGAGAAGATGCATTAAAAGGGATAAGAGGAAATATATAGATGAACTAGCTAAAGAGGCAGAAGAAGCAGCAAATAAAGGGAATATGAAAGAACTGTACAACAGCACAAAGAAATTAGGTGGAAAATACAAACAGATCAACGCCTTTATCAAAGATAAGAAAGGAAATCTGCTTAGTAATATAAGGAACAAATGAGAGATGGAAAGAGCACTTTGAAGAACTTTTGAACAGACCCGGCTCAAATAATCCTCCAGATATACTACCAGCAGAAGAAGAGTTACACGTTAACTGCGGAAAACCAAGCAAAGAAGAAATAATGAAAGCCATCAAACTATTAAAAGATGGTAAAGCCACAGGACCAGATGAAATTCCTTCGGAAGCCATCAAAGCAGATATTAACACCTCTACCAAGATGTTACATATCTATTGGATAAAATTTGGGAGAGGGAAGAAATACCTAAAGACTGGAGAGAAGGTTATATGATCAAACTACCAAAGAAAGGAAGTTACAGGAGTGCACAAATTATAGGGGAATTATGCTACTATCAGTGCCAGGAAAAATATAGGCAGAATCATTCTGGAGAGACTAAAAGAGGCTATAGAGAAACACTTGAGAGATGAACAAGCATGTTTTAGGAAGAACAGATCATGTGCTGATCAAATAACTACTCTACGTATAATAGTTGAACAAAGTTTAGAACTAAAATCCCCACTTTATATTGGATTCATAGATTACGAAAAGGCATTTGATAGTTTAGACAGAAGAATGCTTTGGAAGTTGCTGAGTCATTACGGAATCCCCATAAAGTTTATTAACCTGATAAAAACAATGTATGAAGGAACAAAATGTAGTGTGGTGCATGAAGGACAGCTTACAGAAGCATTTGAAATAAGAACAGGAGTAAGGCAAGGATGCCTTCTGTCTCCATTTCTCTTTCTACTGGCCATAGATTGGATTATGAAAATAACTCAAAACAACAGAAATGGGATCCAGTGGTCACTGACCAAACAACTTGATGATTTAGACTTTGCTGATGACATAGCTCTCCTATCACACAGCCATCAACAGATGCAGGATAAAATGAGTATATTAGATGAGAGATCACAACAGCTAGGACTAAGATTAATAGAGATAAGACCAACATTATGAGAATTAATGCAGTTGGCAATAACCAAATAAAACTAGGAGAAATACCTCTACTAGACGTACAATCTTACATATATCTGGGCAGTAATATAGATAAAGAGGGAGGAACAGAAAATGATACCAAAATAAGGATATCAAAAGCAAGAGGAGCTTTCATTGCACTGGGAAACATATGGAAATCCAAAGAAATTAGGCAAATACAAAAATAAAAATTTTCAACTCAAATGTTAAGTCGGTTCTATTATATGGCTGTGAAACATGGAGAATAACAAAATTGACAATCACGAAGGTACAGACTTTCATTATGGATGCTTGCGCAGAATAAAGGGATGGAAATGGCAGGACAAAGTCACTAACGTGGAATTATGGAAATGTACAGGTCAAATACCAGTGGATAAAGAGATACAGCGAAGACGATGGCGATGGATAGGACACACACTACGGAAGCCAACTGAGAGTATTACACAACAGGCCCTTTTTTGGAATCCCCAGGGGAAAAGACAAAGAGGAAGACCAAGGAATTCTTGGAGAAGACAGATCGAAGCAGAGATGAAGATGATGGGGAAGACATGGAATGATCTTAAAAGAATTGCAAAAAACAGAACGACTTGGAAAGTGTTTGTTGAAGACCTATGCTCCACTGGGAGCTAAAAGGTAGAAGAAGAAGAGACTTTGAGAAAGATAAAACGAAACAATACACATGGAAAAGCCCTGGAGATAAGAAGAGGAATCAAATAGATTACATAATGATAAAAGAAAGGTTCCGAAACAGCGTAACGAAAGCCAAAACCTACCCAGGAGCAGATATTAATTCAGATCACAATCCTGTAATGATTAAAAGGAAAATCAAACTAAAGAGAACAAGCAAAAGTCTTATTCATCAACAAATCCACTGGATATAACAGCTTTAAATCAAAAAGATATTAAAGATATCTATTCATACAAGTAAAGAACACATACCAGAAGCTGCTAGAAGAAGGAATTGAGCCATACAGAAGAGAAGATCCTGATGAAAAAGTAGCAACCAATGGTAACGAATAAAGAAAAGCATACAAGAAACCTGCGACACCTTACCCAAAAGAGAAAATAACAAAAAACAAAATGGATAACAAACACATTCATAGAAAAAATTGCGGAATATAATAGGAATATTGAGAAGATGTAACAATTTGCTATTCTTTATTTTAGCCCTGATGTTGTTTGTTTTGATGTTAGTATGTTCTTCATGACATTAAAGTTTCTTTTTGCCATTCCAATTCTTTGTTTATTTCAGTTGTACATTTTCCATCACTGGTTATAGTTTGTCCAAGGTAGTTGTAGTTCTGAAGTGTCTCCAGGTCTATTCCTTCAATTTTGATATCCACATGTGGGTTTTGAGTATTTTCATTGTTTATGATCATAGTTTTAGTCTTTTGATATTCATATCTAGTCCATATTTTTTGCTTGTAATGTTTATTTCATTAAGCAATTGTTGTAGATCTTTAGGATTTTCTGCTAGTAGTACAGTATCGTCAGCATATCTTAGGTTATTGATTATCT
Source organism: Megaustenia siamemsis (assembly GCA_032433765.1). Classification (NCBI taxonomy): domain Eukaryota; kingdom Metazoa; phylum Mollusca; class Gastropoda; order Stylommatophora; family Ariophantidae; genus Megaustenia; species Megaustenia siamemsis. Next base: position 13,462,011 of record JAVIAB010000051.1, on the reverse strand, counting down.
TTCCATTAATTTGTAGGCCTGGCATCTCTGAAATGTTTTTAAAAATTTGCTCTGTGTATAGATTGAACAAGCTTGGTGATAAGATGCATCCCTGTCTTACTCCACTTTTTATGTCAATGGGTGTAGAGTTCTGTTTGTTATATTATATTATTGCTGTTTGCTCCCAGTATAGATTACATATTAGTCGTATGTTCATGTCATCTAGATGTATCTTTTTTAGGCATTCTATAAGTTGTTCGTGGTGTCTTCTTCTTGTACCCCCGTCACGCCAAGTGGCGTATAGGGAAATATGGTGTTAGTGACCCTATATTTTACAGACCTTCAGCACATGATTTTTGGGGTAATGTGGTCAGTATTACGCCCGTGCTACTTTACTTTCCCAGAAAAAAATCCGGTACCCATTTAAGGCTGGGTGAACCCGGAAGCCGTCGGTTGGGATCGAACCCTACCCCTTGTCCGTGGTAGTCCAGTTCACTAACCACTGAGCTATCGCGGCTCCCTTGTTTGTGGTGTACTCTATCAAAAGCTTTGGTATAGTCTATGAAGCAGGCATATATTGGTTTGTTTCTGCAGACTATGAGAATGTTTGAAGAAACTAGAAGACGAGAAAGTTTGAAGAACTCATCATCAGCATGTGCCATACCAGTTGGCGTAGGTGATCATGTCCATCCGCAATCTTCTATCTACAGTGCATCGTATCAGTTCTGTTGTTGATTGTTTTCCATGCCATGACACCAAGCAATCCAGTATTTTCTCTCTTTGTCGCCCGCGATCTCTCTTTCCTTTTATTTTGCCAGTTGTAACCAAGTATTCCAACTTTCCTCTTCTCATGATGTGCCCGAAAAATGTTGATTGCTTCTTTCTGATGTTTTGTAAGAGCTCCCTTTTTGTGTTGGCCTCTTTGAGAACTTCCTCATTGGTCTTGTTAGCTGTCCAGGGAACTTTCAACATTCTTCTGAGAATTCCATCTCTGTGGCCTCTAATCGTCTTTTCATTTGTTTGTCTACTATCCATATTCGCTTCCATATGTCAGAATTGGTTCTATATAGCACCGATGAACTCTCTTTCTCATTTTTATTGACATAGATTTGTTGCATAAGATATTTTCATTTTCTTAAATGCTATTTTGGCCTGAGCTATTCTGCTTTTTATTTTGTGGTGCATCTCCCATCCGATGTTATTATTGAAACTAGAAGATGAGAAAGTGTGAAGAAACTAGATGATGAGAAAGTGTGAAGAAACTAGACGTTGTGAAAGTTTGAAGAAACTAGAAGATGAGAAAGTGTGAAGAAACTAGATGATGAGAAGTGTGAAGAAACTAGACGTTGTGAAAGTTTGAAGAAACTAGAAATGAGAAAATTTGGAGAAACTAGACGATGAGAAAGTTTGAAGGAACTAGAAGATGAGAAAGTTTGGAGAAACTAGAAGATGAGAAAGTGTGAAGAAACTAGACGTTGTGAAAGTTTGAAGGAACTAGAAGATGAGAAAGTTTGAAGAAACTAGAAGATGAGAAAGTGTGAAGAAACTAGACGTTGTGAAAGTTTGAAGAAACTAGAAGATGAGAAAATTTGGAGAAACTAGACGATGAGAAAGTTTGAAGGAACTAGACGATGAAAAATACTTAAAGGAATATATTTTCTATGGTAGAAGACCAGTGTTGACTACTTTTTTTTTTTTTCTTTTTTTTTTTTTGCTAATTCTCTTTATTAAATGTTAAATTCAAAATAATAGTTGTAATAGTAGTAGTAGTGATGGAGTAGTAATAATAATAGTAGTACTTGTATAGTCCGTTCAAAAATTCATAATCACACTTGAATTAGTTTTGCGTGATAACCGTTTGTTATTTTGCTTTCAAATTTGCATGCAATCTTAGAATATTGATGACGTTATAGAAATATTTTTTGCTCTGAGAAATTTGATCTAGTTTAAAAGTTTTTTCTTTAGGCTATATTAAATTTACCCTGTTCGAATTTGACACCATTTTAGGATATATACATTAATTTGGTGCGGTCGTTCACGTAAAATAGTTTGGCTATTTCAGAAACATTAACTTCAAGAAAATCCCGTGCACAAAATTGAATTGTTATTGAACGACATGACGCACCACGGCCTTGGTATCAATTACCGAAGAGAAGGCATATCTTTATTAATTTTGTGAAGACTCAGTAGACAATTTGTTGACTTTAAATACCAACATTTATATCTAAATTACAATGAGTTTGAAATGCAAATTTATAACTATGCAAAAGGTTACTTTTTTACTATATCAGCACTTAGGGAATCCTTCTTAGGGAATCCAAGATGGGGCATTTATATTGTGATATTCATACTCAGAGAGACGAACGCAACTCGCGCTTGGTCTTAATAGATCGTCATTTTCTCGTTGGATTAAACAAGACTCAGAGTGCACTCATGTTAATCGAGCAAGGAAAAGGAAAGTCGACAGCTTTGACATGGATGTCATAAAACGTGAGATATTGAAAATGTTTGCTAATAATGTACTTGTTACTCTCAGGAATTTGAAATTAAAATTGCATGCAGACTGCAATATTGACATTTCTAAAAGTACTCTATGAAAGATTGTGCGAGGAGCCGGCTTCACTTTCAGAAAAACTGTTGGGGGCAGGAATATTATTTGTGTAAAACCACACTTGGTCATTGCTCGAAGCAAATACCTGAGACAGATCCGCGAGCGGCGGAGTGAACGGTATGATATTGTATATTTGGACGAATCATGGGCCAACGCACACCACACCTATGCTAAAGAATGGCAGTCAGTAAATGGCAAACTCAAAAACAATTCCGAGCAGCAAAGGCCAGCGCATTATATTAACTCATGCTGGAAGCACTGAAAACGGCCTTGTCCATGATGAGGACTTATTTTCCAATCAAAAAGTACCGACAGTAGGGACTACCATACTGAAATGAAAGGAAACATTTTCAGGCACTGGTTGGAGAACGATCTTTTACCAATCCTGGAGAGACCTTCATGCATAGTCATGGATAATGCATCATACCACAATGTCGTATCAGAGGAAGACAAAGTGCCTACTGCATCAAATACAAAAGAGCAAATTAGGACATGGCTTGCGAATGAAAATGTCAAATTTCACGACACATATTTAAAACCCGAATTGTTACAACTTATGAAGAATACGAATAAGAAAAAGGTGTACCATGTTGACAAAATCATTGAGAAATACGGCCACACCTCTCTTCGACTCCCTGCATATCATGCGCTCCTTAATCCAATCGAACTTGTCTGGGCTCACGTCAAAGGACAAGTTGCAGAACAGAACAGGACGTTTAAAATGTGTGATGTTGAAGTTCTGACACGCGAGTCTCTCTCAAAAATAGACATTCCGTTCTGGAAGAAGTGTGTTGAACATGTGCTGCGGGTGGAAGATGAGTACTGGAAATGAGATGGATTACTATCTGTCCAGCCAGTAATGATTATCAACCTCTTGGAATGGTCAGATTCGGAATTATTAAATTAAGATGAATTCAATTCCAGCTGCAGTTAGGACGTCCTGGGGTCTAATGGTGAAAAAGGACAAGACTAATTGTAACCAATCGAATTCATTTTGCAAATACACATAACGAACAACACCCACAATTAAACACTATGTAGATACGCCTCTGACAAGAATTGCAGTAAACTGGAAAATTTAACACGATTACTGTAAACTCTAAAATTTGAATAACTTGTGTGATATTGTCATAAAAGATCAAAGGAATTCGCTGATGTGCAAAATCTGTGGAATAAAAAATACCAAAATTTTGCGCCATCAATATTCTAAGATTGCATGCAAAATTTGAAACCAAAATAACAAGCGGTTATCACGCAAAAACTAATTCAGGTGTGATTTATGATTTTCTGAACGGACTATAGTAGTAGTATAAGTAGTAGTAGTGATGGAGTAGTAATAATAATAGTAGCAGTTGTAGTAGTAGTATAAGTAGCAGTAGTAGTGATGGAGCAGTAATAATAATAGTAGCAGTTTTAGTAGTAATATAAGTAGTAGTAGTAGTGATGGAGTAGTATTTATTAATAGTAGCAGTTGTAGTAGTAGTATAAATAGTCGTAGTGATGGAGTAGTAATAATAATAGCAGCAGTTGTAGTAGTAGTATAAGTAGTAGTAGTAGTGATGGAGTAGTAATAATAATAGTAGCAGTTGTAGTAGTAGTATAAGTAGTAGTAGTGATGGAGTAATAATAATAATAGTAGCAGTTGTAGTAGTAGTATAAGTAGTAGTAGTGATGGAGTAATAATAATAATAGTAGCAGTTGTAGTAGTAGTAATAAGTAGTAGTGATGGAGTAGTAATAATAATAGTAGCAGTTGTAGTAGTAGTATAAGTAGTAGTAGCAGTAATCGATACTAAAATAATGTACATACAAAGAAAAAAGTAAAGTCCAATTGGTAAAAAGGCAAATACTCACACAAACACACAAACGTGTGGCACGAAGATTGATACCAAATAACAGTTTCATAATAAACAATTAAAACCATGTTTGATCTTATCAAAAGCAATGTACAGAAACTAATCGCCTGTTGAGGAAAACCGTCTACTTTTTATGAGAAGCATTTATAATAAAGAAATGTCAGCGACTGCAGCAAATAGAGAAAAATCAATGTCAAGTATATATCGTTGCTCTTCTTCTATGATCTTCACGCAATGAGCGCTATCAAACATATCATGACACAGAAGTTCTCGTCAATATTCAGAACACTGGCAGTTTTAAAGTTGATTTTTTGGGGTTTCGTAACACTCCAAGGGAATTAGTTTAAGACAAATCGATTCTGTATGAGTATGTGTTATAATGTATGCAAATGGAGGACATACTGTTGAATCCATATTATGTAAAATGTCAATGAGAATAAAGATATGGCCTTTGACGTCTTAACAGACGGTTGGTAGCAAGGAACCATGAAAAGTCAGTAGTTTGGTCCAAATATTAGTGTCTTAAACTGGATGATGCTTCGCGGAACCATTTCTCTCGTTACCAAATCTGGCAATATTGGACAGACAGATCCATCCGCAGAACTAACAAGATGTATTCGTGGTGCCTTGCCGCGTCTCCTCGACCTGTACCTTTTGTCTTCAGAATTTGATATCAACGCTGTCTCGAATGTTGCTGTGCAATTTCTTTTCCATTTTTGCTCTCCGTGTACCACGACCTGCTGCCAGATTTTTCCAGTTTCTTTCATTGAAAAGGAATTAACTTGAAGTCCTGCGAACATTCTTATATCTCAAAACGAGTCTGCCCTTTGGTCTTTTTCCGTCCCTAAGTTCGCCATACATAAGGTGACCATACGTCCCGTATTTAACGGGACATGTCCCCTATTTTGGGCCTTGTCCCGTTTTTTTTTTTGTGGGTCCCATATGTCCCGTATTTCCCATTTTGTCCCGTAAATGTCCCGTTTTTAGCAATGACATAGTGTAAATCAATAAAATCAATGATATTGCAATTTGTGAATACTTATAAACATGATTTATTTTCCACCTAGAAATTTCCAAGAATTACTCAAATTCTTGGTAGTAGCCTTCACCGCTTTCTAAGTTTCGTTTTCAATACAATCGTGCCAATTATGTTTAGACGCCTCGTACTTTCAGAATGTTTTGTTAAAGTGTCGGAGTTCTGAGTATATTCTCTTATTGTATGGATTTGTTGTTGACAATAATTATCATCGGTGGTGTTAGTTTTTTAATGTTTATTTAATTTATCCTTGTAGATTAAAAATGCCAAAAAGAAAATGTGTCTTTAATAAAGACTTGGAAAAAGAATTTCCTTTTATTAAAAAGACATCATCTGAATCTGACGTTTATTGTGTGAATGTAGTTGTAAATTTTCTGTTGCTCACGGTGGGAAGACGGATATTGTTCAACATGTAAAAACAGATAAACACACAAAAGCAGACATATCAGCTTGTAGCTCAAGCAATCAAATAACATCGTTTTTTAATAAAAAGAAGACAGACGATAGTAATGAACGCAAACTAGCAGCTGTAGAAGGCGCATTCGTTTATCATACTGTCCAACACAACCACTCTTTTCGATCAACAGATTGTACTTCTAAATTAATTAAGATTTGTTTTGAACCACAATATGTGTGCGCGAGAACAAAATCACAATCTATATTGACAAATATATTTCAACGTGAAGCGCTAAGGTGCTTGCAATCTGACCTGGAATCTGTCAACTATTTAACTGTCTACTCTGATTGCTCTAATCACGGCAGCACTAAATTATGTCTGATTCTAGTCAGGTACTTTACGCCAAGTTGTGGAATCAAAGTAAAGATTTTAGAAATTAAGGAACTAGTAGGTGAGACATCAGATATTTTATCTAACTACATTATAGACACCCTGGAAGTAAACAATATTAAGCACAAAATGTTAGCGTTGTGTGCTGACAATACTAATTGTAACTTTGGTGGTGCTGCAAGATCAGGAAAAAACAATGTTTTTTCAAAATTACAGGAAAAATTAGAAAGAAATTTAATAGGTGTAAATTGTGCAGCTCATATTGTACATAACTGTATGCAAACTGCAACAGATTGTCTGCCTATAGACATTGAAGTAATTGTGGTGAAGATATACAGCTATTTTTATATATACACTGTTAGAATTGAGAAACTAAAGGAATTCTGTGACTTCGTTGACACTGATTATAAAAAACTGTTAGGCTACAGCAAAACCAGGTGGCTGGCATTGTTACCAGCAGTCGAACGTATTTTACAAATGTTTCTTCCTTTAAAGTCATATTTTCTGTCACAAGAGAAGTGTCCCAGTGTAATAAAAACATTTTTTGAAAATGCATACTCGGAAGCGTGGCTCTTTTTCATTCAATCACAGGCCTCAACATTTCATACAAGTGTGCTCAAAATTGAGGTACAAAATATTACAATGAATGAAGTGTACATTGTCTTAAAACATCTAAAACTGAAATTCATAGAAAGAAGGAATGAAGTTTTTTTACCTATTATTGTTAAAAGTAAACTAAAGAAACTACAAGAAGATGGAGATATTAGTGACATTTCTAACTTTAAAGAGTCGGCCAAGTCCTTCTACTCTGCATGTTTTGATTATTTGGATCTATGGACGCAACAGTGGAAGAAATAAAATTTCTAGATTGGATACTGCTTAAAAGATTAATAAATTGGTCAGAGATTGAAGCAACTTTGGACAGTCAATGTGTGAAATATAACATCAAAATAAACGACGGGCAATTATTTGATGAGGTGAGCTGTGCTAAGATTTATGTAACTGAAGATAAAATTAAACAATGGGAAGAAGAGGACAAACCAGTTGACAGAAAATGGGTAGAAATCTTTGACCACTTAAAAACTCAAATATAACTTACACAAACTTGCTTAAAATCGTTGAGTTTGGTCTCTGTTTGCCTGGAACAAATGCTCCGACAGAAAGGGTGTTTTCACATATGAACAATTTGTGGGATACAAACAAAACACAAATGAAGATAGAAACATTGAAATCCTTGCTGATAACAAAGTGTAATTATGACATGAGTTGTATAGAATTCTATGAGTACATACAGAACAAAGAAGATATTCTTAAGGAAATCCAGTCTGCAAAAAAGTACAACGACCATAAGTGACATCACAAATTTAGATGTTATCACATTCCATCATTAAAATCTGGTGAGTTAATTTTTAGTCATTTCTTTCATTTTTGTACCTTAAATTTAACAAACAATTATAACGTCACGTATTTGTCCCATTTTTTTCTAATAGTGTCCCATATTTGTCCCGTTTTTTTCTAGCGAAAATGACAAAATGTCCCGTATTTGGGCAAAAACCATCTGGTCACCTTAGCCATACAATAATTGTTTGGGAATACGAATGTTTGTCATCCTTTTTACATGACTCAGCCGCCTTATTTCTACGACTCTTAAGTGTTGCCATGATGGATGGGAGTTTGGCTCATTGCAAGACATTTGAGTTGGTTACTTTGTCCTGACATTTGATGTTCATAATCTTTCGAAGGCAACGCACATGAAAGCTACTTAACCTTTCCTCCTGCCTTGTATTAGGTAGTCCTAGCTTCTGATCTGTTAATAAGAAAACGCCTCGTTATTTGACCGTTAATATGAACGTTTATAATTGCATTACTGTTCTGTTTACATCTGTGTGGAGTCCATGATGTCTTTATCTCTTCGTCTTATAGGTTACTTCCTGCATTTCCAGAAACTATGCTCTCCATTATTGTTCCTTCCTAGATAATATGTTGTTTGATCAAAATAAATCCACTTTATTTAATTAATTAAATTCACCACTTGCCAGTTCTAATCCAAACGAGTCAACATCTCTACAGATAATGTATACTCTAATATTATGTGTATTCTGTTAAAAGAACAGTAGTATATACTTGTCATCTATAATCCTGTCAATACTAAAAGTTAATGGAGTTTTTATTTTGTAACTTTGTGAAACTTCTGTCTGAAATTGTTGCTATTTTCATTTTAGACACACAATTTTCAATATGTGATTAGTACTCTCAATTCCCGTCTCGTCACGTTAAACTCTCCCTATTCTGGCCTGACCTTTGACCTTCATGTTCATTTCAACCACCTTCAGGTCACATGTGACATTGCGGAATAAAAATGGCGCGTTGTACTTTGATTTTGTTGCCACAGACCAACTAGAAACAGCAATTTTTTAAATTACATTTTTTGTGTGTGTGAGTGCGAGAGGGAGAGTGCCGTTTGTTTGGCTTGATGGAGGCAGATATCTCAACTGATGATAATGAAGAAGAGGGACTACGTTAACCCTTAACAGCAGCTCACTATTTGTTCTTCTATTTTTGAAAGAGATCTTTCTAAGACAAGTTATAAAATATGCAAGTGGTCTTTTTGTCGAATTTCCCGTGTAGCTCCTACACACGGCGATATAGGTACAGCAAACAGCACGCAGACTTTGTCAAAGAAACGCAGAAAAATGATGAATGCTTCTATTTAGAAAGAAATTATTTAGTTTTCTATTTTAGTTTAAATATTGTATGATGACGCATACATCGGCATTGATGATTTAAAGAAAGGAGATACAGTGCCGAGGTACAGTGCCGAGGTACAGTACCGAGATACAGTGCCGAGATACAGTGCCGAGGTACAGTGCCGAGGTACAGTGCCGAGATACAGAGCCGAGGTACAGTGCCGAGCTACAGTGCCGAGGTATAGTGCCGAGTACAGTGTCGAGGTACAGTGCCGAAGTACAGTGCCGAGGTACATTGCCTAATGTAATTTTCTAAATCTCAGAATTCAATAACAGGTTTATAACAACCTCTGTTCAACTAGTTGTGTTTATAACGTTGTATAACTAGTGCACTGAATAATGAAGCGGAAATGATTTCCTGCCACTCAATAAAATAATCACAAATACCTCCAGAAGTCCGTCACGATCTGCTCCACTCTTTCTTGTTGAGATTAGCCCAACCCCCATTTGTTTATGTTAACATGATTATGTTATATGTGAATATGTTTGTTTGCTTGATAATCAACACTAAAGTATCATCATCATCATGTGCCATACCGGTTGGCGTAGGTGATCATGTCCCTCCACAATCTTCTATCTACAGTGCATCGTATCAGTTCTGTTGTTGACTGTTTTCCACGTCATGACACCTTGCTATCCAGTATTTTCTCTCTTTGTCGCTCGCGGTCTCTCTTTCCTTTTATTTTGCCAGTTCTAACCAAGTATTCCAACTGTCCTCTTGTCATTATGTGCCGAAAAATGTTGATTGCTTCTTTCTGATGTTTTTAAAGAGCTCCCTTTTTGTGTTGGCCTCTTTGAGAACTTCCTTATTGGTCTTTTTAGCTGTCCAGGAACTTTCAACATTCTTCTGAGGAATCCCATCTCTGTAGCCTCTAATCGTCTTTTCATTTGTTTGTCTACTGTCCATGATTCGCTTCCATAGGTCAGAATTGGTTCTATATAGCACCGATGAACTCTCTTTCTCATTTCTATTGAACTAAAGTATGAACAGTTAAATCTTCAAATCGACGATCAATGACGTCTAAAAAGATTTCATGTTTGAGACCATCCAAATTTCTTCTTATTCTCTGAGCAAAAACAAGCATGAGAGTAACATGGAAAACCCGGGAAAACCTCCACTAGCGTGACGTATTCAATTATCTGAGCGATAGACGGCTAACATCGTTCTAGCCACAGCCGCCCCTCCTCGCAGTTGAAAACGTCATGATAGTGGAGGTTTTTTTTTTTTTTGGGGGGGGGGTTTCCCTTTATGCGCCCAGGGTTATCTAAAGTAGGCTATATCTTTGATATAGTCAAAGCCATCTATATAAGTAAGATCCTATCATGAAAACTTTAGCCGGTCTCTATACTTGAGATTTAATTCACTTAAAATAATTTACTTTGAAAACGTTTCCAACTGACGTTTGTCACTCTTCATCCATTCTGTTTTGGAAACAAATACGTTTCTCTGGCAACGGTTGCGTTGACTTCCAACATTTTGTAAACATGTAGTGACATTACGTTGCTCGTGTCTAACTTGAATATCGTGTGCATGATAAATATTTGGGACCAACACACACACACGCGCGCGCGCACACACACACACACACACGCGCGCACACATACTAAAACATCCATTTATTATGTATGAATACACGATGCTAGGGAGCCGCGATAGCGCAGTGTTAATGAACCGGACTACAAATGACAGGATAGGGGTTCGATCCTGATCGACGGCTTCCGGGTTCACCTAGCCTTAAATGGTACCGGATTTTTTTTCCTGGGAACGTAAAGCGGCACTAGCGTAATCCCGACCACATTACCTTAATAATCATGCGGCGAATAATCATGTGTCACCAACACCATATTCCCTATAGGCCACGTGGCGTGACGGGGCTCTTTACTTACGTTTTATACACGATGCTGAAAGTCAAATAACGAATGAAAGAAGAAAAAAGCATAAACACAAACTTGTGTGAGTGTATGAGTTGATGTTTTTGTGTGTATGTGTGTGCGTGTATGTGGTAAGTGTGCCTGAGCTTATGTCCAGAATGGAACTAGAGCTGCTATTATTTTTCAACCCTCGTTAAAAACGTCGATTGCCCTACAAATTAAGTGTATAATTTTACAGAAATCGTTTTCGTGTTTTATTTCTTTTTGAACGAGTGAGTTCTTGTTAGTGATAATCAGATGAGATTGCTTCTGGAGACGGACTTGAAGATCTTAGACAGGCCTCAACCCGAAAGCTTTCTTTATTGCGACGTTAATGATTGTCCATGTTTAATAACCTGTTCATGCCATCGTGGTATAGATCGGAGGGAATCCTTCATGATTGGCCTATACACTTGCACAGATGAACATTTCTGTATGGCAAACTGATTATCTGTTGACATTTAAAACTATGGCATATGGTCTGGTCATAACAGTTTGATCGCAGTTATTGGACAACGCTTGGATTTAGTTGGAATATTTCTGAAATCATTATTTGGCATCCTACAGTGCTCTAAGTTCAAAATTTCAAATAAAATTACCTTCAGCTATATCTTATATAGTCATCTCTATTGACAAACAGAAGCCATTTCCTAAATTATTAATTGATGAATTAGTCAGTTCATTAGACACATTGGTATATATACACTACGGCCCCTGTCTCACAACAATGAGAACGATATATTTGTCTTAAGGACACATTTCATTTGTCAGTGAATGGAAAAGAAAAGACAACTCAAGGCCACTGTTTTACAACAACATATTATAAGTAAAGTCAAGTGCCCCCGTCATGCCAAGTGGCGCATAGGGAATACGGTGTTAGTGACTATACATTTTACAGACCTTCGGCGCATGATTTTTGGGGTAATGTGGTCGGTATTACGCCCGTGCCGCTTTACTTTCTCAGAAAAAAAAACCTGGTACCCATTAAAGGCTGGGTGAACCTGGAAGCCGTCGATTGAGATAGAACCCTACCTCTTGTCCTTTGTAGTCCAGTTCACTAACCACTGAGCTATCGCGGCTTCCAACCTATGTTATGGTTCCTAGTAAAGTAAAAAAGTAAATAACCCCCGTCACGCCAAGTGGCGTACAAGGAAATATGGTATTAGTGACCCTATATTTTACAGACCTTCAGCACATGATTTTTGTGGTAATGTGGACGGTATTACGCCCGTGCTGCTTTACTTTCCCAGACAAAAATCAGGTACCCATTAGAGGCTGGGTGAACCCGGAAGCCGTCGGTTGGGATAGAACCCTACCCCATGTCCTTTGTAGTCTAGTTCACTAACCACTGAGCTATCGCGGCTCCCAACCTATGTTATGGTTCCTAGTAAAGAACTTAAAACATTCGTTTTTTGGCAGATCTCAGAAATGTGACAATTGGAAATGTGGAGATAAAGAAAAGATTTGGGGTAACACCATTGCTTGATGAAAATAAAGCACATTAGAAAACAAAATTATCACCAGATAATGTCCCTCAGACAGCTTTATCAATAAGGTGTAACAGGAAGAACAGAAATAGCAGACATAGAAGACGATGATTAATGAAATACTGACGTCACGATGAATATCAAACATTGGACACAGTACTATTTTCTCGACTCTGAGAGGCAACAGAGAGAGGAGAAACTAATATTGTAGCCTTTATAATTAGAAACGTAAACAACATTTTACAACAGATCATGAAAATATAACTGAAAACAGTTTTAAAGAAATAATGAAAAAAAAATGTATTCATTGAAAATATATTGAAACAAAACATGAAAACTGTATTCACTGAAAACATTTTAGAACAAGAAATGAAAACTGTATTCACTTTCTACTCCCTTACCTTATGCCATTATTTTTTCTGTAACCAATGAAAAACTCAGCGATTGTTGTTATATTTTTTTTTGAGTTTTTTTTATTAAAAAATTAGAAGCCAGAGCACTGACTTGATGGATTCTTCAGAATTTTAGATTGACGCTTATAGCCAATTTCCATATAAGGTTTCTTATTGTTACAATGACTAATATGATCCGATTTTTGCACAAAATTAGCATTTCTGTAATGTAACTTCCAGGGTAGTCTACACTGGAATAATTGTTTGTGTCCATTAGCTTTCTGCTCTCTTGTCTGATAAAACAGTAGGATCTCAGCACAGTTCACGAAGTCCGTAGCCCCTGCTAGAGCTCAGATTCATTCAAAAATATGTACTTATTGTGAATGATAGTCGACCTATTAGTTGCTTTGTTTAATGTTTTGCTTGTTCATAGCTCAGGCCAAAATAGCATTTCAGAAAATGAAAATATCTCGTGCAACAAGTCCATGTCAAAGGAAGTGAAAAATGGAGTTCATACAACCAATTCTGACCTATGGGAGAGAATCATGGACAGCAGACAAACAAATTAAAAGATGATTAAAGGCCACAGAGATGGGATTTCTCAGAAAAATATTTAAAGTTTCCTGGACAGCTAAAAATACAAACAATGACATTCACAAGAGGCCAACACAAAAAAAGCTCCTAAAAAACATCAGAAAGAAACAATCAACATTTTTTGGGCACATCATGAGAAGAGTAAAGTTGGAATACTTGATTACAACTGATAAGATACAGAAAAAAGAGAGATCGCGGACGACAGAAAGAAAACTACCAGATAGCTTGGTGTCATGGCATGAAAAACAGTCAAAAACAGAAATGATACGATATACTGTGCATAGAATATTGTCGAAGGACTTGCTTAACCACGCCAAAAGGTATGACCCATGATGATGATGAATGATACAATAATAATTTTACAATACCGATGATGTTTGGGGTAGTGAGAATATGTCAAATACACCAAAGATGTCAGCTTACCAGTAGTAGCAAATGAAAGCTGAAACACGAACGTGGAGTATACCTCTCCCATCTTATCCGTGTCGACATCCACAAAGAAGTAGCCGACACCGAAGAAGGCATTTGTGCCAGGCTCTTCCCCAAAGCTGAGACCGAAGCCAAACATCCAGTAGGTGAGTCCACCAAAGATGACGTCAATGACATTCTTAACCATAATGTTAACCTCGTTACGGGCGGACACATTTCCTGCTTCCAGCAGTCCAAAACCTGGAAGGACAAAACTTTCCGTTAGCTGAAATGACAGTACACACGAACACAGAAAAGAAGACACAATAACGCATATTTATATGGTTCATTTCAACCGAATTATGTACAAGTAACTTTATCATTTTAATAATATATTTTTATATGTAATTATTTATTTATTAATGATTAATTTAAGTAAAAAAAGTAAAGAGTCCCCGTCAAGCCAAGTGGCGTATAGGGATTATATTGTTAGTGACCATAAATTTTACAGACCTTCAGGACATGATTTTTGGGGTAATGTGGTCGGTATTACGCCCGTGCCGCTTTACTTTCGCAGAATAAATTCGGTATCCATTTATGGCTGAGTGAACCCGGAAGCAGTCGGTTGGGATCGAAACCTACCTGGTGTCCTTTGTAGTCCAGTTCACTAACCACTGAGCTATCGCGGTTCCCAATGATTAATTTAATTTAATATAATTAATAATTTTTTTTTATGAAATGAGAGATCTCATTGATTTTCTGAAACGGTCATTGTGTATCAGTTCACGAATTGTTTTCTTCACTTTTTTTCTGATGTTGTTCTGTTTAAAGGGCGCATTGAATGCTCGCCGTCTTGAACAGACACTCGACCGATCTTCAAAACACGCGTATTGGACAAAGACCTGTGTTCGACCTAAACAAGATTCGCAAAACGCCTGAAGAAGTAATTCTAAGGTCTCTGTGGATGATTACCAAGCAACACATTTGGATGCAAACACTGTTCTAATTTGGCAACCATCGTACTGGGTTCGCGGCCAGTAAACAGGGTGGAATGATGATGTCACATGTGGGCAATGTGATATCAACACATACACAGACTCAGCACACTTGGAAGCATTGAACTTCAGTTTTCGTTCGAACATTCAAGTTGTTACTTCATAGTAATTACAGAACAGGAACTCTCCAATAGCTCTGCTTATATGTGTAGGAAGGGGTGAGCAACCTCGGGTCCGTATACGACCGACGGAGTCATTTGGCCTGACTCTCCAACGCAACTGGGAACCGCTCTAGCTCAGTGGTTAGTGACCTGGACTAAAGATGATAAACGGTCGGGTTCGATCCTGATCAACGGCTTCCAGGTTCACCCAGACTTAAATGAGTACGGGAATTTTTTTTTTCTAGTAAAGTAAATCGGCACGGACGTAATACCGACCACATTACTCCAAAAATCATGTGTCGAAGACTGAAGTAATCATACAAATCTTCCAGCTCCATAAACTAAAGTAGTTATACAACTCATCAGACTCCAGACTGAACTAGGCATTCACTATGCCGATACCACAACATGAAGACCAAAATAGGTTAAATAGAAAAACCATACGCATAGCTAGAGAAGATACATAGATCAAAAGCATAAATGAAAACTATAAACTGAAACTGTTGAAGATTTACAAATACTCAAGGGATATACTTAGATTTAACATATTCATTAAAAATTATTATAAGAAGCAGTAGGATTTTTTGCATGTTTAAAGCAATGTGATGGAGAAGTAAATATTACGACAACACAGACATCTTCAAGCTCCATAGACTGAAATAGCCATGCAAACCTTCAAGCTCCATAGACTGAAATAGCCATACAAACCGCCAAGTTATATAGACTGAAATAGTCATACAAACTTTCAAGCTCCAAAGACTGAATTAGTCACAAACAATTGTCCATATTTAACAATAAAAATCAATTTATCAGAGTCACATACACAAGCCAGAAGTAAAGAGTTACTGTACATAGCAGAAGTAAAGAGTTACTGTACATAGCAGAAGTAAAGAGTTATTGTACATACCAGAAGGAAAGAGTTATTGTACATACCAGAAGGCAAGAGTTATTGTACATACCAGAAGTAAAGAGTTATTGTACATACCAGAAGGCAAGAGTTATTGTACATACCAGAAGGCAAGAGTTATTGTACATACCAGAAGTAAAGAGTTACTGTACATACCAGAAGTAAAGAGTTACTGTACATACCAGAAGTAAAGAGTTACTGTATATACCAGAAGTAAAGAGTTACTGTACATACCAGAAGTAAAAGTTACTGTACATACCAGAAGTAAAGAGTTACTGTACATACCAGAAGTAAAGAGTTACTGTACATACCAGAAGTAAAGAGTTACTGTACATATCAGAAGTAAAGAGTTACTGTACATATCAGAAGTAAAGAGTTACTGTATATATCAGAAGTAAAGAGTTACTGTACATATCAGAAGTAAAGAGTTACTGTATATACCAGAAGTAAAGAGTTACTGTACATACCATAAGTAAAGAGTTACTGTATATACCAGAAGTAAAGAGTTACTGTATATACCAGAAGTAAAGAGTTACTGTACATATCAGAAGTAAAGAGTTACTGTACATATCAGAAGTAAAGAGTTACTGTGCATACCAGAAGTAAAGAGTCACTGTATATACCAGAAGTAAAGAGTTACTGTACCTACCAGAAGTAAAGAGTTATTGTACATACCAGAAGTAAAGAGTTACTGTACATACCAGAAGTAAAGAGTTATTGTACATACCAGAAGCAAACAGTTACTGTACATACCAGAATTAAAGAGCTACACTTTGTTTGTACATACCAGAAATAAGAGCTACACTTTGCTAGTACATACCAGAAGTAAAGAGCTACACGTTGCTTCTACATACCAGAAGTAAAAAGCTACACTTTGCTTGTATATACCAGAAGTAAAAAGCTACACTTTGCTTGTATATACCAGAAGTAAAAAGCTACACTTTGCTTGTATATACCAGAAGTAAAAAGCTACACTTTGCTTGTATATACCAGAAGTAAAGCTACACTTTGCTTGTACATACCAGAAGTATAGAGCTAGCTACACTTTGCTTGTACATACCAGAAGTAAAGAGCTACACTTTGCTTGTACATACCAGAAGTAAAGAGCTACACTTTGCTTGTACATACCAGAAGTAAAGAGGTACACTTTGCTTGTACATACAAGAAGTAAAGAGCTACACTTTGCTTGTACATACCAGAAGTAAAGAGCTACACTTTGCTTGTACATACAAGAAGTAAAGAGCTACACTTTGCTTGTACATACCAGAAGTAAAGAGCTACGCTTTGCTTGTACATACAAGAAGTAAAGAGCTACACTTTGCTTGTACATACCAGAAGTAAAGAGCTACGCTTTGCTTGTACATACCAGAAGTAAAGAGCTACACTTTGCTAGTACATACCAGAAGTAAAGAGTTACAATACATACCAGAAGTAAAGAGCTACATTTTGCTTGTACATACCAGAAGTAAAGAGCTACACTTTCCTTGTACATACCAGACTGCATAGTAAATATAATAAAGGCACTGGTTAGGATCCATGTGGCGTCATCCCACGACAGTGAGGAGGAACCCGGATCAACGATTGTAGTGTTGTCAGTCGTCATGACGTCACCGTCATTGTTAGCTGAGGAAAGAAATACTTGTTATCTTGTATATAGAGTATTATACTATTATAAAACCAGAAACTTTAGTGCAATATAAATTAAAGTTATACTATTATAAAACCAGAAACTTTAGTGCAATATAAATTTAAGTTATACTATTATAAAACCAGAAACTTTAGTGCAATATAAATTAAAGTTATACTATTATAAAACCAGAAACTTTAGTGCAATATAAATTTAAGTTATACTATTATAAAACCAGAAACTTTAGTGCAATATAAATTTAAGTTATACTATTATAAAACCAAAAACTTTAGTGCAATATAAATTTAAGTTATACTATTATAAAAAATCGGCTCCCTCAATGAGATAGAACTGCTTGCACAGAACAGAGACAGATGGCGAGATTTGATAAAATATCTTTAAAAGAAAACTGCTAGAACAAAAATTCATATAGGAGAAGGTGTATCTTGGCCTACGCCCTATGGGCCGGTTACGGCTCGAAAGGTCAATAGATAGATAGATCATAAAACCAGAAACTTTAGTGCAGTGTAAATTAAAGTTATACTATTATAAAAACCAGAAACTTTATTACAGTACATGTTAAAGTTATAAAACTTTTATAAAACCAGAAACGTAAGTGCGATGTAAATTAGGAATCGCAAGATTCACGACAAGAGAAATGGAAACAAATGTCGTCAAATAAATAGCTGTAAATTAATGACCTTGGTCGATCGTTCGTGTGACAGTGTTCTGAAGTAATAACTGGCACTGTCATGTCCTAGATTTGTTTAGAACTGGGAACGGCAGTGAGTTCTTTGTGTTTGAGTAAAGAGTAAGGGATGAGGGAGGGTTAGTGATGTACAATATGGAGCAGACTTAGAATAGTGTCTTCTACAAACTGAATACGCTATGGAGAGATGTTGCTATAGCATGTGACGTCACAAATGGTGTCGACAACTGACAGCAATGATGTGTGCAAGAGTATGTAGCAGTATAAAAACAAGATCCTTGATTACAGCTTTACGGTTGTAAATGGAGACATAAGACGATCCAACTTTTCCACTTAAAAGATGAACTTCTGCCACAAAACACAGAAAGAAAGAAATAAATATTAAAACAACAGATTACGTCGGTTCTGCATTGTCCCTGTCTTAAAAGAAGGCTAGCTTTTTGACGTCAGAATGGACGGTTTTATTTTGTCTCTTTTATTAAAAACGTAAATATGTAATTACAATTATCTTTTTACTGTAAAAAAATATTCTATCTATTTCCAGCTTTATTATATGGTGCAGAATCATGGACATTAGATAAAAAAACAGAACAGAATTAAAGCCTTTGAAATGTGGGTATATAGAAAATAGGTAGAATTGGGTGTAAGGAAAAGAAAACAAACGATGTCTTAAAATAACTAAAAATGAAAAGAGAACTACTAAGAAAACACAATTCAAACAAGACAAATGCGATTTTGGGGCAATGTTAAAGACACAACAGCCTACTAAAAGTAATCCTGGAAGGGAACATACAAAATAAAAGAAGCAGAGGCAGAGCAAGACTAACATGGACGAGTAACATCAAAAGATGGACAAACCAGCTTATGACAACCTGCACCATCAAAGCAAGAGACAGAGCAGAATGGCGCTCCATGATAGTCAACCTTCGATGCGGAAATGGCACTCGATGATGATGATTTTCAGCTTTACCACTTTCTCCCCCTCCCGAATGTTTATACCAATCAACTATTTATCGGTTAGTGGCTGCTGTTGTTCATTTCTTATGTCTGATAAAGACGTTTTGTTGTCATTCTCTGGTTGATTGGACTGCTGATGAGACCAATCTCTGTTGATACAAAGAGAATAACGACGACGACTGGAGCTGACCTTGTCAAAGCGAACATTTCTGAGGAGCGACCAATTTTCTGCAACCCTCTCATCTCTTTCATCATCTTTGACACGTCAGCTGTATGAGGCTCAAGCATCTACAGTTTACATCACCCTTGACACGTCAACTTTATGAGGCTCAACACTTATGTCAGCATTCTTCTATTATACAAATATTGTTGCTGCAGCTCTATAGAGACACATTTTCTCCCACATTCATTAACGCTCTCAATGCAATTGTTTACTTTCTTGCAGGTAACCGTCAATCGTCTTCTTTAACAAACACTAGTCAGTACCAATTGTGGCTTGGGCTGATTAAGTACTACAACCACAAAGCGCAGTCAATCCAGCAAAAATATAAAATACCAGAACATGAAAACCAAAAAATAGTTAAATAGAGAAAGCATATGCATAGCTATAGAAGATACATAAACAAAAAACATTATTGAAAACAATAAACGGAAAGAGATGGAGACTTTCAAGTATTAAAGGAATATAGTTAGATCTAACATATTTAATTAAGAATTATTATAGAGAAGCAGGTAGGATTTTCTACAAAAAAGTTTAAAGCAATGAGATGAAGAAGTAAGTATTACGATCGTAGAAATCATAAATGATTAAACAATAGAGAAATAAGTGAACCTAAATTACTGTTGGGTTAGTGGGTTAGTTCTTCAACCAACTTCTTAACACACCATCTGCAACTGAAAACGAAAATCATATCGAGACTAATATCTGTAGAACAGGAGGTATTCTTTCTTAGTAAGAAGTCGCACAAAATAATAGAGAAAATAAGTGCAGCACCTGAAAAACAAAGCATCTGGTTCAGACGAGATATTTACTGAATTATGAAGGCTGCAGGAGAGTTCGGATTAGATTGGCTACTTCGAATATACAATCTGGCGTGGACCAACATAGATGCATCCCAGGACTGGTTTAAGGTTGCAGTCTGGTGGAAAAATGGGAACACAAGGAATTGTGTACACATTAGAGAGGAATATCACATTAGAGAGGAATATCACATTAGGGAGGAATATCACATTAGGGAGGAATATCACATTAGGGAAGAATATCGCATTAGAGAGAAATATCACATTAGAGAGGAATATCGCATTAGAGAGGAATATCACATTAGAGAGGAATATCACATTAGAGAGGAATATCACATTAGAGAGAATTATCACATTATAGAGGAATATCGATTTAGAGAGGAATATCGCATTAGGGTGGAATATCACATTAGAGAGGAATATCACATCAGAGAGGAATATCACATTAGAGAGGAATATCACATTAGAGAGGAATATCACATTAAAGAGGAATATCGCATTAGGGAAGATTATCACATTAGAGAGGAATATCGCATTAGGGTGGAATATCGCATTAGGGTGGAATATCGCATTAGAGAGGAATATCACATTAGAGAGGAATATCACATTAGAGAGGAATATCGCATTAGAGAGGAATATCACATTAGAGAGGAATATCACATTAGAGAGGAATATCGCATTAGTGAGGAATATCGCATTAGAGAGGAATATCACATTAGAGAGGAATATCACATTAGAAAGGAATATCACATTAGAGAGGAATATCGCATTAGAGAGGAATATCACATTTTAAGTCACGGTTTAAAATAATTGTGTTGTTTGAGTCACAGTTTAAAATAATTGTGTCATTTGAGTCACAGTTTAAAATAATTGTGTTGTTTGAGTCACAGTTTAAAATAATTGTGTTGTTTGAGTCACAGTGGAAAACAATTGTGTCCTTTGAGTCACAGTTTAAAATAATTGTGTTGTTTGAGTCACAGAGTAAAATAATTGTGTCGTTTGAGTCACAGTGGAAACTAATTGTGTCGTTTGAGTCACAGTGGAAAATAATTGTGTCGTTTGAGTCACAGTGGAAAATAATTGTGTCATTTGAGTCACAGTGGAAAATAATTGTGTCGTTTGAGTCACAGTTGAAAAGAATTGTGTCATTTGAGTCTTAGTGCAAAATAATTGTGTCATTTGAGTCAAAGTGAAAATAATTGTGTCATTTGAGTCAAAGTGGAAAATAATTGTGTCATTTGAGTCAAAGTGGAAAATAATTGTGTCATTTGAGTCACAGTGGAAAATATTTGTGTCGTTTGAGTCACAATGGAAAATAATTGTGTCGTTTGAGTCACAGTGGAAAATAATTGTGTCATTTGAGTCACAATGGAAAATATTTGTGTCATCTGAGTCACTGTGCATCACATAGGCCACATCATTTGTAACACTGATAACTTCGTGTACTCCACCATAGGAGCTCATAACATAGGCCACATCATTTGTAACACTGATAGCTACGTATGCTCCACAACGGGAGCTCATCACATAGACTACATCATTTGTAACACTGATAACACAGATGAAGATAATCCCACAAAGCTACTTATTGCAAACAACCAAACACTAATAGCAACAACATGAACATAAAATATCTAGATGATCTTAACAAAAGTGTGCAAGGACCACAGAGTTATATATAACATAGACAGAAATCTGATGGTTGTAGCCAGAAATAAAGAGACGCATAAATAAAGGTTACGGTAAAGTACACGGCTTGAATCGACGTTTTAGCAGTCGAGTTTCCACCCGTATGTGCTTGGCAGCCTATCCAGAAGACATCTCTTCCGTTTCGTTGATAAAAAAAACTTCTTTAGGAAAGAGTTAGTGCACTAGAAGACATCACAATGAGCGCCATACAGAAAACCCAGCACAGATCACTGACCTGAACTACTCAATTTTTCCCTCAACTATTAAAAGTAGCAAAGACATAAGAAAGTAAATGAAAATAAAAGTACTTGTTTATTAAACCTTTGCATCTGAAGACAAATATCATTGGTTATTTGGTTATGGAAGGCCTCGGTATCACTGCAACGAATTAAAATCCATAATTGCTCAACCGCCCGTGCCAGTGGAATCATCCGAATTACTAACTCATCTCCCAAACAAAGAAAGGTAACTGTAGTCCCCATCGTAGCAGTCTCAGCACACGCCAAAAGACATAAGGCGAAACCGCGCAGAAAGTGAATACAGCCAACTGTTCCCTGTCATACGATATCATCATTCATCGTAAACAAGCGGGATGTCGAAAAAGGATCAAAACGGATGAGACACACAGCTCACGGTGTGCACAGAGCACTTAACTCAGTAGCTCCTGCAACAAGCCGGAGACAAATATCATGTCGCATGGAAGCGAGGACAAATCGAGAATAACGGAATACACTGACAGATTTAATCAATCTTCACTATTTTTTGCTATCTTCAGTCATTATTTGGTTCTTGCTGAGACATTTCTAATCTTCAATATTATCTTCCCATCTCTTTCTACCTCTCCTTCTACCCCCTTTCACATTGCCCTGCAGAATGGTCTTTGCCATTCAGACAATGGAGATACGTGGCCATAACACTTCATTTTGCATATCTATACAAGTACCAAAAGATCATGTAGGGAACAGAATTCAGTTGTGGCCAATGCGGAGGCCAACAGTCTTATCTGGGATAGCACAGATGAGAAACATGCAGTCATCTATACAGACGGATCTGTAATACAATACAAAGGGAGTGCATGGGCGTTTACAACATGCTCGGCAGGCAGATTAGTTAAGTAAGACAGTGGTGCATGACCACGAGTAGTGTGACGATGGAGGTGATGGCAGTAACCAGGGCATTTATTGGTTACAAACACAAGACTACACCCACGCCTGTATACTGAGTGATTCGATGAGCATGATAAAAAAAGTGGAGGCGGGCTCTGTACACATGCAATGGGTAGACTCATTGCAGAAGTCAAAAATGCGCTATGTCACATTTGTCTACGTCCTTGGACATGCGAGTGTACGTGGAAATGAAAGAGCGGACAAGTTGGCGAGCTGCGCTGTCGTTTCAGACGGTCAACCAATGGATCGCGCGGACATCATCAATGCTCTCCGAGATGTGGGAAGGGCACATAACTTCGACAACCTTGAGTCCATGTCACTTCTTCGGATGAAAGAGATGAGAGTTAAGATGGGCACAACCAAAAACAATAAACTTAGTGAGTGTATAAGAAGACTTATCAACCGACACAGAAATTGAGTCGATAGACGCTGGAAACTGCTGTACTTGCTGAGGAGGGGATCTGAGCACATATGGACATGTTCCGAGTGCAACAATGATGACCCGCAAATAACTTAATAACTCATAATTAACTTTAGAAGAAATAATCAACTTAGTCCCTAGTTAACTAAAGTTATAGAGATAAACACAAATATAAAATATTAAATACTCTGCCAGGCAGCAAATAGAGGTGCAGCGAACATATCAAATAAACATGAAAATGAATCTAGCAAACTAAACTAGTAGCAACTAAGATACTAAATTACCTTTCTGACTTTTTCAGTACACGGTTTAGTTTATGTAGTTATATTTCTTTCCTTATTTTAGAAAAATATTTGTTTATCATGTTGATCCTCGTATAATTTTGTTGTTGTGTACCTGATGAAGGCTTTTGCCTAAACGTCATTGTGTGTCTCGTCTCTCTACTAATTTAGCTACTAGATACAATTTTATGTTTGTTTTTAAGGAAAAAACGTCTTAAAGTGTATAATTTAGCTCTTCATACAACGCACAAATGAAATTGCCATTTTTCTGTGAATTATTTTCTAATATTTTGGGCGTGTCCTTAAATATCGATGAAAAACATATCCCAGCATTTCCTACACGGACTAAATTATAATAACAATTGAACTAGAAACAACTTAAACAAAAACAAACATCATTACAAACCTTCCAATGTGAAGTTTGAGCAATATTCGGCCAGCTCTGAGTTGCCACCAGGGCAGTCAGTCGTGGGAATAAACATGGCTGTAGGTCTGGGCTCACAACGTTTGTTTCAGTGACTTCTATTTAATTACAATTACGGAAGGTCGTAAATGTCTTAATTCTGGTAAAGTGGGAACGCTAGAGGGCAGGTCTTGTCGAGTGAACAGCAGAACATATTAACAAGGGATGTTAGAACATGGCGATCATAAGAGATCTAAGTGGAGAAATGTTATGTTGCTTATTTTTGCTTTACAGAGAAATGTTAGTTGTTACTGTTGCTATGGCGTAGCTCTACACAAAACAGAGGAATGGTAATGTTGCTAAATTGTTGCTTTAAATAAAGTAGAGAAATGTTACGTATATTGTTTTATTATATTTTTAAAAAGATTTACCAGAAATAGGACAAACGTTATTATTGCTATACTGTAGTTTTACATTAAATAGGAATTGTTACTATTTGTTACAATGTTGCTTTACATAATATGGAGAATTGTTCTTTCTTCTTCTTCCTCTTTTCTCTTTTCACTGATACCTAAAAGGTGTATTGGTGTATATTGTTTGTCGTTCTTGAGCTGCTCGAACTGTCTGAATTAGTGATTTTCCTTTGTTGTTACATGTCTCTGTCACTGCATCTATCCATCTTCTTCTGGGTCTTCCTCTTGGTTTTTCCATGCGTTTTCGAGAAGAATGCCCTTGATGGTGATTGGTGCGGATTCATTCTGACCAGGTGGCCAAACTATTTAAGTTGTTGTTCTATATACTACAGGCAGGGTTTTGTTCCTACCATTTTTCTTGAAACGTTATGAAAAATGTTACTGTTGCTAAATTATTATTCCCTTATACTTGTTAGAGAAATGTCACGTTATACCTATTTCTCTCCAAAGAATGTAGATGTATGCCACGATACCTCTAAAATGGAATAGTGATACTATCTATTTATCTTGAATTACAACAACAAAAAATAACTGGATATCGAAATACTTACTGATTAAATAACAATATGAAAAAAAAGTTATTTCAATAAAAAACTGAATAATAACATTTATTTGTTTACATGAAATAACTGACACTATTTAGTAAGCAAGACCTTGGAAGCCGATATCAAGCACAAAATATTGGTGTTTTGTTTGTTGCTATTTCACTAGTTGTTCACTAGTTGTTTATATTCAAGAACCTACTTTGAAAGAAACAGTCACATTGACGTCCTTGACACACGCAACACGCGACAAACCATGAGAAGAGCATGTGAACAATCACACAATTAATCACGACAGTCAATCAACGTTATTCACAGTTGATGAGTAATTTCCCTTCAGTTTCAGCAGCGGTAATTGCTGTTAAAAGAAATTCTTCCCAAAATCTGTCACTAAGAGTATCTCGAAAACTCCACCGTTCTAGTAGACCAGTGAGTGTAACACTGGGAATAATAACCCAGCTAAGCACTGGAGGATGCTCGGGACAATAGTACGACTCCGGTGATCGATACAGATCTAACTTAATAACCGGCTATTGACATTTTGATGATTCTAGACGGAAACGTTCTGAAATATCTCTTTCAACAGACAAACCTCTCTCGACACACTGGTCACTTGTGTGAACGTATAACGAGATATCTCTTTAATAACGGTACATTCACCGCTCTTAATCGGTTTATGTAAATAGCTACGGAGTTCGTTATTTCAGCTCTTCTATTTTGTAATCATCTTGTCCGAATCTCTGTTAGGGTGCACTTTGATAAGAGACGAACGTTGAACGTAGAGGTGGCCAGAAATGCAACATTTGCTTCTTAATTGTTACCCAATGTTGTAAAGCAACTGCTAATGTTGCGTCACTGACTTGACTTGGCTTGACAGCTTAGTTGACTGACTACTCTGTCAGCTGTAGTTTACTCTTCTAGGTACTAACTATCAAGCTTGTTATGCTTACCTGGGCAGGTGAGATCATAAAATAACACGATACTCCAGGTTTCCTGACAGAACTTAGAAACATGAACACGAGTTTTATCATCATGACGTAATGCGACTGATGACGTATTGGTCGTTTCAAATCTAAATGTTCACGATTAACATGAAATATCTCCTCTTTCCCTGCACTTACAAACTTGATTTTTTGCATCTGGCCTTGTTTTTCCAAGGTCCCACCGATTTCACAAAATTTAATGATGTAGGAAGTATGCTTCATCATGAAGCAGCACTTTCCTTTGATCTCAGTGAATTTACGGATCTTTTTGCTCCTGGAGAAAATAATTTACCGTACATTAATGGAAATCAGCTTCTCGACATAGGCGTCTCTACACAACTTGAAAGTTGGAGGCGTTTATCAACTGTTTACTTTCTATTGTTTACTTTCTTTAAAATACTATGAGAATGTCAATGTTATAGCCTTTACAGACGGTCTAAAACAAATCAGCGTATAAACAGTTCCATTAATGAAAACTATTTAAACAATATACAACAAAGAATACATTTAAAAAATTAATTATCCGTTGCGAGCGATAACGAGCATGACATATCAAGC
This sequence comes from Megaustenia siamemsis, assembly GCA_032433765.1. NCBI lineage: Eukaryota > Metazoa > Mollusca > Gastropoda > Stylommatophora > Ariophantidae > Megaustenia > Megaustenia siamemsis. The sequence goes on along the minus strand of JAVIAB010000051.1, from coordinate 13,435,312 downwards.
AAAGTTATTGTTTATGGGTACGCATGTGACTAAAGAGTCCGATGTAAGCACGGGATCCTCTTCACTGTAAAGAGCTACATTGTTCGTTTTATGTCTTTCCATGTGACTTTCATTATTTTACGTAAACAAGACATATGAAAGTGATTTAGTTTCTTTGCATGCCTGCAGTACACATATCAAGAATCTTTACATTTTCAAAACGTTATCAACTTTAGCTAAAGATTGATCATGCGGACATATAAAAACGTCCATTATTATTTCATTTATTCTGAATCAGAGGAGTCTAACATATTGATTACTAATCTGGGCTGAACGAACGATAGTCCATCTTTTTTCCAATAGTCATTTTCTTCTTTTAAGACATGATCTTCACATTTGCACCAAAAATCTTTGTCAATCTGTGATAGAGCAGCATATGTCAGTCCTTTTATATCGCATAGTTTAAAACTTGTATTCTCAGCTGCCACCTGCCCTTTAATTTTTGCCCAAACGAGTTCAATGGGGTTTAATTGTGGATGATAAGGGGGCAGTCTCAAGCACGTATGACCATGCTGTTGAATGATTTTGTCTATTTGGAATACTTTGGTCTTTTGCGATTTCTTAACAAGTGACAGTAATTCAGGTTTCAAAAATCCCTCGTTAAATGGAATTCCTTCCTTTCTTAGCCAAATCTTTATAACATCTTTTGTACTGGTAGATGTAGGAATTTTGTCTTCTTCTGCCACAGCGTTGTGGTACGACGCGTTGTCCATTACCAGACAGGATGGTCTGTCTAGAATTGGAAGAAGAGTATTTTCAATCCACTCTCTAAATATATGGCCATTCATCTCGGTGTGATAGTCCCTGTTGTCAGTATAATTAGAGGTGAATATAAGTTCTGCATTTTTCACCAACCCTTCTTTTCGGCTGCCTGCATGTGCCATTATAATACGCTGTCCTTTTCCAGTGGGTACACATCTTTTAATACTTCCATCTGATAACTGCCATTCCTTTGCACTTGTGTGGTGAGAATTTATCCAAGATTCATCTAGAAATACAATATCATAACCTTGGTTACGCATTTCCCGTACTTCACGTAAATATTTACTCCTCATAGAAACTAAGTGCGGCTTCTCGCAGATGACATTTCTACCACTATCGTACTTTCTAAACGTAAAACCGATGCTTCTAACAGTTCTCCATAATGTTGTTTTCGACACAACAATGTCATTTTCTGCTCTCAGTCGAATTTTCAGTTTTCTTAAAGTCACAGTTTCTTTGGAATCGAACATTTTACAAATTGCTCTTCTAATCACTTCCTTGTCAAAACTATCTACTACTTTCTTTCTTCCTAGCGTCCTAGTCTTGATTGAACTGGACACTCCGTTAGCTTTAAGCACTTGTTTGAAAAAGCGTTTGCTTATACCCAATGCGTGAATAGTTCTCTTTTCTGGCTTTGAGATGCTTCGATACAGTTTTCCACGCTTAGCTTCTATGCAAAAATATTTATACACCTTTATTGCCACTGATTGCAATGTAAGGAACTTTACTTTTATACCCATTGACTAACAGATCACAAATTTAACGAAATTACCCAATAATTAGGATACGCCGTTGCACATAAATCACAACAAAACGACAGGAAATGGGATGCACCGGATATAAAATTATAACTATGACGCGTTTTATGTGTTTTTTAGTGCTTAAAACAGGGAAATTGGCGCGCATTACGTTCAAGATGACAAGTCCGTGGGTGCTCACTCATATGAAGCGGTAATTCCTCCAAATATATGGTTTGACCAAAATGCCTTAAATTTGTATACTTCAAATAAAGAATATTTAAAACTATACGTTTGTTGGTGAGGAAATGAATGTACTTCTTTGGGACCAAAAAATCACAAGACCATATGCAAAATTTCAGCATTATCAATCAATTGGTTGCAGAGATATGGAATTTTAAACACCTTCAAAATATTTTGAAACGACCTATAGATGATCATGTCTTCACAACTTCCTATCCCCACAGCTGTTTATTACTTCTGCTGTTGACGTCATACTGAGCGATTATTCTAAAGAGTTTGGTATTTTTTCCCCGCTTTCTTCGTCTGCTTTTACATCAGTTTCTGCGGTTGTCACAATATATTCCTGTTGTTCTTTACTCATTATACCCAAAAACAACGGAGGGTCGCGAGAAATAACCGTAGATACTCCCAAGTTGTCTTTTTTGTCTTTGGGTGGAAACGGCAGAACAAAATCATTAACATAGAATTATGGAATGTACCAGTCAAATACCAGTGGATAAAGATATACAGCGAAGACGATGGTACTGGATAAGACACACACTGCGGAAGCCAACTGAGAGTATTACACAACATGCCCTTTTGGAATCCCCAGGGGAAAAGACAAAGAGGAAGACCAAGAAATTCTTGGAGAAGACAAACAGAAGCAGAGATGAGATGATGGGAAGACATGGAATGATCTTTAAAAAATGGCAAGAATCAGAACAACTTGGAAAGTGTTTGTGGAAGACCTATGCTCCACAGGGAGCTGAAAGTGTTTGTTGAAGACCTATGCTCCACAGGGAGTTGAAAGTGTTTGTTGAAGACCTATGCTCCACAGGGAGTTGAAAGTGTTGTTGAAGACCTATGCTCTACAGGGAGTTGAAAGTGTTTGTTGAAGACATATGCTCCACAGGGAGTTGAAAGTGTTTGTGGACGACCTATGCTCCACAGGGAGTTGAAAGTGTTTGTGGGAGACCTATGCTCCACAGGGAGATGAAAGTGTTTGTGGAAGACCTATGCTCCACAGGGAGCTGAAAGTGTTTGTTGAAGACCTATGCTCCACAGGGAGTTGAAAGTGTTTGTGGAAGACCTATGCTCCACAGGGAGTTGAAAGTGTTTGTTGAAGACCTATGCTCCACAGGGAGTTGAAAGTGTTTGTTGAAGACCTATGCTCCACAGGGAGTTGAAAGTGTTTGTTGAAGACCTATGCTCCACAGGGAGTGAAAGTGTTTGTTGAAGACCTATGCTCCACAGGGAGTTTTTTGAAAGTGTTTGTGGAAGACCTATGCTCCACAGGAGTTGAAAGTGTTTGTTGAAGACCTATGCTCCACAGGGAGTTGAACTGTTTGTTGAAGACATATGCTCCACAGGGAGTTGAAAGTGTTTGTGGAAGACCTATGCTCCACAGGGAGTTGAAAGTGTTTGTGGAAGACCTATGCTCCACAGGGAGCTGAAAGTGTTTGTGGAAGACCTATGCTCCACAGGGAGCTGAAAGTGTTTGTTGAAGACCTATGCTCCACAGGGAGTTGAAAGTGTTTGTGGAAGACCTATGCTCCACAGGGAGTGAAAGTGTTTGTTGAAGACCTATGCTCCACAGGGAGTTGAAAGTGTTTGTGAAGACCTATGCTCCACAGGGAGTTGAAGTGTTTGTTGAAGACCTATGCTCCACTGGGAGCTGAAAGTGTTTGGGGAAGACCTATGCTCCACAGGGAGCTGAAAGTGTTTGTGGAAGACCTATGCTCCACAGGGAGCTGAAGGTAGAAGAGGAAGAAGATCACAAGTTATTATCATGTGTCACCACACACATTATATTTCTTTCTTGCAGACACACTAAATAATTCAAATCGTTGCGAGACAGACATTAGCAACTTGTAGCTCAACTGAACAGTAATTATACAAATTAACAGCGAAGTTAGAGACGTAATAATGGATGACGTCACTGATGAACGTGAAATCAGGTCGTGAGGTTTTGGAATGGCTGAGCTATGATTGACAAGTGTCATTTATTTATTTTGTTGTTAGGATCATCATCACTACACAGTGGACATAGGTGCTCCGATACACTCCTCGACAATCTCGTGAAAATCTGGCCCACGTGTACGAACTCCGTAGCACGGGATGGGATCCGCAGAGAGGGTAAGTTTCTGCTGATAATTTTGCCCGGGCTGTGGCCATATTTATGGTCTACTCTTTTCGAATTAACTGTTAAAATATCTTTAACGTACGTCAGTGCACACGGGACCTCCTGTTTATTGCCGTTATCCGAGAAGGCTAGACATCGGATCTCACTACCCAAGAGATAAGAAAAACGTAATATAGATATCACTGATTAATTTGTGAAAAAATAATTGTTTCTTTCTAATGTTTTTAGGGAGTTCATATTTTGTGCTTGCTTCTTTAAGAAATTCCCTCGTTATTAGATCTCCGATGATCTTTCGTAAATTTTTTTTAGAAATACAATTTATGTGACCTCTAATTGTCTTTCGTTTGTTTGTCAACTGTCATGATTCGCTTCCTAGTCAGAATTGGCTCTAAATGGCACCGATTAACTCCCTTTCTCACTTCTATTGACATACTATGCATAGTAAAAAAAAAACCGCACAAAATAAAAACTATACAACATAGTATAAAGTTAAATTAGAGTTCATACACAAATTAGAAGATAGATAGTTGATTAAAAACACTGCATGACACTTAATGTTGATGATTGTACATAACATAATCAATGATTCGCTTATTACAAAAACATTAGCTTTCCAGTGGGTCACACGTGATGTAAAGAAAGGATATGGTTAAGAGAATGTCAATGAACATATAATAGGAAGCAAAAAGAGATTGCGAACGAGCAAACGAGAATCACTGTCATTATCATAGTCTTCATCGCAACCATCATCATCATCATAATCCCCATTGTTTTAGCATCATCGTCATCATTGATATCATTACAGTCATCATGAGAGTAATGACCATCATCGCCTCTTCATCACTATTATCACCATAATCACTACCATCATCAACCATCATCACCCTCATCACTATCATCATCACGCTCATCATACCCTCATCATCACGATCCTCACCTCTCATCATCACCCTCATCATCACGATCATCACTATCATCATCACCCTCATCATCACGATCATCACTATCATCATCACCCACATCATCACGATCATCACTATCATCATCACCCTCATCATCACGATCATCACTTCATCATCACCCTCATCATCACGATCATCACTGTCATCATCACCCTCATCATCACGATCATCACCCTCATCATCACTATCATCATCAACCTCATCATCACACGATCATCACTATCATCACACCGTCATCATGACCGTCACCACCACCATTATCACCGCCATCACCATCGTTAACAACATCATCACTATCATTACCATCATCACAGCCAGCATCAATGTCGCCATCACCGTCATCATCATCATCGGTAACAACACCAGCATCATCACCTTCATCATCATCACCATCGTTACCAGCACCAACATCATCACCGTCATCACAACCATCATCACCATCATCGCTATCATTATCAACATCGTCACCTAACCAGCATTATCACTGTCCCATCACCATCGCCACCTAACCAGCATTACCACTGTCACCATCACCATCATCGCTATCACCATCACCATCGCCACCTAACCAGCATTACCACCGTCATTATCACCATCATCACCATAATCTCGACAATCATCATCACCATCGTTACCTAACCAGCATTACCACCGTCACCATCACCATCGCCAAACCAGCATTACAACTGTCACCATCACCATCGCCACCTAACCAGCATTACCACTGTCACCATCACCATCGCCACCTAACCAGCATTACCACCGTCACCATCACATCGCCACCTAACCAGCATTACCACCGTCACCCACCATCGCCACCTAACCAGCATTACCACTGTCACCATCACATCATCGCTATCACCATCACCATCGCCACCTAACCAGCATTACCACCGTCATCATCACCATAATCTCGACAATCATCATCTCCATAACTCTACAATCATCATCACCATCGTTACCTAACCAGCATTACCACCGTTACCATCATCACTGCTGTCATAATATCATCACTGCTGTCATCAATACTATCATCGTAAAAGAGTTAACACATTTTCTGCGGTCCACCAGTGGATCTCTGTCGAGACTGGACTAAACAATAATTTCCATGACAAAGTTGCAGTAGCCCGCAATATGCAGTGTTTTTTTAAATATCTCCAATAGAACGTACACCATTCAGTTCGAAACATCAGTGAAGATAATGTAAAAAAAAAAAACGCTAACAGACGGTGAAGAAGCCACGAATTAATTACAATCATATATAACAATCAGCGAATGCTACAATTCATTCAAACATTAATCATAAATGTTCCCTACCGGTATAACGAGGAGCATAAACACAAAACAAAAACATTGTTCTTCATCTGCAACGTCGCAGAACCAATCTATTCATCATCATCATGTACCGTACGGTTGCGTGAATCATGTCCTTCCACATCTTCTATCCACAGTACATCGTATGAGTTCTGTTGTTGACTGTTTTCCATGCCATGACACCAAGCTATCCAGTATTTTTCTCTTTTTATCGCCCGCGATCTCTCTTTCCTTTTATTTTGCCAGTTGTAACCAAGTATTCCAACTTTCCTCTTCTCATGATGTGCCCAAAAAATGTTGATTGCTTCTTTCTGCTGTTTTTAAAGAGCTCCCTTTTTGTGTTGGCCTCTTTGAGAACTTTATCATTGGTCTTTTTAGCTGTCCAGGGAACTTTCAAAATTCTTCTGAGAAATCCCATCTCTGTAGCCTCTAATCGTCTTTTTCATTTGTTTGTCTATTGTCCATGATTCGTTCCATAGGTCAAACTATTAATCTATCTAATTTATCCATGTAACTTTTTAAAAGTCTTTTATAGACCTATCTCTGCTCATTGTTCTGCCTAGTATCTATTGAGAATTCCTCTTTTGCTGTTTTCCATTGCGGTGTACAGTTGAGGGAAACAGTAAATAACTCGAATTTTTTAGAGCAAACTGGCATTTCTTACATGCTACATTCGTGACACTCTCTTATATTCTTTCTGACAAGTAATTCTTGGGTGACAGAGGAATATAAATTTACAGGAGAATGTTTAGCATACCAGAGCAATACAGAGAGTGTTTAGCATATCATGGACATTGCATAAGAATGGTTAGTATACCAAGGACAGTACAGAAGAATGTTTAGCATACCAAGGACAGTACATAAGAATGTTTACTATACCAAGGACAGTACAGAAGAATGTTTACTATACCAAGGACAGTACAGAAGAATGTCTAGTATACCAAGGACAGTACAGAAGAATGTTTAGCATACTATGGTAAGTACGGGAAAATGTTTTGAACAAAAGATAGACAGTACAGAGAAATGTTGAGAATACGAGAAACAGTTGCAGAAGAATGTTGAGAATATGAGGGACAGTACAGAAGAATGTTGAGAATACGAAGGACAGTACATAAGAATGTTAGGGAATACGAATGACAGTACAGAAGAATGTTAGGGAATACGAAGGACAGTACAGAAGAATGTTAGGAATACAAAAGACGTACAGAAGAATGTTGAGAATATGAGAGACATTAAATAAGAATTTTGAGAATGCACAGCTAAAAATAGTAACGAGGACATCCAGCAAGTGCAAGAAAAATGTAACTTATTAGCAACAATAGAAGTGGTTGGAGAAATCGCCATTTTGTGACCAATAATGAGATGCGAGCAATCGAGATAGATCGTGACAAATTAATAAATCGTGAGAAGAAGAGAAAAGTGAAAATCTAAGCGAGTACATACCAGGCAGGTAAGGAAAATGATAATAGGAGGAATTTGAAAGCAGAATTGATAAAGAACTGAAGAGATACAAAAAATTGTGGAGAGACATGATCTCTTACGTCGTCAGTAATGATTGTGATATTGATTGTGATAATGATTGTGATAATGATTGTGAAAATTATTGAGATAATGATTGATATACTTATTATGATAATGATTGTGAAAATGATTGAGATAGTGATTGTGATAATGATTGGAATAATGATTGAGATAATGATTGTGATATGATTGTGAAAATGATTGAAATAATGATTTAGGTAATGATTGAGATACTGTTTGAGATAATGACTGAGATAATGATTGCGATAATGATTGATAATGATTGCGATAATGATTGAGATAAGCGCATATTGTATAAAATATGTGGTGGTGGGGTATCACAAGTAGAGCTACAGAAGACAATGTAAACAAACATAACGTGGTATGAAGTAATTTAACTGATAGACAGACGAAGCAAACTACGACTGTTCGGAAATAAACCTTCATCAGTCACAACACAGAACTATTTTAAAATAATAACACAGAGTTTTTAATGCCATGAAAAAATATACTAACATCAAAAAATAACACCAGGGCTAACACAAGAATAGCAAAATATTACATCTTCTCGTGTATTCCTGTATGGTGCAGAACATGGACATTAGACAAGAAAACAGAACATAAAATTGAAGCCTTTGAAATGTGGATCTATAGAAGAATATGTAGAATTGGATGGAATGAAAAGAAAACAAACGATGAAGTTTTTAAAACAACTAAAAATGAAAGAGAATTACTAAACACAATTAGAACAAGACAAAATGAAATTTTTGGGACATGTTAGACACAAGAGCCTAATAAAAGTTATATTGGAAGGGAAAATATAAGGTAGAAGAGGCAGAGGCAGACCACGACTAAAAGGACGAGTAACATCAAAAGATGGACAAGTCAACCTATGGCAACCTGCACCATCAAAGCAAGAGACAGAATGACACTCAATGGCAGCCAACCTTCGATGCGGAGACGACACTCAATGCGCCAACATCGATGCGGAGGACGACACTCAATGGCAGCCAACCTTCGATGCGGAGACGACACTCAATGGCAGCCAACCTTCGATGCGGAGACGACACTCAATGGCAGCCAACCTTCGATGCGGAGACGACACTCAATGGCAGCCAACCTTCGATGCGGAGACGACACCCAATGGCAGCCAACCTTCGATGCGGAGACGACACTCAATGGCAGCCAACCTTCGATGCGGAGACGACATCCAATGGCAGCCAACCTTCGATGCGGAGACGACACTCAATGGCAGCCAACCTTCGATGCGGAGACGACACTCGATGATGATGAAATACATCAACCCAAAAGCGGAAGCTAAACACTGATCTGATGACTTTCCCGACATTTTCTGTTTGTATCAGGTTTAACGTATGCGTGTGTTTATACCAGTGTTTAACGTACGTTGTGTTTTTTCTGCGTTTTATTTTAAAATAGTTTGTGTGTTGTTCCTGATAAAGGTTATTGCCGAAACGTCATATTTTCTCGATCTCTATTAATTTAGCTACATCATACCTTTTATGTATATTTTACAGAGATAACGATGGAAGTTGTGATAGATATGTGGTTAGAGAACAGGACTACAAAGGAGAAATTTCACCTTATGTCTTTTGGCATGTGCTGAGACTGCTACGATGGGTACTACAGTTACCTTTCTTTGTTTGGGGATGAGATTCAGATGATTACGCTGGCACGGGTTGTTGAGCAATTATGGGTTTTAATTCGTTTGCAGTGATACCGGGGCCTTCCATAACCAAATAACTACTAAGGACAAATGTTTGGTTCGGTTCCGATTGATTGCTTTTAGGTTCACCCAGGCTTACATGTTTCGGATTATTCCAGACATGTTGAGCTGCCTGGAGTAATACTGACCACAGCTTCCATAAAGTTGCCATTGGTCATTGAAAAATTATGGGCACTAACATGATATCCCCCATAAGACGTGGACGATCCTTTACCCCATATTACAATAATGATGATTATGCTATTCCCACTATGCTGTAAGTAAAAAAAAAAAGTAAAGTACCCCCATCACGCCAAGTGGCGTATAGGGAATATGGTTTTAGTGATCAAATTTTACAGACTTCAGCATATGATTTTTGGGGTAATGTGGTCGGTATTACGCCCGTGTTGCTTACTTTCCCAGAAAAAATCCGGTACCCATTTAAGGTTGGGTGAACCCGAAAGCCGTCGGTTGGGATCGAACCCTACCTCTGCCCTTTGTAGTCCAGTTCACTAACCACTGAGCTATCGTGGCTTCTTACTATGCTGTAAACTAAGATATTAATTTGTTATAATTATTGTTACCTACTATAAATCTAAATTTGATACAGTGAAATTATTTACCACATTCGTACTATTCTCAGCTGCTTTATTGTATGTCTTGCAAGTTCTAAGTTTTTCTCACTCGTTATTTCAATGAAGCTGACAATTACTGAATTATGAGTTCATTTACATGTCGTTTATAGTGGATGAGTTCATTACATGTCGGTTATAGTGGATGAGTTCATTTACATGTCGGTTATAGTGGATGAGTTCATTTACATGTCGGTTATAGTGGATGAGTTCATTTACATGTCGGTTATAGTGGATGAGTTCATTTACATGTCGTTTATAGTGGATGAGTTCATTTACATGTCGTTTATAGTGGATGAGTTCATTTCATTTATGTCGGTTATAGTGGATGAGTTCATTTACATGTCGGTTATAGTGGATGAGTTCATTTACATGTCGGTTATAGTGGATGAGTTCATTTACATGTCGGTTATAGTGGATGAGTTCATTTACATGTCGGTTATAGTGGATGAGTTCATTTACATGTCGTTTATAGTGGATGAGTTCATTTACATGTGAGGACCAGTACGACTACAGGACCTGTGGTGGTGTGTAACGTACACTCATACAAGATATGGTGTCAGCTTTACATAAAAGGAACACAAAAATACTGACGTTTCGGCCTTCTTCAGAAAACGAGAACAACATTAACAGATAATGAAAAATAGAAACATGCTACTACATCTAGGATGATCGAACAGGTAAGTAACGAAAGTCTATGGTGACTGTATCCTAGATATATTAGAATTTATATATTTGTCACTATTTATTAATGGTGTTCTCGTTTTATGAACAAGGCCGCAACTTCACTATTTTGACGTGTTTCCTTTATTGTAAGACTGTCGTCATATCGTCTGGGAGTGTACGTTACACCCTCACCACTGGTTTTGTAGTCACATGTTAGTGAACTCATCCACCATAAACGACATGTAAATGAACTCATCCACCATAAACGACATGCAAATGAACTCATCCACCATAAACGACATGCAAATGAACTCATCCACCATAAACGACATGTAAATGAACTCATCCACCATAACGACATGCAAATGAACTCATCCACCATAAACGAAATGCAAATGAACTCATCCACCATAAACGACATGCAAATGAACTCATCCACCATAAACGACATGTAAATGAACTCATCCACCATAAACGACATGTAAAAAAGCAAAGTAAAGTAAAGTAAAGTACCCCCCTTACGCCAAGCGGCGTGTAGGGAATATGGTGTTAGTAACCTTAAATTTTACAGAACGTCGGTACATGACCATAAGAAAAATAGTAGAACAAACCCTGCCAAGAATATATAGAACAACAACAACTTAAATGGTTTGGCCACCTGGTCAGAATGAATACTTACCAATCACCATCAAGGGCGTTCTTCTCGAGAATGCATGGAAAAGACCAAGAGGAAGACCCAGAAGAAGATGGATAGATGCAGTGACAGAGACATGAAACAACAAAAGAAAATCACTAATTCAGACAATTCGAGCAGCTCAAGAACGACAAATGATATAAACCACGACACCCTTTAGGTATCAGTGAAAAGTTAAAAGCAGAAGAAGAAGAAGTCGGCACATGATTTTTGGGGTAATGTGGTCGGTATTACACCCCTTGCCGCTTTACATTTCCAGAAAAAAAGTCTGGTACCCATCGAAAGGCTCGAGGGAACCAGAAGCCGTCGGTTGGGATCGAACCCTACCTCTTGTCCTTTGTAGTCCAGTTCACTAACCACTGAGCTATCGCGGCTCAATCGACATGTAACCGACCTAAGAATTCAGTAATTGTCCATCTTTATTGAAACTACTGGCTCCTTGAGACCAGCTTTACCGCAAAACTGCAATTATTTGTCTCTTTCCCTACATGTGACTACCAATAATTAACAAGCAGATAACTTCATTTTAAATCGTGTCTACCAATAGACAAGCCACGCCTAAGTGAAGTGACAACAAACTCCTGTATGAGAATAATGATCGAACAATAACTAGGACTTTATTACCTCCAATATGTTCCGACTTTAATGAGAGCAGTTAAAGTGTCAGATTATCAGTTCATGAATACACTTCTTTCTCTATATCTTCCTTTCCCTGGCCATTGATCGTAAAGCAGTCAGTGTTTTACTTACCTATTAACGGTATGTAGACAAAACAGTATTGCACGGTTCTGCACGGTACGTTACCGCCCTTTACTGAGTGCCCACTCTATTTATCTTTCTTGTTATTACATTTCATCCTCTTATTATTGGTTTGCATTTCTTCCGTCTTCCTTACGAGTCAGCTGTATGGCAGTTCTTGTGTTTTGTTTCTAACTATCTTCTTAGAACATGATTCTATAACATCATAATCTGTCAGTAATCACTGAGTGATTTTTCATACAAAGGCTGCAGCCGTTGGACAGTTTGCCTCATTATTCGACAGGTAAGAAACAAATCAGAAATTAGAATCAGAATAGCTAAAGCAGCAATGTCTTTCAGAAGCCTTGAAAAGTTGTGGAAATCAAAACTCATCAGCACAAACACAAAACTCAGAATATTCAAATCAAATGTACTATCAACCCTTACGTATGCGTGTGAAAGCTGGAAAACAACAAGAGAAATAGAAACAAAGTTGAAGGCATTCAAAAATAAATGTCTAAGGAAAATACTTGGTATAGCGTGGAACGAATTCAAAACAAACGAGGAATTTAGAGAAATCGCCAATCAACCACTAATATCTTCAGTAATAAAGAAAATACAATGGTCATATGTTGGCAAGTGATGAGAAGAGGTAATAACCGAATAGCAAAGCAAGCTCTCATGGGAAACAACAGGTAGGTGAAAAAGAGGAAGACCCAGAGAGACACTGAGAAGAACATTGATGAGAGAGGCAAGAGCAGCAGGATACGGCTCCCTCAATGAGATAGAGCTGCTTGCACAGAACAGAGACAAATGGCGAGATTTGATAACATATCTTTAAAAGAATTGAAAACTGCTAGAACAAAAATTCAGATAAGAGAAGGAGTATCTTGGTCTACGCCTATGGGCCGGCTACGGCTCGAAAGGTCAATAGATAGAAGAAACAAACATCTGAGCCTTGCTTGAATAGAATGTATAAATGATTCAAACCTCAGAAACTCGAGTGTTTCTATGGCTCTGGACATGTAGACGCCGAGGACAAAACGAGAACGCACAGATGGTTTTTAAGGTTTTATAATGATGGATCAGCATACAGGATAAAGAGGACAAATCTGAAACAAGTGCAACGGGTGACACACTTGGGCACAATAATGACATCAAACGGAGATGCACCACAGAAATAAAAAGCAGAATAGCTCAGGCCAAATATAGCATTTCAGAAAATGATAAATATCTTATGCAACCAATCTATGTCAATAGAAATGAGAAGAGAGTTCATCGGTGCTATATAGAACCAATTCTGACCTATGGAAGCGAATCATTGACAGTAGACAAACAAATGAAAAGACGATTAGAGGCCAGAAGAATGTTGAACGTTCCATGGAGAGCTAAAAGGACAAATGATGACATTCTCAAAGAGGCCAACACAAAAAGGCAGCACTGAAAAACATCAGAAGGAAACAATCAACCTTTGTCGGGTACATCATGAGAAGAGGAAAGTTTGAATACTTGGTTACAACTGGCAATAAAAGGAAAGAGAGATCGTGAAGACAAAGAGAGAATATACTGGATAGCTTGGTGTCATGGCATGGAAAACAGTCAACAACAGAATCGATACGATGCACTGTAGATAGAAGATTGTGGAGGGACATGATCGTCTACACCAACCGTTATGGAACATGATGATAATGATGGAAGACATACAGAGTTCACTGAATGAAATGTCATTCTGATGAGAAAAACAAAATAACAGATACAGATAAAACAGGAATTGTTTGCAAATAGAAATGTTACACATGTGCTTACAAGAGAAGCAAAATGTGAGATCACTGTTATAACAATCTGTCAACAGAAATACTAAAGGAATTACACACTAACTAATTTATAAGAGGTGAGATGCAGAATGGCTCAGACAAAAGTAGCTTTAAAAAAAATGGGGAAAATACTATGCAATCCATTTTTGACAATAGAAACAATGAAAAGAGTTATTAAATGTTATGTAGAGCCAGTCTTAACATATGAATGTTAAGCATGGAAATAGGACAACACACAAGAAAATCACTGGAGGCTGTAGAAATGTGGTTTTACAGAAGAATATTGAGAATACCATGGACAGCTAAGAAGAATAATGAAAACGTTCTGAAAGAGGCCACAGCAAAAAGAGTGCTAATTTCCAATTAGGAAGAAACAATCATCATTTATTGGCCAGTAATGTGAAGATAACAGCTGGAATGTATTACAACAACTGGAAAATTGAGGGACGAAGAGATAGAGGGAATCAAAGAGAAAATATACCAGACAGCTAAAAATAATGGCTTGACAGAAGGTCAACAACATAAATGATAAATAACTGTCGAGATATAAAGTTGTGGAGAGACATGATCACCTACGCCAGCAGGTTTGATACTTGATGATGATGAATTTATGAGAGAACAAAGAAGAAGTGGATGAAGTAGACAGAAGAATTATTACAACAAAGAAGAAGATAAAAAGTAGTAGAAAAGGACACAATTACAAGGAACTGACGAAAATGAAAAGAAGGAAAGAAGAAACAAAACAAACAAAAGAACGAGGGCAAGCAGAAGAAATAAGAAAACGAAAGAAAAATAGCCGATAAGTTAAATGATTGATTAAATCACTAAACTAAATAGCGAACAATAAAGTATTCTACATATTCAGTGACTTTAGTACAAAACATACAAGTAAATCCACAACTCACACATCTCATCATCACCGTCACCAGCCAAGCTCCATTCTTGCTTAGGCATTGCCAAACGGGCCCTCAAATGATATCTGCATCCAGTGTATCCACTCTGAGAATAAGTAAAGAACACGACTGATTCAAATCGAGTCTGTAGCAATTTATGACGTAATTATTATCTAAAACATGATTGCAAGCCCAAACGGTATTTACGTCGCAATATTCAAGAAATAAATTTATGTTTTAAATATGTCATTATCAAAGCTTGTTTATAGGCCATAGAAAAGAGGACATTAATAGACAAGTTCACAAAAGTAAACAAACCAATATATGCCTGCTTCATAGACTACACCAAAGCTTGTTATGTTTATGGTTATGGAAGGCCCCGGTATCACTGCAAACGAATTAAAATCCATAATTGCTCAACCGCCCGTGCCATGGAGTCATCCGAATTACTATCTCATCTTTCAAACAACTAAAGGTAGCTGTTGTCCCCATCATAGCAGTCTAAGCACACGTCAAAAGATATAAGGCGAACCGCACAGAAAATGAACACAGCCATCTGTTCTCCATCATACGGTATCATCATGCCATGAAAAATATACTAACATCAAAACAAATAACACAAGGACTAACACTAAGAATAGCAAAATGTTACATCCTTTCTCAATATTCTTGAAATGTGCAGAAACATTAGACAAGAAAACAATATAAAATTGAAATCTTGAAATGTGGATTTATAGAAGAATAGGAGGAATTCGATTGAAAGAAAAGAAAACAAACGATGAAGTCTGAAAACAGCAAAAATGAAAAGAGAACTACTAAACATAATTCAAAGAAGAAAATGAGATCTTTGGACCATGTTAAGACACAACAGCGTACTAAAAGTAATCTTGGAGTGGAAAATACAAGGTAAAAGAGGCAGAGGGAGACCACGACTAACATGGACTAGTAACAGTAAAAGATGGACAAATCAGCCTATGACAACCTGCACCACAAGGCAAGAGACAGAGCGGAATGACGCTCCATGTTAGCCTACTTTGATGCCGAGAAAGCACTTAATGATGATGATAGGCCAAAAGTGTCAATTTTACATATTTACAAACACCATTAAATTGATATGTCATAAATGTTGCTATCAGACAATAAAAATGTCATTAAGTAAACTAATTTGTTGTCTCAAATATACACAATCAAACTTGGTTATAGTTACAATTCCTAGTTATCATAGTAGCCAAATGTCAATAGCAGCCAAATGTCAATAGTAACAAATGTAAATAATAACTAATGGCAATAGTGATAAATGTCCTAGAGTAACAAATGCCAATAGGAATAAATTTTAATAGTAACTCATGCCAATATCAACAAATGTCAATAGTGGCAAATGGTAGTAGCAACAAATGTCAATAGTAATAAATGTCATTGTAGCAAATGTCAAATAAAAAATGTCAGTAGCAGCAAATGTCATAGCAAAAAATATCAATAGCAATATATGTCAACAATAATAAATGTTAATAGCAACACATGTCTACAGCTGCAAATGTCAATGTCAACAAATGTCAATGTCAACAAATGTCAACAAATGTCAGCAGTAACACGCCTCTGAAATGTCCTGTAGCCACAAATGTTGGTAGCAACCTGTGACAGGGACTTCAGATTTGCCTTGTCTCAGATTCAAATTCTCGTTATTTCAATATCCGTAGCCACAAATGTCCAAGTCACAAACTATCCGTAGCGACATATGCCCAAAGTATATGTGTTGTCCAGCACTAAACTCGTATAGATAAGATAACCCCAACTGACGACTACAAAATCATGCATATTTTAATTTTAACGAGACTGGCAATTAAAATTAGACCATTTCCCCTCCATATCATCACTGATATCATCCATCATAAATGTCAGGGTAAGTTACCAGGTATAAATCATGTTATAAATCATATCATTGCTGTCATTATTTAGACCATTCTAAAAGTGTGGCATTAATAGATCTGTTTTTAGACCGCATTGATTTCTTCATTAGAAATGCAACTGTCAACTCGTCGAAGTTCGTCCAACAGATTAGCCGAATTGAGGATTTAGTTCAATGTATGACGTCATGTTCATTTTTGGTTGATAATTAAGTGGCAAGGTCGAAAGGTTTCAAGATCATAAATGTCATTAAAGCACTCGGTGCTCTCATGTCATTAAAGCACCCAGTGCTCTCATGTCAATAAATAAGGCAAGTCGTGTTATTTCCGTAACGCCTCGTGCGATGTTGAGAGTTGATTCAGTGTGCAGGTTAAGATGTTCTCATCGCCGGTCCATATTTTGAACTCTTATGTGCAAATGTCTGGGGTTTATTTTCAGAAACCATATTCTCAAGACAAAGAACAGTTTTGCTTTGTGTTTTCAGAAACTATGATTTCAATGTGAAAGAAAGGTTGTGGTTTATTTTCTGAGAAAGAGAGCTACAAAAAATATAAGTAACTCTGGACATACAGTGATAGAATTATACTACTCAAGTTGAAAGCAAAACCATTCAACATAGCAATAATACAGACATATGCACCTACTCAAGACTACACAGATGAACAAATAGAGGCATACTATGAAGACCTAATAAAGTTATGAAGCAAGTGAAATCTTCAGACATCTTGATTGTAATGGGTGACATGAACGCTAAAGTAGGAAAAGGTAGATATAGACCATTATAGAAAATCATGGTTTAGGAAAAAGAAATGACAGAGGAGAAAGATTAATACAATTCTGTGAAGAAAACAGGCTGATAATATGTAACACCTACTTTGAGCAGAGAAAAGGAAACTATACACATGGAAAAGCCCTGGAGATAAGAAGAGGAATCAATTAAATTACATAATGATAAAAGAAAGGTTCCGTAACAGCGAAGAAAGCCAAAACCTACCCAGGAGCAGATATTAATTCAGATCACAATCCTGTAATGATTAAAATTAAAATCAAACTAAAAGAAACAAGCAAAAGTCTAATTCATCGACAATCCACTAGATATAACAGCTTTAAATCAAAAGATTAGAGATACCTATACAATATAAGTAAAGAACACATACCAGAAGCTGCTAGAAGAAGGAATTGAACAATACAGAAGAGAAAATCACGATGAAAAAGTAACAACCAAATGGCAATGCATAAAGAAAAGCATAAGAAAACCTCCGACACCTTACCCAAAAGAGAAAAGAACCAAAATAAAAATGGATAACTAACACCATCTTAGAAAAAATGGAAGCATGGAGGCAAGAAGAACACCGCCCAATACAATAAAATAGATAATAAGTTACGCAAACTGTGCAAAAACGCAAAAGAAGACAGGCTCAGCCAAAAATGTATAGAAATAGAAACTATGGAAAGCAAACAAGACTTAAGAGGAATGCACACAGAAATAAAGAGAATGACTAATACAAATTTTAAAAAAAAGCCACACTATTTGGATGCATTGCAGACAAAAAAGGAAAAATGCAAACAGACAATAAGGATATTATAGATAGATGGCAGGAATATATAAAATAACTATTTCAGGATCAAAGGGACAGAAAAGAAACTAGTTATAAAATGTACATCAGGCTATAACATTTAAAAATCTGGTGGAAAAAGCTATAAAAACAATGAAAAGGCAAAGCAGCAGGACCTGACAGCATACAGATAGAGATGATACAGGCACTAGAAGATTTTGGCATTGCAGTGATTACAGACATATGCAACGACATATACCACACAGGATACATACCAAATGAACTAAAAACATCAACTTTCATTGCATTGCCTAAAAAGAATGGTGCAGTTGAATGCAGTGACTTTAGAACAATAAGCCTAATGAGCCATGTTACAAACATTTTCTAAAAGTTATGCAAGGAAGGATTCAGAATAAAATCAATATTGAATTAGATGACAGCAATTTGGATTTAGGAAAAGTAGCGGGACAAAAGAAGCCATATTCTGCATGAGAACATTAATCGAAAAATCATCATCATCATCAAGTATCGGGCCTACTGGCGTAGGTGATCATGTCTCTCCACAACTTTCGATCTCGGCAGCTATTTATCATTTCTGTTGTTGACCTTCTGCCAAGCCATTTTCTTAACTGTCTGATATATTTTCTCTTTGCTTCCCTCTATCTCTTCGTCCCTCAATTTTTCCCAGTTGTTACAATGTATTTCAGCTGTTCTCAATGCCAAAATTGTATAATTGTTTCTTCCTAATATTGGAAATTAGCTCTCTTTTTGCTTTGACCTCTTTCATGTACGAAATCAAAGAATGTTACTTTCTATTGTTCTATGTATTAAATGAATTTAAATATTTGGGAACTTGTTAACCTCAGACGGAAGATGTACAACAGAGGTGAGATGCTGAATGGCTCACCATGGCCACAATACGATGATTGTTTCTTCCTAATATTGGAAATTAGCTCTCTTTTTGTTTGGCCTCTTTCAGAACTGCTTCATTACTCTTCTTAGCTGTCCATGGTATTCTCGACATTCTTCTTTTAAACCACATTTCTACAGCCTCCAGTGATTTTCTTGTCGGCTGTTCTATTGTCCATGATTCACTTCTGTACATTAATACTGGCTGTACATAACATTTAATAACTCTTTTTCTTGTTTATATTGTAAAAATGGATTGCTTAGTATTTCCTCATTTTTTTTTAAAGCTGCTTTTGCCTGAGCCATTCTGTATCACCTCTGTTGTACATATTCCGTCTGAGGTTAACAAAGTTCCCAAATATTTAAATTCATTTAATACATAGAACAATAGAAAGTAACATTCTTTTAATTCATACATGACTACGTAATATATAAAAGCGGCGGAAAGTAGAGTCGTTTGGTTAATGAATGGAACCTAAATAGCTGCATTTTACAGACAACAGTTAATGACTTTGCTTAAAGGTAAGTTACAAGTCAAGGTCAGTTATATAAAGTGGCATGACGAAAGATATAATATATCATAGATGGGGAGAGGAAGAACGCATAGAAAACAAATGAAGGGTTATCTACGATCACCTACTGCTAACAATGAAGCACACACTGCGGGCTATCTCATCATGTAGTACCGTGAGAATAAGAAACGCAGAATGGAGATAAGGAATAAGGACAGACAGTCATCAAAGGAATATCCAGGAAATCATGAAGAACTAACAGCAGCAGCTAGTATGAAGCGCTTGGTCATGAACAGAAAACTGCAGCTGTCCACAAAGCTTCGCAGTATTTGAGAATAAAACAGGACCTTGCAATCCATACCTGACCTTTCTAATCTTATGTCTTACGTTTGCATGACTTTCTAATAGGCTTCTCATCAACCACACCTTTCAGCTTTTCTTACTAGAGAAATGAACACATTGCTAGATTCTCGAGCTTCTATTTCTTTCGTAACAAGCTCAACAAAATATTATAATATACACCTCTTGAGTGTTTGCTTTAAGCAATTTTCTCTTCTTCATCTTCTACTTCCTATACCGCAGAGAGCATGTTGGGGCATCACTGACAGACTTTGCTAACTTTTTCCGTTTCTTTCAATCTCTCGTCATTTTTTGCGATGCAACAGAGCCGAAGTTATGTTTTATATTTCTTTTTATCTTTACATCTCTATCTGCTTCTCCTTCTTTTCATTGTACATACCTTACAAAATTGACTTTACCGATCAGGTGATACGTGGCCGAACTATTTCAATGGTTTGATCAAAAATATCATCATGTGCTCTGATTGCTTGTTGTATCATTTTGCGAAATTTTTCAATGTCAGGGTTTATAATAATATATTCCGTTTATCAACATGAGAAATAATGTTTGTATTTGAATATTTTATTATAAGTTTATCAGTGTTTCTAGCTAATCTTATCCAAGCCTTTCTTTCTAACTCTGTTACGTCATGTTCGTTATCAAGCGCGGCTTGCTCATTTATAATTCATATTGTTCAGAAAAAAAGTTAAGGTCTTGGCCTCTTGTTTTGATTTTACCGTTCACGGTTCTAACATACAGACAAAGACAAGTTTGAGCACAGCTCTTCGCTTTCAATAAAAATCGCTTTTCCAGCACTCCCCTGAAAGTTATTTGGTTTTCCAAAAATGCCCATAGGTGCTCAGATCCCCTTCTCAGCAAGTCTCGCAGTCTCCAGCGACTGATGACTCCAGTTCTGTGTTAGTTGATGAGTCTTCTTATACCAACTAAGTTTCTCGTTTCTGGCTGTCCCCATCTTACTCCCATCTCTTTCATCCGAAGGAGTGACGTAGACTCATGGTTGGCGAAGTCCTGTGCTCTTCCCACATCTCAGAGGGCATTGATGACGTCCGTCCGTTCCATTAGTCAGTCTTCAACGACAGCGCAGCTAAGTTCAACCTTGAAAGGATAATTATTGTCAATGAGCGCTTTAAAATAAGCATGAGTTAAAGACTTCTCTTTTGGGATGGACATATTTGTTAGTATAAAGCAGATTGTGTCATCATATTTTATAGTGTCAGCTGTGCAGCACAAGCCAAATGTTTCCTATATATATATTATAGTAAGTCCAGTTTGCGTTATATCATTTTTATTGTTCTCTGGACTTCTTAAGCGAGCACATCACTAGCAGCAGGGAGCGCATGCACTGTGCTGATATTGTCCTGTCGAAGTGATCACAGTACAAACATGCTGGTTTTATACTCATGTATGTGTGTGTACCCACATGTGGCTTTCAAAACGATATCCACGGACATAAAACATTAAACTATCACATTCACAAACATGCAAATAAGGCATTGTAAATTAGCCTTTCAGCATCTAGAACGTGAAATGCCTTGAAATAGACACTTTGTTTGGCTCGTCTTACACGTGGAGTCGAATTAGTTCGGATGTCCATCTGTTTTCTTTGCGATGAAGAAGGTCGTCTTCTACCTCTTCTGTTGCTGAATCTGCTTGTTAATAATTTTTGTGGATTTCTGTTTGCTTTATATATTATATTATTATATTTATATATATATATATATATATATATATATATATTATATATTATATGGTTGTGCAACATGGAGAACAGCAAAAACTTTCAAAGCATACTTTCATTAGTGGATGCTTGCACTGAATAAAGGATGGAAATGGCAGGATAAAATAACTAACGTAGAATTATGGAAAATTACCAGCCAAATACCAGTGGACAAAGAGATACAACGAATACAATGGCGCTGGATAGGACATACATTGCCGAAACCAACTGAAAGTATCACACGACAGGCACTTTTTTTGGAATCCTCAGGGGAAGAGACAAAGAGAAGACCCAAAAAATATTCTTTGAGAAGACAGGTAGTAGCAGAGATGAGGATGACTGGGAAGATATGGAAAGATCTTAAAAGAATGGCAAGAACAGAAAGACTTGGAAAGTGCTTGCTGAAGACCTATGCTCCACAGGGAGCTGTGTAATAAATTTACATGCCCACATATTCACACTAATAAGAGTACTTGTAAACATAAACTAAAATAAATTGCCACAAATTCACACAAATAAATGTACATTCACACCAAAAATTGCGCGAGAACGTTTCAACTCACACACAGGCACGCACACACACACACACACACACACTCTCTCTCTCACACACACACACAGACACACACACAGAGGCACGCACACTCACAGTTACTAAACATACTCGCACAGATACATTTATCCTCAGAAAGGTATTCTTGCAGATCAAATTCTCCTGAGCGCATTCACACAAATTCATTAAATTTCATACAAACAATTCAGAAGATGTATATTCAAGTACTTTGATAAGAAGCCGCGATAGCTCAGTGGTTAGTGAACTGGACTACAAGGACAAGAAGTAGGGTTCGATCCCAAGCGACGGCTACCGGTTCACCCAGCCTTTAATGGGTACCGGATTTTTTCCCGGGAAAGTAAAGCGGCATGGGCGTAATACCGACCACATTACCCCAAAAAGCATGTGCCGACGGTCTGTAAAATTTATGGTCACTAACACCATATTCCCTATACCCCACTTGGCGTGATAGGGGTAGTTTACTTTTTTTTTTTTTTTTTTACTTTGATAAAAGCAAATTTCAGAATACATTTTCTTAAAAATCACTTTTAATAAAAAAGCATTATAAGCACTTTCAGACTCTTTCAGTTTCACATATCAAACATATTGATACCTTCGTTTATGTACAGGCACTTTCAAAAGAGATAAATTTACAGAAACATATTTACACAAATACTTACAAGGAGGACGCATTCACTTAAATACATTAATTCCATGTTCACTCATGATATAAAGAATTCTCTCTCTCTCTCTCTCTGCGTTCAGGACTCAATCAGAGTAAGGATTCCAGATTCTCATATGAAGTCAGCTGTCAGGCTAAGTGTGTTTGATCGCCCCCACAGACAGACATCACAATTAGAGTCTGCCAGATCCACTCTGACTGAACACCCGTTAATACGTTGCACTGTGTTCTGCGCCAGTGGCCCAGTGCATCCGATTTCAGCCAGCATTTTTTCAGGTTTGCTTTCCTTAGCCTTTGATTGTCCCCAATCTTCCTGCAAGGCAGCAGTTGATCTTTTCTGTCGGGGATTCTGCCCTTAGATGGTCGGCCTTCCCAGGTTTACGAGCACCATCTGCCCGAGTCACTAGAGGTGACTAACACAGACATGCGACTTGTAATATGAGGAAACTGCAACAAGGAACACATTTCATGCATAGCCTTCATTTGTTTCCCGCCGCCTATCCCCATATACCGGTAAGTCACGTCCTCTTGAAAATGATGATCATCGTAGCACTTGATGATGTTAGGCCATCGTTGATGACTCCAATTCCGAACATATAGACACACAGTCAGTCGTCAATTTATTCTTGTTGCACATCAAACAGCAGACCGTAAGATTTGCGCACTGCCGGTTTAGGAACCAATACGATGACGTAGGACACAATGTCGCCAAACTCATAATCTCGATACCTTTAGACTTATGCTGATTACTCAAGTGTAAACAGTCTACGACGAACAATACACGAAGCAACTTCCCCAAAGAGACAAAACTGCGACTGACGAAGTAGTTTACATTAATGTGTAACGTGGAAATAACTTGCGTCAAAGAATCCCAATAACGGTCTTGAACAGCACTAATATAAAGAATTCACTGACTTCTAATTCAGAAAAATACTTACATTCACATGACTTTGACCAGTGCACATTCCTTACAAAATCCGTAGTAGGTCAATGAATTCACAGCACTGACAGTTTATCATATTAAAACAAACCGTTAAAAGTGTGTTGTTCGTTTATCAATTTGTACATTGCAGAACCAATAAACTATTTTCCAATTCTGTAAATACCACATCTAATACATTATTATTACTCCTGTTACAATCATTTACATAAATAAATATAATTCATGTATTGGATATTTGCAAATATTATAATGTAATTTGCATTAATTTTAACTCGTGTTATTGAGCAATTAATATAGGAAATCCAGAGAACGATAAAGAAATGATGATCAAATCTACGTCCATAAAGCGTCATCCACCGTCTCTCACGTGATCCCAAGGTATTGATTAATCGCCATTTTTGTGAAGTCACGAACTCGTAGTTTCACCAACGATATCAGCGAACTGTTTATTTTTGAAGTCTCTCACTAATCAGCAGACTGATGTTATCGTCGTTGTCATCGTCAAAGTCATCCCATTATCATCATCAGCATCAACATCGTGTGTCTTCTCTTGTGATAGCACCTCTTTCACTTCTTCTTCTGTCATTTCTTTCAATGCGGGTCATGAACAAGACGATGGTGTAAGGTCTTCAACAGCTCCTCATATATTGTTGTGCGTGGTAGTTTCTGTGAGCCATGATTGTGCTCTAGTGATGTTGAGTGTGACTCTTTACTGTAGAATATTCGGAGGAGTCTCTTCGGGTGCACCACAATCATCACCATTAAGTACCGTGTCTACTGGCGTAGGTGATCATGCTCTCCACAACTTTCGATCTCGGCAGCTATTATCATTCTGTTGTTGACCTTCTGCCAAGCCATTCTCTTAAGCTGTCTGTTATTTTTGTCTCTTTGCTTCCCTCTATCTCTCGTCCCTCAATTTTTCCAGTTGTTACAATATATTCAAATTGTTATTTTCTCATTACATGGCCAAAAATTATGATCGTTTCTTCCTAATATTGGAAATTAGCTCTCTTTTTGCTTTGACCTCTCTCAGAACCTCTTCATTACTCTTCTTAGCTGTCCATGGTATTCTCAACATTCTTCTGTCAAACAAACATTTCTACAGCCTCCAGTATTTTCTTGTGTTGTACTATTGTCCATGATTCATATCCATATGTTAAGACTGGGTCTACATAACATTGAAGAGCTCTTTTTCTTGTTCCTATTGTCAAAAATGGATTGCACAGTACCTTCCTAATTTTTTGGAAAACTGCTTTTGCCTGAGCCATTCTGCGTCTCACCTCTGTTGTACATCTACCATCTGAGGTTAACATTGTTCTCAGATATTTAATTTCATGTAACTGTTTTAATATTGTTCCACTTTCTTTATTGTACATTGCGGTGGGTGTTTTTCTATTTGTTTTTACCATTACTTCTGTCTAGGTCTACAATAGTATGTTGCATTGTCACTGAGTCTTGTATGTGTGTATGTCCTCTGAGGTGACAGAGATCTGTCCTGAGTCTAAATATCTTGAAATGTGTGTATATGTCCTCTGAGGTGACAGAGATCTTTCACTGAGTCTTGTGTGTGTGTATGTCCTCTGAGGTGACAGAGATCTGTCACTGAGTCTTGTGTGTGTGTATGTCCTCTGAGGTGACAGAGATCTGTCACTGAGTCTTGTGTGTGTGTATGTCCTCTGAGGTGACAGAGATCTGTCACTGAGTCTTGTGTGTGTGTATGTCCTCTGAGGTGACAGAGATCTGTCACTGAGTCTTGTGTGTGTGTATGTCCTCTGAGGTGACAGAGATCTGTCACTGAGTCTTGTGTGTGTGTATGTCCTCTGAGGTGACAGAGATCTGTCCTGAGTCTAAATATCTTGGAATGTGTGTATCTGGTGAACGTGTTTAATTTATCATGTGAGAGTTGTCTGATAATTTGACAAATTTGTTGCATATTTTTGTCTATTTCTGCTGCTTGTGAATTGTTGTCTCACTGGACTTACTTATTTTAATTAATCTGCTTGTTCTAATTATCTGCCGCCTATCATTACGTTGATGTTGTTTTTCTCTTTCGGATGTTCATGATCTGCATTGTTGGCATTGTTTCATTTTCATGTGGTATTTAGTGCCTGTGCTACTAAGTCCGTTGAAGTGTTCTCGTTGGTCTTCTAAACATTTAATGACAAATTAATTTGATTCGTCAATTTAATCATAATAATTAATAATGTATATATAATTGTGATGATTAAATTAGTGGAGAAGTGAATGTTGCATTAAATGTAGTTTAAAATGTTGGATATGAATTGATTAAAGAGAAATGATAATGCAAAATAAGAACAATTTAATAAGAAGTAATAAAAAGCTGGATAAGGAATTGAAAGACGATAACCGCGTTTGTATGTATCTGAAATGGCAGCAATAAAAGATAATAGGAAATGTTCATAAGGTTTCATTGTCACGTCATGTCTATGCCAAAAACAAGAAGATCTACTGACAGCTTTCAATCATTATCATTATCAAAAGTGTAAGGCGAATAAATGTCATCGGTACATACGACTCAAGAGCATCATTTCACGAGGTAAGCGGGTTAAATGACGTCAGTTAATTCACTTTTTTACAAACCACTACCACATATTCCCTTCCCACATTCAAATGCAAATTAAAACGTTGTCAAAAGCGGTTCTCAAATGATTCTTGCTGCCTCCTATTTTCTGTATAACTGTTCCCCATCGCCTTCTTATTGACCAAAAAGAAACGCGTTTCTACATATTTTGCTTAGTTTAGAACCTTTATCTTCACTCGCCTTTCGTTCGTCAAAATCTTTTTCACTACTTTTTATTGCAGTTAACAAGTCTACACCCCCTACCTTTTTATTTTATAATTACACCCACCCCTTACCATGTTTTATTATATAATTACACCCCACCCTCTACCAATGTTTTATTATATATCACACCCACCCTCTACCAATTTTTATTATATAATCACACCTACCATCTACCCATGTTTTATTATATAATCACACCCTACCATCTACCATGTTTTTATATAATCACCCCACCCTCTACCCATGTTTTATTATATAATCACACCCTACCCTCTACCCATGTTTTATTATATAATCACACTCTACCTTACCCAGTTTATTATATAATCACACCCTACCCCTACCATGTTTATTATATAATCACACCCTCATCTACAAGGTTATATATCACCCCCCACCCATTCCTTTTCTCTAAAACAAAAACCAGTCTAAAAATATCATATTGCAGACTCTGTCCATTGATATTTCAAGCTTTCTTCTATCATTTTTATTGGCCATACTATATTATTGTTCAGTCTCTCTCTCTCTCTCTCTCTCTCTCTCTTCTCTCTCTCCGTATAGAAACCGTGCATGTTCTTTAATAAGAAATGATGGGATCTATTTTTATCCTGGAAGAGAGAGTTCAAGGTCGTCGTCGAGACAGCAGAGAGAAGACTAAAGTGGACTGATATCATTAAAAGGTGGACAGATGAAGACAAGTGTGTCATCAAAAACAAGAGGCATAGCAGCGAAAGACTAAAGTGGACTGATATCATTAAAAGGTGGACAGACGAACACAACGTGTGTCATCAAACAAAAAGACATAGCAGCGAAAGACTAAAGTGGACTGATATCATTAAAAGGTGGACAGATGAATACAACGTGTGTCATCAAAACAAGAGACAAAGCAGAGAAAGACTAAAGTGGACTGATAACATTAAAAGGGGACAGATGAAGACAACGTGAATCATCAAGACAAGAGACAAAGTAAAATGGCAAAGATGGTAGCCTTCGATATGGTTTCGGCAACTAATGAAGGAACTTTCTCGAAAGCTGACAAGACACTAATGTCATACGGATTGAAAACAAAATTGTTTCAATTTAAAATTAACTTAGGCTACATGCCCAAATTAACCAGTGCTATAACCATGCGGCAACTTGATTCTGGTTACAAATCCTGATACTATAGCACATTATCCACCTGAATGCTACTTGCTAAATTGTTATACATTTTATGAGTTGAAAACGATTCATATCTGACTACAGAAGTAGAAACAATAAACTAGAATTTGTCATGCAACCATTTCGCAGAGATTATCAGAACATCTAAACTTACTACCTCACAGTATCATTAAAACACTTGAATCCTCTACTTCACGGTTTCCCTCTAAACACTTAAACCCTCTACTTCACGGTTTCCCTCTAAACACTTGAACCCTCTACTTCACGGTTTCCCTCTAAACACTTGAACCCTCTACTTCACGGTTTCCCTCTAAACACTTGAACCCTCTACTTCACGGTTTCCCTCTAAACACTTGAACTCTACTTCACGGTTTCCCTCTAACACTTGAACCCTCTACTTCACGGTTTCCCTCTAAACACTTGAACCCTCTACTTCACGGTTTCGCTCAAAATACTTGAAACTTTTGCTCATAGTGTCACCAAAAAATTCTGGCTCTTGAGACTCTACATCACAGTATCCCTCAAAATGCATGAACTTTCAGGTTCACAGAGTCCTTTTAAATTATTGAAACTTATACTTCACAGTGTCCCTCAAAATACTTGAATCTTAACTTCACAGTGTCCCTCCAAATATTTGAATCTTCTACTTCACAGTGAATCTCAAAATGCATGAACACTCTAATTCATAGCAGCTTCAAATACGACTCTTTATTTTACAGTCTTCTTCTAAATACTTGAACCTTCTACTTCACAGTATCCTTCGAAATACTTGAAATTTGACTTCACAGTGTCGCTCAAAATATTGTATCCTATTTCATAATGTCCCTCAATACTGAATCTTTTACTTCACATTAACTTCAAATACTTCACCCTTGTACTTAACAGTGTCCGCAAAATAATACAACTTTCAGCATCACAGTGCCTTTAAAATACTTGAACTTTCAATTTCACAGTTCTCCTCTACAACACCTGAATATTCTACTTCACTGTGACTTTCAAAATACTTGAAATTTCTACTTCACAGATTCCTCAAAACATTTCAATATGGTATGTTGAATTAGAACTAGAACCTGGTACTGTTGCTCTCAAAACAACTTTAACCTGGTACGGTTGTCCGCAAACACTAGAACCTGGTACTGCTGCCCACAAACACTAGAACTGATACTGCTGCCCTCAAAAACACTAGAACCTGATACTGTTGCCCTCAAAACACTAGAACCTGGTACTGTTGCCCACAAACACTAGAACCTGGTACTGTTGCCCTCAAACACTAGAACCGATACTGCTGCCCACAAACACTAGAACCTGATACTGTTGCCCTCAAACACTAGAACCTGGTACTGTTGCCCTCAAACACTAGAACCTGATACTGTTGCCCTCAAACACTAGAACCTGATACTGTTGCCCTCAAACACTAGAACCTGATACTGTTGCCCTCAAACACTAGAACCTGTACTGTTGTCCTCAAACACTAGAAACCTGATACTGTGTCCTCAAACACTAGAACCTGATACTGTTGCCCTCAAACACTAGAACCTGATACTGTTGCCCTCAAACACTAGAACCTGATACTGTTGCCCTCAAACACTAGAACCTGTAGTGCTGCCCTCAAACACTAGAACCTGATACTGTTGTCCTCAAACACTAGAACCTGGTACTGCTGTCCTCAAACACTAGAACCTAATACTGCTGCCCTCAAACACTAGAACCTGATACTGTTGCCCTCAAACACTAGAACCTGGTACTGTTGCCCTCAAACACAAGAACCTGATACTGTTGTCCTCAAACACTAGAACCTGATACTGCTGCCCTCAAACACTAGAATCTGGTATTGTTGTCCTCAAACACTAGAACCTGATACTGATGTCCTCAAACACTAGAACCTGATACTGTTGTCCTCAAACACTAGAACCTGATACTGTTGTCCTCAAACACTAGAACCTGATATTGTTGTCCTCAAACACTAGAACCTGATATTGTTGTCCTAAACACTAGAACCTGATACTGTTGTCCTCAAACACTAGAACCTGATACTGTTGTCCTCAAACACTAGAACCTGATATTGTTGTCCTCAAACACTAGAACCTGATACTGTTGTCCTCAAACTAGAACCTGATATTGTGTCCTCAACACTAGAACCTGATACTGTTGTCCTCAAACACTAGAACCTGATATTGTTGTCCTCAAACACTAGAACCTGATACTGCTGCCCTCAAACACTAGAACCTGATACTGCTGCCCTCAAACACTAGAACCTGGTACTGTTGCCCTCAAACACTAGAACCTGGTACTGCTGCCCTCAAACACTAGAACCTGTACTGTTGCCCTCAAACACTAGAACCTGATACTGTTGTCCTCAAACACTAGAACCTGATACTGTTGTCCTCAAACACTAGAACCTGATACTGTGTCCTCAAACACTAGAACCTGGTACTGTTGCCTCAAACACTAGAACGTGTACTGTTGTCCTCAAACACTAGAACCTGGTACTGTTGCCCTCAAACATAGAACCTGGTACTGTTGCCCTCAAACACTAGAACCTGATACTGTTGTCCTCAAACACTAGACTGATACTGTTGTCCTCAAACACTAGAACCTGGTACTGTTGTCCTCAAACACTAGAACCTGATACTGTTGCCCTCAAACACTAGAACCTGATACTGTTGTCCTCAAACACTAGAACCTGATACTGTTGTCCTCAAACACTAGAACCTGGTACTGCTGCCCTCAAACACAAGTACCTGATACTGCTGCCCTCAAACACTAGAACCTGGTACTGTTGCCCTCAAACACTAGAACCTGATACTGTTGTCCTCAAACACTAGAACCTGATACTGTTGTCCTCAAACACTAGAACCTGATATGTTGTCCTCAAACACTAGAACTGATATTGTTGTCCTCAAACATAGAACCTGATACTGTTGTCCTCAAACACTAGAACCTGATACTGTTGTCCTCAAACACTAGAACCTGATATTGTTGTCCTCAAACACTAGAACCTGATACTGTTGTCCTCAAACACTAGAACCTGGTACTGTTGTCCTCAAACACTAGAACCTGATATTGTTGTCCTCAAACACTAGAACCTGGTACTGCTGCCCTCAAACACTAGAACCTGATACTGTTGTCCTCAAACACTAGAACCTGGTACTGTTGTCCTCAAACACTAGAACCTGATATTGTTGTCCTCAAACACTAGAACCTGGTACTGCTGCCCTCAAACACTAGAGCCTGATATTGTTGTCCTCAAACACTAGAACCTGGTACTGCTGTCTCTACACTAGAACCTGATACTGTTGCCCTCAAACACTAGAACCTGATATTGTTGTCTCAAACACTAGAACCTGGTACTGCTGCCCTCAAACACTAGAACCTGATACTGTTGCCCTCAAACACTAGAACCTGGTACTGTTGCCCTCAAACACTAGAACCTGATACTGTTGTCCTCAAACACTATAACCTGTATTGTTGCCCTCAAACACTAGAACCTGATACTGTTGCCCTCAAACACTAGAACCTGATACTGTTGCCCTCAAACACTAGAACCTGATACTGTTGCCCTCAAACACTAGAACCTGATATTGTTGCCCTCAAACACTAGAACCTGATACTGTTGCCCTCAAACACTAGAACCTGATACTGTTGTCCTCAAACACTAGAACCTGATACTGTTGCCCTCAAACACTAGAACCTGATATTGTTGTCCTCAAACACTAGAACCTGATACTGTTGCCCTCAAACACTAGAACCTGATACTGTTGCCCTCAAACACTAGAACCTGTACTGTTGCCCTCAAACACTAGAACCTGATACTGTTGTCCTCAAACACTAGAACCTGGTACTGTTGTCCTCAAACACTAGAACCTGATATTGTTGTCCTCAAACACTAGAACCTGGTACATTGCCCTCAAACACTAGAACCTGATATTGTTGTCCTCAAACACTAGAACCTGATATTGTTGTCCTCAAACACTAGAACCTGATATTGTTGTCCTCAAACACTAGAACCTGATATTGTTGTCCTCAAACACTAGAACCTGATACTGTTGTCCTCAAACACTAGAACCTGATACTGTTGCCCTCAAACACTAGAACCTGATATTGTTGTCCGTCAAACACTAGAACCTGGTACTGTTGCCCTCAAACACTAGAACCTGATACTGTTGCCCTCAAACACTAGAACCTGATACTGTTGCCCTCAAACACTAGAACCTGATACTGTTGCCCTGGCACACTAGAACCTGATACTGTTGCCCTCAAACACTAGAACCTGATACTGTTCCTCAAACACTAGAACCTGTACTGTTGCCCTCAAACACTAGAACCTGATACTGTTGCCCTCAAACACTAGAACCTGATACTGTTGCCCTCAAACACTAGAACCTGATACTGTTGCCCTCAAACACTAGAACCTGATACTGTTGTCCTCAAACACTAGAACCTGATACTGTTGCCCTCAAACACTAGAACCTGATACTGTTGTCCTCAAACACTAGAACCTGTACTGCTGCCCTCAAACACTAGAACCTGATACTGTTGCCCTCAAACACTAGAACCTGATACTGTTGCCCTCAAACACTAGAACCTGATACTGTTGCCCTCAAACACTAGAACCTGATACTGTTGTCCTCAAACACTAGAACCTGGTACTGTTGCCCTCAAAAACTAGAACTTACTGTTGTCCTCAAACACTAGAACCTGATACTGTTGCCCTCAAACACTAGAACTGTATTGCTGCCCTCAAACACTAGAACCTGGTACTGTTGCCTCAAAACTAGAACGTGTACTGTTGTCCTCAAACACTAGAACCTGATACTGTTGTCCTCAAACACTAGAACCTGTACTGTTGTCCTCAAAACTAGAACCTGGTACTGTTGTCCTCAAACACTAGAACCTGATATTGTTGTCCTCAAACACTAGAACCTGGTACTGTTGCCCTCAAAAACTAGAACGTGGTACTGTTGCCCTCAAACACTAGAACCTGATACTGTTGTCCTCAAACACTAGAACCTGGTAATGTTGCCCTCAAAAACTAGAACGTGGTACTGTTGTCCTCAAACACTAGAACCTGGTACTGTTGTCCTCAAACACTAGAACCTGGTACTGCTGCCCTCAAACACTAGAACCTGATACTGTTGCCCTCAAACACTAGAACCTGATACTGTTGTCCTCAAACACTAGAATCTGATACTGTTGCCCACAAACACTAGAACCTGATGTTGTTGTCCTCAAACACTAGAACCTGGTACTGCTGCCCTCAAACACTAGAACCTGCTACTGTTGCCCTCAAATACTAGAACCTGGTACTGTTGCCCTCAAACACTAGAACGTGGTACTGTTGCCCTCAAAAACTAGAACGTGGTACTGTTGTCCTCAAACACTAGAACCTGGTACTGTTGCCCTCAAACACTAGAACGTGGTACTGTTGCCCTCAAACACTAGAACGTGATACTGCTGCCCTCAGACACTAGAACGTGGTACTGTTGTACTCAAACACCAGAACGTGGTACTGTTGTCCTCAAACACTAGAACGTGGTACTATTGTCCTCAAACACTAGAACTGGTACTGTTGCCTCAAACACTAGAACGTGTACTGTTGCCCTCAAATACTAGAACGTGGTACTGCTGCCCTCAGACACTAGAACGTGGTACTGTTGCCCTCAAACTAGAACTGGTACTGTTGCCCTCAAACACTAGAACGTGGTACTGTTGCCCTCAAAGACTAGAACGTGGTACTGTTGCCCTCAAATACTAGAACGTGGTACTGCCTCAGACACTAGAACGTGGTACTGTTGCCCTCAAACACTAGAACTGGTACTGCTGCCCTCAGACACTAGAACGTGGTACTGTTGTACTCAAACACCAGAAGCGTGGTACTGTTGCCCTCAAACACTAGAACGTGGTACTATTGTACTCAAACACTAGAACCTGGTACTGTTGCCCTCAAACACTAGAACGTGGTACTGTTGCCCTCAAACACTAGAACGTGGTACTGTTGCCCTCAACACTAGAACGTGGTACTGTTGCCCTCAAACTAGAACGTGGTACTGTTGCCCTCAAATACTAGAACTGGTACTGTTGCCCTCAAACACTAGAACTGGTACTGTTACCCTCAAATACTAGAACCTTACTGTTGCCCTCAAACACTAGAACCTGGTACTGTTCCCTCAACATTAGAACCTAATACTGTTGCCCTCATACACTAGAACTTAGAAATTCACAGTGGACTTGAATGCAATTATTCTAGTTTGCTTATTTGAGAAGACATTGATGAGGTCTGGCAAATCCTGAACTCTAAAAGTATCGTGATAATTGTTTGTGTGTGCGGTCAAAAGTTGCAGAAATCGCATGTTGTTGATCCCGATAATTTGCAAGTTACAAATATTCAAATTTGAGGGAGGAAAAACTCCGCAGGCAATTCTAAACAAAAACGAATAAACAACTCCATTATCAAATGTTCTCTTTGCTCCCGAACAAAGGAAATTCCCAACAGGAAGCAGACATATCCAAACCATAAACAGTGGTTATCAAGCTTACCTCCCACAGTCCCTCTAGTAATAACATTCTCTATACTCTAGTTACTGAATAGATGCCCTATTTATCATAAAACAACTAGCGGAGAAAACAATAGAGTATAATAAAACACTATGTACAGCTTTTATTGTTCAAGAAAGGCGTTCAATATGGTGGACAGGGAACAACTGTGTCCATATTGCCCTTGTACGGAGTGAGTTACCACCTAGTTGAGATATGCAAGAGCCTCTATGAAAGTAGTCGCACTACAGTAAGATCTTCAGCAGGCTACTCTAAACATTTCACCATTAACTCCGGAGTAAGACAAGGCTGCGTACTTCCCCCTACTTTTCATCACGTAATGGACAATATATGCAAATTAGCATGTCCAAGCATGGGAAGTATATCAACAAGGATTATAACAAGCGATAACACAAAAGAGAACGAAATATATGTACCAGAAAACAGCAGAAGAGAGGACGAAATAAATGAAGTACTATTTGCAGGCGACCAAGTTCTAATACATGAAACAACTGAGGACCTGCAAGAACATATCAACAGGCTAAACAGCACTTGTAAACAATACAACATGAAGATCAACATAAATAAAACCGCAGCAATGGCAATAGCGAGAAAGAAAGAAAAAATAAACATCATAATAGATAATACAACTCTGAAACAAGTAGACAATTTTAAATATCTGGGTAGCACGTTAACACAAGACAATAACCAAGAGACAGAGACAGAGATAGGTGTAAGGTGTAACAAAGCATGCAAGTTATAGGCCAAGTATCAACACTATTGAAAAAAAAAAACAAAGCAATAAGTACGGAAGCAAAAGGGGCAATTTACAAATCCATTTTTCTACCAACTCTGTGCTATCAGTGCCAGAATTGGACGCTGGACTCTAGAACAATAAGGAAGATAACGACCACAGAAATGAAATGTGTCAGAAAAATGACAGGAAACAGCTTAAGGGACAGAGTAAGAAACACTGACCTGAGGAAGAAACTCGAAATTGAATCAGCCATCGAATACATAAAGAAACAACAGAAAAAATGGTTCGGTCACATAACAAGAGAAAAAGAACTAATAATGACTCAAAGAGCCATAAACAAACGCTACGAAAACGCCAGATTAAGAGGAAGACCGAGAAAGAGATGGATAAAGGGAATACTAGAGTCACTAGGAGGGATAACACCAGAAGAGGCTAACAGAAGAGCAAAGAATCGCAGATTGTAACTCCCCTCGACGCCAGCGGCAATGGAGCAAGGATAAATGAGGTAGAAGAGTTAATGAAAGCATTGCATCTGAAGCGCCGACTTCAAGGGAAAAGACGTTCATTCATGTACAGATTATTTCTCTCCACTTGATTGTTATGTACATCCAAATTACAAATGAGCAGAATTTGTAAAGTAACATCTTGAAGATGCATACATTCCGTTATTACTCAACGCTTGGGACTTCCGTTTCCAAGATGGCGGAATTGAGTCACGTTCTCTCTATCGCTGCAGAAATTCCGTTGGAGTCTTATCAACTTCGGGTTTCCGTTCCAATTTTCTGCATTCCAAATGTTCTACTTGTTATATCTGCGCCATTGAATTGACGTTGCACGCACAGCAACGCTCCGTTTTGACAATTCAAGTGTTGTGAATGCGCCTTCCAACGTCTAATGTTGATCTGCGTTTTACGTCAAACTAAGTGCTGTTCCATGACCGCTTGATGGAGATGGTTGCCGCAAGTATTTACAAGTTACAACGCATTAATGTGGTGGGCTCCGTCAAGTCAGTCAAGTCAGCGTCTTTGGGAAGTTTGTACCATGTTTCGTTCGTTGTAGACTGCATTCAGTAGAGTAATAATGAATACATGGGCGCAGACATTTTGTGCGTGCTACGTCATCATAATGGATCTTCGTGTGTCCCAAGACCGACCATGCGCTAATCTTGCGATCTTGCGTTTGGTGTGCATCGGGGATAATCTGACGACGAACTGTGTTTTGTATGTTCGGAGTTGGAGTTAAACACGATGTCCTAACATCATCAAGCGCCATATTTACTATGACGATCATCATTTTCAGGAGGACGTGATCTTCCGGGCAATGTGATGGATAGGCGGCAGGAACCATTGAAGGCTATGTCTGCAAAGTGTTCCTTGTTGCAGTTTCCTCATATTCCAAGTCCGGCTTGTTGCATGAGCTACTGAGTTAAGTGCTCTGTGCACACCGTGAGCTGTGTGTCTCATCCATTTTGATCATGTTTCCATACTCCAATTGTGTACGATGAATGATGATATCGTATGACAGGGAACAGTTGGCTGTGTTCACTTTCTGAGCGGTTTCGCCTTATGTCTTTTGGCGTGTGCTGAGACTGCTATGATGGGGACTACAGTTACCTTTCTTTGTTTGGAAGATGAGTTATAATTCGGATGATTCCACTGGCACGGGCGGTTGAGCAATTATGGATTTTAATTCGTTTGCAGTGATACCGAGGCCTTCCATAACCAATAACCACTAACCAATCAATGCTAGAATTTAGTAAATTGATAATTTAACCCTTGACAACTTTATATACTATGGAAATTTATATAAAATTATGTATTCAATATTTCTTTATTTGTATTTGTCCATACTTAAATTTGTCCTTTTATGATTTCTAGAGATTGCACGGGTAATCATACAAGACACAATATGTATACATTTTTAGAACCTCTGGTATAGATTATGATACCAGAGAAAGTCGATTATTCATATGGATTGTCCAGGGAGACAATCTTGTTCGTTCAGACATTAGAAACATGGCATCAATATGTCTCTATCGACTCATGCTTATGCATCCAAACTGTTTTTCCAATAGCCTGCTACTCGATACTGTCCCTCATTATCGACGACTCACTCAGCTAAATCGCAGCAATGCTATTGTTATTTCCACGGATGTCTGCTTTACTAATAAGACTTTTTTTGTAAAATAAAAAAAAATGTGTCTTACTTTTTATGAAGAATGTTTTGAATAAGCCTCACATTGAATGGGAGTCATCAAATATCTAAATAGAATTGTGCAAGTGAAAACGAGACATCGAAATATACATCTTCCTATGTACATGTACTGCTTTCTTCCTCCACGCATCAAATCACTTACATTCTAAAGCACTTTAGCTTGGCCACAACTCTGTGACAATTAAATTACTAGAAAAAATAAACTTTGGAAATTTAAACATAAAAAAACGTGAAATAAGTGATTTTAGGGAAAAAATGCAGAATGCCGTTCATTAATTGCTTACAAGAAATACATCAAATCCTCTTTAGCTCTTGCTCTCATTTCTCATTAATCCCCCCCCCCCTTCCCAGGACTTTTTCTGTTCTCAGATATCACGTTTAATTACTCAGTCTCTCTAAAACTTTCTCCTTGTTTTCTTCACGGCTTTTCATTTAATTTGCTCACTAACACTCTCCATCTCCACATTCACCACAGCCCGATTGAAAGAATTTATGTCTCTAGCCATATCTCACACTTCTTCTCTTACCATTTTCAAGGTCTCCTTGATGTCTTGAAACCGCTTTCTTCTTGGTCTGCCCCTGATGCGTCGTCCAGGAACCATGCCCTCCCCATTATCTTTCTTTCCAGCCTGCAGTGTCTTTTGACGTGGCCATAGTGTCTCTAATTGCCTCTGTCGAATAGTGTTTACAAACCAGATTGTTTATGTTTAAATCTGTTAATATGTCTTCATTGCCTTTTTTCATTATCCAAGGTTTCTTAAGATTTTCTCTCTCAAGCATCGACAAGACACCATTAATGAAATACATTTATTGTCATAACAGCTAAAGCTGCTGCATAATTTTTTATTTTTTTGTGCGAAATGAAATGTGACCCAGATTGGATGTTTTCTCTATAAAGTGAATCGTTCAAGCCTTCTTGTGTTATAGAACGCTCTGATCAACCCAATACCGAACTTCTACCGGGGATATCGGAGCCTACTGACCATCACATGACAACATGCATATAGGTTTACAAACTTGAGTGCAGCTCAGAGTCACTTAGCCTTGAGATGGAATCTTGAAGTTTATCATAGACTCTATGTGTGTTTTTGATTGCTCCAGTAATTAACGATTTCTTTTACTCGAAATTCCCACTGCTAAGCCTTTTAAAATATTTTATGTAATGTAACAAGACATTGGGTTGAGCAATACCTGATATTATTATAATAGATGGTTGCTGCAACTACATATAAGAACATTCTTGTAAGAGATGCCGATCATATAGGTCTACTTTTGTTGCACTATTTTCGTGATCATTTTAATTTGAATTATCTACCTTTCCTTTATCCATTCAACAAAAGTCGTCTATCACATAATGTTCACTAAATATTTTCTTGTTGCTATTACATTTGTTCCTTGGCCTTTCTCTGCATTTTGTTGTTCAATGTCTTTTTTAAATTATTGATTTACTTGTATTTTCATATATATATATATATACATATACAACCTATTTGCCTATTTCAGATACCATTTTGAAGAGACCGTCTCTGCTGACTAGGTCAACGACCTTTGTAAGGTTGACCAAGGCGATGAAGAGAGGCGTTTACTGCTCTCTAGAATGTTCTTGATGCAGTCGTAAAGAAAAACATGTCTGTAGTTGATCTTCCGGAATTAAAGCCGCGTTGTGATTCAGGATATACGGTCTCTGCGAGTTCTTTTGTCTGCCGAATATGACTCTGGCGTAGGTCTTGC
Source organism: Megaustenia siamemsis (assembly GCA_032433765.1). Taxonomy (NCBI): domain Eukaryota; kingdom Metazoa; phylum Mollusca; class Gastropoda; order Stylommatophora; family Ariophantidae; genus Megaustenia; species Megaustenia siamemsis. The sequence continues at coordinate 13,396,112 of JAVIAB010000051.1, read as the reverse complement.
CGATGGCGCTGAGTAGGGAGACGCCTCTGTTGCAGTTGTATCAAGGACGTTTGGTGTAAGAGTGTTTTCTGTGCAATAAAGAGAGGAGTAGTGTCACCCATCTCTACGTCTGCCTGCCCCTATCGGTAATCACTTCCTCTCTAATGTTAAGATTAAGGGCAGCGTCTACTATACGTGTATGTACATATAGGTTGACAAATATATTAACATCAAACAAATAACACCAGGACTAAAAGTATGAATAGCAAAATATTACATCTTCTCAATATTCCTGTATGGTGCAGAAATATGGACATTAGACAAGAAAACAGAACAGAAAATTGATGCCTCTGAAATGTGGATTTATAGAAGAATAAGTAGAATTGGATGGAAAGAAAAGTAAACAAACGATGAAGTTTTACAACAACTAAAAATGAAAAGAGAACTACTAAACAGAATTCAAACAAGACAAATGAAATTGTTGTGGCATGTTAAAAGACACAAACAGCATAATGAAAGTAATATTGGAAGGGAAAATACAAGGTAAAAGAGGCAGAGGCAGACCAAGACTAACGTGGACGAGTAACATTAAAGATGGACAAGTCAACCTATGGCAATCTGCACCATCAAATCAAGAGACAGAGTGAAATGGTGCTCCATGGTAGCCAACCTTCGATGCGGAGACGGCACTCTATGATGATGATGATGATGATGATGATACAATACATGATGGAACAGAATAAACTGATTTCTTTTAAATGAGGACACTAAAGTAATATTCATATTTCTTACTAAAAGTAATATAGACATTAAAACTATTAAACCTTACAATAATAGAAAATATTATCTTAAAGTGGGACCCTATTATATCCCGGGCCCCTATACTAGGTCTGTGTCATATTTTCCCTTGGGGTGGGTGGGGGGGGGGGGTGTAGGATAATCTCTGCAGAATTAGAAGTTCATATCACGTCTACTAGATCAAACGTAAATACGACAATTATTACTCAATCTGGAGATCCCTCTCACAAAGCCATTGTTTTCAGGGGAATCACCTTAGAAAAACTGTGTTCTATTAGGTTGCAACCACGTTAGTCTAGGCTGTTAAGTTTTGTCAAAATGGATAATAGACTGGAACTCTGCATAACCTTTCAGTTAGTTACTTCCTCTTGTCATTTCATGTTTGTTATATTTTATTTTAAAAGTAAGCCCATTCCAAATTTCATGCAGTTGATTTTTTTTTTCCTCATCTGATCAGATATCGGAGTAGGGGAATCCTTGTTACTTGAAATAAGTACTGCTGCCTGGTATGGTTCAAACAAATAATAATACATTTAACAGTCTACCAGCATCTTACCAATATTTACAATCATCGTTGCAAACCATTAGCATTGCAAAGACATCAACCATCAATATTTAAACGATATTAACCATCAACATTGCAATGATATTAGCCATCAACAGTGCAACGAAATTAACCATCAGATTTGCAACGATATTAAACATCATCATTACAACGATAGTAACCATCAGCATTGCAATGATAGTAGCCATCAACATTGCAGCGATATTAACCACCAACGTTGCAACGATATTAACCACCAACGATGCAACGATATTAACCGCCAACATTGCAACGATATTAACCACCAACGTTGCAACGATATTAAACATCAATATTACAACGAATATAAACATCAAAATTGCAACGATATTAACCATCAACATTGCAACGATATTAACCACCAACGTTGCAACGATATTAACCACCAATGTTGCAACGATATTAACCATCAACATTGCAACGATATTAACCACCAACGTTGCAACGATATTAACCCCCAACGTTGCAACGATATTAATCACCAACGTTGCAACGATATTAACCACCAACGTTGCAACGATATTAACCACCAACGTTGCAACGATATTAATCACCAACGTTGCAACGATATTAACCACCAACGTTGCAACGATATTAATCACCAACGTTGCAACGATATTAATCATCAACATTGCAACGATATTAACCACCAACGTTGCAACGATATTAACCACCAACGTTGCAACGATATTAATCACCAACGTTGCAACGATATTAACCACCAACGTTACAACGATATTAACCATCAACATTACAACGATATTAACCATCAACATTACAACGATATTAACCATCAACATTACAACGATATTAACCATCAACATTACAACGATATAAACCACCAACGTTGCAACGATATTAACCATCAACATTACAACGATATTAACCATCAACATTACAACGATATTAATCACCAACATTACAACAATATTAATCATCAACATTACAACGATATTAACCATCAACATTCTATCTATCTATTGACCTTTCGAGCCGTAACCGGCCCATAGGGCGTAGACCAAGATACACCTTCTCCTATATGAATTTTTGTTCTAGCAGTTTTCTTTTAAAGATATTTTCCAATCTCGCCATCTGTCTCTGTTCTGTGCAAGCAGTTATATCTCATTGAGGGAGCCGATTCCTGCTGCTCTTGCCTCTCTCATCAATGTTCTTCTCAGTGTCTCCCTGGGTCTTCCTCTTTTTCTTTTACCTGTTGTTTCCCATATGAGGGCTTGCTTTGCTATTCGATTATTATCTCTTCTCATCACATGTCCAACGTATGACCATCGTCTTTCTTTATTACTGAAGATATTAGTGGTTGATTGGCGATTTCTCTAATTTCCTCGTTTGTTTTGAATTCGTTCCATTCTATACCAAGTATTTTCCTTAGACATTTATTTTCGAATGCGTTCAACTTTGTTTCTATATCTCTTGTTGTTTTCCAGCTTTCACACGCATACGTAAGGGTTGATAGTACATTTGATTTGAATAGCCTAAGTTTTGTGTTTGTGCTAATGAGTTTTGATTTCCACAACTTTTCAAGGCTTCTGAAAGACATTGCTGCTTTAGCCAGTCTGAATCTAATTTCTTTGCTCGTATCCCCTTCTCGATCAATGTGACTTCCAAGATAGATAAAGTGATCGATCTCTTCTACTGGTTTGTTTTCCATGTATATTTTGTCACTTGTTGGAATTAAACTTTTCATGACTTTAGTCTTTTCATGATTGACCTCAAGCCCAATTTTGCTGGCTATTGATGATAGTTCATTTGTGTTTTCCTGCATCGTTTTATCTGACTGCTGATGAGAACTATGTCATCAGCAAAGTCGAGGTCCTCCAAATGGTCTCCTTGTATCCATTCGATGCCTTTATTACCAGTGCAGCATTTCTTCATTATGAAGTCCATAACAATTCCAAATAACAAGGGCGATAAAATACATCCTTGTTTAACCCCAGTTTCTATTGGGAAACATTCGCTCAGTCCTTCCTCTGTTCGAACTGCACATGTGTAAAACCATCAACATTACAACAACATAAACTACAAATTCTGAAATCATTCCGACGACCATGTGAGGCGTAATGTAGTTCGTGCTGTCTGCACTCGTCACAGGTCAATGAAGTGGATAGCTGTAGAGTCGTAGAGTATTCTATCCGGGTTGTTTTGGTCTAGACTAAGAAGAGCAGTACTCTAAAATCCATGTTCTGTGAAGAACTAAAAACTGACAAAAAGAAATTTGTGGAAGTTGATGGTGGAATGTAGATTAGATAATACTATCACATGACAGAGCCACTGCCGAAAGAATTGAAAAACAAACAGATGAAAAGTTATGAGAGATGAAGATTAATGTATTATTATAAGACACGTTATATCTATTATGTGTCCATCTCTTTATTGAATCAAGCATCTCTTATAGTGTTATCTTCTCGTCATTTTTGTTCATCTTGTCTGTCGCTCAATCATTATCTTTACTCTACTTTTCCATTTCGATCGATCTTATTCTATTTTATTTCCTTTACTATGCTTTTTTTACATGATCGTGGCTCTTTATTTAAGTAGAAACTAATTTATTTTAACGAAATTATTTTCCCTTCACATCTATACTTTCATTGAGGAGAGCAAACGGACAAAAATAATAGACAATTTGGCAACTTTCCAAAAAATGAGGAAAATACTGTGTAATCAATTACTGATAATAGAAACAAGAAAAAGAATTTTTAATGTTATGTAGAGCCAGTTTTAACATATGGATGTGAATCATGGACAATAGGACACCAGACAAGAAAATCAATGGAGTCTGTAGAAATGTGAGTAGTAAGGATGGCGCTTAATGCCCTCTATTTCTGCGTTTTATGCGTTAAATGCCCTGTTATTTTCCTATATAAAAAGTATACACGCAGGTGCGTTTTGTTAAGTGCCCTGTGTTTTTGTCTATATAAAAGTATACACGCAGTTGCGTTTTGTTAAATGTCCTGTTTTTGTGTGTGTCTATATAGAAAGTATACACCAGCTGCGTTTTTCCTATATAAAAACTATACACGCAGCAAGACGGATCGACCAACACCGAGAGACCTCGATACCCTGTGTTATTGTCTATATAGAAAGTATACACGCAGCATAACGGATCGACCAAGACAGCGATTGCTGAAATGCCCCCCCCCCCCATTTCGGCGTTTTGTTAAATACCCTGTGTTATTGTCTATATAGAAAGTATACACGCAGCAAGACGGATCGACCAAGACAGCGATGGCGGTTAATGCCCCCCATTTCTGCGTTTTGTTAAATGCCCTGTTATTTTCCTATATAGAAAGTATACACGCAGCAAGACGGATCGACCAACACAGCGAGACCTTGGTGAGCATAGGTGACCTCGTGATGCGCAACTGCCTCACGATATGTGTGTGCTTGTAAATAAATAGTGTTGTGATGATTTGAAAAGGGAGGAAACCTCTCCGTCTCTATCTCTCTCTCCCTCTCCATCGCTCTCTCTCCCTCTCTCTCTCCGCTCCATCGCGCTCTCTCTCGCTCCATCTCTGTCTCTTTCGGTCTCGCTATCTCTCTCGCTTTCCATCTCTGTCTCTCGCTATCTCTCCAGCTCTATCTCTTTCGGACTCGCTATCTCTCTCTCTCTCTCTTTCCATCTCTGTCTCTCGATATCTCTCCAGCTCTATCTCTTTCGGACTCGCTATCTCTCTCTCTCTTTCCATCTCTCGCTATCTATCCCCCTCCATCGCTCTCTCTCTCTCGCTCCCTCTCCAGCTCTGTCTCTTTCGCTCTCGCTATCTCTCTCTCTCTCGGTATCTATCTCCCTCTCCACTGCTGTCTCTCTCTCCCCCACCATCTCTGTCTCTCTTGCTATCTCTCCCTCTACATCGTGTTCTCTCTCCCTCTCCATCTTTCTCATCTATCCTCTCTTAGACGTCTAACCTATCAGGCCACCCTCCCTCCTCTCCCTTTATCTCTCCCACATCGTTCCGCCCTCCCGTATATTTTTAGCGTCCCTCCTATTGTAACACTTGATTATTCTCATCATTTATGTCTAGCACCTCGCCTTCCTTCTCCTAGACTTCTCTGTATCTCTCTCTCTCTCTCTCTCTCGCTCTCTCTCTTCTAACCCCTACTAGACTTCTTTCCTACCATTCGTACTTTATACACATCACCATTAATACAACCGAAATTCCTGTAATGATAACCTACCACATCGTTATGAGATAAGAGAAAAACAGAAAAATTAAACTTACACTGTAAAATATACCACTACAACACAGACCGCTAGACTGAACAGTACTATGAAAATAAACGTCCGTGAATCAAGCGCGCTTATAACACGAAGTTTCACATGCAACTGGTAAATAAATGTTGGACGACACTATTTCACTCTCGACTAACATCTAGACTAACCAATCAGAGAAGAGGATTTCTATCGGACACCCATCAACGAAATGACTAACATCTAGGTTAACAATCAGAGAGAGGATTTCTATCGGACACCCACCAACGAAATGACTGACCTCTGGATTAACTAATCAGAGAAGAGGATTACTGTTATCGTGATAACTGACCTCATTTTCCACTTGAAGTGCTGTCGAGTCTGACGCATGGGTTACTTTAAATCGAGTCGGCCCTGATACAATCCACCTGTCGGGTCATTGGTGGGGGAAATAATTCATGTGGCGGGTTATTTGAACGCGCTTTGACCCTGATGTAATATCAGAGGAGTTGCATAAGGCCCAAAAATTACGCCAAATCACTAAGATTTTACCACCATAACACACAAATTAAGGGTCATATTAAAAAAGTCGACCTCAAAACCCTAAAAATCTACTCACATAGTCATAATAGTTAGACACAACGAGCAGAAGTTATATTCAAACTCCAAAAAGAGTGGTCAAATTACTAACATTTTACCTCCAGAACACAAAATTGTAGGCTCATACTCAAAAAAGCGACCTCAAAACATAAAAATCTACTCACATAGTCATACTAGTTAGACACATCGAACAGATAGTTACAGCCAAAGTCCCCCAAAAAAAGTTTGGTCAAATCGAAAATATTTTACCCACAGAACACAAAAATGTAGGCTCATACTCAAAAAATCGACCTCAACACCATAAAAAGGTACTCACATAGTCATACTAGTTAGACACATCGAACAGATAGTTACATCCAAAGTCCCAAAAAGAGTGGCCAAATCACTAACATTTTACCTCCAGAACACAAAAAATTTAACTCATAAGCGAAAAAGTCGACCTCAAAACCCTAAAAATCTACTCACATAGTCATAATAGTTAGACACAACGAGCAGAAAGTTATATTCAAACTCCAAAAAGAGTGGTCAAATCACTAACATTTTACCTCCAGAACACAAAAATGTAGGCTCGTACTCAAAAAAGCGACCTCAAAACCATTAAAATCTACTCACATAGTCATACTAGTTAGACACATCGAACAGATAGTTACAGCCAAAGTCCCAAAAAAAACTTTGGTCAAATCGAAAATATTTTACCCACAGAACACAAAAATGTAGGCTCATACTCAAAAAAGCGACCTCAACACCATAAAAAGGTACTCACATAGTCATACTAGTTAGACACATCGAACAGATAGTTACATCCATAGTCCCAAAAAGAGTGGCCAAATCACTAACATTTTACCTCCAGAACACAAAAATGTAGGCTCATACTCAAAAAATCGACCTCAACACCATAAAAAGGTACTCACATAGTCATACTAGTTAGACACATCGAACAGATAGTTACATCCAAAGTCCCAAAAAGAATGGCCAAATCACTAACATTTTACCTCCAGAACACAAAAATTTAGGCTCATACTAAAAAGTCGACCTAAAAATCCAAAAAAAGCTACTCACATAGTCATAATAGTTAGACACAACGAGTAGAAAGTTATATTCAAGGTCCAAAAAACGTTATTTTAGACATCCCCATTGCAAAATTTACATAATAAACCACTTTTATGATTTTACCCCCTTAGCATTTTTGAGGGTTACGCCCATGAAATCGGTAAAAATCGTAAATTTTCACGCAGGCTCACCTAAAACTTTATTTTAGACATCCCATTGCAAAAATTAACTTAAAAATCACTTTTGAAATTGTAACCCCCTTACCATTTTTGAGGGTTACGCCCCTGAAATCGATAAAAAAATTGAAATATAACCTCAAGGCATACCTCCCACATAATATTTGACACCCTACATATCAAATTCCAACAAAAAAACAACAAAAAGCTAGTAGTAGGTGAACATACCCGAACATACTACTTCTCGTGCGGTTTTGGCACCGATACTGTACGAAACAGTATCGGTGCCAAATCTATTGTCTTTCGGTGCATGTACATGCACTTTTAAGGGGTAAACAGCCACACCTACTACTAGCTTTTTGTTGTTTTTTTGTTGGAATTTGATATGTAGGGGTGTCAAATATTATGTGGGAGGTATGCCTTGAGGTTATATTTCAATTTTTTATCGATTTCAGGGGCGTAACCCTCAAAAATGGTAAGGGGTTACAATTTCAAAAGTGATTTTTAAGTAAATTTTTGGTATGGGTATGTCTAAAATAAAGTTTTAAGTAAGCCTACGTGCTAAATTTACGATTTTTATCGATTTCAGGGGCGTAACCCTCAAAAATGTTAAGGGGGGTAACAATTTCAAAAGTGATTTTAAGTTAATTTTTGCAATGGGGATGTCTAAAATAAAGTTTTAGGTAAGCCTGCGTGAAAATTTACGATTTTTACCGATTTCATGGGCGTAACCCTCAAAAATGCTAAGGGGGTAAAATCATAAAAGTGGTTTTTTATGTAAATTTTTGCAATGGGGATGTCTAAAATAACGTTTTTTGGACCTTGAATATAACTTTCTACTCGTTGTATCTAACTATTATGACTATGTGAGTAGCTTTTTTTTTTGGATTTTTAGGTCGACTTTTTAGTATGAGCCTAAATTTTTGTGTTCTGGAGGTAAAATGTTAGTGATTTGGTCACTCTTTTTGGGACTTTGGATGTAACTATCTGTTCGATGTGTCTAACTAGTATGACTATGTGAGTACCTTTTTATGGTGTTGAGGTCGATTTTTTGAGTATGAGCCTACATTTTTGTGTTCTGGAGGTAAAATGTTAGTGATTTGACCACTCTTTTTGGAGTTTGAATATAACTTTCTGCTCGTTGTGTCTAACTATTATGACTATGTGAGTAGATTTTTAGGGTTTTGAGGTCGACTTTTTTTAATATGACCCTAAATTTGTGTGTTATGGTGGTAAAATCTTAGTGATTTGGCGTAATTTTTGGGCCTTATGCAACTCCTCTGATATTACATCAGGGGTCAAAGCGCGTTCAAGTAACCCGCCACATGAATTATTTCCCCCACCAATGACCCGACAGGTGGATTGTATCAGGGCCGATTCGATTTAAAGTAACCCATGCGTCAGACTCGATAGCACTTCAAGTGGAAAATGAGGTCAGTTATCACGATAACAGTAATCCTCTTCTCTGATTAGTTAATTCAGAGGTCAGTCATTTCGTTGGTGGGTGTCCGATAGAAATTCTCTCTCTGATTGGTTAACCTAGATGTTAGTCATTTCGTTGATGGGTGTCCGATAGAAATCCTCTTCTCTGATTGGTTAGTCTAGATGTTAGTCGAGAGTGAAATAGTGTCGTCCAACATTTATTTACCAGTTGCATGTGAAACTTCGTGTTATAAGCGCGCTTGATTCACGGACGTTTATTTTCATAGTACTGTTCAGTCTAGCGGTCTGTGTTGTAGTGGTATATTTTACGATGTAAGTTGAATTTTTTCTGTTTTTCTCTTATCTCATAACGATGTGGTAGGTTATCATTACAGGAATTTCGGTTGTATTAATGGTGATGTGTATAAAGTACGAATGGTAGGAAAGAAGTCTAGTAGGGTTAGAAGAGAGAGAGCGAGAGAGAGATATATATATATACAGAGAAGTCTAGGAGAAGGAAGGCGAGGAGCTAGACATAAATGATGAGAATAATTAAGTGTTACAATAGGAGGGATGCTAAAAATATACGGGAGGGCGGAACGATGTGGGAGAGATAAAGGGAGAGGAGGAGGGTGGCCTGATAGGTTAGACGTCTAAGAGAGGATAGATGAGAAAGATGGAGAGGGAGAGAGAACACGATGTAGAGGGAGAGATAGCAAGAGAGACAGAGATGGTGAGGGAGAGAGAGAGACAGCAGTGGAGAGGGAGATAGATACCGAGAGAGATAGCGAGAGCGAAAGAGACAGAGTTGGAGAGGGAGCGAGAGAGAGAGAGCGATGGAGCGGGGGATAGATAGCGGGAGATGGAAGGAGAGAGAGATAGCGAGTCCGAAAGAGATAGAGCTGGAGAGATAGCGAGAGACAGAGATGGAAAGCGAGAGAGATAGCGAGACCGAAAGAGATAGAGATAGAGCGAGAGAGAGCGAGAGATAGAGACAGCGAAGGAGAGAGATATCGAAAGAGACAGAGCTGGAGAGAGAGAGAGAGCGCGCGATGGAGCGGGAGAGAGATAGGGAGAGAGAGCGATGGAGAGGAAGAGAGAAAGATAGAGACGGTGAGGTTTCCTCCCTTTTCAAATCATCACAACACTATTTATTTACAAGCACACACATATCGTGAGGCAGTGCGCATCACGAGGTCACCTATGCTCACCAAGGTCTCGCTGTGTTGGTCGATCCGTATTGCTGCGTGTATACTTTCTATATAGGAACATAACAGGGCATTTAACAAAACGCAGAAATGGGGGGCATTAACCGCCATCGCTGCCTTGGTCGATCCGTCTTGCTGCGTGTATACTTTCTATATAGACAATAACACAGGGTATCGAGGTCTCTCGGTGTGGTCGATCCGTCTTGCTGCGTGTATAGTTTTTATATAGGAAAAACGCAGCTGGGTGTATACTTTCTATATAGACACACACAAAACAGGACATTTAACAAAACGCAACTGCGTGTATACTTTTTATATAGACAAAAACACAGGGCACTTAACAAAACGCACCTGCGTGTATACTTTTTATATAGGAAAATAACAGGGCATTTAACCCAGTAAAACGAAGAATTAGTGGCATTAAGCCCTATCCTTACTACTAATGTGGTTTTACATAAGAATATTGAGAATACCATGGACAGCTAAGAAGAGTAATGAAAAATGAAGAGTAACGTTCTGAAAGAGGTCAATGCAAACACATAGCTAATATTCAATATTAGGAAAATCAATCATCATTTTTTGGCCATGTAACGAGAAGGAAAATGCTGTAATATATTGTGACAGCTGGAAAAATTGAGGGACGAAGTGACAGAGGGAAGCAAAGAGAATAGACACCAGACAGCTTAAGAGAATGGCTTGGCAAATGATCAGCAAATACAAATTATAAATAACTGTCGAGATCGAAAGTTGTGGAGAGACATGATCACCTACGCCAGCTTGCATGGTACTTGATGATAATGAACTGGTATCACACACAATTACATTTGTTGAGACATATCTTCTACAGAGCGTTGCATTCATCGTAGCCCATCTGAAAGAATCTCTGTCCCTAGACATATCTCCCACAGAACGTTAATCACAGCCCATCTGAAAGAATCTCTGTCCCTAGACATATCTCCCACAGAACGTTAATCACAGCCCATCTGAAAGAATCTCTGTCCCTAGACATATCTCCCACAGAACGTTAATCACAGCCCATCTGAAACTAATTTCTTTCTCTAGTCAGAACTCCCACATTGCGCTGCATTCATCACAGCCCATTTGAAAGAATGTCTGTCTGTAGCGAGATCTCCCACTTCTTCTTTTGTCATAAACTTTATCTTACGCCTCTTTAATTGCAACCAAATATCGCATTAACTGGCAACAAATTTATTTATTAAAAATCGTACCTCGCGAACAATAGTCTCTCTTAGGATGCGATAACCATAATAGTTTATCTTTGAAAAGGAGGAAGTAGGGATTGAGTTTCTGATACAACAGACGGAAGATATGACCTGCATGATCCCTTAAACATGTACAAAGTTCAGTTTGACGACAAAAGATTGAACGTTCTACGTTTAACGAAGAAAGAACGTCTACTAAATCTTCGCCATTTCCTTTGACTGACGTCAGCAGATTCCGGTTCCGTAATTAGCTCGACAACGACATTAATGTTAATAGCTGAAACCAATTATTGACATTTATACCAATCATACCTTGAATATATTTTTTGTATCTACTAATCGTCACTAATGAATCCATTTTCATTTCTCTAAATATTTTTTTTTACCTCGAATGACAGGAATTATTGTTTTCCAGACTACAAGATTGGAACACGATTTAGTAATTTGTTTAAAAAAAACACCCTTCTCTGTCTCTCTGTCTCTCTGTGTCTCTCTCTCTGTCTCTCTCTCTCTCTCTCTTGCTCGCTCACTCACTTCTTTCTCTTTCACTCTAAATGTATAGAATACATGCGCGGTCGCTACCAACAATATAATAACAACGTGATGTGTGTAGATATCAAATAAATACTTCTTTAGACATTTTCAATGTAAAAGAAATCAAATTGCATGAAGAAGCAGTTCTATAAACATCCTCAAGAATGAAGCTGTCAAGAATATTTAAAGAATGTTGTCAAGAGTTAGGGTAAGAACTCAGTCATGGTCAATGCGGAGGTCAAGGGTCTCATCTTGGATAACACCGATGAGAAAGATGCAGTCATCTATACAGACGGATCTGTAGTACGACACCAAAGGAGTGCATGGAAATTTACAGCACGCTTAGTAGGCAGAATAGTTAAGGAAGACAGTGGTGCATAAGTTATGACCACAAGTAGTATGATGATGGAGGTGATAGTAGTGGCCAGGGCATTCATCTGGTTAGAGTCACAAGACTACACCACGACTGCATACTGAGTGATTTTTTTTTTTTTTTCGTTTGCCAGCTTTTACCTCTGACGAAGTCCCTGGAGACTAGGAACTGAATTCTGCGTGTTTATAAATTTTTCCCTGGCAGCTGTGTGCACAGGGGTTCCTCGTCGCACAGGCAGATAACTCCGACTTCGGAGGTACTCATATTTTTTTCCATCCATGAGTAATTGACGTTTCAAGCCGGGCCTCGCTGCTGAGACCAGGGATGGTTGCCGCAGAGAGAAATCATTAATAAAAATCCGGTGTAGCCGGGATTTGAACCCACAACCTCTCTGCCTCGAGTCCGGCGACTTGCCTCGAAACCAACCAGTCCCCCGCTGAGTGATTCGATGAACATAGTAAGAATAGTGAAGGCGAGCTCTGTACGCAGGCGATGGGTAGAGTCACTGCAGATGTCAAAACTTCGTTAGGTCACCTTTGTCTACATTCGAAGACATGCGGGAGTACGGGGAAATGAAAGAGCGGACAGGTTGGCTAGCTGCGCTATCGTTGAGGACGGTCAACCAATGGATAGGGCGGACATCATCAATGCTCACCGAGATGTGGGAAGGGCACAGGACTTCGATAACCATGAGTCCATGTCACTCCGTTGGATCAAAGGGATGGGAGTTAAGATGGGTACAGCCAGAAACGAGAAACTTAGTGGGCGTGTAAGAAGACTTATCAACCAACACAGAACTGGAGTCGTCAGTCGCTGGACTCTGCGAGATTTGCTGAGGAGGGATCTGAGCACCTATGGACATGTTCGGAGTGCAATGATGATGACCCGCAAATAACTGAATTAAATAAATTTCATTTTTTGTTATGATCAGTGTTTAGCTTTATTATTATATTTCTTTCCTTATTTTATATTAGTATTGGATGATATGTGTATATTTTTTTTTGTATTGTACTTGTTGAAGGCTTTTTCCGAAGTGTCGTAGTTTGTCTCATCACTCTATCGGTTTAGCTGCTGTATACCATTTTCTGTTCATGTTACATAAAGATGTTAAGTGCCACAGTTTTAGCGGGTTCAACTTCAATCGATCCAGCTTGGAAGTAAATGGTGACATTCTGACTCCTTCAGTTGATCACTTCCCAACGACGCTGTGGCATCCTTTGCCCTCCAATTTTAGGCAAGTCTTTATATAGAGCTTCGCAGCTGAAGGAAATCTGATTATCCAGGAGTTACCATCGAGCATAAGTTTGGGACCTCTATGCTTCTTAATATTCTAGGGTAGGTTGGTTCGCCTGGGTCATAGCTCCCATTGTTCAGCCGTCGATGCATTCAACTACGTTCACAATATGTTGCACATATAATCTCTTCATCTTTACCTATCTGTACCCTCTCTCTCTCTCTCTCTCTCTTTCTCTCTGTCTCTCTCTTGATGTCTCCCTCTGTCTCTCTCTAGAAACATTTCCCAATTCAGCGATCAAGATGTTACTTATAACTAACAAAATAATGTTTTTGTTAATGGTTTTATCATCAGTGTTAAAACATGTACGCAGACTTGTTAGTAAAGTTAAGATCTCGCCCTCTCTCTCTCTCTCTCTCTGCGATCAAGACTCAATCAGAGTAGGATTCCAGACTCTCTCATGAAGTCAGCTGTCTGTTTAAGTGATTCGATTGCCCCATATAGATTTTCTTCCAGGGCGTGGACCACATTGCTCTTCTCAGGTCTGTGTACGGGGGCAATCCTGTAGAACATGTTTTGTAGTCATATTGTCCAGTCTACAGTGGCATAGGCTGGTTGTACATATTTTGAATTTGATGAACATGTGATTTCTCATTCTATTGTGGCCAGTGCGTAGGCGAGGTATGATGACTTGATCCCTCCTTGATAGTTGGTGGTATCCGTCACTCTCGTTATGCTTTGGGTGTTCTCGTTTCCATTTTTCGTGGAACTGACCTTTGAGGGTGGATTTGGCTTCATCATAACTGAGCGGATGGTTCTCTTGTGGTAATCTCCCTTCCTCTTTAGCTAATTTATCTGCGCGTTCGTTCCCGTGTATATTACAGTGTGATGGTATCCACTGAATGACTACTCTCTGGAAGTTATTGCATAGTTGGTCCAGAGTTGTTCTCAAGTCATCTAGTTCATTGTTCTTGGGGTTTTCTAGAGTTGATAATACTGACAGTGCATCAGTCAGAATCACCAATTTATTGTGCATGTTATTTTGTGTTGAGTAGCCAGTGTGCAGCATCTCTGATGGCCTCAGTTTCTGCTGTAAAGTTGTTTGAGAATTTTCCAGTAGCTATTGACTTGGTGATCTCGTCCTGATTATTCAGCGTCAAGAACACACCTCCCCCTCCATTTCTGGAGGCATTTGTAGCAGAGTCATCTGTGTATATGTTGGACCAAGAGTCCTGTGGGTAGGTATCGTGTATGTGTTTTTCTGCTACGTGTTTTCTTTCTGTATCTGATTAGGTGCCTTTTTTTCATGATTCCTGTTATATTTTCCTGAAGTTCTGGTATTTTATGTTTTCCACGAGGAGACATATCAGATGGGCCCAAGGGTTTCGACATTGTTTGGGAAAGTACTGGGTCTCCAGTAGTTAGTTCTTTGGCAATTGCAGCGAAGTTGCTCCTCTTTTATCGTACAATTCCGGAACCAGTTATTCTTTGGTGCATGGGGTGGCTAAGGAGCCTTCTATATTTCTCCGCTTGTTG